>JAEQBH010000656.1:0-1420000 GCA_016808115.1 Tetrastigma voinierianum | reverse complement strand
ATTTTATTAATAATTTTAATATGGATGAATTACATGTGCATCTTCTTCTAGTCCATGTCATCATTAAGCAAAAACTTAGTTCAAATATATGAAATTTTTGATAGAATAGAAACAATTTTTAGAAAATAATAAAAGAAATAAAAAGCAAAATGTAAAAATTTGTAGCAAACTTCTTAGTGGTGGATCGAATTAAGGGCACAAGTCATTTAAAAGACACAATGAACAATGCAAAATTAAGAATAATGTAGATATTAAGTATATGCAATTAGGTAAAGATGAATGTGGAAATTTAAAAACATTTTCTTACCAGTGAGTCTGCTTGTCGTAAATGAATGGTTGATTCACGTAATAAGAGCTGAGCGACGCTTTTAATAGGATGAAGCCCGGTGATTATTCGAGAAACAGATTCAAACATTGATTAATCCTCAATTCAAAGGTTGGTGGGAATCATTAAAAGAGATATTATGAAAAAATTTCAAACAGAACGAGAAAATTTAAAACAATATTTTGCAAATTTTGAAGGAAAAATTTGTTTAACATCTGATATTTGGACATCTTTAATGAATTAAGGCTTTTTATGTATTACTGCTCATTATATAGATAGTGAATGGATGTTAAATAAAATATTTCATTTAAAACAATAAATACTCCACATAATGGTACAAATATATCAACAATAAATGATGAAATTATAGATTTAGAGTATTCATGATAAAATATTTACAATAACATTAGATAATGCTTCAAATAATAATGTAGCAATACAAAAAGATTAAAGATTTTGGCAAATAAACGATGATCGTACAAAATTATTTCGCGTATGTTGTTGTCTTGCGTATTTTAAATTTGATTGTAAGATGGATTAAAACAAGTTGATAGCACATTAGAAAAAATTAGAGACATTACATATAATATTAATTGTTCCCAAGCAAAACATGAATTATTTTTTTATTGTTGCAAAATTGTAAATATGAAAAGAAAAAATATAAGTTTAGACATACCATTAGTGGAAATTCTACTTATAAGCTTTTCTGAAAATATTCTGAAAATATAAAAAGTAGTACGATTATACGAAATGCAATTATCTAAGAATAATAATAATGATGTAAATGTTGATGTATTAAATGATTATGATTGGCACATTGCGGACCTTCTACGAGATCTTTTGAAATTTACGATCTTGTGAAATATTTTTGTAGTGTGTATTATCGACTTTACATGGTCATTATGCAAATAACTAGTATTTATATGGTACTTCAAAATTATTTAAGTTATGAAATTTTTAATGATACAATTTTTGCAATGATAGAAAAAATTAAAAAATATTGGGGAGAAATACCTTTAATTTATTATATTGCTTTAATTGTGGACCCTAGATTAAAATTTGATGCTTTAGATGAATGGTTGCCAATTATTTACAATGAAGATCAAATAAAAATTGAAGAAATTAAAAATGAAGTAAATTCGTTATTATATATTTTATATAATATTTATAAAGAAAAATATGGTAATAATATTAGTTTGATAAAATCATTAAATACAATAATTTCACTCCGTCTTTTATAAAAGCCACTTTAGAAATGTTCAAAAGTAAAAAAGAAGTAACAACTAGTTCTCCAAATAATACAACGATATAGATAGATATCTCGGTGTGAAACAATTACATTTGAAGATAATGAAGATTTTGATATTTAGAATGGTGGAAAAACAGCAAATTAAATACGGTGTTATCTATTGTGCACGTGATGTGATGCTTGGGTACTGTGAAGTCTGATCGCATCGGAAGAGTTTGCTTTTTAGTGCGGGTGGAAGAGTGGTTAGCAAAAGAGATGTAATTTGTGCTCTGTGTCGAAGCGGTAGTATGTTTAAAAAAAAAAGATTGGAGTTTAGGACAAGAGATTGCATGATCATGTTCGAAGGCTGGACTAGTGGGCGATATAGAGAACTTAAAAATGTCGAGGCATGAATGGATCAAGAAGATAGTTAAAGTCGCTAAGAAAATGATTAAAATATTTTATTGAAATGCTTATATTGTATTTTTATTTTCTTATGGTTGAAAAGTACAAATGATTAATAGAGAATAAGTAGGTCCCAACCTAGTTGGGATGTACTTATTTTGTAGTGATGTAAGCTTTTCATACATTTGTAAATGTAATTATATTTGATTAATAAAATTTTTAAATGATGTATTTTTATTTTGAATTGTTTTAAACTTACTTTTATTTAACTTTTGAATCTGATTTAAATAAAAGCATAAATGGAGGGTTGGGCTTTTAGGCGGGCTTTTAAGTGGGCTTTTAGATGGGCCTGCAGGCGCTATCGCGGGCTTTTAGGCGGAACTACAGCCAGATACAGGCGGGCTCTGGGTGGGGGCTTTTGGGGCGGGGGGCTTTTGGGCGGGCCCTAAGCCCATGGTCGGACCGGCCGTCGGTAGTGGGCTGAAATGAAGCCGCGACCGTCAGCCAGCTATGGGCTTAGGCGGGCTTGGGCCTCTCGGACCCGTGGGGGCTAAAGCCCCGTCCAGTAGCCCAGGACCCAAGTGGAGCCCTCGGAGCCCCTAGAGCCTTTTAGGTCTTACAAAAGCTGGCTTCAATAAGGTAGATTAATCTGATTCATAGATAAAACATTTTCAAATCAACGGCAAAAAAATAAGAGATATTATCAAATCATTTCATAATTTTTTTGTGTCATTCAAATATTTAAACAAGTCCTTTCACTTGGTCAAACATTTTCATATCAAATTCGTTTCAAATATTCCACGTTAAAAAACTTTACTCTTGTCGCGAATGCTCAGATGATTGCCAGGTCATGTGGGACTTTCAAGTAAAATTAATTCATTATTAAGTATTCGTTTAAGGTGAATGGGAATAAGCATTCTTAATCTTGAATCTTTCTGGCGAAACGCAAAGTTAGGGTTGAATCGATTACATTCATATTTAAGAATGTAAAGGTCAACTTTTATTCTTGTTAATAAGGGTCGAATAGTATCATATATTATTTTCATTGATATGACCGAATTACTAGAGTAAAAAAAAACACATAATAACAAATCCATTCACAAAACATAATATCTTCATAATTTATATCATAGCAAAACATAAAGTTTGACATACTTTCCACTCAAAATATATTTGATCCACATTTTAGGCAAAATAACAAAGCAAATATTTTCGAATTTTTCGTATAAAAATACATTTAAAAAAAATTGTATTAATTTTCCCTTACCTCAAAGCAAACTCGGAAGTCCTTAATAACTCTGAAAATATCCAACTAAGAATTTATTCCACCTAAAGTGATTAATAAACATAAATCATTAAAATACAAACCCTTTATTCTTATTTTATTTATGTTATTACTATTATTGTTGTTATTAATATTGTCATCATTTTTAATTATCTATCATAATCTAAATTTTCTAGACATTTCATACTTAAGTTTTCAAGCATATGGTCTTTTTTGTCTTTTCACTATACCAACCTAAATATGATCAAATCCTCTTTTGACTTTTCAAAAGAACTTCATTTTTGTCTTTTTTTTTTTTTTTGAAAGCAGCAAGCTGCCAATTATATTAAATCAGCATGGAGAGAAAGCAATCTGATACGGAGGGTATAACCCGCTTTGTGGAACGACCTTAAAACGGTAGCTCAGGCCCAAGGTATGAGCAAGCTGGTCGCCGGATCTGCTATAAGCAAACTTCGCGTCACTCCAATCACATTCCATAAGTTTCATTCGTCATCACAAAACTAGGGTGTGGTCGCTAGCTCTCATCTTTATTTTTATTTTTATTTTATTTATGATGGTGCTTCTGCTGGCTTCTGTTTTATTTTTTTATTTTTTGAAGTTTATGGTGGTCACTCTGCTTCTTTTCTCTCATTTATTTTTATTCATTTTTTTTCTTGATTTATACGATGATCCCTTACCACTTTCCTCTCTCTATTTTTTTTTTCAAATAAAATTTTCATCTTCCCTAATAGAAAGATCATCCTATGCTGATATTTTTTTCTTTGAACTTAAATAAAAATCAAACATTTTAAGGTTGACTAAAACCTAAAGAAACCAAAGAATCTATAGAAGGGGATCTAGAAGAATAACAAGAAAAATATCAAGATCTTACCTTTCATCTTCTTCAATTCTAGATCTGACGTCATAGGTTTCCTCGAAATTCTTACGAACAAGAAAACTAATAAAAAAAAGAACATTTTTTTTTATTTTCTTTAATAATGTTAATTTCTTAAATCTATAGCGAAATTTACAATAAAACTCACCTTGGAAGACCATCTTCAAACCCTAGATTAAGGAGTTCTACGATCATGAGAGCCTACACAGAGATGGAAGATCTGATGAATAAATATATTTTTATTATTTTTTTATTCCAAGGGCTTCCCCTAAGGAATTTACAAAAACACCCTTCATAAAAATTTCCTTATTTGCCTTTTTTTTTTTTTTGTTACGGGTATTACATCCTCCCCCCTTTAATAAAAGTTTAGTCCTCTAAACTTGGCATACTCGAGCCTCGAAATAGTTGAGGATACTTGTCTCTCATTTCATCTTCTAACTCCTAAGTAGCTTATCGGATATCATGATTACTCAATTGAACCTTTACTAACTTGACAATCTCACGCCATAGGACCTTATCTATCACATTTACAATTTGGATAGGTACATCTTCATAGGTCAAGTCCTCGAAAATTTGAATAGGTTCCAACTCTACCACATGAGAAGGGTAAACATTATACTTTCTCAAGGTTGAAACATGAAAAACATTATGAACTTTCGACATGCTTGGAGGCAATGCTACTCTATAAGCCATTGGACCCACTCTCTCTAATATCTCGAAAGGACCCACAAAACAAGGACTAAGCTTGCCTTTACTCCCAAATCTCATCACTGGCTTCATAGGTGAAACCTTTAAGAAAACGTGGTCACCTACCTCAAACTCAAATCTCGCATATGGTTAATCAACATAATTTTTGTCTACTTTGAGCCGTCTTTAGTCTTTCTTTGATCAAAGCCATATTTTCCCTTGTTAGTTGCACAAGTTCAGGCCCAAAAAGCTTTCTTTCTCTTACATCATCCCAACAAATAGGAGATCAACATATCATACCATATAACCCAATGCTAGACTGAAAACTGTTATTATATGCAAATTCCACTAAAGACAAGTGCTCATCCCAATTACCTTTTAGGTCAAGAGCACAAGCTCTCAACAAATCTTCCAAAATCTGAATCACCCTTTCTGACTAGATATCAGTTTGAGGATGAAAAACAGTACTGAAATTCAACTTAGTACCCATGGCTTTCTTCAGGCTATGCTAAAATCCGGAAGTGAAACAAGGGTCTTTGTTCGTTATTATAGAAACTGGTATACCATGCATCCTCACAATCTCCTTGACATAAAGAGAAGCTAACCGATCAATGGAAAAACTGACCTTCATAGGTAAGAAGTGAGCAAACTTTGTCAGTTGATCAATGATCACCCAAATAAAATTATAACCTCCTAAAGTTCTCAGCAACCTAGCCACAAAATCCATGGTAATGTGCTCCCACTTCCATTCTGGAATAGCAAGTGGTTGTAAGGACCTTGTTCGTCGTTGATGCTCAACTTTCACTGGCTGACACACTAAACACTGAGCTACAAATTGAGCATTATCTCTCTTTATACCTACCCACCAATAATTTTTTTTCAAGTCATTATACATCTTTGTCCCTCCTAGGTGGACTGCCAACCTAGAACAGTGAGCTTCCTCCAAAAACTTCCTCCTTATGTCCCCATCATTTGGTACACACAATCGAGTCTCAAACCTCAATATTCAATCATAAGATAAAACAAAGTCGGATTTAAAACTCTTCTTAACTTTCTTCACAAGCTGCACGAGTTGTAATTCATTCTTTTGTAGGGTCAAAATTCCCTCAATCAAATCTGTTTGTACTCTAAAATTAGCTACAAGTGCTCTTGAAGCCAAAACCTTAAGATGGACTTATAGACTCCTCCAATCCTCTAATAACTGCACCTAGCAACCTTTGATAGCTGCTAAGAAACTAATTGATTTCCTATTTGATTCGTGCCACAGTAGGGTGAGCGGAATCAACAAAATTTATATTCTCGAATTCCTCTAGTGGTCGAGCTCTTGCCGGTATAAGCGATCCCAAGAGATTCGGAAACGGGGATGGGTTTCATCCACAGGAATGATTCGCATAAGTGTGAAAAGATAAGGCTTTCTATTATTTGGGATTTTGGATTTGTTTCCAAAAAACAGTGTAGTGGTTTGAAAAGCTGAATAAGCGTAAGTTGAAAGTGATGTGTGAAAGGTAACTTTGAGATTTAGGTCACTAACTTGATAACATAGGGCAAACAAGTGTCTCGGGTTTTATCCTCGCATTATGACAAGTAACCTATAGTCAAACCATAGCAGGATCTTTGTTCCAACTAGCAAACCTAACCACAAGTCACTCCTATTTGAGTCAACACGGGTAACATGCATCTGACCCATTTCGATTTAAAACCACAACATTCGACATCCCATTTCAATGTAGCAAGACCGTCTAAAAAACCCACAGTGCATCAGCAATAAGTATCTGTTTGTATCACCAAAAGCATGAAGTAAGTATTGGCCCAATTAATGACATTAAATGATATTCCAACCCTAGTTTGAAGATGGGGCCATCATACGGTACTGTAGCATTGACACATGAGGACAACACATGTGCTTGTGACCGAGCTAGCTACGCACTCTTCAAAGAAGAGCAGCCAAGCATCTCTTGAGTTGTCATCCTCGAAGTGTTTGCGACCCTAGAAAATAAGGGAAAGAAGAGAGAGAAGAGAGAAAAGCAAAACTCTAAATGAGCTGCGGAAGATATTTACATAAAAATGAAAAATCCAAAAGATTTCTCTCTAATTTCTCCCTCCCTTTTATTCTAGTATAAGGGGTTTATATAGGCCACAGTATGTGAAATTCTGATAAAACTATTTGACTGGCTAAAATAAGGGACAAGGGAGTAATACACCAAAATGAAGTCGGTTTGCATTAATTACAAAGGATGACAAAGTGAGACAATTTATTTGAGCCTGAGATTTATTAGATAAGCGAAATCACCGAAGATAAGCGAAATTAGAAAATTTCGCTAGGCATTGGCAATTTCGCTAGCTAAGCGAAATTTTTAGTGATAAGCGAAACTGGATTTCGTAGGAGCGATTAGAAGCGAAATCCTTGGGTCTAAAGCGAAAATTCACAATTTAAGCTAGGATTCGCGAAAATTTTAAGCTATGATTGAAATTTTAGCAATCCAACGAGCCACCGCAATCTGCTTAGTTCCACAGGTGCTTGATCTTCACGCATGGCCTCTTTGCTCCTATCTTTGCACCAACTTTTATCCTTTGCCTTCATTCTTTCTTTTTGATTTTGGTATGTTTGATGGGCGATGAATGGGTTCGATCTTCATGGTTTAGCATATGTCTCGATATTGAACTCTCAAAGTCACATAAAAACATAAAACAACAAAAATAACCTCTAAACGACATAAGTGATACTAAGAAGACTTGAACACTTCGATTGGCATAATTGACATGATTAGTGCGCAAAAAGCACTCAAAACCTATATGATATAGGGCTTAAAATAGCACTTTTTGGGTCTTAATCACGCCTCCAAAACGTTGCTAGTCCTTATGATGCAAAAATAATAAAGGCATGCATGCGATGATTTTCAAAAAGTTTATTATTTTCAAAAGGTGTATACACAAATAAACAATACCTTTAAGCAGAAAAAATTGACACGAGTTTGGCTTGCCATGAAAGAGCCAAAACCATACAGAACAATTTCGAATTCGATATTGGTTCCGCAGTTCTCAAATGGAATTTCACGAGTCTAATGGTTCTTTATGTAACGGTCGAACAATAAATTGTAAAATTGTCCCCTCCCCCAACCTAGCGGCATGGCCTTAATTTGATGATAACCTAGATAAGGATAGTTACGCTCTGCTTTCTGTTCGACTACAATGTAGGGTGCAATGCTTAAAATTCGACTTCACAAAGTCAGGTGTAGCGAGGTCACCCGATGACTCCCAACTGATTAAGGTTTGGGCATCAAGCCAAAAGGATCACTTGACCACAAACTCTGGGCTTCACCGGACTCAGAATGACCCAGAAAATCAAGCACCTACAAATCGTTAAACTTTACCTATCCACCCGTGTAGCAGACACTAAATCGTGACTCTGACCAATTAGACTTGGAGCATCGGGCTTCAAGGCTTTATGTATATACCCCTACGGACCGTGTTCGGGTTTCAAGGCAAGGCTTCACGACTTTTATTTTTCTTTTTCTTTTTCTTTTTCTTTTTCTTTTTGCTTTTTCTTTTAACTTTCTTTTTGGAAGACTACATTGATGTTCCTTATGTAGATAACACAAACCTATCATGGGTTACTTGACATGCCTAAATGAAACTATGCAAAGTGAAAGGGTAAACCAATTCCTGACCTATTGAAACAATGGTGTGCGGTGTGTGAATTAGCTTAGGGAGAAATGTTCGAGTTAAGCATGCGGAACTGATTGACCCAAAAATTATATCAAACATGGAATTTGTTCTAACATAAAGGTGACAAACAAGGTTTCAAATTTTCCATTTAAAGGCAATTCAATTGTCCAATTGAAGCAATTCAATTGTTCAATTGAAGCAATTCAATTGTTCAATTGAAGACAAAAACGATTCTACGTAAGATGGGGCACAAAAGTATATCTGAGAAACAAAGGAAAACAAAATTTTAACATCGGGACATATAGAGCATGAAAATTACCTTTACTTGGCTCCTTAAGTATGGTGAGGATTGTAGGACTCGGGAGGTTGTGGAGAATTTCCTCCTGGCGGCTATTGCGCCCGTGGTTTCACCCTCGTCAGTGACTTTAAACACCGCTTGTTATCATCTGGATTGATTCGTCCTGCGAACCATTGGGATATGCGTTGGACAATGAATGGACACGTCCATCGTGACTTGAGCTTGCACGGAAATAGATGGAGTTGGAGTCGTATAAAAAAGAACTTGGTAAGCCTCTTTGAAATTCTTCTGGTTATCATTTGATAATGCAGTCTTTTTTGATTTTCCTTTGCAATCCTTGAATTCAAGTAGGCATCATTCCGTATTTCTTCCAACTCATTGAGATCAGGAATCTCTTAACTGGCCTATAGGTCCATGTTCGGCTTGATTGCCCACCATGCAGCGCTTTCGATCTCCCTTTGGAAGGTGACATGCCCCTTCTGTAGACGATCGATGGGGACATTCCTAAATTGTCTTGAAAGGCATCGCAATACGCCCACAGAATCAAGCGGTTTGATGAACCAATCTTTCTGTTGGTGTTACCACCTTCATTTAGAATGGTCTTGATCTCCTATTGTAGTTCTGCTTGACCACTTGTTTGAGGATAGTAAGAAATTTGGCCACTTTGTGTTTCACACCATATTTAGCCATGAGGTTTTCAAATGGTTTATTACGAAATGAGAACCTCCATCACTAATAATGGTTTCGGTGCCCCCGAGCACGGAAAAGATATTGGCTTTCAAGATTTGTTACCACCACATTGTCATTGGTCTTTGCGAGGATTGCTTGACCAGCGGGACATAGTCTACTCCCATAAAATGTATGTATGACCATATGACGTGGAAAGGTCCCATGAAATCGATGCCCCATCGAATGGTCGACTACTAAAGTGGGTTCAAAGGCATCATATGACGGCATGGCGAGGCAGCTTCGAGCCTTTGGCATCATCACATACTGCGGCACATTTAGTTGTGCTTCCTTGAATAAGGAAGGCGATAGAAACTTAAGCGTAGCACCTTCATTCTTCATTTTACGGGAAGCAAAATAGCCACCATAGAGCACTCGTAGTGTTGAGATTCCCTACTTGTTCCTCCTCGGGCATACCACTTCACGATTCTTGTCTGCCTGATGATACTTGAATAAGAAGGGCTCTTCCCGAGTAATAAGAATGGATCTTAACGAGAAGTACTTCCTATCACGGCCTTCCACTCGGTGGAGTTTCTCTGTGGAGAAAATTAGCAATGTGAGCATACCAGGGAGTTTTCCGAATTTGCATCGAGTTCTGGAAATTCATCATTGATGGGGTGGACTATGAGTGTCATGAGTATTGTTAACCTTGACGGATGATGCATACCCACATTCTCTACTCCCTTCTTGTCTTTAATTTGCAAATTAAACTCCACGAAGTAGAAGAACCCATCGGATGAGCCTTGCTTTGCATTTTGTTTGGTGGGAGGTATTCAGCGGAGTGGTCTGTAAAATGACTATATCAGACCAGCAAGTATACTTTCGAAATTTGTCTAGACATATACCCTTTACCAACAATTCATTCCTTCTCTGTAGTAGTATAATTCCTTTGTGCATCATTCAAGGTTTTGCTTGCATAATAGACCACATGCGGTTTCCCATTTTCTCTTTGGCCAAGTACTGCTCCTATAGCAAGGTCACTTGCATCACACATTACTTCAAAAGGTAACTGCCAGTTAGGTGCTCGGACTATTGGGGCAGTAGTCAAATGAGATTTCAGCTCTTCAAAGCTCTCCTGGCATTCTCTCTCCCAAACAAACTTGGCATCTTTCTCTAGGAGCTTATGCGGGGAGTTTAGTAATCTTGAGGAAGTCTTTAATGAATCGTCACATAAAACATGACCAAGGAATTGCCTAATCATTTTTACAATTGTTGGGGGCGGCAGTTTGGAAATAAGTTCGATCTTTGCTTTATCAACTTCTATTCCTATAGAAATAATGTACTGATGCAATTCCTTGGTTAACCATAAAATGGCATTTCTCGATTAAACGCAGAGTTCTTTTCTATACCTCTGCGATATAGCTTCAGTTAGTCGGACATTCTTCAAAATTGCCTCCATATCACAGTGATGTCATCCATGTAGAGACCTCCATTATGCGCTCCACCATATCACTTGAACATACTAAGCATACACCTACGAACGTGGTGATTAACGTTGCAAAGACGAAAGGCATCCCTCCTATAAGCATACGTGGAAATGGACAAGTGAAAGTGGTCTTTTCTGATCTTACAGAAGCCCGATCTCTATGCGGAAATATCGAATACCCATCCAAAAAACAATAGAATGGGTGTCCAGAGACTCTTTCAAGGAGCTGATCAATAAAAGGCAACAGGAAGTGGTCTTTTCGTGTTACCTCATTGAGCCTCCTATAGTCAATGCACACTCTCCAACTGGTAGTTAGTCGGGTAGACAATTCTTCACCCTTCATTCTTTACGATGATCCTCCTGATTTCTTGAACACCTGAGTCGGACTTACCCAAGTGCTATCAGAAATGGGGTAAATGATACCGGCTTGGAGCAATTTTAAGACCTCAATGCGAACTACTTCCTGCAGGTGGGGGTTCAACCTGCGTTGGGGTTGCCTAATAGCTTTAGACTCCTCTTCTAAATAGATGTGATGGGTACAGATTGATGGATTTATGCCCTTCAAATCAGAAATTTTCCATCCCAATGCTTGCTTGGTCCTTTTTAGAAGGTGTAGCAGTTATGTCAAATGCGATGGTCATGATGAGGAAATTACAGTGAACCTTTGCTCATTTTCTTCCAAAATGCATACTTTAATTAAATTTGGGAGTGGTTTGAGCTCTAGCTGTTGAGGTCCCTTTGGTTCATCACCAGTTAATAGAGTAAAATTTCTGTTTTCTTCTCGACCTGCTGCACTAAATTCATGCTTTGAGTTCTTGTTGCGCCACGGACACTCGAGACAATTCTTGAGTTAATAAATCTTGCTCACCGCTGCTCATTAGCTTGTTCTTCGAGTTCATCCTAATACAGACTTCTTCACGGTCATCTTCCTCTGAGTGCATATGCCTTTTACTCAAATGAAAAATATTGAGTTCTAAGGTCATATTCGAATGTAGGTTATAACCCGTTCCAATGGGTTTATTAGCATTTGAAGTGGCCAAAATGGCCTCCCAAAATAATGGGCACATGGTTGGTCCCACTTGCAGCCCAGTTGTATCAAGCTATGAAGTCACTTTGGATAGTAAAATCGGTCCACTTGTATTAGAACATCCTCAATGGTCCCTTTTGGTATTTTAATAGATTTATCGATGTGAGTGTGATGGAAGTGGGTTTGATTCACCCAGGCAATTGCTTGTACATGGAATAAGGCAAAGGTTTACACTAGCTCCCAAATCTAACGATTACTTTCTCACACTAAAGCCTCGATAGCAGAGATTGTAGGACGTCGAGATGTTGTATTTCCCTGAAGTCTTGCATTCGATGATGGCACTCACTTGCTCAGTCAGAAAGGCCTTTGTTCACATTAAGACCCCTTTTTACTGTGCATAAGTCCTTGAGGAATTTGCGTAAGTGGGGACTTGCTTGATCATGTCGAGAGAGAATATTAACTTTCACTTGCATGAGAGCCTCTAACATTTACGATTGGTGCGGAATTTTCCTTTTCCGGAGAGCTTGTGGAAAAGGAGGGGGTACACTAATCTTCTTCTCTTCCTTATTGGGGTACTGTTCTTCTTGTGGAGGATCAACCGATGTCGTATCTGACTGGACTAGAAAATGGAGTCTGTTGGCTAATTCTCTACCGCTTCTAAGAGTCACGGCCTTTACTTCATCAGTTCGACATTTGGATCATTGGTCGACAAATTTCATTAAGCTCTCTGATGTTCTTTATGCTTGGAAGGATCCTTCCCTTTTTCTAAATCCTGCAGCTGTTGGTTGGATATTCTTGAAATTTCAGAATGCATATTGTCCAGTTTCCTGTTTAGTGAGCTTTCTACTGCTTCAATTTTCTGATTAGTTTGAACATTCAGCACCTTCTGTTCTTCTACAAACGTGCCTACCACTTTACTTAAGTTTAGGATTGCACATTCCTTGAGGAGAAGAAGCGAGAGGAAATTTGTTGTATTGAAGTGGAATCAAGCTGTGCTTTGTGCTCTGGAGGCATATGCGAGGTTTTGGCTTCCATGACAGGTTTGGATGCTTTCTCCAGTTAGGGTTATAAGCGATACCATATGGAGCATCTATGGGTGGTTTTATTTTGATTTAGGGCGTGGGTATACTCTAGACAGTGCTCCTCGGGGTGATTATTTGATTGAAAATTGAAGCAAAGTTACCGTCACGAGATAACTCGTGCTTCATTTGCATTTCATCTTTGATTTTTCATTTCAGCTCATCCAATCTTCTAGTTAAAGTGGTCGATTTTTCTTTCATCTCTGTGTCTTGAAAGTGCATACATACCCCCCTCCAATTGGTTGACCTTGATCTTTGGCTTCCCTTGGTCGGTTCATCCATGCGCTGAGGTTTTTCAGCCACATAATTCAAAAGTCATGGCTTCATCGGGTTTTTGCTCAAAAGTTACCTCCACATAGTCTCAATAGTTTGCCATGGTTGGAGACATGCCATCATAGAAGTGGTTTACTAACATCATGCTGTCAAACCCGTGATGTGGAATGAAACAACGATGGTCTCTATCAGATCTTTCCCAACCTTGGTAGAACCTTTCACCATCTTGAGCTGCAAATGTGGAATTGTCTCTTCAAATTGTTGGTCTTATGAGCCTTTGAAGAATTTTTAAAAACTCTGCTTGCAGCTCATTGTTCTTATGGTTAAGGCCTTAGTGAGTTCAGCCCAAATCTTGGCCTTGTCCTTTAAGTCGGTGGAAATGCTGACTTAAGCAAATCCATATGCATCATTCCTTCCTTAAAGGTAGCATACTTCCTCAAAATCTAATATGAGTGTATAGTTTTCATTTTCCATACCATGATAATATTGGGGAGTAGGGGTACAGTAAGGCCTCACTTTGCTACATCTTCAGCAGGAGGTATAATGCAGGAGGGGGCACTAACCCTAGGAGGGTGGATGTGATCCCTCATGGTTCTATAGGCAGTTGGATTCATTGGGGTACCTGGCTGACTCTGCTGTTCCTCAGGTAGGGGATCCATTTGGTCAATTGGCACTCTGTTTTCACTGCCTTGGTCAATTTGTGTACTGATTCTCTGCAGTCTACCTGAAGTGTCTCTATCCCACTGGAGCATAAACACCTGTTACACAATTTTAGAGACAACAAAGAGCATCAACAAACTTGCAAAAGGTTAAGATTAGCTAAATAAAACTAGCTGTGATAAACAAAAGCAGTGAGATTCTTTGCAAAGTGATGAAAACTTGCGATTCTGCCCATTGGAATTCTGAGAGTTAAAAGGTCACCTTCACTTGTGATATTGATCACAAGTACACTTCAACTTATCAAACGTAGGTTGGCACCATCCCGGCAGCGGCGCCATTTTGATTAAGTGCCACCTGGTGGGAGTGAGCGGAATCAACAGAATTTATATTCTAAATTCCTCCTACTCACCCAGTAGTCAAGCTCTTTTACTTGTTATAATGATGCAGGGTCGAACAGGGATGGGTTTTCATCCTAGGAATGATTAGCATAAGTGTGTGAGAAAGGTAAGGCTTTCTATTTGGATTTTGGATTTGTTTCAAAAAACGATTAATGAGTAGTTTGAAAACTGAATAGCGTAAGGCGAAAGTGATGTGTGAAAAGGTAGCTTTGAAGATTTGGAGTCACTAACTTGATAACATAGGGCAAACAAGTGTCCTCAAAGTTTTATCTCGCATTATGACAAGCAACCTATAGCCAAGCCATAGCAGGATCTTTGTTTAACTAGCAAACCTAACCTAGAATCCTCCTATTTGAGTCAACACGGGTAACATGCATCCTACGACCATTTAGGTTTAAAACCCTAACATTCGAAGCATGTTTCGGTGGCTGCGTAAAGACCATCTAAAAAACCACAGTGCATCTAGCAATAAGTATACACTGTATCCTAAAGCATGGTAAGTATTGGCCAAATTAATGACATTAAATGATATTCAACCCTAGTTTGAGAAGATAGGAGCCATAAATACAATACACAGCATTGACACATGAGGACAACACATGCACTTGCCCCTGACAAGCTGCTACCTTCTTCTTCAAAGAAAAGAGGCTTAGCCAAGCATCTCTTGAGTTGTCATCCTCAAGAGGGGTGTTTGGCAGCCTATAAAATAAGGGAAAGAAGAGAGAGAAGAGAGAAAAGCAAAACTCTAAATGAGCTGCGGAAGATATTTACATAAAAATGAAAAATCCAAAGATTTATATCGATTTCTCCCTCCTTTGTTACCGACTATGGGAGTTTATAGGCCACCCAATATGTGAAATTACAATAAAGCCTAACATTTTGGCTAAAATAAGGGACAAGGGAGTAATACACCAAAATGAAGTCGGTTTGCATTAATTACAAAAGGATGACAAGGCAGACAATTTCGCTAGGCACAAAAATTTCGCTAGGTAGCGAAATCACCAAGAGATAGCGAAATTAGAAAATTTCGCTAGGCATTGGCAATTTAAGCTGGCTAGCGAAATTTCGTAACAGCCGAAATTTTTAGGTGATAAGCGAAACTGGATTTTTGGCTAGGGCGATTAATGGCCGAAATCGCGAATTACAGCGAAATTCACAATTTAGCTAGGATTGCGATTTCGCTATGATTGCGAAATTTTGCAATCCCGGCCAGTTCGCAATCTTGGCGAAGTTCCACGGAATTAACGATCTTCAGCGCATGGCCCTCTGCTCTATGCGTACTGACTTTTATCACTTTGCCTTCATTCTTTCTTTGATTTTTGGTATGTTTGATGGGCGATGAATAGGTTCCAATCTTCATGGTTTAGCATATGTCTCGATATTGAACTCTGAAATGCAAAACGCATAAAACAACGAAAATAACCTCTAGCAGCGTAAGTGATACTAAGAAGACTTGAACACTTCAATTGGCATAATTGACATGATTAGTGCGCAAAAAGCACTCAAAACCTATCTGATATAGGGCTCAAAATAGCACTTTTTGGGTACTAATCACTACTCAAGGCATCGGCTACTACATTCGCCTTCCTTGGATGATATTGAATAATACAATCATAATCCTTCAGTAATTCCAACCATCGTCTCTGTCTCATGTTCAATTCTTTTTGAGAAAACAAATACTTCAAGCTCTTATGATCTGTATATATCTCATAGGTTTCACCAAACAGAAAGTGTCTCCAAATCTTAAGGCAAATATTACTGCAGCTAACTCTAAATCATGAGCGGGATAATTTCGCTCATAAGACTTCAACTGCCTAAAAGCATAAGCCATAACCTTCCCATCCTGCATAAGAACACAACCCAAACCTTGCCGAGAGGCATCACTATACACCACAAATCTACCTGAACTTCAAGGGATAGTCAAAATAGGAGTTGTCACCAATATGTTCTTTAGCTCTTTGAAGCTACATTCACATTCGCCATACCACTCAAACTTAACTCCTTTATGAGTCAATATGGTCAAAGGGTAGAGCCCGATCTCGAGAACCATCCAATAAAACACCTATATAATGTGTGAGTCGAAACACAATCTCGATCCACGGTAGTAGGTCTTTTCAATTTGCTATAGCATCTACTCGATTATTGGAAATACCATCATACTCACCACATGCCCAAGGTAGAGCTCCCATCTGCTTCGGAATTCACACTTATTTAGTTTAGCATACAATTGCTTATCTCTCAAAGTCTTTAACACAATATTCAAGTAGAACTATGCTCCTCTCTACTCCTCGAGTACTCCAAAATGTCATATATGAAAGCCACCACAAATTGATCTAGGTACTAATTAAATACTTTGTTCATTAAGTCCATAAATGCAGTAAGTGCATTAGTTAAACCAAATGGCATAACCAAAAACTCATAGTGCCCATATTTAGTCCGGAAAGTAGTCTTGGATACATCCTCACTCTTCACCCTTAGTTGATAATACCTAGAGTGAATGCCAATCTTAAAGAATACACATGCACCTTATAGCTGATCAAACAAATCATCAATCTGAGGAAAAGGATACTTGTTCCTCATTGTCACCTTATTCAACTCCCTATAGTCAATGCAAAGCCTCATTGACCCATCCTTCTTCTTCACAAATAACATAGGGACTCCCTAAGGTGAAACACCGGGCTTGATAAAACCCTTATCCAACAGTTCTTGATGCTGAACTTTCAACTCATTAAGCTCTATAGGTGTCATCCTATAAGGGGCCTTAGAGATAGGATTTGTTTCTGGCACTAAATCAATAGTGAACTCTACCTCACTTTCTGGTGGTAGTTCAATTAAATCATCTAGGAAGACATCAGGCAAATCTCCCACAATCATTATATCATTAAAACTCACCTCATTCTCATTACTTACCACATAGGCCAAAAAACCTTGACAATCTTTCCTAAGTAAGGAATTAGCTTGAAGAGCCGAAACCACATGCAATGGTTTATCTACCTGTTTCCCCTCAAAACTAAACTTAGGCTAACTTGGAATGCTAAAGGTCACTCGTTTCCCAAAACAATCTACAGAGGCGTGATATGAAGCTAACCAATCCATCCTCAAAATCACATCAAAGTCTTGGAGGTCAAGAAGAACTAAACTAACTGACATCTCTCGATAACCAATCATCATAGGACAATGTTTAAGCATTCTACTGGTCACAATAGAATCTCCCATAGGAGTAGCAATAATCAAATCAAAATCCATAGCAGATATATGCATACCCAACAAACCAGCAAAAGATATTGAAACAAAAGAATGTGTCAAACCAGGATCAACCAACGCTCTAACAAATAAAGTATGGATTCGAAGGGTACCTGTCACCACATCAGGAGTAGTCTGGGCATCTCTATGAGTCATAGCAAAAACTCTCCCTTGAGCTCTTGGCTTCTGTCTATCCTCCTTACTACCCTCCTTAGGCTTTCACCAACATAAGCCTTTTATTATCTAGACAATCACAAATTACATGCCCTAACTTCTCACAGCCAAAGCAAGTACCTATCTCCCTATAACATGGCCTATGCCCGTGCATTTTACCATAAGTAGAACAAACTATATCTGAATTCTGCGTTGCCTTCCCTCTGCTTGAATTTCTACTTGAAGTAGGCTTTTTCTGTACATGGCTTCCATGAGCACTATCACTCCTACCCCTCTTCCTTTGTTGTTCCCTACACCGATGAAGCTCTTCGACATCCTACTATGCAATAAGGGCTCTATCAACCACTTCTGAATACACACTCAACTTTAGAATGGATATCTTGTTCTTTAAGTAAGACTTCAACCCATCCTGAAACTTCAATGCTTTATTTTCCTCTATAGCAAATAGTTGTAGGGCAAAATGAGACAACTTGGTAAACTTGGCCTGATACTGGGCCACTGTCATATCCCTCTGTTCCAAACAAATGAACTCTCCCAACTTTTGTTGTCTCACACTCTCAAGGAAGTACTTCATATAGAAAGCCTCCCTAAATCTTCTCCAGGTTATGCACCCCCTACTCCTCCAACAGTCTTATAGTCATACGCCACCAGTGATTTGCCTCATTGTCTAATATAAATGCCGCATATGAGGCTTTTTGTTCCTTAGAACAATGAACGACATCAAAGAATTTTTCTATTTTCATAATCCAAGCCTCTCACTTCTACAAGTTCAACTACTTAAAAGGCGAGTTCTAACCTTTTAAAATCATCAAAAGAATTACACTGAAGTAGAAGTAAGATTGTCTCTGCTTCACACATGTAACCTTGGCTCCGACTTCAACCAACCCACTAAAGTCCCTGCAAATAGTATAAAGTCTCTTCGCATTCGTGGGTAAGACCAAATTAAGGAGGCACATTGTCATTAGCAAGCCTATTTTGAGAGGATGTAGCTCTTGTTGTTGGCATGATGTTCTATATAGCAAAATGTATAACTAAGTTAGTCACAAAGAAGCCAAATAAATAAATCAGAATTGAAAACAATAACAAAATCCAACTAGACGAACTTGAAACTTAATTAATGCGTCACTCATCTATTCCCAAAGGTAAACTAAACAATTTCCCCTCAAGATCATAACTTAATGCTCTGATACCAGTCTATCACGCCTTGAAACCCGGTTCAAGGGCATGCTTGTCATTTCACACCTCCAATCGAAGGGACACAACCCTTCATCTTTGTAATTGGTTTAAATCCAATTACTACATAACTGTTTAGAGTAAAAGCGGAACATTCTAATATCACCAATTCCAAAATTCCATACTAATAAAAACTTTCTAAATCTCAACCAAGTACGAACTGACATAAAGTCTAAAAACACTTGTCTAAACACTTCTAACAACTCTTAAATCAAATAATCCAAATGAATAAAAAATCCATAAACTAAACAAGGTCCATGATAAAATTCAAAATAAAAAAAATCCTAATAAAGAAGAATTCCCATCCTAGCCAATCACTCATCTCCAAAACTAGGAGCACCTGAAAAATAGTTAATAGAGGGGGAATGAGCTGGAAGCCTAATAAGGTAGATTAATGCAGTTCATAGATCAAACATTTTCAAATCACTAGCAAAAATATGAGGCATTATCATCAATCATTTTCATAAATTTTTTTTGTCAATACATTCAAATATTTAAACAAAGTCATTTCATTTATAATCCAAACACTTTCATGTCAAATTCATTCAAATATTCATATTAAAACTTTTACTCTAGTCACAAATATCAAATGGTGCCTAGCCATGTGGGACTTTCAAATAGGTGGCTAGCCTCAAATTGCTCCTTTTACAGTGGACGAAACCAAACACTATTAATACTAGTAACCTCTAACCAAAACCTTTAGAGGCTAGGGTTCAAATCAATTACATCCCCCATCAAGGAATGTAAAGGTCAACTATTATTGCTGTTGACAAGGCCTAACTACCAGGGTAAAAAAAAAAAAACATAATTTATAACAAATCCATTCACAAAACATAATATCTTCATAATTTATATCATAACAAAACATAAAGTTTGAAATACATGCCACACAAAATATATTTGATCCACATTTTAGGCAAAATAACAGTGCAAACATTTTCAATTTTTTTGTATAAAATACATCTAAACAAACTACATTAATTTTACCTTATTTCAAAGCAAACTTAGAAGTCTTGAATAACTCTGAAAATATCCAACTAAGAGTCTATTCCACCTAAGACGAATAATAAACATAAACCAATAAAATACAAACCCTTTATTCTTTTTTTTTTCTATTTACTATTATTATTGTTATCATTTTTAATTATCCATCATTAACTAAATTTTCTAGGCATTCCATACCTAAGGTTTCAAGGTCATGGTCTTTTTTGCCTTTTCACTATGCCTACTTAAATATGATCAAATCTTCTTTTGACTTTTCAAAAGAACTTCATTTTTGTCATTTTCTATTCCATAAGTTTAATTTATCATACCAAGCTTACGAGGTGGTCACTAAGCCTACATCTTTATTTTTATTTATATGGTGGTCTTCTATCACCTTCATCTTTTTTTTTTTTTTTTAAATTTCTACGATGGTCCCCTACTACCTTATTCTCTCTCAATTTTTTTTTCTTAATTTCTACGATGGTCCCCTACCACTTTCCCCACTCTATATTTTTTTTCAAATAAAATTTTCATCTTCCCCAACAAAAGAAACCAAATAATCTGCATAAAGGGATCTAGAAGAATAACAAGAAAAGATCAAGATCTTACATTTTGTCTTCTTCAACTATAGATTTGACGCCCTAGGTTTCCCCGGAATTCTTACTAACAAGAAAACTATTCAAAAAAATAACAAAAGAATTTTATTTTTTTTAATAATATTATTTTCTTAAATCTAAAACGAAATCTACAAGAAAACTCACCTTGGAAGCCCTTATTTAAACCTTAGATTATGGAGTTTTACGATTGGAAAAG
Organism: Tetrastigma voinierianum; assembly: GCA_016808115.1. Classification (NCBI taxonomy): domain Eukaryota; kingdom Viridiplantae; phylum Streptophyta; class Magnoliopsida; order Vitales; family Vitaceae; genus Tetrastigma; species Tetrastigma voinierianum. The sequence continues at coordinate 1,399,196 of JAEQBH010000656.1, read as the reverse complement.
CCTACATAGAGAGAAATGGAAGATCTGATGAATAAAATGTATTTTTATTTTTTTTAATATCAAGGGCTTCCCTTAAGGAATTTACAAAAATATTCTTCATAAAAATTTTCTTATTTGCCTTTTTTTTTTTTTTTTTGTTACGGGTATTACATAGATATTATTCACTTTGAGTTTAAGGAGTTCCTACGGTTTTAAAAAACGTTTACTAGGTTAAGAGAAGCTTTACTTATACAGTGTTACAGACTTTTTCCCTTATCCAATATAGGATGTCACAAACATCCTCATATAAATATAACATCTTCGTTGTGTCTCATGTAATTGTAAAATCAAACAAGTAAACACCTCTTACGAAGCCAAATGGGACAGACCCCACATCGGATCAAAAATCGATTATGATATAATTTATAATGACCTGATTCAATCATATAAATGTTATTCACTTTAGGTCCGAAATACCCACATAACTTTAAAACGCACTACATAATTAGATGGAATTGTTACAATGTATAATTCACGACTTGATGAAGGAAGACAAGATAAGTCATGAGTCATATCAAAATATATTTCAAAGTTATTTCGGATTTTTAAAAGCTTTGTTTGTTGGAAAGTAAAATGATTATTTTATTTATTTTAGTCTATATCTAATCACTTTACATATTATTACTTTGTTCTTACCCCATCTCCGTATATCCCTAAATCCATATACTCACCAAAATACACACATCGCCTCCAATACCAAACTTGCCCTTCTTGAATAGATCTCTAACCTTACCTTCTTAAATAAATCTCTAAGCTTGATGGAAATAAATACCTCATTGGGAAAAATCAGCTACTCAATGTTATTATTGCAAATGTATTCAAAGATTTTATCAATTGATATTAACAACCTTTTGTCCAACCCAATTTCTCAATGCTAAAATGCAAATAGTTAATCAAGACTTTATTGCTTAGCATCACTCTAATTGACTCATTATGGCTTAAAATTATGCCTCTTTGACTCAAATTTATTGACTACTCAACTACTTTGAAGATTTGGAAGGCTCTTAACCAGATTTATTCTCTACATCCATGGCTTGTTTGACCGAGATTAAGAGTATATTACACATCGAATGCATCCATACAATTCTCATGTTGCCATTAATGAGCTTGTTTCATAAGTAGATCATATTTTTTGGAAACTTGTGTTTCAGCCAATCAATTTGAGAATAATCACAAAAAAATATAAAGAATGTAAAATACATGCTTCAACATAATTTCGTAAAAATAATTGTATTTCAGGTATGGTAGTAATATATAGATACTATCTTAATAAAATATATGTATTACCTTAATGCCATAAGTATTACCATAATGAAAAGTGTCGATGTAGTACCTACAGTTTATTAATGTAGTACCTAGGTACTATCACACTCAAAACATAATAATTTTCGAAGAAACCATACTTAACTATGTATTTTACCTTTTTTATATATTCTTTGCAATTATTTCCAAATCAATGAGTCAAAACACAAGTTTCCCCATCAGTTTTACTTGTTTAAGGATATTATTATTTTCATAATTGTTATAAATAATTCATTGAGAAATGTGAATGATCACACATTTATCAACATAATTACTGATTTATTCTATTATCAGACATCGAAGACCCTATATATATGAGATCCCTGATAATGAAAGATAAGGAGAAAAAAAGGACCTTTAGAGTTTTCTCTTTGTTATCTCAGTTTCTCTCTTCCTTTCTTCATTCTTTATAACACGTTATCAGCATGAGAGCTCAAATGCATAAAGTCACAAACCAAGAAGGTATTATGAGTACATGTATTTTTTCCCCTTTATTTCTTTTTCTAAAGAAAATTTTATAGCCGGTTATAAACTGACGTTATTCATACCAAGTTATGAAAATCTAAGTTGATAAAGATTTCTCCTCGTCATTGATTCATAACCCGAAATATGTACTCTTCAAGTGTGATAGAATGAGGAAATTAACTATAGCCTCTCAAGTTCTCATTTTAAAACATTACCACTGAGTCAGATATATTATTATTAAATTTTGCTATTGTTATAATTTTCTTATATCTTTCATTTTATTCATATATATCACATTAGTTAGAAATGATTAATATCACTGCTCAATTTGTCGCCTCTCGATATTTTGGGCAAGAATTATTTATCTCGATGCAGCCAAATCCACTGATGCTAAGTGAATTCGGGAAATACTATCAAAGAAGCGAAATACAAAGATCCCAAAATAGATCGCATTCAAAGCTTTAATATTCCTTCGTCATTATATTGGTGAAGGCCTCAAAAGTGAATATCTTACAATCAAGGATCCATTGATCCTCTAGAAAAGTTTGAAAGAACGGTATGACCATCAAAAGACCGTAATACTTCTAAGGGCCCATTATGATTGGATTCATTTACGACTACAAGATTTTAAGTCAGTCAGTGACTATAACTTAACCTTGTTCAAAATTAGCTCACAACTAAAATTATGTGGAGAAAAGGTCTCGGATGAGGACATGCTTGAGAAAACATATGCCACTTCACGCCTAATAGTTCGCAAAGAGCAAATGTGTGAGAGAATCATTTTTACCAAATATTTTCTCCCGAGTTAATTACATGTCTCCTCAGAAATTTACAAAATAATGAATTGTTATTAAAATCACAAATCTTACTTCATCAGATCTATATATCATTGTTCAAACCAATGCCACACCAAACTAATAGACGGGGCGTAAGGCACAGCTGGCGCGGCATGCATATTTTTATGGACGAGGCCGAGGCCGTAGTCATGGTTGCCATATTTCTTGGAATCAAGGTGATTATAATCAACCTCACAATAAGAAAAACAACTCTAATAACCAAAAGCTGAATCATTCAGAAATATTACCGGGAAAGGCAATTGGGCCACATAACAAAAGGGTTTATGAGACTGAATGCTACAAATGTGGAATGAAAGGTCATCGTCATGTACCGCTATAATGACTGCCGCTGTCGACCTTTATCAACCTCCATCAAAGGAAAAGGTAACAAATTGAGACCAACTTTATTAATGGTCAAGGGATACGATCCCGATGATCCTTATCAAGTCTCCCTTTAAGTAATTAACAATCGAATTAGAGTAATTTATCGATACGATGGTGTAATACCTTTAACTCATTTTGATATCTCTGACTTCTTTGAAGATCTAAGTGGAAAAATTGACCATTTAATTGGTGATGACAATGTGTATTATGATTAGCATATATGTTTATTATGTTACTTTTTATTACATACTTAATACAAACCGAGTTCTTTTATTTAAATTTTGTCTTTCTTTTGAAGATATATGAATCATTCTCCTGGAGATGCATGTCTTGATCGCGCACAACTCACAATTTTTACGTGATAAGAAATACTTTTCAAACTTAACTTTAACATTTAATGTTCAAACTATCTCATCCTATCGGAATTTCCAATTAAAAGGCTTTAAGCGCTTACTATCGGTCATTTAATGCACCAAGTTTCAAAATTGATGATGCCCTTTATTCTAATAAATCTAATCAAAATTTACTTAGTTTCAAGGATATTCGCCGAAATGGATATCACATTGAAAATATGAGTCATAATGGAAATGAGTATTTACTCATTATTGGGCAAAAACAAATCTTTGAAAAATTGATTTCTTCATAATATGGATTATATCAAACAACTATTAGACCTCTTGAATCTCATGCTGTCATGAACCATAAGTTCAATGACCTAAAAGCATTTTTACTGTGGCATGAACGGCGTGGACACCCAGGACTTTCAATGATGCGCTGTATAGTTTAAAATTCTAACAGACATCCATTAACGAGCGATCAAATTTTTAAATCTCATGATTTTAATTGTACTGCTTGTTCTCAAGGCAAATTAATTATTAGACCATATTTTACAAAGATTATAGCTCAATCCTCGCATTTCTAACAAATTCAAGGGGATATTTCAGGCCTATTCACCCACCTAGTGGACCTTTCGTTATTTTGCTTAATTTATGTGTCCACTGGGATGGTCCTTATGTGGCGCCTTATTTCTACCCGAAATGTCGCATTTGCCGACATTAGCCCGCATAAGATTCGCTTTAGGGCATAATTCCTCGATCATCCTATCAAGACACTCATCTTGATACGTCGGTGAATTCTCATCTCAAGCCTTCCTTGATTATCAGATGTCCATCGAATAGATATTCACACTAATTGCTCATGTTCACTTAGAATAGGTCAGTTGATCCCTTTATCAAATGTCTGCAATTAATTGCTAGACCATTACTTTTGAACACCAATGTGCTTTATCTAAGACGGGCATGCCATTATTCATGCTGCGAATTTAATTCGCCTTTGTTCTATAGTCAATCAAGATTTATCCCCATTACAACTTGTTCTAGGTTATCAACCTAATATTTCACATTTATGTGTTTTTGGATGTGTTGTTTATGTTTCCCTTGCACCCACTCATTGAACTAAACTAGGTCCTCAACGCCCATCTCGTATTTATGCCTGCTTGTCTTCATCTATTATTAACTATATATTAAGCTCTCACATGTGAGGTTTTACTACTGATTTAATGCATTGTCATTTTAATGAAGATGTTTTCCCGCTATTAAGGGGAGAAAAGCCAATTCCAGAAGAATGGCGAGAAATTACATGGACTGAATCATTTTTTTTCTCATCTTGAGCCCCCCACAAAGAAATCGAATTGTATCCAAAGAGATAATTCATTTACAAAATCTGCAAATCGGGACGTCGATGCATTTATTGATTCAACAAAGGTTACAAAATCACATATACTAGCTGCAAATATCCCAGCAAGGATTGAAATTCCAATGGGAAAATCAAAATATAGTGTGGCCAATGAGCCTAAGCCACAATTAAAACGCGGGCCTATTGGCTCAAAAGATACAATTCCTAGAAAAATGAAAAGTGTTAAATTCAATGCGCCTAAAGAGCATACAAATGTGAAAGGATTAAAATGATGGTCCATCAACCCCAGGCACTCAATTGAACAATTATCTCATGAGATTTGAGTAATTCCATACAATGAAGAGATATTTATTAATTATATACATAAGGGAAAAATATGGGATCGAAATGCTACCCTTATAGATGATGTTTTTTCTTTCTAAGTGGCTATTGACATCATAAGCAATGATGAAGATCAGAAGCCACAAAATATGAATGAATGTTGACGTCAAAATGATTGATTAAAATGAAAAGAAGTAATTCAAACAGAGTTAAAATCACTAGCTAAACGAGAGGTAATTGGACCAGTAGTTTTAAACACCTAAAGATATAAAACCTATTGGCTATCGATGGATCGTCAGATTTAAAGAGAATGAGCAAATGAAATCGCAGTAATATAGCACATGCCTGCGCCTAAGGCTTCTCACAAAGACATGGAATTGATTATGAGGAGATGTATTCTCCCATAATGGATGCAACTATGTTTCATTATTTAATATATCTATCGGTCTCCGAAGGACTCGATATGCAGTCGATGTTGATGGATGTAGTCACAACCTATTTATATGGATCCATTGATACTAATGTATATATGAAAATCCTTGAAGGATTCAAATTACTTGAAATAATGAATTCAAAATCACGAAGCATGTATTCAATCAAGTTACAACGATATTTATATGGATTAAAAACACCGTCGAATGTGGTATAATCAAGTTAAGCCAAGATTTACTCAAAGAATGATATGAATAATTCAATTACCATGCATTTTTATCAAAAAGTAACAATCCTGATTTGCAATTATCGCTGTGATATGTGAAACGATTTGAATTTGATCGACTCCCGAATGTACTTCATCGAAAAATTGGACTACTTAAAGAATGAATTTAAATGAAAAGATCTCGAAAACAAAATATTGTCTCATCGCTAGATTTAGCATTGTTCGATGGTGTATTAACTAATCAATCAACATATACAGAAAAAGTCCTGAAGCGCTTTCATATGGATAAATCACACCCCCTTAGTTACCCCATGGTTGTTAGATCGCTTGAAGTGACCAAAGATCCGTTTTGGCCTAGAGAAGAAAATGAAGAATTGCTTGGTCCTGAAGTACCATATCTAATTGCAATTGGTGCACTAATATATCTTGCAAATTACACTCGACTAGACATTACTTTCTCAGTTAATTTACTAGCAAGATACATTTCAGCTCCAACTATAAGGCACTAGAACGGAATTAAACATGTATTAAGATATCTCCGTGGGACATGTGACATGAGATTATTTTATTCCAAAACATTGGAACCACAATTTTTTGATTATGCAGATGTAGGCTATCTTTGGGACCCTCACAAAGCTTGATCACAAACAAGATATATATTTACTTATGGAAATACTGCTATATCTTGGAGGTTAGTAAAACAAACAATGGTGGCCACCTCCTCCAACCATTATGAAATACTTACCATGCATGAAGCTAGTCGAGAATGTGTTTGGTTGAGATCCATGATACAATACATTAGAAAATCATGTGGATTATCTTCTATCAAGAACAAACCAACAGTATGAAGATAATGTCATGTATTGCAAGTCAAAAGGAGGATATATTAAAAGTGATCTATTCAAGCAAATTTCCACCAAAATTTTCTCATACTCATGAACTTCAAAACAAGCAGTGAAATCAATGTGCAATGTATAAGGTCTAAGGATAATCTAAATAGATGACATGAAAACTCCTTTGCTCACTACAACATTCACAAAACTTCAGACAACTATATTGGTATGTGTCGTAAAAGATCTTCAAATGAAGTATTATGTCACTGTGGAGGAGAATTGTTAAAAGATGTTAATATATACTGCACTATTTTTCCTCGTCTGTGTTTTATCCATCGGGTTTCACTGCAAGATTTTAATAAAACAGTACTAACTATCTAGTGATGGTCATTCAGGGGAGAGTGTTATAAATAATTCATTGAGAAATGTGAATGACCACACATTTACTGGTGAATCATTATGGATGTACTTAATACTGTATTAATGAAGACCCCTATATATATGAGATCTTTGATAATGAAAGATAAGGAGAAAAAAAATGACTTTTAGAGTTCTTTATTTGTTCTCTCAGTTTCTCTCTTCCTTTCTTCATTCTTTATAACAATAATCCATTTGTCCTTATGGCTTCGAGTTCTACCCTATCCATCCATTATGGGACTCCTCTTGAAAAATGACATTATACATAAAAGCATAGTTAGAGCTCTTTAGTATTGCACACTAACAAGGCTAAACAAAGCATAAAAGCATTCTTTATGCATTCTCATTGTCATCCACGTTGGCAAATTGTAAAATACATTTTAGGCCCTGTTTGGTGAAAAGCGTTTTATGCTAAAATTAGGATTGAACCAATTTTAAAAGATTGACTAGTCAAAACCTCTAATATTGTTGTTTGGTGAAGAGAGGATTTGAAGAGTGGATTTGGTCTAATTCACAAATTTTAAAAACTTTGCTAGGAGCAGCGTTTTCAAATAGAGGATTTCATATGTAGAGTTGAAAAGACAAATTTATCCCAAAGTCGTCAATCATTATAGCCCTTACCCTAAGGTTCTCACAAAACCTTATGAAAGCTCACTAGCCAATTACCCCATATATAATTACTATGAAGAAATTGACTTATTAAGAATATGATTTATCACTAATTTGTAGTCTCCTGAATTTTCGGAGTCACTGGATCGTCTAAGCATCAACTAACTAGCATGTACCTACAAAATAAACAAGAGAGCGGCGGTGGTGCGCCCGTAGCCTCTCCGATGCCAAAGTCAGGTCTTGAAATCTCGAGAGAGAAATCAATCCGTATTTTCAGTTATGAGTCTCTTCCTTTCTACGATGCCACCCCCTCTCTCTTTATGGCGAGGTCATGTTCGCTTTACACGGGAGGCAAAGTGAATTCTTTCCAGTCAAAGCTTAAGGCGCAGAAACATTGTGTGTTATGACCTATTCTTCCTTTATATAGCCAAATCATTCTTATCTGCGTTGACCGCCATCGTGAAGGCTTACATGTGTGTGACTCATGGGTGGTTATTTGTTTGGTTAAGGAGGTCATTTCACTACCTTCTTAAAGATGGTAGCCGGCCAAGCATGATCATGTTTCGTGCATGTCTCCCGGGCCTCGACCGAAAGCAAGCCTGGGGCCCGTCCCTAAACGATTATGATCGGGTCTGCAGATCAGCCCCGTAGGTTTCAGCTTTGGGCCTCGTAGGCTAATCGCTATATCGACCATGTGATGGAGTCTTTCAGGTCTACTGACGGAGGATCTCAAATAAGCTCCACAGACTCACAATTCCCTTTTTCCCTGACTAGTGGAGGTCGCTTCTTCGCCACGGAAAAGAGAATATCTGGGACTTACTTGCAGGTGGGATTGCAAGCCGTAAGCAATGCAGGTGTCTGGCTGTGTACATTATCGGGAATTTGCTAGTTTTTTATGTCACATTTGATGCAAAAAGTGCTCGGGGGAACCATTCGAGGTCGGGAAGAGACTTATATAAAAGGCTCGGCAGGAGGAACTCATTTCAGGACAATGGATGTTGGCCGGGTTTGGCTGCTGGGGTGGTTTGGGTGAGGCTGTTCGAGTCAATTTCTACTGCATGGACGAGGCGTATGAAGAGAGTTAATCATGATTGTGAAGTATGGAGGAGGCCGAAGATTGCAAGGTTTGAGCTGAGGCCCAAACAAGCCATACTGGGAGGGATATTCTCGAAGCCACGTGCCCTACTTCAGGTCGCAACATGAATTGAATCCTTTGCAACCAAGAACACCTCTTCCTAAATCAATGGGGTTTTTTATGTTCTTTTCCACCTTCTAGGTTAACAGGGGATCTTTATGTTCCTTGCCACTTTCCTTTCTCCTCGTTTTTTTTTTTTTTTTTTTTTCAAGTGCCTCCGGATTTGTTTCGAATGCTATGATCACTCAGGTGACATGTCATATGTGCCCATGAAAGCCTTTTGGTGCATGTAATGAAATTACATTTTCTAGAATGCCCTGTGTTCCTATACTTGTTGCGTTCCTTATGCTTCCTGCACTCCCGAATGACAATATTTGACATGCGCAAATCGCCTGGGCTAGGCGACATGGTTGATCATTCTTAGAAATGGACTGGTCTAGAACATGGTCACAATGCAAACTGGTTGTTGGGGTCAATAAATGCCCAAAGAGGCTCGCCCATGTTCACCACCAGGCCCCACAGGCTCAAGTGTCACCAGGATTCCAATTGATTGTAGAGGCAATGAGTTAGTAGAGCATTAAATACGACAAAGAGTTCAGACACTTTAATACATATGTGGAGCCATCATTTGATTTTAACCACTTCCGCATTGCTTCTTTCTAGCTATCCTGGTTTCCAATTGTCAGAGGTTACCCGTGGATACTTCCGGGTGTGACGCCGCGAAACGCTCTTCCAGCGCTTTGTTTTGGTTTCGCTTACTGTGTAAAACATTGCTTTCACCTGTTCTCCATTTTTCAATACCTGCACGTTTCCTGGGTGTCGAGACAGTGGAAGTGGGGGAGGGAAGGTCATTCTTAGGATGATTTAATTCCCGCCTAGGCAGCAAGTGGGTCGTCTTTACTAGCGTGGCACGCTTCGGCCGATTACGCTTCCTTTTTTTTTTTTTTTGTCTCCTGGGTTGCACGATGAGGTCAGAAGAGACTCCCACTAGCCAAGCTGCAGCAAGAGAGGGCCTACCCGGGGGACGCCTTCTACAAGCAAAGGTCATTCTTCCTAGGTCTATGGGAGGAGTCAAGGCCTACTGCGGAATTTCCATAACATCGATATCCATTTGATGGTCTAGCCAAATATCAGGTAGGCTGAGATGATAACGCGTTGTTTTTCTACCGAGCACCGGCGCTGAGCCACCTTCCTGTGCTCGCCCCTTCGTAAAGCAATTTGCCACTTTTACCAGAGATCCAAAGAGCCCTCGTTCACCCAACGTCATCCCGATTCGACCGATTGTCGCATCGAACCCTTTACTAGCTTGATCTTTCGTAGGCTTGTTTTGTTTATACTGGCGGCGAAGGTGGCCCGATGTCTGCGTCACTAGAGCCCCCACATAATTCGTACAGATTGATTCATCAAGAGCAGGCAAAAGGGGTGTCTACCGTGTGACCTGGATGAGACCGGTTCCCCGACCTTCCGTTTGATGTTAACCATGCGATGTACTTTCCAGGTGTGTATAAGTAGTAGGGCCTGCCTATTGATTCATATTTTGTACGTCTATTCATGGTCAAGGGTGTCATTATTGGAAAGATCAAAGGGGCAAACTGGTGCATTCGGTGGAAAGGGCCAGTTTTGCGAAAATCCATAAGCTGTTGGAGATTTCCGAGCAGGAGCGGCATCATGAAGTCCTCCTAACTGTGAAGAATTTGCATGATTAAAGCCTCCACCCGTTTCCTTACAGCGTCCCAATCATCCCACGTCCTTTACCATCAGAGGTTGTGGAAGGTGAGCACTTTGTGGCTGGCTGGCACCTTTCGAAGTTAACCCTGGATGGTTCTTCCCTGCACTGTGGAGGCGGGAGAGCGAGGGCGACGGGGTCTCGGAATTGGTGATCAACACTCAATCCTCGCAACCTTCATCTACTAGCGAGGATTCCGAGCCTACCACCCAGCAGCCAAGAAGCTCGGGGCGGGTGGCTATTCGAGCATCCTTTATCGCAATAAAGGCCTCAGTTTCGCCTCTCCAAGGCCGAAGAAAAAGAAAGGGAGGCATCAAAGTCACGGAAAGGGGCAGAGGACTTCATTCTGGCTGTCCTAAGATCGCACAAGCCCCCGATGTGAAGAAGGAAGAGGAGGAAGAAGGCGAGCATGTCCGGGCCTTTGTCTACAATTTTGCAGCCGAAGTGGAAGAGAGATGCCATCCTGAAAGCAAAGCTGCTGATACCGGTCCCCCAGTGCTCAGTGAGGTGTGACGCCCCATTTCCTGGGTCCCGGGCTGGTTATCGTCAACCTCGTTGTAACTCAGGTGTCTCATGTTATGAGACCCACAAGGAGTAAATGACCAATGCCAGCCCATACATCCAGCTTCACTCAAAATATATATATTTTATATAAAATAAATTAATTTACAAATTTGTTTTGATTAATAAATTATCCAAACTGATCTTTTACCCGCATTTTTACAAAAATACATAACAAGGCCACACAGATCATTTTTCTGTCTCAAGACCCTGATGCTGCCCCATCCCCAGTAAACCTTCTATTCAGCCAATTTTTCCTCGATAAAGGTGAGAAATGCCCAGAGTGGAATTATCCTAAATGGGTTACTTCCCACCTAAGTGTCCATAATGACAAACCAAACATTCAAGAAAACATATATGTTCTACTCAAATGTCTATCGAAATGGATTAGACGACTCACCCTTTCCACTTCGGGTTTCTCACGACTTCACGCATGCCGGGCCATAAGGAGAAACACTGCTTTCAAACAAAAGGTTTTTGTTCTTGAAAACATAACACCAGTTTTCTAGAAATCTATCGACAACCCTCCGAGGTAATTGCTGGGTAACTCTTCGAAACAGTCATGGGTCTTCCTCCGAGATGAACTATCGACAACTCAAGGCACTCTTGGAAAATTTTCCCAAATCCACGCAGAACCACGCTTCACGCCATGCATTCACACCTATTATTCTAGTTATCCCAAAGGCATACGAAATGCAATATGCCAACACAAACAACTACTTAATATATTAAGTACGCATATACTAATAGAATTATCCACGCATGTTATTCGCCCATACATAGCAATAAATATAAAATTAGTCACATCGATTAATATGGTAATCCCAGTCCGTCTGACCGCCCATAGCATCACATGAAATAACATAAGGCGTTATTCACCCATAACATATTCACACCCAAGCCACACACTAACAGTCCACGGTTAGTTCGGGACTGTGAGAAACCACTCTATAGATTTCTTCACTTAGTCCAAATCTTTTGAATTTAAAACACTACATCCAGCCCTTAAGATATCCTCCTTCCTATTCATTAAAAATGACTTCACCAAAGAATAAAACAAGTAGGAGAAAAACCCTTACATTTCTCGTAGTTTCTGCTCAACTCCATAAAACTGGGTACCTACGCATAGTTTCGCGTAGGGAGACTTGCCTCTTGTTTCGCCGGCTGATGGATCTAACACTGAAAATTTAGAGAAAGTGAGAGCTTCACTCTAAAACTCTCTTCCTTCTCCTTCTTTCTCTCTTTCCTCTCTTTCCCCCCATCCAAACGGCCAATAAGTCAGCTCAAGAGACTATCTCCCATCGCACATAGCTCTTCAACCCCCTCATTAGCCGACTCGATTTCCTCCTTATCCCTTATCCATCTACCATGACTTTTCTCTTCCAATTTCCACGACGCCACGCCATCCTTTACGCGAGCCCCACTCGCTCATCACTAACGATTCTCGCCCGTGACACGCGGGCACCTCCCTGGTGCCACTTCATAAAGTGCCAAGTACCAGACGCCATTCCATGCCACGAAAATGTGAAATTCGACTGCCTCTGGAATTTAATTCAGTAAATTCACTGGTAGCTAGATTTCATGAGACAATTCCACGTGAAGTCCATTTCGTCATCCGAAATCTAGAAAAATTCCGAATTTTGACCAAATTACCATTTTACCATTTTTCAGAAAATTGGAATTTTTTCGGGTTTTACATTCTCTCCCCCTTAAAAGAATTTCGTCCCGAAATTCCACGCAATCACATCAACTCACATGCATACGCAACGTGGACTATGCCATGCATGTAAACTAGTCATTTAAGCATTAAATGACTAAACCACGTACCTTCATCCCTAAACAAGAAGGGATAGGTGGCCAACATCGTGTCCCTCTCAAGGCCCCATGTCGCTCTCCTCCACTCCGCTGAGCCCCACAAAGACTCACACTAGCCTCACCTGGCCTGAGTCGCAAAACCTGATCCCGGCTATCCATAATGCGCACTAGTCCCTCCTCGAAGGTTCCATCCGTGTCAACTTCAATCTCTCCCCAATCCACTACATGAGCTGGATCAGGAGTGTACCTCCTGAGCATGGAGACGTGGAATACCTCATGAACACTTGGCATCCTGGGCAGTAAAACTAACCGATACGCATCAGGCTTCACCCTCTCAAGTATCTCGGTGGCCAAATAAACTCCTACGATAAATTCTTCCCCACAGCCACGACCGATCACCCTCTTCTTAGACATCACATCTGGGCAGGCTATGTGATCATTAACTCAACTCTAAAGGTCAATCTTAGGCCTGCCGTATGTAAATTTCTTCTACCGGCCTAATCCGTGAGAAGACACTGTCAGACAAGCTCACCTTCCTGAGGTGTTCTATTGCAGATTAGGACCCGTGTAATGTGGAGCCTTCTCCTACTCTGGCCCAACAAATAGGCCAGTACAATGCCTCATACAGCCATTTGTATACCGCATGATAACTGGGTTGCTGGTAGCGATTCCACTAAGGGCAAGTAGTTCTCCCAACTACTCCTTAGCGATCTGTGGAAGCACGCCGCAAAGACGCCCTCTAACACTGTGATGGTCCTCTCTGATCGACCGTTGGTTTACGGGTGGAAGACTGTATCATGGTCAACCTGAACTCCATAGCCTGAAGCTCCTTCCAAAAGGCGCCGTAAACCTCGGTCTCTATCCGATACTATGGATATTAAGACCCATGTAGCCGAACGATCTCTGATATACAACTGCTAATTCCTCCAAGCAGCGTCATTTCAGACCGCTAGAATGTGCCAACTTCGTGAGTCGGGTCTACTATCACCCATACCGGCATCATGTTCCTTCGCAGGTCTCAGGGTAAGTGGGTCACAAGTCCATCGTGATCGTAAGTTCCCACCCTCTCACCCGCCTACCTCCAATGGCTAGTGAGGCTCGCCGGCTTCGATGCTCAACCTTAATATGCTGACACGTGAGGCATCGTCGAATAAAGTCCCTGAACGTGTCTCTTCATCCCATTCCAGTATCGCCACGGCGATCACGACATCTTGCGGCCACCTAGATGCATTGTAACCGGCGGCAAGGAAACCTCGAGGACTCCCTCTCTCAACCTACAATCAAACCACTACCCGTCCCTTTTTGCATCAAGACTACCATCTATGTGGACGGTCCGCACTTCGCCCGCCACACTTCTGGACCCACTTCGGCCTCGATGGACACTAACTCTGCGTCTTACCCCTAGGACTCAATCACTCTGCCTAATAGAGACAGCATAGCTACCAAATTCCCCAATGTGCCTGAGCTCTGCTTTCGCATAATTAGCCCAAATGTCCTCGAGCATATGCCAATTACTCGAAGTTATACCGCCAATGCCCCCGTGACTTCCAACTTAGCAGATCACCACTCACATTTGCCTTACCAGATGGTAATGCAAAGTGAAGTCATAATCCTCTGTGAACTCCATCCATCTCACAAGGCCTCATATCGAGGTCCCACCGCGTAAAGATATACTTACTTTCATGGTCTCAGCACACCTCGACCGCTTTCACCATATAAGCAGAAAGCACCAAGGGCGAAGACTATGGCCGCCAACTCCATGTCGTGGTGTGGGGTACTTCGCTCATGATTCTTAAGAACTCGGCGGGAACCATAAGCTACTACCTTGACGCATCAAACACATCCCGCTCCGCCCCTCGAGGCATCACAATACACTGCGGTACACCTGCCTCGTCCGGACTTTCAAGATAAATCAGAGGAGCCTCCTTCTCAACTCCTGACGCTTCTGACGACATCCCAATCAAACTCGACCTCCTTCAAGTCAATTCGCCACAGGGTCGCTAATCGAGAAATCCTAATGAATCTCCCGTAGCATCTGTACCAATCCCAAGAAACAGATGATCCGAAGACTGACTGCCCAAACTCATCACGCCGACCTCTCTGGGTCCACCATTTTAAGCCGACACCATTGTCCTGGGGATCTCACCTCGCAATGGCACTGCACTCATCGAACTGCTGCATAAAACTGATGAAGAGTCTCTCTCAACAACAAGAACACCCCTCAAATGACCTCATGCTCCTCTCGACCGGGAGTGATCAAAATGTCATCCACTTAAAACCAATGCATAAATCAGATCAAATAGGGTCTAATGGCCCGGCGGCCGAGGGTCCATGAATGCCGGGCTGCGGCGATATCCATAGAATGTCGCTGGCGCAGATTCAACCAGCGCGGCATCACCAGAACTCAAAGTGCCCGTAACGCCGTCCCGAACGCCTCAGCGATATCGCTTCCTTAACCTCAACATGGTAACCAAGCATGTAAGGTTCACATCTCTGAGGTAGACTCAAAGGCCTCAACAACCGATCAAATAAGTCATCAATCCTCTAATGGGTACCGACTCGATCAACCTTGTTCAACTATCTAGTCAGATGCACAAATGAAGGGTCTCATTCTTCTCAAACAAAGACCGAGTGCCCTATGGTGCAGCGCCTGATCTTGATGGTAAACCCTCATTCAAAGAACCTCCCGTAGGCTGGACCTCGAGCTCCCGTGAACTCCAACTCAAAGGTCCCATAGATACAGATTTGCTGCCACCAGGTGTAATCCAATAAAGAAGTCTACAACCCTACCTGAGGCAATCCTAGGCCTGCCTAGAAACATCCTCATACCTCGCAGCATCACTCTCGAGGCGTGACCTAAGTCCGGTCTCCCTCGTCCTTCAGGGTGGTTGGCTGCGCCCAACCCGCACTGTCTCAGGATACCCGGGACTCATACATAGTCTGGTGGTAAACACCATGCTTCGGTCTCCCCCCGAAACATAATATGAGTACCGTCTCAGGTGTAGGCGTGAATCCCCTCCTCTACGCCTACAATCTCTAACAACTCAGATGACGTCGAACCCGCCTCCATCCCTAAGATGACGCTTTCGAATCCTGATATCCATGACCTCAGTCCACCGCGAGTGAACTTCAGATCCTACTCGTGATCCTCGAAGATATCATCCCTTATTCTCGCCCTAGTCCCTTGTGGAGAACCCAATATATGGCTCCTCCGCTGCCTCCCAAACTCCAAGCCTAACTCTCACTACAATCGATGAACAATGAATGAATGCGACGCCCTGTAGTCACAACATTTTGCCCATAGCGACACAAGAACGTATCTCAGATAACCGGCCGATTCGTCGGGATCAAATTGATGCAGGTGGATGGCGTGACACGCCCGAATCCCCGACCCTACCCCATGAGCCTCGGCCCTCCCGCCCAGGCCCATAACCCGGCCTCTCGGCCCGTCAGGTAACCCGGAGGTGCCCGTGCAGCCCCTCGAGATCGGGAGCACGGCCCTTAACCCATACTACAAGCGAGAACATATCAGATCCGCTCCTTTCCCCACCTACCGATCAACGCCATGCCCCCAAACCCCGTCCCCGCCTTTGAGCGGCAATCCCTCCTCATGTCCAAAGTTACTACTACTCAAAACATACCATCCGGGCCCCGCCTAACCGGCAACCCTAATCGCCCCTGGGCCGACGCCGCGCCTAGAACCCACGGAACTGTGGTCCTCTTCTTCTTTTTCCCCGAACCGGAAGAAGACCGACTCTCCTTCCTTCGCCACTAACACGCATCCCGAGTGCCCGTGCATCCCTTCCATCTCCTTCTACGGTCATGGTCAGTCCCAAATCATAGTCCAGGTCACGGGTGAGCGAGTCCTACATCTCTCGCTTCCGACGGACACCCAGCCCATTCTCAAATCTCGCCGATCCAAAGACATAATCGCCAAGAAAGCTAGCTAACTCGTGGAACTCCGGCCACTCCATCACCGTCATAGCTCCCCGCTTCAACCTAGGGAACTTCCCGGGCCTTTGCATGCTCCAAGAATGGCCTGAAATACTCGGGCCCCATGAAAGCCTATAGAACCCGCCTAAGTCATCAGCCTCTAGATCCCTAGAGGTTCGACCCATTCCACCACACTCAATTCTCACCCTCTAGTTGAATGCAGCCAATATGATCTTGGTCAGACAGCGTAATCTTCATAGCCTCCAAGATCTTTCGACCGCATTTAACTAATGGTTTGCCAATTACTCCGATCCTCCCCGTGAATATCTGGGAGATGATGTGCCTTGAACCTCCGATTACCGACCTCCCCTGCTACCAAGGTGACTAGCCCGTAATGGTAGCGTACCGTAATCCCTACAACCTTAGCAAAGGCTTGCTGATCAAATATAGGTGGTGCCTGACTAGCACCTTGTGGACGACGTCTACGTCCTCTCTCTCGACTAGCCATCTACACATGTCAAATGACAAGTTGAGTTTTAATGAAGTATCTCTAAGGGTGTAAATACAGTCCCAAGACACTGTTCATGCACCGAAAAAAAATTTCATGTACCACGTCAAGGCATTCATAGATAATGCCAGACAAACATTCCATACATTGAATCATACACAAGCAAAAATTTTATTTTTTTGTATTTTTTTTTAATTTTTTTTAACCATGTAAACAGTGTCCATGAACAGTTATCCAAACAGCGGGATACCAAACAAAGCAGACCGCCTCAAATCGGTCGCGGTTCATACGCGCACACCCGTAATCCGTGTCGTGTACACCGTGGCGCCGGTTGCGCGTTGCCGCCGCATGCCTTCTTCGCCGCGGCATTACGAGCTGGTTGGCGCACACTCCGTCGCGACATCCCGCAGCTCGCCGTCGATGGAAAAATCCAGGTCGAGACACCAAGGCCAGGTCACAACATCAAAACCAGGTCGCGACCACGCGGCCAATCCGTGTCGCGAACTCAAAACGGGTCATACATCGCCCCTCGCATCGCAACGAGGTCGGGCGACCTCAAAACGGCGTCACGACACCACCTCCATAGGCCAGGTTGGCACCTGCCGCCGGTCCCGAAGACTAACCCATGTCGCGACCCTCATTTCACCCACAGCGGGGGATTTCCGTGCCACCCCACACCGCCTCACCCGTGCGTTGCAACCTCAAAAATGATGTCGCGACACCGAACTTTCCAACAGCCAAAGGCCCATGTCGCGACATCAAACCACGCCGCGACGCCCTTAAGGCTAAACTAGGTCGCGACCTCAAAATGGGGTCGCGACACCAAAACCATTTCGCGAAGGCCGCTACGCTGGGCGGCCGGCTTCTATCATGCACCCACAGCTCAACCATGCGCCATCTCCGTGCGCACCATGCCGCCCTGGGCCGCACACAAAAATCATGTCGCGACCCAAAACCTGCCTGCCCCAGCCCAGCCATGTCGCGACCTCAAATTGATGTCGCGACCTGGGGCCAAGGATTCATGTCGCGCGCGCACGCCAAGCTCGCGGCACGCGCTGCGGCCGTCAAGGCCCGTCAGGCGCCCCGCTGCGCACACTACGCCTCTTTCGTAGCGACACCACCTCACGTGTCACGAATTAGAACCAAAATGTGGGCAGTGTAGCCCTCTCCATTTTATGCACATTTTTTTTTTTTCCTATTTTACATATCAGAAACTAGTTAGAAAAAATTTCCTTAATATATATATATATATATATATATATATATATATATGTTATAGAGAGTATATATATATATATATATATATATATATATATATATATATTTTCCGCAGCCTCTCTTGCTACTTTCTCGATGCAAGAATAAACAATCGCTTATTTACAATTCACAAATTTAAGAGTTTAATTACAACCTTTTTTTTTTTCATTTAATTCTAGATTATTTTGCCCAAAATTCCTCAAAAAAACCCCTAAGGTTCAACATTTTCCTATATGCTATTTACCAAGCATACAATCACACAACACAAAATCATGCAACAATCATCAAAATGCACAATGAATGCATGATCTAACCCTTGCCCATCAAGTCCTAGGTAATCGTATACCTAACTTCCTGATACTAAGCTATAACTCTAGTATCCGACATCAGCTTCAGTATTTATAAACCTAAAACTCTCGATACTGCCGTGACGCCTCATTTCCTGTGGGTCCCGCGGATCAATCGTTAACTCCGTGAACAGGGTGTCTCTGGCGTTATGAGACCCATACATGAGTAAAATGGTTACGTCGGGCCCATACATCCATACTCACCAAAATGTATATTTTATACAAAAATAAATTAATTTACAATTTGCTTTGATTACAAATTATCCAAAACTGGATCTTTTACCCAGATTTTTACAAAAATACATAACAAGGCCACATATGACCATTTATTCATCTCTAAGACTTCGGATGCGTTCCATCCCCAGGTGAACCTTCAATACCTGAAATAATTTTTCCCTCGATAGGGTGAGCAATGCCCAGTAGTGGAATTATCCTACATGGGTTACTCCCCACCTAAGTGCTCATGTAATGGCAAACCAACATTCAAGCAAAACATATATGTTCCTACTCAAATGTCTACATGAAATGGATGAGAATGTGACTCACCCTTTCCCACTTCTCGAGCCCTCATCGACTCCCTCACGCATGCCTAAGCCAAGTGTGAGAAAACACCGTTTTCAAAACAAAAGGTTTTTGTTCTTGAAAACATAATACCGAGTTTCGGTAAAATCTATTAGACAACCCTCCGAGGTGAATTGATGGATAACTCTTCGAAATAGTCATGGGTCTTCCTTCGAGATGAACTGTTGGACAACTCTCCAAGGCAATTTTTCAGAAAATCTTCCTTTGAAATCCATTTAGCAACCACGTTTTTCATGTCATGCACTCACACCTATTATTCTAGGTTATCCCAATACATATGAAATGCAATATGCCAGTTCACAACAATTCATGTTAATATATTAAGTATGCATATACTAACAGAATTGATCCACAATCAGCATGTTATTCATTCATACATAGAAATAACATAAAATTAGCTCACATGAGCTAATATAAAACCGGCATTGCCTGACTCGCCATAAGATCACACAAATAACATAACATGCTATTCAATCAAGCACAACATATCACTAAGGCCACACACCAAATTACCAGCTCGTCGGGACGGAGGAAACCACTTTATAGATTTCTTCATTTAGTCAAAATCTTTTGGAACCGAAAACACGACCATCCAAGCCTCAAGATATCCTTATCCATTAAAATGATCTTAAATTTTTAAAGAATAAAAAACAAGTAGGAGAAAAACCCTCTACCTTTCGTAGTTTGTCTAAACCCACAAAATTGCAACTCCACGTGTGCTCTTTCCGGGAGTGAATCTCTGCCTCTCGTCTCGCCGGAGCCTGACTGACCTGATCACCGGAAAATTTAGAGAGAAGTGAGAGCTTCTCACTCTAAAACTCTCTCCTTTCTCTCTTTCTCTCTCTTCCTCTTCTTTTCTTCTCCTCTTTCCCTCTCGCTTCCATCCTAACTAGCTGGGTCAAGTCAGTCAAGAGACTTCATTATCTCATCACATGTCAACCCTCCCTCACACACTGGTCCCTCCTTCACTGCCACTGTCCTCTCACTACCATGGCTTTTTCCTCCACGGCATGATGCCATGTGTCTCATGTGAGCCCACTCGCTCCATTGTTCGACCCATCTCCCGCCCCGTGACATGCACCTCCCGAGCCACTCTATAAAGCGCAAGGTCTCGTACTCATCTCCATGCCATGAAAAACGTAAAATTTCGATTGTCTCGAAATTTAACGAAATTTGACGTGGTAGCTAGATTTCGCGAGACGATTCCAACGGTGAAGTCCGTTTCATCATCTGAGATTTAGAAAATCCGGATTTTGACCAAAATTACCATTTTACCCTTTTTCGAAAATCGAATTTCTTTCTGCTTCTATAGAGGATCGAGCCAACCTGTCCAAATGTGGGGTCTAAGTGCAGCCATTGTCATCTCGGTGTCTCACCTCGAGACGAGCTCACCGACCAACCTGGGCTATGGGAAACGTTACTGAGGGCCAGAGGCATCTCCTGGGCTTCACGCCCCTCTAGGTGATCCATCCTCCCTGAGCGTGTCTCCGGCCATGATAAGGCCAAGTACACCCTGACCTGGCCATAGGAAGCCCTGCTTTGATCGCATAGTCAGAATTCAGATCTCCTCCACGAGGCCCTGTGCATTTCTCTCCCTTGGGCTGAGGGAGGGTAAAAGTCTCCCGGCCCAGGGTGCCTGTGGAGATTGTTGGATCGGTGTGGAGGCCCTTCAACCGAGGCGACCTTCTATCGACCATTTGCACGACCGCACCCGACGATAGCCGCTGATGCCCATAACCTGCGGCCTATTCTCGTCCTTGTCGGTACTATTAAAGGAGATCTTCAGCAAATGATCGAGGATGGAATGTAGGTTCGCAATCATAATTTTGTTCAATCGAAAGAACTGGTGAGCTTGGAAGCGCTTTTTCTCATTCTAGTATTATTTCCTAATCATTGGTGAAGTCACTAATATGTTTCTTTCACAAAGGACACGTTTATCCCGAATACGGCCTTCCAAAGACCGAGAATTCGACCGGGCCGAGGGAGGCTGAGAGGCTACTTCGCTCTATGCCCAATTTCCACGCTGGTAAAAAGGCCTTGAGTACTTTGCTAATGGAAGCATAGTCAAAATCAAGGCTATTGAGTCGAAGCCAGAGGAGAGGTCAGCTGAGAGGGCAACTCGTACGAGGCGAAAGAGATGTCGCCGTCATGATGGCATGACCCGCCCGAGATCACGCGACGGCGCGGCACAAAACAACGGAATTAACTAGTCCGGACGAGGCGCCTAGCTACTTCCCAAGACGCTTCGCGTAAGATGGAGTCCGAGTTAGACGTGGCCTGCCAGACTTTACCGCTTTGGGAGGCTTGTCTGACGAGGAGGAGTTAAGCTAGCAAATTCCACAAATGATGGTTTCGCGATCAGAGCCTGGGCCAACAAAGATGAGTTGTTTTCTTTCCGCATTGGGTCGCTAAAGAGAAGAAGGCCTTGAGGCGAACATGATGGGCCGGCTTCTGAAGCCATCTTCACCACTTCTGCACGACCGCGCACCTTCGCTCAATATTCGTGTAGTGCTTCCAAGATTCCGTATTTGTGACGTAGGCACCGCCGAGCCATTAACTCCAGTGTTTTTCGTTAACCCTTGATGCCCCCCAGTTTCTATTCCTGTTGGGGCTGTTGTTGCTCCAAAGGCAGATGTTAGCGAAGAGGTCGAGCATTCCCCAACCGCTAGTGGCTAGCGTGACAACCCCCGATTCGTCTGTGGTGCAATGACGAGAGGAGGCTCCTGGGTGCATCCGACAAGAGTTAGGGCGACATTCTCAGGGTTTCTCGCCCAAACGCCTTTGCCCCCATTTGAATCCCAATATTTTCATACTGTGTAACCGATTCTTAAATCGACTTACATTCTCATTAACACCTTTAACCGGTGCAATCCTACTTTTGTTTAGTCGATGACGCCTGATAATGCAGAGTAGTGCAAGAATACGGCTTTCTGAGAATTGTTTCCATTCCTCGCGTTTCCACAGATTGCACTCATCCCGCCATCAAATAAATCGGGTCCGGTAGGGCACTCATCCTCTACATTAGTCCGAGCCAGACGGGCATCATCTACGCGAGTCGATAGTACAACAAGGTTACCCGCACTTTATTCTAAATTAAATAAGTATTAACCATGTCACCTGGACAGGCAACAAATACGACTTCAGACTTTATTCGCTAACAAAGGGCATTATTGCTACGTCATCGAGAGGGCAATACGTTTGACTGGACTTTGACTCGGCCACTGGCATTAGACATGTCACAACAGTGGCAATACACTAATTCCTGACTTTATTCCGCCAGTCGGAAGATTTAGCCATGCCAGCCTGGGATAGCTAATACGGCCAATTGACTTTATCTCAAACAACAGGCATTGAATCCATGCCGGGCCTGGATAGGCACAACAATCTTCGACTTTTAAATTAGGTTTTCGAGGATGAAGATTCAAATTTAGAAAATAAATTATCTTTCATTGATAAGACTTGAGGTGCATAAAGATTCCACATTCGTGGAGTACAGTGTTCCGCCTTAGCCTGCCTAAATCATAACAACCGCATTTAATGACTCGTGTTACAATATAAGGCCCTTCAGCTTGGCTCCGAACTTTCCCGCCTATCGATCTACCAGATTCAAGACTTTCCTTAAGATCGTTTCGCCGAATACTCGAATTTTTACGTATGCCGTTGTATAAATTTTCTAAATGGCAAGGGTAGATGCTACTCTCAGATGTGTCTGCTTTCACGCAATTCATCTGCCGTGTTTAATTCCTTGATTATGAATTCCGTATTCAACTGTCATATATCCCGGTCCCGGGCACAGAGGCATATTGATTTTCGTAGGGATTATACTTTCCATCCTATAGGTAAGTAGATATACTCTGGCTGTTTTTCTATAGCCGCTCTATAAGCCCAAAGGACCCCGGGAAGTTCATCTACCCATTTGCCTTTAGCTGCGTCTAATCACTTCTTTAAGGCCATCAACAAGGTTTTGTTAGAAGCTTCTGCTTGGCCATTGCTTTGCGGATACCGAGGGGTGGAGTATAAGTTCTTTATTTTCAATTCTATTACAAATTTTTATGTAATCTTGCCATCAACCGGGGCCCATCGCTCGATATGATTCTGGGAATACCTAACCCATTAAACGAGTACTTTTCTGTATGAACTAAGTGAGCTCTTTGTCCTTGATTTGGCGAAAGCCCTCGCCTCTATCCATTTGCTAAAGTAAGGGCAATAGCAACAGCCTTTTCCGAGCCTGGCTGAGAGGGAGGCCCACACTGCCAATGCCCCATCGGCAGCGGCCTCGCCTGAGATGTAATCTTAGATTTCGGGAAAGGTGGGATCTTAAGATGGGAGTCCAGCTGCTGACACCGCCACATTTGCGCACGTAATCACCAGCCGACTTCATACTGGCCAATAATACCATCGAGTGCGGGCCCCGTGGTGCTGTGTAGGTCTCCGGTCGCCTGCACGGTTACTACATATCCTCTCGTGCAATTCAAATCCACACTTATCGCCCCTCGCTCGCGCTAAGATTGTAATTTTCATTCAGTGGATCAAGCCAACAATTGCCCATAAATTAAGGAAAATATGGCATTGAACTGACCCCGCGAGGCCTTGTCCTCTCGCTAGGAGTTCTCCCATGTTAATATACTCGGGATATGGTCCATCCAGAAGGGATATTTCATCACCTACATTCGGATAATGGCTATCGAGAATCCGACCGGTAATATAGAGGCGTAAATATTGTCTCTCAAGTATAGGTAGAGATGCCCTGGCTAAGGTGTCAAAACTTTCATTAGATCCCCTTGGAAACATGTTGTGACTTCCATGTTGAGAAGAAAGACGCCCGGTGCGCTTGAGCCACATGCGCGCCATTCGGGATCACAGTTCATATTATGCGTTCATTCTGACTGTGAGATATACAAATTAAAGCATGGGCGATAAGCGATTAGTGCCCAAAGTGCTATTTTTGAACTATTTATTCTTCTGGGTTTTGAGTGCTTTGTGTACTAATCATTCTAATTAACTCGATTGCGTGGGTCCTAATATTCTGCGATCGCATTTGTGAAACTGTTTTGCTTGGTTTTGCGAATGATGAGCCAAAATTGTGGTCGATTCAACACAAAGAACCCGAGTTGAACTCATCGTTGCAAATTAGATCCCAGAAGGAAAGAAGAGCAAAAAGTGAAGAAAAATGGAGCATTGCAGGAATGCTTTTGCCACTGCCATTGTTCACCATCCTGCGCATTGTTCATCATGCCCTATTCCTTCCAGCGCCCGTTTTGGTGCGATCTGTGACTCTGCGTTTCTCAATCTTTGCCATATTATTTTGCCATTGTATGGTCGCAAGCCGCCCAATTATAGATTCAGATGCATGGGATGTGTGCCACCACCTACCTTTACTCACTCTCGCACCTGGCTACCAAACACTCCTTGAGGATGACAACTCCGAAAATAGTTGGCTGAACCTCTTTCTCCTTAGAAGAGAGGCTGTAGCCAGGTTTAGAGTAACTCACGGTTCTCTGTTTTTGCACATTTATAGGTATTTATGTTCTATTTCTCTCAATCCTGGGTTTCGCATCTCTTAACGTGCCTTGATAGACCAGTATTTGGCAATCTTTTGAGGTTCGATGGATGCTTATTGCTAGTCCAGCTTTGAGTTGTCATTACTCTATTTGTCCTTGTAAGGTGGGTATGGATGTGTATTCACAATAGGGGAACATTTATGCTCTGTAAATCTTTGTTTTGCAAAGGAAAATCATAGGGTTTAGTTTTAAAGCTAAATGAAAGTCAGTTCGAGTGACTATGAGTCATCCTCCCAATGCAGTGGCTGGGAAACCCCACGTGACCTTTTGAACCCCAATCCAGACTGACCTTGAGGTTATTAACACATTTTATTGTATTTAAGAAATTTCGGTTTTCCAAACAGTACCCCTCCTTCATTTTACCAAACCTTAAAAATCCAAATTGAATTCTGCATTTTGAACTTCACTGTAAATGTTGTGCAAAAACCCATCCACGAGTTTGACCTAGAGCCACTATGTGGTAGCTTTATCTTATGAGTGGGAATTTAGTTTATAAACATGATGATTACGGCGCCCCTCGTGACGCAGTCCAAATGGCGCCATTCTTGGGGGATGGTGCCTAAGTGCATTTGACGAGCAGTGGAACACTTGTGATCCTCATCACAAGCACTGGTGAATTTTCTTTTATTTTCTGTTTTCAGTTCTGGCGGAGTTTGCCCGATTTTCTCTCTAATAGTTTTTTAGTTCATTACCTTTTTTTTTTTTTTTGGTGAAATTGTTTTCCTTTTTTTCCCTTGTTTGGTGTTTTGCCCTATTTGTTCGCAGCACGTTTGATGGGTAGGATTCGAAAGAAGGTTGATCAAAGCCAATTTTCCCACATAACATGTCTTTGAACTTGAATTGACCCAAATGGAAGGAGGGTAATCTGGAGTCAATACACTATGGAGAAACCTGAGCAGCCACATGTCAATGAGGACTATAAAGAAACACATTTTTCATGGCAGAATCAGCGACTTGTGGAGAAATCCAAGCCCAAATAGGTCTATGAGGACTATAGAGACTAATGGATAGGTGCCCACTTCTCTCGTTCCCTGACACTTCCTACTTCTCCATCTTATGTGTGATTCCTCACCACCACATTCTGATTAACAATTTCTTGAGTTGAGCAAGCAATACTGAACCTTACCAAGCTAGTGGGTGACGTTGTGGAAGAACAGAAGAAATTCAATGCCCAATTAAGTCAAAAAATTCATACTGTGGAGAACTCTCTGAACCAAAAAGTAGATGGGCTTCAAAGTGAAATTATTTGTGACCTTTGCAATCAATTTCAGAGGCTTACCCACATGATCATCAAGAGGAAGAAATCTGAGAGAGGAGTGCAATTGACGCACTATTTTGGGTGGCTTGGACTCAGCGCAGACTTCTTCGGGGAATTGATCACGGGAACGGTAGGCTCTGAAGGCACATAACTAAAGGAAGCGAAGAGGAGCGAGAGGAAAGGAAGCAAGGGAGGAACCCTAAAAGCATCCTTCACTAATCACATAAATTTGGATCCAAGTGCCATTGCCAACTTGACTCCACTACTAGTGTATATCTTTGCTATTTGCTATACTTGAAGAACCTGCTCACATTTGCCAGCTAAGGCTTGACCATCATGCCTATCTTCATGAAACTTGAAATTAGTGATCATTGTTCAAGCTTTTGCCACTACATCGAACATGATGGTAGTAGCTCATGTTGCATGGCTGGCCAGCGGATGGTTCAGTCTTGGTTGATTTGGGCACTGACCTTAGCGTTCTAGCTCATTTGATTTATGGTACTCCGAAGGCTTGAGAGGAATTAGTTTGGGGAGCTCAGGTCTCACATTTTTCATTTATGCCACTATTTTATTTTATTTTAGATTTCCTTAATTTTTTCTTCTTAGATTTTCTATAATTTTTAGTTAATATTTTGTTTTAGATTAATTTCCATTTTCTGTATTTATTTTTTTAATTTTCTTGTGTTTGTTTCAGGTTTGTAATTTTTGGAGAGAGACAGAAATACGAAATTTCGCGGTATTGTTCTGTGAAATTCGCGAGTGCCTTGTTGCAAAATTTAACTTTGTAGTGCTTATTGTTTTCTCATGCTTGTGAACTATTTTTCCTTTTGTGATATATATATATATATATATATATATATATATATATATATATATATATATATATATATATATATATATATATATATATATATATATATATATATATATATATAATTTTAAAAATTAAAAAATTATTATAATTTATATTTCAAAAAATAAATAATAATAATAAAAAATTTGGTCTTCAAAAAAAAATTTGTTATTTTATTATTATTTTTTTATTTTATTATTCAAAAAAATAAATAAATAAGTCAGATCATAAGTGCATGAGTTGCGTTTACTTAACACTGCTCTAATTTCGCGACCCGTTTTGTTTTAAAATGTGTATACCAGTTGTTTCAAGGTTTTAGTTTAAGTGTAGTTGTAGGCTTTGATTTGAAATTTAAAAATAACCAGAAAGTCTTTTAAGTGTATAAGTGTAATTTTCCGATGGCTGGCCCAGTCACTTTTCCTCAACCGCCTCTGCTTGCTGTTTGAAGTAGCGGGGTGAATAAATTGTCGATGGAAAGCTTCACGAAGTCTCTAACCAAAAGCAGTACATCTCATCAGGTGGCACCTTCACCTAACTTGATCGAGCCCCGTGCGGACAATGTGACACATTTGGTTGAGGGGAGAGTTAGAAGGAAGTGGCATGTTTATCATTTTTGTTACTATTTTGAGCAAGCCCCATTTTTTTATATTTCGGTGGCTTGCTGGTTTTCTGTGAGTTATTATATATCTGACTCGCTTTTTCAAAAGTGGACCCCATTTTCCCGCCTTTTTTTTTGTGTGTTTTGCTGCACGTAGTTTGAAAAATTGAAACTTTGTCAATTCTATTTTGATGTTAGATTGGTTCCATACTTAATTAGTGGATGATTAGTTGAATTCTTGCTGATTTCGACCTTTTCCTCCACCTTCAGCTAACACACAGTGCCATATCAGGGTTAACTGTGGCACAAGAAAAGCGCTAACCTCTAAACTTGCAATAACCTACCCTAGTTTAGTTGATATTTAATAGGTTAAGGACCCCATGAATAAGAGGCTAATGTGTCTTCCAAAGAAAAGAAAAGAAAAGAAAAGAAAGAAGAAAAATTGCAAAGCTTTGTAGGCAGAGAGCAGGTCAGGGTATATGGAAGAGAACCTTTAAAGCACGGTGCCTAAGCGTGGTTGGGAGCCACTTGGAGCTTAGTGCTCGCTACATGGGTGGATGGGTGGAGTTTAGCAAGTTGTAGGGGCTGGAGTTTCGAAATCATTCGGAGTCCGAGGTGAAACCTGAAGAGTTAGTGATCGAAAGATCCTTATGACTTAGTGCCCTAAGCCTTAATTGGTTGGGAGTCATCGGTAGATCCCCGTTACATGGACTTTGGTGAGGTCGATTCTCGGCTTGCCCTACAACCGAAAGAGTTGTCAGACCAAGTGGATCTGATCTGTTGGGTTGGTTGGTGTCTAGTGGAGCGGTAGCTGGTTGGGGGGAGAGTGCAGTTTGGTGGTTTATTGTTGAGAACTGATCAAACAAACACTTAGATTTTAGTGGAAGTTCTAGTTGAGTCTTTGAGAAGGCTCAACGTGCTCAATTTTTGTATGGCATTCATTCTTTTGAGATAGTTATTGGGCAAGGGTTCCAGTGATTCTCATTGAGAGTTAGGCATTACTCATTCACAACCTTTTTGAAATATAATAATTTTTGTGAAAATCATTTTGTTATCGTTTTGTATGCTCTCTCTTTCTTTCTTTCTTTCATTGCTAAGGGACTAGCAATGTGTGGGGTGTGATTAGTGCCCGAAAAGTACTATTTTGAACCCTATTTATTGGTTTTGAGTGCTTTTGTGTACTCATTCTGGTAACCCGATTGCACATTAAGGTCTCTCTTATTCTACGATCGCATTTTGGCTAATTTTTGTAGTTTTTGCAAGATAATCAGGCCAAAATTATCGAGTCAATTCAAATACGAAGAACCCGAGTTGAACTCATAGTTACGGATCAGATCCCAGAAGGAAAGAAGAGCAAAAAGTGAAGAAAAATGGAGCATTGCAGGAATGCTTTGCCACTGCCACTGTTCACCATCACTCTTATACTTGTTCATCATACTGTTCCTTCCATTTACTGTTTTTGCGTCTTAACTCTTATGGTTTCTACTTCCCTTTTTGCCCGATTGTAATAGTATTTTTGCTATGTTATTTTTTATGTTGTATTATGGAGTTGGCTATAAAGCCCCGACCCGGTTTTCTTGTAAAGGGAGACTTTCGGCAATACAGAGATAGCGGGCGGGAGTTTTCAGGCTGCCTCTTTCTCCCATTCTTTGCACTGCCTCTCCCTTTCTCGGCTGCAAACACTCCTGCGGATGACATGAGAGGTTAGTTGGCCTAGACCTCTTTCTCTTTGAAGGAGGGTTTTAACAGCCGGGGTTTTGGAGGTAACTCCGGTTCTCTATTTTTAAAGCACGCATTTATGAGTATTTATGTTCCTATTTCTCTTAATCTAGGTTTAAATCATAAATGTACCTTGATGGACTTGATGTGAAATCTTTAGGGTTCGGTGGATGCTTGTGCTAGATCACTTGAGATTTATTAGTTGCCTCATTTGTCACTTTGTAAGGTAGGTTATGAGATGTGTATTCCTTTATAGAACATTTATGCTCTTATAATCTTTACATTTTGCAAAAGAGGAAAAATCATAGGGTTTAGTTTTTTAAAGCTAAATGAAGATCGGGTTGAAACGGCTATAAGGTCATCCTCCGACTAAAAATAAACTAAAGCTTGTGACCTATTAGACGAATTGTGACGACACTTGAAATTCTTCTTTTACATTTTATTGTATTTAAATTTCAGTTTTCCAAACAATACCCCTCTTATTTTTTACCAAACGCCAAAATAAATTGAATTAACATTTTGAACTTCACTTTGTAAATCATTGTGCGAAAACCCATACTGAAGTTCGACCCTAGAGCCCTTATCTCTTTGCCATTAGCTTTGCTATGTGATGGAGAATTTAAGTTTATAAATATTGTTGATTTCGGCACCCTATTGGCAACACGAATCAATAGCATGATTTTGCCACAATTGATACCAGTGGATTGACTGCATTAATTCATTCTTGGAGAGCTAAAGCTTTAGCCGGATGAGCTTGCTTGATCTTGTCCCGGTGGGAGGCGTAGTTGTAGACGATGCCATTTGTTTGCGAGATGCCCGTCTTACATTGCGAGGGAATCGCCAATTTGGGCCCGCGGAGCTTGTTTTGGCTGGGATTGCTGGAGATTAGCAAAGACACCCCTTCTTGCTTCAACCTTGGCCTCTGAGATCACGTATTCACTTAGTTAGGTGCCCGCTTTGAGTCATTCTCTGGATAAGTCGGAGCTTGTGTATGAGTGCCGAAGGGGAAGGTTGGTCGACCTTCACAATGGGGTGTGTTGAGATACAT
The DNA here is from genome assembly GCA_016808115.1 of Tetrastigma voinierianum. Taxonomy (NCBI): domain Eukaryota; kingdom Viridiplantae; phylum Streptophyta; class Magnoliopsida; order Vitales; family Vitaceae; genus Tetrastigma; species Tetrastigma voinierianum. The sequence goes on along the minus strand of JAEQBH010000656.1, from coordinate 1,368,736 downwards.
AAAAGAGGCGGCATTTATATTCGGTTTTAATACCTGGCTCATATTCTGCTCTCATTTTATTGTAAGAATAGGATTGCCTTTGATGGATTCTTGTGTTTTTGTGCTTGTGCAGGTTTTTGAGTTCGGCGCACACTTTTCTGAGGGTTCATGTCAGAGGCGAATGTAGATCGTGCGGTTGATAGCGGCCACTTCCCCGAAAGTCTCGGGGAAGTACCGCGGTGAGGGGAGCAATTACGAGCGATTGATACCGGTGCCACATACAATGAATGCCGTACCCCTGTCTGATAATGTACCATTAACACTGGTACCATGAGCGTGCATCCCGATACTGACGAAAATCACCGATGGCCTTTTGATACCGGTACCACCTTCTTAGTACGGTACGGTATCTTAATTTCCAGGATTTGAAGCGAGAATGCCAGCATGGTGGAAGAATGCGGCGTGTCTTTTGTCCACCACTTCGAGATCACTAAGGAGAAGGGTATTTAAGCGAAAGGAAGGGTGAGAGGAGAAGTTTTGGATTCTAGGGTTTGGTTTTAGGGAGTAGTGGTACCTCTCATATTTTGCTAGCGTTCATAGAGTAGAGAGTATGGGTTTCACCAGTTCTGGTTTTCAATTACGTGTAATCTTTCAGTTAGTTCATATCATTCGGTATTTTCTTACGGTATTTTGTGCTTTTAATTTCCTAATTTTGCAATTAAAGTCTTATTATTTCTCGAATCTCTTGCTATGAGAATACCAGTTTCTTATCAAATATAAATCGATTTCTAGTTTCAATGATAGACTCTAGAAAACCACGATGGGGTTCTAACGGTGAATTCACCACCATCAAAGGTAATAACATGATTCTCTTGTGTGCACTTCAATGGTTATGCGATGTTAAACAGTAGAAAATCTTATAAAACCTTAGTTTGGCATCTTCTTGACAAGCGTGGCGGCGAAGACCGCAATTACGTTGTGGCAATCGCAAATCACGAGCTAAGAATTAGCTCGTCGTTTGAACAAGTGTTTGTCATTAACAGTGATTCTTCATTTCAAAGGCTTTTAATGTAAAATCTTCCGTGAAGACCATTTCATCATCAAACTCTAGATGAGATTGTGAATAAGAGGTGGGAATTACTTGATCGGTAGTGAGTGGAAACCTAAGAACCCTATCATTCACCTTTCTGCTTTAAAATAGTTAACTTATTCTATAATTCAATCAATCAATCACATACAGTTTTTACTTTTAACGCACATTCTTTGAATACTCCATAAGGATCACCTGGAAACCACTCCTGTGGAGATGACACAATGGACTACCATAGTAATTATAATGCTTGTGACCTTAGTTCCTATGCTTGAGAATAAATTCGATATACGAAATTAGATGACAATTTTTTGGCATTCTTAGAAGTGTGGCTGTCAAATTTGATCTAAAGAGAGTTAGAGGTAATTTGCATGCATTACCAAATTCGAGTGGGTCCTCTACCTTTCTTTTTAATTAGTTTTAAATGAAGAATCTAAAGTGGATATAATACCGTAGGAGTAGGCGAGTGCGTGTCGGTTTGGGCTATGACAAACAGCAGCCCAGGCATTAAAATTATACCTCCACAAAATTCTGAAGAGTCCACAGTGAACAATTGTTTCAAGAGAGACCCTGCACCTCAAATGGACCATCCACGAGGTCGACCTTACTCAAGTGTACTCAAGTTTTGTTAACTCACAAGGCTCATGAGCTTCCAACAAGGGAGGGTGGTGTGGCACCACCCAGGAAACCGTGATAAGAGGAAATGTTAATTTCAATGACGATATCGAACTTGCTTACATTTACCTAATCATGGAAAGAACTCTCTGGGGAATTCTGCAACCTCGAAAGAACCATAACAAATTCATGTTCTTTACTTGAAGAGGTAGCAATTCCTCGTGAAGTTGGAGATGATTCGCCTTCTCCACAGTGTATTAAGGGTCGATTAAAGGCCCCTACTCATTTATGAGACTTTGAGGATGTTTGAGTCGTTCCTCTCTCTTTGGATGGCCCTCCACCATAATTTGTAAGTGCTTTGTTTAGATTCTCTCTAGGAAAGGCGAAAATATGGCTAAAGTGCATAGTACACCTACGATGGGAGAATCCATCACTTAGAGAGAATGATGACGCAAACAAAAATAAGCTAATTCTTGAGGAAGTTGGAGGCTATAGAGATTGAAAAAGGTGAATGAGTAACTAGTGTGCCTCCAACTGCCCCTCGATGCCTATATGGGATCTAGAGTGGAGGAGCCACATGCATCATTTAAACGACCCACCCACTCAACTGTGGCACCTAACCTTCCTCGAGTTAAGGAGCAATCCAAATAGAGCAAGCTAATGCATACTAACTATCAAGAAGCCCTTTAATTCTCCATACTTTCCGAAACGTATAATCAAGGGGTGGGGTAAGCATTAAAATTTTAGTTGGAGGAGAAATGAAGGAGGCCATCTGACTGCCAAACAACCAAGGCCTAACTAGCAGGCAGGTTTTCAAACCAAGCCACTCCGTTCTAGAATGAAGGTCCTCGAGTTTCTACCCCCGTGAACCTAACCAAGGTTTCCATCCAGTCAAATCAAGGGAATCGAATCACGGCCTTATCAACCTTCACATAAGAGAAGTTTGGAGGATATGTGACAAAGTTCGTCCCAGACTAACAATCCACCAACACTTGAATTTTGAGTTGCCTTGAATGATGCTTGAGATCGAATCAACTAAAGCTAACTTCTTCTATGAATTTTCAACAAGAAAAGGAAACTCCTTCTCAAACCATCGAAAACCCCCGAAGAGGTCAAAAATAGTGTTGAGTCTCGAGGTCAGTGATGGCACCTTCGAACATTGCAATCTTTGTCACCACTCTTGAGTGGTAAGGTAATTGAAAAACCATTCAGCCGAACCGATGCAAGAGTTGCCAAAATGAACCGGTCGGGGATGATGAAGTGTCGAGATGACCTCGGTTCTGGGGCGGATATTCTTGATGGTGGCTGAGAAAAGGCAAAGGCTTCCGTGCCCTATCTGCCTCCATACACTCATGGGTTGAGGCCCCGAAGAGCGAACAATCGTGCGAAATCTATGAGTTGTTCAAACAGGTGAAGTTGAACATTCCCTCATTAGATGTCACTAAGCAGATATCGTCGTATGCCAAGTTTCTGAAAGATTTGTGCATTGTAAAAAGGAAACTAGGTGTCAACAAGAGGGTAGTGACGATCCACTTCCTTGATCGAAACAATTTGCCCCCAAAATACGAAGACCGAAATCCATTTATTTCCATAGTGGTAGGGAATTCAAAGTAGGACATGCTTTGACTGATTTGGGGGCAAGTGTTGCTGTTGCCTTACTCGATTATATGTTGAGCTAGGGTTAGGAGAGTTAGGCAGGCCAATATCACCCTCCCGATTAGTGGCCAGTAGTGTGAAGATTCCTAGAGGGATGAGTGAAGGATGCTTTTGGTGCCAGTGGAGCCAGGATTCTACTTCCTGTGACTTTTTGTTGTGCTGGCACAAACTTGTGGTGAACAGGGACTCAGTTCAGGTGATTCTTAGTAGACCATTCTTGATTCTTGCTAACACTATTATACGAGTGTAGGGAGGACTAATGACACTATCATTTGGTAACATAGTATTAATTTGAATATCTTTAATATTTATCAAAGGAAATAGGGGATAGGAGGACATTTTGTGAAATGAAACATGATTGACTATTGTAGATTAAATATGTAGATAATGTTTCCTTACGATGATCCTCTCATGTCTTGTATAGTAAGCCCAAGTTGGGTTGAGGAGGTGACCACATCTGAGTCAGAATTTCTACACTCCATAATTGAACACAGTGAGGTATTGGAAGCGAATGGGTGGGCACCTAAATTTGAACCATTGCCACCAATGGAGGACAAGGTGTTACCTTCGGGGGAGAGCCCACCTAAACTTGAGTTGAAACCTTTGCCATCACATCTCAAATATGCATTTTTAGGGGTAGAAGAAACTTTACTGGTAATCATATCTTCCTCTTTAGAGTTAGATCAAGAAAATAAGCTTTTGGAGATATTGAGAACCCACAAAACCGCCATAGGATGGACAATTGCAGATATTAAGGGAATTAGCCCCTTGATCTACACACACAGGATTCACTTGGAAGAGGATGTTAAACCCTCTAGACAACCACAGCGACGACTGAACCCAATCATGAAAGAAGTGGTTAAGAAAGAGGTTCTAAAACTACTGGACGTAGGTGTTATTTACCCCATTACAGACAGCAAGTGAGTCAGCCCAACTCAGGTAGTCCCTAAGAAATCTGGAGTCACTGTGGTAGCAAATGAAAACAATGAGCTAATTCCCACTCGTGTCACGTCAGGTTGGAGGGTGTGTATAGATTATAGGAAACTCAATGCGGGTACTAGGAAATATCATTTCCCTTTACCTTTTGTCGATCAAATGTTGGAGAGAGTTGCAGGGCATGAATTCTATTGCTTTCTCGATGGGTATTCGGGGTACAATCAAATTGAGATAGCTTTAGAATCAAGAAGCCATTCACCTGTCTTTGCTTTTGTTGCCTTTAGGAAAATGCCCTTTGGATTATGTAATGCACCAGGAACCTTCCAGCGATGCATGATGGGGATTTTCAGTGATATGATAGAACTCATTTTGGAAATTTTCATGGATGACTTCTCAGTCTTTGGAGATTCATATGAGGGATGTCTGGAGAATCTACGTAAGGTATTGGAGAGATGTCAAGAGAAGAACCTTATGTTAAATTAGGAAAAGTGTCACTTCATGGTGAGCATAAAGGGAATTAATCTTAGGCCGCATAGTATCGAAAAAAGAATCAGGGTGGACCGAGGCTAAAAGTTGAGTTGATCTCTCCAAAACACCTACTCCTAAATTAATGTTAGAGATATAAGATCGTTTTTAGGACATGCTCGATTTTATAGGAGGTTCATAAAAGATTTTAGTGCTATAGCCCATCCCTTATGCAATTTGCTTGCCAAGGACGTCCCTTTCGCATGGTCACAGGCTTGCGAGGCCGCCTTTGATAAACTCAAAACTATGTTAGTGTCTCCTCCCATCATGCGATCTCTAGTGGGACCTCCGCGGATGTCATGGCAGACGTTAGTGATTATATAGGGCTGTTTTGGGCAGGGAAGATAAAAAGGCTTTTGTGATCTACTATGCCAGTAAGACTCTAGATTCCACTCAAGCCAACTACACAACTATGGAAAAAGAGTTTTTGGCCGTCGTCTTTGCCCTAGAAAAGTTCAGGTCATACATTGTAGGGTCTCCCGTAACCATTTTCACGGATCATGCAGCGCTGAAGTATTTGCTATCGAAGCAGGATACTAAGCCTCGTTTGACTAGGTGGATCCTACTGTGCTAAGAATTTAACCTGACTATTAAGGATAAAAAGGGAGTTGAGAATGTGGTAGCTGACCACTTGTCTCGATTAGTTCCGGAATCCACTTCTCATGGCCTGCCCATAGGCGACAGTTTCCCTGATGAGCAACTTTTTGCTCTTGTTCACTACCCATGGTATGCGGACATAGTAAATTATCTGGTGACTGGTCAAATTCCACCACAATGGACTTCTCAACAAAAGAAGAAATTTTTGGCGAACATTAAGAAATATTATTTTGATGACCCATATTTGTTTAAATACTGTCCGGACCAATTGATGAGAAGGTGTGTACCCAATGATGATCAAATTGGGGTGCTCACCTTTTGCCATTCGGAAGCTTGTGGAGGGCATTTCTCTGCAAGGAAAACAGCGGACAAAATCCTACAAGCTGGTTTTTATTGGCCCACGCTTTTTAAAGATTGCTTTGAATTTTGCAAAACTTGTGCTCGGTGCCAACAATTAGGAGGGGCCACAAGAAGGAACATGATGCCTCTTACTCCTATTTTAATCATTGAAATTTTCGATTGCTAGGGTATAGATTTCATTGGGCCTTTTCCCCCTTCTTATGGGTACCTGTACATTTTTTTGGCAATTGACTATGTGTCGAAGTGGGTGGAGGCCATTCTAACAAGAACTAATGACCATAAGGTTGTTTTGAAATTTGTAAAAGAACACATTTTTTCTCGCTTTGGAGTGTCTCGTGCAATCATTAGTGATGGTGGGCTCCATTTTTGTAATCGATCTTTTGAGCATTTGTTGCAAAATTACGGAGTCACACACAAAGTTTCCACGACACACCACCCACAAACCAATGGTCATGCCGAATTAGCTAATAGGGAGATAAAACATATTTTGGAAAAAACGGTTGCCCCAAATCGCAAGGATTGGTCGCTTCGACTTACTGATGCTCTTTGGGCCTACCGTACTGCTTTTAAGACTATTCTTGGAATGTCCCCTTATAGGCTTGTTTATGGCAAGGCCTGTCATCTGCCGGTAGAAATGGAACACAGGGCATATTGGGCTATTAAAACTCTTAATTTTGATTTGGCTCAGGCAGGTAAACAACGTCTGTTGCAGATGAACGAGCTTGATGAATTGAGACGTGAATCATATGAGAGCTCCCGAATTTACAAAGAGAGGCTCAAGTTGTTCCATGACAAGACCCTTGTTCGGAAGACCTTTGAACCTCACCAAAAGGTATTGTTGTACAGCTCTCGTTTGCACATGTTTCTAGGAAAACTCCGTTCTAGGTGGATTGGTCCGTTAGTTGTCAAGGTCGTTTACCCATATGGTGCAGTGGAAATTGAGAATCCGGAAAATGGAAATGTGAGTCGCCTTGCTTAAAGCCATTTCTCCTTTGAGAACACTGACCAAAATGCCAGAGTAGTGAGGAACTGGTAGATCCGCTCTACCAGGATATTCCTTCAGAGTAATTTCTATCCTACCTTGTTGTATATAGTTTTTGTTTTCTTTCTTGCATTTCTTATTGTTTTCTTTCTTTCTTTAGTCTGCTTTTATTTTCAAATACCTAAAAAAAAAAAAAAAACCTCCTTCTGTTTCCTTGCTTCTTCTTTTGGGGGTGTCCTGTGTGCATTGAGGGGAATGCCTATTTCTGTCGTGGGGGTGGGCATGGCATACACTAGTTGGAACCATTTATGCGTATGTTACATGTTCAGCGTATGGGAAATTTTCGATTTACGGCTCTTTTGCGTATAGTACTTGACTTGTGATGTATTCAGCCGCATGACCTCATGTATGCACTCCACGTAGTCTCAATGTATCTACACAATAACAAGCATGCACAAAATTTTTGTGTTCATACTTTGGACCTTATCACCTCGAATTCTGTTCTAGTAACTACACAAGCCGTTGATTTTCCACCTCAAGCTCATGTTTTGTCTGCTATTGTTTCAGCATGTGCTTTTTGACTTAGCATTCCTTGTTAACTATATGCATCATAATCTCTGAGGAACACCCATGCATAACTGGAAGATGATTTTAGGCCATCATTTATGTGTTACTTTTCGAAATCATACTGAGTTACCCTTTGCACCCATCTTGAGCCTTGAGTTGCCAATTCAGTTCGAACCTTAGGAATCGTGATCGTGAGAAGTACAATGGACCCCAAGGTAAGCGTGAAGGTGTCAAGAGAGTGAAGTACCATTTTTAGTTCCGTGAACACAAATTCGGTTGGGCGAAGTATGAGCAGGGAAAGAAATGCACATTCAAAGGGAATCCGAGATGGAGTGGCAATAGAAAAGTTCTATTTATCGGGCACCGCGTTTCAAATTTAAAAAAAAGAAAAAGGGAAGAAAAAGAGAGTGGTACCAATACCACTCTTATCGGGTACCTGCACCACCTACAAGAAAAAAGAGGCACATTTGGTATCTAAGACTACACTTGTAGATACCCCAGATTGCTTCAAGTAGTTCGGGGCCAAATTGTGGTTTTACTCCTTTTCATACCCACTCCCCATCTTTATATAAGGTAAACCCTAACCTACTTTTCCTCTCACACGAAAACCCGAGGATCTAAAGATCCCCGCCTGTTTCCATCTCTCCGATCCGCATCTTCCTCGCCACACACCACGTGGTAAGCCCTCACCCCGGGAGCATTTTTTTTTTTTTTTATGGTATTTCATTGTGTCACATGGATTTTTTTGGGTGGCTTGGGATGGTGGTTTTGTGTTCCTGGTGGATTAAGACATTTCACGATGGTATGTATACATGTCGATTTAAACAAAAATGAGATAAGCCCGATACTAGTAGATGGGCCGTCGATATCGCTCGCTTTGCTCACTATGTTTGCTATAGTATTTTCGGCCTCACATATCTATGGCAAGATCGAAAAACATCGAAAGGATAAGGCTCCTAGCTCTTCATGGAGCGAAATGTGAAACGGAAGCTCGATACCGCAGACCGCAGTTGAAAGGAAAGGGAAAACTAAAAGATTCCTCATCTGGAGCGAGGAGCAAATGGAGAGCGTAAGATGAAGATATCGTCATGTTTGCCGAGTCTTTAGAATCGCAGTGGGAGAACAAGGCTACCATCGCAAAGCCGCGGGTTTTCATTATGAGTAAGGTGTGAAAGCGACACATTCTCGTTTCACCCATCCTATCCGGCCAAGTATCTCAGAGCAAATTGCAATTTGTTTGCCGAGGTACAAGGGCATTTACCAACCATGGTCCCGAATTTTATCCTAATTTGAGAGAAATCAAAGACGTGATAATCGCAGAGACTATCAAGTACGGGAAACATGAAGATCACCGACTCGATAGCTCACGCATTGCATTATGTCCACCCAGCCACACATGAACGACTCCACTCCTCCGTGGCCATTAACGAAGTTCGATGCCGTTACTTGTCGATGCCATGTGCACCACCCACCAAGCATGGATTGGCCGGTGATGCAAGTAAAGGAGTTCGCTCCAGTGGAAGCCTGCTTCAAATATGCATTAATGAACAAAATCATTCACAATATGATAGGACCGAAGGGAAAATAGAAATTGCCAAGAAAGGAAGAACTAGCTTTTTGTATGAGGTGATGACTGAAAGATCATTGATTATGCCTTAGTAAGATGGCAGGTGTTAAGGCAGGACTTTCTCTCGCAGCCCCTTAACTAAAAAACAAGATATCCCATTCCCACTCTAGTTACTTAACTGTGGAAGCCGGGATAAGATCATAGAGAAAGACGACTCCCGCCAAGCTGGGTACCCATCATGAACCAAATTGTATGAAACAGAGCTGCTATGCCCACAAGACTCCTGCTTTCTACATCCTCATTGATATTTCTTGGCCTCTTCACCTCGAGCTGTGGGTCGATGAGCACATCTCTTTGAAAGGATGGAGCATGTAATCATGCTGTCTATGTATATTGGAAAGCATAAACAACCCGACTACGTGCCTCCAGTTTGAGAGTCACATCTATCGAGGAGAACCTGCAGTGAGAGATGATCCTCCTCCTGACTTGGAAGGAGATTCTGATGAGCTTGACAACTGTGTTGATGAGGACGCATTCTCTTCGACAGATGATGGGGAGGATGTAGAGTAGTAGCATGGTGGGTAAGAATAGGGTGGTGTTGGCAATAATAGAGACTTTAAATGCACTTCCCGCCAACACCCATTTTATCTCATATAAGCCTTATTCGTGGTGTACCCCATGGTCGCTACAAGCCCGAAATCTTTTCGCTTAGTTATGTGGTCGTTCTATGAGTTTTATGCATATTAGTCAGCTTCTGATGTTAAATTGGTTACCTTGATAATATAGTTTATATCGCCTTGGCAATTTCATTGGTGTACTCACATTTTCCCAATTCCATGGTCCCTTATATGAATATCTCGGTTTTGTAATAGTTTGTTATTATGTCCATTACTTTGAGACCATGGTTTCATTTGAGTTCGTATCGGTTGCATACTTTGTCGTTAATGTGCACTTATGTTTAATTTTTTTCCCGATGAAACTAAATCGTCTCGATCGTGCCTAGCTTATTTTGCTGAAACTCATATTTAGTGTGTGTGCCACAAGACAAATCTTGCTAAATTCAGCAAGACAGGTTGGGGCAGTTAGGGTCATACAAAAGGGCGATTTATAATGGATTTTAATACCTTAGCTCATATTCGTCTCATTTTGTGTAAGAATAGCCTTGATCGTTTCTCGTGTTTTTGTGCTTGTGCAGGTTTTTCGAGTTCCGTACACACATTTTATAGGGTTCGTGTCCGCAGAAATCCAATGCAGATCATCAAGGCTTGATGGTAGCCACTTTCGAGAAGTCCCTGAAGTACCACTAAGTGAGGGGAGTAATTGCAGAGGGAGGGTACCGGCACTACACAATGGTACCGGCACTCACATACAACTCATTGGCACTGCACCAAGCAAACCCAGATCACATTCCAGCTAAAAATCACCAAAGAGTTTCTGCACCACCACACCCCATCGGTACCTGGTATCAACATGTAATTTTTGCTGGATTTGAGCAGAATGCCAACCTTGGTGCAAGGGTACGCGTGTCTTTTGTCCACCACTTTGAGATCACTAAGGAGAAGGGTATTTAAGCGAAAGGAAGGGTGGAGAGGAGAAGTTTTGGGATTCTGTGGCTCGTTTAGGATGTTAAGAGTATTCTTTCATATTTGCTAGTTCATAAAGGTATAGAGTATACTTGGTTTTTCTCTTCGGATTCCGGTTTTCAATTACGTGTAATCTTTCGCATTAGTCTCATATCATTCATTTTCTACTGCATTTTGTGCTTTTTGATTTCCTAATTTTGCAGCCTAAAGCTCCTATTTCGTCTCCTCAGTGAATGTTTTCTTTATCAAATATGAAACGGCTTCTAGTTTCAATGACGCTCTAAACTCCTATGACGGGTTCTAACGGTGGAAATTCACCGCCATCAAGGTAATAACCCTCAATTCCTCTTGTGTGCTTCAACGGGATTGTACGATGCTAAGCACTTGTAGAAAATCTTATAAAACCTTAGTTTGACATCTTCTTGACAACGTGTGAATGAGAGACTTTCAGACACGTTGTGCTTCGACGCAAATGCAGCGGAGTCCAAGCAAATCGTTTGAATTAGGCGTTTTGTCATCGCTTGATCGTTCTTCGTTTCAAAAGAGCTTTTAATGTAAAATCTTCCGTCGAAGACCATTCATCAATGACTCCTAGATGAGATTGTGAATAAGAGGTGGGAATTACTTGATCGGAAGTGAGTGGAAACCTAAGAACCCTATCATTCACCTTTCTACTTTAAAATAGTTAACTTATTCTATAATTCAATCAATCAATCACAACCCCCAGATTTTACTTTTAACCGCACATTCTTTGGAGAATACTCCCTAAGGATCACCTAGGAAATAATTTGGAGTATGAATCTGCACTACGCAGTATAATGCTTAATCTAGTTCTACGCTTGGGAATAAATTCAGCATACGAATTAGACGAAGCAGGGTGTGCTTGAAAGTATGGGCAAAGCTTCTTGGCTACCATATGGAGAAAGCTAGCGGCCTCGTCGCGTAGTGTATCTCGTTCTCAAGGCTTGCCAAGGACTTACTAATGAAGAACACTAGTCTTTGGCTTCTATCCTCACAATCTTTGAACAAGGCAGCACTTACTGCGACATCTGAAACTGCTAAATATATAAAGAGCGTGTCGCCGCTCTCTGGGCTAGCGAGCAATGTGGGGTTCCCGCTCAAATAGCGCTTGATTGCTACTAAGACCGACTGGCACCTTCATTCCATCCACTTGCTAACTCTTAAGGGTGGCAAAGAATGTTTGCACGGCTTCGATGAAATGGGAAATGAACCGCCCTCTAGGCTACACCTACCGGTCGACCACTGAATTCTTCTAACCGAGAGTCGATGAGTCTAGATAGCCTTAAGTCAGTGGTGGTTTGCTTCATTCCTCTTGTTACCATGAAATTAAGAACCGCCAAGACCGACCCCGTATGCACATTTTGAGGTGAGGAGATCGAAAGCTTCTTACAGGTGTGTAACGTGATCTGGGCGCCACTTGGATTTTACTAACATGTCATCAATATACTCCATGACGTACCTGAATGCTGAACATTTTAGCCACTACCTATACGTAGCCCCAACATTCTTTAAGTCAAATGGCATTACATTATAACAGAAGAGTTCGTGTGAGGTGATGAAGGTCGTTTTCTCCTCATCGAGCGGGTACATAGGGATCTGATGGTAACCCGAGAAGGCATCTAGGAATGACAGCATCCCATGCTCGGATGACGTGTCAACAATCCGTCTACGCGGGTAGCGAAGCCGCCTTTGGGGCAAGCTGCCACATTGAGATCAAAGATAGTCCATGCATACTCCACTTACCACCTTTTTTGGTACCACCACCATTACGCCCATTCTCGGGTATTTGACTTCCTCGATGAATCCTACGTCCGTAAGGTTGTTCACCTCACTTAAATGACGGTCAAGTATTCTGGGAAACGCTCTTACTCTTTATTTGATTGGTCTGGCAGACAGGGAGACATTTAGTTTATGGGAAGCATGTGTGGGGTTGATGTCGGTCATGTCCGAGTGGGTTTAGGCAAATACAAAAATATTATCAAGCAATACCTGCCGTAATTGTTATTTTTCCTCTTCTGACAAGCGGGAGCTGACATACTTGTGCTTATCCGGTCCGCCTAGGAGTATTTATTCTAGGGGATCCATAGCTAATTGTTCCATGTCTTCCCTCTCTGCCTGGGTAGCGAACTGTGATTGTTATTCTAGGGAATGTGACTCCTGCTGCTGTGTTGTTGGGTTTCACTTTTCTCACCCTTCCGCATCGACAAACATGGCACCGGCGAGTCGCTTAACCTGGGTTGCCAGGACTATTCGGCACTTGTTAGGTAACCGACTGCTGGATAGTAGGGTTGAGGGCACCCGTCATAGTGGTAAAACAGTTCCACCAACGATAGCATTATATGGCCCCAAGTCTCGACCACTGAGAATAAGACTTGTTGAGTGACCAGCCCCGCCTTTCCAATCCGGAGCAACATCACCCACTCTGCCAATGCTTCTCCGCCAAATCCGACAAATTTTATCACGAAATGAATGGCCAAGAGGCACTTGCATCTTATCCAAGACTCCGGAAGGTAACAAAGTCGCTACGCTCGGGTCAACGAGCACTCCGTACATCAAAATTGTTAATGCATAGTAAAGACAAGTGCATCGTGGGTGTGGGGTGACAACTCGAACTGCCAATGGGAGAAAGGATATGGGTCACACCGGCCGTATCGCCGCTATTATCCGTATTGATGGTGTTCACTTAGGCTCAATCATGGGTCGCCGCAGCGTGCTCTTCTCCTCGACGACTGACTGCACGGTCACTGGGCCTCCCAATATGTAATTGATGGTGGGACGAGGCTCGGACGGGAGCTCTGAACGACCTGTTATTCTTTCAGTTATCGGTGCGGCTTCTATCAGACGAGGTGAATCCCAGATATATCCTCTGAGGTGACCAGCTCAGATTAGTTTTTCATTAGGAATTTCATAGTCCGACATCTGTTAGTCTCATGCCTGTGGTCCTTGTGGTAATCGCACTCGTAGACGATCGCATTGCTCGATCCTCAATCGACCGTGGAGGCCGACAAAGTCGTGGTTATAGACTGCTGTAGGGGATGGAGTAAACCGGGAGGTTCCCTTCCTATGATTATTCGGGATCGCTTCGGTCCTTAGTATGCCCTTTGCTCGGCTGCCTCTTCCGCTGGTTTGCAGTTCGGGCAGAATCATCACTGTCTGGAGGTCACAATATTGCCTTTCTTACGTAGAAAAAGTACCTCGTCTCGCCCGCTTATACAGCTTCTTTCCATTAGGCCAGGCGGGGTCCAAGTGATAGTGACTGAAGAGGAGAGGTAGTCGGTCCAAAGCCACGAAAAGTTCTCAAGGACCGCGTTTACGCCGTATGTGCTCCATTTGTTGGATGTACCGTCCAATCTCCTAGTGAAGTCCTGATAGACTCATCCTCCCGCTTTAAGGATGGTCTGGCAAAGGAGATGATGTTTTCCTTTGCCGACCGAAAGCATAAGTATTAGGAAACGGCGCAGCCTACAACCACCGAATGTTTTTGCTGAATCCTCAGAGTTTATGGAACCGTGCCGCAGGGTCCTTTTAGGTCAGGCCGGAATACCTTGCACGTAAGACGATCAGCATTGGAATCATCACACAGTTGAAGTGCATCATGTGAGAAATTACCGTGCAGATTCGACTGACCATCAAACATGGTGAACGGTGGTATGGTAAAGCCATGGGGTGGCTCATAACTCGAGATATCTTTGCCACTAATGGGATGACAGCATGTCCTCGAGGTCTTTGGGCCGTGGTAGGTACGGGGCATAAGCGGGGCGGAGTGCGCTAGAAGGCGGATATTCGAAGAGTGGTGGTCTTGTGCCTCGGGGTACGGCGGTGTATGTGTGTTCAGGGCGATTCCGTCTGGCAGCCTTTCTATGCTAAATTTTCTTGAACTCGTGAGGCATCTTTGCTAACGAATGCATTTGAGCGTCGCGGGGCCTCTTTCTCAACTAGGCCTCTACATTATTCTTTAGGGGTAGCGGATCCGGAAGCGGGGAGCTGTTGGAAGATAACTCGTCAACAGCTGCAGCGTCGTTGTCTTCCAACCGAATAGGCTCCTTGCCTTTATTTTGTTTAGTTTGAAGTCTTTGGATGGCCACTCCCTCGTGCGTTTATACTGGATTCACCCTCTGAAGCGGGGTGCCGGGTGGTCATTTTCTGTAGGATGATCAACACGACTCTGATTCGGCCGTCTATCACGGCATCTTCCTCTGCGCCGCCTCCATGTCTTGGCGTCAGCGAAGGAACTGATCTTCGAGGGACGGGTTCGTTGGGTTGCTGGTCATGATGATAGAGTTCGACGGTCCGATGGGTTGATCGGGAACTACCAAAGCTTCAAGGGATAGGCGATCACTTGAAAGCGGATGCAACCAAGCCCTCGTGAATCAATGATGAGCTTTTTTGCTTGGTCGGTCTCACAGACGGCACCAATTGTAGTCTCCTGTATTTTCTGAGTCACTGGATCGTCGAAGCATCAACTAGCCAACATGTACCTGCAAAATAAACAAGAGAGCGGAGTGAATGCGCGGAAATCGCCTCTCCGTCTCAAAGTCGAGTCTTGAAATCTCGAGAGAGAAATCAATCCGTATTTTCAGTTAAGAGTCTCTTCCCTTCTACCCACCCCCTTTCTCTTTATGGAGGAGGGCTATTGTCCGCTTTACATGGGAGGTAGGCGATTCCTTTCCGAAACGGAAAGGGAAGGGGGCGCTTTGTTCTCATGTTATGACCTGTTCTTCCCTTTATATAGCCAAACTGCCCTTATCTTTTGCGTTTGACCGCCATCAGGAAGGTTACGTGTGTGACTCATGGGTGGTTATTTATTTAAGCTAAGGGAGGTCAGCTGGCTGCCTTCTTAAAGATGGTAGCCGACCAAGAAGGATTGCATTCAGGCATTATGTCTCCCGCCCGGCTGAGGAAGCATGTTTGGGCCTATCTTTTAAATGCATTATGATTGGGTCCGAAGATTAGGCCCTTGTAGGTTTCAGTTTTGGGCCTGTAGGTTGATTGGGCCATTGACCTATAGGATGGAGTCTTCTGGGGTCTGTTGGATGGAGGATATGGGCCAAAGCCCACGGTACCCACATAATTTACATAAAAAAATTTGTTCACAACTCTATTGAAAAATTAATAGTAATATTTATCTATTTGCATAATGTTAATATTTTTGAAAATTAGCAACTCAAAAAATTTGTTTATTTTAAAATTTTAAAATGACTAATCTTTTTTTGTAAATGATGTTTTAATTCTTCAATAATAATATACCTTATTTCCAATAAACTCACTTTATAAATCTAAATTATTAACAAAAAAAACGCTCAACAATAAACCGTGTCAATGTCCGTATTAGTTATTTTACACAATTAAATAGCTATCAATTAAATTTTATCAAACACATTTATACAAACATCTAAACTATCGACCATCATACTAAAAGCGGGGCCATGGGTGTGAAGCCCGGGCAGTCCGGGTTAACAATCAGATGACTCTCGAATATGTAGCCATTGGGTGCCTGATGCCACAAAATAGTCTCTCACCCGAGACTCAAACATAAGTAAAAATGGTCACGTCAGGCCCATACATCCATACTCACAAAAACATAACCAACTATATTACAATAGTTTCAAGAGTTAACTACCCTCTTATACAACCTGTGTCAATCAGAATGTTTCATACATGTTTTACAAAAATATATAACTAAAGCCACATGTCGGCTTTCTTCTCAAAAGCGGCCTACAGTGAGGCGCCCAGATCTTCTCAATTACTCCTTGTACCTAAAGGGAGATCCACGGCGGGTGAAATGATGCCCAGTAGAGTAATTTCCTACAAGGGTTACTCCCCACCTAAGTGTTCATGCAATGGCAAACACACACATTCAAGTGAATTCATGATTCCTACTCGAATGTTTACATGCTATGGATGAGAATGTGACACACCATTTCCCACTTCTCGAGCCCTTACTGACTCCTGCGGCTGCCTAAGCCAAGTGTGAAAACGTGTTTTTTTTTTTTTTTTTTTTAAAACAAAAGGTTTTTGTTCTTTGAAAACATAATACCAATTTCCGATAAAATTCTATTGGACAACCCTCCGAGGTGAATTGCTGGATAACTCTCCGAAATAATCATGGATCATCCTCCGATATGAACTGTTGGACAACTCTCCAAGGCAATTCTTTGGAAAATCTTCCCATGAAATTCATTTGACAACCATGTTTTTCATGTCATGCACTCACACCTACTGTTCTAGGTTACCCCAGTGCATATGAAATGCATTATGTCATTTCACAATAATTCATGTTAATATATTAAGCATGCATATATTAACGAAATTCACATAAAGTAACATGTTATTCATTCATAGTAATAACACCAAAAATTAGCTCACATGGGCTAACTTAAACAAGCGACCTGATCCCGTCTTAGGCGCGAAGATCACCTGATGACACCTATGACAACACACGAGTCCTGTGGGCAGTCCGACCCCATGGTCTCGGCGTCATGGATGACTCTAAGGATTGCACCACTCAATCCCAATCTTTGAAACTGAAAACACGGTCATCCCGACCTCAGGATATCCCCATCCATTAAAATGGCTCTTAGTCAAAGAATAAATCAAGTAGGAGAAAACCCCTACCTCCCGGAGTTGCCGAAACTCCACAATACCGGTACCCACGTGTAGCTTTTGCAGTGAGGATCAACTTTGCCTCTTGTCTCGTCGGGATTCAACGGACTGATCGTCAGAAAATCTAGAGAGAAGTGAGAGCTTCTCTCTATAAAAGCTCTTTCTTTCTCTCTCTTTCTCTCTTTTTCTCTCTCTTTCCCTCCCAAACCGGTTAGATTCGAAAGTCAAGAGAACTTGTCCTCTCGTACCACTTGTCCTTATAAATTGGTTAACTTTTGAGTTCACCTTTATCCACTTATCCATCTATATATATTTCCATCCACTCTCACAAAGGTGCCATTTGTCTCCTATGGCCCCATGCCCAGGCTCATTGTTTGAATAGGCTCTCGCTTGTGCGTCATGCCGTCTTGAGCCGCTCAAAATGTGTCGAGTGTGCCATGTGCTACCGATGCGCCGAAGCGTGAAGTGAAACGTGCCGAGTCCGACGAAATTCGACGTGGTAGCTAGATTTCGCGAGAAGATTCTAACGGTGAAGTCCGTTTTGTCATCTGAGATCTAAAAAAATTCCGAATTTTGACCGAAATTACCGTTTTACTTTTTTTCAAAAAAATTAGGATTTTCTGGGGTTTCACATTCTTTTATTATGGCGTTTTCAATCCAAGCCACTTGTGTGTGTGTGTGTGTGTGTGTATATATATATATATATATATATATTACAATTTACCATATTTTATTTGATGTTGACTATGTTTAATCTCATCCCATGATCTTTTACAAAACAAAATTAAGGTTGTTGTAACTTGCGTAAGTCATTAATTATAGTCAAAAGAAGCACATCAATATTGACTTTCATTTTTTTAGAAAATGTTGGTTTAAAAAACTCTTGCCATGCATCGTACTTCCTCCCCTAATCTATTTGGAACAAAAAAAAAAAAAAAAAAACTAAAGAAAGAAAAATATTGTTAAGGAAAATGATTTTCTCTTATTCAATATCACTATAAAAAATATAATATAAAGTCAAATATAATCAAATTTTACATATTTTAAAATTTCTTAGTCTTTATAAAATAGTGAAGAGAAACAAATTAAATGAGTTTGAATAAACATATATAATTATTTTATTAATGAAAAACAAATCCCAACAAAAGCAAGACCAATTTAAATGAGTCCAAAACTCTTAGAATATTGTAAAAAAGAAATCAATGATCTTTTAAGCAAAAATTTAATTAGACGAAGTCACTCTCCTTGGAGTAGTGCAGCCTTTTACGTACAAAAGGCTTCAGAATTAGAAAGAGGAACCCAAGTTTTAAGCAAAAATTTAATTAGACCAAGTCACTCTCCTTGGAGTTGTGCAGCCTTTTACGTACAAGGTGCACAACTCAAGGAAAATGACTGTCTAGTAATTTTGTTTAAAAGATCATTGATTTCTTTTTTACAATATTCTAAGAGTTCTTGACTCATTTGAATTGGTCTTGCTTTTGTTAGGATTTGTTTTTCATTGAAATCTTTTTCATATGGTAATGAAACCATATGCTGTTTTCTATTCCAAAAGCATTTGGAATAGAGGAACATAAATTGTTTTCTATTTGTTTTTGGATCTGTTTAATCCTATCTTATATTTGATTGGATTTTAGATTTTCTTCAGTCTTTTTATATTGAATTTCTTTTTAAAGAAATTTAACATGTTGTTGTTTTTGGTGAAGCAAGTTTATATGGTCTTGTATTTGATTAATTTCTTTTATTTCTACACCTTTAATGAATTCAAATAAAATTTGTTGGTTTTTGTAGGATGTTTGTAATCCTTGACTATCTATACGAAAAGGATATAGCTGTGTTAGGAAAGGAGTTCCTAAAACAATTTGATGACTAATATTTTTTACTAGTAAGAATGAAGTTTTAATACAAATACCGTCTTTGCAAATATGCCCTTGTGGTATTTTGTATTGTACCTTCAGTGGAACATTACTAGTTGTTGAAAGTCTTTGTGAAGTTTTAACAAAATATACCGTAGGAATTAATCCTTCCTGTATACAATTTAAACCAGCTCCTGAATCAATCAAGGCTATAAAAGTTGATTGAAAATCATGATTGATTTTTAATGTTATTTTTGTATACCATCTTTGTTTTTGTATATTAGTTATACTATTAACAAAATTTTCTAATTCCTCAAAGGTTTGTGTTGTCAAAACATCTTTTTGATTTTCTAAATTTTTTATTCTAGCGTCTATATTTTGAGTATAAAATTTTAATTCTTCAATTTGGGTTTTTATTTGTTTTATCTCTATTTGTAAGTCTTGGATTGTTGCTAGTTCTTGGTTTTTAAAATATTGCATAACATCTTTCATTATGTATGTATTTGCTAAAGTTAAATTGGATTTTGGTTTAGTGCTTTGTTGTTCTAATACTTTTCTTATGTATTTGGCTTTAACTTCTTTATCCTCAATTTTATCTATCATTTCTATGAATAATTCTTGATCTGTTGTCAAAACATTTATTTGATATAAATAATTTTCTATTTTGTCTATTTTATTTTGTTCTTTTTCTGATGTTATATCTTTACTTTGAGAATTATCAGTTTCAGAAGAAGAAGTATCATTTTCAGAAAATATTCTTCTTCATCATCAAATAAAACATTTAACTTTTGTTTTCTGCAATTTGGGGCTATATGACCTTGTTGTCCACACTTAATGTGACGCCCCATTCCCGGGGTGTCCGTTGAGAATACTCGTGAATGTCGAGATGGCTCCGACACCACTCTCACAAAATCGGCGAGTCTCCTTTGTGCGAGGGCTGTACCCCAGTACAACTGTCCCAATAATCAACAATGACCACATAGGGTCTATGTGCGAGTAAAATAATGGCCACTTGTGTGAAACCCAGGAAAAACATTTTTTTTTTTTTAAATGAGCGAATCGGTAATTCTTACAGGAGCAGTCTGAGAATGAAACCACTAGATCTTTCACAGACCTCGGATGGCCAGTAGATCACGCCGTTAGAGATCATCTCATGAAATCTAGTTGAACCAAATGACTGCGTCGGGTTACAGGAATTGTCGGTTTGCACGCATTCCCGGGCAGACCAACCATGGGGTGCCATGTGGCACTTGCATGGGAGACACTTGGCACATGGGTGGGCCAAGTGTCATGCCCTTAGGATTGCATGAGTTGGGTGGGGGCCAAATGTCAAGCCACCCTCATGCATGAGCATGAAAGTGGGTTAAATTGTGGCATGGAGAACACTTGGTCTTGAGTTGACCAAGTGTCAAACAAATTTGTGTTAGGTGTACTCCACCTAGGTCAAACCAACTTTGGAGTTGGAGGGGAGATTCCAAACAATTCGTAGACAAGAGGAGAAGAAAGAAAAGAGAGAAAGAAAGAAAGAAAGAAAGAAAGAAAGAAAGGAAGAAAAGGAGGAGGAAGCTTTTCCCCCATTGTTTTCAGATTTGGGTGGATCAAGAACTGGTCCTACACACTTCAAGAGGTGAGGGATTTTCCTCTTTGGTTATTTCCTTGTTTGGGGCCATGGAAATGGCATTTGGTTGAGTTTGCTATGTGATTGTTTGAATGAATAACATGTTGAATTTGTGATGTTGTACATGCAGAATGTTCTGGGTTTTTAGACTGAAGAAATTCAGTTTGGTGTATTATTGTATGCATGAAAAACATCGCGAATTTTTACTGGGCTTCCATGCCATGACTAACATGCGAGAGATGTTTTGGGTTTTTAGATCAGAAAACTTCGAGTTTGGTGTATTATTGTATGCATGAAAAACATGCAGAATTTTCTGGGCTTCCATGCATGACTAACATGCAGAATGTTTTGGGTTTTTAGATCAAAGAAAACTCAGTTTTGTGTATTATTGTATGCATGAAAAACATGCAGAATTTCCTGGGCTTTCATGCATGACTAACATGTAGAATCTTTTGGGTTTTTAGATCCAAAGAAAGCTTCCGAGTTTGTGTGATATTATATGCATGAAAACATGCAGAATTTTTATGGGCTTCCATGCATGACTAACATGCAAGAATGTTTTGGGTTTTAGATCAAAGAAAACTCAGTTTGTGTATTGTGTATGCATGACTAACATGCGGGAATGTTACGGGTTTTAAATGAAGAGTCGGTTGGTGTATTATTGTATGCATGAAAAACATGCGAGAATTTTATGGGCTTTTCGTACATGACCCCAACATGCAGAATTTTTCTAGGTTCTTAGACTGAAAAAAATCAGTTTGGTGTATCATTGCTTGCATGGTTAACATGCAGAATTTTTCTGGGTTCTTAGACCGAAAGAAAATCAGTTTGGTGTATCATTGCTTGCATGGTTAACATGCAGGATTTTCGGGTTTTAGCCACAGTTGTTTTAGGCCATAACTTTTCCGTCCGAACTCCGATTTGGGTGTTCTTGGACTCTTTGGAAAGTTCATGGAGTCTAGAATCTAGCCATAAGCCATTCAGTTGAAATAGGTTCTCACATCTGTGCCGAAAAACTGAGTAATTGTTATCAATATGGGTGTTTCAAAAACATTGGGTTGTAATGTGTTGTGCTTGAACATGGCCACTTCTTGGCATGTAGCAGGCTATATGATTGACATACTATGTCTCAACTTGGGAATATGAGTTATAGTACTTGCCTAAGTAATGGTGGGAATTATCTGTTAATACATGCTTGAAGATGTGTTGATATGAATGAAGCCGGAATGATAGAAAAGATGTAGTGCATGCTTATGTGATGTGCGATTTGAATGTGTGGAATATTAACATATGGCGCATGTTTGTTGATGTTATTGAATATATGAAATGTTGTATGCATTAGACATGAGTGTTCATAGCACACACACATAGTGTACGGTGTAAAGATGTCGCTGTGAGGTCTTTATACATTGGTCATGGGTTTGAGTGCGTGACCTGAATTACGTGCATTGGTGTGCGGTAACACCACATTACATGAAGTCTTTGTACATGGTACTGATTTGGCACTTCGTTTGGTGCTGAATCGTGTGGGCTTGGGAATGGGGCGAAGTCGGTGGGATCCACTAGCGTTAAGCGAAAATGAAAAATGAAATATATGTCGGGCGTAGCAAGTAGGGATAGATACCCCCTCGGGTGAAAAGCACGAAAGCACGAGTTGAAACGGCGTATCCACGGTGAAAGCCGAAAAATGTCGGAGGGTGTAACGAGACCAGCGAGTGAGACCCCAGAAAAGTTACGTTGCCTAAAAAGACCGCGAAGCGATTAAATAAATATCACATAGACTACGTGGGTTGTGAGATGGGAGTTGAAGCCCGGCTGATGCGATTTCCCATTGGCACTTGCATTGGGTGGTGGAGTCGGAGTTTGACGGTGGGAGCATGTAGGTGTCGTCTCATACATGCATGTCAGATTTTTCCATGATAGGATAACATAATACCTGTGTGGATTAGTTGTTGGTTTGACTATGAAATGATCATTTGCATGTGCACCTAGGTGGGAAATAGCCCTTATAGGATTTATCCCTACTGGGCGTTAGCTCACCCCGTCGTGGGACCCCCCTTTCAGGTACAGGTAGACGACGCTCCTTAGAGGCCGAGATTATGAAGCGGGCCGAACTGTGGCCTTGATTCTTGTTTTGTGTATATATTAGAACGACCTAGTTTTAATATATGTTTTGTATTAGGAGTGATTAAATAACTCTTAGATCTATAGAAATGTATGGTCTTGTAACTGTATGGACGAGTATGATGATGGGCCCTATTGGGTCATTTTACTCATGTATGGGTCTCATGATATGAGACACACAGGTTTCCGCAAGTTGACGGTAGTCAATGGGACCCTCGGGTTTTGGGTGTCACAACTTGGCCCTGCACATCGTACTACTTAAAATATGTCCCAACCAAATATATTACATGGTTCGAGTTTTATTTCTCTTAATTTAAACATATATTAAACCTTAGAATTTTAATACATGTTACACATGACTTAACATCAAAACCACAAAGTCGGCTTTCTTCTCAAGCGGCCTCAATGAGTGCGCCTTCGATCGCTCTGTGCGAAATGGTGATCCCTCGACAAGGTGAGCAAAGCCCAGTAGAGATAATTTCCTACATGGGTTACTCCCCACCTAAGTGCACATGCATGGCAAACAACCACATTCAAGCAATTTCATGAACCTACTCGAATGTCTACATGACCAACCCATGTCTCGAGTCCTCCACCAGGCTCCCTACGCATGCTTAATGAATGCGAGTAAAATCACAGTTTTTAAAACAAAAGCTATTTGTTCTTGAAAACACACTATCGAGTTTCGGTAAAATATTGGACAACCCTCCGAGGAGAATCTGTTAGATAACCTTCCGAAACAATTCATGGGCCCCTCCGACGTGAATTGTTGGACAATCTCTCAACACGATTCTCCGGAAAATCTTTTGTCGAAATTCATTTCACAAACATTTTCATTTTTGTTTCATTTCATGTCATGCACTCACACCTAATATTCTAGGTTGCCCTAGTGCATATGGAATGCATGATGCCAATTCTAACACATTCATGCTAATATATTCACATGCATATACATTAACATAATTCAATCACATAAAGCATGTTATGTAAATTCTCAACCAATTACACCAAAAATTAGCTCACATGAGCTAATTAACAAACACAAGCAATTTATTTTGAATCACTCAACACTTAAAAAATCACACAAAAATATTCACATGTCACTATTCATGTGAACAGTGAAACCCTCGGGTTACTGTTCACGACCACACAAAATATGAATTTTCTCCACTCGGTTCAAAGCTTTTGAGACCGAGTTTACGGCTAAAACAAGCCTCAGAACATTCCTAACCATTTACACGACTCTTAGCCGAAGAATAACGCAAGTAGGAAAAGATCCTTACCTTTTGGAATTGTCGAAACTCCACCAAATCGGTATCCACGCATAGCCCTCGCCACATAGAGCAACTTTACTTCTTGCTCCGTCGAGAACCGACGGTCCGATTGACTGGAATCCTAGAGAGAAGCCACTCCCTCTCTCTCTAAAAACTCATCTCCAGCCTACTGCATCACGTTTTCCCTATTGCCAATTTGTCTCCAAATGTAGAAGACAACACTATTGCACTTTTGTCTTTTTCCTCATTAACAATTCAAATAATACCATCCATGTCCTCAAGTCTAGATTCACTAACACTATCTCTACCGGGCCCATTTCCATCATCTCTACTAAGCAACATATGTCACATGAGTACATGTTATAGGTGACTCTTTTCACATCACATGTCGCTTTACTCAAGACCCCATATTCTATGGCCTCAAAACGTGCAAATTCCGAACACTATCTCTAATCCGAAAATTTGACGGTATTAGATTTCGAGAGACGATTTCAACGATGAAGTCCGTTTCGTCATCCGAGATCTAGAAAAATTCCGGATTTTGACCGAAATTACGATTTTGCCATTTTTCGAGAAAAATTGGATTTTCTCGGGGTTTCACATTCTTCCCTCCTTAAAAAGAATTTCGTCCCAAAATTCCACGCACATACGCATCCAACCACGTGCATATGTAACCTCACACGACTCCAAGACCGTGTCGGATATGACAACCCGTCTAAGGTCACAATTACTGACAACCCGATGGCTGTCAACTCATCCATGTCAAGAATGACATCATCACCCAATATGTCTACCACCTTAAGGTCCACCATGAGCAGAATCACTGAGATCCCTAACTCACGATCTCGACACATCTGACCAACTCTCACCCTACATCCTAGGGAAGAATTTCCCAACATTTCTCTAAAGGCCTCAACCTCTAAGCCCAAACCTATCACATAAGATGCAACAATGAATGAATTCGATGCATCCAATTTAAACGCTACTCTAGTCAACAAGTGCGAGAGTAGAAACGTATCCTGCATATCATCCAATCCAATCCGAACGCTCGCCTCGCACCGTGAGACCTCCTCGCCTCTCCAGACACCGCTTCATATGCCCAGTCGAGACAATAGTAACACGTCATCCGCTCCAGCCCGAATCTCGAACTCTCCCTGGGCCTATAAATCCCTGCCCCAAACCTCGACCTACGCTCCGGCCCCCGCCCTATGTGACCCGCTCGCTGGCGTACTCAGTGTCGACGTGGCACTGACCAATATCAATCCACCCATACTAGGGGGTGGAGGAACAAATTGCGGTCCTCTCCCGTCCCATCACGACTAGGATCGCGCTGTCCTAAAACCCTGATCCCCTGCCTTTGGGGGGCAATCCCTCCTCATATGTCCGGGCTGCTGGCAATGGTAGCACACCATCTACCCAACCTGACCGGCAACTCTGATCCGTCCCTGACCCGGATGGTCGTGGCTCTGGAACCCTCGTGAACTAGAAGCCCTGGGCTTCTTCCCCGAACTAGAAGAAGACTGACTCTCCTTCCTCTTGCTACTAACACTCGCGTCCCGAGTGCTTCGAGCATCCTCGATCTCTCTCTCTATGGTCAGGGTTGTCCCAACCATGGAGTCCATGTCCCGTAGGTGAAGTCCTACAATCCTGCCCCAAATGGACAACTTCAGCCCATTCTCGAATCTCCTGACTTTGGCCATGTCTGTGGCCACGTAGTCATCAGCAAAACGGGCTAGTTCCACGTACTCCATCACATTCATCGTCCCCTGCTTCATCTCTAGGAACTCCTGAGCCTTCGCATGCCTCACAAGATCCGGGGTAAAATACTCTACCTACGAACAGCCCCCCGAAACTCCGCCCATGGCATCGCTTTCTCTAGGTCTCAGAGGTCTCTTTGCCCATTTCCACCATACTCAAGTTCCCACCCTCTAGCCGGAACGCAGCTAGTCCGATCCCGGGTCAGGTCGAGGTAATCTCTATAGCTTCTAACACCTTCTCGACTGGTGATGAACCAACGGTATGCCACCATCTGATTTCCTCCCGTGAATGTCGGAGGATGATGTGCTGCCCTAAACCTTGGTTACTGACCTCCCGACTACCCGCTACACTAGCTCAGGCAATAGCAAGAATTGCAATACCTACTCTCAAAGAATGTCACTGGTCAACACGGTGGTGCTCCGATCAGCACTCGTGGACGCCCCCTCTACGTCCCGCCTCTAGCCATCTACACAAGTCAAATGGCAGGTTAAATTTCAATACAGTATCTCTAAGGCTCAAACACAACCCCGAGACACTATTCATACACCAAAAACATTTCATATACTAAGTCCCTGCATTCATAAGCAATGCAAGACAATTAATTTCATTTTATTAGATCATAATTACAATATCATAATTTTTATTTTATTTTTTTTTCAAAATTTTTATTTCTTTTTTTTTTTTTTTTTTTTTGAAAATCTTGTGAACAAGTGGTTCGCGAACAACTTGTCCAAACAAAGAATCAAATGCGTATTGAGTCCAAAAATAGGTCAAGTAGCACGCTGAGCACACATAGTCAATTCCTACCGCGCGTTACGGTGCACCCAGGCTGCCGCAGGCGCCGTGCCACGCACAAGACGCCGCAGGCGCCGGGCTGCGTCGCGGGCCGTGCCCCAGCCCGTGTCGCAGCCTTGGCGGCCGCATCGCGTACGTCGCTCGGGCCCGGCCGCGGTCGTGGCCGCCTCGGGCCGCGGTCGCGGTGCCCAGCGACTATATCGTGGGCCTTGCCGCATTTCGCCAGATGGCCGTGTCAGTGGGCATTACATCGCGACACAACGCTACGCCCTCAAGCCCCCTTCTGTCACGATACACCACCGTATTGCGACACAACCCCTGCCAGCTCCTTCCTCTCACACGACAATGGTTGTATCATGGACACACTCACCAGCCTATCGTTAAGCATCCGTCATTACAATATAATCGATTGTATCGTGACACCTCCTGCCAAGCCTTCTGGCCACGATACACCTTGTATCAAGACACGCCTCCCCAGCCAAATCATCGCCACGACAACTGAATTGTATCGTGACATGCCTCCCCCGCCCAATCGCACACTCACAGCAGCTATGTCACGATACAATTTCCATTGTATCGCGTGATTACGCTGGGGCAAGAAACAACCAATTCTCGCAAGACCGCTTTTTTTTCATTCATTTTTTTCACACATCTCTAATGGAAAACACCCAAAAATATGTGTATATATATAATTTTTTTTTCTCATTTTCCAGTACACCCAAATAAACTTTTTAAAAGTTATTTTACTCATTTTCTTTCTAAGCTCACACACACCGTAAAACCTTAGAAATGTTCTTTCACTGACATATATATATATATATATATATATATATATATATATATATATATATATATATATATATATATATATATATATATATATATATATATATATATATATATTTTCCTCTATTCCCACTACTGAAAACCTCCCAAAAATATATATGATATATACATTTTTTTTTTCCTACGTATACTTATCCAAGCACACAAATCAATCAACACATAACGACTCCGTGCTTATGCTCACCATTCACACATATACATACACAACAATTTATCAAATAATCACATGATCACACACATAAAACACATGCATGCAAGTAGTCGACATCACTCGATTTCTAGGTAAATCACATACCTAAACCTACATCGAGCCACACCAAGTGGTGATGTTCTTACACCTCATTGACCATGGCCTAAGCCCAAGTCCCTCAAGCCCAAGGTAATTGTATACATAACTTATCGAAACTAAGCTCTAGGTATTTATAAACCTAGGCTCTGATACCATGCTGTGATGCCCCATTCCCGGGGTGTCCGTTGACAACCCATCAACCTCGAAGGAATACTGTGGAATGCTCCGTAACCCGACACCACGAAAATCAAGCGTAGCCCCCTTTGTATCGGAGCTCTACCCAAGGTACAACCTGTCCCAATAATCAACAATAACCACACAGGGTATATATGTAAGTAAAATAATGGCCACTTGGGTCCCTGCATCAATACTCACAAAATATGTCCCAACCAAATATATTACATGGTTTAAGAGTTTTTACATTTCTCTTAATTCAACATATATTAAACCTTAGAATTTTAATACATGTTACATGACAACATCAAAGCCACAAAGTCGGCTTTCTTCTCAAACGGCCTCCAATGAGTGTCGCCTTCTCGATCGCTCCCTGTACCTGAAATGGTGATCCCTCGACAGGGTGAGGAAAGCTGTAACACCCCGTCCCGGGAGAGTGTACAGTACATGATACTGTAGGGGTGTGTAAGAGTACCAAGTGTCACACTATAGTATTTTGGAGACTAAAATATGAAATGAGAAATTATGGAACCCGGAATTTTGGTATGATCATAAGGGTACAATTGTCATTAAGCAAATGAATATGAAAAATCAAAATTTAGTTAGAGATGGGCCATAGTAGGAATTAAAACAAGTTACAATTGCAAATTTTAAAGAAATGAGGATTTATTTGCAATTAATGGAAAGTTGATA
Source organism: Tetrastigma voinierianum (assembly GCA_016808115.1). Taxonomy (NCBI): domain Eukaryota; kingdom Viridiplantae; phylum Streptophyta; class Magnoliopsida; order Vitales; family Vitaceae; genus Tetrastigma; species Tetrastigma voinierianum. The sequence continues at coordinate 1,340,231 of JAEQBH010000656.1, read as the reverse complement.
TTTTAAAAGAAGAAAATTAAAACAAAATTTCATTTGGTCTCAAAAGTTTGCCCTAGCAAACCCGTAGGAGGAGAAAGTGAGAGCAAGAAGAGGAAGAGAGGAGGAAGAAGGAAGAGGAGAGGCCCAAAAATCAGGTATGTTGTTGTCTTAGAACCATGGGTATTGTATTCCTAGGACTTTGGTATGGAGTTTGATGCTCCTTTGGTCTAGGGTTGTGAGGAAACATCACATAAACCTTTGAATTGTTGGGGTTATGAGAGTAAAACCCCAATTGATGTAAAAGAAACTTGGAATCATCAAATTACATGATGTGTAGAAGAATCTGCGGACCTTAGGTGTTTTCGGATTTTTCACCTAAGGTTTTGTGTTTTGAGGTTCCAAAGCACCAATTCAAATGTTGTGGATGTTTTTAGATGATTTCCAAGTTGGTTTTTGAGGTATTGTTATGAATTATAGAAGTTGTATGGAGTGGAATTGACATCAAAAAGCTGGAAATAAATAAAATCTGGGCAAGATAGCTGTGTACCGGTACATGAACAAGAGTGTAATCGGTACACCTCGCCATGGAAGTGTACCGGTACATTAGGGTTGTACCGGTACACCCCGCTCTTGGCTTCTATTTCACTAGTTTTTCATATTTTGCCATAACTCCTCATTTTATCCGATTTGAGCGATCTGGCGGCTACGAAACAGACTTCAAGGAGAACAAAACTTAAGAAGTAGGCATCAAATTCTGATCCTAAGTGGCCTAAAAATTCACCTAAAGTGGGGCCATGTGCAAGAAAAAATTCCTGCATCAGCTGGACATAGAGTAGTCCGAGTTGTTTCCACGTAACTTGAGTTTTGGTGTTCGACCGTGATTCCAGTCGAATAACCCTTATCACCTTAGATTTAAAAGAGTATAGTGATTACTAATTCTAGGAAGTAATGCTAAGTTACAGATTAATATGTGCTTCGTATTCGTTTGAGTTGTAGGTTAAAAGTAAAGGCGGGATAAGTGTGGAACTGTGCTCTCAAGTTTAGCAAGCAAAGAGGTGAGTGTTCTAAACTCATTTTCCAAATACTAGTGTATTATTATTATTATTATAAACTGTTTTACACTGGTATTTCATGGTTTTGAATGCAAACCATTTTCAAGAAGCAAGCAATGAGATAAAAAGCAAGCAAATGGTTTTGAGTTAAACCATTTTTGAAAAGCAAGCATTGGTTTTAAATTGTAAAACCATAATTAAGCAAGGCAAGCAGAAATATTTAAATACAAACTATTGAAGGGGCAAGGCAAGTAAATGGTTTGAATAATTAAACCATTTTTCAAGCAAGCAAGTAAGCAAATGGTTTTGAATAATTAAACCATTTTTCAAGCAAGCAAGTAAATGGTTTCAAAGTGTAAAACCATTTTACAAAAAGCAAGCAAGCAAGCAAGAAAAGAAAGTTTGAGAAAACAAGGCCTTCCCTAGTTCTAAGCAAGCAAACCGGTCAGAGGTATTCCGTACGTGCACGGTGGTGTTAGGATTTCATACATGCATTGTAATTTTGCCTGGTCGGCAAACTTAGGACATACATCAGGCATTTAAAGGAGACCGTGGCACGTGACAGAGTATATAAGGTTAAGTGAGGCTCTTAACTAAATTATTTGTGATGGCGACACGAGGTCAATTTCCACTCATATTCACCGAAAAAGGTGATGCGTGACAAAGGTCCTTCCACCAAAGACTGGCTGAAAGCATGTGTCTCGCGGTTCACTAGGGTATGATAAGCAAAAATAGGCCTGGTTGATGTTTTATAAGCATGATATACAGATTTGCAAAAATCAACTGATTTGCCCCTACGCCCAAAGCCCTGAGAGTTTTTAAAGAAACTGTTTGTTCTGTGCTCCCGCTAGGATTTCAAAACGACTGCTGGTTGCCCCGTGGGTTTTATTTTCAAAGCACGTGGTCAGCCTGCCTCCATTTTTTATGAAAAGTTTTGAGAAACTTTTAAAGCAATGGTTTGTGAAAGGTTTTAAGAAACTTTTCAAACAAGATAGAATACAAGCAAGAAAATTATGAGAAGTTTAATAGACTTCTAAGCAAGAAATAAGACTTACAAGCTTCTAAAGAAAATAAAAAAAGCAAGGTACAAAGCAAGTAAGCAAAGAAAAGTTTAGAAACTTTTTAAAGCAAGCAGCAAAGTAAAGTTTCGAAAATATTTGTAAAGAAAAGTTTTACGCTTTTGAGATGTTTTTCCTAAAAGCAAAACAATTTATGAAAGTATACACTCACCGGTACTCGCTGAATTTCATTATTTCTGTTTTAAAAACTATTTTCCAAGTACAGGTACGCAAGACGCTGGAGCACAATAGGAGTTGTCCTGACATTGTACAAGTACTGTAATTAAGAACATTATGTAAGGAAAAGACCTTGAACATGTATATTGGAACATATGTATGTACATAGTATAGTTTTGTGAGAATGTGTTGGTATGCTGGTTGTCATATTTGGATGTATACAGGATTTGGAATTTAGACTATGTGCAGCCGTCATGCTGCCGAAGTTTTTTCCGCTGCTAAGATTTTACCAAATCCTAAATTGAAAAAAATAAAAGAAAATTTTTTATAGGAGGTTTAAGCAAGCAATACGGCTCGTCACGTACTTCTAGTCGTTAGAGGTAACGGCTAGGATTTCTCTGCGAGTACCGCACGCCCGCCCCAGAGCGGTGTGTCAAAAGCCCAGTGGAGATAATTTCCTACATGGGTTACTCCCCACTTAAGTACACATGCATGGCAAACAACCACATCTGCTAATTTCTACGAACTTACTCAATGTCTATACGACCAACCCACGCCTCAGCCCCACCCCATTTTCATGGCTATGCTTAAGCCGAATGCGAGTAAATTACAGTTTTCAAAACAAAGCTATTTGTTCTGAAAAACACACTACCGAAGTTTCGCAAAATATTGACAACCCTCCTCCGGTGGCGAACTGGCTGATAACCTTCAAACAATACATGGGCCCCTCCGACGTGAATTGTCAATAATCTCCCAACACGATTCTTTTAAAATCTTCCGCGAAATTCATTTCACAAACATTTTCATTTGTTTCATTTCATGTCATGCACTTCCACACTTCCACATTCTAGCGCCCTAGTATGGGAACGTACGATGTCAATTCCATACACCTACGCTAATATATTTACATGCAGTATACATTAACATAATTCAATCACATAAAGCATGTTATGTAAATTCTCAACCAATTACACTAAAAATTAGCTCACATGGGCTAATTAACAAACACAAGCAATTCATTTTTAATCACTTAACACTTAAAAATTCACACAAAAAATATTCACGTGTCACTATTCACATGAACAGTGAAACCCTCGGGTTACTGTTCACGACCACACAAAATATAAATTTTCTCCACTCAGTTCAAAGCTTTTGAGACCGAGTTTACGATTAAAACAAGCCTCAGAACATTCCTAACCATTTACACGGCTCTTAGCCGAAGAATAACGCAAGTAGGAAAAGATCCTTACCTTTTGGAGTTGTCGAAACCCCACCAAATTGGTATCCACGCATAGCCTTAGCCTGTGAGCAACTTCTTATTTCTGCCTGCCGAGAACCGACGATCTAATCGACGCGGAATCCCAGAAGCTACTCCCTCTCTAAAAACTCATCTCCAAATTTACCGTGACGCTTTTCCTGTATCGCCAATTTGTCTCCAAATGTAGAAGACAACACTATTGCACTTTTGTCTTTTTCCTCATTAACAATTCAAATAATACCATCCATGTCCTCAAGTCTAGGATTTTTGACACTTTGTACTATCTCGGCCGTCCATTTCCATCATCTCTCTACTCATGCAACATGTGTCACATGAGTACATGTTATAGGTGACTTTGTCATAATATGCCTTTTACGCACTCTCACCACTTCTGGCTCTAAAAACGCGGCAAATCTGACATTATCTCGACCAAGAAATTCAATTTTAGTAGCTAGATTTTGGGAGACGATTTCAACGGTGAAGTCCGTTTCGTCATCCGATATCTAGAAAAATTCCGGATTTTGATCGAAATTACGATTTTGCCATTTTTCAAGAAAAATTGGATTTTTTCGGGGTTTCATACTTAAAACATCTAAGTTAAATGTTTTATCTGATGATGAAGAAGAATATTATTCTGAAAAGGATACTTCCTCTTCTGAAACTGATAATTCTCAAAGTAAAGATATAACATCAGAAAAAGAACAAAATAAAATAGACAAAATAGAAAATTATTTATGTCAAATAAATGTTTTGACAGCAGATCAAGAATTATTCATAGAAATGATAGATCAAATTGAGGATAAAAAAGCTAAAGCTAAATACATAAGAAAAGTATTAGAACAACAAAACACTAAACCAAAATCCAATTTAACTTTAGCAAATACATACAGAATGAAAAATGCTATGCAATATTTTAAAAACCAAGAACCAACAACAATCCGAGACTTACAAATAGAGATAAAACAAATAAAAACCCAAATTGAAGAATTAATATAAAGTCAAATCTAATCAAATTTTATATTTTTTAAAATTTCTTAGTCTTTATAAAATAGAGAAGAGAAACAAATGAAATGAGTTTGAATAAACATATATAATTAATTTATTAAGTTGAAACCTATTTGTCATTTTCCTCTAAATTTTCTTTCATTTTACTTTTCATTTTTATTTTATTTCCTTAATACTTTTGGGTTCTAAACAAAAAATAAAATAAATTATAAGTTTTTATTGGTCTGATAAACATCAATATAATTTTAATTTTAATATTACTTATACGTGCAAGGTCGATATATATGGAGAACATGGTACAATAACAAACCACTTTCTAGTTCTCCCTCTTTTTATCTTTTCCAATCTTCTTCCTTTTTAAGCTTAAGCTTAAAAAGCATTTTGAGAGATTTTTTTTTTTGAGAAATGAGAATGGATTTTTTTTTTCAAACAAGTTTTTATTGCTTTTAGTTTTTGTATGAAGTCAATGTTTTTTTTTGAGTAACTTTATGAAGTCAATGTTGAAAAAGTAATTATACAAATATAAAGAATGATTAAAAATAAAATATAGTAAGAAAGATTATTTTTAAACAAATTCTTTTCCCCACTTGTTCTGTCTAAACTAAAATATTAGATAACTAAGGAATAATAAATATTTCAATCAAAATTAATTACATAATTACTTGAATACGTGCTCTAACAAGAAAAAATTATTTATAATAATTGCAAAGTATCAACTACTTAATAAGAATACCAAGAATTTATTAATTATTATGTTAAATATTTTCAACTAATTTGAATTACTAGAATTTATTAATCATTATGTTGAAACCTTATTACATTAATTTTGATCACTCAATATGGGAGTAAAGATATTTTAACTAAAAAAAGTTAAATTAATTAAACACAAAGACCCCGTTTTGTGCCGAAATTAGAGGATTTGACTTATTTTAGATGATTGACTAGTTAAAACCTATAATGTTGTTGTTTGGTGAAGAGATGATAGGAAAAGTAGATTGGGCTCAACCCGCTAATTTCAAAAACGCTGTTAGGAGCAAGTTTTCAAATAAAGGAATGCAAATATGGAGTTGAAAATACAAGTTTGTCTCATACTTGTCAATAACTATGACCCTTATCCTAAGGTCTCAAAAACCCTACGGTAGCTCACTAAACTAATCAGTTCTCATCTTCACAATTACTATCTAATTATTATTAAGAAATTGATATATTAAAATATGACATATTTATTACTAATTTATAAAAAAATTGTCTACAACTCTATTGGTAAATTAATAATAATATTTATCTATTTGTACAAGGTTAATATTTTTTAAAATTAGCAACTCAAGAAATTGTATATTTTAAAATTTTAAAATGACTAATCTTTTTTTTTTTTTGTAAATAATGTTTTAATTCTTGAATAGTAATATACCTTATATCCAATAAACTCACCTTCTAAATTTAAATTATTAACAAAAAAATAATCAACAATAAATTGTTTCAATGTCTTTGTTGGTCATTTTACACAATTAAGTAGCTATCAGCGATCAACTAAATTTTACTAAACACATTTATACAAACGGTTAATATAATCAAATGCTCGAATGAGCTAATAAAATCAGCTAACAACAAACAGGTAAGTTATCAGCTATCCGCTAATTGCCAAACAGGGCCAAAAAGGCAAGAATAAATTATAATACCGTTCACATGCTTAGGTCAATTGATAGAGCATTCAAAATTTAAAAAGATATGATTGACAGGAAGGAAAGGGAGGGAAAATGCTTAATTGTAAAAAAATAAAAAAAAATTATAATAATAATAATATTATTATTAATATTATAATCCTGAACCAATATATCAATATGAAAGGGCGATCCATCTCCTTTAATTTCAAGGAATTTAAAGCATTAAACACTAGGGATGGTAAAATTTGACACGAAATATGAACATAACACAAACCCAATAAGGTTTTTACGGGTTTGGGTTGAGTATAATCATGTTTGGGTCATATTTGTGTTGACTCGCCTAACACGTTTAATAAATTGATCATATTCGTGTTGACCTGCCTAACACGAATTTGACCCGTTTAATTATTATATTAATTAATTAACCTATTTAATAAGTTATTTGTATTAAATATGAATTATTAATTATAAATCCTATTAATTTAAATAATAAAATTAATAAATATGTTAAATTTAATAGGTTATTTGTGTTAAATATGCATGGATGATTAATTATAATTCTTATTATTTTAAATAATAAAATTAAATGGGCTATATTCGTGTTGACCCGACTAACGCGAATAATAAATGAATTGAGTTTGGGTTAGCGAATGTTGATATATTTATTATTCGTGTCGGATTTGGATTAATGAATATTGACACGATACGAATACGATCCATCGACACGAATTACCACCCCTATTAAACATCATATGGGGAATCCATTTCCACAATCACGTTTTCTCTATTTAATTTGCGGCCCAACATATCATGACTGTCATGCATATTATCTCTTTTGGGCATGATTGAACTAACCTTCCAAACCAAGAGCTAACCAAGACCATGGTCCATGACTGCCATCAAATGCATATTTTTAAATATGAACAATGAAGAATGTTGGATTTATAAATTTTAACCAAGTATTTATATTCAAAATCCGCAACCAATTTACTTACATTTTCCCATAGATTACTGTACAAGAAAAATAGTTCATTTTATAGTTATTTCCCCTCGTAAAAATATTTTTAGGGGAGTTGCCTATAGAATATTGATTTTTCATAAAATAATATAACTTATTTTTAATATTAAAGTGATTTTTCAAAAAATTTAAATTATTTTCTAGATTTTATCAAATGTTTTATATTTTTACAATGACATTTTTAGGTGTAAATACTTCCCCAAAATCACTACCAAACATGCTTAAAATCCACAAATTGTTTCAAACTAATTTTTATTTTCATCTAAACTATTTTCAAAAACAAAATTTTACTTGCTTCCACCATTTTTTTTTCAGCTAAACATTTTAGTTATAATGTAGTAAATTGTTTCTATTAGGGCTTGTGGGAAACAGTGAATGAAATTAATGACATTCACTGAATAAGTCTTTTCAAGTATTCTACCAATTCCGGTCGTATAAGAAGTGTGGCGTTCGATGAATATTTTAATTCATGACATTCAATGAATAATTTAATTCAGAATTCAATTAATAATTTAATTCGGAATTCTAAGGGTTTGGGAAGCCAAAAATGCTTGGCATTCAAAAAGGTTGGGTCTCTCCTTTACAAAGGTTATTGGGGTATTTCGTGGGGTCTTAGAAGGTCGTGATGCACCAAGGTTTTCGCTGTTAAATCTTTTTGTGTCGGTGATAGTGCGGGAAATAGCATCATCAGATTCGCGAAGTTGTGTGATATGTTTTTAATCGGCCATTTCGACAATAGTTTATAATAGAATGGCAGCCCAGAATCTGAAATCTGGAGTGGAAAGGTGAATTTGTTTAAGGAAATTATAGTTGTGAGGCTTGGTTGTTTCCTACTTTGGTTTTATTTTAACTCGCTATTCTTGAAACTTTTGATTTTTGGTGTTGTTCGAGCTAACCATCTTTATGCAGGTGTAAATTTTTCTAACAAGACTCGAACCCAAGACCCCTCCCCTCCCTATGTCATAAATGCTCTACCACATGAGTTAGACATAATGGACCACTTCCACTTATTTTTCATAGTTGTGCTGCTCACTTAATTAAAATATTTTCTGTATTTTAATTATTTTTCATAGATCTTTAGAAAAGGACCCGACTTGAGTGATTGCCATGTTGAAGTCTCCAAATATAGATTCTGCCACCTAGATGTGTAGTGTTGTACAAGTTTTTTTTTTTTTTTTTTTGTTTTTTGCTAGAACATAAACACCAAAATTTTGGTGGACCCAAATCGGCAAATCATATCAAAAGATATACATTAAGTAACATGTGTCTAGATTCAAGATATTTATACTATTAATGTCTTTAAATTTTAAATTCAAATATTGACATTCGATAAGACTTATCTGTCCAAATATTTTATCAATGAAGGAGCTTCCTCATGGGAAAATTTTACGTGATGTTCCTTTAAGATGCTTTGAGTATATTTTAATGTGGGTATTATAAGTATTTTACACGAGCCTTCTTATATTTTATTTTTACGTTGGTTAAAAGATTAATTCCCTATTCATAGTTTTTAAAATATTTCTTATGTTGGCTAAAAAAAAAGATTTCTTATATTTGATGTCAAAAAAAAAAAATCTTATATTAAGAACAGAGTATTACAATGATGTAATATAAAGTTAGTTTGAATCCTTTTAGGGTAATTGGAGGTTTACTACGTCATTAACTTAAGGGTCCATGAGATTAGTCAATGTGCTTTTTAATATGGCCTGGTTATAAAAAATTATGTAATAGAAAGTGAATAAAAGCAAAAAACAAAAAAAAAAAAAGATTTCGAAAGGATTAATTACATAATCATGTCTGAAATATATTATTTTCACTTGTTTTCTTAGTGTTATGTGAGAAAAAATAATTATATATGTGTTATAGCATATATCAACTTTACATATAGATTGTAACTAGTTACGAAACTTGTTTTATAGAGTTGTAACAAATTAGAATTAGGAAGGTTAGATTGGCCTCCCTATTATACAACCTAACCCTTTTGTATATATATCCATGATGAATCAATGAAATATACAAGAAATTCTTTTCTCCAATTCTTCATTTTTGTTTTCTACATGGTATAAGAGCGGTTTTTCATTAAATATAACTAAGTAATTCGTGAATAATCATCAACAAAAGTGACAAAGTATCAAAACTCAGTTGGAGATACAACTGAACATGAACACCACACATCTAAATGGACTAATTCAAATGGAGCACTAGCTCGTCTATTGGCTCTATGACTAAAATGAAGACGATGATGCTTTAGATTATGAGACTACATGATCTAATGACGTGAGCTCAAGCGAGGACACAACTTTTTGATAAGGAAGATGCTGGATGGCTTGATGTCTCAAGGTGTAGTAACTCCAAAACAAGCGACATGTCTTGGTACTGCAAGATCAAGAACGTAGAGATCATCATACTCACGTCCTCGATTTACCAATAACCTGTTTTGTCACAAGATCCCGAAAGAGAAAAAAATAAAGAAAGAATGAGATATAACACTTAAGCACTCTAAGTTATTTGCTTCCTTGTCTTTTGCTTTAGCAAAATGGTGAGCAAGTGGATTCCATTGCCTTTTCCTCTTACTGTTGGTTGCCATGAAATCTCAAAACGAGAAAAATTTGGCTACCGAGCTTTGATTCAGTCCTAATCGATTATGAGATTTATTTAAATATTACTGTTGTGATATCTTTTATACAACCAAACATATTTGCTCTGTTAGCATAGGGTTACTTTTTACGCCGTTTGCTGATTTATAATGTATTTTGATGTTTTCTTGTTTGATACAGGAAATTTTGTGATTTAGTGCAAATCTTGTGTTTGATCTAAGTATTTTAATATTTTGTGTTTTGTGATTGAATTAAATATCATCGAAATCTTGTGTTTGATTTGAGTAATATTTTAGTGATTTGGTTTAAATCTCTTAAAATTTTGGGTTGATTTGAAGATTTTATGAACGGGGTTGTGTGGCCTTGACTCGGCACCGATGGGGTGTCAAGCGAGATCCGCAAACACCGTGGCTGAACTTCTTTAACATTTCTTTCTCGGAAGATGACACACATCCTGTTTCTCATTCCATATGCACAATTTACGTAATAACAAAATTCTTTTTACATATACATTATACCATGAAGTGGCATTCATTATATTCTATACACATATACTAGAGTCCCTTTACTTGTATATACAATTTCACTATTCAACCTTACTATAAAATCGAAGTGCGAACAGTGCGGTGACACCTATCTTTGGGAGAGATGGCTTTGTCTTTGCGATGTGGGATGTCTTTATCCCTCTATCATGTCTTTGCTTCTGTCTCTGCGGATTAAACCGTGCTAGCTTTACACTTAGTGGAAAACATATACATGGACGACCCGATAACATTGATCGTCGCCATTATCGAATACATTCTTATACTCATACGGATCTTATACTTATGGCTTCTAACATAATCTCTTGTCTAATGCCTTTCATGTGAAGTTTTCTGAAAACAGTAATGCATATATCATATCATTCACTTATCTATATATGCTTTGCTATTTCTTGTCATTTGCTTATATCGTATACTTGATCTATTTCATATCATTTCTTGTATCATATTCTTTGCAAGTTTCCTAAACTTTCATGTTCATTTCCTTTCATGTTAGTATCGCATTGCATGTATCATATACTTTCATATCTCAAATACTTTCATATAACCTATCTTATATTGTCTATACTTTTATCTACATTCTTATCTACTTTCATACACGGTACTTTGTATGCTTTCATCTATCTTTCTTTGTTTCTAGTCTTTTCATCTTTCGGTTCTATGACTTATTACATTCTTTTCTAGCCATATATCATTTCTTATCATGCACATATCATGTCTCATTTCATGTAGTGGCTACATGCCCATGCTATGCTATTCATTTCTTACATATTGTTTTATCATATATTTTCTTATACGATCTTATATTGTCGAATACTTTACATTTGCGTTTTCACTCTGACTATAGAATTGACGCATTCACGGCAGTTAGAGATCTCATCATGTTTATCATTCCACATATTTTCATCTTGTACTTTCATATATATTTTCCTATGATTTCATATATACTATACTTTCATATTATCATCGTATACATTTATTGTCATTGACACTATTTTGTACTTGTTTATTGGTCATATACTTTCTCTTTCATATCTTTGTACTTGTTCACTTATTTTTCATTGTACTTTATTACTTTCCATATCTTGTCATATCACAGGTTGTCTTTTCATATGCCATGTACTATGTACTTTTCATATCTTGGCATATTTCCTTATCTTGTCATCTTGTACTTTCTTAACATTCTTTGTAATTGTATCTTATAATCAGCATGCTTGATCTTTATGCTTCTGCGTATCGTATCATATATTACATACATTTGAACATATATTACGTAGGCGTATTTGTAGCAAGCTGTGTCCTTAGGCATGCCTATCATCCCTCTCTGGGGTTACAGCGGTGATCCATGTATATTTTATGTTCAGTATATATCTCATATTCTCGAATAAGTATTGTTATCCGGTAATCATATGCGATATTACTATGATTACTTTAATCTGAATTCGTTCTCATATTTGTAGCTTCATATCACTATTCTCATATTTCTTTCTTTACAATACGTGTATATCATTTCATATATGTCTATTAATATCGCATTTCGTTCATGTTTTATTCATATTCCATACATTGCTCTTGTATTCCTTATCATGTTCTATCATATTTCAGATTTTGGTTTTCTCTGGCGTAGCTCGCGATGCGTGGATCAACTTTTGTCTTTTAGTCAGGCCAATTCTGTGATCGAGCAGTAGATAAGTGCCAAAATTTAGGATTTTCGAACTTCTTGCTTGAATTTAAAAATCCGCACTTTTGTACTCACCGCAGTAGCCACTTGTCAGTAGATGAACTTTTGTTCTTGGCCCGATGAATTCCGACGATCGAAACTCCGTGTATCAAAAAGAGAAGAGAAAAAATCAAAAATCAAAAAATCTAACGCTCTCCCTCACCGTCTCTGTCTGAGACCAAAGTTTTTTTCTTTTTTTTTATATTCTTATTTTATTATTATAATTATTATTATTATTATTTGGATACATAGTTTATTATACATTGGTCCTTTTTGCCAGAATTTTTATTTCTTTTTCGAGTTCGCTGTTTTAAATGAAGCAGCTGTATTTGCACGACTTGAGATTTTCACTTAAAAATCTAGTCACGAAGATCCTTGACGACTTATCACCAGGAAAATCGTAAGTATTCAAGTTGTCTCGAGTCGACGAAACTTGCGGGTCCGCACTAGATTTGTGAGAGACGGATCCAACGGCCTGTCTGTTTCGTCATCAGAGATCTAGAGAATTTTAAGAGCTTACTGAGCCATTCAGTGCACCGACAAAATTCACTGGATTTGCCATTTTCAAAAATTCAATTTGGCTTTTTATTACACCTGGCATGTCCCAGCGCTAGGGTATGTTTGAAAGTGTTCTGGGTTGGACCAATTCGGGATGGGATTTTAGAGACGATTTACAAATTGGAATGGGAATTCCTATCTTGCCCCACCTCGAGTTTGGTCTGGGTATGGGAAAATGGTTTATATTTTGCGACGGGAATGAGATTAGGGTGCCCTGTCCCAAACTCACCCTGTTGCTATCCCTACTCCTTAGTCTTGAATTGAGACACTTCGTATCATATCCTTTTTCCAAATAAACTTTTGTTCCCTATTGAGCCTCGGATATTTGGGTGTACCGATTTTGTTCTAGATGTTCATCTGCAGGTGTCTAAACTCGACCATAAGTCTTTGAAATGTATATTTCTTGGTTATTCTTGAGTTTAGAAGGGGTATTAATGTAACTTCCCTAGTCTTCGTAAGTACTTGGTTTTGCTTGATGTCACCTTTCTTGAGAATGTACCTTTCTCTTCACCTTCGACCCACACGCTTGCTTGTTTATACTTTTGCCTCACCCATTGTCTCTCCCGAACCTACTTTTGTCCCTGCTCAAGTAAAACCTCCTATCACTCAGGTCTATTCAGTGCAACCTCCTGACCCTGCGAGTCCCCCGACCACTTGCCGTCATCGGATCAATCAGCAGGCCGGAAACAGTCTCCTAAATGCTCTTCGTAAAGGTAAACGACAGTGTATCCATCCAATTTCTTCCATTTGCTCTTATAACCATTTGTCTTCTTGTTCATGTTCTTTTGTTTCATCCTTGGACTCTACTTCGTTGCCTAACAATTTTCATGAAGTCTTATCTCACCTCGGTTGGCATAGTGTTATGATAGAGGAGATGGAAATGGATGCTTTGAATGGAAATGGTACTTGGGACTTGGTATAACCACCTACTAGGAAGAAAGGCATTGGGCGTTGCTGGGTTTTGCGGTTAAGTTAATCGATGAATTCCGGTTAGCGATAAAAGAAATGCGACTTATGGCTAAGAAATTAGATTAAGACCTATAACGTGGACTATTTTGACACACTTTTCTCCTGATTTGCTAGATGACATATATTCGATTTTATTTCATGGCTGTAGCATAAATTTGGGATCTCCACCGACGATATTAGAATGTCTTTCTTTATAGCGACCATCAGGAGGAGGTGTATATGGGCAACCTCGAGGTTTATACTCGAGGGAGATAGGGAAGGTTCATCATGCGAGACTGAAATTGAAGTGCAAAAATGACATAAAATAATGTTCGGTAAAAATTAAATTTTTCTAGATCTCGGATAATGGCTGAACTTCAGTTGGAATCGTCTCGTGATGCAGCTCTGACGTCAATTTCGTTGGATTAAGTGGTTGGGACTCACGTTTTTCGGCGTAGGGTGTCGGATGACATGCAAGGTTAAAGGGGATGCCACATGGCATTCCGAGAGTGTGACACTTGGCGTCTGGGAATGGCTCCGCAATTAGCCATGTGTGGGAAATGAATCGTGGTTCACATTGAACCATGTAGGTGATGGTCGTAATGAAATTAAGAAATAAAAGAAAAATATGGAATTATGATAGCGAAAATGCGTTTGGATTGAGGAAAGGAGAAGAAATTTCATGCCTCTTGACATCTGATCAAATGGGAGAAATGCTAAAGAGAAGAGAAAGTGAAAGGGGACATAGTATGTTAAATGAAAGTTTAATGAGGAGGAATAAAATAGCAATGGTCATCTCCTTCTTTAAAATGGGAAAAGCGAGGAGAGGAGAAAGAGATTTACGGTGGCTAGGTTTTGAGGTTTAGAGAGAGAGGGTAGCTTCTCCCTAGGTTTCGATCAATCGAGCCAGTGGGTTCAGTTGGCAAAGTGGTTCTACTCATTAAGGACTACATGTGAACGCAGGTTTCGAGTTTTACAAACTCCGTGAGTGAGGATTTTATCTTATTCATTTTACTCTTGATTTAAGTCGTTTTATAAATGTTTTAGTTGATGAGTTAAAAATTGTCTGGTGGCCATTTGATCGGATCCACGAATCTTGGGCAAAGTGTGAAATTTTAGGCCGTTTTGAATGATCAGTGAGTGTATGGGTTGTTTGGGGGCCTTGTGTTGTGATTTATGCAATAAATTGTGCTTTTGTATGCATGAGGCCGAGAATGGCCATGGATTTTGGTTCCTCAAAGAAGAACCGAGGTTGGATGAATGAGCATACGGACTGGCCTTGCTGTTTTGGGACTATTAGTGATCCGGGTTTATGTAATTGGACAACGTCCATGTGTGGTGTGTATGAGATTGGTTGAAATGAATGGCTTGAGTTGAGTGAAATAGATAGGTTAATGCATAAGCTTGAACATGAAGTCACAATTATATGGAATATAATTGTGTGTGTAGGCCATTGGAGATGAGATTGTGATTTGCTCAAATGAGCTAATTTGGGTGATGGTTGATATTGTTGAATCACATGTGGTGTGATTGCAAATTTGAGAAAATATGTATAATTGATATATTTGTATGAAATGTGTTGAAATGGCATAATGCATTTCATATGCACCGGGTAACCTAGAAATTAGGTGTGAGTGCATGACATGAATTTTACAGCGAACATGAACAGAATTTTCACGGGATGATTCGGAGAAGTAGGGTTGGGAGATGGTCCAACAGATCATTTCGGATGAAGACCATGATTGTTACGGGAAGTTCTCCAACACATTCGCCTCAGAGGGTAGTCCATTATTTTGCAAAACTGCGTTAGTCATCATTTGAACAACGAGTTTTGTTTAAAATGGTGTTTTCTCCATACATGGCTTAGCGGTGTGAAGAGTCGGTGAGGATTCAGGCTCAAGGGTGGCACCATAGACATTCAAGTAGAGATCTAGTGGTTACTTAGGTGTATGTTTATATTGGATCTGTGCATGCCGCCGGTGGGGAGTGACATTTGGGGTGGGAGTTCCCTTCTTTGGGCGATAGCTCACTGCATCGAGAATATTTTTCGGATTACGGGGGCGTTCGAGAGGACGATATCTTAGAGGCAGTTTTGAGAAGAAGAGAGTCGGGTTGTGGCTTTGGTGTTTGGATAATATGTATTAAATTTATAGTTTAATAACCTTGTTTGTATTAAATAATAAAATAACTCCTTGGACTATTGGAATATAATTGGTATATGTTTGATGAATGTTGATGCGAGGAGGACTGAGTAGCCATTTTACTCAAGTATGGGTCATGTCTGAGGCATTATAGATTTCAGCGAGTTGTGGGTGAGTCAACGGACACCCAGTTTAGGCGTCATGTCATCTTTGAGAATCTACGTATGGTTTGAAGCAGGTCCCCCAGCAATATATGGTTTGGTAAGTCGATAGCGGTTAGAAATTTAGCATGCGAAAAGTAGGAAAGTTTGACCACTCCAGTTTCTCTGGGAACTCTAGTTCAAAGTATTTATTCTATTGGTAGTGTCACATGGATATTATTGTGTGAGATTGACTTTAAAGGTATCTCATCTCTTAAGTCATTTCTTCATAGCCAATTCCATACAAAGGACTTAGGGATGCTAAGATATTTCTTGGGTATTGAAGTTATGTGGAACAAACATGGAATCTTTTTATCTCAAACTTGATCTATTGTATGAGACTGTTTGGGAGTAAAACCATGCAGTTACCCTATGGCTTCGGGCATACATCTTACGAGAAAAGGCAAAACATTTGAGGATCTTGAGAGATATAGAAGACTAGTTGGGAAGCTGAATTACCTTATAGTAACTCGTCATGATATTGCCCTCTTAGTCAGTATATGTCCGCTCCAACAGTTGACTATTGGGTAGCTATAGAATAGATCCTATATTATTTGAAAGGAGCATTGGGATGAGGTATTCTATATAGTAATCATGGGCATAACAGAATTGAGTGTTTCATAGATCCTAATTGGATAGGGTCAAAGGAAGATAGGAGATTCGCTTCAAGTTACTTGTGTCTTTTGTTGGTGGAAACCTAATATCATAGAAAAGTAAAAAGCAAGGGGTTGTTTCCTGTTCGAGTACAAAGTTTGAATATAGAGCAATGACACGGTTGTGTGTGAAATCATGTGGCTTCATCAACTCTTGATGGAAGTTGGCATTGAGATAGTAGTCCTAACAAAACTCTTATAGTCCATGAATGAACTAAGTATATTAAGATAAATTGTCACTTCGTTCGAGGAGAAAATACAACCCGGTTTGATTTCTACGGAATATGTGAAGACTGGAGAATAATTGGGTGATATATTCACAAAAGCCCTAAGTAGGGACGGGGTTAGTTATCTATGTAACAAGTTAGATATGATTAATATCTATGCTCTAACTATAGGGGAGTGTTATAGTCTATAACAACTTTACATATAGATTGTAACTAGTTAGGAAACTTGTCTTATAGAGTTATAACAAATTAGGAAGGTTAAATTGGCTTACCTATTGTACAACCTAATCCTTTTGTATATATACATGTAATGGATCAATGAAAAATTACAGGGAATTCTTTCCTCAAATTCTTTCTTCTTGTTTTCTACAATATGATTACTCAAAAATAAATTATTATATATTAAATTTATTTTTAAAAATAATTAAAATATTTATTTTTATCCCAATAGCTAATTTTATCAAAAAAAATTTATGGTAACAATAGATAGTAAAAACCTTAATAAGGAAGTGATGATATTGTACTTTCACCTTATTAAAGGTCATTTAAGTAATTTTATTATTTTTATAAGATATGGAATGTCATGTAGATCCAATTCTTGTTGGTTCAACATCATAATAAGCTTTGACTAATCAAAAATAAAATAAAAATTGATTGAACAAAAATTAAGAATTTGGATACTTGGTTGAAAAAAAAAACAAATCCAAACACCGAAATGAATAAAAATTAAAAAGCTAAGACGGCATGTAATTTTTTTTTACAGCTAAACATTTTTAGTTACATTATAGGAAACTGTCCCCATTAGAACTCGAAAGCGGGACCCTTACCTTTCCTATGTCCTTGTCTATTTAAATGTTGAACGTTCTATCACTTTTTTTATACAATATGTTTTATACATTTAAATTAATAAAAAAATTTAGTTATCAAATAAATAAATTATATTTTAGACATCAAATTAACTCATTTCTAAAAAAAATTTAAATTTCAAAAACACATTTAATTAGTATTAGATAAAACTCAATAAAATGAAATTTATTTTGAATTTCTTACTAGTTTCTATATATAAATTCTTTTCATTAAGCAAATGAACTATAAAACTTGAGACGTTGTATTAGTTAAAGAAACTAATATTTTTAAGATAACTTAATGTTGTGTGGACACATGGAAAATAGGGATACCGGTAGATGTTGGAAACCAAAGAAGATGTCCGAACCTACAGGAAATAAAACTGAGGGAACCAGTATAGCTGATAAGTGTTAAGATCACTATCCTTATGAATTTTATTCCTTAAGATTCAACAACTTTTCAAAGAGTGTCTCTGAAATAGTAACAACAGAGGATGATGAGAGAAGGAGAGGATGATTTCCTTAAAACGTAACGGTTTGGACAAATTAAAAACTATAGTTGATGGGATTATAAATATAATGGAAAACTATAACTGTTTTAGAGAAAAACCATTTTTGGCACCGGTAGAAGTCGGAAATCGAAAAAAATGCCGGAACATATAGGAAAAAAATGGAGGGAACCAATATAGCTGAGACGTGTTGAGAACATTGTCTTTAGGAATTTTATTCCTCGGGATTCAATAGTCCTTCAGAAAGTGTCTTTGAAATAGAAACAGCAGAGGAGGATGAGAGGAGGAGAGGATGATTTCCTTAAAACGTAACGGTTTGGACAAATTAAAAAAATAGCTGTTGGGGTTAAAAATATAATGGAAAACTATGACTGTTTTAGAGCAAAACCATTTTTTGCCTGTGATATCTCACACTAAGGGGGAGAGAACCCACTAAAATCAAGCTGTTGGCTTATTTCCTTGTGCACATGAGACCTCCTTTATTCTCATGCCTTATGCTCATGATCTCATATAGGAGGGAGAGAACCCATCGATTTTCACTAAAATCAAGCTTTTGGCTTATTTTTTGTGCACATAAGGTCTTCATTCTTCTCAAGCCTTATACAAGCTTATAAAGGTATTTTAGTATATAAACCACCAAAAAAAACTCTTTTACTTTTCCATGTGGGACAAGGTCTTTTTGAAAAAACCATAAAAACAATAATAATAAAAACTGAAATAGTGATCAAATTAATAAAATAATTTATAAAAAATAGTTTTAAATAGTTTTATTGTTTTTTGCTATATAATATTGTATTTTACGAGTTTCTTTCACTAGAATAAATAAATTTTCAAATACAATAAAAGTTGTATTGAAGTTTTTAAAAAGTTTACGGATTTTGAAAAAATTATTTGGAACTCAAATGCAAAAAAAGCCGTATAGAACGATTTTATTATTATTTTAAAACAATTTTTGTTTTGGTAAAAGAAAAAGAAGTTAGAATGAAAAATAATATTTTTGGACCTTTTATAATAATTTTTTATGAAAATGAAAATAAGAAAATTAATCAAATTAGTCAAATATATACCGAAATTGTTATAAAGAATGAAGAAAGGAAAAGATAAAATGAGAGAACAAAGGGAGAACTCAAGAGGTCATTTTTTCTCCTTATCTTTCATTATTAGGGATCCCATATATATAGGGGTCTTCATTAATACAGTAATAAGTATATCCATAATAATTCACCGGTAAATGTGTGGTCATTCACATTTCTCAATGAATTATTTATAACACTCCTCCTTGAATGACCATCACTAAATAGTTAGTATTGTCTCATTAAAAACCTTGTCAATAAAACCTAATGAGATAAAACCTAAACAAAGGGAAAAAAAGTGCAGTATACTAACATCTTTAACAGTGCTCCGCCGATAGTGACGTATCTCTTTTATTTTGAAGGCGGCACTACGCGAAGTATATCGATACGGGTGTATAAGTTTCTTGAATGTAGTAGTGGGCATGACTTTTGTAAATAAATCTGCTAGATTATCACCGGACCTTATCTATTGCACATTGATTTCACCACTGTTTTGAAGTTCATGAGTATAGAAGAATTTTGGTGAAATGTGTAGTTTGATCACCTTTAATACATCCTCCTTTGACTTGCGCGATACACACAACATTATCTTCATATAATCCTGTTGGTTTGTTCTTGATAGAAGATAATCATGATTTTTACGTGTGTTGTTGTATCATGGATCACCGACGAAACGCGTCTATTAGCTTCATGCATGTGAGTATTTGCGAATGGTTGGAGGAGGTGGCCACCATTGTTTGTTTCTTGACCTCGGGATATAAGCGGTATTTCCGCAAATAAATATATCATGTTTGTGATCGAGCTTTGTGTGATCCGAAAAGATAGCTGCATACATTATGTCGAAAAATTGTGGTTCCAATGTTTTGAAATAAAATAATCCCATGTCACATGTCCTACTAATAGTGCCTAAAATTGGGCGCATAGGCCTGGGACGCGAGGCCCGAGGCAGACAAAGCGGGGTTGGCATCCTCCACCGTGGGGCGGCGGAAGAGCCTCATGTGAGTTGACCAATGATGACATCACGGCTACTCTTAAGGCCCCGAGCCGGGGTTGAGAAACTAAAGCACAATCGAAGTGGGACATGTGAAAAGCCGAGGGATGATGTCTGCTATCCACCGATTGTGGCGTGAAGGAAGCCTCCATTCCTATGATCGTGTCTGCATTAGGGAAGGATTCCGCGATTACGGCTTTGCACTTAGCGAGGGAGAAAGGATCTTCCATGATCATGGCTCCCTAATTATCTTCTAATATTCGGTTGACGATAAGAAAAGAGGGATTCCCTACCTAATCGAGAAGCAACCATATAGTCGTTTAACAAGGAAAGTCATTGTGATTACCCATGATAAATACCGAGCAATTCCACCGAAGAAAGGTACACAATCACAAAACTATCAACAATTGATCTCTTTCCTTTTCGTAAGAAAGAAACTGACTTAGGCATCGGAGGGGCGGCCGGCACACCCCCTGTCGGACCACCCTTCCTGTGTATGTTGTATATCGATTCGGCCCAACGAACGGCCCAGTGACTCCAGCAAGCTCCGGCTTAGTATCGATAAAAAAGGCACCATCAGTTTGGCGCCGTATGTGGGAGCAGTTCTTTGCGTCGACCCAATTTCGGTGGTGATAGGCCTTCGACTCGAAACATGGCGGGTGTGACCCCTCGAGGGCGCAAGACCCAGCCGGGACAAGCGTTAACAACATACAACTAGGAGCGCTCTCAGGTCTTCACGCCCAGTAGCTGCTTGGTCCCGAGTACTCAGTCTCGTCGTCGGCGTCTGTAAGGGGTTGGGCGTAACTTCGCTGGCCCAGTGCCACACCTGAGAGGCACAACAAGTCGAAGTGAAGGCGCAATACCATTCCACAGAGGAACAACCATACATTGGTGCTCCACCGGGAGCGTTGGTGGAGGAAAATAGCCAGGACCGAGGAGCCGCGGCCCTATAAACCCACTTGGTGACTACACGACGGCGCGGAACTGAAGCAGCGAAGGTGATAATCAATCCTACCAGCTGAAAAGGGGCACAATCTTGGGAACAAAATGTTTCAGGGGCATCCCAGCCTGAAGCTCGGCCACATAAAGGGCGTGGCGGGGCCCCGATGTTAATGGGCGCTGCAGTGCAGTGGGCAGGTCCCAGTTCCACAGCCGGGGTTACGCCTCTCCCGACAAAGTTGAGTGCCACGGATGAAGCTTCGGCGGGCGAAAGACCGTGAACCGCCTCGACACCTACGAAAGTCAAGTAGATTGTATGGATGCAAGACCCGTGAGATCTGAGCCTTTGCCGATCAACAAAGACTCATTAGCATGGATTAAACGAGGCTCATGACCTCGATCGTCCTTCAAGAACTCTCCATTACTTCGTGTCCCACTTCATTGGAGCTCGAGCGTGCGGGAAGGCTACCACCAAATGACCGCAGCGGCGCCCGCAAGAAACCCGAGGTCCTACGTCCAGGTTCAACCTGAGTCATTGAGGGTAGACATCCGGGAGCGGTGCTTTTGCCATCACCTTATGGTCAAGCCAGCATACATCCAAAGACCACTGCGTTCTCTATCTTGAAGAACCCTCAAGCAAGCACAGCGGCCGAGGTGCTCACAAAGCAGAAAACAGATCACAGCCAGAGGTCTCATGTCTAATGGGAGTTTCTTCCGGCATGAGAAAAGCAAGACTGTGGAAAAACGACCGAAGCCCTAAGCACGAATCGAGACGTATCTCCACTGAGAACAGAAGACAGGATCGATCTCCAAAGAAAAAGGTAACGTCGAATCAGCCGGTCCACCTGTGGAGTCGCGTACCGCACTCACCTTAGCAAATAATTCCCCCGACGGCCTCGATGTCTCAAGTCCTATACGAGGTACAACATGAGAAGTTTTATGACTCACTGATATATGATGAATCCAAAGAAAAAGACATAACCAAGTACCGCCATAGCTGACATAGATCATGTGGCAATCCAATGTAAGGACCGATTCACCTTGAAGAAAGAAATCAAACTCGACCACACGGACATTCTCCGATCGCTAAGTGGTCTAAAAGTTCGAACCGGGCCACTTCCTCCACCACCGCCAAATTTCACTTCAAGATCACGAACCCCGAGAGATCAATGTGATTTCTGGGGGATTCGCTAATGGTGGGAAATCGAGCTCCCGCTTGTGCTGGGCTCACCCACGCAAAGATCGACTAGGCGATTAATCGGAGGTACAAGCCGTGTCCAAGCTCCCTCGCTGATACCACCATAACCTCTCAAAATCCGACATGGAAGGTCGCCAACATCCTACGATGACCGGGTAGCTATGGGCACATCGGCCAACAAACTACTCAGTGGTCCAGACCACAACTGGAGGCTGGCCTGATCATCTCAGATCGCCTTTGACAAATGCAGACTGAGGAGGGTCAGAACCCCAGAATGCCCACTTACCATAGATTCCTGAGAGAAAGTGCTACCCCTGTGGTCGGTAATGGGCTTGGTACTTACTTTGGAGACCCCATGCTAGGCCATAACATTTTAAAATCTCACATGCCTGACGCAAGATAATAAATATAATACTAGGTAGCCCTCTCTCTCACGCTAAGGGTCAGCCCTTCCATTTTTAACAAATCTCTCAGCCTGATAATGGAATATGAATGTGTCTGAGTGAGACCGCCAGAACAGTGAGTGTTGGCGTGGCGCTAATAAAACATAAATCACCGGGACAAAGATCCAGCATGGGATGAGCTCCACACGAGAGAAGAATTAAACATCTGACCTATGCTCCCAAAAGAACCGCACAACTTCACAACCACCGCTGCACCTAGCCTAAGCATCGATCCAAATCGGGCCGAGACGCCAAAGACCTCCATCCGCTTTCAAAGAAAATGTGGGCATTCGCTGGAAGCAAGATGACATAGAAGGGAATCACCCGTAGTTATCACCTGCTGCCGAACGCCGCTCTCTCCTTCAAACCCGCCAAACAAAAGAAGAAGTTTTTTCCCGAAGGCGTAAGGCTATCAACGAAGAGGTCAAGAACCTCCAAGCCTGCCATCTGGGAAGTAGATTACCTCATTGGTTGGCTACGTGTCTCGCCAAGAAGGCAAATGGAAAATGGCGACTCTGCATTGATTTTACCGATGTTAACCGGCTTGCTCAGATAGCTTCGCTCACCTAACTCTGCGGTGACACCACCACGCCACGAGCTCCCTCAGCTTCATGGATGCCGAAGCTATAATCGATCGTGAACGGACCCCAACGACCAAGAGGAAGACCTCATTCGCATCCTGGACAGGAACGTACTTTGCACGCAATGCCTGGGGTTGAAAACGCCAGCCGCTCTATTAAAGGTTGGTAAACAAAATGTTCCAAAAACATATTGGAGCATCCATGGAAGTATACATAGACGACATGCTAGTAAAGTCAGTCAAGGCCGAGCTCCACGTGGACCACCTAGCTGAATTGTTCCAAGTTCCGCGACTATAAGATGAGTTAACCCACCTGCAGGCTGAGTTGCCACATGAAAGTTCTCGTTTCATAATCAACAACATAATAGAGGCAAATCCGTACAAGATAAAAAGTTGTGCTCGATACGCAACCACCCTGTCACTAAAGAATATACTGACCGAGAGAACAAACACACTGCTTCTGCCAGATCCAAATCCAGCTGACAAGTGTCACCCCATCTTTCAGTCTGGAAAAGGTCTCCACCTGATGCCCACTGGTGGAAAAGGTTTCGCCGCTGAAACCTACTTCTGCTTCCTTACTTCAAGTAAGCCTCCGAGGGGGAAATCCTCACGCCCACTTAGCCGTCGACTCGACTAGTGCCACTGGGTCAAGAGCTGGATAGAGCGCAAAGAACAGCCCCTCTTATTATCAAGAACAGCTGATGAGAGCAAAGAAAAATCTATGATGTTGAGAAACTAGTTCAGCATTGGTGACCACCACCGTAAGACTCTCACCATACTTCCAAGCTCACCCATCGAGATTCCGAAGATAACACACCAATAAAGCAAATATCGTATAAAACCGTAAACCTTAGGAAGACCGATGAAATAAGCCATAGACGGGTGGAGTTCGACATTAGTACAGCCAAGAACAACGATCAGCGATGTTTTGGCAGATTTCATCATGGAATTCACCTCGATAGAGCTTCCACCGATCCACTCCTCGCCTGGTCCAACCTCCTATCTAGAGGTCCGCACGTCGCCACTGCTCAAAGAAGAGGCAGTTTGATTATGACCGATGGGATCGACGTGGAATATGCACCATTCAGTTTTAGCCCAATAATGAAGTTTAATATAAAGTTATTACCGACTTCCGCTTAACCTCGCTTCACTCCATGAGGCTGATCAACTAGAGGTATGCGATTCCTAGTTGGTGGTAAAGGTATAGAAGATCTCCAAGAATATAAAATAGATCTCACCCAAAAAAGGTCGAACCGCCTCAAAATTCCAGACTGGTTCAGGTCGATACGTCCCACAAGCAAGAAAATTCACAAGCCGATGCCCCGCCTGGTTAGCAATGGTGTCGCAGAAGACCTGATAGGTGATATCACCGAGCACCCCTGAGCCCTCTCAATAAACATCAACAACAGAAAATTCTCCCAGGATGATCAGCAATCGGTTGATAACTTCATCCTAATTATCAGCAACTGGATACTGCTGCCGATCCGAAGGAGGCATCTAATCAAGAGCAGCGGTCAGCCGACGCCTTCACGGGACCCTTTATAAATATGGTTTTTTAGACCCCTAAATGATAGAAATGAAGATGCCAACTACGCATTTAAGTGCACGGCGCATCTCAGTGAACTGGTTATCGAGTCGCTTTTAGAGGAAAAACCCTGAGGCAAGGGTATTATTGGCCCACAATGCTCAAAGACGCCAAACTGGTTAGAAAATGCAAACTGGCTAAGATACAAGATCTCCACTCCCATCCCGAACCACCGACCCCCCGATCATAAGCCCCTAGCCTTTTCAAGAATGGGGATTAGAGCCATACTCTGCCCCTACCCACTACAGGCAACAATTACCAATGTAGATAGACTATTTCACCAATTGGGTAGAGGCCGAGCCATTAGCAACAATCACCGAGCAAAAGGACTTGGGAACAACACAACTCGCACAAATGGCAGGACTAGGGAACAAAACAACTCAAAAAAATAGCAAAACAACGAAACCAAACGTCGACCTATGACCACCAAACAGACTTCGAGCAGTGGCAATCAAACCCTGAAGCTTCATCATGTCCAAACTCTAACGCTGGCGAAGGCAAGAAGGAAAACGAGAGTGGCGGATAACGTACACCCTCGAAGGAAGGCGGTTATTTATAAAGAAGCTTGGACACCTTGGGAAGTCACACAGTCTGTTCCGAATCTCCATAGATCGGAATTAAAACTACGCGCACTTTCCCAAGGGAAGGAAGACGAAAAACCACGGAGCTCAAATATTCAAGAGCCACGTAGCTCATAATCCAAAGGGGCCAAGTAGCTCAGTTTGTCAAGAGCCACGTAGCTCATAATCCAAAGGAGCCAAGAAGCTCAGTTTATTAAGAGCGACGTAGCTCAGAGTCCAAAAGAGCCACAGCTCTACCAGAGGAGCCATGAGCTTTGACTTTTAGTGAGCCCATCGCCTCAAAGAGCCGCTGTAGCCCTAATCTCAATACGCGATAGAGTCTGACAGCCAGTGAGCCGCCTAGCTCGAGTTCGAAAGAGCCACGAGAGTCAGCTTCACAAGACGCTACGTGAGCAATTCAATGTTATTTGCCATGCCTCGGCCACAGCCACGAGTCAAAACTAAAGGGCGCCTCAAGTAGTTTAGCTTGTTAAGAGCCACGTAGGATCCAAAGGGAGCCAAGTAGCTCGCCTTGTCAAGGAGCCACATAGCCTAATCCAAAGGGAGCCGTAGCTCAAGAGTTAAGAGCCACGTAGCTCGAATCCAAAGTGATTTGGCAGAAACTCATTTATTAAGAGCCACGAGCTTAGAGTCCGAAGGAGCCATGTAGCGGTTCAAGAGCCGAGCTCAGCTTTAAGAGAACAAAGAAACAGCAGCCGTATAGCCCTCACCCCTTCAATGGGCACCTGTGGAGCTCAAATATTAAAGATCCAAGGGGAAGGCTCCTCAAGAGCCTCTGGGTGAAATTAATTTGTTAAGAGCCTAGCAAATTTCGCTTTGCCAAGAGCCACGTAGCTCAGCCTCAATAAGAGCCCGCAGCTCAGCCTGAGCAGAGCCCGCAGCTGGGCCGCAAGAGCCATAGCTCGGCCCCAATAAGAGCTCCATAATCGGGCTTAATAAGAGCCTAAAGAGCTCGGGCCAAGTAAGAGCCACGAGCTCGGGCTCACAAGAGCCCAATAGCTTAGTTTGTTAAGAGCCCAAGAGAGCTCACCTCAACAAGGGCCCAAGACGCTTTCTAGTCACAAGAGCTTCAGCAAACACCACAGATTTCAGTAGCTCACTTGTTAAGAGCCACGTGAGCTGTACTGCATAAAACAACTCGGCTATTAAAGGAGATGAATAAATAAGCCTCAGAGCCTCAGCAGCCTGTGGTTAAGATGGTAAAGAAGACGGAAGGTCCAAAGGGTATAAAGGCAAATATCCGCAGATCGACAAAAAAATCAAGGTCAGCATTACAAAAGTCCAAGGCTCAAGTCCAAGAATGTAATGCAACATAAGAAAAGCCTAAATGTTCTTAATAGGATCATGCTCAAATACCTGAACCTCCAAACCAGTTAGAAATGTAGTCCTAACAATTGAGTAGGAGAGTCTAGCCTCAGAGCCTCAAACTAAAAACCAATGTGGAAAGGAACAGAGTTGGGGGTATCTAAAAACACCACGGTTCGTCATCGTCGCAATGATTCTTCTCCGCCTCCACAGAACCCAAAGTCGAACTAAACCTGGAAAACCTTAGCGTACTCTACATACAAAGTGCCACCCGTAGGCCTATAAGGCATGTGTCTCATCTCGCCTAAGAATCACCCCTTCCTTCGATTGACCAAGGCCCTTTCCTTTGAAGATCGAAGCCCATGGTACTTCGCGAAGCCCACGGAGGCTTCACTACCAGGCTTCCTTGGCTGACTAGGCTTACGTCATGGACGATGCATAGCTCGTCTCGGACCACGTGTAGCTCGTCCCTGGCCAAACGCAGCTCGTCCTTGACCACCCGCAACTCGTCCTTGACCACCGCTACTTCTTCGCAACCTCGCCTCACCCCAGCCTTTTCATTCTAGTCGGAGCTTTGCGACTGAAAAGCCAGTCGATCCATACTCACTGCATCCGGTAAAGTGGCGTCATCCGAGTCGAAGGTTGGCGCCACGGCACCTGGAGGCAACCTGAATGAGACAGCTGCTCAGCAGCCCAATGGCTAGCCTCCTGCTGCTTTACAGGTAGCCATCTGGCCGTAAACCGTGATAAAATTGAAGATAGGTTTGAAAGAACGGAACCAGTAACAAAACAAAGGCGGTCTCTGGATACGGGTGGTCGCCCCTAAGCGATACGAGCGCCTCTCAACTGACATGACATCCACCCTTCGAAAAGAGTCCCATGATTTGACGATGATACTCAAGTGAGAGCTTCGTTAGCTGCCAGACAGTCTCATCCCCTCAAATCCAAAGCAATCCTTTCCCTCGTCCTCCAGTGTCGAAGGAGGAAGCTTGGTGTTTTGCGCTGAGGGACTCCAAACAAAAATGGGTAGGATTTCCAGAGGAGGCTCCTGGGCTAAGCCCCCAAAGGATTTTTCTGACCCGCCCACCTAGACACTCGGGCCATGTAGCGAGGCGCCCACCTCTCACTGAGACTTGGTCGCACTCACCTAGTTCTTTCGCGCCGATGGAGGAGAAGATGTTCCCAACCTCGGATCTTACCCTAATCGTGAGGTCGCCTCAAAGAGCTCCGAAGCCAGAGCTTAACGCTTCTTCTTCTTTGCCAACGACTAACTCGAAGCCAAGGTCCCAGCTGGTTTCACGGCAAAAGGCCCCTCACGAGAAGGCTTCATAAATGTGGAAGAGAGGGCCTGGTGCCAGGGGGGCCTGAGGGGTTCACACTCAAGGCCCGAATATCCGATCTAATCTAACTCGTAGTACACTGCTGGAGACACTTCGCTGTCAATCGCTGCCAATCTCCGGTCCCAAAACCGAGGTCGACTGATACTGGAGGTACAAACTGTGCCAAAGTTAAGAATGTACCTCATAACCTTGCAAAGCAACTCAATACTAGCATCAATGGAACTCACTGCATTTCAGAGAACCATACTATCGAAATGCCAAGCGTATCCTCTTCCTACAATGTGATCGATCCCAACGCGACTCGAGCAGCAAATAACGCTCTTCCAATGTTTGTGGAAGATGGAAGTATCATAATGATCACTGCACTGGTCTGTTTGGAAATGTACAAAAAGCCCTCTGCGGCTTCTTTCACACTGAAGAAGTCCAACACAGAGCAAGGCCGATCCCAAGGTCTCGTCTCCTAAAAACAACCTATGTCGACCAAACAACCCAAAATTAGAAGAAAGTTTTAGAAAGAAAATTGGGATGGGCAAATATTGGGAAATCTGGCAAGGCGCGTTCTTATCAAGGAATTTGTAAAGGAAGCGAAGGCCGTTCTCGAAGGCCGTCTCAAAGAAGCAAACCATCTTGGGAAACCTGGACAATGTAAGGAGGTGGTGAAGATCGGGGCACGGACTTGAGCTTGTGAGGGTTTATAGTGGGTAACGAAGGTTCTTTCGCCAGGGGAGCTCAGGCAGGCTAGGACCCGGCGTCGCGTACTTCACGACAACCTTCAAATATTCATAACCACCAGGGTATCTAATCTCACTAATCTTCCCCTTGCCTTTCCTAGACAAGGATGGATGATCAAGTTGGAGGAAGCTCTATCGGGCGAGACTAGATCACCGTTGTTTGTCTCCGAGCTCGAGACTCCTCCGGCCTTCCCACAATAATGCGGGGAAGCCCCAGGAGAGCAGTGGGCTAGAGGAAGAGCATGATTAGGCAGAAGTATAAAGGGAGGTCGAAACGATTGATAAAGGCGAATCG
Organism: Tetrastigma voinierianum; assembly: GCA_016808115.1. Classification (NCBI taxonomy): domain Eukaryota; kingdom Viridiplantae; phylum Streptophyta; class Magnoliopsida; order Vitales; family Vitaceae; genus Tetrastigma; species Tetrastigma voinierianum. Next base: position 1,311,019 of record JAEQBH010000656.1, on the reverse strand, counting down.
GCCCGAACGCCTGTAATAACCCTAAGGTCAGGCCAAGCTAACTTCCCCACGGCTAAAATGCGCTCGATAGAATTCCAGCCAAAAAAGTGAGGAAGAGGAGACGCCTGATAATACTTCAAGGACAGAAATAGAACAGAAAAGGTAAACGAGGGGAAGAAAGAAGAAAAGCAAACTAAAGAGGAAGAGAACAAAAGGGACGCCCTAAGCGAGATAGAGCAGCCGAAACCACGAAGCGGGTCTTGGTGATGATCAGAGAAGTTTTGAGAAAGAAAAAGCCGAGACCACAGAGAAAGAGGTTTGAAGAACAGGGGAATACGGTTCAAGCAGCCGTGGGGTGCTTCTAAAAACACTAGAAAAGTTAGCTGAAATGGGCGCGAAAATTGAGAGAAGCCATCACTATCGCGATGTGATTGATGGCGACAAGCCTGAACTTGACAAACCTGTTCGGCCACGTAGATTCAGCGCTTTCCCGATCAAAAGCGATTTAGCCCTTGCCCGAAGCTCACGCCGGCTAAGAATGGGGGTGCGATAGTGCCTAAAATTAGCGCATAGGCCGGGACGAGGCCCGGGGCGGGCACTAAAGCCAGTTTGGCATCCTCCGTTGAAGAGTGGCAGAAGAGCCTCACGTGGGGACACGACATGATGACATCTGGCTTCTCTTGAGACGCATGAAGCCTAGGGGCTGGCTAAGCTTGATCTGGGTTGGACAAGTGGCTGAGGGTGTCCCTTATCCATAGGACAATGATGAAGGGAAGCCCATTTTCCGTCTCGCGATCCAATATCTACTCATTAAGGGAAGAAGGATCCCCCATGATTACGGCTTTGCACTCAGCGAGGGAGGAAGGATCTTCCATGATCACGGCTCCCTAATTATCTTTAATAGAGCTACTCTTAAGACACGAGCCCAAGGATGAAACTAAGCCGGTGGACCGAGCGGGTGGCCGGGGGACCCACCCACCTGCACCACCCACACCTGTGTGTCTCTATCCACCAGTTGGCGATGGAAGGAAGCATTCCATCTCCATGATCCGATATCTACTCATTAAGGGAAGAAGATCCCTCACGATTACGGCTTTGCACGCAGCAAGGGAGGAAGGATCTTCCACGATCACGGCTCCCTAATTATCTTCTAATATTCGGTTGACAATAAGAAAATAAGGATTCCCTACCCAATCGGGAAGCAACCATATCGCCACCCATGATAAATACCGAGCAATTCCACTGAAGAAAGGTACGCAATCACAAAACTATCAATAGTTTATCTCTTTCCTTTTCCTAAGAAAGAAAATGACTTTGCGGTCACCGACCACCCATGGAGACCACCGCTGCATGGGGTTTGTATATCGATCCCAGCCCGGCGAGCGGCCCGGTGACTCCAACAAGCTCCGACCCGATGTCGATAAGAAAAGGCAGCACCGTCCTTTCTGAATATCTTAATACATGTTTAATTCCGTTCCAATGCCTTTTAATTGGAACTAAACTGTATATTGCTAGTAAATTAACTGAGAAAGCAATGTCTGGTCAGGTATAATTTACAAGATACATCAGTGCACAAATTGCACTGAGATATGGTATTTCAAGACCAAACATTCTTCATTACTCTTCTTTGAATTTGAAAACGAGGATCTTTAGTCAACGACGACTAACAACCATGGGGAACTAAGGGGTGTGATTTATCCATATGAAAGCGCTTGAGGACTTTTAATATATGTTTGATTGATGGATTAATACACCATCGAACAATACTTTCGAATCATAGCGAGACAATACTGTTTTCCTAAGATCTTTCATTTAAATTCATTCTTTAAGTAGTCAATTGTTTGATAGGCTCTTGAGAGTCCTAATCAAATTCAAATCATCTACATATACATAATAATTGCAAGTCCAGTTGCTACTTTCTTGATAAACATGGGCAAATTGAATTATTCCTTATATCCTTCTTTAAGCCAGCGATTATACCACATTCGACGGTGTTTTAATCCGTACAAAAGATCGTTGTAACGATTAAATACATATGGTTTTGAATTTATTACTTCAAATGGAGGGTTTTGAATCCTTCGAGGGATTTTCATATATACATTAGTATCAATAGATCCATATAAATAGGCTATGAACTACATCCATCGGTATATCAAGTCCTTCGGAGACCACTAAATATATATTAAATAACGAAATGTAGTTGCATCCATTATGGGAGAATACATCTCCTCATAATCAATTCCATGTCTTCGTGAGAAGTCTTGGGCCACAAGGCATGCTTTATATTGCACGATTTCATTTTGCTCATTTCGCTTTCATACAAAGATCCATCGATATGAGGTGTTTGAACTACTAGTCCAAATACCTCTTGTTTAGCCAATGATTTTAACTATGTTTGAATTGCTTCTTTCCATTTTAACCAATCATTTCAACGTCGACATTTATTCATATTTTGTGGCCCCTGATCTTCATCATTGCTTATGATGTCCATAGCCACTTGAAAATAAAAAGCATCATCTATAAGGGTAGTATTTCGATCCCATATTTTTCCCTTATGTATATAATTAATAGATATCTCTTCATTGTTATGTACTGGTACAATCTCATGAGATAATTGTTCAATTGATGCCCTTGCAGGGGTTAGTAGTTCATCATTTAATCATTTCACATTTGTATGCTCTTTAGGAGCATGCTCTTCAGGAGCATTGAATTTAACACTTTTCTTTTTTCTAGGAATTGTATCTTTGAGCCAATAGTTCATCTGCGTTTTAATTGTGGCTTAGGCTCATTGGCTACGCTATATTTCAATTTTTCCATTGGAATTTCAATCCGTGCTAGGATATTTGCAGTTGGTATATGTGATTTTGTAACCTTTATTGAATCAATAAATGCATCAGGCAATCAATTTGCAAGATTTTGTAAATGAATTATCTTTTAGAACCTACAGTGATTAACATCGGGGTTTAGAGATGAAAAGATGATTCAATCCATGCCATTCACTCGTCATTCTTCTGGAATTGGATTTTCTCCCCCTAATGGCGAGAAAACATCTTCATTAAAATGACAATCTGCAAATCGAGCAGTAAAAACCTCACATGTGAGAGGCTCAATATAGTTAATAATAGATGAAGATTGAAAACCAACATAAATACCAAAACGACATTGAGGACCTAGTTTAGTTTGATGAGTGGGTGCAAGGGGAACATAAACCGCACAACCAAAAACATGTAAATGTGAAATATTAGGTTGATAACCTAGAACAAGTTGTAATGGGGATAAATCTTGATTTGCTGTAGGACGAAGGAGAATTAGGGTGGCATGAATAATAATAGCATGCTCCATTGCGATAAAGGCAATTTGGTGTTCAAAGTAATGGTCTAGCAATTGATTGTAAACATTTGATAAGGATTCAGCTAACCCATTCGAGTATGAACATGAACGGTGAGTATTGAGCATATATTAGATGGACATACAGAAATCAGGAAGGTTTGAGATGAGAATTCACTAACGCATTATCCAGAACCAATTCATCTTGATAGGATGATCGGGGAATTGTGCCTGACTAACCTATCTGGGCTAGTAATTTTTGGCAAATGCAACATTCAAGTGAAAGAGGCATACATGGGGCCATCTAATTGGATGCATCAATTAAAACCATAAAATAACGAAAGATTCTGCTGGTGGGTGAATAGGCTCACCAAATATCCCATTGAATACGTGCCCCAGAAATGTAGGGGATTCAGCCTTGATCTTTATAAAAGATATTTGAAAAATAATTAATTTCGCAGCGAAACAGTAGTGTATTAAAATCATGAGATTTTTAAAATTTATGCACTCGTTAATGGATGCGGAATTAAATTTTGAACTATCACAGACATCGTGAAGTCCCAGTGTCAAGCCATTTATGCCAGGTAAAAATGCTTTTGGAGTGCGTTGAGCTTTGGTTAAGTGAAAGCAAATGCATCTTTCAAGAATACCTTCTTTTAGTTTTATGACTTTATCTGTCTAAGGCTATATGGCGATATAACGTGTTATAAAATGAAAGAGAAAGCGAGATAACAAAGAGAACTTCGAGGTCATTTTTCTCCCTATCTTTCATTATCGAGATCTCATATATATAGAGGAATTCATTATTACGGTAAAGTACATCCATAATGATTCAAGCGATAAATGTGGTCGTCCGTTTCAATGAATTATTTATAATAAAAATTTATTATTGAGCTTAAGAAACCAATGAAAGTCATTTTTTCTATTAAAAAGCATGATGTTTATATTAAATCAAAATCTTACAAGCTTGAACTTTAGGAGAATGATTGTTTAATGTGATATCCAAGCTTTGTTTGACGGGAGGGGTATGGGGCCACACATAAGGGACAATGTTAATAAACATGATATTCATATCAAATTCAAATCTTACAAGTTTGAATTTTTAGCAGAGTTGATTGTTTAACATGACATCAGAGCCAGATTTTGTAGAGAGGTCATGAATTCGAGCCACCTCTAGGCAATTTGAATATATGTTCCTCATTTATTTATTTGGAAGTCCATTAAGGATTCTCTTTCGTTAGTTTGTTTGATTCTCCATGTGTGGATATGAGGGCCCACATGAGTGATAATGTTAAGAAGTATGATATTTATATTAAACTCAAATTCTATCAGCCTTGAGCTTAAAAATATGATATTCACAATTTTATAAGTTTGAACTTTTAGGAGAGTTGATCATTTAACATGATATCGAAGCTTGGTCTGACACCACCTCTTATGGATGACTATATTTAGTTTGTTTGACTCTCTACGTGCAAGTATAGAACCTAAGAAAATATGTAAAATTTTAAGGAATTTTTATTATATTTGATTTGATTTTATATTTTTAACGATAAAACCAAACACGAGAAAATCATTTTTTTTTAGTATTTTTTCTTTCCCTAGTACTTTTAAGGTTTCAAACATAGCCTAAGGTTGTAATTAGTTCACAGAAAATACTAAGGAAAAAAAACTACTAAAAAAAATGATTGTTTTATATTTGGATGACTAATGAAAAATCTCAAAGAAAATCAAATTATTTAGATACTTCAATATTTTAGAATTGTTTACTTTTTATAATGACAAATGAAAATAAATAAAATGAGGTTGAAGTATTAAATAAAAATAATACATATTTAATTTAATTTTTATTTTCTTTCATTCTTTTTTTCTTATGCTTTTTCTCTTTATTTTTTCTTGTATTTTTTCTCAAATTTTTTGAGAATCAAACATAGTCTAAATTAATATAAGAGGGGCCAAAAGTAAAACATAAATAACTTGCATTATTAAATGACAATTAACTTTTACTTCGAATTTATTTATCTGAATTCAAATATTTATGCAAACAAATTTTTTTACCAAAATTTGAGGATGACAATTATTTTTTTCCTTTGCCCCCTCTCATCACCCCAATGTATATCCGTCATGTGACGAGGAAAAGGGATCCAAAGTTGTGACATGACATGACATGACATGGCAAGTCTATGAAAAAGTCTTGATCGGTAAGCCCCATTGGCCGATATATTTAGTTTTTTTTTTTTTTAAATACTTAAATAATTTAAAAATAAAAATAATGTAAAAATTAGTATATGAAAGATGATTTCATAGTCATTGACTACAGTATTAACTTAAAATTTTTTTAAAACATTTATAATATCATAATCAACAACTGTTGTATTAACTTTTTTTATTAACTCAAAAAAAAAATTAATGTCGTAGTCAATGACTGACATTATTGTTAACACGTTAGTTTGAATATTGTTTTAATTTTCAAACTATTTTAATAATTTAAAAAAAAAGAAAAAAAAAACTAAATATATCAAAAGCTCTTGTCTTCACCTATTGTAAAATTTCCCCTTTCACCCTCTCCACAAGATTACAACTTCCTATCTAACAAAATGTGATGGTTGATTGGAATTGTATGTAAATATTGAGGGCATATTGTGTTGAAGTTTGAACAATATTGGCACACCCTTGTTCTCTTCCATGCTTTGTTCCTTTCAAAATCCACTCATTAGCTCTGAAAAACAACTTTCAAATGTTTTAGGTTGTTTTTAGTTTTCATGAAATTTAAGAGATAATGTGAGAGTAAGAAAGTAGAAAAGAAAAGTGAAACTAAAAAAAAAAAAAAAAAAAAAGGAAAAATTAAACATATGTTTTTGAAGTTAATAAATTATTTTTATATGCCATATATATACACATAGTGGGGGGAACTAGGATTTAAGGTGTAACCCAATTGGTTTATTATTGGGGGGCAATTGATATTAGGTTCAATTCTCAATATTGCCAAATGCAATTTTTTTTTCAAAAAAAATTGAGGGGGGCATATGGGCCCGAGTCTTATCTGGTTTCGCCATTGGCTATTCGTGCACGTATTTTGATTAATTTCACGAGACCTTGAAGTTAAATACTTGATAAACATCCGGTGGCTCTTAGTATTTTTCTTAATTATATAATTCTAAAACCCATGCATTTTTAACATTGTTTTTTTTTTCCTGAGAGCCAAATATAACTTAAGAAATATTTTGAAAATTCAAATATAATTTTTTTTTTTTTTTTTTTGCAATTGTATGTAAGAATCCCAAAATATTTTTATTTATAATACTTTAAAGTAATGGGATGGGTCGCTAAATGCATGATTTTCTGCATGTTGGCTTTTGTACCTAGCTTTTTTGGTCCTGAAATACTCCTAATATTTGTTCTATATCTTAGTCATGCCCCTATCGTTACTTAATTGCACATATGGTGAAACATGAGTTTAATGCCATTGGCATGAAACGCTATGCATGAACAAGTATATATCTCTTTTGTGAGCGAAATTTACCCAAATTTAACCCTAACCTAAGATTGAATTTTTTCCCTAATTACACCTTATTCTAAGATTGAAATTAAAGGGGGAAACCCCCCTAACTTGAGATCAAAATTGAGGAAATTTTCCTAAAATTTACTATAATCCGAGATCGAAATTAAGGAGGGACACCATAACTTGAACCCTAACTATTTTCCTCTAATTCTATCATAATACGAGATTTAAACCACGAGAGAGAGACTCTAACTTGAAACCCTAACGATTTTCACCCAATTTTACCCTAACGTGAGATCGAAATTAAGGGGAAAAAAACCTACTTGAAACATCTGTTGATTGCAAACAGAAATTGGATCCAAATATTAATCAAACAAAAAAATTTGAGAAATTTGATATCAAAATGTGACAGAACTTACCGCACTCTAATTGTACTTGATACATGGGAAGTTAATGTTTGAAGTTAAGGGTTTTCACATTGGGAGAAATTAAGTTATGGAACAAGCGTTAGGGGTGTCGATCGAAAAAAAGTTTATGTGCAAAATGGATACACTAACAAAAATTAAGGATATTTATGCACCTTATCTCTTAAAGTAACACTTAAAAGTTTCATTTTGTTTAAAAAATAATATATTTTCAAATAAATAAATAAAATATAAGAAGAAATAAAATAAAGGGAAAAAAAATTCCAATTTATAGTTGAAATCAATAAATTATTTTTATTTATTATTTTAAATATTTATTTTTATTCATCGATTTAAATATTAAATAATTTAAAAATATATAAATTTATAATTACTTTTAATTATATATAAGAAATCAAAATTTTTAGCTTTCATCTAAATTTTCTTAGAAGCCAAATACAAATTTAAAAGTTGTTACCTCAAAAAGAGTTTATGAGATAATATATATTTTTTATTATAAATTATTGGGTTAATTACATAAATGGTGTCTCAATTTTTTCCTTTTTTCTATTTAGTGTTTCAATTTTATTTTTATTCAATCAAGTATCTAAACTTTCTAATTTTTTATTTTATTTTGATGTCTCAACTTTATTTATATTCAATCAAGTATCTAAACTTTTGAATTTTTTTTATTTTGATGTCTCAACTTTATTTTTTGTTCAATCAATTATAATTTTTGTTCAATAAATGTTTTTTGACCTATCAAAACCTATTAGGATATTTGAATAAGCAAAAATTGCATTAAAATTACATTTTTATCTTATAAAAATGATGAAAATACTTGAATAAACAATATTATCATTTCCATATTAGGTTTTTTGCTATTTCTTATATGTTACCGAACAAAATAAATGGATTACAATGACTAATAAAAATAAATATTTTAATTATTTTAAAAATAATGTTAATATCAAAATGTTTTATTTGTAATTATTCATGTATAATTTTTTTACATAATAAATAGGAAACACAGTAGAAGATAATAAAAAATTCTTTTTTTAAACACATAAGGTTAAACTTGAATCTGGTTAAGATATCACTTATTGAAAAACCTTATGAACCCATCACATTTATTGTTTACTTTGGGTCTGATACCCCTATGGTTTTATTTTTAAGCTTATCCTAAAAGCTTCGTACTAATTGGATGTTATTTATTTATTTATTCTGAATATACTTTAGTTTTAAAGTAGTAAATTGTATCCATTGAGACTCAGAATTTGAGACCTCCTTTCTTATGCCCTTTGTCTTTTTGAAACGATAAACACCCTACCACTTGAATTACGCATGATGAGCGATATTATTTATTTTTATTAACTCATAATCCTTCATATTTTTAATAGATATGAGACTTTAAACAAACAATCAACAAATAATACTAATAATAATAATTATTATTATTATTATTATTATAAGTTTATTGTTAACTTTAACCCTACACATGTAAATTATAAAAGATGTTCAAATAAGTGCCTTATGGCTTTTTTGAAATAATAATGATGGATGAATAGACTATGATTTATAATTCATGAATTGAGGCTAAGTGAAATAAGTATTTGATAAAGATTGGTATTTCAATACTTGATTGATGATTGTAGACAATAGGACAAATTTCAATTATTTGATTATTTGATACACAATTTTTAATACAGTGCAAGATTAAAAAAGGAATTTTTTTGCACTTTATGATTGTTTTGGTTATGTTTAGTTCCGGAAAGTATCAACTATATGTCAAACAAAGTAAAATTTCCTTTGTATATTTAATTTTATTATAAAAATTCAAAAGAAAGATAAACATAATCAAATTTATATACTTTTAAATTATTTAATATTTTCATATAAAAGTTTTATTGATTTGAAATAAATTTTTTTTCCTTATTTACATATTTTTCTCAAATATTTTTAATACACTTTTTTTAAAGGAAATATTTTTAATATACTTGGTTTGTTACAAAAAGGTAAAAAAATAAAAATAAAATAAAAATTAATAAAAATTAATTTTATATAGTTATTAAATTGTTTTTATTTTCTAAACAAAAACTTGATAAGTAGTTATTATTAAGGTTTAACTCAAATGGAAAAAAAGAATGAGTTAGCCAAAGGTCCCATGCTCGAGCGAATAAAAAGGTCGCATGTTAGGCGCATAAGAATAAAATCTTGGAAATGTTGTATCTTTAATCCGCCGACTCATTTGATTTGATGTCTACACGGTCAGTGTGAGAGGCTTATTTCCGATGGGATTCTGCAAAAATAGGGTGTCAAATCTTTGTTTTGCAACCTTTGAGCAGTGTTTTGGAGTACTTTATAAACGGTGTTTTTCTTGATAGTAGGTGTTAAAATGGGGTGTCATTTTAACTAATTGATATTTTTATTAAAAAATATAGTTAAAACTTTGCGAATGGGATAAAATATAGTAGTTGAGGAGCAATGGTCAGCGGCCATGATTTTCTGGCCTCTCTTCGATGCTCTACCGAGGTTATGGAAATATCTTGCTGCAACCGCAGATGGCATTTCTTTATCTCTGTGTAACTTAATTGGGCGCGATTTTTTGTTTTTAGTATTATTTTAAGGTTATGAGGATGCCTTTTTAATATGGCTAAGTTGGAGTTGCTATGATTAGTAGAGCTTTTGCATGAAATTTTGGGAGTGATATAACTATGTTAGCATAGAGTTGAAAAGAAAGATTTACTAGAGAGAAAGAGAGAGTGAGAGAGAGAGGGTAAAGAGGTGTAGTAAGGAAAATGTGAAAGAGTGAAGTAGGGTGGTAAAGCATTTCCTGCCATTTGCTGGGATCTTTGTTTTTTTTTGCCTGTTGATGAGAATAGGATCCGAATTCAGTCGTTAGGACTGTGGTCTCTGCAAATCACTGGTTCACGCCATTCAACACTGTCATCACCATCATATTCACAACGTTTTTGTCTATGTAACACTATTAGCTGCTTCTGATTTGAATATTCAACCAAAAACCTGTGCATCACCATTATGGACTATGAAAGGATCCAAAAGCCTCAGGTCTGTGTGCCCCATTTCCCTTTTTCTTCTCCCAATGTACTCACCCACCCCCTACATTTTCCCTTCCCTTCGTTTTCTTTTTCTCTTTTGGGCTTATCCTCTGTTTCTTGATCTGTCATCCATCACTTGATTTTCTGGGAAAATGCTTCACTTTTCACGGAAAAATGTTCTGTGTCTCCGAGTTTTCGCTTTCACTCGGATTTTGGGGTTTCAGGTACAAACCCTAAGTGGTTTTTCTTGATTTCGGTTTCTATTTCTTTTGCAGGTCGGTGGAGGGTTTTCTCCGGGAAAGTTGAGGACTATGCTCTTGGGAGTGGAAAAGAAGAGGAAGGAAGAAGAAGGACTTGATTCAAATTTCTCATTGAGATCTCAGGCTTCTGATGTAGATGATGGAGGTGTGCTTTTCTCTGCATTTTGTTTGGGCTTTTGTTTGTTTTTCTGGAAAATAGTTTGTAGGGAATGTTGTTCAGGAGGTCCATTTGGTTGACTGAGTTAAACTGTTAAAGATATTGATTACATTCTCATTGCCCAGACCAACCATTTGGCTTGAATATGGTTAAAGGAATGGCCACAGCATAAATCTCATTTTTGAGTTCCTTTCTTAATTTTATAGGAAACCAAGCAGAAAGCTGGGTTCTGTTTATTTTACATAATCTTAAGATATTTTGGGTCAAAATGAATAGTACCATTAAATTTTACTTTTAAAATCTGAATCATGTTCTTGTTGCTCTTCTGTTGACCTATAGGGTTTGCAGCAGTTGATTTTGGAGTTTTCTCCTTAGTTTTGTGGTACATATTTTGCGCAGGTGGTAGCTATTCCGATAATTGCAAGGATGTAGATGTTGTAAGTGAACTTCCTGAATGTTGTTCCACTTCAGCAGTATCTGACTTATTGGCCCCAGAGATGATTAATGACAATCGATTGAAAGATCACCCTTCAGTTAATCCGAGAACTAGGTTGCAGGAAGACTTGCCTTTTGATTATGATAGTGGACAAGATGGGATGTGCATATCCTCATCCGTATTTGAGTTCCAAAAGTCGGAGCGTGCCGCCCAGAGAGTGCCCGTTGGACCCTTCTCAAAACCTGCACCATCAAAATGGGATGATGCACAGAAGTGGATTGCAAGCCCTACTTCAAACCGGCCAAAGGGTGGGCAAGGGGTTGGCTCACGGAAAGGCTATGGCAGCCGGCAACCTTCCACTAAGGTTGTTGTTGAAGTTCCAGATCAGAGATTGGTTCCTTTTGAAGAACCAGATACCAAACGAATTGATCCAAGCCATTCCAAGAAGGAAAGTGTTGGGCAGAAGTTTGTTAGTTGGGAAGGCGAGTCGTACACTACTGCAGATCCATATGCCAAGCCTGTTCTCATGATTGAGAACACTATTGAAGAGTCAGCAAGTAAGGATTTCTTGTTCGTTCATAGTATCATTCAAAATTTTCTTCTGCTATTTAGTTTAGGATAAATTTTTTTTTTTATTATGAGATTTTGACATTTCTAGGATGGCATAAATGACCTTTAAATGAGCTGCTCCTTAAGGGGCTATTTTGCAAACCAAAGCCATGACCAGTGGTGGAGTAAGGTTCTGGCTGGAAATGTGGCTGTATTTGGAAGTAACATATTTGGCTATACTTTGATTTGAATCTTGCAAATTTTCCTGCCTATTTGGGCGTTGAAGAAATTTTAATTTTAACTATCTTAAATGTTGATATGAAAACTTTGGGGGGAACTGATGAGTCTTGTGTACTCATCTGCAGAAGATTAATTTTGGTCCAGTTTGATGGTGAAAAAAAAAATTGGTATCATGCAGGAACAAAAACATGGAAAGCTTATTGTCGTAATGGTAAATGTGTTTACAGGATAAGTATCAATAATTACAAAATAAGCCTAAAGCTAAGCATTACAGTGTATTGTGTCTCAAACTTCATATTCTGGATATCACTAAAGCGAGCTTTTGCTGAAATTTAATGATCATATATGATGTGTATCTTTTGCAGTTAGCCTCAGTCGGCATGATCCATCCATATCCATTCACAGTGCAACTACATTTATTCCACCTCCTTCAACAGCTAGGTCTGTGTCAATGAGAGATATGGGCACTGAAATGACTCCTATTGCCAGTCAAGAGCCTTCCAGGACTGGAACTCCTGTGAGGGCAACAACACCAATTCGTAGCCCGACATCTTCTAGGCCTTCAACTCCAGGCAGAGGTGCACCAGCTCCATCTCCTGTTGGTCCACCTAGTGACTGTCTGGATACTAGCAAAAATGAGTTATCTGAAAAGGAAATTCAAATGAAAACTAGGAGAGAAATAATGGTTCTTGGAACGCAGCTCGGTAAGATGAATATTGCTGCCTGGGCTAGTAAAGAGGAGGAGGATAAGGATGCCTCGACATCCCTGAAAACTTTAGCTGTGGAACAACCAGCTAAAAGTGTCATTGAGACACGTGCAGCAGCTTGGGAGGAGGCGGAGAGAGCTAAGTATATGGCCAGGTTATTTCACTCTAAGCCATTGCTTGTCTTTGCTTTTCTTACAGAACTTCTATATTAATTATCAACCCATATTCTCATGCATACAAGTTACCCATCAAAAAAAAAAAAAAATCTCAGGCATACAAACTCTGTCTTACAAGATTTTTTTGATAACCGTGGGTGTCTAGGTCAGCTTGCGTGCACGTTGACTAATCCCATGGGGCCCTGAAGCTCTATCTTACAAGATTAACTTTCAAAATCTGACAGAGACATATCCATCAAAAAATATAATCTGACATAGATATAGTGTCCATTTGGAAAACTAGAAAGTTTGACGGATGGACCCAATTATATACTTTCATATTCATGAATTTATTCTTATTTGTATAAAATTAAGCATCATAGTGCATGGAAAAATTTGTTTATTTTTTATATATACAGTAATTAAACAAAAGTACCAAAGCGGTTGATCCCATCTACACATGGTGTGTATTAGGGCTGCAAAGGTGAAACTATGCAGTAAAATAAAAAGTAAAAAAACACTTGTTTTTTTTTTTTAATAAAAGTGGGTGTCCGAGCCAGCTTGTTTGCACCTCTTAGGGCTTGACCCTTTTTTTTCAATATATTACTTAGCTTACTTATCAAAAAAAATAAAAAGTAAAAAAAACACTTTTTTTTTTTCTAATAAAAGTGGGTGTCCGGGTCAGCTTGAGTGCACCTCGACTAATCCCAAGGGGCCTTGAAGGTAATGGATAATTCCTTCAATGTCCCTAAGGAGACTCGAACTAGTAATCATTAAGAAGCATTCCCAAAACTAGATCATTTGAGCTACCCCTTAGGGTTAAAAAAAAAACCATACTGTTTGCTGGTAGGATTACCTAATCTTCTCATGAAATTAACAGAGGGAGTGCCTTCTGCTTAATGAACTTCACCTACCCAAGATTGCAACAAGCGCAACAAAACATTAAGGTTCTCTTATTCCTCTATCTCTACATGCTCCAGTCTGAATGAAAGGGGAAAGGCCTTCAAGCCTTTCTCCTTTTCCTTCTTTTTTTTTTTTAATTGTTTTTGTTATGCTACATCAACTAAAGCAACTCACACAGACACCTATTTGAAGGATTGAGGAGCACCAGAAAATTTAAAATAAATATAAAACCAAAGCTAACAACTCTTATAAAACCAAAGCTAACAACTCTTATATAACTTTGTCACTGGGAAATGGATCAATGGATGACAAAATTAACCGATTCCTCATTCACTTTAGCAAATCATGCTGCTAACCTTGCTCTACTCTCTTGCCCTTTTATTTGTTAGTCTAAAGAACATGTCATACAAAATTTATCAATTTTTTCTCATAGACTTTTACCTTTTACCTTGAGATCATATAAGGTCAAAACTCTCTCCTAGAATGCTGCAATACAAACAAAGCCACCTCCCAGGGCATGGACAACTTTTATAAATTCTTTAGTTGTGAAGCTGACTGCCCCATATGTTATCGGCAGGGGTAGAAAGATTTCACTGAAAGCTCCTCTTTTATTGAAGCTTTCCAACTCAAACCGTCTCTCTATTCTGAACTTGAATTCTTATGGTTAATTGCTTCACAAATCTTCAACCAATTTTTATTCATGGTCTTGGCAATTTCCCACAAAACTTGGATTCCCAAAGTTTCAACCTCCCAGGAACACTGATAAGTAGTTATTTAAAGACTCTCTATCCCTAGCAATAGCAACCAGCTTGGGGAAACTTAAATGTAATGGAAGCGCCCCACACCACACATCATCCTAAGGTCTCAATCTTTGGTCCTTGCCATCATCCCTCTCCATCTGATGCCCTCCACAGACCCTTCTCCTGGGAGCCTCCCCTCTAATGTAGAGAACCAACCACCTACTTCAGCTCTGTATTTGCTCTCAACCACCTTTCTCATAGATTTTCCCTCTCCCTAGTGAATCTTCTTAACGATTTGGAGAGTTATACAAGATGCTCAGCTTTTTAACCACAAATCAAACCTTATCCTCGGGGGAGGCCCGCCAATTACAATCATATCCCTTCTTTCGCCTATGGTCCCAACCTTCACTTGAAGAGATAAACAACTGAAACAGTAGATCATGTATAAAAAGGTTGGATGATAAATAGAAGATGACTTATTAGTCAAGACCTTAGGAATCAGAGCTCTAATACGGTAATACCACATGAACTCATAAGCCTAAGTTGTTTAATCTGAGCCAAGAATGTATATCAAGCTCAACTTACCTCATGCTAGCTCTACCACCAGGTTAAACTATCAATGTAACTGAAAAGTATGCTTTTATGTAATGGACCAGCAATGTATAGTCCCCTTTCATGTAATGATTTGTGGTGTCTGCAGCATTCCCTTAGGGAGTTTTCTCTGGTTTATATACCATCGATCCATTACATAATAGCTCTAACTTGAAGGTTAAATTGGTAGTTTTACATGTTTTACCTGTAAACTCCATCTATTGATTTTAATTTAGCAATCATACCTCCTCTGAAAGATATTGATGTCTCCAAGTTGCTAATCTTAAATACCTCCATTATAAGATTCCAAATCTGATATTGTCTGGAAAGATGTTTCTAGGGGAAGGCCAAAAATTATACATAACTGATAATCCAGCACCTAATAACTTCTGAGAAAGAGGAGACATCTCTACAAAACCCAAAGAAGTTAAATCTTCTCACAAAAAGAAGAAAAAAATTTCCAATTGAACTTTTAAATGAGGCATGCTCTTCAAATGGAGTAAGTAAATCTGAGAAATCTGAGCAGACCAATATTTGTGCCACAAAAAGAATCATTAGCAAAAAACAGATGAGAAATGTCTTACTGTTCCCTACTCATCCCCACTTGAGAATGTTGAAACATGCCATGTTTCACCTGTCCTCTCCACCAGCCTATTGAGAACTTTCATCACATTGATCAACAGAAATGGGAAGAGGGGGGGGTTTCCTTGGAGGAAACTCTTGGAGATTTTAGAGAGGAAAACAAAGGTAATATAGGAGTCTCATTAACATGAAGAGAGAATATCTAATTAGTAATATAAACTTTTATCCAGTTTGCCTACCAATTGCCAAACACTGTGAGAAAGTAGATACAAAAAGCTGTTCCAGTTGAAATGGTCTTAGGCTGTTTTAATGTTTAAAAGAAGCCTAGCAAAATCATGAACCTACAGCCTTGTTTTGCTTTCTGCATTCAGAATCTGACAACTTTCTGCAGAAGCATTCTGAGATCAATTTGCCATTTACCTTTCTAATCCTTAAAGTGAGGACCATATCAAATTAACTTATGGAGGCTTCTTAGCACACTAAAGATGCAACCAATTCTTAGTAATCAATACAAAGGAAAAGTAGTGTTCAAACCCTTCTAAGACCTCCCTGATTCCTGAAAAGCTGCCATGATCAACAAACCTCCATATTCCCCAAGTTTTTTGCCAAATAGCCAATAGCCATAATCTTGCCTTCTGGACAATGGGTATCTTCTTGAATCATATTATTAAGTGCTGTCATGACCACCTCTTTTCAGAGGTCTTGTTCTAACCAAGGGGCCTGTTTTGTGTATGTTGTGCTTTTATTATGCCTCAATTGCATGATAGAACATAATAAAGAAAGTAAATTGGTTATTTTAGGTAACTAGTTCTCAATGTGCAGCCTAAAAGGAGAAATTCTTGTTACAAATTTTCAGGTTTGAACGTGAAGAGCTAAAAATACAAGTATGGGAAAACCATCAGAAAGCAAAGACTGAAGCTGAGATGAGGAAAATTGAGGTCCGTATAGTTATCTTGCTATAAAATATTTGATTTTCATGGCTATGCTGGATACTGTATGTCTACTTTATGTCATGTCAGTCTTGATTAGCTAATGAAATTCCATGAAGCACACTTATAGTGTTTGGCTATTGATATTTTTCCTTGTCAAAACACAACGTAAACACACATGATTAAGGATGGTAATAGAGTGAGTTATTTTTTTCCCTAGATTTTCTCCTTTTTAACTCACAAAATAATAAAAAATCTAATTCTCGAATAAAAACAAGTTAAAAAATAAATAAATGGTGCAAGACTCGTATAGGAAATTCTCACATCTACCCAATTTAACTTTTGGGTAGGACTAGGATTAGAATAAGTTTATATAAATGGGATGAGATTGAAATAGGACAATCTAATCATGAACCTGCTATGTTACCATCCTGTGCATGATGATTCCCATACTTGTCTAATCAGATAGTTGCCTAAAACTTGATATGTAGGTGCTGGAGGAAAATTTGTGTGATCTAGGATTCCATTTTCCTTTGAATGGTAACACAACCCACCATCCAAGGTTGCAAGATGATAGGATGCAAAAGCATCCATTACAATCAGCCCTACACTTCTTGATTGTGCTAGCAGATGTAGTTTGTCATGATTTTTGGTACGAGTTGTATTCGAATTACTGGTATCTTCACTACTATTTGATATCGAGGATGCATTTTGTTTAGTAGAACTGCATAGGGATATGTGAAGTAATGCGTCTAAAAATCCAAAATATAGTGGAAAATTTTAAAGGAAATTTAGTCAACCAAACTACTTAGTGGCACTGGTGCTGATTGGTCAATTAAAATTGCTGGCCTTGATGCAGTTCAGTGGGACAGGTGGTGATGGCATTAAATATTAACTGTCTGTGGTGCCTGTCACCATACTGAAGGGCATCTCTCTTGTCTTCAGAATTTCAGTGCGGATGTTGCTGGCCCAAGTAAGGTAATGATTGAGTCTGTTTTGGAAAGTCCCTTACAAGCCTTCTAAACCAAAGGCTTTTATCTCATCCTACTGACAAGGGCAAGAGTAGTTATGTTTTTGTGGCAAAGCAGCACATAAGGCACTATTTTCCATTTCATTGGAGTGGGAACTTCCCCAAGTTTGCTTTATAACCACAAAACTTCAAGATCCTGAATCTGGTGTCTAACATTGGTTCATGCAGTAATGTACTCATGATAAGACTGCTTAAGCCCATACTAAACCAGGAAAGATATTTATGAACCTTTGCATATGACAAAGCATAATGTTTTAAAGATATGTCCATTATGTTGCTAGGCATACTTTGGAGAACCTTTTTTTTTCTTTGATAACCAAGGAAACTTCCATGAATTGGAGAACATACACTTGGTGACATTTTATGTTCTAGAAGTGGACCTATTTAGAGGCTTTGGAAATTTCATTAGAGGCAAGACTTTGTAACAAATTGTATGTCTCTCTAGTAGGGTTTGTTTGGCAAGAGAGAAATGGAAGAATTTTTGAGAATAAAGAGAGATATGAAGGTGTGAGGTTTATTTTACTTTTATTCTTCTTTGTGGGCTTCTTGTACCAATGTTTTTAGAGTTCTTTTAGTTTTACAACATAATTGGTTAGCAGTTTGTGATTCTTTGCATTAATTTCAGTAGCATTGGTCTTGCTTATCAAAAAAATTGGGCAGCATTGCGTCTTGTAATTCCATGTTGTGAGAGGGAGTTTTCTCTCTTTGTTTAGTTTTTTTGCCTTTGAAGTTAAGAAATCTCTTCCTTCCTTTATACTTTTGTTTCCTCTTAATATATCATACTTTTCATTTCTGATACAAAAAGAAGTGGACCTGTTTATAAAGAATAGAGTGTATGCTGCTCATGTTTCTAGTTATATTTTCTTAATAATTTGATTGGAAGAAATTCTAAATGTAATTGTATTCTCTGGAATTATGTGGGATGAACAATTCTAGAGCCATGCAATGCTTCCATGTTTGTCATGCCACAATGACACACCCATCTAATCGTGACATGCCCTGCGTTTGTTAATTTATTTTCTACTTTACTTTTTTATTTTTATTTTCAATCTTGCAAGCACCACTGATAAAGAAAATGTAGTGGCGATTCTTGTTCTTTTTATTGGTAAAAAATCTAGCATAAATAAGAAATATTAGAAAGAAGTGGGATGATGGTACTTCTCTACTGTTATGCTATTCGATTATTTCTACTTTAAGCTTCATCTTCCAAGTCGTGCAATTATTACTAAAAGCTTTTAGACAGTAGTCTGCCATTTGTGCCTGTACTGCATGTTTTATTTCGGAATTCATCTAATCTATTCCTGGTGTGGTCTTGGTACTAACGGGCTCTGTGTGACTTACATTCACTGAATGGACTTATCCAAAATTCACTGAACAAGACTAATGGGGTGTTTGACACCTGCATTCACTGAATGGACCATCCAAAATTCACTGGACAAGGTTATAATGGGGTCTACATCTTTTAAAAATGCAAAGTTAAATGGGCTTGAAACAATTATCCGGTTTTCATTGTTTACTGTATAATTACAAATGAACAGTCTGATTTTTGACTCTTTAGGACATGATCTTTCACAAATCTTAGGTCCTTAATTGGTCCTGTGGATTTGTATGTAACAAACACTCTTGTAGGAGGAGCCTATGGGATAAGGAAGAACAATATCACACATACATTCTAAATATAGCATGTACTATGTTTGTAGCCATAGAAGGCCAAATTACGTGGAAAGTTTCTCTGAAATTTCAGGCTGAAAATGTTTCTTTCTATTTGATTTCCGGCATATTTATGGTTGCAGGATCCTTTTCTGGATGCAGTCAGATACAATTCCTGTTTAGCGTTGTCCTATATCTTTATTGGATCCTCTTTGTTGTGATCCCACACCTCATTGGGCAGTAGGCCACATCCTCTTTGATCAAGGATAATTGGGGAAAGAATCATAGGCTCTAGACTCTCTCTCTAGTACTCTATTACTTGTCATGATATGGTGCAACATGGACATGATGCTTTGTACATGTCTCACAAACAGCTGTGCTAAAGACAAACCCATCACCATGTTGAGGTAGAGAAATGGGAGGTTGGGGTTTGGGGTGAATATAACTGTCACATCTCACATCGGATAGGGGAGAAACTTCTTGGTACTATATAAGTACAGGCTTCTCTTACCCTAGTAAACGCGTTTTAAAGCCGTGAGGGGGTCTCCTTAGACCCGGCTTGACAATATCTACATAGTTAGTCGCATCATTACAAATTCAGATCGGGAAATGATCTCCGACCCCAATGTGGTTCATTCCGCTTGGGTTCGTGAACTTATTGGGACACAACCAGACGTCAGAACCGCACGTGTGTGTGCTCCACTACATCCCACATCTGGAGCAAGGGAGTAAACTTCTTGACACTATATAAGTACATGCTTTTCTTAACCTAGTAGACGCGTTTTAAAGCCGTGAGGGTCCCTTAGGCCTGAAGCGGACAATATCTACATGGTTGGACCGGGTCGTTACAATAACAGTTCCTTGTTGATTGATAATTTATCCCCCTGCCTTCTATCCACCATATTGTGTCCTTTCTTCCTGGTTTAATCTTTTAGACTGGATTACGGTTTGTGGTTTCCGTAACCACTGCCTCCTCCTAGTACGTAAGCCCACAAAAAGAACTCCCTTCGCTCTACTGCAAAAATGCAATACACTTTTGACTGATTGTAATCACCTGGGAATTTTTCTCGCATAAACATCTTATATTTTGTAATAAATAGGAATTTGGTTTTTCAGTGAAGCTTTTAACTTACAACATAGTCATTGAAACCCAAATCATCTTGCAGACTAATTCCTGTAGGTGTACCTTTCAGGTGGAGGTGGAAAGGATAAGGGGAAAGGCCCAAGACAGGCTGATGAACAAGCAGGCAGCTGCAATGCACAAGGCTGAAGAGAAGCGAGCCGCAGCAGAAGCCAAGAGGAGTCAACAAGCAGCAAAAACCGAGCAGCAAGCAGAGTATATACGCAAAACAGGACGCATCCCATCTTCATTTTCCTGCTGGAATTGGTGCTCCTAAAATTTGAAACACTTGCTGCTCCAGAGGTTAGTTTCGATGATTCTTCTTGTTTTGCACTGCCAACTGATTCCTTAAACTTTGGGCTTGTGATCAATGTGATGTAGCATATATATATATATATATATATATATGAATTTGAGGGTGTCGATTCGTCTCTCTGCCTTTGTGGGTGTCTCATTTTGCAGAAGGTTCATAGGTTGTTTTCTAATCACAACAATTGTATTCTGCTGTTAAGAGCTCTAATGAACCTTCTTTTGTTTTTTATGCCTTTTCACCCAACCTTCTTTCTATATTTATTCCTAAATTCAAATTATTCAACCTAACTGGGAAAAAAAAAAAATCGTTGTGTAGATTTTCCCTAGTCTCACACAGCATATAGAAAGGCATAGGACAATATTGATGCAGAGTTTTAGGAAGTTGAATGAAAAGTAAAGCCTAAAGTGAAAAGATTTTAAAGGCCAAATATTATGGTATGTTTGGTTCTTGTTTTTTAAAACTATTATTAAGAACGGTTTTTGAAAACATAGATAGTATCATTTTCTGTTTGTTTTTGTTTTTTGAATTTAGTGTTTTTTATTTCATTGTTTCTCATAGATAAAAACTGGGAATCAAACGTGTTTTATCTTTGCTCTTGTTTTTCAAAATAAAAAACTGTTTTAAAAAATTGTAACCAAATAGGCCCTTAGGAACTACTTTATTTCCAAAAAATTACCTTCACCTTCAAATGGGCGCTAGTTTTAAATTTTTATCATTAGATTAAAGTAGTATTTGAATGTTTTCGGAAAGTATTATTTGAATGTCAGTTCCTTGTTTTATAATTTAGAAATTTTTTAAAGGAATTTAGATTTTTTAATTTTTATAGTTAAACACGTTATCATATGAGTTAGGGATGATGGGCAAAAGGAAAAATCTAAATTTTATATAAAATATAAATACTTTATATTAATGATTAAAAACCTAATAATTGTAGAAACTATTTAGAATAATTAATGGGTTAAAAATATTTTATTAATTAAATTTTAAATTTTTAGAAATTATTTTCTATAGATATGATATAAATTTATATTTTGGACATAATATATTTCACTTGTATATAGAATTTTCTAATTTTAAGAATCGAAAATAAGATATATTTGATGATTATTTTAAAAATTAGTTCTGAAAGACACTGTTTGAAAATTATTCTTAAAGTTTGGTAAAACAAATTTTTACTCATTTGTAATATTACATTTAAAACTGTGTTTAAAAACAATTGAAAATAATATCCTCGAAACCACTTTTGCATTTAACAATAAAAATTGAATTGTTTAAAAAAAATAACAATTGAAAATAATTACTTTTGTAATATAAATGAATCCTTATCTTGAATGAGAGGGTTTAAAATTTTATTGGAGAATTTAAGAAGATAATTATAATTGTAGACAAAAAAATTATTCTAATTCAACAAAATTTGGAACTGATAAGTCTCACAGGTGAATTTGTAAAATTGTAAAATTTAATTCTACGGATAAAATGAAAATTTCTATCAAAACAGAATTAAAATAAATATTATTTTTAAAGGTTTCACAAAAAATCAGAAATTTTAGAAAATAAAAAATGAAACAAGTTTAAAAGTGATTACAAGTCTTTTTGTAAAAAGTCCTTTTAAGCCCTCCATTGACTTTTCGAAGTAAATAGAAATTCTTCATCATGTATACATCGATCTTCACCTACACCGTTGGATTTATGCTTCAAGAGTAATCTGAACCATTGATCAAGAGTAAAAAATTAATAAAGGGTTGTTGTATCATGAGGCTAGCTAATTAGTGAGGAATTTATATTAGCTGCTTAAGAGATAAGAAACCTTAAAAGGTTAGGCTTAAAGCATATAAATAGCCCCTCTCTTTAGAGTTTATGCACATATACACAGGTTTTCTCTCTTCTCGTCTCCGACAATTAGGCATGTCCACAAGTAGATTTGTCGCGACTATAATAGCTTGGAAGGTAACATGGAAAGGTTAATAAACTTTGTTGAGAATCTTAGGATATTCTTATAATATCCTCTGATTTATTCTACGCCTTTTCAGACAATAAAGGTTCTTCCTTTGCACTTGATTTTGTTTTTATGTCTTTCGATGTATATAAATAGGTAGGACTCTCAGATTGTTGAATTCATCCAATCAATGTTAAAAACATCATTTTCTTATATTTCTTCACACTGCACGTTTACTAAGGTTCGGGTTAGGGTTTTGTCATGTCTTCAATTTCGACAACACATTTAGTGGTTGGATCTCTTTCCGGCCACTCCGTCTTCGTGACAGAAAGCATCAAAATTCTTCACTTCCATCAGATCGCATCAATGCCGACATACTTTTCCAAAGACAACCCGCTAATGGCAGAGGTCCCCACCAATTCGACTTGCTCGCACCATCGAAGGCAAGAACCCGACAACTAAGCCCAACAGCGCCGTCACGCTGCGGTGTCCTCTCTCGGCAGCTATCCCCGCGTCAAGGCAGGGCGCGAGTGATCCTCCGCCATCGGATTTTCCACTGGATCGCGTTCCGTCGACAGAGTTTTGTAGCTCCTTGGTTCTTCCATCCAAAACCTTCATTTTTTTGTTTTGCCTATTTTTGTCTCCGATAGTACTTTTCTCTGGACTTTTCTTATCCGTCTTAGCTTTTTTCAGCAGCCTAACACCCTCCACAGGCTTCTCTCACCTTCAGCAGTTGTTGTACTCTTGTTTTCTAACTGATTTTGTTGATTTTATTACTGTGGCTAACAAAGCTTCGAACTTTTCTTTGTTTCTATCTGGAACTCCCATGATAATTGTCAATTGACTCAAGGGAAGTGATAACTATTAGTCATGGGTCAATTCTGTTACATTATGGTTTACTGGAAATGGTGTCAAGACCATTCGACTTCTACATGTAGCTCCTGTTGTTGCATATAAACATCTCATACTCTAATATTTCGCCATTAACCATGTGAGCCCCAAAACACTCGACAACCTTAGGGATTATCAAACATTTTAGCCTCTTTGGACCAAAGCAAAAAATTTATATACTAATGATGTTCAACGCCTCTATCGTGTCATCTCCTCCATGGATAGTCTGGGAGCCAGCCCTTGTGGCCTAATTATCTTCCTTCATGCAAGAATGTCTGCATTGAAAAATGAGCTCTTATATGTCCTGCCCAAAGCCACCGATGTTAAGACCTACTTGTCCAACATGGATCAAATCAATATGATCCTTACTCTTATTAAACTTGGCATAATGTTGACTACATCCGGGAACAAATCCTCACTGGCTCCGCCATCTTGACCTTTGATGGCATTTTTGCTCGGTTACTATGCCATTCATCCATTGCAACTCGGTCTCAGCACTCTAAGGCTTCCCTAGACACTTCGGTGATGCTTGCTCCGTCTCACCCTCGCGGTGATTCCCGGAGTATTTGTGGTGGCTACTGAGCCAAAGGCCAAGACCTTATCAGACTCCACTGTGAATCGACCGGTCACCTTCGACCCGGTGCGATCGCGCATGATGGGTCCTCCCTCTCCCCGCACCGCCATCTAGCTCAGTCTTTGAACCTTCTCCACCTTCAACTGAGGAATAACCCCTGCCTCCATCTTAGAGAGTGACTCTTACGCCTGGTGAATATGAGGAGTTTTTTGGCCTCATTCATGCCACCAAATCTACCTCCATTGCTTATGTTGCTCATATCGGTAATGCCTCTACCTATTTTACACACTCTCTTGATCAATGGATTCTCGATTCTGGTGCATTTGATAATTTGTCTGGTAATAAGGATCTCTTTTGTTCCCTTATTATCACTTCACCCTTACCTATGATTACTTTGGCTAATAGGACTCAAACCATGGCCAAAGGAATTGGGTCTACATGTCCCCTCCCATCTCTACCTCTTACTTTTGTTCTAAATGTCCCTAATTCTCCATTTAATCTTATCTATATCAACAAATTAATCCATGACCTTAATTTAATTGTTCGATTACCTTTTCTCACTCTTTTATCACTTTGCGGGACCGAAATACGAGGAGGACGATTGGAATAAGACATGAGTCTCAAGGCCTTTATTATCTCAGCTTGACCCCATTTTCCACTGTTTGCACTTCAATGGATGAACCTCTTTTCGTCCATCGTCGTCTCGACCATTCAAACATTTCTAAGCTCTAGAAGATGGTTTCTTGCTTTTCTAGCTTATTTTCACTACAGTGTGAGTCATGTCAGCTTGGGAAACATAATTGTGTTTAGTTCCCTAAGCACTTAGAGTCCCGGACCAAGTCTCCTTTTAAGCTCGTTCACACTGATGTTTGGGGTCCATCCTGAACTGCGTCTACCTTAGGTTTCTGGTATTTTGTTACATTTATTGATGATTTTTCCCGTTGTACTTAGCTATTTTTAATGAAGAGTCGAACTGAAAGGTTTTCAGTCATTCCAAAATTCTTGCTAAGATTTAAATCAATTTCATACTCTATTCACATTCCTTCGCAGCTGGGAGAATGCTCATCACCTCTCGCTTCATTTATCTCGCCTTTTATCCTCCCATAGGATTCTTCATTAGTCTTCTTGTACTTACACTCCACAAAAAATCTAAATGGCTGAAAGCACAAGAATCATCACTCTAGTTGGAGACACCAAGACTCTTCTCATTCATCATACAAATTTTAATTGCTTTTTTAGTAGGTGATTCCTCACCGCCTACTATTCAACAAATCGCATGCCCCTTTTGTATCAAGACTGGTTCTTATCTCATTCTTTTTCCTCATCAACCTTTTGTCTCCTTCGTGGTATTGATGCACTCTGCTTGGCCCATACTCACTCTCGCCAAGATAAAATTTCAAGTATACGTGAAGTGTACCCTCTTAGTTATTCCCTCCTTCAACGCGGTTACCATTGCTACTCTCTCGATACACATCGATACTTCGTTTCTGTTGATGTCACATTTTTTAACATTTTTCTATCTTCTCTACTCCACCGCCTTCCAGTCCCAAGGTCTTATCTCTACCTCTCATCTTTCCCATTCCAGCTTTATCATCTGAGTCCCCAATTACTCCACCTCAATCACATAAGTTTATATTCACAATCATGATCGACACCGGCTCCCGACGACTCCATTCCCATTTGGCACCCTCCTCCACTCATTACAATCGGCTCGCGATCCTCCCATCGATCCTCCTCGATCCCCATTCATTAAGGTATTCGTCCTTCTTGTAATCCCCATCCTATTTATACTTTCCCGTCTTATCATCGTTTATCTTCACTATATTCTACTTTTATTTCCACCTTGTCTTCTGTTTCTATTCCTAACATTATAAATGAGGCCCTCTTTCATCTAGGCTATAAACAGGCAATGGTTGAAGAAATGATTACTTTGCATTGTACTGGCACATGGGACCTAGTCCCCTTACTTGCTAGCAAGTCCTCTGTTGGTTGTCGTTGGGTTTATACTATTAAGACTAGTCTGAATGGCCAGATGGATCATTTTAAGGCTTGTTTGGTTGCTAAGGGGTTTACTTAGATATATGGCTCCGATTACTGTGACACTTGCTCCCATGTTGCCAAGAAGACTTTCGTTCATCTTCTCTTATCTATGGTTTCTATTAGCTTCGCTCCCTGTGATCATTTGACATTACAGTATTTCTCCAATGCAACCTCACCGAGAGGTATATGCGGAGCAACCACTGGGTTTGTTGCCAGTGGAAGTCCGGTTTGCATGAGGCTACGTCGCTCTTATATGACCTAAAGTACCCTCGAACCCTAAGCCACCGCTTTATCTCTATGGTACAAGAGTTCGTACGACCGAAAGACATCGTGACTACTTTGCCTTCTATCATCATACATCATTAGTAATAAAGACATCTATCCGATTGTTTGCGTAATATAGTGTTAGTACTAAAAAGGATCGTGATGGTATCTTGTAAACTTAAACAACATCTCTTTAGGCCATTTTGTATAAAAAACTTAGGAAAAACTTGTATATTTTTAATGTGGATCGAGATAACTCCAATCTAATTCCTGTGGTTATGTCTAGAGGAAGTATGTCTCGATATAATAAGGAAACTGGGTTTGCTAGATTGTAAACCCGCAGACACTTCTATGGGATCCGGTCGTCAAGCTTCAGACTGACAGTGATTCTACGAGATCCAGGGAGATATCGACGACTAGTGGGAAGACTAAACTACCTCACCCTCACATGACCATACATTTCCTTTCTTGTGAGTGTAGTTAGTTAGTTCTTATAGTCACCATGTGATAGCCACTGGGATGCCCCGATCCGTATCCTCCGTTATATCAAAGGAACACCGGGTCAGGGGGTGTTATATGAAAACAGAGGTCACACTCAGATTGTTGGATATTGTGATGCAGACTGGGCAGGCTCACCTGTAGACAGACGCTCCACTTCAGGATATTGCGTATTTATTGGAGGCAACTTCATATCATGGAAAAGTAAGAAACATGATGTAAAGGCTGTGCCAAGGTCAAGCCGTATCGAAGCCATGACTCAAAGAACTCAGGAACTTATATGGCTCAAATGTACCTTCTTTGAAGAAATTAAGATTGGGAGGATGTACTAAATGACGCTGCGTGTGATAAACCGTTGCCCTGCCATCGCTCAAACCCGCCTTCATGAGAGGACCCAAATATACTGGGCGGGGACTGGCCACTTCATTCGAGAGAAGATCGCCTTACGACGCATTTACTACTGGGCCACAACTCGAAATACCAACTGCTAGAATCTTTCACTAAGTCTCTCCAAGGTCCAAGGATTTAGTTCATTTCGCATTGTGTTTGTTTTCATATAACCTATATGCTCCATCTGAGGAATATTGAATCATAGGATATTCTTAGAATATCCTCTGATTTATTCCATGTCTTTCTTGTACAATATTTGTCCTTCTTTTTTGTACTTGGTTTGTTTCATTTTTATGTCTTCCTGATGTAGTATATAAGTAGGTAGGATATGTACTATTGAATTCATCCAATCAATAAGAAAAACATCATTTTTTTATATTTCTTCACAAACTTTATGGATGATGATGTTAGTTTGTCGTATACTTTGTTCAATCTCGATTCAGGCTTTTGCTTTATGTTGATTCTAACAATTGATACTAGAGTCTTGACTGAATTGATATGTAATAATCGAATTCGTTTTTTTTTTTGTTTTTTTATTTTATGTGTATGTGATATATATTAGATATATGGCCTTTAGGATTCCATTATTCATGTTATTTATAAATTTTTTTGTATTACGAATGAATGGTTTGGTTTTTGGCAGGGATTAAAAAATCGCGAAATATCGACGATATATTGTCGATATTTCGGGTGTCAGGCTATCCCGACACGATTTTTGCAAATTAAAATCGTTTAGTGGAAAAATTGGAAAAAAATCGATCAATATCGACGATATATCGATATTTTATCGATATATCCGACACAAAAATGCAGGTTTGTAAAAAATTTAAAAAATAAACAAAAAAATAAATAAACTGGCCGATGGCCGATATATCGACCAGTTTGATTTTTTGGTTTGAATGAGGGGAAAAACTAAAGGACAAAAAAGCAAACCAATAAAGAAAAATATAAACAATAACTGGGAAAAGGTGAAAAAATACTAATATTATACCCTTTATCTCACTTCCGACTCTGGGTGTTTGTTTTTTTTTTTAATTAATGTTTGATATAACTTTTATTATTTAGCTCGATGAATAAACCTTAATAATATCAAATGGGAAGTAGTTTATTTTTTTTTAATTTTGTATTTCTATTATGTACTAAGTTATTATTTTTTATATGCTTAAAATTAACATCTTAATTATATCAAGAAAACAGCTTGTTTTAACTTTATTCTTATAGTAAATGAAAATATTCATATTATAGGCATAACATCTTAATATATTAATAAAAAAATTTTAAAAATTTTAAAATAAAAAAAATGATAAAAAATTTATTATTATCATTGTTAAAAAAATAATTATTATATTTATATATTTCATATAATTAAAATAAAATATACAAAATTAATAATTGAATATTTATAGAATCTAAAATAAAGATTTTAGAATATTTTATGTGTGGATTTTAAAGATTTTAGAATATTTTAGGAAGGTTTGCAAACATTAGTTTTTTTATTCTGTATGAAAATTTTTAAAATTCATAAATGTCATGTCAAAATAAAAATTGTCTAAATTCGAAAGCAAATTATTTCTAAAAAACCAAAAACCAACACCATTAATATTAACTCCACTTCCTATCCATGAGGTCGGATACAAATAAAGACATTTGCTACTATTATATCATTCTTACACTTTTACAAAGTATTTCCATGAATTTCAAAGTATTTTTGTTAATTTCTGATACATTGATATTCATGTAAAAATATCCACCGATATATATATCTGATATATCCGTAAAATCCAAGTACCGATATATCCATCGAAACCGATATTTTTAACACTGGTTTTTGGCCTTAATCTATAGTAGACTTTTACTTATAATTTTTTTTTTATGTAACTTGGAGGCTAATCATAAGATTAAGTTTCCTCCTTGATTGGTTTATTCACTTGTTTTCCTGAGATTTTATATGTAAATCAAATTTATTGAAAAACATGTAAAAAGTGTCCAAAACGATTTGATAAGTCTCTCCTAACAAGCATATACCTTGCAGGTTTACGTATTAACTTCCCACTACGAATTTGTTGCATTGGTTGTTGTACATGTAGAGGAGGATCTAGGTGGTTTAGGTGGATTTCCAATTTCTTTATTATGTTATTGTTCTTAAGTTTCTTGAATTTGACCAGCACAAAATCCGACAAACAAAAATGTAGTAGTTCTCATTAAGCACTTTTTACATATTTTTCCTATAAAACTGAATTGACTTATGAAATCTCAAGAAAGATAAATAAGTAAATCAATCAATCATGAAGGAAACCAATCTTATGATTAGCCTTGTAACACCCCTTCCCTTTAGCCGAGGCAGGAGAGGGAACATCACACGGAACTGAGACTTCTTAACTTGATTTTCTGACTTTAGTGGACCAATTTATATCATTAATCAATAATTGACATAAACTTGTAATACTACCACTGTAGTGGTGTTTAAATGTTCATGTACATAAATTCCTGAGTCCCATTTGCTTGTACTTACACAAGTTCCACTATTACCAAAATATTACATTTACATTACAAAAACAAAATAAAAAACCTACATCAGAAAGACTCCTAATGTTGTGTTGGCCTTAGCAAATGCAAAATGCCTCTGACAACCTTTTCAGTACCTACACGGATGAAACACCCGTGCTAACCTTATAACATAGTTGGAAAACAAATAACATATATAACCACATGCAAGTGCTGGTCTTTGACATGAGATACATATAACATAATTCATATCGGTCATTCACATCTTAGGAGTTCCCATGAATAAATTTTGGTGGCTGTATGCACCATAGGTGGCGCCATGAAAATAGGAACTGATGATGGCCTTAGCATTAGAACTCGATTACTTTGTTTTCATATAATTATTTTATATATCATCTTATTCGATACAATAACATATAAATATTTGTCAAAGATAGACCCAGGTAAAATAAATGAGAGGGGTTCGACAAAATAGTACTGGACATAGTATAGTACGATCGAACGAGGTGTCGGTTATCAACACGTGCCTACCCACGTAACAAAGGTGTCGTAGCACTATGCAAGAGTGTCGTAACATTGAACAGAGAGTGCCGAAGCACTAAACAAAGAGTGTCAAAGCACTAATCAGAGAGTGTCGAAGCACTAATTAGAGGTGCCTATTCATTCACTATTCGGTCTAAGGCACTCATACAATATGTGTTTTAGAGTTTGTTATATTATTCTTACTCACAGTCTTGTATTTGGATAACACACGCAATTAAGGGGCAAGAAAACAAAGTCTGCCCAAAAACAGGTTCGCTTTGCCGAGGCGGCGAGGTTTAGAACATTTTACATATAACTTGTATATAGGTATGGACCCTTTCTTTCACTTGTTTGGATCCTACATTAATCTAATTGATGGTTTCTAGAATTAACAGAAGACAATAGAAAAACAGATCTCTGTGTTCGCTTAGACGTAGGGACCTTCGTGCGGCAGGTGTGGGTGGGGGACCACGCTAAGGAGGAGCAACTCACGCCGAGGCGTGGCGTAGACCGGAAAATTCAGCTGAGTTCACCTAGTTTAACAAACCTATCTAGGCTTAAGCTCCTTCGCTCTAGCGGAGAGCTTCGGGATTGTACATAAATGACATTTTTGCCTCTTTTCCACCGGACACTTTTCCAACCAAAACCAAACCACATCAAAACAAACCACAAAACATAACTTAAACCAACCAAAAACACATATATGGAAGAGTTAGGGTTTCCTAACCCAAACATAGACAAGGAGGGAGTTAGGAGAGTTTCCTAACCAACAAATGGGAGAATTCAATACAAAATTTCCATACAACAGTTTCATACCTTGATTTCTTCTCTTCTAACTAGCTTCATTTTCTTCACTTTCTTACTTTAACAAGGAGAACCCAAGACAAAGGAGAGAAAGCAACCAAAATGACTTCTTCTCTCAAACCGTAGACCTAGCTCCCAAAACTCCAAAATGGAGAACTTCCCCTTCTACAAGATAAGTTATCGTCTTTATCTCATTTGGCTAAATATGGGCCTTGCAATTTAGTTCTCCAACTCCCATCTATTTGCAAGTCAACTTATCCAAATTCTATAATAACATATAATCTTCTTACATAATGTCCTTTGGGTCCTTAATTGGTAATTTACCAGATTACCCCTTTTTACTTCTTTATTATTTCTGGTTATATCATTTTTCATACTTAGTACTTAATTTTCCGAAAATACAAATTTAACTTATATTATACCACTAAACTGTAATAACTACTAGGGTATAATTTGGGGTGTTACAAGCCTCAAGTTAAATCCCAAAAAGAATACAAGCGGAAATCTATCATGGAGGCCAAGAACCAATATATATATCAGTCAAGGCTTTGATACCAGTTGTTGGAATCAACATAAAACGGAAGCCCGAATCGAGATTGAACAAAGTATATAACAAATTAATGTCATCATCCATAAAGTTTACTAACCCATGAGTGAGACTTTCCAACCTATTGTAGTAAAAAAAAAAAAAATCCAAAGGTGGGCACGCCTAGTTGCTGAAGACGAGAAGAGAGAAAACTCGTGTATGTGTTGTGTAAGGCTTTAGCAAGAGAGGGTAAACCCTAACCTTTTAGGATATCTTGTCTATTAAGCAACCAAACCCTTGCCTTATAGGGTTTCTCGTCTCTTAAGTAATTAGTTAATGAGCTTTATAACTGATTAGCTAGTCAGGGAGTCCAACGACTCATTATTAATTTTTGGCTCTTAATCAACAATTCAAATTGTTTCTGGAACATAAATCCAAAAATGTATTGTTGGAATCACATTAAATTAGCCCATGCATTACTAGACACCCCACATACACCTCAAATTTTTTTTTGTCCAAAGAGGCCCTTGCAGTTTATTCCTATAGCCCAAATTAGCCAATGTTGTGATTGATCACGTTAAATAGCTAAACCGACGTTAACTTGGTTGTTAAGTCAACCATGTATCAACTGACATGACAAAGATTCACCCTAATCCAACTTAAAAGTTTAGGGGCTTCTAATTTGGGGAGATTAGAAGCCTTAATTTCACGTTATCCATTTGATCCAAAAAACTACTTCAGGCCAAAAAGAACCCTAGAGTTTCTTACGATAAGAACTCATTTTTCTGGGTCTTCTCTCTTTTCTCTCCTTAACCCTCATGAACTCCTTAGCCGCAACTGGTTTGTCATTATGAAAACAATAGCGGGAATTTCTCGATTTCCTTGGGTCTTTGTTTGATATTTCATTGAACTCAACCATTTTTAAAAATTTTTGGTTATCCTTCTGAGTCTTGATTTATTCTCTAAATGAGTGTTTGGTTTATGAGAAAATGGGGCAAAGAGAGAAAAAAAAAATCATATTTGTTGTTGTTTTTAGGCTAAGACTTTATATGGATGGGTATGACCTTTGTTCCACTTGCTACTATGTATTGAAGCTCTTGTAATCTAGCCATGCATTGATCCACATGAATTTCACCTCTACCAAAACAAAAAAAGAAAAAGAAAAAAAACACATACCCAAAAGTTAGGAATAGAGAAATCTGAATGTAAGTCTATGTTTGGTTGTTGAGAAAGTTAAAGAAAAAGCCATAAAATAAAGGATACTGGATGAAGATGCTCAAATCCATTAATGAAATATGCTCAAGCTTTTACAAAATAAGGCCATTGTACAACTGTCAGACAGAGAAATGTGAACGTAAGTCTATGTTTGGTTGCTGAGAAAATTAAAGTATGAAAAACCTAGAAAACAAAGGACACTAGATGAAGATGCTTAAATCCCATTAATGAAAAATGCGCAAGTTCTTAAAAAAACAACCCATATAGTGCAACCATCGGACACAAGCACTAAAGATTAAAAAAACCAAGAACTTTTTTTTTTTTTTTTGTTCTGCAATTTTTCTCGAGAACCAAACAGAGAAGAAGCAAAAAGAAAATCATAGCGAAAGAGATGAAGTTGCCACCTTCATAACAGTTTCTTTGAGAAGAATGGGATTGAGAGGAGCATCCATTTTCTTCTACTTAGGTGGGGTTCTTGCAACTATTTTTTTTCCAAGGAATATGTAAAACCTAAGAAAATTCAATTTTCTGAGAAAAGGTAAAACGGTAATTTCAGTGGAAAAATATGAATTTTTTTTTTTAGATCTCGGATAACGAAACTGGGATTTCACTGGGTTGAACCATCTCTAAATCTAAATTTCTACCGTTTAATTTCGCTGAATTCGAAATGTAATTTCACGCTTTTCAAGACGTGTTGGAGTGGTCACATTGAGCTACGTGTCAAATGGAGGGCAAGTCAAACAAGAGACTAAGTAGGGCCTATGTGTGACATGTGTCACCACATGATAGGAAGGAAATCCAAAGTTATGGATAAGGTGATAAAGGAAATCTAAGAGAGCCAATAGGAGAGTGACACGTGGCAAGATGAGGACATCCCACTTAACTTTGGACCAAACAATTCGATGGAGAAGGAAATTTGTGAAAAAAAAAAAGAGAAGAGAGAAAGAGAAGAGAGAAGCTCCAACTTCTCTCTATGATCTACGGAGATCTGGTCGCCATTTAACAAGAATCCAAAGATCATCCGTCGGGGTTAAGGCCACGTGGTGGGTACCGAAAACACGAGATTTCACCAAGGATTCAAGTGAAGAGTTCGGAAAATCAAGGGTTACGAGTTTAGGAAGTGTCCACGGGACTTCCTAGAGCAACTTCTACGCTTCAAGAGGTAGGTCTTCTCCTACTCGGCTATTTCTACCTTCGTGGCTTTGGCTAAGCGCGCTCTAACCCAAGGGGGATGTTTGGTTACATTTTGAACTATGGGAAACTGTCCTATTTTAATCCTATGCATTAGCCAGGCTTTAGGACTGGTTTTTGGGTGGGAAAGAAAGGGAATTTGGTCGTGTGTCCTTTAGGTAAATTGTAGCCACATTAGTAAGCTTGATGTTAGGCTTTTGAATTACCAAAATCGGACCTTTATAGCTCAAGTTATGGTCCGTTTACCTGGAACAACCTAAGTGGAAAGTCTGTTCGGCTAGGTTTGTCTGGCTAGGTCTGTCTGCCGGGTCCGTCTGGCTTAGGTTTGTTCGGGTTGTCTGTCTCGCAGGGTGAAAGTCCGTCCGGGGCTGGTCTAGCTATTCATGTGAGACCTCCAACTTTGGGGACTCCGCCATAACTTTCGCTCGAACTTCACCTCAGATGCTCTTTGACTCTACAAAGTTCTTCAGCCTGGGGACCCGACCATATGCCTGTGAATGGCATGTTGTGCTCATGTATTTTCTGACAAATTGATTGTTGCACTAAGTGTGCTAATCACTTGAGTATGGAATGACATGTTGAATGAAATACACTGTTTATGTGTCATTGCTTGATAATTGGGTGACATGTTATTGATGAGGCCATTACATGGCTTATTGTAGGCTACTTGTGGAATATGATATAGTCACAATTAGCTTAGAGGTTAAGTAAATCGTTAATTGATTAGTAACGGCTTGTGATGTCAATATGGGCGTATTTAGATATGTTGACATGACGAATGAAAATTATTAGCCATAAATTGGAAATGAGACATGTAATACTATGTGGCATACTTGCATTCCATATGCATGGTAACTAATAGGTGTTTACGTGATTGTGTTTTTGTGGATATGCAAATAGAAGTGCAAAGTGCCTATTCTGCGCAAGTATACGCTTGTCAAGTAATAAAATGTACCTAAGTACGGATATCGATCCACAAGGAAAACCTTAATCGTAGTATGCTAAGTACCAAAATTACAATACTTTTTTAATATTCAAACTAGCAATCGTGATGGCTAAGAGGAACTAAAAGCGAATTAAACAATTACTAAAGTTGATAATTCTTCATTAGGTTAATCCACCTATGTCTAATTCTTCATTCACTTCTCAGATCTTACAAAGAACCACTCACATATTAAGATTGATCAGAAATTAATATCATTTCATCCAAGCATGAGTTAATGGTAAAACATAAATATATAAGATAATGGAATTATAAAAGGCTAACACTTTACATAGTATTCATGTCCAAATCTTTACCAACACCCTAAACCACGAAATTAGAACTTCATTATGTTATGTTCCAATACAAATGAAAAGCAAAACATGATAATGAGGATAGAGAAAACTTCAATGATCGAGGGGATGACGATCTCCTGGGTTCTTCAAGTCTCTCTCTTTAAGATCGGCCTTCAAGTCTTCTTTTCTTTGTTCCAAACTCCAAGTTCTCAAACCCTAGCTTTGCAAATGAATTTCGAACCACCAAAATCGATTCTTCGCCTTTATGCCTCTCAAAGAGATAAGGCTTGGTCGAGACTTTCCTCAAACGTCGCGACGTCGACGTTGTGATGTCATCGACGCGAACGTCGCGACGCGTGGCCGTGGACGCCGACCGATGATGCACCCACTCTTCCGTGCCTCCCAGAAGGCTCCATCTCTAGCATTTTCCAGTATTTCTTCTACAAAAACCTAATAAAACGAAATATTAGAAAAGTAATCAAAACACGGACATATATATATGAAATTGATCCCGAATCTTGCTAAATCTCGGGTTTGTACTCAATCAGTAGACGGAACTTGTCCATATAAAATGCGTCGAAGCAAACACGAGATCTCATGGTCTCAGGGTGGTCTTACGACTCAGACCGTAATGTAGGCCAGGTGTGAAAAATGAATGAAATGATGGGAAACAAAGGCCCAAATACCCAATAGATAATGCCAAACCCCTGTGTGCGCAATGCCAAATGTCGAAGAATCATGTGAGCAAAGCGACCACCAACACACATAAGGAACAATGCTAAGCAACAGTGATGTACACCAAAAAGACACGCCGTCACAGAAGCGAGATGACGATCGATGAGGATAGAAGAAAATGAAAAGGGATGTAGAAGAAAGTAAGGAAACAAGGTAGGATACAAGTGTAGCAATGAGTGATGATGACGAACCACTCATCCTGAGGATGCCAAATCGAGGCAAGTCACCATAGGATGGGAAGGGTGATGTAGACAATGATCCAGGATACCAAAGAAACCCAAACCTCACTCTCAATGTGTCGCCCAGATCCATGGTGAGAAAAGGATCATACAATGCTCTCACCCGCCTTCACAGTAATAAGTCCCGGAACCAAAATGACCTCCCGATGATCGCTTCATAACACCACCTAAACCACGCTAATCTCAAATACTAATTAAGTGAATACCGAATGAGTGTAACTCTTTTTTTTTTTTTTTTGCGCCGAACAACCAACAAAGTAAAATGAATGCCACACTAGCACAATCTAACCAATGAACCTCAAATCCCAAATTCAAATGGTCCCCTCAAACTAAGACTCTTAGATCAAACCTTAAGGATGGAACGAAGGGTGTGACCAGCTTAACCTGTAGCTCCGGGACATGAGCGTGTCATCATCACACAAGGGAAAATAAAAGTGAAAAGAAACAAGATGATAAAAACAAAACTCAAAGGCAAGCAAAGTGAAGATGCAAAATGGAGAAGAAGAGAAACCTGTAATGATGCAAGAAAGAACAAACGAAGAATGACATAATGCTCACATATCCAATTAATAAATACAAAGCACATAAGGGTAGGCCCCCAACCCAGGTCAGAAAATGTATGCAATAGGATATATCAATGTATGGGTGTGCAATATGGAATATGGCTACTTGAAGTGATGGCCACCCATCCTCTGACCATGATCTCACGCAGAAAACTTTACCGATCCATTTGACTGCTCCGCGGAACTGATTTCCATCTAAGTTTGTCACCAAAGCGTTCTTGGTCAAATCTCGACAACATACGACACCCACTAAAGTCGGCTTTAAATCCGCCTAGTGGTCACCGATCAATCCTCTTGAGGATCCTCACAAGACTAGGTCGCCAACTTCCTAGGCTTGACTGACTCCTTTAATGCAAGGTCATCTTCCTCCGATAGGCCCGAATACGACCGCCTCAATCCTCCTCATCTTAGCTGTCCATCATAACCCAGAGTAGTCCACCGGCCTCGGATATCTACTACTCTAGTGCTACTCTTAAAGATCTCATCTCAATCTTAACAGGTAGCACTGCCTCCATACCATACACTAAAGAATACAGGGTAGCTCCCGTAGAGGTACGAAAAGATGTACGATAAGCCTGCAACGCGAAAGGGAGCTTCTCTGACCAATCCCGAGAAGTCTTGACCATCTTTCTCAAAATCCTCTTGATATTCTTATTCGCGGCCTCAACTGCCCCATTAGTCTGTGTCCTGTACGCAGACGATCTGTGATGTTGAATGCCATACTCCTAAATCAACGTGTCCACCTCACCCCTGAAATGCACCCCTCTATCAGAAATCAACTCGTGAGGAACCCCATAACGACAAATAATAAAGGATCCATGAACTCAGCTACCCCGCCACCGTCAATCTAACATAGGAAGTAGCTTCCACCCACTCGGGTGAAATAGTCAATGGCAACTAAATGTACTCATGCCCATTGCACTTAAGTAGATCTTCCAATAATATCAATACCCCATACTAAACGGGCCAAGGGGATGAGGCATGTACCAAAAGGTGGCACATGTATCAAGTCTCCGTGCATCTGACACTCTGGACATCTCTGTATAAACGAGCAACAATATGTCTCCATGGTCAACCGTGCAAAGTAAGTCCTCGCGATTTTAATGTGTTAGCATATGACCCATAAAGGCCACGCACTTCGCATGAAACCTCTCTCTACTCATCACTGATTCTGGCGATGCGAAAATGGCTCCGTACATAATAACAACATGCCATCTACATCTCCTATGCAAGGCATCCCCCAATAAATAAAATCTAGCGCCAAATGTCTCAATGCTCTCCTATCCTTGGTCGATGGTATCGACTCAGTAAGGCCACGACGTAAAACCGATATAGTGATTCGTGGCACTTTGTGCGGTAGCTCATCTTGATCCTCAATATCTCCAATCAAACAACAAGAAGTCAGGTGCGCACTCCAGTTTTAATCAACAATGGTCACACAATACCCTCGCAGAATCTCACCATGCAGCCAAAGTGGCTAATGCTTCAAGAACCGATTCTCATCTTAAGTATATATATCTCAACCCATCAAACATGATTTCCAAACTTAAATTCAAACTAAGAAAGCGAAGTGTAGGTAGATTACTACCAAAAAGTGTTGTTTTATACCTTAACACTCTATGTTTTGAGCACTTTCGTAGTATCATAATAATTAACCAATTGGCATGTTAAGGACCTAGCAATGCTACTAAATCACTTTGTGGCAAGTCTGCTGTTTTTGTGGACTTTATATTCGAGGAAATGGATTCAAGCCAAGGTACGAAGAATCCAATCGTAGCTCAGTCAAAAGTTACAGAAGGCTGGCAAATTTAAGCCGAACATGCGCAAGCCTTGTCAAATCTCGCAGTTGTTGTGAATTTGTGAGATTCCTAATAATTTCCTGTAACCTTCCTACTTAATTTTTCGATTATGGTTTTTCCAATTTCTCCCTATGTAATACTGTTTTATTTGTATCTTTTGGTAACTTGTAATGGGTTTGGTGGTATGAAACACCCTAAACAAGACTTGGTAGACATTATGTTCGATATTCAGTAAAGCTTACAGCAGAAGCTTTCATATTTTCTCTCGTTTTCTTTTCTTTGCTAATGTACCAAACAACCTCTAAAAGAGGAGGAACATTTAAACCCTGCTTCCTTTGGGGTAAAGGAAACTAGGTGAAGGTCTCTAGATGAAAAGGTGGGGTTTCCATGTTTTAACTATGTATTTTCCACCATTAATGGTTTTTCAAACATTGCGTTAATCAGTTCCTGCTACCTGAATGATCCGTATTTGATAAGTTTCTGTGGTTCATCGATGCTTATCGCTAGATCCATCGATCTAAGAAGGCTATCTATGGGTTAGTTGGAAGGTGATTCAAGGTGATGTTTTTATTTCCTTCAAACCTTAGGTTCAATCCCTTCCGATTCACCTCGAATGGTTAGTATTTGGTAATCTCCTATGTCTTACCGATTTATCGCTAGATCCAAAGTGGATGTTCGCTAGTTATCATTTACGGACCATTGGAAGGTGAGCCAAGAGATGTCTTCTCACTGGTCCGAGACCATTAATGGGAAGCAAATACCATTTTTCAAGGATATTTATTTAGGTCGCGATATGAAGCTAAAACCAAGAACCGATTCAGAGATAATTATATGTTATCCTCCCCAATGCGCAGGAAAGCACTCAAAACCCCTCATTTTGCTCTTAAGGAACCCGAAACCTAGTGACTGATACCTAAGGATTTGTTTGTTTTAGCAAGTTTTTACTTTTAGCTGTAATCACTTAAAACTTTTCATTTCACAACTCAAATATCCAAACAGACTACCGCAGTACTTCACTGGCAATACTTCCACGAAGAAAACCCATCCCTGTGGACGATCCTAGAGCCGCTATACTATAGTAGCAATGATATGGTAATATGAGGTATTAGGTTATAAATTTTGTTGATTTAGAATACTCTACGTTCTACGAATCAGTAAGGCTTCAGCTTCTCATCTCGAGTCGTCCAAATACCCTGAGTCTGTTCAATAACCAACTTGGAATCCCCGTGGATCTCCAACTATCTAACTCTAAGATTAAGTGCAGTCTCTAGGCCTGTAATGCAAGCCTCATACTCAACTATATTATTCATCAACCGATGATGATCAAAGAATGTCAACCTAATCATGATGGGGAATATGATCACCATGGTGAGAGCCAATCAGATACCAATGCCACCCGATCGATCATAAGTAATTCATCAAAGTACAAATCGCATCCCGATACTGAATACTTAAACAAATCGCTTATCGTGAAATCATCATCAATCGGTTCACATCTGACATGCAAAGAAGCTAGATGATTTGCAACAACGCTTCCTATCGCATTTCCTATGTGACATATCAATATCAAACTCACAACAGCATTAACCATCCTGCGAGCCTACCGATCACGTGCCTATCAATAGATACCTCAACGGATCCAATCGTGAGACCAAAAGTATGGAATACACTGTCACATAATGTCTTAGTCTCCTAGTGGCCCAAACTAATGCCAAACAGAGGTGCTCAATCATAATGTATATGCACTCATACTCTAGCATCCTCTTACTAGATAATGATGGCTCAAGCCCTCCCTAAATCATCGAGCCGAGCTAGCATGCATCCCAAGGCCAGTGTCCGAAACTCGACAACACAAGTGCAAGGGTGCCCCGTATAGGAGGTACCCAAAATTGGAGGAGAAAGGAGACATTCCTTAATCTTCTCAAAAGCACGTTGGCAATCATCATTCCAAACTGTAGGCTGGTTCTTCCTCAAAAGACGGAAGATAGGCTCACATATGTCCTGTCACTAGTAATGGAACAATGAGAGATTTAATCGCCTGTGAGCTCTGACTTTTTTTTCTTTAGGGTCCCTCTTGCAGGGACATGTCAAGTATGGCCCCTCGATCTTTTTCAGAATCGACCCTTATACCCCCGCTCACTAACAATGTCCTACC
Organism: Tetrastigma voinierianum; assembly: GCA_016808115.1. Lineage (NCBI taxonomy): Eukaryota > Viridiplantae > Streptophyta > Magnoliopsida > Vitales > Vitaceae > Tetrastigma > Tetrastigma voinierianum. The sequence goes on along the minus strand of JAEQBH010000656.1, from coordinate 1,270,264 downwards.
AATTTCCTAGAAGTTACCCCAAGGTGACTTCTTGGGGTTCAACCCTCAAATTTCGAACTGCTGATCCCTCTCAAAGAACCTCTATAAGGTCGCTAAGGATTTTAAGTCTCCCGATTCCTTGATTCACCATCATGTCAGCCCACATACCCTCGACATCTATGTGATCATGTCATGGAACGTAGTAGTAGTCATAAGTGGCTCTCGCATTTCAACCCAAATGGCATTACCCGGTAGCAATAAGTACCCCACTAAGTAATGAAAGAAGTCTTCTCCATATCCTTTGGAGCCATCATAATCTGATTATACCAAGAAAATCCATCCATGAAGGACAACATCGAATGTCCTGCAATGCTGTCAACCAACATATCAATGCGCGGGAGGGAAATTCATCCTGGGTCGGCTTTGCTTAGATCACGAAAATCTATACAAACTCTAACCTTGCCATCCTTTAGGAACAAAATAACATTAGCCACCACCGTGATACTCTACCATTGACAAGAAGCCAACACTAAGTTGCTTCTAAATTTCTTCCTTAACCTGCAAACTCCATCGAGGGTGTAGTCTTCTCAATTTCTTCTTAACTGGCCTAGCATGTGGTAGAATGGGCAGGTGATGTTGTACTATAGAGGAGTCAAGGCTCGGCATGTCCTCATTTGACCATGCAAATACATCTAAGTATTACCTGAGCAGGTTAATCAATCTACTCCTCTCATCAAGAGATAGGGAAGAGCCAATTCTAATCTCCCTGGGTTGATCTGGTGCCCCAAAATCTATCAACTTTGTGCTGCCAGTAATGGGTGTAACTTTCTTGTCCTCTGTATCAGAATCACACTTTGACTGGCCACCTAGTGGGTCATCTGTGTCTCCCACATCATCAACATCAAATATATGTGATGTGGGTGTTGGTGGTGTAATCAAAGGAAAATGATGTGACATAAGCAAATACTCGAAAATACTCATGTCATTATTACCATCAGAAATATCATCAAAGCGGGTGACAAACCTGGACATAGTGTCAAAAGAAAGAGGTGGGTCCATAGAGCTGACGCTTCCCCAACGTAAAATGCGATATGAATAATATCGCAGCAACAAGTCCGTCATCATCATTTATCTCTAAAGATAGAAATCCCAAACATATAAAAACAGAAGTGGGCCCCGTGGGGTCGTGATCCGTATCGTGGCTGGTCGAGATCATGTCCATTGCATCAAAGATAGGCATCATAAAGTGTTACATCCTCAAAATCAATAAAGAAAAACTCCAAACATGTCTAAAGGGTAGAATTGGCCTCGCATGGTCGTGACTGTTTGATACGGCCTATGCCGATCACATGTCCATCCTCGTCTATGTAAGTATTAGAAAGTCACTCCACGCATTTCTCATCCCCCAAATCCATAGATATCACAATCAATGACCTCCTGGGAAACACATATATAACACACTAGCTCTGGCCTGGATGTGGGTGCAACTATCATGGCACCAGGTGCCTTAATAGTCTCAGAACTAAAACACATATGTCCTAAGGCCTACTGGATGCCTTAGATCCCATATGTCTCTAAAGCATGATCAGTACCCCCTGTGCGGGGTGCATGCTATGATCCTCTAATAAAGTAGTCACCAACCGAAAAGGCATACTGACCTGAGGGATAATCGAATGAACCTCAGAGCGCCCTCACTCCCGTCTCCGCACAACCGCACCATGAAGTGCATCGTCCCTCTATGGGGAGGTAACCTAACCCATAGGGTATGTCATTCGATTATCAAATGGCCTGTCAACGAGTGGAGGCTGAGCTACCCTCCCACTTCATGTAACAATTTGAACATCCTTGTGAATAGGCCCATACTTCTCCGGGAACAGAATGAAGGGTGTCATGGGCGGAAACATGCTGCAAGTATACGAGTGAATTGAAGTTTGTTTACGAACCTCATATGGGATAAGTCTGAATGGCCTAGGGATCTGCTAGCCAGAGGTGTATCCACTAAAATATGAGTCTGTGTATAAAATGATCAACTATGGAGCCTCTCCATCCCATCCCATCCCATCCCATCCCATCATGAATATCTCATCTCCCAAAAACTCAACCGAATGTACACCACTCGTGGGTGGAGGTACAACTCTAGCGTCATGAGAGGGAGCGGGTCTGTAGTCACTGCAGGGTGTCCCAAATCAACCAATCATCAATCAAAGTCCTCAATGGTGTCTCAAGACGCACAACCGCTTTGTATCATGGCCTTCTTTGATGCAGAAAGTACGCGGGAGACCGCTCAATCTCAAAGGGCAGGTGATGCGGTCTCGCGGTGGAGCACCAAACCCTTCAACCAATCTCTGAAATGATTGGCTTAGTGGCATCCCAAGTTGTGTAAACTGCCTAGCCGACCTCGATGGAGGTGGTGCTCTACACTGCTGATGGTACTATACAGGTGGCCTTTGAGGTACCTGTGTAGCATATACAAGATCGAAGCTTGAGGTGGAAGAAGGAGTAGCGGCTGATTCGGTAGCAGAAGACAGCTCCAGCAAAGCTGACGGTAGCCACAATGATGCCCACAATGACATTCTTGGTAGCTTCGGCTCCGACAGTGATGGCGACAAAGAACATAACCTATAGTAGGGATTTTTGGCCAAAATGGGTTCGAGAATGTGACAGCAGCAGAGAAATGGCCACTGGTCAAACTAAAAATAAATTTCACAAAATGAAATCACCAGTATAAGCTTCACTGTCAGTCATTTCCACGTAGAAAACCCATCCCTGTGGACGATCCTAGAGCCACTATACTATAGTAGCAATGCTACAGTAATATGAGGTATTAGGTTATAAATTTTGTTGATTTAGAATACTCTACGTTCTACGAATCAGTAGGGCTTCAGCTTCTCATCTCGAGTCGTCCAAATACCCTGAGTCTGTTGAATAACCAAGTTGGAATCCTCGTGGATCTCCAACTATCTAACTCTAAGATCAAGTGCAGTCTCTAGGCATGTAATGCAAGCCTCATACTCAACTATATTATTCGTCAACCGATGATGATCAAAGAATGTCAACCGGACTGATATAGGAATATGATCACCTTGTGGTGATATTAACAAGATACCAATGCCAAATCTCGACTGATTGGTGGCACCACTGCATAACCCCTCCGTATCCTAATGACATATTGGTCACTGAACAAACCAAGCCATCGTGAAATCATCATCAATCTATTTTGTCATCTGATACATGCAAAGAAGTTAGATGGATTTTGCGAAATAACATTTCCTTTATCGATTTCTATGTGACATATCAATATCAAACTCTATCAACAAGCATTTCCAATCCATCTCATGAGCCTACCGATCAGAACAGGCCTATCATATAGATACCTCAACGGATCCAATCGTGAGACCAAAAGTATGGAATACTATGTCACATAATGTCTTAGTCTCCTAGTGGCCCAAACTAATGCCAAACAGAGGTGCTCAATCATAATGTATATGCACTCATACTCTAGCATCCTCTTACTCAGATAATAGATGGCTCGCTCCCTCCCTAAATCATCGAGCTGAGCTAGCATGCATCCTAAGGCCATGTCTGAAACTGACAAATATAGAAGCAAAGGGTGCCCTGGTATACGAGGCACTAAAATTGGAGGAGAAAATGTATTATCCCTTAATCTTCTCAAAAGACGCTGCAATCATCATTCCAAACTCAGAGGCCGGTTCTTCATCAAAAGATCTAAGATAGGCTCACATATGTCCTACGCTTATAATGAAACATTTGATATACTGCGACCGCCTCTAGAAAGCCTCTTTTTATTTCGTCCTCGGGCGTATGTCATATGGCCCCGATCTTTTCAGGGATCAACTCCTATACCCCGCTCACTAACAATGTGTCCCAAGAATTTCTAGCTACCCTGAAGGTGCACTTTGGGGTTCAACCTCGCCTCCGAACCTGCTTAACTCTCCTCAAAGAACTCCCATAAGGCTACTAAGTGATTCGCTTCATCTCGACTTCACTATCATGTCGCCCACATACCTCGACACTCAGGCATCATGTCATGGAACAGGTAGTAGCTCTCCGATAAGTGGCTCTCGATTCCCGCAACCCAAATGGCATAATCCAGAGCGGCACCCACTAAGTAATGAAAGAAGTCTTCTCCATATCCTTTGGAGCCATCATAATCTGATTATACCAAGAAAATCCATCCATGAAGGACAACATCGAATGTCCTGCAATGCTGTCAACCAACATATCAATGTGTGGGAGGGGAAAATCATCCTTAGGGTTGGCTTTGTTTAGATCACGAAAATCTACACAAACTCTAACCTTGCCATCCTTTTTAGGAACAGGGACGACATTAGCCAGCCACTCAGGATACTCAACCATTAATAAGAAGCCAACACTAAGTTGCTTCTAAATTTCTTCCTTAACCTATAAACTCCATCGAGGGTGTAGTCTCAATTTCTTAACCCGGTCTAGCATGTGGTAGAATGGGCAAAGATGTTGTACCATGAGGAGTCAAGGCTCCAAGATGTCCTCATTCGACCATGCAAATACATCTAAGTATTAATTCGAAAGGTGTTAATTCCACCTTACTCCTCTCTACTCAAGATAGGGCAGCCAATTCCTAATCTCCCTGGCCGACCGGGTGCCCCAAAAATCTATCAACTTTGTGCCGCCAAGAATGGGTAACTTTCTTGTCCTCTGTATCGCATCACACTTTGACTGCCACCTAGTGGGTCATTCAGGTTCCCCCATCATCAACATCAAATATATGATGTGGGAAGCCGGTGGTGTAATCAAAGAAACGATGGATGATAAGTAAATACCGAAAAATACTCATGTCATTATTACCATCGTAGCCATCATCAAAGCGGGTGACAAACCTCGACAGGTGTCAAAAGAGCAGGTGGTCCCATAGAGTCGGACGTCCCTCTCACCGTGTGTCAAAGATATGAATAATATCGCAGGGCAACAAGTCCGTCATCATCATTTATCTCTAGCATAGAAATCCCAAACATATAAAAATAGCGGCCCCAGTGGGCCGCATCCGTATCGCCGTCAACACCATTACATCAAAGATAGGCATCATAAAGTGTTACATCCCTCAAATCAATAGCAAAACTCCAAACATGTCGTGCGCGTAACTGGGTTTGCAAGGGTCGCATCGAGGATACGGCCTATGCCGATCATGTCCATCTCGGCTCATGGGCATTACGAAAAGTCACTCCATCAGTATCATCCCCCAAATCCATAGATAGGTCATAGTCAAGGACCTCAGAAACAAGGATGAGAACACACTAGCTCCTACCGATGACGGGGGTGAACTATCATGGCACCAGTGCCTTAGTAGCCTCAACTAAAACATGGCGCGTCCTAAGGCCTCGCTAGATGCCTGGATCCCATATGTCTCTAAAGCATGACGCACTCGCGGCGGTGCATGCCTGATCCTCTAATAAAGCAGTGTCGCCCTAATCGAAAAGGTATACGGCAATGTATCGAACCTCAGACAAAAGTATCCTCACTTCGTCCCGGGCGCAACCGCGACATGTGAAGTGCATTGTCCTCTCAGAGAGTGTAACTCACCCCATAGGGTGGGCGGTCAAGATCAATCGTAAAGTAAACTACAAGCAAATTTCTACTACGGCTGACTAACCTGCCAACCATATAGATATGCCTCTCATCATACTAAGTACCAAAGTGTCATTGGCTGATCGAAGACATGTACCAGTCTTCTACATTCTCCAAGTTGTCAACCTAAACCCCATCGAAAGTAAACCCGATCTAATGTAAGTCATCCTCACTGTGGCTGATATGTAAAATAGGCTCAGAAGAAGTAACAACATCTCTATCAGACTATATCGTGATAATGCGCCCCTCGTGTATGAACTTCAACTTTTGATGAAGGGAAGATGGTATAGCACCCGCCTCATGGAATCTATGGCGCTAAGAAGCAGATTAAAGGATGACCGAATCCCCAAAACCCTCAAATAGTAGTGGAGATCCGACCGCCCAATCTCATGACGTGTAATCGGTATGCCTCATAACCGCCCTCTCAGTCCTATCATGCTTTCCGAGCGCTTTGTGAAGAAGGCCGAAATTAGTCAATAAAATCCAAGTGCAATGGCAAAAGAAATTCAATCGAACATAAGTTTAGGCGGAGCCGTCGTTCGAAGAGAATAGACGCTGAATTTTAATGATCAACAAGTAACATCAATGATTAGGTCGACATGATTCACCCCCGTGGTAAATCATCATCGTGAAACGAATGCATGTAGCTCCGCCGACCGTTAGAAAGGAATAAGCCCTCAGGGGTAGTGGCGCTAAGTTCAACTCTAATACATCAAGTGCTCGATCACGCACCTCTAAGGAGTAACGGATGAGGCCAATAGTCTCCAGATGGATATACGAGTTCGTAGTACGCAAATGCGTAGACCACCAGCCTTCTCTCGAACACCCTCTATAGCCGAGTGCTACTAAATGGCTCGCCAACGAGCGGAGGTCGAAGCAATTCTCCCACCTTCATAAAATACCTGAACATCTCAGAATAGGCCCATACTTCTCCGGGAACATAATGAAGGGTGTCATGGGCGAAACAGCGCCGCGCATACGAGTGAAATCAAGTTTGTCTCGCGAACCTTATATGGGATAAGTCCGAACGCCTAAGGATCTCGCCACGGTGGAGGTATATCCAGCCTAAAATTCGAAGTCTGTATAAAATGATCACATCTGAGGGAGTCACATCCCATCCCATCCCATCCCATCATGAATATCTCGTCTCCGAAACTCAACTCAATGTACACCACTGTGGGTGATGTACGCCTGGGGCCATGAGATGGGAGCTGTCTCGTGAGTCACCGCAGGTGTCCCAAATCAACCAAACCCCGATAAATCAAACCACGTTATGTCTCAAAGACGCACAACCTGTCGCATCATGGCCTTCTCTCCCGATGGTAAAGTACGCGGAGATCCGCTTTGAATCCCGTGGGGTAGGATGTGGTGGTGGCGGCCCGGGTGGTAGTGGAGCAATCAAACCCCCTTCAACCAATCTCCGAAATGCTCGTTTAGTGGCATCCCAAGCCGTAACCGCTCAGCCGACCTCTGAAGGTATGCTCTATACCTACCGATGGTACTATGGCAAGTGGCTCCGCTGCACTGCGGCAGCATATACGTGGATCAAAGCCAAGGTGGAAGGAGTAGGGGCCGATGGTTCCCAGCGAAGACTCATCAAAGAAAGTCGACCAGAATACAATGACGCCCTCAATGACACTTTAGTAGCTTCGCCTCGATAAAGGATGGCAACAAAGAACATAACCTATAGTAGGGATTTTCGGCCAAATGGGTTTGAGAGAAAAGGGAAAGAAGAGGAGAAAAAAGGAAGAAGAGGGGAGAATATGGAAGAGTTGGTACGTAAATAAAAGAAATTTCTTCCTATGAACCTTTCAAATCCCAAAGAAGAGTATTTTGATGTAGAAGGAATCGGTTGTGGAGGAGAAGAGAGATCAATAGTCACAGGTTTGAAAGAAAAATTAGCAGGAGGCTTTTCTCGAGGTATTACTATGGGCTTCTTCAATTCCTCCAATCGGGCTCAGGTTTTGGCTCATTCTTTCTATTGATAATCCACATCAAAGGGGTAAGTTGCACTTTAGGCCTCATGATGAGAATGTGGATAACAAGAGAAAAGAAGCTTTTTTGACATATAAAAGGCTTTAATACATACAAACATGGCTCATTAGCCATATTGTATGAAAGGGGCAATTGTTGACACTAAAAATAAAATTTTGGGCCTAAATGGTATTCTTCACAATTTTCTACCAAAAGGTAGTGTGGAACTGACCGGTCAGGAGAGCGCTAATCCCAACCATACGAGCCCAACCCAATCCGAGAAAGCCTGCTCATTTAAGCGTCCAAGACATTTCTGAATGTAAATTTATCGTTCTCAAGTAATGTTAATATTAAGACTCTCATTCTCAACGCAATACTGGAGGAGACTTTTTCTCCAAAGCTTTCAGATACTACATTATGTGGGCAATTACTTCAGCATGGAAATGACTTAGGAACAAGATCTTAGTGGAGATATAGATAGTTATCGGGGAGAGCTGACGCTGTGAAGCATTTTAAACGCCATAAAAACGAATCAAAGATCGGAAGTGAGTAGCACGACCTTCAAACACTAAAAACTAATGCAAGAGCATTTCAGCATTTCTCTTATTCTTCTACAATTTCAGTAGCGTTTTTATTAAGATTCCTAGCTTAGTGTTATTTGTTTTTTCCAAGTACTTTGTCACTTCAAAGTTTTTGCCAAAGATTCGATTTTAACAAATTCTATAATGAAATCCTCGCTATTTTTCAAGTTTCAAGATCTAGCTTTTCTTAGCTTTCAATTCATTTTATGCAATCTAATTTTCAAGATATTTTTCACGTAAAATCTAGGGAGTTGTCAAGGGAACTAGGGAATCCATTTGTTGTTTAAACAGAAGTTAGATTTTAGCACAATTTCAGTTCATAAATATTATAATTTCCTAGCACACCCGCATATTCACCAATCTCCATGCTTTTTGTATGTTTTGATGAATTCCACTAAAAAATTCATCGAAACAAACTCTTAAAAACTTTTACTAAGAAATAATAATCTCAAAATTATTTATAAATCGAGGTACTAAAAATGTTTTATTAATTTTAAAATTTGAAATTTCTAAAGGTACAAGAGAATTTTATAATCTTTGTATAAAATATTGTAACTTATAAAAAATTTAAAAATGGGAATTTTATAGGAAAAAAAGTTATTTTATTAAGTTTCTATTATATTTAGCCTTGAAAAAATTATAATTTTTGAAAAAGAACATGTATGCTTAATTTTTAAGATTTCTTTTAAAACTTATATGTAAATAATTCAGGCCACTAAAAAAAAATTTATTGAAATTTTTTTATTTTTAGGTTCAAAAGTTAGAGTTATAATTAATACTAGGAATCTGACGCCGCTTCAACGATCAACTAAATTTTTATTCCGGTTTGGTCTATCGTTACTTAACCCGTTTCCCAAAGAGCTTCCACATCGATTGAACTGATACGAATCAAATGAATCGTATATCAAAATTCAATAGGTCTTATAATTTATATATTTCTTTATTTAAAAAGTTAATTAAGGAAATTAAGAAAATAGTAAAATTATTATTATTATTTGAGAGGAGAAAATAGTAGTTAATTGAAGGCGACAAGTAATTTGTATGGGGGAATAAATGGAAGAATTCCCAAAATTTAATCCAATAGAGATGGGCCAAGGGTTTCCCAAAATAGCTGGGGGAGGTACGGTCGGGCCCAAACTCATAGGGGCGAATTAGAATCACCCAGGGAGGGTACCAAATACTGTACACCTTTCAAAAATAGCCACGTGGCATAAGGAAGCGAGTAGCCTGAGAAACAAACGTGGCCTTAAAATTAGAAACTAGGCTAAGCTCCCTTCTAAGGTCTCACATTACTCTTTCTTCCTCTCTCTCTCTCTCTGGCGGCTCTCTCTTTCTCTCTCTAGAAATCTCCAATTGTCGTTTATCTCTCTCTGCTTCTCTGCAAATTTTCAGAGAGAGAGATAGAGAGAGAGAGAAAGATATAAGCAGAGCTCAACCGCCATGGTCGCGGCCACGAAGGAGTCAACAGCTCCGCCCCAGCCCTTCGCGGCGCCTCCCGAGGAGGATGCGTTGAAGAGGAATACCGACTGTGTTTACTTTCTGGCGTCGCCTCTTACTTGCAAGAAGGTTTGCTTTCTTTTTGCCTTCTTTTCCTTTTTTTTTTTTTCTCTTTTTTTTATTTATTGTTTGGTTTTCAGGGTTTTAGGGATTTCATCGAGGTGTTTGGAATTGGGGATCTCGCAATTAGGGTTTGGATCTGGTTAGGGTTTTGGGGGAGCGTTAGGGATTGGGTGATTTGTGGGGTTTTTGGATGGTTTGAGTGTTGTTCCGTGGTTTTTTTAGCGTGGATTTAGTTGATCTATGTACGTGAATCTACTGCTGTTTTGATGCGTCTTAGGAGGTAGTTAATGCGGCTGGGGTTTGGTTGATTGATCTGATTCGTAAATTTCAGAAGCTAATGTCACCATGAGAATCTGTCCATCTTTGTTGGGAAGGATAGATTTTTTAAGGAGTGGGTTATTGGTGGTAATGGAGTTTTAAAGTTTTTCTTGAGTCTGGCTTCGCATGGAGTTAGTAGTTTTTCCCTGCTCTCTCTTACAACTTAGTTTGGTAATCGATTTCAAATTGGGCTGGCCATTCCGCCCTGGAGATGGATAACAAAACGGTACTTGGAAGATCACTAAAGAATGCTTTTGGGGGGCAGTGCTCTTTGATCTATCTAAATTTTGCTCTTTTGGGCAATGCTGTTGGTAATCTTTCACGCCAGATTGCTTCCCTTACTGATGTATGGCTTTGGCGGGAAATGTTTTTTGTAACTGATCATCTAAATTTGGCTTGGATACAGCAACTGGATGCTTTTGGGGGCAATGTCTTTTCGTTACTTTTGGTTGCTATTGAATTTGTGGCTAGTTCTTCTTTTTTTTAAATAAATAATTTGGTTTATCAATTCTAAAAGAAAATTTTATTAGATATACAACAGTTGGATGAATTGATTGGATTGTAAATTTAGTGCCCCTTTGGATAAACGCATTTTTTTAATAAAACGAGCAGATTTTGTCCTGAAAATATCAGTTTACTTTTATATATTTTAAATCATTTTCTAAAAGTATAGATTCACTTTAAGCATTAAAAAATACTTTAGAAATTTTAAAATTTGAGGTGATAAAAAATTTTTAATGCTCAAACAGGTTTTAGAATTGTGATTTTTTCATGGAAGCCTCAAATAGTTCATGTATCTTGCATAAAAGTTATTACTATTTTTTATTTTATAAATAGAACACAAGAAGTGTATCCAAATAGATACTTAAGTGTTTTATTTTGCTTGTGTGTTACTCTTAGTCAGCTTTTGATGTATTCTTTTTTGTGGTTAATACATGCTGATTGTTTGCCCATCAAAAAAAAAAAGAAAAAAGAAAAAAAGTTTGCTTGTGGTGTTGTTTCAGTGCATTTGATATAAAGCATGTCTAAATGATTGTATACATTCTTGCAAGCACTTTTAGTAATGTTTCAATGACTTTAATCAAATGATATTTAATGAATCAAAAAGAAGATTTCTTTAAAATTTTATAAAACTTTGATAAATTTGTATGTTACTTACATAAATATTAGTGATTTATCTAATACTTGGTTTTCCCCTTGTTAACAGGGAAGTGAATGTGAGTACCGCCATAGTGAACATGCCCGGATGAACCCTAGGGATTGCTGGTATTGGTTGAATGGTAATTGCTTGAATCCAAAGTGTTCGTTCCGGCATCCAGTAAGCATCTTCTCTTATCTTGTTGGAACTTTGGATATCTGTTTTTATGTTAGATCAGTCTGTGTTCTCTACACATGAAGAAATGATGATGGAAATTGAAACTAGCATGCCTTTATATTTTCATGTTGTTCTAATTTGTTGTGTTATAATCTTTTTATATTAAATGCCTCCTCTTCTCTTTTCAGCCTCTTGATGGGTTGTTGGGAACCCAAGCTACAACTCCTGTAGGATCTTCTATGCCTACATTGCAGCCTGTAGCACCACCTGCATCTCATGTTCCTCATAGCTCTTCGGGTAAACAATCAGTCCCCTGCGTGTTCTTCCAGAAGGGACTATGCTTAAAGGGTGACAGATGTGCCTTTTTGCATGGATCAAATCCTACGAGTAACAAAACGCCACAACCACCGGCAGCTACTCCTGGCTCTGAGCCTCCATCTCTTAAGAAGGTATTTACTGGCCTTGAAAAGTGTACTCAAGAGCAGACAGTCCTGCAGCCAAACTTCACAAAGTCATTTGAAGTGCCTCGTCCTGCAAAACCAGCTACAAAAACTGAAATTGCTCCAGCAAAACATGCAGTTAGCATTGAGAAAACTGCAGTGTCATCTGCAGGTTTGCGCGATGAGCTACCTAGGTACAAAGCAACTGACGTACCCCCTGCCATCAATGGAAACGCAGCTAATAGGTCCAACAGGATGCATCAGTCTGATTTTTCAGATGATCACAGTTTTCAGAATGGTGGAAAGGATGCTGACGAGTTCTATAGAGAGTCCTCTCCTGGTTTTGATGTCCTTGTTGATGATGATCTTAGAGACTCTGATTACTATCATGATGAAGATCGGTTTGGAGGCGATGGAAGGAATTTGAATTCTATGAATGAATTTGACATCGGGCGATCTTCTGATTACAATTCAATGGTGGATATGGACCGAGAAATGTACCGTGATCCACATGGCTATGACTCCTATGAGCACATGCATGGGCAGTATGCTTGGGATCATCGCAGGTCTTCATCTGAGAGGATGTTAGCAGGGGCAGCAGCTCTGGAAAGGAGGGGTTACCGTAAATCTGAGAGCCCCCCTGATCTAATCAAGGAATCAGATTTGCGACAGCGCTTATCAAAGCAGAGGAGAGTTAATGGTTTAAGATCAGTTGTTAGCCATGACTATGCCGTAGACCATCATGCTGAAGAGAGGAGTTATCGTGGTCCATCTCGAAGGGATCCACACCATGTATCCACACATGAGAACTCCCTTAGTAGTCGTCTTCGGGGCAGAATAAAGCTTCCCAGGAAATCTTCTCCCATCAATGGTAGTGACTCGCGGGTTGAGAAGGATATGGAGAGGGGATGGAACTGGGGCAGATTGTCTCCTGCCAGGCAACAAATTTCCCCCCAGCCGGGAAGGCTTCGGGACAGAATAAGAGGAAGGGTTCAAGAGGAGTCCGGTACTGATGCAAGAAATTTTAGGAACCAACGCATCAGAAGGGATGTAATGGATGATAGTGGTGCTGATTTTGCTGGTCCAAAGAGCCTTGCGGAGCTGAAAGTTGTGAAGAATGTGGAGAGCAAGGAGCAGCGAACAAAGGTTCAACAATCATCGGCCCTTGGAAAGCAGAGAAACTTAAAGATAGAGGGTCATACACTATGTGAAGTTGACCTATCATTTGAAGGGCCGAAGCCTCTTAGCTTAATTTTGAAGAGAAAGAGGGAAGCTGAAACAGTCGTTTTTGGGAGTGCAATGGTGCATGAGAATAAAGAAGAAAATAATCCAGAAGGCAAGTATGGTCCCGTGAGCAGGAGCTCCAAGACTACAGAAGTTGATGTAGTTGGAAGTGTAGAAGACGGTCTGATCCTAACAGAGAAAAACCAAGTAGCTGATAATGAGCCCTCTCAAGTGCCTGGTGTGAATGAGCTCGAAACTGAAGATGGAATGATTGGTGATGGAGTAACAGAAGATCAAGGTCATGATGAGCATGAAGGGTTTGATCAAGGGGATGGGGATGGAGACGGAGACGAAGAAGGAGAGTATGAATACGAGCAGGGCGACGTGGGAGAGTATAATATAGAAGAGGGTGAAAATGTGGACGCTGAAGAAGAATACATGGATGATGACGATGGGGATGACTTTGCTAAGAGGATGGGGAGCCTGTGTGGATAAAATTGAGAGAGAGAGAGATAGATTGAGAGAGAGAGAGCAGCAGCAGCAGCAGCAGCAGCAGCAGCAGCAAACACAGAGGAGGGAGACTGCTCTCTGATTGCTACGGATCCTGGCTTGTGTGGACTAAGCTTTCATTTAGGTTGGTTGATTCTGAATTGGCATTGTGACTCCTAAATTTTCTTGGTAGAAGAAGTAGGGATGTTAAGCTTTTCCCTTTGTATCAATTGAAGCCCTTTTTCCATGTACCTAGACTGATTGAATGGTAAATTTTTCTGTATGCCTTAGGCATTTTTCCATGCCCCCATTATTAGTTGAAATTTGGTTGAAAAAGTCCCATGACTGTAACAGTTAGAAAATTAATAAGAATATTTGGAATTTTCCTCCCATCTCCAGTTCTTGCCTTTAACAGTTCCTTTCCTTCAACTTTCCACCAGATTTGCCTAATTCCCAAATTCTTCCGTTATGTATTTGGGACATTTTTTATCTATTTGTTAATTGTTTTATTGTTTTTCCCCTTAAGTTGTTGAACAAGGGAAAGGCCTATGAGCATCTTTCCTCTAAGATTTTAGGGGCTATAGTAGCTAATATGTCACCAGTTCGAGTTCTTTTAGGGTCATTGGAGGTTTACCTGGTAGTTAGCTCCAGGATCTCATGGGATTAGTTGAGGTATGCACAAGCTAACCCGGTTATCATTAAGAAAAGAGCTAACTAAAACATACCCGACTGTCCACTCGCCATCCTGGTTAAGTTCCTTATGCGTTCCTCCTGTACAAGCCAATATTCTACTCCGAAGTCCGAACACATTGAAGTGTTTCTCGCTATGCAAATTATGCAAATTTCACTCGCCTCCCCCAAGCCTCTTTTTTTTCTTTTTTTCTTTTTTTTATTGATAATATTCTTTTTTTGAAGAAATTTTTTTATTGATAGGTTTTTTTTTTTTATAATTAAACATTTTAGTTAGTAGTAGATTATCCCTATTGAGACTCGAATTAAGGACTTCTCACCTTTTTATGTCTTATCTTTTTAAAACAGTTAGCCTTTTACCACATGTGTTAGACATGATAAACTTTTTATTGATAATTAAAAGCACGATTTCTATTTAATAAATCCTTAAATGCTTTTACAAAGCATATCAGAGGTCCTCCAAAAACCCTTACTTATCATGATTTTAAATACTTCCTTTATCCCATGCCTTGGCGAGTTAAATTAATTCTAAATAATAATAAAATAATCGTAATTATAATAGCAATAACAGTAATAATAAAAATGTCCATTAAAGATTGGTGAGCCTATAGAAACACATGCTATTATGCATGTTGTGGTTTTCGTTCTATTTTTTTTTGGTTAATGAAGACTAGAAATAAGAAATTCTATAAATACTATTAAAAGAAGATCCAATATAATCTTCAAAAATAAGTTTTCTAACATCTCTAAGATAATTTGACCACCAAATATCTAAACCAAAATTACAAATATCTTTCTTTTGTTAAACAATCCGATGTTCTATTCGCTTTCCTATAAATATGAGAACAACCGTAAATATTTAGATTATGAGCAAGCCCCCAAATACCCTTTATTAGAAGAATAATTGAATTAGGTAAACTACTTTTTTTTTATTATAACAATTATAATTTCTTTTGTTACATTCTACATAGATATGAGAGAAAGTTCTTAAGACTATATAAGTATGGACTCATATTAACCTATTAGACGGGTCAAACCATTACAAATAATGAACTCAAAGAACTCTATTAGGTGAAGTGAGGTGGATATTGTATAATTTTGGTTTATTTAATCATTTTTTGGGGTGAAGATGCAATGACATCTTACAATTACTCCATATAGAGTTATATATTTTAAAAAGTCTAGAATTTTGGTGTTGAAAACATTTTTATTATGATCACTCTGTAATCTTGTCAGAGCGATGACAATGATGTGCTCCCAGAGGACTAAGAAGATTCTAAACCCATCCCTTTAATTTAAATTGTATCTTGTATCTGTCTCACTTAAAATATTAAACGGAATGGATCAAGGCAATGGGGTATGGTCGGAATGAGAACTTCCCATACCCATCCCATTTAGTTATTATTTTTTAATTTTTTATTATATGAAATTAATATATATTATAAATAAATATGATATTATATTTTTTATAATTTTATTTTATTAAAAATTTTATTATTATAATCGGGGTGGGACTAGGCAATACCTAAACTCGTTTTGACAAAAATCTGATTATTTAAATCCTAAACCTGCAAAAAAACTCAATTATGCTAATTACATACTCGTCCCATTCCAGGCGAAGCGGGAACCCGAAAAAACCTCATTATCATCCCTATTCGTATGCACAACTTATGTTCACCAAATAGAAGGAAAATTAGAACTAAGGTCCATAAAATGTATCTTCTTGGTCATCCAAAAGAGTCTTAAAGATTACAGGTTATGGAATAAGGAATGTCCGAGAATAATGAGTTGTGATGTGTTTAATGAAAATGAAATATTATCTCCGTAGGGGTTGTTTGTTTTTTAAACAAATACTGAAAGCTGAATAGCTTTCAGTATTAAGTTGTTTGTTTTTTAAAATTTTTATGATTTATTACTGAAATTTTTTTAAAACGTTTTGAATAGAAAAAGTAAAAATATTTGGCTTTTTCTATTCAGAAAAAATAATTTTTTATCGAAATAAGAAAAACTTCATCATTATCTAACAATTTGTATGATTAACAAATATTCATTACTAAGCGACGATAATAGCAGGTTTGGGACGCTGCCCCATCCTGATCTGACCTCATTTATTTTTTTCAATTCTCAAACCTGTCTCATTTAAAAAATTAAATGGGGTCAGGTGAGGATAGGAAAACTCTCAAACCCACCCCGTTTACATTTGATTTTTGTTTTTATTTTTTATTTTTTATTTTTTTATATTTACCTTTTTATTTTCATTATATTAAAATGAATATATTTCATAATATTTTTAAAATATAATCAAAGCAAGACGAGAGTAACAATACCTGAATCCGTCTCAAACTTGTCTCGGATTTACAGGTCAAATCTCCAAACCTCGCTAAAAACCCATTACGCTAAAACCAAACTCATCTCAGCTGGGAAGAGTAGTAGATTTGAACCCAAATAATCCGTCACATTATTATCCCTACTCATTACTAAATATTAAAAAACAAACAACTTAATACTTAACGCATAAGACTATTCAAGATTAAGCCAAAGTGGTTATAAGATTAAGTAAAAACAAACACATATACCGAGGAAAATTCTAAAAACAATAATTGGACACATGATAAGGCTTTTTCTAGTTTGAGGTAAAGGGTTTTTTTCTTTGCGAATTTTGAAAACTGTTTTTTATTCTGAAAAAAATAAGAAGAACAAGAAAAACACAAAAAATATGTTTGGTTTCCAGTTTTTCCTTTTTGTTATAAAAAACAAAGAATACAAAAAAAAACTAAATTCAGATAATAAGAACAGTTTATCAAAATTATGTTTTTTATGTTTTCAAAAATGATTCTCTGTAACAGTTTTAAAAAACAAGAACAAACAGGTTGAAAGTCATTACCTCAATACGATCTTGACTAACAAAAAGATTTAGCATTTGGTGGCCTAAACACATATGATATTGAGGTAGCAGGTTGAAATGTTAAAGATGGTGCAGGAACAAGCTTGTAAGAAGTTGGTATTGATTATCTCAAGTGATAAGGCTAAGAGGAACATAGAACCCTTGGATATGTCTTGATTTTATAGATTGGGATGACAATGAAGCGGATTTTTTTCGAGTATTCGCTATGTACTTAAATGGGTTTTTATCAAATTTGAGAAAAATGTTTAAAACCTGAATCAGGTTTGGTTTTATTCCCTTCCGCCCCACCCCGCTTCGTCTGTCTCGTTACCAACACGATTTTCCCTTGCCTTCTCTATTCCAATATTTCCTTCAAATTTTCCTTAAAATCTTTGGTAGAAAATTTTCCTCAAATTTTTTGCAGAAATTTAAAAAATGTGATCTTGTGATGGAAATATTCCACCATTTTCGAATCACCATTTAACACCCTATTTTTCTTCGATCTTGGGGTGCCACCCATGCTTGAGCCTTGAAGGCTGCCAATGATCAAGGGTATATTTTGTTGGATTTATACTCTAGAAACAATTTGTGTTGTTGATCAGGAATCAAAATTAATATTGGGCCGTTGGATCCTTAGGCTAGCTAATTAGTAACAGAGCCCATTAATTAATTGCTTAAGAGGTAAGAAACCCAGTAAGACAGAAATTTGGTTACTTGATAGGCAAAGATTTGTTGTTTGTCAAACAAGTAACCCTATAAGGTTATGATTTGAAGTCTATAAATAGACTCATCTCTCTAGGACCTTCACACATTTTCTCGAGGACCTTTACACACATATGCAAGTGTTATCTCCTTTGGTCTCTAGCAATTAGGCGCGTCCACAAGCAAATCTATCGTGACTAGAATAACTTAGAAGGTCCCTCGTCAAGAGGTTAGTAGACCCTAAGGATGATGACATTAGTTTATCACACATCTTGTTCAATCATGATCTAGACTTCCATTGTACATTTATCCCTACAATTGGTATCGGAGCCTTGATTGAATCGATGTGTTGTAACCTGAATCCTTCTATTTTTTACATAAAAATTTGATATAATTATATATATGGAACCTAGGTTCTATGTTTCATATTATTTATATGTTTGTATGAAGAAATGTTTTTGTATCAATAAATGTTTTTTGTTTTGGCCTTAATTCATGGGTGAAGTTTGATTGTATTTTCTTTGGGATGTAACTTGGAGCCTAATCATAAGATTAGGTATTCCTCATTGATTTATTTACTTGGATATTTTTATGTAAATTCAGATTTATTGGATAATTATGTAATAAGTACCCAAAGAACCGCTGCATGTTACTGTTCATCATTTTTCGTGTCGATCAAAGCCCCGGTTTGGCGGACCAACACCAGAAGTAGATAGGGGACACAGAAGAGGGTTAGTGGGAGGAAGAGTTGTAGGGATTCCTAAGTGCCAAGAGCATTAATGCACAATGGAAATAACAAAAAAAAAAAATTCGAAACCCTACCCATTGGACCCTTATAGTTCATCAAAACCGGATCAAAACAAAACCAAGAGTTCAAAACATGATATAACTTTGTAGATTTACTCTTGGAGGATGTTTGCAGCTTGACTAGAAACGAACCACATCGTTGGTTCGTCTCTAACGGTATCCACACGAAGACGATACCTGAGAACCTCTAAGGAGACAGAGTTGAAAGAAAGCTCAATGCTAGCTAAGCTTGGTTTCAATGAGGGATGAAGAAGATGCTCTCAACCTTCTTCTTCTTCTTTGTTCTTCTCAAGAACAAGAGAGAACTCTTTGGAGATTAGGGTTTCAATTATCAACCATTAGGATTAGGGTTTCTCCCATAACCACATATTTATAAGAGAAGCCCTCCATATGAAAAGGCTAAAATGCCCTTATTCAAGATGGAATATGCTACATGCATCTCCATGCATGGTAGCATGCTCCCTCATGGGCCTTAAGCTATGAGTAAGCTTTTGCCTATCCCATTCTCTAAATGAGTCCTCTTTGTCTTGGGATTCCACTAATCCCGGAGCGGTCTAATCCCCAAATTGAAGTCCCTCATTATTGGATTGAATGGTTTTGAGGGTGGCATCTTGTAACGCCCCAAAAATACCCTAGAATTTTTATAATAATGTTATTATATATATTCCGGGTATGAATTGAGCCAAACTTGGGTTTTTTTGGGAAACCGGAGCAATTGTGAAATGTGAAATGAATGTGAGCATATGATTAAATGTTGGAGGTGTTAAATGAGAAATTGATTGAATCTGGAAATAAACCCAAGTGTAAAAAGGGCAAAAATGGAAATTTATAAAATGAGGACCTAAGGGTCAAGAATAGAATAAGCTTAAAGGCTAAAGTGAATTAAATGATAAATGAAAGTGAGATGAAGACCAAAAAGGAGAAAAAAAAATGGGAAATGGAATTTGGGTGTAAGCCAAACATGACCTTACACTTAAAATGAGGAATAAGACCAAATGTGGTCTTAGAAGAGCACATTTTGTTTATTTGTGCCAAAAACGTTATTGAGAGCAAGTGTGGGACAAAAGCCAGCGTTTTGCAAGAAGAAGTGATTTTGGAGGGAGATCATCCCCCTTTTTTGGTTTCCAAGTGATCAAGCATCTTGGGTGAAGAAGATTTAAAGGGATTTAAGGTAAGAACCAAACCCTAGAAAGTTGTCTTTGATGTTTGGGTTAGAAAAACCCTAATCCATCCATGGGTTTTGCTCATGGTTGGTGTGAGACCCTTTCTACCGACTGCTTTCGTGCATGATCCGAACCGAAATCGGATGCCCCGTTATCACTCAATCACTCAAAACTATTCGGGAAGCATTTCAAAATTTGGGCAAGCCCATAAACATTTACATTTACCAAAATACATTTACAATGAAGGCATTCAAGCCTTTTCAAAATGATTTACAAAAATAGATGTTTAGAGTTCAAATTGTTTTTACAAAATATCAATATCCAAAAGAAAACATGGAATGAATGCATATGTCAGAGCATACTCCGAAATTTCCTTCTTTATGACTTGACGCTCCTCGATCTTGGGTTCGCTTTCGATCACTATCTATCACTCGATACCGCGCACGTAAAATACTAAGCATTCATGCTTAGTGGTTCTATACAAATCCATTCTCTTCACTCTGCTTAAAACAAATCATGCAATTTAACAATTCAAAACTTTTCAAACTTATGGATGATCAATGTAAATACAATACATATATTTGTTATATATACAATCAGTTATAGTTCATTGATCATCCCACAAATACATTTTCATATTCAATATTTCACCATCTCAAATCAATTCAAATATGCTCACAAATTCAATTCAGTTCTGTGATTCAATTCAGTTCTGCCCTTAACGAATTTAACCTATGTCTTCGATATACAAGATATCAGAGTCACCGGCATGTCCCGCCGCTGCGTGCCGAGACAAAGGTTTTATAACACAGCACACCCGCCGGGCCGATCGGTTATAAAAATCAATTAGTGAACACTACCGATACGGTCCCGCCGCCGCACCTGAGCGACACATCAATACAATCGCTCGCAGTATCGCTCGAATCCCTATCGGTGATACCAATCTATCCTTAATACGAACTAAATCCGCTAACATTCTATTAAGGGCGTTCAAATCTTTTATAGCAAAGTACAGTACAATATGTACATTTATATAAATAGTTCACTTTCAATAGTCATGCAGTTTTCATATGCAAACATTTTACAATCAATTCCTTCAAATTATTTAAAACAATTCAATATGTTTTTCTTACGCATTTGTAATGTGCTCTTCAATATCAAAACAAGAATAGGAAATATAGAACAAACATGCAAAACTTGGAACGAGGAATAGAAGTCGGTAGAACAAACCCAAAGCTTTGCACGGATTCCAACTCGGAATCTCAATCTCGCTTGGCTTTTCCTCCGTCAGCCCCTATTCCAAAAACCATTAAAGAACAATATTATTCGTAAGGCAAGCAGCGGTTTTAAGTTAGGGATTGGATTTCTTGGAGTTTAATTTGAGTTCCAATTTCAACAAACTATATATATATGGATTCTTGACTCAATGGGCTTTCCATAGAGTCTAAGAACACCCGAAACGAAGTTCCTGACGAATAAGCAGGACTTTCTTTCCTCAAGTCGAGGTCACATCGTAGCCTGCCACCGTACCGAGTCGACTTAAACCGGCCGGAACACCGACCTTTATAAAAGGACCATAACTTGCCTTACAGATATCCGACCAGAAATTCCAAATCTTGACATTATCTGACTCCAATGGGCTTCCATAGAGTCTAAGAACAGCCTAAACTAAGGTCGACAAAGAAGTTATGACTCCACGGTCAGAGGTCACATAGTCACACCCCACCAAGCCGACCGAATCGCCGAGGTGTCCTGACCTGTCCGAGCTCAGCTGACCTGTTTGAGCTCACCTATTGTACTATACAGTCATATGAATTTGGAATTTCTTGACCTGTGGCTTTCCATAGAGTCCAAGAACATCCAAAACTGAGGTCTGACGGGCAGCTATGGACTCCTTCCGGTTGAGCCTACACGTAGTCGGAACCCAACCGACTCGACCGGGACCGCCGAGGTGCACTGGCTGAGGTGGTCACTGGCCGAGGTGGTCACTGGCCGAGGTGCACTGGCTGAGGTGCACTGGCCGAGGTGTACTAGCCGAGGTGTACTGGCCGAGGTGCACTGGCCGAGGTGCACTAGACGAGGTGCACTGACGAGTCATTGGCCGAGCCACACTGCTTTGCGGTGTGGGCCATAACTCATGCTGGTCCGACCGAGAAATTAAAGCCTAACATCAAGTTCATTGATGTGGCTACAATTTACCAGAAGGACTCACTACCAAATTCCCTTTATTTCTAACCCAAAAATCAGTTCTAAGGTCTGGCTAATGAGCACTACCACAATGTGGCAACTTCCTATGGGTTAAAATACAACCAAACATTCCCCTTAAGGCAAGATAACCACCACACAACCCTTAGGGTAGAAAATAACCTAAGTAGGAGAAGACCTACCTCTTGGAGTTTGTCGAAACTCCCCAATTCCTGGGCCTTACTACAGCTCTCTTCATTACAAGGAAGGACTTACTCTCTTACTCGCCTAAACCGATGGTCCGATTGTCGAAAAATTCCAGGAGAGAAGGTAGAGCCCCTCTAACTCTTCCTCTCAAAAATGGTTTGGCCTTACTCTTCTTTTCCCTTTTCTACGGATCACCCTAATCATACTTTAAAAAAGGAGGAAACTTCCTCCCTCTTTCCACATGCCACATGCCCTTCCTTTGATTTTCTTTTTTCTTTATTTCTTTTTATATTTAGGTCCCTCCTTTTCTCTGTTATTCCTCATTTAAGTCTCCTATTATTTTTTTCCTTGATCATTTATTTCTCCAAATTTTCACTTAGACATATAAACTTATTTACAATTGACCCTTAGGTCCCCATTTTACACCTATATTTTTCTTTTCACTCGAAGTTTATTTCCTGATTCAATAAATTTCATTTTAACATATAATCATTTAATCAATCTTTCTCATCTAACAATTCTTTAAAATACCTAAGTTAGCTCAATTATAATTTAATATATAATAATTTTTATTATAAAGTTCTAGGTATTTTTTGGGGGCTGCTTAATAAATCTGGTTTAGGGAGCTGTTATTAGAGTGATTCCCATTATTTGTTTTGGGATTTGAGGATTTTGGAGAAAATCGCAAAGACCCAAAAACTCGGAAACTGGGCACATTTCCTGCCCACGTCGTTAGCCAGAAGGAACCCACGTGACGATCACACTACATGCGGATGCCTCGCCGTAACCCTTGGGAAGCCACGACACAGCAAAGCCATGTCGTGTCCTTACGCAGCCGTGAGCAGTTGCTATGCCGCGACGTAACTACTGTTCATAGTGAGAATTTTTTGAATTTTGTTTCCGAACGCCACGTATTCGTACACTGATAGTATAGGAATCCTAATAAATGACTAATGTAGGTTCAAATAAGAATGAAACTAAGTGAAAAAAGTATCGTACCTCGCCGCCAAAGAGAAGTAGTGCTAGTTTACTCAATGTGATGTGATTTGTTAGGCCGAGGATCACCTAAACCTTAGACCGATCACAAGGCAAAAAGAAAGTAGAGATAGATTGGTTTGTTCTATCTTCTCCTATTCCTCGCTTCAAGATTTGAAATTTGTTCTAAATGTATAAGAAAATATTGATTTGTTTTAATTCGATTTGAGGTAAATTTGATTGTGAAATGTTTGCATATGAAAATTGTACGGGTATTGAAAATGAACTGCTTATACAAACGCATATTATTGTAATTTATTGCTATAAAGGATTCAACGCCCTTAATAGGAATGCACGCGACCGTGATTATGATAGATTGGTATACCACTGCGGTCAAATTAGCACACTGCGGAACAAAAGTATTGATAAAATACTCCAATCAAGAGAGCTCCAACGAGACAAGATCGATTTCATAACGATCCGGCGACCGATGGGGACGACTGTCCGTTATAAACAATGTTTTTATACCAACTCGATGTAGGTTCCGTCGCGATGATTCTAATATCTTTGTCTAACCTGGTTCCGTCGATTAAGTGAATGAATCGTTTTAAGAAGATTGATGACGTGTTGATTAAGCGGTATAAATTAAAATGAAGAAAGGTATTAAATGTGATTGGATTATCAATGATTGATAACAAAAAATATGTTGAATGATCCGTGGAATATAATAGTTATCTCCGGATATTAATGCGTTATGTTGATTGATCGTCAAGATTTGAGTTGTTTGGTAGATGTGGTTGACAATGACGAAAATGGATTGTGGGTATTAACGAAATGTTTGGCGTATTATTGTTTATCAATCGTGATGCGATAAATCGCCGGTGATTAACGAACCAGTCGGAGCTCAGTCGTCAAGAAAGTTCGCGGGTATATCCGTCTGTACATCACCATTTTGACGTAACATGTTATTTACGTAAACAAAGGGGTTCAACTCAAAATTATCTTCTTTATCATTTGAACTCGATTTTGAAATTATGGTAACGACGAAGCAGCAAAATCAATCATTTTGATTAAAATATGTTATATCTGTAAGATGCGTGATGATTGTAAATGTTTATGACGCCTCAGTTAAATATAAACTTCTGCCAAGTTGGAAACGACGTATATTAAATGTTTTGTTAAGTGATCATGATATGTCGACAATCCGGATGGTTGGATATGATCAGTTGACGAAAGGTCGTGCGCGTCTAATGCCGAAAACGGAAAAAAATTATCATGAAAGACCCGGGGGTTTGGAAATCAGTTCTGATTCTCTAACGAAAGAAGGGAGTGTTAAGGATTCACGTTAGAAGTGATTTCAAAATGAGTCTCTTTAGGGATGGTGAGAAATTGGGCGGAACGTTGGTTGCCTGTTGATCCACATGAAGAGGTGGTGACAAACTATCTTGGATGACTGGTTGGAAAGTCTGGTGTAATGAATGAATCTCAGGGAAGGCCGGATCTCAAACTCTTCTTGGCATGGGACTGGAGAAGATAATGTTTGTGGTTGGTTTTTATAAAGATCCTTTATAGGAAAAACATAGCTTGTAAAATGTCTAAAATGCCCCTCACCATAAGTGATGATAGGCTACATGCATCCCTATGTGTTATGGTGTGTTCCTTCACGACCTTAAGCCGAAGAACATGTTAGTAATAGTGCTCTAGGCCTATCGTATGGACATGGTATTTTGACTATTTATGAGAATTAATTATTATGATGATTTGCATGTTTATTATATATAATGTCCTTGAATAATATTATTAATTGTCTAAATGTCCCTAATCGGTTATTGTTATGGGAATAACAATGAATTAAGATTAGTATAAAGAAGTTTGATTGATATTCCTTAGGATGAATGTGTGTATGAGATACAAATCAAATTTATATCTATTTATTTGAGAACAAATATTGGATAGACCCATCTTGAGATTAATACATGGATCAAAGATCATAAGTTAATCTCTAATAGTTTGTGTCATTAAATCCTTTGCACGAGATCGCTATAGTTCTCAACATAAGAATATTGTGTTTTGATATGATCCAAGCGTTGTCTTTAATCGGATACTATAAAGGTTATACTTGAACATAATAAAATTATGTAGTGAGATATGAGCGATTAAAATGGAGATTTGTCCCTCTTATTATAAGAGAGATATCTGGGTCCCTCGACAATTGGGACGGAGAAATGTAATTGGTCATCAAATAGATGACCAGGGATAAATCATCTTTTGTTTGTGTGGATGCGGACCAGTTTGGGATGGACATCAGAAGGATGGAAAAAGATCTCCAGTTGACTTTATCCATGCCTTATATTCTATCAGATATCACTGAGACAAAGGATTATGTCATTAACTATATTAAGGTTGTCTCGGATCATAGGCTTTCATTTAACTTGGGTAGTCATAATGTCTTACTAGAGGCCACTTATGACTTGTAGGATCAAAATGTGATTTAGGCCCTCGCAATGTTAATTGAACCTATAGAGAGTCATACATTAAGAGCAGAATATCCCAGTTTGGTTTTCACTCTCTGTAATAATTTAAAATGATGAATTATTTTAAAATTACAAATAACAATTAGTTGTTATTTAAATTGAATTTAATTTAGAAAGTTTAAATTCATGAAAGCGATTTATGTGAACGGTTATGTTTGTGAATTTAAGTTATTGTTTCGTGAATTTAATTTTGAGAAAAGTTTAAATTCGTGAAAGCGGTTATGTCTTGAGCGATTATGTTTTGTAATTTAAATTGTTATTATTTAAAGAGTTTTAAATATATAATAATATAAAGTCGTTTTTAATGAAAACCCTAAATGAGATAATATCATAAGAGATATATATGAAGCAGCAGATCGAGTCTACAAGTAAGTTTATTGACCCTTCTTCGGTTTTTTATGGCTTTTGTGATCCTTGGTGATTTAAAGGATAAAAAGTTTTAATTCTCTGTGCATTCTTGTATTGTCAATTGGATATGCGCGTGGCAATGAAACAGCTCTGACTTGTTATCTCTCTAAGGGAGGGCCTTCGAACCCGAGATGCTACTAATCTCGTGACATTACATTCTCAAGAATAAACTCCCTCATATTTGGATCACATCCAAATTCATTTCATATTAGCTCCACACTCTTCTAAGTGTGTGACCCATTAGGTTCTGGTTATGTTGGCCACTTGATTCAACTATTGAATCAAGCAAGTTATGAGCGGCATCTAGCAACATATCATGACCCCCAATTGATCGGAAAGTTAGTGGTCTGACTGCATACCCTTCCATAGACAAATACCGTGCAATTCATCCTTTCATCAATCTATACCTAACTCGGTTCAAAGCATGGATAATGTGTAGCTCCCACTCCACATCTAGCCCAAGTGATATTTGATCTTCTCCCCGAACTCATTACTCATCAGTTATGCACTTGAAGACACTCCTCATGGCATTTCCACTATGGCCAAAGATTTCCGAGTAATGATTCCGACAAGAGGCCATAGGTATACCCTCCCTATATTGGGAGTGGTGAATCCTTTGTTGGCTACTCAATCACCTTCAAACACCTCAAGTTATACCTGACTATCATCCAAAGAGCGACCTCTAAGAGGCAACATGGATCGAGGTCAAAGTACAGAATCAGTATCCAAGATATCCTTGAGCACCTCAAGTCTAAGGATATTTTCACCATTGCTATGATGAGACAATCATCTAATTTTAAATTGACAATCCATATTATTGTCTCATGATAGGTCTCCGATGTACTTAACTACTCTTAGCAAGCATCCATGTCGACTCGATCGACACATGATGATTTATAAAGATCTCTTCTTGATCCAATCAAAGTACAAATGCGATATTCGTCTATCCATCTTAAATGTCCGGTCTCATTGATCCTATGACTAGGGATAATTTAGACACTAACATAATTGCACATGATAGGAATCTTATTATCATGATCCCATCATGATTTCCTTCATGTTATGTTATGTATCATGGACTTCATTAATTCGATTAAAGATCTATATCAATTCAACGTATGAATATCAAATTAACGAAGAAGCCTTTCATATTAAATAATATGTAGTGTGTACAATAAGCGCTAATGGCGATAACCTTTAGAGCACTTCTCTAACAAACTCCCACTTGCGCTAAAGCCAATTGCCTTTGGCAAGTATATGAGAATTATACTTCTTTCGGGGAAGTGGCTTAGCCAAGAGATCAGACGCATTATGACCAATGGGCATATCTCTATCTTTACATCAAGATCAGCAAAGATTTCTCAAATCCAATGGAATCACACTGAGTACTAGTTTAGACTTTTGATGAGACCATGGTTCCTTTTTAGCTTCCTTATTGGCTCCATCGTTATCAATATAAATGTCCGGTCGACAATCTGAGGACCACTCTAGTTCATAACTTGAACTAACTTGTCCACTAAGTTGCCCTCGAATGCAATGATGTACTCTGATTCAGTTATAGAATCCACAATCATCTCCTACTTGGAACTCTTCCAACTGACTGTGTCATCATTTAATGTGAACATTTAGCCTGATTGAGATTTGGAGTCATCTCCATCAGATCAACAGTTGGCATCTTACTATAAGATCCATCTCCATTAATCAAGAATACATCCTAAGTGCTTCTTAAGTACTTGAGGATATTCTTGACAGCAACCCTTTTGACCCTTACTTAAGTCCATTTAGTATTTGCTCATGATTCTCATAGCATATGATACGTCGAGTCTTATACATTATCTTTTAGGTACATGATTGATCTTGTTGTCAAAGCAAATTGAACTATCTTATCTCATCCTGTTTTGGACACATGAAATTCAAGAGGGTGATCCCACTAAACATGGGGACATATCCTCTCTTAGACTGCTCCGTGCTAAACTTCTTTTGCATCTAAGCTATGTATGTAGACTATGAAAGACAAAGCAACATCCTTGGTCTATCTCTATAGATCTATATCCCCAATATTTAGGTTGCTTCTCTAAGGTCTTTCATGGAGAAAGTTCTTCGATAATATATTGACCAATTATAACATTAAGACATCATTTCCATTAAGTAATGTCATTCACATATAACATTAGGAACACGATTGCACTCCTACTATCCTTCTCGTATACACAAGGCTCATTCGTATTTTATGAAAAATCAAACTCTTTGATTGTCTCATTAAATCGGATATTCCAACTCCTAGATGCTTGCTTCAATCCATAAATGGATCTTTGAAGTTTGCATACTTTATTCTTATTTCCCAAGTGAAAACCTCCGGTTATTGTCATACACATATCCTTACTTAGGTTTCATTTGCGGAAAGTCATCTTCACATCTATTTGTTGTATCTCATAATCACAATGAGCATTAATGGCAAGGAGTATCCTTATGGATTTAAGCATGGCTACTGGGCTTAAAGTCTCGTTATAATCAATCCCTTGTCTTTAATGATCACCTTTAGCTATAAGCCTAGCCTTATAGGTAATCACATTACCTTCCATGTCAGTCTTCTTCTTGAAGATCTAATTGCACCCCATGGAGTTTATCCGCGGGTTGATTAGATAATCTATCGCCCGTTTGATTCACATGGAATCCATCTCTAAATTCACGACTTCAAGCCATTTGTCATATTCTGAACTATTCAGAGATTCATCGTGGGTAGTAGGCTCATCAATCTCTATGAGCAATACATTCCACTATTCATTGATGAAAAATATATATTCCTTTGGAATAGTATGTATCCTACTATTCACTAATGTGTTTGTGTTTTAGCTGATCAGCTTACTACTTCACTAATAATAATAATAACCTTAGATCACTGAAATAATTTATCTCGTGTCTCAGTTTGTCTCTTGAACTTCACCAAGTTCATCCTTTTTTGCTTCCACCGCCTCTCTAGAAAAATTCCTTTCTCCTATTAAAACTATATACTTTGAAACAAACAATTTTGTTTCAAAGTTTTGCAGAAAATGATATCCTAAATTTCAGATGTAGATTCGCTTGTAAAGGTATCCTAATCAACAAAATTTATACCTAATACCTCCTACTACCAGAGTATCACACGCAAGATGTTGGCTCTGGTGGCCGAACACACGCATGGAAGCTCTTTCAAGACAAATGACTTGTAGTGAAGTTCAAATTGGTGAATTTGTTTTGGATTTTAAGGTTTGGTAAAAACAGGGGGTTTGATGGTTGAAAACTAGAAATAAAATGAAATAAAATATAAAGGAAATCTCCTCGAAGTGTCAGACTACTGGTCTCAGGTTCTAAGTGTCAATGAGGGGTTCTCAAGTCCTTTTCCTCGTGCTGGGGAGGATGACCTATAGTCATTTCTCGAACCGGTATTTCGTTTGGCTATAAAACCTTGACCCCTAACAGTTCCTTTTGAAAGGTAGCATTTACTGGGCATTAATGGTCTCAAACAATGAAAACTTATCTCCTTGACCCACTTTCCAATGACTAATAAATGGCAACTACCGAATCTTAGTGGATCTAACAATAAGCATCCACTGAACCCTAAAAGATTGCAAAGTACAGGTCATCCAAAGTGTGTCTAAGGGATTTGAACCTAGGGTTAGCAGGAGACACACATAAGACAATAAATACAGGCGTGAAAAAAGTGAGAACCCTTAGTTTACTTAAATCCTTTGTCCAGTAGCCTTCCCCTTCAAGGATAATGGGGTTTAGCCACTCATCCTCTGAGTTATCATCCTCAAAGGGTGTTTGGCAGGCGAGAAAATGAGAGTAAGTGAAGGAAAATGAAGAGAGGTGGGAGCTCCCGAAAGCTTGGCGCCAAAAAGCTTTATTAATGATCAAGATATTTGTTACAGTGAAGCTAGGGGGTTATATAGTGTCCCAGCTATGCAAAATTACAAAAATATATGAATTGTCCACTGTTGCATGAAAGTCAATTCAGGAAAAATAAGAAAAAATACAATAAAAAGTCAAACCAATTTCGCAGGCTGCGAAAATTCGCAAGGGTTGCGAATTCGCTCGCAACCCTTGCGAAATTGCAATGGTGTTGTCTTTGGTCCATTCCTCTACTTTCTTCTTCCGCTTTCTAACCTATAGCTCTGAGTTCAACTTTGATTCTCCGTGATTGAGTTGGTTCAAAAACTTTGGCATGATTGGTTCATAAAAACTACCAAATTTGCCACAAAAAGCGATCAGTAGCATAGATAGGGCCTTAATGTGTCAACCGGGTTAATTCAGTTGATTATTACGCAAAGAGTGCTCAAAACCTGTAATAAACAGGGTACAAAATAGCATTATTTGGGCAATAATCACTCCCCCCAACTGACACATTGCTAGTCCCTTAGCAATGGAATATAGAAAGCAAACAAAAATAGACAATATATGTGCACAAAAATTGCTATTTCCTAAAAAATTGGGGGAGTAATGTGCAACCAACAACAAGAGTCACCAAAAACAATGCCCCAAAAACTATCTTGAGAGACTGAACGCTATGTCAAGATAAGTATCAAAAGAGCCTCTTTTCCTAGAGCACCAACTTGGAGCTCACCAAAACCTAAGTGTTAGCTTGATTAGCTTTCAACAATAGGCCGCCAAACTACACTCTCCCCCCAACCTAGCATAAGCAAAAACCTAGCAGAATGACCAACCTTAATAGAGTGGGACCAATATTTATTCCACAACTCTTGTATCAGAGGGGTGCATTGTCGAGGAGACGACTTTATATGTCCAAGTAAAGGGATCCAATTACGATTCTAACCAATTAAGGCTTAAGGCATCAAGTCATATGGATTTTTCAACTCGCAACTCCTTCGTGTTTCACCCGACTTAATGAGTTCCCAGATTCCATCTACAACTTGTTAAACTCTGCCCATTCACCCATGTAACGAGCATAAAGTTGGTGGCTCCTAACTATTTGGCTTAGGGAACCAAGCTTTAAAGACTTTCGTCATATACCCCTCGGACCGTGCTTGGGTTTCAAGACAAAGCATCACAATTTTCTTTTTTCTTTTTTCTTTTCTTCTTTTTCTCTTTTTCTTCTTTTTGTTTTTGAAAAGACTCATTGGTCTCTTTTAAAGGGGAGGGGGGGTTCCATATCTATTAAAGGGGAGTCAAGAGTAATTAGGTCGGCTTGCACCCGCTTAGTAAAGGAAGTGTGTTTTCAAAGCTTATCAAAGAAACCTAATGTGCACTATGTGGTTAGCTCAAAGCAAGAAAGAGGTTGAAGACAAAAGAAATTAACTAGTCATCCACTTAGATACATAACTGACCACAGCCAATGCAGATCTTAGATAACAGCCCACTTTCTCTGTCAGATTTAAAACACAAAAAAAAAAAAAAAAAAAATACGTTGAAAATTTGAAACTAATCCACTTAAAAATAAAATAAACAAAGTGATTTATTTCATCATCATAAAAAGGAACTATAAGTCATTTGAGTTCACAAATGGACTTGTTTTAAAATAGTAGTAAAAACATAATATAAAAGCCACTTCCTTCATTAACTCTCCCCCCAACCAAATGTCACATTGTCCTCAATGGGCCTCGGATTGGAAAGTTAAGGAAGGAATTGCTACCTCCTTAAGTGTGGGCAGCTGGAGGAATGTCATCATCATCATGGGTAGGTCGAGCAAACCGCGATGAATGGACGAAAGAGCACCGAAGTGTCTACCGCTACCGCCAGCAGAAGATCCAGCTGTCGCCGGGGTCAAGGTGATGGCTAGGTGTTGTTGGTCACGCCGCCACAGCTTCCAGCAGGATGGCCAAAAGGCCGCAACCGCCAGTGGTCGGCAGTCCGGGCAAAATGGCGAGAAGTCCGAGGCAAGCCCAAGTGGCTCCTAAATCCATGTGGAGGACAGCATTGTTCCGTGTGAGAATAGCTGTGGTCCAGCAATGGCGCCCGCCGCCATCCTCCCACCCAAGGCAAGATGGGTGCAGCTTAAAGATGCTGAAGTGGCTAAAGTGCTAACAGAATTCAATGATTTGGCCGTAAAATGAGGGGATATAGAGATAGACATAGGTGAAAACAAGTACTCATCCATCTAAATCAGGAACCAGAGAGGCACTGGAGGTGCGTAGGAAGCACAGATGCAAAGTAAAGGACGTTGACTCCGATAAATGTGGAGAAATCTGAATCTAGCCTTCATCAGTACGTGGGGAGACTGGATCCTCAATAGACATCACTCATTAATTCATCCTTCAATGGGTATGGGAAGGAGGAGAGGAGACCAACACAAATGCGGATCCATCTCCTCGAATAGAATGGCCTTACTGGATAAGTCGTAAGAATGCGACCATCTCCCTAGGTGTGAGGGATAGTACACCGGGTCTAACTCATTGAATTGGTGAGAACACCAGTGATCAACGTGGCACCGGCTTCATCCCGATTAGTATGCCTAATTCTATCTCTAAGCGTAGGAATTATAGTCGCCTACATTGTAATAATCGTGGAATCCACAGTCATTCCATAAATGAGTGGTCCTGATTCATTGATCAATGTTAGTTTATTCTCCACTAAAGTATGGTTTAAAAGAAAACTGTAATGCTGGTGTCATTTGATCGAATAATGAGTTTGGTTTAAATGTTTTAAAATAGAAAGACAATTGGCCGGGATTTTTAGGGTTCCACTCACTTTGATCAGGTAAGTCCCACTTCATTTTATAAACTCATCTAGGAACCATTGAGAAACTATTGCTGAACGAGGATTTATCTGAATGCCTGGAAAATAAAGATGATCAAGAAATACTAAACACTTCTGTTCTCACCAAAACCAACCCTTAGTTGGCATTATGATTGCCACACAACGTGAATGAAATATCCTCGCTAACACGTTGTCAAGAATTTCCACCTAACTAATGGTTTAAAACCTTTCTACACAAGTGATCAAATATTACACAATCCGCTTAAAATCAATATTAGAGAACTGGTGGACTTTACCTTGACCTAGGTGAGTTTCCCCGCATGATCCCAAATAGTGAGGGGGTTTAGAACTCCATAAAATTTATATGAATGATTAAAGTCAAGAACAATTAATCATAAAAACAGATCTTGAAGAGTTCATGCTAATCTGTAAAACTGAAATGAAGAATATATATTTATAAGATTTCCAAAGTAGAACAAATATTCAGGCCGAAGATTGCAAACTCTCTAATCCGAAACTTCTAAAAAGAAAGAAAACTGAACTGATCTACAAAGTACCACCCGAGAAGATGGAGAAAACTATTATTACTTAAAACCCTAGAATTGGAAGAACTAAAAAGCAAGTGCCAAAACCTCCTAGAGAAGTAAGATCCCTAAAATACTTGTATCCTCTCCTTTATAGTCCCTTCCAGTGATCCTCCCATTTTGGTTTGCCAGGGGTGCCTGCATCGGTGTTCTTGGACAATTCCATAAGCTTCATAGAGTCCTACCGGGTAGGACTAAGTTCTACCGGGTAGGAGTTGCTCCTTGCCACTTTTCCGACAAGTGCTACCGGTGGGACTTTAAGTCTGGAAGTGGGTTTAATCACATTACTGATTTTTTGTGAGTTCTCTGGGTAGGACTTTAGTCCTCTTAGGTAGGTTTTTAATCTCGATGCTTTCTAACGCCCATTTTGGGGTTCAGTTCGTCAATTGCTCATCCACCTCCACATTGCTTCATATTGGCTTTGAGCTTGCCTCCTTATTGCACTTATGTTTTAAGCACGAAAAACCTGCACACAAATCTAAAACCTGAAGAGATTAGAAGTACATGTTCTTATACCAAATGTAGTACATTGTGGTTTTAAATGTGTTCGATTCTCTTATAATTATCACTCAAATGTGTATTCATCACACCCCCCAACCTGCATCTTGCTAGTCCCTAGCAAGATTTAGAATGAAACTACCCACTAGGTATGAACCTAAACAGAGCGCTCGGTATAATATAGCTTTGCAAAAATCTCAAAACAACACTTATGGAATAAAGCATTTCACCCACGTTGGTACACATCAGCATGACTCAATTGCCCAACCACATTCTTACACAATGAGTATTATAACATGCAAACACAAAATTCGATTAGGGACATGGTTAAGAAGTGCAGATAGTCATGCTTACAATAGCTATGTGATCAAAATTAAGTACACAATCATATAGCATAAAACATGTAACCATCATGCATAAGTCTGAACTGAAGAAACACAAGTGAATCAGAGGTCTTAGCAGTTTGTAATGACCAGTTTAATGAAAGAAAAGGAAAAATCAAAGCGGGTGTTGGCATGGCTTGCTGGCTAAGGTCTACTGCAGGTGCCAACACCACTAGTACGGCCTAGTGCAGCTATGCGTGTCATCCTCATCCTCATCGGAGGAGAATCGTCCTCGTCACGCGGTCGTCTAACTCTTGACTACTCCCACCATCAGGAGGAGTAAGCGTCGCTATCGTGGCTCACCATGGAAGATGTGGCTCTCAAGCACGGCAAGGCCGTCGGTCGACAACTACCTTCCCAGGATACCTTGAACCACTTATGATCCGCGCTCCATCCTCTTCAAAGGCGATGTGCTCATAGGTGCTGGAACTGTGGAAGAAGTGGTCCCAAGAGTAGGGGTTGGAGGCACTGGTGGCTGTGGCCTAGTAGAGGCTGCCCGGCTCTTCGCCAAGGTCTTAGTCGTGATCTGCTCCTGCCGAGGTATCACTCTCTTTTCTTTAACTGTTCCCCTCATCCCCGCTTCTTCTACAATGCTAGTCACAAGTGAGGGGAACGGAATACTCCGGTTTGAACGCGAATACTGTAAAAACTCTCTCATCGCGCACCAAATGACTAGTGCATAATCAATAAGCTTTCCAGTCATAACCTTACCATTATGGCAATGAATACTGTTCTTGGCGAGAGCTTTTTCACAACCATTCATTAAAAACACGATTGTGGATGATCTTGTTCATCGGGCGTGATCGGGCTTTAACTCGGGAATAAATTCTTGTCTCATAAAATCGCTCATAGGTGCGGGATGGGTGCATATAATACTCAGTGAAAAGTTTGGGCATCGAGCGAAGTAATGGCCCAGTGGATAAAGGCCGATTACGACGCGTCGGGACAGACATAATGCAAGGCATGTGCTATCGGAGTCGGGGTGACACGTTTGCTTTCCGTCAGGGTTTTCCGACCACGAGTCGACCGTGATCTTATTCAAATTAGAATAGAATTCACGAACTATTGAAGGCAAGTACCCTCTATCTCCTGAATGCACAAAGTGCATATTTTGCTCCTGTATAATTACCCTGATGGGGTGAGTATATAAAAATGTTTCCAGATTGACGCCCCTCTCACATCGAAAACCTCTATTTTCCATTACTTGAACCCATTTCTCGTCTTTCGCCCTCGGAGTCTTCGACAAACACTAGCCTCACATCTCTCTTCATCGACACTCTCAGATAAATCCTCACTTTCTGAAGAGGATATAGCCTGTTTTCCTTTTCTCTTTTTCACTGGCTGGGTGGCATCGGGCTTTCTCTTCTTCACCGCTCGTTCCATAGAAGAACTCGATGCCTTCCCCTTTCCTGTATTCTTCGAGCGTGCCATGGAGATGGCAATGATAGCAATGACGGCCCAGATGGCCCAGAAATAAATAACCATATCGGTACCTGTCTCGAGCAACAACATTTTATTACAGCTATTGCATCGAAACGATCTCTGCCCATTTGGGCAATATGACCCCAACCAACAATCGCGAATATGACAGCAAATCCATCCAAAGAAGTCCATATCTAGCGAGAGAACAACAATGCTAGTGGAGAGATGGTAAGCTTACCCCACGTCGCGAATCTGTTGCAAGTATTGTCTGGAACTGGACCGAGACCTGGCGGAAATAGGCCCAATTCGTGCTTGTAAGAGGAACAAGTAGCCCAGGCGACTGTGGACTAATATAAATCAAATGAAATGAAGGCAACCCATTTTTGGGTTACAAGACCCTTACGCCCACTTTCCTTGATCCTGTAGGGTAGGACTTTAAGTTCTCTGTGGGACTTAACCTTTACTTGATTTTGTCGAAGTCTAGTGGGTTGCCTCAATAAATTTTTCTTCTTTTTTTTGAATATATATAATGAATATATATATATATATATATATATATATTTTTTTTTTTCACTTTTGGAATGGTGGTGCCGCTATCCATCTTGGCACATTCAAGCGCCTTTCATCCAAGTTTTACGCATGTTGCTTTCTCTTGTTCAAATTCCTGGCCCATTTGCATTTGTAGTCTTAGCCTTTATCGATTCATTCTTAGGATGTCTTCAAACTCTCCATGAGAATCCACTGGCATTCCCATGAATCCGGATTCCTAAGGTTCGAATCAACTTGACAACAAAGCTCAAAATGGGTGCAAGGTTGAGATACTTTACAAATCCACGGGTATGCACGAGAAATGATGGCCTCACAATCATTTTCCACTTGTAGATGTTCGTAAAGACTATAATGCAAGTTAACATGACTGACTAAATTGATGCACAATGGGGAAACAATCACGAGCCGAGATTGGGAGAATTTTGGCCATAAGTACGTGGTATGGGTGAAATAAGCAGTGCAGAATACAGGGAAACGAGTTCATAGAAAAGAATGTAGGCTCGTTGTGTGTGCTTGTTAAGATGCACATGCATTAAGATGATGTGAAGTATATGAGATCAAGTGGGTATGTCAGTATAGGTAAAACATAATATTCCAAAAGGCAAATTTTGAAAAGTTGACCCATTGGTTTTTCTCTCTTGGCGCATAGTTACATTCGACAGTGTACACCTACCCCCACAACAGAGACAAGCATTGTCCCCAATGCATTGAACTAAGGTACCCCCACAACAAGATTGGAGGACTCACAGAAACAAGAGCCCCTTAATTTTATCCTAATTTTTTTTTTATATGTGATGGAAAAGAAAAGGAAATAACGCAAATGAAGTAAAAATAATAAAAACAAAGAGCAAGAACAAAAATAAAAGCAAAACTATTTACAACAATTTGAGAGTGATGTTACTTGGAAGGAGAGTTTTGGTAGAGCGGGTCTACAAATCTTCCTTTGTGCTCTTGAGGATTAAAATGTTCTAGGAACGGTTTGAGGCGTTGGCCATTCACCTTGAAGGTGTCATTGTCCGGATTTTCAATTTCCGCAGCCCGTATGGATGAACCACCTTAACGATGAAGGGCCCGGAACCAATGAGTAGAGCTCCCGGGGAAGTAAGATGTCGGGAGCTGTACGAGCACTTTACGATTGGGTACAAGATTTCCACGGCAATGGATTTGTGGGTAAGATGACTTGAGCATCAGCATAAGTCTGGAGCTTTCATACGACTCCCTCCGCAGCTCTTCAAGTTCATTTAACTCTGATAAATATTTGCTTACACCTTGAGTTAGATCGAGTTAAAAGTTGATATGATAAGCCCGGTGTTCCATCTCTCTTGTAGGCGTAAGCCTTGCCATAAACTAGCCTATAGGGAGACATACCAGGGCCGGTTCATGATGCAGTATGCCCATAGAGCATCGGTAAGACGGGTATTAATCCTTTCGATTTGAACCAACTAGTCTTTTCTAAAATG
The DNA here is from genome assembly GCA_016808115.1 of Tetrastigma voinierianum. NCBI lineage: Eukaryota > Viridiplantae > Streptophyta > Magnoliopsida > Vitales > Vitaceae > Tetrastigma > Tetrastigma voinierianum. The sequence continues at coordinate 1,232,619 of JAEQBH010000656.1, read as the reverse complement.
TGTTTTATCTCCCTATTGGCTAGCTCAGCCTGACCATTGGTCTGTGGGTGGTAAGCTGTAGATACTTTATGGGTGACTCCATATTTTTTTAGCAGATTTTCAAAAGATCGATTGCAAAAGTGGAGTCCACCATCACCTAATAATCGCCAGGCGTTGAAAGCGAGAAAAAATATGTTCCTTCATAAATTTCTGAACAACCTTATGGTCATTGGTTCTCGTTGGGCGCATCAGCCCTTAGATGCATAGTCAACAGGACAATAAAATGTAGAGATAGCCACAAAGAGAAGGAAAAGGCCCATGAAGTCATGCCCCAACAATCAAAGATTTCAATGATCAGAATGGGGTAAGAGGCATCATGTTTCGTTTTGTGACCCCTCCTAATTGCTGGCATGGAGCAGACGTTTTGCAGAAATCAAAACAATCTTTAAATAGAGTGGGCCAATAAAACCCGACTTGCAAAATCTTGTCTGTTTGTTTTAGGCGGAGGAAATGTCCTCCATAGCAAGCCCCCGGAATGGCAAAAGTTAGAATTCGTACACAACTCAATCATTGGTACACATCTTCTCATTATTTGATCTGGACAGTATTTAAATAGATATGGATCATCAAAATAGTATTTCTTAATATCTGTCAAAAATTTCTTTTTCTGTTGAGAAGTCCATTGAGCTGGAATTTGGCCAGTGACTAGGTAATTCACTATGTCAGCGTACCACGGGTAATGTACAAGAGCAAAAAGTTGTAAATCAGAAATATCACTATGGGTATGCCATGGGAGTCGGATTCTGAGGCCTAATCGAATGGGTGGTGCATGACCACGTTCTCAACACTTTTATCTTTGATGGTCAAGTTGGTGCCAATGATAAAATCACACCTAGTCAACCTTGGTTTCGTATCCTGCTTAGAGAGCAAGTACTTCAAAGCTGCATGATCTGTAAAGATGGCCACGGGGCAATGATATATGACACAGATTTTTCTAGGCAAAGACAAGCGCTAGAAACTCTTTTACGTAGTTTGTATAGTTGGCACGGGCCGAGTCTAGTGTCTTACTAGCATAGTAAATGACAAAAGCCTTTTTGTCACTCCCTGCAATCTAACCACGGCCCCTATGGCATAATCGCTAGCATGCCACGCTGATCTCGAATGGGAGGTCCCAGTTAGGAACCATGATTGGGGTGATACTAGTAGTTTTGAAGCTTAGCAAGCGGTGTCACAAGCTTGTGACCATGTGAAAGGGACATCTTTAGCAAGTAAAGTACATAAGGGTCGGGCTATAGCACTAAAATCTTTATAAACCTTGATAAAAACCAACATGGCCGAGACCTTATGTCTCTAACACACTTAGGAGTAGGGGTTGATCAGGTTCAACTTTGTATATCAGCCGATTCCATCTTTTGATACAATGTGGCCCTAAAACAATTCCTTGTGTTACCATGAAGTGACATTTCTCTAATTTAACACAGATTTTCTCTTGACACCTCTCGAAAACCTTACGTAGGTTCTCTAAATGACCCTGGAATGAGTCACTAAATGAAATCATCCATGAAAATCTCAATATGATTTCTATATTATCCTTGAAAAATACCATCCATACACCGTTGAAGTTCAAGATTGCATTGCACAGTCCAAAGGCATTTTCTAAAATGAAGGTACGAAAGAGACAAGTAAATGTAGTTTTCCTTGATATTTAAATTATCTCAATTTGATTGTGCCACAGTACCCATCAAAACAATAAAATTCATGCAACTAAGCTCTAACATCGATCACAAATGGAAGAGAGGAAAATGGTCTTTCTAGTACTACATTAAGTTTCTATAGTCTATGCACCCTCCATCTGGGTGACTACGAGTAGGAACTCAGCTCATTATTTTTCATTCAACATCTTGTGACTCCAGGCCTTCTTAGGAACTGCACAGTGTTGGACTAACCCATGTATACGCAATGGAATTAAATAACCCCCGACATCAGGTTTAACACTTCCTTTTCACCACTTCTTTCATTATTGGGTTTAGTCGTCTCTATGGTTGCCTAGAAGGTTTAATATCCTCTTAAGTGAATTCTGTATTATTGCAAATCAAGGGGCTAATTCCCTTAATATACGCAGTGTCCCGGCCAAGCCGATTCTTTGTGTGTTTTCAATATTTCCAAAAGTTGAGACAACTAGGAGTCACGTCTAAGGAAGAAGATATGATTCTTTGGAAAAGTGTCCACGCTCCCCAGAATGCATATTTAAGATGTGTTGGTAAAGGTTTAGCTCTCTAGCTTAGGTGGTTTCTCCTCCGAAGAAATGATATCTTATCCTCATTTGTGGCAAGGTTCAAATTTAGGTACCCACCTATTAACTTCAAATACATCTTATGCTCGATTATAGAGTGGAGAAATTTTGACTCCAAGTGGTCTCCTCACATCCCAATTCGGGCTGACCAGACATGACTTAAGAGGATCATCATGTGAGACATTATCCAGGTATTTTTGTACCACGGAGTCAACCATGTTAATTTCACCAATATCTTCTTCGTCTCCCATTCCTTTGAGTACATTGAAAATATTCGGTCTGGAGTCATGTTCCCAAAATGAAAGTGTCGTGAGCCTCCCTACATTAATATGATGGCATTAGCGGTTGCCAGAATGATGCGACCAAAATTCTTGGGAACTGAGTTCCTTGGGTTCACTACCGGTTAGTGTCAAGCACCCGCAAATCGGCAGTAAAATTTGTCCACTTGGACCAAGACATCTTCACTATTCCCTAGGAATTTTCCAGGCACTACGGTCGGCCCGATTGGAGGTGATATTGGTTGGCTCTAATTCTCTAACCCTAGGTCCACATATCTTGAGTAAAGACTATGATTAACACTTGCCCCTAAGTCACTAAAGCATGCCCCAACTTGGAATTTCCAACTACTATAGAAATAGTAGGACTACACAGGTCTTTGTATTTTGAAATGATTGTTTCGAATTAGGAATAAATAGATTGTTCAGTCATGAATACTTGCCTCCCTTGTTGACACCTAGTTTCCTTTTCTTTGTGCACTAAATCCTTCAGAGAATTTAGCATGATGGGATTTGTAATGGCATCTAACAAAGGGAGTCATTCGATTTCTATTTGCTTGAACAACTCTCATAAATTTCAGCATGGTTATTCCACTTTCTTTGAATTGCTCTTAGCCCTATATGAGGGTATGGAGGCTGGAGGGATATGGTTAGACTTGTCTTCCTGCAGTTTGTATCTTTTCATTTTGTATTTAGGGACATGAGGTGTGTCAGTTTTCATCCTCTCTAACTAATTCACTATGAGGACTCTTGTGATGGTTCCTTGGTTTGGAATAGTTTTGTCGACTGCCTTACCCTCCAGAAGGGTAGTGACCGCCACAATGCTCAAGGTACCCTCCTTGGAACCTAAAGCTTCCACTTTGTTTTTGACCTTGTGGGTTTTGGATGGGTTGTGATGGAAGTTTCCCTGTTTCTTGTTGAAGGTTACCTAGATAGAGTTAACTTGGATTTATGCGGGATCTCACATCATTGACGATTCGAATTACGTGTTTGTAGTTCCTGGCGGGTTTGTCTGATTTGTGTGACTATGTCCTCCAGACTTCTCTTATGTGGAGGTTGGTAAGGCTGTGAGTTTTGATTCCCTTGGTTCGGTGGATGATGACCTTGATTGGAATTTCCTTGAAATCCTTGGGGGCCTTGATTCTGAAATGGAGGAATGGAATTTGGAAAACCTTGGTTTGGATAGTGAGGGCCTTGGTTGTTTGGCAGGTTAGGTGGTCCTCCCTCATTTCTCCAGTAAAATTAGGATGCTTACTGACGGATTGTAAGTTTGAGTATAGAGGAGTTGAAAGGTTTCCTTTGGTAGTTAAGGGCGTTAGCTTGAACAAATTTGAATGGCTCCCTTAACTTGAGGAAGATTTGGGCGGGTTAATGGTCGAGTGTGTAGGTCTCGCATATAATACATGGCTCCTCTACTCTAGGTCTGTTGGGGTAGGGTGAATTAAGTACACTTGTTACCTCGTTATTCTCTTCATCTATGGCCTCTAATTTCCTTGTCAAATTGGCAATCTTGACACCACCGACTCATCATTCTCTCTTAGGTGGTGGATTCCACCACGGGAGTGTGCTATGCACTTGCGGTGTCTAAAGAAGTGTTTGTCTCCCAAGTTCGAAGCGTTCTGCTATAGTGTCAAAAAGTTGAATTACTTGCTCCTGGCGCTCTTTTCATAAATTCTCCACACATCATTTGGATGTCTTGTTTATTACCTAGAATGATCGCCCAGTGAAAGTATGCACAAATTTGTCCAACATCAACCCATGATGAGGGATAGCATGGAGAGATCCTTACATCTTTCCCATACGTTTGCAAGGGTTCTGGCACTAGGAAAAGTTAAGATTGCTCATGAGGGCATTAGTGCGTGCGGAGGAAAAACTTATTGAGAATTCATTCCGCATGTTTCCCACGTAAAGATCGAATTAGAGTGCAAGGAATGGAACCGAGATTTGGCTTTCTCCTTTAAAAGAAAAGGAAATAAGACGAAGCATGAGATAATGTGGAGAGGAACCGGTGGAAGATACCTTGCGAGACATCCTCAAAACCCTCATGAATGGTAAAGTTCTGAATTGAACCCGCTTGGTAAGCAGGTGAAGGCGGATCATTTAAGGCTTCATCGGGAATTGGTTGGCCTCATCGGAAGGCGAATCTGAGAATTTGTGGTGGTCCTGCGAGGTTGCGGAGATTTCGAAGGGTTCTTTCTACATTGGGCAAAGGAGCAGGAGGAACTCTATATTGATTTTGCTGAAGGTTACCATTTCCTCCTCCTAGCACTGGGTTTATTGGGAGCGTAGCATTGCCCCCATGTTGTGGAAGCTCATAGAGTCCTTGCTGATTCTCAGGATTATCCATTGGAGGTAAAATGTTATCTTGAGACACTTGGCTTATAATGGACTTCTCAAGGTCTGCAGGAATGCGATTCGACTAATCGGTGTTTCCTCGTTGCGAGCCCAGTTGACATGCACTATGCCTGCGTCCAGAAACACTTCTTGAGATTTCTCAACAAAACAAAACAAATAAAAGAAAAATGGAGAGCGTCACGGTTGCAATGCGGTACAGAGTACCTGTCTCTCTTCGGATCCAGCAGTTTAGTCGCCACTCTAAGAGCAGTAGCCAAAATGCTTAGATCTGATTAGTATGCCTAATTCTATTCCCAAGCGTAGGAATTATAATTAAGTGCAGCATTGTATCTTGTAAGAATCACAGTCGTCTCCCACGAGGAGTGGTGCGATTCGGTTGATCAATAGGGCTATTCTCCACTAAAAGTATGGTTTAAAAGCGTAATGTTGTGTTGTTTGATTGAATGGTTGATTGGTTTTGAATGTTTTAAAATAGAAAGACAATTCTTGAAGTTTTAGAAGGTTCCACTCACTTTGATCGGGTCAGTCCCACCTCTTGTTACCTCAGCTGTCTAGGAACCATTGAGAAAGCGATCGTCGATGGAGGGTTTATCTTTGAATGCCTTTGGAAAAGTAAGATGATCAAAAATACTAAACACTTGTTCTCAATTAAACGAACCCTTAGTTGGCATTATGATCAAGCACAACGTGTCTTAGGAAATATCTACCGTTAACACGTTGTCAGAATTTGCCAACTAATGGTTTAAAACAACTTCTACACAAGTGATCAATATTACACAATCCGTTTTAAAATCAATGAGGAATTGAGGACTTTACCTTGATGAGTGAAGTTTCCCCGTATGATCAGCTGATAGGGTTAGAATACATAAATTTATATGAATGATCAAAGTTGAAGAAACGGTCATCGCAAAAGCGAGGATCTTGAAGAAATCCAAAAGTTAACTTGTAAAAGCGAGAGACGAATATATGTGTGCAGATTTAAGTAGAACAAATATTTGTCTTTGAGAAAGATTGCAAACTCTCTGTCAAGAAACGCTTCTAAAGAATCTGAAATACGGATCTACAAGTACCACGAGAAGATAGAAAAACTATTATTACTTAAAACCTAAATTGAAGAACTAAAAGAAGGGCCCGAAAAACTTCCTAGAAAAGAAAGATCCTAAGAATACTTGTATCCTCTCCTTTATAGTCCCTTCCAAAGTGATCCTCCCATTTTGGTTTGCTTCGAGTGCCCTACGTATGGGTGGTGTGGACAATTCCATGAAGCTTCATAGAATCTACCGGTGGGACTTCAAGGATCTGGTAGGAGTTGCTCCTTGCCACTTTTCCGGCCAAGTGCTCTGGGTGGGACTTTAAGTCTGGGTGGGACTTTCAATTTTCACAAGTTCTACCAGGGTGGGACTTTAGTCTACCGGTAGGACTTGTCCTCGATTAACTCCTTGTATGTGGGGTTCCCGAGACTTAGTGTGCTCATCCACCTCCCACATTGCTTCATATTGGCTTTCAGGCTTGCCTCCTTGTGCACTTACGTTTTAAACACGAAAAACCTGCACAAATCTAAAAATACTGAAGAGATTAGAAGTACATGTTCTTATGCCAAATGTGAGTACATTGTGGTTTAAATGTGTTCGATTCTCTTATAATTATCACTCAAATGTGTATTCATCAGCAGCTATATCAGTGGCCCGGAGTATGCCCTCTCTGCCATCTATAGAAAATCTGAGGAGGCGTAGGATGGGGATCTCGCCTAGGGTGTGGTGCGATGAACTCAATGACTGCAGGGGTAGAAAGCGGCGCAGGAGTCATGAAGGGCTCCGAGATCTGCATTGCACAAGCTATGGAGTGTCTCGAAGCTCGGGGAGGGCGAAAAAAGCTGGAAAGTCGTAAAAGTTCTCATTGTGCAGATCCTTGCCACTGCAGTTGGAATTACCTGGAATAGGGCCATAGTGGAGGGTAGGCCTTCGGATAAGGGAGCTAGGGGACTGGTCCTAAGGACTGCCAAAGGCTGGGCCCTGAGGTGATGATGAAGGATGCTCTTGGGGCCGCGAGCTGGAGGATTCGCCCAGACCTGAAGTCCAAGCCCTCTTTGGAGGCGGGGGCCTCCTAGATGGCCGCAGATGAGGAGGAGAGGGAGGGGTAAGCCCTACCCTCGTCTCGTATCTACACTAGACAGGGGCAGCAACGGGGCGACCGGCGGGTGCGGCGCTGGTTTAGGCGGTGGCGGCCGCGAGGCCCCAGGGTAGGGGCCGGTGGAGGCGCGGTGTGGCTCGGCGGGCGAGGCTGGGGCTGGGAAGGGCCGCCCTTTCGAGACTACAGCCAGGCAGGCTGTGTCCACCCAGTAGGTCTTACGCCATGCTTTGTATTTGGGAGGAGGATGGAGAGGATGGGGAGAAGGGAAGGTTGCTACTCTAAAGGATTTTCTTCTGAGGAGGAGATATGAAATGAATTGAAATGAATAGGGCAAGGCTATATATAGGGAGGTTCAGGGAAGGTGAAGAGCCCAGGTTACTTAGTGTCCATAAATGGACACAAAAGTTAAGGTTTAGTGAATTAGGGAGGAATGAATGGAGGTACGCAAGAATCGAAAGGATTAGGGATTTGAAGAGCTGTAGGAATAAAGCGCTTGCGGTAGGGTATCCGAAATCAACAAAATTTATACCTAATACCTCCTACTGTCGTAGCATTGCTACTGCAATATAGTGGCTCAAAGGTTGAACACGGGGATGGGTTTTCTTCGCACAAATGACTTGCAGTGAAGTTCAAAATGGTGAATTTGTTTTGGATTTTAAGGTTTGGTAAAAACAGGGGGTTTGATGGTTGAAAACTGGAAATAAAATGAAATAAAATATAAAGGAAATCTCCTTGAAGTGTCAAGCTACTGGTCTCAGGTTCTAAGTGTCAATGAGGGGTTCTCGGGTCCTTTTCCTCGCGTTGGGGAGGATGACCTATAGTCATTTCCCGATCGGTTCTTCTTTTGGCTATAAAACCTTGACCCCTAACAATTATTTTGAAAGGTAGCATTCTTGGGCATTAATGGTCTGAAACGGTGAAAACTTATCTCCCTTGACCCACAACCAATGACTAATAAATGGAAAATACCGAATCTCTCGGTGGATAACAATAACTCTGAACCTAAGATTATAGTACGAGTCATCAGAAGTGTGTCTAGGGTTTGAACCTAAGGTTAGCAGGGGCCACCTGACGATAATCAGGCATGAAAAACGTGAGAACCCTCACTTTACCTTAGATCCTTTGTCCAGTAGCCTTCTCCTTCAAGGATAATGGGGTTTAGTCACTCATCCTTTGAGTTATCATCCTCAGAGGGTGTTTGGCAGGCGAGAAAATGAGAGAAAGTGAAGGAAAATGGAGAGAGGCGGGAGCTCCCAAAAGATTGGTGCCAAAAAGCTTTATTAATGATCAAAATATTTGTTACAGTGAAGCTGGGGGAATATATAGTGTCCTAGCTATGCAAAATTACAAAAATATATGAATTGGCCACTGTTGCATGAAGGGCAATTCAGGAAAAATAAGAAAAAATACAAGAAAAAGTCAAACCAATTTCACATGCTGCGAAAATTTGTAACCCTACGAAATTTCTTAGGGGTTGCGAAAATTCACAACCCTGCGAAATTTCGCAACCCTTGTGAAATTGCAAGGGTGTTGTCTTTAGTCCATTCCTCTACTTTCTTCTTCCGTTTTTTGACCTATAGCTCTGAGTTCAACTTTGATTCTCCATGATTGATTTGGTTCAAAAATTTTGGCATGATTGGTTCATAAAAACTACAAAATTTACCACAAAAAGCGATCAGTGGCATAGCTAGGGCCTTAACGTGTCAACCGGGTTAATTCGGTTGATTATTATGCAAAGAGTGCTCAAAACCTGTAATAAAGGTACATATGTATTGGTGATAATCGAGGATATTCTCTGAAGAGACCTTGTCAAATTTGGCCTAAGCTTGTCTGACAAAGTTCGCTTCTTCTAAGCAGGACAACCCCATACTTTTAGGTAAGAGAAATAGAGATCCTTGTTAGTCCATATCCCATAAGGAGTAACCACAACTAACTTGAATTGGACCTTGTTTAACACTCAAATAGTAGTCTCGTGTGCATACTCCGCCTTGCCCATCATAAACCTTGCCAAGTCTACCAAGGTTCGGTTTGTCCTTTTCACCACACTACTAGGTGCAGTGTGTAAGATGGAGTCCATTCGGATAAAGTCTCAATATCCTGGAGATAACCTAGAAAATCTTGGCAAGTATTACTTCACCAGTCTATCTGGCGACTTGAAAACTACTCCCAAATTGTTCACTGTACATTTTTAATTGTAAACTTTTCAAAGGATTCTGATTTGTATCTCATAAGATACAAGTACCCAAATCATGAACGATCATCGAGGAAGGTAGTGAAGTAGACAAACCACCTCTGGCATTAATAGACAAAGGACCAAAAACATCGGAATGTTTTAGGTCTAATGGTCCATAATCACGTTCACTCTTTCCCATAAAGGGTAACTCGGTCATCTTTGCCTAACAAGCAAGATTCACAGTTGTCAAATGATTCACAATCAAATGATCCCAAGCTACTATAATTGTGCAACTCAGTCATACGTCTCTCACTTACGAGGCCAAGGCGACAATGCCATGAGTAAGATGATTTCAGATTCTCTCGTTGGTCTTTTTATTATCATTAACATTTTATTCGGTGGACATGTATCCATCATAATAATCATTGTAATGTACCACCAGCATAAAAGACATCATAATGTAACAACCATTGTCATAAAATATAAATAAAACCCTTTTTGTTCAAACATGAAAATAACGTTCCTTGTCAATGTTAGGATATAACAACAATCTTTCAAATTTAAACAAAGATCACTCGGGAGGTTCAAAACATAAGTCCATAGAGCAGTAGCTGCAATTCTTTCACCATTTCCCACTCGAAAGTTGGACTCTCCCTTTGTAAGCTTCCTACTGTTCCTTAGGCCCTACATATCAATCCATATGTTTGAGCCACAACTAGTATCATATACCCATATGTTGTTAGGAAAAACAGTATTAACCTTAATGACATAAATACCTGAAGATGATGGTGCATCACATGCCACCTTCTTCAACTCTAAGTAGGCCTTATAGTTCCTCTTCCAATGGCCAACTTGACCAAAATAGAAGCAAGTCTCTTTGGGGGAAATCTCTTTGCATTTCTTTTCAGCCATTTTTCCCTCGGCTGTCTTATGCATGTCAATTAATTCGAGTATGGTAGATATAATGTGGTTCATCCCATAGTCAAGCATAAACTATGCAAAACTATTAGGTTACCTCTCCAGAATATAGTCTACACTTAATTTAGAATCCATCCAATAACCTAATTGATCCAACCTCTCAATGTGTTTATACATCTTTAGTGCATGCTGCACTAGGGATGTCCCCACCTCCATCTTGGAACCAAAAAGTAGTTTAGAGACTTTGAACCTTTCAATACTCGCCTGCTCATTAAATGTTCCTTTAGATGGCATACTATGGAATATGCATCCACAGTCTTATACTGCTTCTAAAACTCAGGTGACATGGAGGTGTGGATAATCAATCCCGCCCTCGCACTATCAACCAAGCGTTTGTGATATGCCCTCTGAACACTTTTAGGTGCATCAACAACTAGGGATTCAGGAATTGTCTCAACAATGACATAGGCTAATTTTTCCCTTTTTAGAACTATTCTCAAATTCTTTAGCCAATCTAAGAAGTTAGGCCCAGTCAAAATATTGGCATCCATTATCGATTGCGCGTTCACATTCGTTGACATGGTTTGATTCTTATAACCTAGATGTAAAAGAAATCATGTTAGATTGTACTTCAAATGCATGATTATTATGACTTGTCAATTCGCATTGCCAAACCACTATTTTATTACGAATCCATATCTCACTATTGATCTAAGAGAACAAATGTAGGTTCCCACAGTGGGTCGATATCGATATCATCAGAATCACCTTGGGTTTGCCAACCCAAACTCTCGAGAGTCAAAGGTAGGTATCTTGTCCATACCAATTCTTGATCGTACATTTAAGGAGTCCAATATACTGCAGGAGTGACCTGGAGTTTACTATTAAGCCATCTTGGATTAATAATTATTCCAATTGCAATCCGATGCAACTATTGAATCCAGTGCTATCAACTATTGATTTGTGCACTATCATTGGGCTATTAACTCATGATGCATGTACACTTACCCAACTGCGTCTCTATCCAACATTAACCTTGGGTTTACCCAACAAGCTAATGAGTCTAGTTAAAGCCAGCCCACTAATCAAGAAAACTCATTTCCATGGATAGAACATGTCCCTATGGAGTAAGGCTTGGGTTTACCCAACAACCCCAATTTCAAGAAGAACTCATGGTCACACCATATTAGTGGAAGACGTTAGCCTTAATATTAATAATGGAGGGGTATTCTTTAGATAAGTTTCATCATTTCATTGTATAAGCATCATTCATCTCATGAAATTATAAAAAAAATGATACTCTAACTATATGGCATGATTATGGACATTCTAAATCAATTCCATGAGCGAAATGGAATAGACTAGGTCAAACCTAGGATATGTATTTATTACAGCCTTTAAAATAAATCAAATTTACAATCTTCAAGGTCTTCTTTTTTGGTACCTTCTCCACACTTCTTTCTCCTTTTGCATATTCACCAACTTATCCTAATCTTATGTAATCTAATTACATACATTTAATAAGAAGAACCTCAAGTTACAATTTAGGGGGATTTAGATGAGAAGAGAAGTACATATAGAAATTAGAGAGGTAGGGATACACAGGCCCTATTTACCCAAAAGGAAATAATAATCAAATGCAGTATGCTCAATCATCATTGGGCAAAGTCCATAATCATCCATCATGCCAACACTTAAACTTCAGATTCTCTAATGCACCATTGAAAGTTAAAGATAATGGTAGCCCATGATTTCAAAAGCACATGAAAAGGTTTTTCAACACTTGAAATAAAACTATCCATATTGTTATGTTCAACATTTGAACTACGACCTCAATTCAACTCTTGAACTAAAATTGTTCCACATCCTTTTCGTTCAACACTTGAACAATAACCTTTGTTCAACACTTGAACAAATCCGATTCAACAACTTGAATCATGAACCCAATTCAATTCTTGAATCATGAACCCAATTCAATTCTTGAATCACAAGCCTAATTCACTCGACCAGAATTCAATTCAACTCTTGAATCATAAAACCTACTTCAGCTTTTAAATCTCCAACCGGTTCAACTCTTAAACCATAATCGCGATCTAACCTCAACCGAAAAATTTTCCAAAAGGACGTTTTTGTCCAAAGTTCTCTCATAGGTAATTTCAACATGGTTTTCAAATCCATGATTCTAGAAATTTTAAAGCCGATCTGCTCGCTTTAATCTCATACATCTCTCTATTTCAAACATACTAGAGTGGCGTGTTTGAAATCGTGCAAAGTTCATAAGAGAAAGGAAACAAACAAGTGAACCGCCAGCACTGCATGTCATGATATCATCACGTCACAACGCTGGCGGTCTAAAACCCCACCGCCAAATCACGCCGCGACGCGCTTTCAAGGCCCTACGAATAACATCACGACATTGAAAACAAACATTATGACATTGCTGATTTCCATGTGCAACCGAACGCCGCAACGCCGGCTAGGTTTCTTATGATTTGAAACCTCGGGTAAAATCCACTGTATCTTAATCTCATCCGTTATTCTCTCTCATTATAACCATCCTGACTATCCGCTGACCATTTTACATGAAGAACAACACTGGATCTACACTTTTCAAACCAAAACTCTTATTTTCAAACCTTTTGAAAACATGGGTACCAAAAACCGAAAACTCTCAATAAAGAACTGATTTTAATGCACACAAGTGTGCTCTGATACCATTGAAGGGTTTTGAGGCATCTCATGCCAGAATCAGCGGAAAACAAAAAAAATCTCAACAAAACCCACCCAAGGACCCCTTGGGGCATCAAATCTTGTTATTCAACAAAGAGAGGGGCATGGGATTACCTTGTGTTGGTTTAAAAAACCGATCTACTGGTCAAGGCAGTGAAGATCGAAGTGAACCAAGCCCTAGGTTCGCCTCTAACAGTATCCATACGAAGAGTGGAGATAACAACCTCTAAGGCAACGGTTTTGGAAGAAGTCCCAGTGCTAGCCAAGTCCCGATCCAAAAATGGAGCTAAAAACCCGGTCTCAAACTCTCTTGAACACTTCTATGAGAGAAGAGAACAAATGGCCTTCCATGGTTAGGGTTTTCCATAAAGATCCTTTTATAGGAAAACCCTAGCTTGTAAAATGTCTAAAATGCCCCTCACTATAAGTGATGATAGGTTGCACGCATCCCTATGCGTTATGGTGTGTTCCTTCACGGCCTTAAGCCGAAGAACAAGCCCAAGCCTGTTATCTCTCTAAGTGAGAGTCTTCGAAATCGGGATTCTACTAATCCTATGACATTCCATTCTCGAGAATAAACTTCAACATATATTTGGATCACATCCAAATCTGTTTCATATCAGCTCCACACTCTTCTATGTGTGTGACCCATTAGGTTTTGATTATGTTGGCCACTTGATTCAACTATTGAATCAAGCAAGTCATAAGCAGCATCTAGTAACACATCATGACCCCCAATTGATCGGAGAATTAGTGGTTTGACTGCATACCCTTCCATAGATAAATACCGTGTAATTCATCCTTTCACCAATCTATACCCAACTCGGTTCAGAGCATGGATAATGTGCAGCTCCCCTAGACTGGCTACGCCACATCTAGCCCAAGTGATATTTGATCTTGTCCCCAAACTCATTACTCATCAGTTATGCACTTAAAGACACTTCTCATGGCATTTCCACTATGGCCAAAGTTTTCCAAGTAATGATTCCGACAAGAGGCCATAGGTTTACCCTCCCTCTATTGGGAGTGGTGAATCCTTTGTTGGCTACTCAATCACTTTCAAACACCTCAAGCTATACCCGACTATCATCTAAAGAGCGACCTCTAAGAGGCAACATGGATCGAGGTCAAAGTACAAAATCAGTATCCAAGATATCCTTGAGCACCTCGAGTCTAAGGATACATGCACCATTGCTATGATGAGACAATCATCTACATTTAAATAGATAATCCATATGATTGTCTCATGATAGGTTTCCGTTGTACTTAGCTACTCTTAGCAAGCATCCACATGTCAACTACAATCAACTCATGATCACAGTTTAAAAGATCCACTGCTTGATCCAATCAAGGAGTATAACATGTGCTAGTTTGTTCAGATCAACAATGTACAACTCATTGATCCTATGACTAGGTATAATTTAGATACTAACATAATTGCATATGATAGGAATCTTATTATCATGATCTCATCATGATTTCCTTCATGCTATGTTATGTATCATGGACTTCATTAATCTGGCTGAAGATCTAAATCAATTCAACGTACAAATACATAATTAATGAAGATGGCTTTAATAGAAAATTAAGACGTAAAACAAGTGCTAAGGCGATTGCCTTTAGAACACTTCTCTAACAAACTCCCACCTGTACTAAAGCTAATTGCCTTTGTATTTCATACCTTAGGCAAGCAGGTGTGAATCACACTTTTCTAAGGAAGTGGCTTAGCCAAGAGATCAGACATATTCTTATCGGTGGGCATTTCTCTATCTGTACATCATGATCACCAAAGATTTCTCAAATCCAATGGCATCACCCTAAGTACTAGTTTAGACCTTTGATGAAACCATGGTTCCTTTTACTTTCGCAATGGCTCCATTGTCATCCCAATACGACAGTATCGGATCAACAATGCTTGGGACCACTTTTAGTTCATAAATGAACTACCTTGTCCAAGCTGCTTCCTAAGCTACCATCGAAAGTAATAATGCACTCTGATTTAGTTGTAGAATCCACAGTCATCTCCTATTTGGAACTCTTCCAACTGACTGTGTCACTATTCAATGTGAACATTTAGCTTGATTGAGATTTAGAGTCATCTCTATCATATTATTAATTAACATCTTACCATAAGATCCTCATCTACATAAATCAAGAATACATCCATAGTCCTTCTCAAGTTCTTGAGGATATTCTTGACAACCACCCTATGACCCTCACTTGGGTCCAACTGGTATCTGCTCATGACCCTCAAAGAATATGATATGTCGGGTCTAGTACATTACATAGTGTACATGATTGATCCTATACCCGAAGCATATGGGGTCAAACTCATGAGTGTCCTTCCATCTTGTGTCTTTGGACACATGGACTTCGAGAGGGTGATCCCATTAAACATGAGAATGTATCCTCTCTTGGATTGCTCCATGCTAAAACTCTTTAGCAATTAAGCTATGAATGTAGACTGTGAAAGACCAAGCAACCTCCTTGATCAATCTCTATAGATCTATATCCCCAATAATTTGGTTGCTTCTCCTAGGTCTTTCATGGAGAAAATTTCTAGATAACCAATATATATTGACAAATTGTATCTTTGAGACATCATTTCCAATAATTAATGTCATCCACATATAATACTAGAATAATGGCCACGCCTTATCCCGCCTTCACCCGACATGATCCGTAACCGGTTTCTCGGACGCGAGAACATATATCGGGACTCTTACCGCTAATTAGACATTGCATATCCAAGTCTTATAATATATCCACATCATATACAAATATCCAAAATAAAACTACCACCGTAGTGGAGTTTACAGTGTCACACATATACAATACTGAGTCCCATTACATATTCAAAAACTATACATTTACAATTATTGATCAGAGTGCGGAACCTACAATGATGAACCCTAGTCGTAGGTCAGTCCCGAAGAATGCTAAGTTCTCTGAGATCGCCTTCTCCGCACCTACACTGATTAAACCCGTGCTAAGCTTTACTTAGTGGTTTCATATATAACGTGCATGTACAAGTTCATATTTAGCATATAACAATAAATGAGTATTGAAAATGTGATGCATATCATAGATTTATACAGTTAATTATGCTTATTCTTATATATAAGTACCCGTAGGTACTTCACAGGTTCATTGTACAGAAGTACCCGTAGGTACTACTGGACTTATACTGTACTACAGGACTTATAATTATTCAGGTCTCCCGTAGGAGTTACAGAGCTTACTCATATTCAGAAATACCCGTATGTATTACAGATCAAAACTATAACCATGTTTGTTTATTATCAAAGCACACTACATAATATGTGAAACAACAAATTATCAATGGTTAAATGAGTAAGATATAGCACATAGCACAAATGAGTATCCAAAGATATTTTACAAGATCAAGGTCACACACTGCCAGAGTGCCAAAAGACCGACAGAGAGTGTCACGCACTAATCGTAGAGTACCGGGCACTAATATGCCGAAGCACGATCAGAGAGTGCCGTCAGCATTCAACTGTGAGAGTACCATACTACTGTGTCAAGACGATCAGAGAGTGCCGTCGCACTAATCAGAGAGTACTGTGTCTTAATAATTGGTCTTAGGCATTTTTATAATTATATGACTTCCGTAACTTACTATTTTATAATAGGGCAGTCTTAGCCATATTATGTGTTCTTGACAGATCGTGATACTCATCCCGGGGTCTTAACTTCATATTTTGACCTCATGTCCTTATAATTTTTAAAGCTAAGGTGCTAAGGGTTCTATTCCAACTGAATCACCCAATTGAGCACCGGAACCTGCTACGTCCGAAACTAATCTCGACTTCTCTATGATTAACTCCATGCAGGAAATGGGCTTCTGTACATGCTCTACTTGAGTGAATATTTCGACCTTAGGAGTCAGAATTTGACAATACTTTCTTTAAGTTTGTTCTCCTGAAGTTTATTTTAAGTGGTCACTTGAATCTCACCAAATCGGATAAGAAATGAGAAAGTTATGGCCAAAATACAAAAACTGGTCAAACCGGAAACCGTAACAGTGCCCCACCGGTAACTTTAACTTCTACCGGTAGGACTTGGCCAAAAATGACCAGAATCGAAGTTCTACCGGTAGAACTTAACTTCTACCGGTAGAAGACACCCGAGAATGCCCAGAATGGGTGTTTTCTCACATTTTTCCTTCACTTTAATCCATGGATCACTCCCACACTTCCTACACACTCAAACCATTCCAATTCACCTCGAATCCTCTTTTCTATTCAATTCATCTTTTCATTTCTCATCTTCTTTCAAACCTTCCAAAGAATTTCTCCCAAAATCATTTCAATATGGGCCTTAACCCATACACAAGCTAAACTCATGATTTGTTAGTTTACTCTAAACCCTAACTCAATTGCTTAATATTTAACCATGAATCCAACCTCAAAGAGAGGATTCTACTTTTCTTGTGGATTTAGAGTATTTACCAACCCTACCTCAATAAATCTGATTAGGAAGAAACTTCTAACAAACCCTGGTAGATTTGGAACTCATAAACCTCTCTAGAATCCCATACAAATCCATGTGATTCATAATAGAGTCTATATCCAAGGTTAGATCCATACCTTGATCTCGTTCCTCCTTCTCCTCTTCTTTCTTCTTCTTTGCTCTCCTCTCTCTCTACGGTTTTTTTTCTCCCAATTTGAGACCAAATTTGGTCTTAAATCCCATCTTTCAAGGCTATAATAATATCAAAACCCATTTTTGGGTTAAGCTGTTTTATTGCCTCATCTCCAACTTCCTCTTAATTACATTTTAACTTTAACATTTATACTTTGGCCTTTAATTATATTAACTATGTCTTTGATGTCCCTTCTTTGGACACTACGGTTTTGTCCTTATAATTCTTACAACTTCCGAAGTTTCTATTTCTACATTTCACAGCTAATTTACGAAAATTTTAATTTATGCCGACATAATAACCTAACATGTTGAAAATAACTAGGGTATATTTCGGGGTGTTACAAATACGACTGCACTCCCACTAACCTTCTTGTACACATAAGCTTCGTCTAAATTTTATGAGAAATCAAACTCTTTGATTGTCTCATCAGATCGGATATTCCAACTCCTAGATGCTTGCTTCAATCCATAAATGGATCTTTGAAGTTTGCATGCTTTATTGCCATTTTTAGGTGTGAAGACCTCCGGTTGTGTCATACACACATTCTTACTTAGGTTTCCTTTGCGGAAAGTCGTCTTCACATCCATTTGTCATATCTCACAATCATAATGAATAGTAATGACAAGGAGTATCCTTTTTGGATTCAAGCATAGCTAACCAAATAAAAGTCTCATCATAGTCAATTCCTTATCTTTGACGATAACCCTTAGCTATAAGCTTAGCCTTATAGGTAATCACATTACCTTCCATGTCAGTCTTCTTCTTGAAGATCCACTTCCACCCTATAGGTTTTATTAATCGGGTAGATCAACTAAAGTCCATACTTGGTTTATATACATGGAATCCATCTCTAACTTCATGGCTTCAAGCCATTTTTCAGACTCTGAACTATTCAGAGATTCATCGTATGTAGTAGTCTCATTGACCTTTATGAGCAATACGTTCTATTGTTCACTAATGAGAAATCCATATTTTTCTGGAACAATACATATCCTACTTGTCCTACGAAGTGCTTGTGTTTCAAAAGGATCAGCTGCTACTTCATCAACATGAATAACAGCCTTAGATTAAGTTAGTTGATTTGTGTCTGTTTAAGCACTTTAAGCTTCACCAAGTTCACCCTTACTCCCATTATCTTCTCTTAGAATAAACTCTTCATATGAGAAGACTGTATACTTTGAAACAAACACGTTTTGTTCCAAAGTGTTGTAGAACTGATATCCAAAATTTCTTTAAGATATCCTACAAATAGACACTTGTCAGATTTAGCCTCCAGCTTGTCTGACAAAGTTCGCTTCTTATAAGCTAGATAACCCCATATTTTTTGTGAGAAAGATAAGGCTCCTTATTAGTCCATATCCCATATAGAGTAACTTCAACCGACTTGGATTTTACTTTGTTTAACACTTAAACAGTAATCTCATGTGCATACCTCTAAGGTGACTCGAGTAGGTCCACTTTTCCCATCATAAACCTTACCAAGTCCAACAAGGTTCGGTTTGTCCTTTTCACCACACTTGTTGGTACGGTGTGTAAGGTGGAGTCCACTTGGATAAAATCTCATTATCTTGGATATGACCCTAAAACTCTTGGCTTAAGTTCGCCACTTAGATCTCATCTAAGTGATTTGATACTTCTCCAAAGCTATTTCTCTACTTCATATCTAAATTCTCCTAACTTTTCAAAGGATTCAGATTTGTATCTCATAAGATACAAGTACCCAAATTGTGAATGATCATCGATAAAAGTAATGAAGCACACAAAACCACCTCTAGCATTAATGGATAAAGGACCATAAACATCGGAATGTATTAGGTCTAATGGTCCATAAGCATGTTCACCCTTTCCCTTAAAGGGCAACTCGGTCATCTTTGCCTAACAAGCAAGATTCACATGTGTCAAATGATTCACGATCAAATGACCCCAAGCTAACACAATTATGTAACTCAATCATGCGTCTCTCACTTGCATGGCCAAGGCGACAATGCCATGAGTAAGATGATTTCAAATTATCTCCCTTTGGCCTTTTCATTGTCATGAACTTTTAAAATTGGATTGGACATATCTAATATGTAAATCCCATTGCTTAATGTACCACCAACATAAAAGACATCATAATGTAACAACCATTGTTACAAAATATAAATAAAAACCCTTTTGTTCAAATTAAAAAACTGGAAAAATTTCTTCATCAATGCTGGGACATAACAACAATCATCCAAATTTAAACAAAGACCACTAGGGAGATTCAAAACATAAGTCCATATAGCAACATCTGCAACTCTTGCATTATTGCCGACTCAAAGGTCAAACTCTCCCTTGGTGAGCTTCCTAATGCTCCCACAACTGGTGTCATATACTCATGTGTTGTTAGGAGAAACAATATTAACCTTAATGACATAAATTCCTGAAGAGGATGGAGCATCACATGCCACCTTCTTTTTGGATTCCATGTAGGCCTTGCAGTTCCTCTTCCAATGGCCAACTTGACCACAATAGAAGCAAGTCTCTTTTGGGGCAGTCTCCTTGCCTTTCTTCTCAGCCAATTTCCCCTTAGCTATCTTGGTGACCAATTCGAGTATGGTGGACACAATATAGTCCATCCTATAGTCAAGCACAAATTGTGTAGAACTATCAGGTAACCTGGCCAAAATCAAGTCTACACTCAATTCAAAGTCCATCCAATAACCCAATTGATTCAACCTCTCAATGTGTTCATACATCTTCAGTGCATGCTGCATTGGGGTTATCCCCTCCTCCATCTTAGAACTAAAAAGCAGTTCATAGACTTTGAACCTTTTAGTTCTCACATGCCCATTATAATGTTCCCTCAGATGGCGCACTATGGAATATGCATCCATAATCTTATACTGCTTCTGAAACTCAGGTAACATGGAGGTGTGGATAATTAATCCCGCCCTCGCACTATCAACCAAGTGCTTCTGATATGCCCTCTAGATGCTTTCAGGTGCATCATCAATTGGGACTGAGGGAGTGGCTGAACAATGACATAGGCTAATCTTTCCCTTTTGAGAACTATTCTCCAATTCTTTAGCCAGTCTAAGAAGTTAGGCCCGATCAAAATATTGGCATTCATTTTTTACTGCGAGTTCACATTCATTGACATGGTTTGATTCTAATAGCCTAGATGTAAAAGAGATCATATTAGATTGTACTTAAAATGCATGATTATTACGGCTTGATAATTACGCATTATGGCTCCCACTATTTCATTACGAGTCCATAGCCCTCACTATTGATATGAAAGAACCTATATGGAGGTTCTTCTAGTGGGTCGATATCCAATATCACCAAGAATGACCTTGGATTTACCCAACAAGCCATCTTAGGTTAAAAGGTAGGTATCTTGTCCATATCAATTGTAATCGTTTGCAATTTGAGAATCCAATATCACTAAGAGTGACCTTGGGTTTACCTAACAAGCCATCTTGGATCAATAGATAGGTATCTTGTCTATACCAATTGTACCGATGCAATCCATCAACCCTGCTATCAATTGCTGATTTTGTGCACCATCATCATTATCAACCTGCTGATAATGTAGAGTCTATGTACACTGACCCAACTGCATCTCTATCTAACATTAACCTTTAGTTTGCCCAACAAGCTAACAAGTCTAGTTAAGGTCAGCCCACGAATCAGGAAAACCCATTTCCATGGATAGAACATGTCCTTATAGAAAGGGCTTGGGTTTACCCAGCAACCCCATTTCCATATGAACTTAGATTCACACCATATTAGTGGAAGATGTTAGCCTTAATATATTAATAATTGAGGGGTTTCTTTAGATAGTTCTCATCATTTCTTTAGCATGCTTTAACTATTCCTCTCATGAAATTATAAAGATAGTTACTCTAACTATATGTCATGATTATGGACATTCTAAAATCAATTCCATGAGCCAAAATGGAATTGACTAGGTCAAACCTATGGACATGCATGATTATTACAACCCATGAAAAGGGGAACCACCCTTACATTTCCCAAGGTCTTCTTTCTTGGATCCTCCTCCACGCTCCTTTCTCCTTTGTATATCCACCAACTAATCATAATCCTATGTAATCTAATTACATGCATTCAAAAGAAGAACCTCAAGTTACATTTGAGGGGGCTTTAGATAAGAAGAGAAATACAAAGAGAAAATAGAGAGAGGCAGGAAAACGCAGGCCCTATTTACCCAAAAAGAAATAATAATCAAATGCAATATGCTCAATCACCATTGGGCAAAGTCAATAAGCATCCATCATATCAACATACACCCTTAAACTTACAGTCTCTAATGTAACCCATTGAAAGTTAAAGATAATGGCACCCCATGATTTCAAAAGTATATGAAAAGGTTTTTCGCTTCCTGAATACGTCTTCTGAAATAAATGATCCATATTCGCTTGCCAACACTTAAACTATAACCTATGTTCAACACTTGAACTAAACTGATTCAACAACTTGAATCAATAACCAGATTCAACTCTTGAATTACAAGCCCAATTCAACTCTCAAATTACAAGATTGATTCACTCTCGAAACTTTAACTTATTCATCTTCTTGAATCATAAAACTTGATTCAAGTTTTAAATCTCTAACTAGTTCAACTCCTTGAACCATAAAATTTCCAAAAGATCATTTTTGTCCAAAGTTCTCTTGTAGGTAATTTCAACATGATTTTAGAAATCCATGATTCTAGAAATTTTAAAGCTAAACGGTTAAGTTTTAACTTGCACATCTCTATTTCAAATATACTAGAGTAGCGTGTTCGAAATTTGTGCAAAACCATAAGAGAAATGAGACAAACAAGGCACCTTACGTCACGATGTTGGAAGGGTTCAAAATCCCACTATAAGTCCTCATAAAGCAACGTTTTTTTGCCTAGGATGAACAACGTCGCGACGTTGAGAATGAACGTTGCGACATTGTTGGGTCTACAACTACAGGAACATGTAAAAATCCCAACTTTGGGACTTTTAATCTCATCCAAGTTGTTTCTCCTTCATAAAAACCATCCTTGATCATGTCATGACCAGATTACATGAAGAATAACATTGCATCTACTTCTCAAACAAAACCTACTCAACCTTTGAAAAACATAGTACTAAACCGAAAAACTCTCAACAAAGATCCGATTTGATGAAACTAAGTGAGCTCTGATACAACTGTAGGGATTCCTAAGTGCCAAGAGCACTAATGCACAACAAAAATAACAAAAAAAAAATCGAAATCCCACCTATTGGACCATCATAGTTCATCAAAATCGGATCAAAACAAAACCAAGAGTTCAAAACATGGTATACCTTTGTAGATCTACTCTTAGAGAGTGTTTACAGCTTGACTAGAAACGAACCACGTCCTTGGTTCGTCTCTAATGGTATCCACACAAAAATAAGACTCGAGAACCTCCAAGGAGACAAAGTTGAAAGCAAACTCAGTGCTAGTCAAGCTTAGTTTCAATGAGGGATGAAGAAGATGCTCTCAACCTTCTTCTTCTTCTTGGTTCTTCACAAGAACAAGAGAGAACTCACCATTCTCTTTAGGTTTTGGAGATTAGGGTTTCAATGATCAACCATTAAGGTTAGGGTTTCTCCCATAACCACATATTTATAGGAGAAGCCCTCCCTATGAAAAGACTAAAATGCCCTCATTCAAGATTGAAAATGCTACATGCATCTCCATGCATTGTAGCATGCTCCCTCATAGGCCTTAAGCCCATGAGTAAGCTTTTGCCTATCCCATTCTCTAAATGAGTCCTCGTTGTCTCGGGATTCCACTAATCCCAGAGCGGTCTAATCCCCAAATTGAAGTCCCTCAGGATTGGATCACATCTAAGTCCGTTTTATATCAAGTCTCCATCTTCTAAGTGTCTGACCCATTAGGTTGCCGATTATGTTGGCCACTTAATTCAACTATTGAATTAAGCAAGTCATGAGCGGCGTCTAGCAACACATCATGACTCCCAATTGACTAGAGATTCAGTGATCTAACTACAAACCATTCCATGGACAAATACCACACAATTCGTCATTTCACCAATCTATACCCCACTCGGTTAAGAGCATGAATAAAGTGTAGCTCCCACTAGACTGACTACGCCACATCTAGCCCAAGTAATATTAGATCTTGTCCCTAGACTCACCATCGCTATGCACTGAAGACACTCTTCACGGTATTTCCACTCGTGTGTGTGGCTAAATATTTCAGAATTCATCCCGACAATAGTTAACAGTATACTCCTCCTCATTGGGAGTGGTGAATCCTTTGTTGGATACTCAATTACCTTCGAACACCTCAAGCTATACCCAACTATCACCCAAAGATCGACCTCCAAGAGGCAACGTGGATCAAGGTCAAAGTACAAAATCAGCATCCAAGATATCCTTGAGCACCTAAAGTCTAAGGATACATGCATCATTGTTATGATGAGACAATCATCTACATACAAATAAATAATCCATATGATTGTCTCATAGCAGGTCCCCGATGTACTTAGCTACTCTTATCAAGCATCCACATGTCAACTCTAATCAACTCATGATCACGGTTTAAAAAATCCATTACTTGATCCAATCAAGGAGTATGACATGTGCTAGTATGTTCGGATCAACAATGTCCGGGGCCTCGCTGGATTTTAGCGACTAGGGGATAATTTAGATACTAACATAATCACATTATTAGAACTTAGTCACATCGCAGATCCTCATCAATGATCCTTTAGCATAAAAAAGTTTATGCATCATGGTTTACAATTAATCCATTAATGAGATTCAAATCCCATCTAATAATAACACCCAATCACTGGTAAGACGCCTTAATAGAAATCCTTAAGATACACAATCAGCGCGGCGTGATCGCCTTAGATACTTCTCATCAAGAGAGGGTTCATGACTCGTCACATGCCCATAAGCACCACCCAAAGTGGCCAAGACTAGGACTCACACGCTTGGCTTCCGAGGGCACGTGAGGACACGTGCCAACTTGGATTATGACCAAATTTGGCTAGCTAATCCCTCTCTTGGTGGTCTACCTTCTTGTAAAATTTCGTAGTAATCTGAATTTTTTGTAATGACTAGCTATGATTTTAGTTTCTAGATTTAGATGCTGCCTAGGGACATGTGCAACCTTAGATTTGGACGAACTTTGACTAGAAAATTTCTTATGTGGTGTTCTAACCCTCAGTAAAATTTCATGATGATCTAAGTTTTGTGTGGTGACTACAACGATTTTGGTTTATGACTTCTGGCAAGGCGTGGAGACGCGTGTGACATCAGATTTGGACAAATTTTGGTTAACTGGTTCCTCATGTAGTGATCTACCTTCCTGTAAATTTTCGTGATGATCTGATTTCTGTACGAATTTTGACGACGATTTTGGTGCTCGACTTATGAAGGGGACTAGTTAAGGTTTTGTGTTTTGGGGCTTAAAAACCTAAAAACCAATTCTAACTTGGCCCATAATTCAAAGAATTTCAAGACCTGATTGAAAGATGGATTGTGAGTTAGATATCAAGTTAGGCTTCTTTGCATTATTGGGCTTGTAATTTTCTTTTTCTAGGAAACCATGGATTAAGGGCTCAAGGCTTATTCTTCACATAACTTATTTATATAGATATTAGGCTACCTCGAGCCTGGTCTACCCATTGGCTGGTCCGAACTAAACTCCCGAGGACGCCCTACGAAGCCATTTATCAAATACATTCATTAATATAAGCATTTGTTTCCCAAATATTTGTCAAGCGATTTCAATTGGGGTAAGCCCATAAATTACATAAATTCAATGCAATTCTTTACAAAATATGCATTTAACCAAAATGGCATTTTATGCCGTTACAACATAAAATCTAAAATCATATTCAGATATAGGTACAAAAAATAATTTCGGGTTGAACTCTTTGTTTACAAACAATGCTATGCTCAAATGGTGAGAGGATGCATTGTGACGCTATAAATTCGTGAACTTCTAAAATGACTCAGCTCCTCGACCTTGGGTCCGCCAATCACTCGCTTCATCACTGTACCTGTGCATTGATAAATAAGACGCTAAGCATTTTCATGCTTTGGTTCTATATAGTTCTCTATTCCATTTCGCAAATTAATACAAATCATGCATTTATCAAAATAATGCCTTTATACAATGTCTATGTGTAATGCAAGATACTTATACAAATACACTTTTTAATATCATTTTTCACTTTTCGGTTTGCAATTTCACATATGACTATAGAGTCAACATTCACGACAGATTCAGTTGGTGAATCATATCCTGTTTGTCATTCAGTAGTAATGTGATTTCACTTTCAATATTACAATCTCACATTGAACTATAGAAATTAACATTCACAATTAATTCGCTTTGGTGAATCCCGCCTCGTTTTTCCCATTCAAGAGGTAAAGGATTTCACATTGAACAAATACGGTTACCTTCATGATGAATTCAGTTGGTGAATCCTATCATGTTGGTCATTCAATAATGTATTTCAAATCAATTTACTCTTATGCAGTAAATTCACTTATAGTTCAAATACACACGCACATGCAGATATTTGACAAACATTTCGAATACTAATAATTCAAATCAATATATATATATATATATATATATATATATTTCACAAATAGAACTTGAAATGGGAATTGGAGTCATAGAGAAATGCATGCACTTAATTTATCGATCCCTTGTCTCTTCGATACCTTCGCCCTAGGGTCGCTGTCGCCTTCACCCGCACCTAGTCAAATACAAATTCTCCACTCTTAGTGTTGAACAATTAATCGCATCTAAACATGGTGTACCAAATGAAAGCACACATATTATTTTTCACTCTAGTTTCATTCTTAGACGAACCCCATTAATCATTTATTAGGATCTTAAACTATCTATGTACAAAACTAAACTCTCGTAACAAAATCCAAAATTTTGTCCTCCAATGAAGAGAAGCACGCCGCCAAGGTAGACGCCTACATACCCAAGGTGCCATTTTAGCCCTCTGACCTCGGGCCGGGCAAGGCATCCCACGCTGCGTAGGTCTACGCGTTTGGGTTCCCCACGCGCGGAGCCCACGTGCCCGTATTTTCTAGTTTGCTCTTTTGCATTTTTCTCCAAAATCCTCAAAACCCAAAACAAATCATGGAATCACTCCTAATAATATCCTAAACCCATCCATGAGTTAAAACCCATGGATGGATTTGGGTTTTAACTCCAAACATCATTTAAAGAAATCTAGGGTTCTTTTACCTTAAATCTCTTTAAATTTTCTTCACCCAAGATGCTTGATCACTTCGAAACCAGAAATGGGGATGATCTCCCTCCAAAATCACTTCTTCTTGCAAAACCCTAGCTTTCTCCTCTCTCTCTTGTCTCCAAAACGTTTTTGCTCAAAATGAGCATTCCAAGACCAAATGTGATCTAATATCACTTATTCTCTTATAAGGCCATGTTTGGCTTCCTCATTAAATCTCATTTTTCCATTTTACTCACTTAAAGCTTACTAGTCTCCTTATTTCTACATTCACTTATCATCAATGATTAAAAAATCGGAAATGTCGACCGATATATCGACGATATATCTGATATCGGTCGACATCGAAACTAAATATACAAACGATGGTCAGTTGCTCGAAATTTCGGTATTGTGTTGGTAATATCGCCAATATATCGGCGATATATCGGTTGAGGTCGATATATCGACGATAAATTCCGATTTTCCACCTATATTTCACAGACAAATTGCAAAAAAAAAAAAAGAATGAAAACGAGATTCATCAAAGAGAGGATGGAAAAAAGGAAGAGAGAAAAGAAAAAAAAAGAGAAGATGGGAATACGAGAGACAGCTTGTTGCTAGGACAGGAGAAAGAAGAAAAAGAAGATGGAAGAACTAAAATTCAACTACCGATATATCCGTCAATACCGATATTTTGATCATTGCTTATCATTTATTTCACATTAGCATTTAAGCTTATCATTTGACTCTTAGGTCCTTATTTTACAAATTTCCAAATTGCCCTTTTCACTTATTATTTCCGGTTCAATCAATTTCATTTTAGCATATAATATTTAATCATATGCTCACATATTCAGCCTCTCTACTTTTCACAATTTAACAATTTACTTCAGTTTTCCTGGAAAAACCCAAGTTTTGCTCAATTTATACCGGGAATATATAATAAAATTATTATATAAATTCTAGGATATTTTTGAGGGATTACAGATATAACATATGATATATGTTTGCCATGCTATTTAGAATATGTGGTGCCAAATAATTTCATCATTTAATATAGATATGTGCATAATGATATTTGTTTTGTCTAGATAATATTGTTATGAAAAATCTAGTTGAATTATTGTAAAATATTGAATGAGGTTGGTTAAAATTAATTTAATTAATTTGAAACTTGTGGACTCCATTAAGGATCCAATAAAAAAATGATTATGCAATGCCACAACGGATAAATATGATCAGATTTTATGGGATTGGATTTTTCAATTTTAGTAACATTAATGTTTAGATAATATTATTATGGAAAACCTGATAAATTAATGTAAAATATTGAATGAGTAAAAGTTAAAATTAATTTAATTAATTTGAAACCTACTGGCTCCATTAAGGGTCTAATAATGAAATGGTTATGTGATCCCCACCTGATAAACATGACCGGATTTTATTAGATTTGATCTAAAATAATTTTAAATGTTAATGAGGTTGTACATCCTTATAACACCCAAAATTATACCCTAGTAGTTTTATGACATATTTAGGGTATAATGGAAGTCAAATTTGTATTTTTCATAAATTTAAGTGCTAAGTGTGAAAAATGGTAAACTGGTAAATTGTCAATTAAAGACTCAAAAGACATAAAATAAGAAGTTAGTATGCCATTGTAGAATATTAATAAGTTAATTGTCAAATTTAATGAAGTAGGAGGACTAAATAGAAAAGGGCTAAAAATTTGAGTCAAATTACATAAGAGAACAACTTGTCTTTTAGAATGGAGAAATTCCCCATTTTTGGGCTTTGAGAGCTAGGGCACCCGGTTGTGTAGAGAGGAGACCAAAATTGGTTTGCTCAATCCATTGTTCTTGGCTCTCCTTATTCAAGCAAAGAGAAGGAAAGGAAAGGAAGGAAGGCCAGAGTAAGAGTACAGTTTAGGTTGCTTTCAAGATAAATCAAGGTTAGGAAAAATCCTAACTCTTCCTGTAAATGTGTTTTTTGTTGGTTTGAGTTGGGTTTGAGGTTGGTTTTGAGTTTGTTTTGGTTTGGAGTTGGATTTGTCCGGTGAAAAGGTCTAAAATGCAACATTTATGTTCAAGCCCGACGCCCTTCGCCTAGGAGAAGAGTTCTTCACCTTGGTGAAGGCCAGGTGTCTTCCTTCTAGTTGTCTATCTCTTTGCCTAAGCGAAGGTCTGTCTCGCCTAGGCAAACCCGAGACCGTCTTCTGACCATTACCCCTTCGTCTCGGCGAAGCGAACCAGTGCTTCGAGGCATGCTTTGTTTTCTTGCTTTGTTTGACCTCTTCTTTGCTTGCTTTGCTTTCTATTTCTACAAAACCTAAGCAAATGAGGGAAATATAGTCATAAAAATGGACTAAGAGTATAACATGAATGTTATTAAGACCTGATAAAAATGCTCAACACATATAATTGTATGCTGTCATTGAACGATAGTGAATAAATAGGGACTAGTTCTTTCAACACCCTGTTCTCGTGCACCAGCACCCGGCTCAGAATTAATTAGTACACCTATTTAGTGCCATTTAGCATACTCCTCAGCAAGGGTGTTAAAAAGTCACAATGGACTCGCTTACGGCCACTCCTGCTTTTGTAATTATACCGCACGCATTTAGTACCTATCGTACCGTGTCCCTGTTATTCATTTTCATTGGTTCATGCAAGCAAACATTTATATGAAAAGTATCTGAATAATGAATAATATGAAAACAAATGTAATCAGTTCGAATGCTAAGGCATATCTCAGTTCGAAAGCTTAGCACGAGTGTTTCATCTGCAAGTTCGTGTTACTATGACATCCCACTCTCGCTAAGGCCAACACACATTAGAGTCCTCTTATGTAGGTCCTTAATTTTGCTTTGATTTTGTAATAGAGATGTAAATGTAACATTTTGTTATAGTGAAACTTGTATGGATACAAGTAGTTATAGAATCAAGCATATATGTACGACATTTTAAATACCACTATAGTGGTAGTTTTACAAGGTTATGATTTGTAGTCAAGAATTTCCATAATTCTAGCTTTTTGAAACAAGCTTATGTCACTTATGAATCTATGCTTGAAATGGTCCTAAATAATGCCAGAAAATCAAGTTAATAGGTCTCAGCTCTATGTGGCATCCTCTCACTCTTGTCGCAATCGTGAATGCTGTAAACACTTGAATATTAAAGATGTAATTTTTAATTTAAAATAATAATTATTATCTAATTTTAGTAGCATGATAATCTCTTCCTAACGAGGCTCATAGGTGTAATTAAATGCCCAAAGTTTATTGAAACAAAGTTTTTATTGATAAATGTTTGTATTATTTAAGAAAGTTCTTAATCAATTTCCCATGGATAGTGACTTTTTGGTACATGTTTAGAAAAGTCAAGTCATAAGGGCGATAAAAGCCTAAGGTAAGGAGTTTTTTAGAGGGAACATTGTGATCCCAATGAACTCACCCAGACCTTTCCTCGTATTAACATAGAAATCAAGCATCACAAAGGTTACTATTTGAGCTTTAGTGAGGCAGTATTAGGACGCTTCGCATCATGTTCAAAATTAGTTTTATTTATAAAATATCTTACTGATAACAAGTGTTTTATAATGGAAACTAGGATATTGTTGCAATAAATAAACTTACCCATTGGTATATTTGTTGATTGCGTGCTTTTATTTATTCAGAAAATGACATATTTTAATCCTCTAGTTGCAATTTTGAGTCAAAAACCATTGGGTGGAAGTAATTATGACCTATGGGAAAACCAAAAACCCTAAGAGCCCACTGCTATTGCTTCTAAGGAAACTAAGAAGCAATTTATAGATTGGCAACAGGTGTTAAGACCAAAAGATATATATAAATTTATGACACTACTACCAAAGGACTATTACCTAATCCCCGACAACAGCACCAAAAGCTTGTTAAGACCTAACTATATGATATGATCAGTATATGCCAATCTTCTGGTACTGCCACACAAGAACTTTTCAATCCATGGTAACAACACCAAAAACTTGTCAAGACCATTTCTCATGTGTATGAAAAGATGGAATTGTTCTTTCTTTTGAAAATGACTCATTTAAAATTTGTGTTTGTGGTCTAGATCACTGCAAGTGCACAAGTCGTACAAGTAATAACAGTGGATATTTAAAGTTCAGATATCGTTCTCACGAGGAAGGATGATAAATCAAAAGACTAACTACCCCAATTACTCAAGATCATTACTATTTGAACTCCACTGATATGATGATAAGAAAACTAAAATGTAGTCTTAGACTGAAATCTTAAATATACAAAAGTAAAGTTTAATAAAATTAGGGTTGAGGATTCACTGAGTGAGGCAAAATTGGACATGGATTAATTAATAATAATCAATTTTTGCATCATTTCGATTCATAACTCAACCATCAATTGGAAAACTGAGTTTGTCAAAGATCTGAGTAGTATAGTTTGGATTTTCCTCGACCATACTTTTCATTGATTAAAGATTCATATTCATTTACGAGACATGATTCTGTCCAGGTTACTTGCTAATATATAACTCTCTTTCTAAGATTTAAGTATTTTTCCTTTTCGATGCTTCATACATGAGATCTTAGGAATGCAAGATTATTGCCCCATAGAGACGGGATCTTGCAAGCCTTCTCATTTGATTGACACCTCATCCTACATACAATAAATTTCCATCTCCTTGATTAGATCTCAGCTAACACGGGATCAG
Organism: Tetrastigma voinierianum; assembly: GCA_016808115.1. Classification (NCBI taxonomy): domain Eukaryota; kingdom Viridiplantae; phylum Streptophyta; class Magnoliopsida; order Vitales; family Vitaceae; genus Tetrastigma; species Tetrastigma voinierianum. The sequence continues at coordinate 1,201,156 of JAEQBH010000656.1, read as the reverse complement.
AATCAATTCAACAGAAAGAGGAAACACCTCTGAGTGATTAAACAAATACTTCGTGCTTAGATCTCTCAGCTTATAAGTAAGTTGAATCTATCTGTATCCTTGAGATTCGTGGTTCCATAGTATTAGTCTACCATACCCCACAGGAAGCTGCTCTACACTCTCAGGATTCTCCATCTTTGTGTCCATAGAGGCCGCCTCCACAGAAATCCCAGTGAGATCTGATGCCTTGCATTGGATCTGATTACTAGTCTTTGAGAGCAAAATAAATTTATAAACAATACCAATCAAATAAATTTAAGAATTCTAATTAAACTTTCTTCCACCTTATCTTTTGCGACAAAATAGTATCATCGATGACCCATTTCCGGTGAGCTCGACTTTTGAAACTAGTTTACTCATATCGGTGTTCTTGATCAAGAAGTCCTTGAAATCATAAACGGCGAAATAAATAGATAGACGAAACCTTCTAGCATCCATTTAAATCAAACAGTAAATGAAAAGAATAATTTATAAAGAAATACCAGTTCGAAACTGCACTTCCGTATAATACCCAAATCCAAAAACTTAAAGGAAAACTAACAAAATAAAACTATACTAAGCTAAATCTACTAAAATGGAAAATAAAAGAAAAAAATAAAAATGTACAAGAGTCTTCAGCCACCTAGAAATCCTGGAGCTACTAAAAGCTACACACATTGCCCTATAAGCGTGTATTTATAGGCTTTCCAATGTTGGGCCTCACTTCATTAATTATGTTGTGGACTCCCGAATTAAAGCTGAGTGGTCTCTTTGTCACATGACACATAGAAGATGCAGCCGCGACCAGGCTTCCCGATCTTTGTATTTGCCTCTGTCGTAGCTTCTTGTATTCTATCGCGACTTGTTCTCTGGGCTTGCTCTTGAATTGTGTCGCGACATACTTTGATAATGTCGCGACATAAATTGTATTCAGCAGACTTGTTCTTGTCGCGACAGGAATGCTTTGTGTCGCAACACCAAATCTGTTCGCACCCAACTTCTCATGTCTATGTTCTTCTGGAGTTTGTAGCGACATAATTTTCCTTGTCGCGACAAACAATTGCTTTTTAGCCTAGCAACTCTGTCGTGACAGAGTTTTCTCTATCACGACAGGATTTCTTTAAGTCCTTAGCGATTTATATCGTGACAAGAAACTCTTTGGTTGCGACAAACTTTTCTTCTCTGGTTCTTGTGGAGTTCTTTATTTTTGTTTGTCGCGACATAGGAGAATATATGTTCGCAGCGCACTTAAGCTTGCCTTAACCATTCTCAAGTCTTCTTCAATTTACGCCGCGACCTACTTTTCTGCAGCCGGGACATAATTTTATCATTTCTTAGCTTTATTATTAGACGAGAAAACTTCTTTGTATGACTCACTGGTTTGCCTTGACTCTTGATTATCTTGTAATGAAATTTCTTTGTCTCCATTCTTCTTGTGTTGCTTTTCAGCTTCTTGTCGCGACAGGGAATTTACCTCCTTCATGTTTTATTTGTTGCGACAGAGATTGGGTTGCTCTTGGTTGTGAATTATGATTGCTATGTCACGATAGGATTTTCTTTGTTGCGACAATAGTTCTTCCTTGAGTTGGCTTGATGTTGAGAAGCTTTGTCATGATCACTTTGCTTAATGTCTCGGTTGACTTGTATTTATGTCGAGCAATTCTGTCACGATCAGAATTGTCTTTTGTCGCGACGAGTGCATCTGTGCCTTGACTTTTTATGTTGCGACATAAATTATCTTGTCATGATGAGTTTATTGCTCTGTTTCCAATCTTTGTCGCAGCGGAGTAAAGTTGTCCTTGACCAGTTTCCTCCATAATTTTCTTTAACAATATCGCGACAGAAAAATTCTTTGTCGCCACACAATTTCTCCTTCAGCATTTGAGTTTTGTCTGAGCTTTGTTGCGACATTTAGTTGCTGGCTGCGACATAGTTCCTTTGGCCTGCTTGAATTTTGTGTCGCGACATACAAAACTTATGTCGCGACACAGACTGCTGCATTTTCCACCTTTTTGCTTCTTTTAACATTTTCTCTCTTTCAATTAACACACAGTAAAACAAAAGTTAGTGAATATTCAATAATTAGGCATACGAATGGATCTAAAATTGTTAAAAACATGCCAAAAAATTGATTAAAAATAGATGAGTTTGGACTCATCCTTGACCCGATCTGACGACTCATGATTATATTCTTATCGACATTGCAAAACATCTACGGAAGCAAATCAATGATCTAAAGTATGTGTCAAACATAGTTCAAACTCTAGATAGGATGTTTACTAAAAGTAGCAGTACTACTAGACAAGCAGCCATAAGGGCACTAATTAACACTGGCATGACTAGAGGAAATGTACAAGACCACTACCTAAAAATGATGGGGCACATCAGTACCGCGGAAGTGATGGGTAGTCTAAATGTTGTTAAGGCTTGTTTGGTGCAGAATTACAATGATAAATGAATCATTGATGTAGGAGCCACTAACCATGTTTGCTACTCCTTGGAGTTGTTTAAACAAAGTAGACCACTCAGTAAAGGACAAAGAAGCTTGAAATTGGGAAACGGGGAATACGTCTCCATAATGGCAGTATGACTAGCGGAGTTATGTTTTTAAAACCTTATGTTTACCAAACCTTATGTTTTTAAGAGGAATTTGGTTTCTACTAGTTGAACATGGTTTAACTATGTAGTTTAATTCCTCGGTTTTGATAAACAGTAATAATTCTTTTATTCTCTCCAGATTATTGATGATTAATATATATTTTTTAACTTCTTTGTCCTATAGTATTAATGTATAGAATATACTAATGATGACAACTCACCTTATCTAAGAAAATGAAAGTTTTCAAATGAAACTTATTTGTGGCACTTGCGATTTGGTCGTATTAATCATAACAGAATTCACGGTTTTGTTAAAAGTCGAATTTTAAATTCCTTCATCTTTGAACCTATATCAAGTATGTGAATCAAGGTTGGAAGGTAAAATAACAAAGAGGTCCTTCACGACCGAAGGAAATCGTGTTACTAAGAGTTGGGATTGGTACAAACTGATGTGTGTGGAGCAATGAGCATTCAAGCCAGAAACGGGTGTGAGTATTTCATTACCTTTACTGATGACTACTCATGATATGGAGATATTTACCTAATGCGCCATAAGTCTGAAACTTTTGAAAATTTTCAAGAATATATGAGGCAGAAAAGCAGTTGGGTGTCCATATCAAGTAGTTTCGGTCTGACCAAGGTGGTGAATACCTATCTAGAGAGTCCTCAAGTCTTACTTGGCTAAAGATGGGATAATTTCTCAATTATCATATCCTGAAATGCCCTAGAAAAATGGAGTCTTTGAAAGAAGAAACAAAACCCTTTTAGATATGGTGAAGTCGATGCTCTGTTACTCATCATTACCGAAATCGTTTTGAGGATATGCCTTAGAAACAATTGTTTACATACTAAACTTGGCTCCATCTAAATCTGTTTCAAAGATACCCACAAAGTTATGGAAATGGTGCAAACCCAATTTTAACCATATCTGAATTTGGGGTGCCCCGACACATGTCTTAGCACATAAATCACAAAAATTGGAATCTCGTATAGAAATGTGTTAGTTTATTGGCTATCCTAAGGGAACGAGAAGTGGAATATTTTATAATCCAAAGGAAAATAAGTTAATAGTGAGCACTCATGCCACTTTCTTAGAAGAGGATTATATGAACACTTTTAAACCTAGGACCAAAGTGGCTCTTGAAGAGCTTGACTCGGTTCTAAATCCACAAGAAACTCCTAATTTTGCACCCTTCTTTCTTGTTGATGTTCAAAGAGGGAAATATGTACAACAAGTACCCGAAGGTGAACAAGCTCAAGACCAAATTCAAGAAACTCGAGAACAAGAAAATAATGAAGAGATTGGAAATCCACCTGAACCAAAAAACTTGAATCCTCTTGTGCATGTACAACAACCAATGTAGTAAACTTGTAGTGTGAGGATAATACATAAACCTGCAAGGCATGCCTTGTTAGGAAAGATGTATCAAGTCAAGACATACGAAGAAGCATTGGATGATGTTGATGTGCAATAATGGAAAAGGGCAATGGACCGTGAGATGGAATCTATGGGTTCAAACTCAATATGGTTTCTTGTAAAAGCTCCTAGAGGGGTAAAACCCATTGGAAGCAAGTTGATATAAAAGAAAAAGAGCCTTGGTAAACCATGTGTGGGATGTTGATGTGCAAGAGTGGAAAAGGGTAATGGACCGTGAGATGGAATCTATGGGTTCAAACTCAATATGGTCTCTTGTAGAAGCTCCTAGAGAGGTAAAACTCATCGGAAGCAAGTTGATCAAAAAGAAAAAGAGATGGAAAACCATGTGTGCATAAAAGATTCAAGGTACAATGGTAGTCTTCCCTATTCTTTACGTAGATGACATCCTGTTAATTGGAGACAATGTGAAGTGTTGTCAGACGTAAGGGGTTATCTGAAATAACATTTTGATATAAGAGACTTAGGTGAAGCTAACTAGATTCTAAGAATCAAAATTTTATGAGACCAGAAGAATAAGATGCTATCTCTGTCCCAAGCTTCTTAGTGGCTAGTTTTGGCATGGAGAATTCCAAGAAGGGGTTTCTACCCTTTAGACATGGAATTCATCTTTCTAAGGGACAATCACATAAAACCCCCAAAGAGAAAGAACTCATGTCTAACATGTTATGCACTGGGTGAGGTGTTTTCTATGCAGTGGGAATCATAAGTCAATACAAATCAGATCCTAAAGAAGAACACTAGACTACAGTGAAAATATATATTCAAGTATCTAAAGAGAACGAGGGATTATATGTTGGTGTATTCCAGTGGGAGTCTTGGAATACTTGGTTATAGAGACTATGATTTCCAAGGGGATATTGACTCTTGTAAAATTGTAAATGAGGAGAACCTAACAGACCGGTTTACTAAGACTCTTTCCGAGCGTGTGTTTGAGAAGCATGTAAATTGTATGGGCCTTAGGAGTGCTTAAGACGTACTTTAAAGTAAGTGGGAGATGGCTACATTAATGCTCTAAGAGTAGAACTAAATGTAATTTCATTTCCCAATTGTATGAATTTCTTAAATTCTTATACACGCATTGCTTCACATATAAGGTCCAAATTAATTATGCAGTATATGATCATATGGATAGGTCCATAGAAGACATGGTCATAGGTTCTCATAATTAATGAATTGTCTCACAGTTAATAAATAAAGTTTGGCATTTTATTTAGACTGTAATATTCTATAAAAATAATATGTCTCGGTTATTATAGAATATTAGAGTGAGTTATGTTGTACCCACTTGGAGAGGGTCAAGAAAAATTTAATTAAAGGTAATATTTTGTAAAAATGAATTAAATCTCAGACAATATTAGTTATGCTATTTTTCTTAATCCTGAGTATATTATAAATAGGAAGTTAAGTAATTATCATTCTTTGAGTTATCAATAAGTGAGGTCTCCTTTTAAAGACCAATACCTTGACGATTTAAGAATAATGATCATTTGACCACCAAAGTTTATGAGATATACAAAAATGAAATTTGTATGAAATATCCTCTTAATATGTTTTGGTACTCAAATGGTGAAAGACACTAGCCAATGCATTGGATTCGTTAGAAAAAATGATAAGTTAAGAGAATAAATAATTAATTGATTGACATAAACCCTTATCGATTAATTATCAATATTTTACAAAGAAAAAATACATTTAATATGTACATTATTAATCTTGGAGTTCACATCTGGGCTTTTAGTGGAATAGCACCGAATAAGATCATGGTCTCAAACTTGCTTCTGAGCAAGCAGAAGAATGTTGGATTTATGCTCTAGAAACAATCTAAGTTGTTGATCAAGAGCCAAAATTAACAATGCAAGGTCGGTTGCTTGTCAGACAAGTAACCTTATAAGGTTAAGATTTGCAATCTATAAATAGACTCATCTCCCTAGGATCTTCATGCATTCTCCCAAGGGCCTTTACACACATACGCGGGTGTTCTCTCGTCTAGTTTCTGGCAATTAGGCGAGCTCACACGCAGATCTGTCGCGACTCAAATAGCTTGGAATGTCCCGCAGCAAGAGGTTAGTAGACCCTAAGAATGATAACATTAGTTTATCACACATCTTGTTCGATCATAATCCAGACTTCTGATGAACATTGATCCCTACAACAATTTTACCTAAAAGGAATAAACATAGAAATGTTTGATCTTCTCACTAATCTATTGTATATAGTGAACATGGCCCAACGCGAGCGAGCTATCTAATAACCTCTCTCATGTTCGGCACGTAATCACCATATTCTTAACCCATGAGTCGAAACAAGTGAAACCCTAGTTATTTCTGTTGTATTAATAGAGAATAAAAAGAGAAAAAGTAAGGGGGTTGATGGAGGGAAACGAAGGGAAACGAAGGGGAATTTTTTTAGAGTGAAGCTCCTAAGAATCTTTGAGGGTGAAGCTTCTCTAAATCTTTGAGCATGGAAGAAAGAGAGCAAGATGAGAGCCTTGTTTAGAGGGTGGGAGAAAGAGAGAGAGAGGAGAGAACACAGGGGAGTCAAGGCAAGTGGGGAATGGGTTTGCAAATTTTTTTGGTAGCTTTGCCTCACCCCACCTCCTCTACATATGTTTATTCAGGGATGGGATTCCAGGACAAGGTCATCCCGTCCCAAATGCGTCCATTGTCATCTCTATTTGTGGATCTAATTGTTTATGTTATAGTAAAGCTATCGATTATGAAAAACAATAATAAAAATAAACTACTCTTTTACTAAGAAGTTATAAACAACAATGAGTCAAGAAAATGGCTCACAGTAATAACCGAAGATTTTGAATCCAAAAAAATTAGACTTGGATACTAGTAGAAGAAAACCAAATTAGAAAGTGGTAAGTTGTAAATTAATATTCAAGAAAAAACAGGGTGCTACTGAGAAAACCAACAAGGTTCTAAGCTAGATTATTGGTTCCAATGGTGAAACACACCTCAATTAAAGTATTGATGTCCATTGTACCTTAATTTGATTAGGAACTAGAATGTTTGAATGTTATAGTTGCCTTTTTACATGAAGACTTAGAAGAAAACATTCTAATGACTCTGTATGGAGGTTTTAAAGAGTTAGAAAATGAATATCTAGTGTGCATACTTCCAAAAATCCTTATATGGATTAAAACAATCCTTGATTGCTTAAAACATAATTTATAAGCCTAAATTCTTTATTACTAGGTAGTTAATACCCAATCAAAGGGGTGTTTAGCACAACTATCATAACATAGCGATTTAGTGTCATCTATAGGGATAAATACTCTTTATAAATGATGCTAATATGAAGAGGACTAGAAATGTTAGCGATTTAGTGATATCAAAGAAGAAAATTATATTGTCTTTCAAAAAAAAAAGAAAATTATATTGAAAAGAATAGGGGCATAAATATTGAAAAGAATGTGGGCATAAAAAACATATCAACGTTAGAAAAATGACTCTTAAAAAGACTAAAAAGAAATCAAGTAATAAAGAAACTTTCAAAGTCCGAATTCTCTAGAGATTGAACATTATGAGAGAAATATAAGAATCTCAATTTCATCAAGTTAGAGTGAAAACCTAGTTCTCATCTTCATTGATTTTGGATTTAACTCGCAATATCTAGATTCAAAATGCAAGATAAGTACATAATTTAATTCAAAAGATCAATCTTAAGAATCAAAACATATTAATCTCAAATTAACTTTTAATAATTAATGCATCATAACTAGTCCATTTAAACAAATCTATCATTGAAAGAGGTTGAGTAATAATGAAGGTTATAAAACAACAAAGATGATCAAAGAAAAAACTAAGATAAATAAAGATAAAAAGGTAGAATGAAGTTGTGGAATTAAGAATAAATTAATTATATCTACTTATTATTTAAAGTTATTTTTTTCATAAGTTACATTACTAAGTTATTTTATTAAACACACTTAATTTACTTGATAAATTAAAATTAAATTATTTAGTAACCCACTAAGAAAGTGTTGATAAAACTTTTTTTATGGATAATTAACAGGAATAATTCATAGTTTAATCGATCTTTTATAATTAGTCTCATCTATTAATTAACTTTGGATAATCCCAATTTAAGGGGTCTTATATACTTTTGGTCTCGAGACATCTGTGACCGGATAAGAAAGTTAAAATAATTCTACGTAGCTATGTAACATTGTATAATTCGACCCATAATTTTTATTTTTAACAAAAAAGTCAATTTGATCTCCACCTCCTATCTTCCCACATGTCATTGTTTAATTGGCCCCAAAATTTTGAATTTTAAAAAAAAAATCAATTTTATCATCACCCCTCTTTGTCGTCCGCCTCCATCAACGTCGCACCATTACCCACCCACCACTTTCCCGCATGTAATTTTTTCTCGGTCTGGAGTTGCAAATTCCTCATGTATGAGAAATTGCAAATTCCTACAAGGCGTATGGTATTTGCACATTCTCTGATTCCTGTTCTTGAATTTGGTTTGTCAAAATAATAGTGTTGATTTGTGATTCGAATTTGGTTTTGGGTTTATGTCCCTATCCAAAGGCCTGCAGTGCAACTTTTATGAAAGAAAAAATTGAGAAAAAATTAGGGATCAATTGTGGGGTACGGGCCTAGGCCTTCATGAAACTTTTTGTTCGAGTATTTTCTTTAAATTAATATATTAGGGTTTATTTTCTATTCCATTGTACTTTTTTATTTTTCTCAAATTGATAGCGAAGTTTTTTCCTTTGTCGGCAATTTTTTTTCGCAAGAGTTTTCATATAAATCTTATGTTTTTCCTTTAATTCGTATTTTTTTATTGTGTCAATTATGATAACAAATACCGAGAGGATTATGCTGAAGAGAAGAGAGTAGGAGATTTTTTTTAAATTCTTTATAATGTTTCATTATTTAAAAAGCGTTTGGGTGCTAATAGTGGGAGAAGTTGCCAGAGTAGGGTGTGGAGCAAATGTCTACTGATATCATTTTTCTCTGTTTGGGTGGTAAGAAATTGTGGGAAAATAGAAAAAATCAATATTTTGAGCAAAATTCTACTGATTATTTCTCTGTTTGGGTGCTGGGAAAATAAGGTTGGATCAATCTACTGATTTGCAGCATAAACATGTCTGAGAGCTTGCAGATGGATGCCTATCAGGTACATTCAGAATTTGTTTCATAAATTTCTTTAGATTGCTAGAAAATTATGATAATCTTCGACTAATATGATAACTATAGAGAGCCACCCTTTCACCTGCGTCAATATAAAACTGCACCAGAAACATAAACGTTAACGGAGAGGAGCCAAGTCTCGGAGAGGTGGGTTGAAGGTGGAGGTGGAGAGTGGATGGGATAAAACTGATTTTTTTAATTTTTTTTTTTATTAAAATTTTGAAAGGTCAATTAGATAATGACATATGACAATAATGACATATGACAAAAAATGAGAGAAATGGAATGGGGATCTAAATGTTTAAAAAATAAATAAAAATTTTGGATGTCAATTAGATAGTGACATGTGAAATTTTTTAAACTTGCTAACCCAATCACTTCTGATCACGAGCTAATAAGATACGAGACCTCTTAAACATAGGATTATTCATAGTTAAACAGTATGTGAGACTAATTAAAGAAAATCGACCAAAATATGGATTTTTTTTTTTTTTAATAAGCAAAAGTGTTGATAAAACTTAATACTTATTAGTTAATGCTTAATGATCTAGGTTAACTTTAAATTAAATTATGCTTAAGTTTTTAACTTATAACCTATTGTTAATAATTCATACCTCAAGTGATTAAGAGCTCAAACAGGCATAACAAGTGGAGGGGTTCAGGATTCGAGTCCAATAACGTATTTGTGAGGAACAATGCAAAGTGAATCGACGTCAAAAGAAAAAAAAAACCTTATAACCTATTACTAAATTATTACTTTAAATAGTAAGATTGTTTGATAAATTAAATTTATGTCTAATTTAAGTATATTTTATTTCATTACATTGATATATTCGGGAAAGAAGGTTGAATAATATAACTTAAAATGAAGATATAAACTTAAAAATGAATTAAGGGGGTGTTTGTTTGTTTTTTTTTTTTAAAGGAAAAATAATATTATTAATTGAGAAACTGCGATAGGTGATAGATTAAAATCTGAATAGTTAAAAATCCTCTGAGATGAAACGATATTCGAGGTTAATAGCATTATAAATCGGCGTAAAGGGCACATATTTGATAATACTGGTATAACACCCGAAATATCACTGGCAGTTTTCGGACGTGTTTAGAGTATAATAAAAGTAAAGAAATATGTTATCCGAATAAAATAGCGATAACCTAGGTGTCACAACAATTAGGAGTAAATTACTAAATTAAATTTCATGACCAAAGAATTAAGCTAATATAATAAGTTAAATATGTCAAAGTAGGATTTTGATAAATTGGATAGAGAATAAAGCGAAAGGAGAATGAAGAGTAATAAAAGAAAGATATTAGAATAAAATAAGGAAGAAAATTGTGGAAGGAAACAGTGGTTTGAAGGAAGGGAGGAAGTTTACTCTTGGAAGTGAAATAAAAGGGGATAAGATCGAATAAGGAGAAGAAAAAAAATAAATATCTCATTTTGAGTAGAGGGAAAGAAGAGAAGCGAACGGAAGAAGAAGAAGAAGAGAAAGAAAGAAGGAAGGGAGAGAAGATCGCGAGGTATGGAGCGTGAATATTTGTATGAATCTGCGTGTCTTGGGTGGTATGGAATTACTAAATATGGGTATTTGTATGGAACTATGAATATAGTTTTTGTTTGAAAACTATGGGAGTATGGAAATCTAGATTTGATGCAGAAACGTTTAGATACGTGGTTTTAAAACCACTTGTTTTTGTGTATGGTTTTGGGTTTGGAAGCTCGAGCTCATTTAACTATAGGGTTGAGTTAAGAAGAGCTTTAAGGCTCCAAAATATGTGTAGAAGGAGTCTAGTTGCAGGGTTGGAGCTTGAAAATTTCTTAATCGATCATATCGTGTAAGTATCTTAGAGCGAGAGAGTTTTTAGGTCAGAAGAAAGGGAGTGGAAGTAAGTCCTTCTTGGAAATTGTAGCCACATGATTGAACTTGATGTTAGAACTTAATTTCTTAGTCGGACTCTTGTAGACGGGGTATGGTCTTTTTACTGAGAGCAGTCAAATGGCGAGGTCGTCGGCCAGGAGTCGTCAAAGCGGGTCGTCGAAGCGAGTCGTCGGTGAGCAGTGGACGAAGTCGGTGAAACAGTCGTCAATGAGCGGTGGTAGATCCAGCGATTGGGCGAAGTGCCGTCGAGCAAAGTGTCGGTGAGCGATGGGCCGGTGCCGTGACAGTGCGTCAATGAGCGGTAATTAGTCGGCGGTGGGCGAGTGCCGTCGAGCAAAGTGCGTCAATGAGCGGTGGTGAAGTCCAGCAATGGGCCAGTGCGTCGGAAGCAAGGGTCGTCGATGAGCGGTGGGCGGTCGTCGATAAATTCGTCGGTGAGCGATGATCGCCCGGCAGTGGCCCGGCTTCGTCGAGGCGGGCTGCAGCATGACCATCAAACCCGGAAGATGCGTATCTCACTTCCGTTTGAGCTCAGATTTGGGTGCGGACTCATGGAAGCCGTGAGTCGAGAATCCATCCATGTATGCCTGAGGAGATATTAAATGTCAGAGACCGGAGCGTCGAGCCGAGGCTCCGTCGACCCCGGTGTGGGCTCGTCGGTTCAGAATCGGGTCTCGTCAAGGCCCGGCTGCGTTTGGCCTCCCGAGCGGAGGTCATGCTCCTCCGTAAGGCTCAGGTCCGGGTGTTCTTGGGCTATGGGAAAGCGTTGAGTGAGAATCGTTATATGCCTGAGGGAGATGTTAAATGTCGGTAGAGGTGTTAAAATGAGCTCGTCACTTCGGTGCAAAGCTCGTCGATTCGGGGATTTGATTAGCGTTTATTATCGACTTCGAAGGTCATAACTCCTTCGTCGAACTCAGGTTGGGTGTTCTTGGACTCTATGGAAAGCCCGTTGAGTCAAGAATCCATCCATATGCCTGAGAGATAATAATTGTCCAGACGAGGTGTTGGAATAGGCTCGTCACTTCAGTGCAGCTCGTCAGGTTCGAGTTTGATTACGTTGACCTCAGAAACAGGAAGGTCGTATCGCCCGTTTGAACTACGATTTGGGTGTTAGCATACGTAAATCCCGTTGAGTCAGAATACATTGATATGCCTTAGGAGGATAGGAATGTTTGAATGAGGTGATAGACCAAGTTCAAATTCATTTCGGCTCGTCGGTCCAGTCTCATTTCGTCTGGAGTTCGGCTATGCTGACCTCCAACTTCGGAAGGTCATATCTCCTTACGTCGAACTCAGGTCGGGTGTTCTTAGACTCTATGGAAAGCCCATTGAATTCGAAATACAGCATATATAATATGATAAAGTGGAACTCATATTGGAGTCGAGAAATAAGAAAAAACCGATGACGAGATATGAGCAAGGGTAATAACGTAAGTAGATTGATATGTAAAGGAATATAGAAGAAAAGAATAAAATGATAAGTTCAGAGAAGCGTATATGGTGGCATGACTGCTAAGGCTAGGATATTGAATGTGAGAACGTATGATCGGTGTACGCACTCACATGGAAATAGAATAGTTTGATAAAGCCTTGAAGGTAAAGCGTCTGAAGTATAGAAATGTATAGGTATATGTCATAAGATATGATAGTATAATAAAGTACGTGAAGATATAAGTTAATAAGATATAAGATGTTATTAGAGAATGGAGGCATAGTACACGAATGATAAGCATATATGAATATAAGAATGAGTAAATAGTGCATGATAAAATATAGAATATTATGTATTATAGAGAAATATGATAGCCATAATATGAAGCTACGGACCATGAACGAATAGATTTAAAGAAAATGATGAGAGTATAAATTGCATAATGTGATTTAAGCACAGTAGGAATGGGTTTGTTATAACTGCTCGTATTCCTCGTTTCAAGTTTTGCATGATTGTTCTAAAAGCGTAATGAATTAGTTTAATTGATTTGAGAAAGTGATTGTGAAATGTTTGCGTATAAAAATTGCATGATTATTAAAATAAGCTATTTACAAGCGTACATATTGTACTATATTTTCTTTATAAAAGGATTTGAGCTTGCCCAATAAGTGACAAGCCGTTTATTTCGCATTAAGGATAGATTGGTATACCAATAGGGTCGAATGCGATGCTGCGAACTATTGATGTGCCATTTCAGAATTGGCCCAGTACGTAGGTGTGTCGGTAGTGTTCGGCTGTTGATTGTTTATAGCAGGTCGGCCAGAGGGCCGTCTTGTGTTATAAAACCATTGCAATCTGCGACTGCCAGTCCAAAGGGCGAGTGTCGGTATTTCGATATCCTGTATATCGAAGCATGGAGTTAAATTCGTTAAGGGCATAAGATTGGTTGCATAAGCTGAATTGATCTGCCTGGCCCAGATTGAATTGCGAGCCCAGTGGATTTGTGAGCATAATTGAAATTATTTGAGATCGCGAAATATTGAAAATGAAAGTGTATTTTGGGATGATCGATGAACCATGACTAATTGTATAAAACAAGGAAGCCTCATATATCGTATTTATATTAATCATCCATAATGATTTGAAGGTTTTGAATTGTTAAATTGCATAATAGGATCCACCAGTATATGAAAGCAATTACATAAAAATAGAGACAATGAGTAATTTATATAGTATATAACCATGAAAGAAATATATGAATAAGAATATGACATACTTTATAATAGGATATATAATATGAACACATGATAGAAATGCATATGTGCTAGAGCGATAGAGATGGCAAGATGACAGCTATTTAGAATACGGTAAAAGTATAGATGGAGATATGTCGAACGGAGAACATGTGACGTGTGATAGTAATGTAAAGATGATAAAGTAATATAAAAGTTATGTCGCTATGTATGGCTTTGTGGCGGTTACCATAGGTGGTTGTCATTCTTATGTTCGGCCTAGCGTAAACAGCCGCGAGGGTGTTCAATCGGTGTAGGTACGAATCGGAAGACAAGGATGAAGATAGGACATCCCACATTAGCGGGCGAGGCCAGGTTGGAGATAGGTGCTTTCCGCGCCAGCTGCTTGCGATCTTTCGATGTTTTGTAGAAAAAAAAAAAAAAATATGCGTGCCAGTAAAGAGTGGAATTTCGGTATATGTATATATAGATGTTGAGGGACGCGCTCAGGAATGGTAGTTCTTTTATATATGAAAATGATTTTTGTTATTCTGAAATTGTTTGTATAACTACGGTACAAGATTGATACGAGAAAGAGCAGTCGATGAGTCCCGGTGCTAGTCGCCCGGTTTCGGTTCGGATCGCCATTGGGTGGATCGGGGGCTGTGACAATAATGAGCTAAATTTCGCGGCTCGGTTATTCAACATACTTACTGATGGTGCTTTTTCTATCGATATTGGATTGGAGCCTGTAGGAGTCGTTGGGCGTCGTAAGGCTAGATCGTCGTCTGACACGCCAACCTACACTATAAGGGTGATCAGGCGGTGTGCCTCACCCGGATCTCGATCTGGTCAGTTTAACTCTTACAGAAAAGGAAGAATTCAACTGTTGATGGTGTTATCACTGTGTACCTTTTGTTGGTGGGTTTGCTCGATAATTATAGTGGATGATCACGATGACTTTCCTTGTTGGATGATGATCCGGCGCCTTCCCCATTGGGTAGGAGATCTTTTCTTCCTTATCGCTAACTGAATATTTAGAGGATAATTAGAGGGCCATAATCATGGGGGATCCTTCTTCCCTTAATTGATATCGGATCATGAATATGGAGTGCTTTCCTTTCTTACGACTCAACTGACGGTCAACGGATTATCTCGTCACGGTTCGTCCCGATGAAACTAGTTTGACCACAGGCTCGCGCAGAACTAGGACATCATTATGGGTCGAGTTCCCCGGTGAGGCTCTTATGCCGGCCCCATGAAGGATGTCAACCCGTTTCAAGGCCCATTCCTTAGGCCTGTGTCATGGGCCTGTGGACTGCTTTTATTTTAGGCATTATTAGTTGCCCCCCAACCCTTTGCCGAAGCGAGCTTAGGCAAGGGCTGAATCGTTTCTTGGATCGAGCGGCGAGTTCCACGTGGCCGAACAGGGTTTGTTGGTCTAGGCTTGTCGCCATTAATTGTATTGCGATAATGATGGCTTCTCTTGACTTTCGCGCTCGTTTCGGCTGACATTTCCAATGTTTTTTGAAGCGTCCCGCAGTTACTCGAACCGTATTCCCCTTGTTCTCTAGTCCTTTTTATTAGTTTCTTCTTTCTCAATTTCCCCTATTCTTCAAACCTCTTTCTCTATGGCCTTGGATTTTTTTTTTTTTTTTTGCTTTCTCGAACTTTCCGGATTATCGTGGGGGCATTGCAGGTGGTTTCTATCATTCTATCTAGGTTGGGTTGTTTAATGTTCCTTTCCACTAGTTTGATCTGATGCTTTCTTCTTATATTTACCTTTACTTGTTGCGGGTTCGTAGGTCCACCCCAGTGGTGGATTGTTTGTCCTTCTTTCCTCTTTTAATTCGAGAATTTTGCCTTTTTATCATTCGTCCGACTTCCCTTACATTTGCCCAATCATGTATGCTTCCTCTCAAGGTCGGTCTCGTCATGCGATTCACATTATAGGGGTAGTTCTATCGAGGCATCGGACTTAGGGCAAATAGGAGGAGGGTCCGGCCGTCCTGCTATTGTTGTTGATCGGGTTCCTTTAGCCGGTCCCCGCTATATAGCGAAGGCAAGGGTAGATGGTGAGATAAGTACCTAAGCGGCTGCACGCCGACAGGGATTGCTATGGAAAAATGCCGAGACACAGTGGGCCTTAGTAGGGTCGAGCCCTCTTTTAGACATAACGTTGCCTCTCGCTGGGCTTTATCGATTAATTCGAGTTTGGTGCCACCCCGATTTTCTCGCTTCTTACATCGTTGAGTGCTAGAAGATGGTTTGCTTCTTCGGTGGCGCCCGAGAATGGCCTCCGCTTCCTCACATCCTTTATCAAAGCGTCTTACATCATTTTAATGTTGTCATTCTAGCTTTTCTCTTAACCACAGGGTGTTCTAGTCAAGCTACTAGTCGTCTTTAGGGATAAAGGTTTCGGGGTACCTAGCATTGCTTTGCTCTTAGACTTCTTTAGTATGAAGGAGTCCGCAGAGGGCTTTTTGTACATCGCCAAACACTCCAATGCAAAGCTGATCATCTTGAATCTTCCGTCTTCCCACAAACACTGGAAGGAACGGTATTTTTTTGTTGGTGGTCGTAATTGGGAATATAATCCAACTGATCGAGAAGACATGCTCGGCATTCCAACCGCCTGGACTGCCCCTGAGAACCTCTTTGAGCTTTCTTTTGCGTTAATTGGGTTTAGCTTACGAAAGTCATAAGGTGTTTTCTAACTATGCGCTTTTGTAGCGCCCGATACGGGGGTCGTTGACTACCGTCAACCCCCTTGGGATCTCTGGTAGGTCGGGTGCAAGCGCCACTTTAGAAAATCGGGCGAAGTCTCAGCATGCGGGAGCTCTGCGATTACAAAACCTGCATATCTGTCCCAAGCAGTCCGATATATGCAATATATACAAATATGGACCTAAAAGCGGCCTCTTGTTATGCAGCAATATCCATAAAACATATC
This sequence comes from Tetrastigma voinierianum, assembly GCA_016808115.1. NCBI lineage: Eukaryota > Viridiplantae > Streptophyta > Magnoliopsida > Vitales > Vitaceae > Tetrastigma > Tetrastigma voinierianum. Next base: position 1,184,446 of record JAEQBH010000656.1, on the reverse strand, counting down.
TGAGCTATGAATCATTATATCCCAATAGTTTACAAGAGTTAATATCTTTACTCTTAAACAATACATATATTAAATGTAAGGTTCTAATACATGTACATCCACCAAAGCCACATCGGCTTTCTTCACAATAAAACCTCAAGAATGACGAGTCTCCTCGTAGCGCTCCTGTACTTTGTAAAAGGGGATCCCGAGGCGGGGTGAGCTAAAGCTGATGGGAGAATCATGCTCAAGTGAGTACACTCGCGCTAGAGGTGCGGTCTGATGTTCCAATTTAAACAAACATTCAAGCAAATCATGATCTACTTGAATGTCACACTTGACCGACTCGGATCAGAGTCCTCCGACTCTCTCACACTCGCCTAAGCCTTGACATGAAATTATTGTGTTATTAGTGGGCAGCCCTCGATGAATATATATCAATTGGGCGCTCAGAGCGATTGATATATATTATTTGTTTGTGGACTACCCTCCGATGAATAAATATCAAGCGGGCGCTCAGAGCGGTTGATATATTCTTTGAATTTGGACTACCTACGATAATTTACATTTTAGACTACCCTCCGAACCTTGTTTCTGGAGCTTATACCATGCACTAACTCCTATGGTCTAGGATGTTCTAGTGCATATGGAATCTTATACTATGCAGTTCCAATGCAGTCTAAACCACATGCAAATATATAAACATGAATATATTTACATAAAAATTAAATCATACAACATGTTATGAAATTATCATTTCAAACACCAAAATTAGCTCACTTGGGCTAATGTTCAAACACCTGAAGCAATTAGGTCGAATTACTTAACCCGAAACACATATTTTCACAAAAATATATTTAGAACACTATTTTGGGAATAGTGAAACCCTGGTTTACTATTCAGAAGAATCACAAAACATCGATTCCTTGAGCTGAACACGGATTTCCATGACCATTTCCCATTTATACATACCCAAAACACCATTTAATCACAATCAACACTCAATTTATCAACGGCCTACCCTGGATTCTGGTACTGTAGCAAAAATAATTCCAATAATTCGGTCCATGTTTTGGGACCGATCCAAACCTAACGGCCTCATTCAACAAAAACATTAGTAAAACTATTTAAAATGGGAATAAAACCCAAGTAGGAGAAAATCCTACATCGAGGTTTGAAGAAACTCCGTCCGGAGTCACGTAGCTGTCCACGTGGAACATTTTCTCTTCTTGCCCCGAAGACCGCTGACGGTCGGATCGTCCGCATTTATAGAGAGAAGTGCTCTCTCTCTCTAAGATTCTCTCAAGCGGCACCTTTGTCTCCCGTTTATGCCTCTTAGCGTTTTTTGGCTCTTGGGTTTAATGGAAGAAGACACTATTTGAGTTTTTGTCATTTACAGTGACTTAAACTTTCCTAAAATGACCTTTACTTCCCTTCATTTCGAGATTTAATATTCGTCATACCGGTAGTCGTTTTAAATCGTTTCTACTCATGCAAGCATAGTGCGGCGGAGTACATCTTATATATCTTATTTCGTCGCATCGAAAATCGATTTATGGCACGAGGCTTCGATGCCTCGAAAAGCGTGTCGAACCCCTTGCATTGTCTCGACAAATTGCGAAATTTTACGTGCTAACTAGATTTGAGGCAGTCCAACGGTGCAATCAGTTTCGTAATCGAGATCTAGAATTAATTACAATTTTTAACCGTGATTACAATTTTGTAATGAAATTACGATTTGCCTTATTCCATAAATTGGAACTCAAGATCTTTATTTTCCCCTCCTTAAAAGAGATTTGGTCAAGTATTGTCGTCGCACCTAATTTCTGATTACCGGTGCATATGAAATGCATTATGTCATTTCAACACAATTTATACAACCCATGCTAACACATCATCATGCATATATTGACATAAATTAAACCACAACATCATGTTAATATATCACTTATGCATATATTCTCAAATTTACATTCACACTACATGTAATTCAACAATATGGATCAACCAACACCCAAATTAGCTCACTTGAGCAAATCATAATTTCATCTCCAATGGCCTATACACACAACTATATTCCATATAATTGGGCAAATCACAGTGCATCTCAATGGCCTATGCACAATTATATTCCATATAATTGTAACATCATGTTAACACATCAAGCTTATGCATTAACCTATCTATTTCCACTCAACTCAAGCCATTCATTTCAACCAATCTCATACACACCACACATGGACATTTTTGGTCCAATTCAAGCCAACCGGGACTGTTTTTAACAGTCCCAAAAACATAACAGTGGGCTGTCCGTGGGCAGCCCACTCACCAAACGTCGGTTCCTCTTGGTGGAACCGAATTCCATATCCATTTCGGTCTCCTACTCACCAAAACACAATTTATTATATAAATTATGACCTGAGTATAAATCAGTCCACTAAAGCATCACAGAGACTATCGATTCGGTCCCAAAGAATTTCCCACACTTAGGTTCCAAGATTTGGGAGTGATCAAGCCGGCCTCTCACGGCCTCAAGCCAACACAAACATCACAAAACTCTTAAATCAAAGAGTAAAACAAGTAGAACCAAACACCTCCACGGGTTTATCGAAAACTCCCAAATCGAAATGCCGCACGCATTGTCCTCGCCACGTAGAACGACTTTCTTTCTTGACGATCGGTATCAGAACTCAGGAGTCCTAAAGAGAAGTTGCACCTTCTCTCTTTAAAATCCACCATTTTGCAAGCAGGCTCTCCCTCACTCTTGCATGTTTCACCGCTGAAAATGGAGAAGAAATATCGCACATGCTCGCTGCCACATGTCACCTTATGATTGGTTGAGAGAGTTTTGCCCATCAACTCAACCAGCCACTTTGACTTTCCACCCAATGGCATCATGCCATGTGTCATCGTGGGTCCACCTTGAGCAGTTGATTGAGCTGGAAGCGACACATGGCACCTTGTGTGCCGCTCATAATGCGCCGAGTGTCGCCTGAGTAATTTCGTTCCCGCCGACGTGCAGATTTATACTTGTCTCGGGTCGGCCCGAGTCGCGTGATATTGGGTTCGCAAGGCGATTCAGCGGTGAAATCCGTTTAACCCCGTCAGAAGTCTGAAAAATTTGGATTTTTTATCGAAGTGCGATTTGCCCTTTTCAGAAAATTGGAATTTCCTGAGGTCTCACATTCTCCTCTCCTTAAAAAGAATTTCATCCATTCACGTACATACGCATCCAACCCGCGTGCATATGTAACATCATCAACTCGAGGCCAGGTGTCGAATATGGCAACCAGTTAAGGTCCCGGTCTTTAATGACTTGGAGTGGTTATCAACTGTCCATGTCAAGAATGACATCAACACCCCAATCGTCTACCACCTGGGTCCTGCATGAAGCGAGAATCATGAGATCACGACTCACGATCTCGTATATCGACGACTCTCACCTACATTATAGGGAAGAATTCTCTCATATTATGGCTTTTCTAAAGGCCTCAACCTCTATGCCCAAACTTATCACACAAGATGCATTAATGAATGACCATCCCATTAAATAGACAATGCTACTCTAATCAACAAGTGCGAGTAGAAAGCGTGCCATGTTCATCCCGTGGTCACGGGCAGCTGGATCTTTGCCTTAGGATCTCTACCTCCCCAGGGACAATCTCGCCTCCACATGCGGGCTAGAGGCAATGGTAACCACGTCATCTACCCGACGACCCGAACTCTCATCACGCAAATCTGTGTCAGAGCCTGACCCTGCGCCCTAACACAGCCTATGTGACATACAAGGAATTACTAGGTATTTGGTCCACTCCCAATACTAGGGTGTGACCCAGGCCCATGTCTGTTCCTATCCCATGGCGGCTGGGATGCACGGAGTCCCCCAGACCTCGAGATCCACGCCTTGGGGCAATCCCTCCCTCCTTAATAATACGGGGCTGCGGCGAATGGTAGCACCATCTTGCCCATCGACTAGCAACCCGAACTGCGTATCGCGATGATTGGGAGCGGGTGTCAGTAACCCTTGAATTCCTACCTCCGTGGATAATCCGGAGTGCCGAAAGTGTCCATTTGTCGACCGAAATAACCCACATCATACGCCTGCGACCTTAAATGTCATCCTGGCCTTGGTCTTGATGACCTCGGCCCCGTCCTGGATATCCTTGCGAAATAGAAGTCTTCTACTTCTTTCCCGGGTTGGAAGAAAATGGATCTTCCTTCCTCTTAGTACCAACACCCATATCTTGGATGCCTCGTATGCCATCTACCTCTACCTCTGTGGTCATCATCGTCCTGACCCAAGAGTCCACTCCTCATCTAACCATTGGAAGACGATGCTTCGCGGCTGGAAGTCGTTTGACGCTCTGGCTCCTGTGCACATGCACGTGCGATAGCGGCGGCTGATCATACGGCCTGTGAGCCTGGCGATCAAAGGCGTGGCGCGACGATACGCCGTGGGCGACACCACGTCCTCACCCACCGATAGCCATCTACACCATAAATGGCAAGTTAAATTCTAATGCGGTATCTCTAAGGTATGAAACACAGCCTCGAGACACTATTCACACACAGAAAATAATTCATACACAATGCCCATGCATTTATAAGTAATGCAAGACATAATTTCATTTTATTAAATCATAATCAATCATCAAAATTTTTTTTTTAAATTTCATTTTAAAAAAATTTTATTTCATGTGATTTTATTTTATTTTATTTTTCAAAAAAAAAAATTTAAAATCGTGAGCAGGTGTCCGAGCGATGCTTAGAGCGAGTGTCGCTGAGTCCGCAGTACCGCGCCCCCTGTCCTGATACACTCTGATGTATTTGCGATACCAAACTCCAACAACCAACTCTCTTGTCACAATACAACCTTGTGTATTACGACACACTCTCTCGATCCTCAAGCCCTCGGCTGGCTCTAGCTAACTGTTGTCTTGCAATACAGTTCCCATTAACAAGCCTCTTGCTCTGTCTGTCTGCTTGGTGTGTGCGACACAAACACCACAATAACCCTAAGCGCCCCATGTTGCAATACAATTTCTTCAGCCACTCAAGCCTCCTTCTCTGTCACAATACAATAGGTGTGTTGTGACACACTCAACAGCCTACTGCACGCCCAAAGATGCTGTGTCACAATACAATTTCCCATTGTATTGTGACACAGTTGAGCAGTAGCCCAACCATTTTCTGCATTTTTTTTTTTCGTTTTTCACACTTTTTTTTTCTTTTTTTTTCACACATTTTTTTTTCATTTCTTTCCAACTATTGGAAAATACCAAAATATATATATATATATATATATATATTCATTTTCTAGAACACCTAAATAAATTTATAAAAATTTATTTTTATCTCATTTTTCTTCAATTTTACTCACTGTAAAACAAAAAAATTTCTCTCCTCATTTTTTTTTTCATTTAATTCTGGACCATTTTGTCCAAAAATTTTCGAACACCTAAGGTTTTAATTTCCCGACCCTAGTGTTCACATTTTTCCTATGCTATCCACCAAGCATATAAGCACACAATTCATAACAATCAACATGCTATACACACCATTCACTCATCAATCATATGATCACACATCATTCATGTTATATACATTAATCACACATAAAACACCATGCATGCAGTGTTCTAATCCTATCCCGTGATTGTCTAGGTAATTGCATACCTAACCCTACATCAAGCCACCCCAAGTGGTGATGTTCTTCACTTAATAACTCTGGCCTTGACCCAAATCCCTCAAACCCTAGGTAATCGTATACCTAACTTATCAACACTAAGGTCAAGGTATGTATAAACCTACGCTCTGATACCAAGCTGTGACGCCCCAACCCGAGGTGTCCGTTGACTACCCTTCAACCTACAGAAAATCTATAGGTCTCATATCACGAGACCCATACCTGAGTAAAAATGGCCTCTTAAGCCCATAAACCAATACTCATCAAAATATACACCCAACTATATTCCAATAGTTCAAGAGTTATAACATTTCTCTTAATACAAATACATATTAAAATCTATAATTCTAATACATATTATCCAAAAACCATCAAAGCCACAACCCGGCTTTCTTCAAAATCAGCCTCTAAATTGAGTTGTCTTCTCGAACGCTGCAATGCGCGAAAAATATTCTCTCGACGGGGTGAGCTATCGCACGTGGTGGAGATCACCCTAAATGGGTTACTCCCCACCTAAGTGCATATGCAATGCTCCAATTTAAACACACATTCAAGTAAATACGTGATCCTACTCGAATGTCTACATGTCTGTTCCCATGTCTCGAGTCCTCACCGACTCCCTCACACTTGCCTAAGCCGTAGCCCAGAAAAATATCATTTCAAACAAAACTTGTTGTTCTTTAAAATATACTACGAGATTCGGTAAAGATGGGACCTACCCTCCGGCGAATGTGTTGGGGCTTCCAGCGTTATGGTCCTCATCCGAAATGATCTATTGAATTTGTCTCTGACCCCATTCAGGAAAATCATCTGTGAAATTCCTTTACGCCAATCATGTTACGTTTACCGAGAGAGATTCATAATCATACTCACCTAATTTCTAGGTTACCCGGTGCATATGAAATGCATTATGTCATTTCAACACAATTTATACAACCCATGCTAACACATCATCATGCATATATTGACATAAATTAAACCACAACATCATGTTAATATATCACTTATGCATATATTCTCAAATTTGTTCCACTACATGTAATTCAACAGCTGGATATGCTTTTCCAAATTAGCTCATAGGCAAATCATAATTTCATCTCCAATGGCCTATACGCACAATTATATTCCATATAATTGAGCAAATCTAATTAGCATCTCAGTAGCCTATACACACAATTATATTCCATATAGTATAACATCATATTAACATCAAGCTTATGCATTAACCTATCTATTTCCACTCCAACTCAAGCCATTCATTTCAGCAATCTCATACACACCACATGGACCTTTTTGGTCCAATTCAAATAGCAGGTGTTTTGCAGTCCCAAAAAACCTGCTTGTTCTGGGATGTCGAGTGGGCATCCGCTCCTGCTTGTCAGTTATCTTGGTGGAACCGAATTCCATATCCATTTCCGGTCCTACTCACCAAACACAATTATTATATAAGTGAGCACAAACACCGTCGGTCTAGCATATGGACATCCAGTCGGTCCCAAAAAATTTCCAAACTTGGTTCAAGATTTGGGATGATCAAAGCGACATCACGGCCTCAAACCAACACAAACATCACAAAACTCTTAAATCAAGAGTAAAACAAGTAGGATAAAACCCCTACCTCATGGAGTTTGTCGAAAACTCCCAAAACTGGTACCCACGCGTTGTCCTCGCCGCGTAGAACGACTTTCCTTCTTGGCCCGAAGTGATCCAACGATCCGAACTCCCGGAATCCTAGAGAGAAGTTGCACCTTCTCTCTCTAAAAATCCACCATTTTTGCAAACTGGGCTCTCCCCTCACTCATTGCCGTTTCACCTTTAAAATGGAAAGAAGCTCTCCTTTTATCTCTCCTTTGCCACATGTCACCTTATATGATTGGTTTGAGAGGGATTTCTTATCTCAACCAGCCACTTTGACTTTTTCCGCAGTAATCTGTACCATGTGTGTCATCGTGGGTCCCACCTTGAGCTCAAGTTGGCGAGCGGAGCTTGACACGTGGCCTGCATGTGCCACTCATAATGTGCCAAGTGTCTACCACATTATTTCGTTTCCTCGAAAAATGTGCAAATTTCTCTTGTCTCGAGTCGACGAGTTCAGTGGTAGCGCTAGATTTCGCGAAAGCGATTCCAGCGGTGATCATTTGATCATCTGAGATCTGAGAAAATTTGGTTTTTGCGAAGTACGATTTTGCCATTTTCGAGAAAATTGGGTGCCTAGGATCTCTGGCCAGGGCGTTGGCAGGAGGAGGAGAAAATAGCGGACCGGGGCATGATCCCTCATTGCCCCTCGGGGCGGTCGCATTGAGGGAATGCGAGAAAGGGACGACGGAGGAGGCGAAGAGCTGACCCTCGTGACAAGGAAGGAGGAGCGATTTTGGGAACGTGGATTCGGGACATCAACAAAGGCTGACCACATGAAAGAGGTTGTAAAAGTATGAGCCCCAGTCTCCATGGATGCTCTAGTACAACAAACGGAATCCCCGTTCACAACCGAGGTATTGCACTTCCCTCTCCCAACGAAGTTCAGAATGCCGCGGATGAGCTTTCGGCGAAAGCGAAGACCACAGCAGGCCGCCCTCGAGCTTTACAAAGAACCGGATGGGTTACATGGATACGAGACCTGCGTGAGATCTGAGCCTTTGCCATCACACTTAAGGGCTGGCGGTATGGATTTCAGCAGGAGCTCGCCACGACCTCGATCTCATCCTTCAAGGAACTCTTTATTGCTTCGTGTCCCACTTCATCGGCCGGACATACGGGAGGCGGTACCACTAGCGGCCGTAAAGCGAGGCCTCGAAAACCTGAGGCCTACGTCCCGGAGGTTCGGCTTCGAAATCATTAAGGGTAGACATCCTGGATGAAAAGTTCGCCATCACTGCCTTTATAGCTAGGCTAGGCATACAGTCTAAAGACCTAATGTTCTCCATCTCAAAGAACCCTCGGGCAAGCATGGCCAAGGTGCTCGCCAAAGAAGAAAAATACATCAACGGTGAAGAGGCCCTTATGTCTAAGCGGGGAAGCTCTTCCGCTTAAAAGGAGAAAAGCAAGGACGATAAAAAGCAGGCTAAAAGCCCCAAGAGACGAAGAGACCGAGACAGATCTCCATGGAGGGGCAGGGAAGGCGGTCGATCTCGAGGTGCGTCGGGGCCAGCTAGGTCCGCCCGGCTGAGTTGCGCCGCCTTACTTGACTCGACCAATTCACCCCATACTTGTGCCTTAGTGTCTCAAGTCCTATACGAGGTGCAGCATGAGAAGTTTTTAAGATGACCGTCTCATATGAAGACGGACCCAGCCAAAAGATACATGACCAAGTACTGCAATTTCCAAAAAGATCATGGGCATCGGACAAATGACTGTATTTAATTAAAAAAATAAATCGAATTCCTGATCCAACGTGGACATCTCCACCGTTACGTGGCTCCCGAAGATCGAAACCGGGCACCTCCTCCACCACCTCGTCAACCAGCTCGACGCTGACAACCTTGGGAGAGAGATCAATGTGATTTCAAGAGTTCGCGGAGGGTGGGGAATCCAGCTAAATGGAAAGCTCACCTACGCAACTTCATATTAGGGGAGACACTAGAGGTTCAAGCCGTATCCAAGCTCTCACAGTTGGACACCACCATAACCTTCTCGGACGCTGACCTGGAAGGCTATCAACACCCCCATGATGACCCACTAGTAATAAGGGCCGTCGTAGCCCAGGCCAGCAGGGTTCACGAGGTCTGTCCCGATAGCGGGAGCTTAGTGGGACATCATCTTCGTGTCGGCATTTGACAAAATGGGCATTGGAAGGAGAAAATTTGGGCAGAGTGGCATACACTTAAGGGGATTCTCCGAAGAGAAAGTACTACCCCTGGGGTCAGTACAACTAGTACTCACTGCAGGGACCCCATGCGAGCCACAACAGCGATAGAATTCCTCGTAGTGGAGCCCCGTCGGCATACAACATGTTATTAGTGACCTTCCCTCGTAAGGGCCATCCCTTTCGCCTATCATATGGTCGTCAAATTCCCTATGGAGAATGGGGTAGGAAAGATTCAAGGAGACCAGCGGATAGCCAGGGAGTCCTACTTGGCGTCGATTAAATAGAAAACAATTGACAGCGTCCCGTGGATGACTCCTGACATGAAAGCGAAGGCTGGACGCAGGACCCGACACCACCCAGAAGAGTTGGAACCGAGTACAACTTGACGACCAGCAGGCACACCTGGCCTACATCGGATCAAACTGGCGGAAAGTCAAGACCTTCTCATCCGCTTCTTAAAACAAAAATGTGGACGTGGCTTGGAAACGGACATGGGGGGAATCGCAGGCAATTATCACCTGAGTGGATATTTACCTCCTTGAGCTCTCGTCGAATAGAAGGAAGAAGCTTCGCGAAAGGTAGAGGCGATCAGAGAGGTCGACAAACTCCTCAAGCCCGAGCTATCCAAAGTAGATTACCACATTTGGTTGGCTAATGTAGTTCTCGTCGAAGCGAATGTGAGTAAAGACCTGCATTGATTTCACCCGATTTTAACGAGGGCTTTCCAGAAACAACTTTCCTCGGCCAGATCGACCTCATAGTGGAGCGCCACTTCGGCCGCGAGCTCCTCGGCTTCCACGGTCTTTCTCGGGCTCATGTCGGATCGGAATGGACCCCAACAACCAAGAGAAGACATCATTCGTGACCGGGCAAGGAACATACTATTATCAGGTGATGCCTTTTGGGTTGAAGAACACTAGGGCCACCTATCAAAGGTTGGTAAACAAATGTTTTAAAACATATGTCAGACATCCATGGAAGTATACATAGGCGACATCTTTGGTTAAGTCAGTTAAGGCGGAGCTCATGGAGCCACCTAGGCCCCAGATCATTCCGGGTCTAAGGACTCTGAGATGAAGTTAGACCCTGACCAAGTGTGCTTTCAGAGTCTCTGCAAGGAAGTTCTTGGGCTTCATAGTCAACAACCGCGGAATAGAGGCAAATCCAAACAAAATAAGAGTCGTGCTCAACATGCGACTGCCCTCAAACACTCAAGAAGTTTAGCGCCTGACCGAAAGAATATTTGGTGAGTTGCTTTGTGTCGAGATCGATGACAAAATTCTTCGGCCCTTCTTTCAAGTTACGAAAAGGCCTTCGATGGGATGCCCAGCGCGAGCGTTCGCGGCGCTAAAACTACTTGAGCTCTCCCCTGTGCGGTAAGCCCCTCGGGGAGAACTCCCGAAGCTCTGCCGGTGATGTGATTTCTTGATAAGTCTGCATGCACGGTTAGAGGCGGGATAGACGGTAGGTCTATTACTCTGGTAGAGCTTTGAGGAGCGGAGGAGAGATTATCCGAGAGGTGAATATAATTCTAGCATTGGTGACCACCTCCGGAAGACTTGATATACCTTGACCCCCGCCGCCAGTTACGACCATAACACCTAATGGAAGCAAATCACGCATAGACTAGAAACCTCGGGAAGATTGAGTAAAATGGGCTATAGAAATTTTGGTGAGTTTGACATTAAGTCTGAAGCGAAGCTGCTGTCAGGGCTGGGTTTGGCGGATTTCGTGTGGAATTCACCTCGAAGCCGGAACCTGCTCCGAAGCCCAGTACCCGGCTCGCGTGGAGCCTCCCCGGTCGGGTTGTCGAGTAGATGAAATTTGCTGATGCTGAGATCGGTGCATGGCTGGTCGACCTTCTTTAGATGGGATCGACGTGGAATATGCACTCATATTCAGATTCCAGGCCTCCAACAACGAGGCAGAATAAAAGTTGTCATTGCTGGACTTAACCTCGCCCACTCCATGAAGGCTGATCAACTAGAAGTATGCAGCGATTCCCAGTTGGTGGTAAAGCAGATAGAAGATGACTATAAAGCAAAAGGTGAAAAGATGATCCGTTATCTCAAGAAGGTACGCAAGTTGCTCAAAAGATTCGTACGGGTTCAGGTCAGACACATCCCAAGAACGGAGAATTCACAGGCGGATGCCCTAGCTAAGCTAGCAACAACGTCGTAAGAAGACTTGGACCAGGCCAGTGGGTCGAGAACATATGGAACCTTCAATAGGCGTCGAAGCGACGAGTCCTCGAGTAATGACCGCAGGATGGACGGATCCATCAGACTATACGTGACGGGATATTACTGACTGATCGAATGAGGCATCTAAACTAAGAGCAGGTCGGCTAGATTTGCTCTTTTGAGACCCTTTATAGCGGGTTTTTCCGCACCCTCCTCAAATGCATAGAAGGAAGATGCGACTCATTAGTGAGGGCATACGTGCTTGTATATTAGACTCGGGCCTTGTGAAAAACCCTTAAGCGAGGGTATTATTGTGTGTATAATGCTTTCAAGAAGCATACAGGGTACTAGTCGGAAAAGTGCAAAATTTGTCAAAAGCATGCCCGATCTCCCATCTCCCAGTAGAACCATGACCTCAGATCATAAGCCCTAGCGCTTTTTAGTAGTGGGGTTAGACATACTGGACTGCCCATTGGAAGAGGAATTCGATGCAAGTCGCCATTATAGGTGGACTACTTCATGAAATGGGCGAGAGTGGGAGCCATTGGCAACAATCACCGGCTTAAGTCGCAGCCGTTTGGCGGTCCGTAATTTGTAGGTTCGGGATCCCAAAAGCTCTTATATGGAAAGCAGGTTCAACGACCGGAAATTGAAAACTTTGCGAGCAAGGAATCAAAATTCTTATTCGTCCCGGCTCGTCACAGTCCAGCGGACAATCAATCAGCTATAGGGACTCGAGGCGGCATTGAAGACTAAGTTGGAAAGCTTTGAAGGGAAAATGGGTAGAATACCTTAGGAGTACTATGGGCGTACATAACTGCATAGAGTATACGACTCGAGAAACTCCGTTCGCCTTGGCATTTAGCAGGCGTTGGCCACGGGTGAGGTTAGGCTGAGTCACCTGGGGTGGGTTCGCAGCGTCGAACTGCTGAGGGACTCTCCGCCTAAACCTTGATCTCTGGAAGAGCGAGCAAACTCGAAGCAGCGCCGGGGACTACGATGAAAATGGGAATGTCTTATGTTCAGGAAAGTCGGGCTAATAGTTTTAAGCCACACGACCCTAGGTGCTTTCCGAAAACTCTTGCCCGATAAGTAAAGACCTTATAAAGGCGGGACTGGCCCAGGAGGGACCTTCCATCATATCACGAGATAATCGAAGCTTGGTAACCTGGAGCTTCCAAACGAAGAAGGAAAGACCTTGCACCACTCCTGGAATGGCAATCACCTCAAGCGGTTTTACCCATAAACCTAAGATTATATCTATTAATAAAGCAGTTCTACTTTCATTCAAATAACTTTTTTTAGTTGTTTATTTTCGGCCTACCTACTCTCGAAAATTATAAAGAACCGGGGGGCTCGGTTTATCAAAAATCCAAGGGGCTCGGAAGGACCCTGGAAGGTTACATGAAACATCAAACAAGCAGACGTGTTTTCAAAGGATCGTACTTTTATTACAGTTATTCCAAAAGATTACAATCAGCAAAACCGCTCTCTACATCTCGGAAGATTACAATCAGCTTAAAAAAAAAAAAACCATAAGGAAGAGAAAAGGAAATCAGGAAAAAGAGAAAAGAGGGGAGGAGAGGAGTAGCGTGACGGGACGAAACTATTCAGAAAAAACCACAAAAAAAAAAAAAAAAAAGAAAAAAGAAAAGAGGAGGAGGTATAGCAAGGAGCGGGACTTGAAGCATTCAGCGGTTGCCCCCTCCAAACGTGTTCCACGACCACTCCATCGAATGGCTGGGCGGGGCAACAGCTCAAGACAAATCGGCGGGACTAGGGAATAACACTACTCCAACAAATGGCAGAACAACGAAACCAAACGTCGGCCTATGACCACCAAACAGACTTCACGCAATGGCGATCAAACCCCGAAGCTTCATCATGTACGAACTCCGACTCTGGCGAAGGCATGAAGGAAAATGGGACAGTATAGCACCCTCGAAGGAGGCGGTTTATTTATAAAGCACGGACACCTAGGGAAGTCATGTAGTCTATTCCGATTCTCTATAGACCGGCATTAAAACTATGCGCACTTTCCCAAGGGAAGGAAGACGAAAAAGCCACGTAGCTCCAGTCCGAGAAGAGCCAAATAAGCCATAGCCATGTAGCTCAATTCGACAAAGAGCAAGGAGCTCAGTTCAGAAAGAGCCATGAATCTTAGTTCGGTGAGGCCCGGTGGCTCGGTTCGAGCCAAGGCAATGTAAGCTCCGGACTGCAGAAAGAAACCCGTGGCTGAGATTTCGAAGAACCAGTAGCTGAGCGAAAGAGCCATGGCTGATTCGGTAAAACCCGATAGCCAGTTGACAAAGTAAGAGCTCGGTGGAAGAGCCCGCGGCTTTCGGTTCGGTGAGAGCCCGATGGCTTAGTTCCGACGAAAACCGCGTGCTTCGGTAACCGAAGAGCCACGTAGCTCAGACTTGAAGAACCCTGGCTTAGTGCAGAGCCCGATGCTTCCGGTTCGATAAAGGCGTAACGAGACTTGAAAACCCACGAAGCTCGATTCGGTAAAGAGCTGTAGCTCAGTTCGACAAAGAGCAAGGAGCTTAGATATCAAAGAGACACGAAGCTCAGTTCGGCAAGAGCCCAGTAACTCAGTTCGTCAAGAGCTAAGTAGCCCGGTTTGTTAAGAGCCACGTAGCTTAGACGCTTAGTGTGCAGCAGCTCAGTTATTAAAAGAGCTTAATAGCCCAGAAACCGCGCGGCTGAGAGTACGTAAACTAAGATAATAAAGACGGAAGGAATTAAAGAAGGGTATAAGCAAACATCAACAGATCGACAAAAATCAAAGTTGAGTATACAAAAAATCAAGACTCAAGCCTCAAAGTTAACAAAATAAGCGAGAGACTATAGGGAAGAAGCCTAGATGCAGATCGGGGCTTTGGGCGTATGTCGTCGGAGGGTGAAGTGCTACTTGGCTGAGTGGGAGGCGGCGTCGGGTCTCAACCTTAGGTCCACGAGGAGGAGCAATTTGGGGCAGTGAGGAGCACCATGAGGTCAAGCTGCCGTCAAGAGTCGGATTTCTTCGCCTTCCCCTCTGGAAGGAACTTGGAGAGTTGGGGAAATCGGACCGGGAAAACCTTAGTAACCCAGGACCCAGAAAGCGGGGCACTGAAGCCCACAAGGTACATGCCTTGTCTCTCAGCTCGACGATCACCCCTTCCTTCGGGTTGACCAAGGCCTCCTGCCTTTGAAGATCTCCGCGAAGCCCATGGCATTCCTCAGTTAAGCGCTCCACGGAGCTCACGACCTCAGAAGCCTCTTGACTGACTCGACTTAGTGTCGTGGCTTTGGCGTATTAGCTCATCGGGACCATGTCGCGACCATCCTTGGCCACTGCGACTCGTCACTATTTGCCGCGGCGCATCCTCAGCGACCCTCATTTCGCCCGGGCGCTGCTTATCTTGACTCGTGTGCAGCCAGCGATCGTGGTGTCTTAGGTCGATTTATACTTCCGGCGTCTTCTCGGGCGTTGCACACGAAACTCGAGAAGGTCGGCATTCTCGGAGGTCAAGGAAGCGACCTTTGTCCCTGCTTGCTCCTTTGCTAGCGGGGCTGTGGTGGCCCTCCTGTGAAAGCTCTTGCCCATATAGGTGGTCATCTGCAGAAACGAGATAAAATTAACAGATAGCTTGGAGCAACGATGAAACGAACAAATAAAGGCATCCAGACTTACGGTAGCTGCTCCCTAAAGCGATAGGGCCAAAACCTCCTCAACAAGCATGGCATTTGCCCTTTTGAGGTCAGAGTCCCATAGGACAGACGATATAGCCCCGACAGCCAGCTCTGCACTTACGAGTAGTGAGTCCTCATCCCTCTCAGGATGGAAATGCTTCCTCCCCTCGTCCTTTGACGCCCCGGAAGGAAGCTCGACGGTTTGCGACGAAGGGCTCTGAATAGATATAGGCAAGATATCCAAAGAAGGCTCGGCGGTCCTCCCGGGGGGACTCTTGGCTACAACAGCACTAGGAGAATGGAGCTGCAGACTTGTCATCTTTGACACCTCGGCCTCAGGATGTTGTGGGCTACCTCTCACCCCGAATTGCCCTGGTGGTTCCTAAGTAGACGATAGCAAGGAAGACGCCCCCAACTTCGGGACTT
The DNA here is from genome assembly GCA_016808115.1 of Tetrastigma voinierianum. Lineage (NCBI taxonomy): Eukaryota > Viridiplantae > Streptophyta > Magnoliopsida > Vitales > Vitaceae > Tetrastigma > Tetrastigma voinierianum. Next base: position 1,168,692 of record JAEQBH010000656.1, on the reverse strand, counting down.
TGCCTCGAGCCGCATGGTTGTCCTCGGAGGCAGCCGGGACCTTGCGCTTGGTGCTTCTTTTCTTCTTTGCCAAAAATTCAACTTAGGCTTGAAGCTCTCCCCGAGAAGGCTTCATGACAAAAGATTGGGGTGGCCCCAGAGCGGAGGGTCGAGATAGCTTCACACCCGAAGGCTAGGGAGGTCGAGAAGGTTTCGCACCAGAAGGCCCGGGAATATCCAACCTAATGAGTTTGGAATACATCCGCGGACGACATTTAATCAACTTCTGCTTCACATCCTCATCCTCAGGACTGAGTCGGGACGAATACCTGAAGGCCGCACAACCAAAGAGAAGTTAGAAACATCTTACAGTTTTGAAGAATAAACTCGGTCGCAAACAAAAAAAATCCGGCGGCGTAGGTTCCCGAGGCGATCTGTGGTTTGTTGGAATGCCAAGCGTATCTTCTTCGTCCAGGTAGGGTTATACTCGATTCTGACCATAGCGAAAAGCCAAATATTCCTTCAGTGTTTGTGGAGGACGGAAGTCGAATGATTAACTTGGCATTGGTGCGTTTGGAGATATACAAAAAGCCCTTCGCGACCTCCTTCACACTAAAAAAAAAAAAAAATCCAGGAAGGCAAGTTTGTAACGCCCCAAAATACCACAGAATTTTATAATTTTATTATATATTACAGGTATGAATTGAAACCAAACTTAGGTTTTTCGGGAAAATTGATAATTGACAAATTGGCAAAATGTAAATTTAAAGTACGAGCATATGATTGATTCTTATATGCTATTTAGAAATTGATTGAACTTGGGAACTAGACCCAGTGAAAAGGAAAATGTGGAAAAAAATTGTAAGAGAAATGAGGACCTAAGGGTCAAATGATAGCTTAAATGTAGTACGTCTAGAGATTAGTGTACGATGCATTGGGCTGTGAGTATATGAGCACTAAGTGTCACATTGTAGTATTTCGGAAGTTATAAATGAAATGATAAATTTAGTGAACCCGGAAATTGTGGCACTAGAACAAGGATAAAATTGTAATTGCCATAAAGGATATAAAAATCATAAAGGGAGTAGAGATGAGCCATAATAGAAATAAAACAAGTTGGTTGCAAAATTTAAAGGGTGAAGGACTTAATTGCAATATAGAGAGTATGGGAGTATAAAATGAGTGTTGAGACAAACAAATTCATTTGTCTGTTTTTTTTTTTTACCTAGGGCAAAATCGTATAAGAAGGGAAAAGAAGGGAGAAAACAAAGGAGAAGAGGAAGAAGAAGGAGAAGGAGGAAGACCAAAATAAAAATATGTTTTTTAATATGGCAAGCGTGGGTATTTTAATTAAGGTTTTAGTTTGAGAATAGTTGCTCAGCATCTAGGTTTTGTGGAGAATGCCCAAACCCTACAGATTGAGTTATGTGGGTAAAACCCCAATTGGTGTAAAATAAACATGGAATCATCATATTTATATGGTTTTGAAGAATTGGTGGACCCAGGTTAAGTTCTTAAAAGTTCTTGGATTTTCTAGGGTTTTTTATGGTATGAGGTTCAATCATAATTAAGTATTATGGGTTGTTTTGGATGATTTCCATGTGTTGATTTTGAGGTGTTAGGAATGGGAGGTTGTATAAAGAGAATTGGTACAAAAGTGGCGCAAAGAAGAAGCAATTGGGCAATTCAGAAGTGTGCCGTGCAGGTGTAAGGCATGCCAGTCACGGCCACCAGAGAACTAACTTTGTGTCGGTGCGAGTCGACTGTGCAGTGCAGATATGAGTGCAACTGTAGGGTACAGGGTCCAAGGTGTGTACCGATTACGGGTGTTGCCCAAATTGCCCAGATTGTGTAGTTTTTGCGTATTTGAGCCTAAATTCATGCAGTTAATATAGGAACGCCTTAAATGATTAGAGATATTATTAGATTGGAACTTCGGCAAGCATCGCGTACCTCACCGCCTAAGTAAGTGATATATGTGTTAGTATGATTATTTGCTGCCACTAAGAGTGAAGAAATTGTATTTGACTAGGTCTTGGGTGAGGAACGACAACTTTGACCTAAGTTGATATCGAGAAGAAAGCAGGTCGATAATTGGTTTTGTTCACGACCCTCTTATCTCCATTTCAAGTGTTACATTAGTATACCAAATAGATTTAAAAATTTTATTTAAGTACTATCGTTGAAACTGTTGCACCCTTACCTACCTACAGGAGCCAAATCTGTCTGTGATCTAAATGTAAATATATGTATGTGTGCGAATATTTGATTATAAGTGAAGTTATTGCATAAAAGTAAGTTGATTCAGAAATGTATTATTGAATGACCAACATAAAATGGGATTCCTGTGGGTCGTCATGAAGGTAACGAAATTTGGATGTGGAATACATTGCTATTGAATAATGAAACGGGGCCAGGTTCTATTTGAATGCATCGTGAATGTCGATTTCTATAGCCATATGTGAAAAGGTAATATTGAATGTGAAACCACATTGCTACTGAATGACAAACAGGACAGGATTCACCAACTGAATTTGTCGTGAATGTCGATTTCTATAGTCATATGTGAAATGATAATATTGAATGTGAAACCACATTGCTACTGAATGACAAACAGGACAAGATTCACCAACTGAATCTGTCGTGAATGTTGATTCTATAGCTATATGTGAAATCACAAACCAAAAAGTGAAACATGATATAAAAGTGTATTTGTATAAGCATCTTTTTACATTACGGACATTATAAAGGCATTATTTTGACAAATGCATGATATATATATTGAGCTGAATGGAATAGAAGAGCGTATAGACTAAACAGAAAATGCTTAGCGTATTGATGCTATCAATGCGCATGTCTTAGAGTAATAGGCAGTGAAGCAAGACCCAAGATCGAGGCTGAGTCATAGAAAGAATTGTGGGTATGCTCCGTCCTTATGCATTCCTCCATTTCTTTCGAACATTGATATTTTGTAAAACAATTGAACTCTGAACTTCTATTTTGTAAATGCATTTTGTTAAATGTAAATGTTATAAGTCTTTTGAAATTGTAAATGTATATGGGCTTGCTGAAATGAAATATTTCCACTTAATTAAAGGTCTAAATAGAATAACATAAACAAAATGTTTTAAGAGATAATTGAAAATGTCTACGGAGTAATAAGACTCCGGCTTAGATCCTAAGCGGTCAGTCGGGGATTCAGGTCGCGACACTTTTGAAAAAGAAAATTTAATGACACGGCAAATAAAAAGAAATAAAACCGAGCGTCCCCGGGGTTTCGGTTCGGACTCGCCAATCGGGTTGGGCCGGGCTCGAGGGTCGCTACAAAAGCTATGTTGGGAACCCTGAGACCCTTATCCTTAAGGCGACGGTGCTCGACCAGGCAGCCCGAAGTGGGAGAGGTTGGGATGGACATACGTTAAGTCTTGAGCGCTTTTGATAAAGAGATGCAAAGGAAGACGAAGGCCGTTCTCAAAGGCCTCCTCAAAGAAACAAACCATCTTTGGCACTTGGACGATATAAGAAGTGAGACAATCGGGGCACCAAACATGAACCCCAAAGTGGGGCCTGTAGCGAGTGGTGAAGGCCTTTCCAAAAGAGGGTCCGATCTGACTAGGGCCCACTGCTTCGGCGTTTTGCACAGCAGCCCTTAAATAGTCAGAACCGCCGAATTTTTGATCTCGTGACCTTGTTCTTACCCGCCGGACGGGGAAGGGCGCGTCCGTGAAGGGCGGTCAACAACAAAAGGCTGGACGGACCCTTCACCTATTGCCTAGGCGAGGTTCATTGGTGGAATTTCCCTTATGCGGACCGAATAACGATTGGGCCCCGGAGGGAAGTCGCGCAGTTGGGGCGAAGTGGTAAGGGAGTCGAGCGAATGATCGGAGGAACCTCGACCAAATGCATGATGACCCTAAAGTTAGAACTATAACTCCACATGACTGAAAGACACGCGGTAGAACTCGAGCAAAAAGTGAGGAGAAGGAATGACAATGACCCCGGGGACTGAAATCCCGAGAGATAAGAAAAGGTAAACAGGGGAAGAAGAAGGAAGAAGTACCAAACTAGGAAAGAGAGATGACTCCAAGCGAGATAGAACGACATAAACTACCAGGAGCAGTCCTGAGCGATAATCAAAGAAATTTCGAGAAAGAAAAATCCGAGATCATAGAGAAAAAGGTTTGAGGAACAAGGGAAACAGAGAAAGAGGAATAAAGTTCAACTAGCCGTGGAGGTGCTTCTAAAAACACTGGAAACGTCAGCTGAAATGGACGCAAAAGTAGAAGAGATGCCATCATTATTGTGGTGCTATTGACGACAACAAGCCTAGATCAACAAACCCTGTTCGACCACGTGGAATTTGCTGCTCGATCCAAGAAACAACTCATCCCTTGCAGGCTAAGCCGACCCGAGAAATTTGAGAGCGATAATAGTGCTAAAAGAATTGGCCCATAGGCCTAAAACACGAGACCCGGAAGAGACCTAAAAGCGAGTGGCATCGCCATTCAGGGTTGGCAAGAGGCCCCACGTGGGGTTCCGGCCTATGGTACGTCACGGGTCACTCTCAGTGAGCTTATGGCGGCTCGCCCAGCGGGCGGATGTGTGGGGATGTCCAAACTGCCCACTAGTTGGTTTGTAAATGAAAGCACCCCACATTCATGATCCGTTATCTACCCATTAAGGGAAGAAATATTTCCCACAATTACGGCTCTCTAATTATCCTCTAATATTCAGTTAGCGATAAGGAAGAGAAGATCTCCTACCCAATTGGGAGAATCTTGGTATCACCATCTCCGACCAAGGAAAGTCGTCGTGATCGTCAAGCTATAAATATCAGCGTCCACATGAAGAAAGGTACACAATGATAACGCCACCAATAGTTGAATTCTTTCCTTTTCATAAAAAATAAACTGACTTAGGCATCAGAGAGCCGATGGGCCCCCGACCCCGGATCACCCTTTGGTGCGGGTTGCGGGTTGTGCAGCGATCCAGCCCAATAAACAAGTCCCGACAACTCAGCTCCGGTGACATCGATAGAAAAAGCACCATAATCTTTAACTCTACATGTCGTGAAGGCGTTCAACGTTTAAATGGGTAGGAGTCAGGATAGAAAGGGAAGGGTACAAGTCTCAATAGGGATATTTTACTACATTGTAACTAAGTGTTTAGTTGTCAACCTTTTTTTATTAAATTACTTAATATTAAACTAATAAAATATTTTAGTACAAGCAAATGTAACTTAGCTTAAGTGATAGAACATTTACCATTAACATAGGGAGGGGAGTTTTGATGAGGATTTACTTCCTTAAAATTATAGTATATTAAAAATATATATTTTGGTACAAAGCTTGTCGGTAGGGGCTGGCAAAAAAACATAAGAAGTTGAACCGATTGAAAAACCAAACCAAAAAATAGGTTAATTGAACATAACGGTTTGGTTTTGGTTTTTATTTTACTTAAATTTCAGTTTCAGTTTAGGTTTCGATTTACAAGATACAAAAACAGTGGTTTCGGTTAACCAACCGAAAAATAAAAAATATATATATAAAATGGTTTCTTCTTGTGTAGGCTGTGAGCTCAAAACACTTATACGTAAGCCTACTTTTCTACAATAAAACTTATCATTTCCTCAGCCAAAAACTATATAGATTATGATTTATTTGGATTATTTTTTCTTTTTTATATTAAAGTTGTTAAAATATGTGGTTGATTAAAAAAATTGTGATTAAATATCTAATCTCATGTGTTTTATATATTATTTATGAATGTATTATAAATCTGTATTATAAATACACAAGTGTTATGAGATTGCAAATGGATATATTACATATATATTTTCTCTTTGCATTTTTTAATTATATTTATAATTATAATTTTAATATATGATTATGAAACTATAAATTTATTTTTAATTATGCGTAATCAAAAAACCGATATATGGTTAATCGAATAAATGATTAATCAAAGATTTGATTAGTTTTTTGTTTATATAAATAATAAACCAAAATTGGATTAACCGAACATGCCTACCCATCATGTTTGGAGTGAAAAAAAAAAAAAAAAAGGGAAATTGCGTCCTAAAACCCTACTCCACCCATAAACCCTAACTCAACAAAAAGCAAAAGCCGTTTGTTTTGCTGAAAACCAAACCATGATCCGTCACATTTCCTTTTCCTCTGGTTTCAAACTCAAATCATGGAGCTAACCCTCCTAGCTCACCCACCCTTTTCTTTACTCTAAAAAGATGCTAATTTTCTTACGCGGTCTCTTCGGCATCGGACGTAGACACTCTCATCGTCTCACCGCCTTTTCCCATAACCCTAATCACATTTTCAACACTTGTTCTTCGTCTCCATCTCTAGTTTCTCCTTTAATTTGGTTGAGTAGTTTTATCTGCTTGATTCGCTTTCCCTTTGTTAGCTCCCGACATTTTCACAATTTTGGTGGTTTTGACAAGGATTCTATCCGGGAAACCGTTCGGGAGCAGCGCTGGGACGATTTTCGGATTGTGAGTTTTTTTGATTCAGCTTTGGCACCGATTTGGGCTTCTAGGATTTTGGTGGAATTGCGCCAGGACGCGAGGCTGGCATTGAGGTTTTTCGAATGGGCCAAGGGTAGGGTCGGTTTTCAGCATACTTCGGAGGCATACTGCATTCTAGTTCACATATTGTTTTGTGCTAGATTCTACTCCGATGCCAATGCGGTTTTGAAAGAATTGATTTCTTCGAGGCGGGTTTTGCCCGGTTGGGACGTGTTTGATTTATTGTGGGCCACGAGGAATGTTTGTATTCCAGGTTTTGGGGTTTTTGATGCTTTGTTTAGTGCTTTGATTGAGTTGGGGATGCTTGAAGAAGCGAATGAGTGTTTTCTGAAGATGAAGAAGTGTAGGGTGTTTCCGAAGCCTAGGTCTTGCAATGCCCTTCTACATAAGCTTTCAAAGGTGGGGAGAGGGGATTTGCCTATGAAGTTTTTTAAAGATATGGGTGCAGCAGGTATCAAAATGTCAGTCTTTACTTATAATATCATGATAGATTATTTATGCAAAGAAGGGGATTTGGAAATGGCGAGAAGCTTGTTTACACAGATGAAAGAGGTGGGTTTCACACCGGATATTGTAACTTACAATACTCTTATTGATGGGCATGGAAAGTTGGGGCTTTTGGACGAGTGTGTATATATACTTGAACAATTGAAGGATGCAGATTGTGATCCTGATGTCGTAACATATAATGCTTTAATAAACTGTTTTTGTAAATTTGAAAGGATGCCAAAGGCCTTTGAGTTTCTCCATGAGTTGAAGGCCAATGGGTTGAAACCAAATGTTGTAACATATAGCACGTTTATTGATGCTTTTTGCAAGGAGGGGATGTTGCAAGAGGCAATAAAGTTTTTTGTTGACATGAGGCGAGTTGCGCTCACTCCTAATGAATTCACATATACGGCTTTGATTGATGCGAATTGTAAAGCAGGTAACTTGGCTGAAGCTTTGAAGCTGGTAAAGGAGCTATCGCAGGCAGGAATTAACTTGAATGTTGTTACTTATACAACATTGTTGGATGGTCTTTGTGAAGGAGGGAAGATGAAGGAAGCAGAAGAAGTGTTTCGGGCAATGCTGAAAGCTGGGGTGGCCCCTAACGAGCAAACCTATACTGCCCTTGTTCATGGCTTTATTAAGGCTAAAAAAACAGAGTATGCCATGGATATTTTAAAAGAAATGAAAGAAAAGGGCATCAAACTGGACTTGTTGCTTTATGGAACGATTTTGTGGGGCCTTTGCAATGAAAAAAGACATGAGGAAGCAAGGCTTTTAATTGGTGAAATTAAGGAAAGTGGTGTAAAAACAAATACTGTCATTTATACTACTCTTATTGATGGCTATTTCAAGGCCGGGCAAGGTGCCGAAGCACTCAATCTGTTAGAAGAAATGCTGGACTTGGGTTTAATCCCCACAGAAGTGACTTATTGTGCATTAATTGATGGCTTGTGCAAATCTGGATTAGTGCAGGAAGCAATGCACCATTTTGGTAGGATGCCGGAAATTGGTTTGCAACCCAATATTGCAGTTTATACTGCTTTAGTCGATGGCATGTGTAAAAATAATTGCTTTGAAGGGGCCAAGAAGCTTTTTGAAGAAATGCTGAACAAAGGTATGATTCCTGATAAAATTGCTTACACTGCTTTGATTGATGGGAATATGAAGCATGGCAATCTTCAGGAAGCCTTAAATTTGCGAGACAGGATGATTGAAATTGGTATGGAGCTTGATCTGCAGGCTTACACTGCTCTGATCTGGGGACTCTCTCACTGTGGTCAAGTGCAAGAAGCAAGGAATTTGCTTCATGAGATGATTGAGAATGGTGTTCTTCCAGATGAGGTGGTTTATATGTGTCTAATAAAGAAGTATTATGCACTAGGGGAAGTAGATGAAGCTCTAGAACTGCAAAATGAAATGGCAAAGAGGGGTCTGATTCCTGGTCTCGTTGATCATGCTGTTCCCGGTGTGCAAACTTGAGAGGTATAAGCGCTTGCTCATCCCAATTTGTTGGTTCTGTTTTAAAATTTTCAACTAGCAAGATGAAAATGATTTCACCTATCAAAAAAAAAAATTATGCATTTTATTTTCATTGAGAAGAAACAGGGCACATGAAATGCAAAAATACTGGATGGATGTGAAAGACTTGTTGCTGGCATATTGTTGATGATGGTTTGCTGATATGAGATGTCCTTGGATACCTATGGATGCTTATTAAAAATTCTTAGGGGTCTCATAATGCAAAATCTACTATAGCAAGTTCTTATTCCTGAGCAATTATGTCACTATCAATTGATGGAATTTTATCTCTCTTCCACACAAGCCTATTCAACTTCTCACAAGGTCAGTAAACCACATTGAGTTCAAAATTTACAAATAGAAAATGGGAAGCTCTAGATTTTCTAAGTTTCCTTGTTGACAACTCCTATCTCACATCATGTACTGTTTTCCTTTTTTTCCTGTCATATATTGAGTTTCTTTTTCTTATTGGGAAAATAGATAAAAGAAATAGATGCAAATAAAAGCCGATAAGAGGAAATATATAATAGATAAATACGCACACAAAATCACAAAAATCCCTGTTGCACAAACTTAACTGAACGCACACCCATCCATGTATCAACACTTAAATAAAGTACTTATATACATATATATGTGTGCACATACATCACATAAATGAATGATTACATGATATAGGACCAATTTCACTAAAATTGCAAGAGTAAAATAATCATATATAATCATTGTTTGATGTTGACATAAAGATTAAAAATGTAGGATGATGAAATCAAGTTAATAAAACTGTGATACTTTAATGCATGGATTCGTCATAAAATCCCCAAATAACTTTCCTGTGTTCAATTTGATCTGTTAACTTCCTAATAATCAACTAATAAGTACTATTATACCAACAGTTTTAAGTTCAATCTAGTCCTTCTTATCAAAAAAAAAAAAAAAAAAAGGTTCAATCTAGTCCTTATCCAGGATACTCGTAGGAAAACTCATAATCTTTTATTCAACTTTTGTTTTTGATAGGCAAAAGAAGCAAGATATAGTAAAAGAAAGAAAAGAAACACCTAGTGAGCATCCATAAGTATACATGGAATATAGGGCATTCATAAGTATACAGGGAATACTGCCTATAAAAAAGAAAAAAAGGCATACAGGGAATATGCTAAAGGGTAATATTTTATTGAACCATGTACATATATGAACTCGACTCTGGATTTACTAATTAAGAGTCTTCATTCTTCATTCATCACCATCCTCGAGTTCAATGTTCAAATTTCCTCATTGTCTTCCATATGCATATGATAATAGGTATGATATTCCTTTCTATTGTGTTCAATTTCAATCATTTCAACTTCTTCTTTCTAATATGTTGTTTCCCTCCTCCTAGCCTAATATTTAACTTTTACATTCCTCGATTGTAGAAGAATTAATTTCTTGTAGGCCTCATCTGGAAGGAGGTACTTATGGCTTATTACTAGTAGACCTCATTTGGAATAGTTGCATCCCCCCTAAAGTGAGCGTGTTCACGTGGGAAGTGTGGTGGGGCAAGGTGCTAACCATGGATCAACTAAAAAAGAGGGGTTTTTAGCTTGCAAGTAGATGAATGCCCTCATCTACTTGAGGAGAGCATAAACCATCTTTTGATTCACTGTTCCACAGTTTGGGGCCTGTGGACAGCCCTCATCTCCCTCACAGCCCACAGGAGTGGATTGGGCCTGTTTGTTTCTTGTAAAAGACTTAATGATGATTTGGACAACCTTTCCTATCAGATAGAAAGCAAGAAAATTGTGTAAGGTGGCTCTCTCTAGTCTTTTCTGGGCAATTTAGAAAGAAAGAAACAGGGTTATTTTTTATAATGACATTTTTTCACCCAATAGGCTGAAACAACCCTTCATTATGTCCCTCACTTCTTGGGTAGGTTTAATCTTTGAGGGGGAGTACTCTATTAATAAGATTCTTACATGCTCCTCTAGTGTCTATAGCCTTTATGGTTGGGTGGTAGGTTTTTGTTTCACCTTCTTTTTTTTTTTCTTTGCTTAGTCCCCTGTATACTATGGGGCTTGGCCCTTTTTATTAATATATTGTTCATCTTACTTATCAAAAATAAAAAGAAAAAAAAAGAATTAATTTTTTGTAATTTAGAAACATTAATATAATATTCTTTATGGTCAAATAAAATGGTTTTCATTTTTTTTTTTTGGTAAGTAAAAATAAAGCATATTAGAAAATTGAATGATTTTATAAATAAAGACCCAAGCAAAAATGAAGTGTGCAAGGGGCACCCAACCCAATGGCGCAACCAAAAAAGAAAGAACTCAAAAAAAAAAAAAAAACTCCCTTTTTTTGCAAGAATCCAACCAATCTACAAAATCAATTAAAAGGCATTGAACCTTCTTTTATGCACAACTTAACCCACCAGAAAAGATTACCAAGGAAAGTACTTTTTAATATTTAGCCGAGCTGCATTTATCAAAAAAATATTTAGTCGAACTGCTCCTTATTTTCAAATAATCCTTGATTTCTTTAATTTTGTATTGTTCAGAAAATGCTCTAGGGGCAGCTCTCTGGACCTCATTTTTCTCTTCTTACAAAAGAGAATGCTAACCTGAAGGAATGACAAAAGGGTTAAGTTTTGGAAATACTTGTGGTGCAAGAACAGAACCTTGAAAGAAGTTCTCCCTATCTTATTTCTACTGGTAGTAAATAAAGACGGTTGGGTGTTAGAAGCATGAGAGGAGGGTGTGGTTATGGGTTGTTTGGTCACTCGCTTTTTCAAGACATCTTAATAATGGTTAGGAGATGGGAGAAGTGAAATCTTTTTTTTTTCAAAAACTGCAACCCTTGTTTGAAAGAAGAGATATGTTGGACATTCTTAGTTGGAGAGGAAGTAAGAAGAAAATTTCTCAGTTGACGATGAAGATCACATAAACAGTTCGGAATATAGTCTTTGTTCCAAGTGATGAAATGGTTTTGTTTGGACGGAGATGGTTTTCCGTCGACTCCAAATCTTTTGAGCTCAAGATGGAGGGGGAAGGCAGAAAGTTACAGGTGTTCATAACAGAAAGGCGCAGGGTTGGAGTTCTTGGATTCGTTTTGGAGAAGGGGCAAGAATCCTACTCAAGGGAGTTGAGTCTTTCATAAGGGAAGCAGGCAAGAATAGTAGAGGATTGGAATGGAGGGAGAATGGAAGGAAGTACAGTCTGGAGTTAAAGAAAAACGATGTTGGGCGTTTTATACTCTGTTCGGTTGCAGATGTAGATGTAAAAAGGCATCGACTATTCTTCCCTGAGGGAAACGGTTTGATAAATGGGTGGACTCTGTTAGAAGAGGCACTGCAAGATATGGGAACTAAGACAAACAAAGGAGAAAAAAGCAGGCCAGAAGAGACCATTCTCCATAGCAAGGTGGAGATTTACAAGGGAGGTCTAATTAAAGATAAGTCCTTTGCAGAAATAACGACTTTTGGAAGAAAAAAACAGGACACGGTCTGGTTGGATATTAGCGATTGTATACCAAAAGGGGATTTGGGGTTGTTAAAACATGGAGTGGTGGGAAGCTGGAAGTCCTCTTCTTCATGGGTTTTGATTCGTCGGAAGAGGCAAACTGGGCATGGAGAATGGAAGCAGGATTTTTAGGGGTGAAGTGATGCATCTGGAATGGTGGACTCCTTCAACAGGATGCACGGGAAGAAAAGGCCAAGATCAAGAAGCTTGGATTAGAGTGGTTGGTCTACCCTTGCACCTGTGGAGAGGAGAAATCCTGAAAAAAGTGGGAGATAGCTATGGGGGTTTTGTAGCTATGGATAAAGGAACAACCCTAAGGATGGATCTTCTTTGGGCAAGAATTCGGGTAAAAATGAACAGTATGGGAAAGCCTTCATCTGTTAATTTGCTTGAGGGGGCTAGAAGTTATGAACTCCAAATATGGTGGGAGATCCAACCAAGGGTAGCGGAGGTATATCCTCGAAGAAACAGAGCAGCGAGAGTCCTTGTAGAATCCAGGGAGGAAGATGAAAGGAAGACACGCGTTGTTGGTAGCGTGGAGTGCCCCGAAGAGGAGAAATGAATGTATTTATTTGAGGGTGCGAGAGATGCGGGCACACGGGAGCCTCTGGAAGGGCGTGGGTTGCGAGCGGCTTGTCCCGGCGTCGAATCTTGTTGGGATCACAAGAGGGCCGCCTTGTTTGAAATTCAAAGATTTCGGGTCTAAGATCGAGGGTGTGAAAATTCCTCTCACGGGATCACTAGTTACCAGGTCAATCCTTACCAAGGGAGTGTGGTGGGCCAAAGCCTAAGCCCTCCTCAAGGTGTCTTTGTGGGCCAAAGCCCAAGCGGTTATATGGAGCAAGTAGAGAAGCCCACGAAGATGACTTTTTTGGTTGATCAAAGGGCAAAGAGTACAGGGTTGCCAGTGGAGAAAGCAAAGGGCACTGTGAGCCCTAGTTTTGTCTCTTTTCAAGGATGCGGAGCTCTCATGGTCGAGGAATGGGGCTATCAGAGGAATCTCCCCTGGCCTTAAGCGCTAGAGACAGCGGGACCGACAATACATGTGGGGCTTGAGCAGAGAGGAGAGAAGGTTTCTTAAGGAAGCAAAGGGAAGTTAAATAGAAGATAAGAGAAGCTCTTTCTTCTCTTTTGGCTGGGATCTAACCTCCGGTAAGGCTCCGAGAGAAACTTGATCCTCTGCAGATTTGAGTGTCGAAGGTGAAGAAGGTGGTCCTTTTCTTTGGGAAAAGATCACGAGTTTTGGCTCCCCAGTCGATGGCATTTACGGCGGAATGTGTGATCCCGGGTACAAAACCCAATTGGGGAGGGAGATTAAATCAATATCTCGTTTTGCTAATCTCCCAGGGGAGATATCAACGAGCTCAGGGCTTGAGGTTGAAGGTGATGATGCTACATGCACGGGAAGGAGCGTAAGCTGGCGAAGCTTGGGAAGGCCCGAGAAGGGACATGGCACGTCTCTCGGGTGAGATGCGCGGTGTCCCGAGTCTCAAATAAGGTGGACCTTGGGTTGGGTCCAAACATGGTCGCGGTCGTAGGTGCGGATTCGGCTTGTGGTTCGGATCTGGGATGGGCCGGGCCCGGTGAAATATTTAGGTTTGGGTCTTGACAATCGGTGGCCCCGAGCCCCCCGAGTCCACTAGCGGGTCTTGTATGGGGCTGGACTCGATTGACCTAGTGCGTCTCAAGGGGCTGGCTGGAATGGGGATTGGGGCGGAGTCGGAATTACACTTCTAGAGCCTTTTGCCTTCAAACTACAAAAGTCCTATCCCTAGAGTTCTAAATGTCGGCAAGGAGGGGAATGCCACACACATTTGGGAAGAAGGTGAATTCAAAGAGGGTCTAGTAGAGGAAAATGATTGTGTCAACATGCATAGGTATGGGATAATCTCTATGAACAGTCTCCCTCTCCTCTTTTCTCTGTTTTTGGCCTACCCTTGCTATCACGGGGTTTTTCAGGCCTACGGGGTACCACTGGGGATGAGGATCTGGAACCACTAAGGGTGGTGACGACTGATGGTAGGGAATGGGGTTGGAATGCTCGGGCGCAATAATTGAAGTAGAGGAGGAGCTCGATGAAGTTGGTCAAAGAACGAAGGAGGCCCAAAATGAGTCTTCAGAGGGTCGGACTTACGAGAGTTGGGAAAGTAGCTGCCTGGAGAAATTTAGCGATTTTATGGGATTCCTAAAAGGGGTTTGGAAAGAAGATTTTGGAATCATTGAGAAATCTAGTGGCATCGCAAAAAATCGGCAAGGAAAAAGGAATCGTGACAGTGTTGAAAAGCGAGTGAGAATTAAGAAGACTGAAGAGTACAATTAATTATAATGGGAAGAAGACAAACAAAGGAGGAGGAAGGGACAGGGGGAATCTACTGTTAAAGTTAAAATGAAGATTAAAATGCTATCATGGAATGTTAGAGGCGTGAACGACCTTGATAAACGGAAAGTTATCAAGAATTTTCTCAGAACTCACAGGGTGGACTTGATTTGCTTACAAGAAACTAAGGTCCAAGAGATGAACAATGTTATGGTAGCCTTGTGATGCTTAGGGTAGGCCGTTTTACACGAGCCCCGAAGCTTTGAATCACGGAGGGGTCGCGGGGTATTCTTCTGCTTTGGGATAAAAGAAGAATCAGTATGGTGGATTTAGTGGTAGGAGGTTTCTCAGTTTCGTGTTTGTTAAGCGGAGGATGGGTACCAATGGGTTTTTTTCGAGGTGTATGGCCCGGTTGAGAAGAGTCTTAGAGAATCTTTTTGGGAAGAGCTTGGTTCGATCAGAGGCCTTTGGGAAGAACCTTGGTGCGTTGGCAGCGATTTCAATGAGATTCTCTTTCCTAACGAAAGATCTAGAGGGGGCAGGATTTCTAACAACATGAGAAGGTTTTCTGATATCCTGAATGACTTGGGTTTAAGAGACCTTCCGCTTCAGGGAGGGCCTTATACTTGGCAGGGTGGGCAAAATGGTAGATCAATGTCCCGTTTAGACAAATTTCTGGTCTCTACTGACTGGGAGAGCCACTGCAATAAGGTGATCCAGAGATGTCTCCCTAGGCTAGTCTCTGATCACTTCCCCATTCTGTTGTACAGTGATGGCATCAGGACGGGTCGCTCCCCTTTCCGTTTCGAATTGATGTGGCTGAAATCTAAGGAGTTGAAAGGAGTTTTGAAGGGTGGTGGCAAATCTTGATTTCATGGATCCTTGACTTCATCCCTCCTTTGCAAAGTTAAAGGCCATGAAGGTATTCTTAAGACTTGGAATAAGAAGTTTTGGCAGAGAGTCGAGATAGCAAGAAGGATGCCTTAGCGGGGTGGCTTTATGGGATGATCTCGAAGGAAGGGGATTGGGCCTCGAGGGAAGTTAAGGAGCGTCGCTGGGCGGAGATGTTCTCCAAAGTTGGGCTCTCTCTTGGAGATTTCACGGAGGCAATCCCGAGAGAGACTTGGCTAAGGAAGGGGGACGAGAGATACGGGGTTCTTTCACGGGATGGCTAAATGCCCACATGAGAAGAAATTGCTAGCATTGGCATCAATGGCGAAGCTGAAACGAGGAGGTGATATCGAGGAACAAGCGGGTGGATGCTTTCCAAAATGCCTTTCGTACTGGGCGGTTGGCGATCCATACCATCCTTCCTAAAATTGCTCTCAATGAGATTAGGTATGAGGAACCTACTAAATTGGGGGAAGCCTTTTCAGAGGAAGAAATCTGGACAGCTTTTTCGGGGCTTAATAGCGATAAGGCTCCCGGTCTTGATGGCTTCCCCTTAGCTTTCTGGTCTTTTAGCTGGGACTTTGTAAAGAATGAGGTCCTAGGTTTTTTCAAGGAGTTTCATGAACAGAGCAAATTTGTTAAAAATTTAAATGCTACTTTTTGGCTTTGATCCACAGAAATGGGTATGGAGGACTTGAGTTTAAGGCCAATCGACCTTGTGGGAGAGGAAACATACAAGATTTTGACAAAAGTGTTAGCCAACATGATTAAGAGGGTCATGGACAAGGTGATATCCAAGTCTCAAAATGCTTTCGTAGAGGGGCGATAGATTTTGGACGCAGTGCTTATCACCAATGAGATAGTGGACTCAACCCTGAGAAGGAAGAAGTATGGATCGGTCTGCAAGCTGGATATAGAAAAAGCAAACGATAGTATCAGTTGGGAGTTCCTATACCAGGTCATGGGCAGGATGAGTTTCGGTAGTTTGTGGATGAGCTGGATAAAACGGTGCTTTTCCACAGCTTCTTTCTCGGTTCTCATCAATGGCTCCCCAGCTTGCTTCTTCCCAAGCTCTAGTGGCTTGAGACAGGGTGATCCCCTTTCCCCTTATCTCTTCATTATTGGAATGGAAGCTCAATTGCCTGATAAACCGCGCTGTTGAAGGAAATTATCTTTTTGGTAGCAGGATTGTAGATGGGAGAGGTGAGGAGCTGGTTATTTCCCACTTCCTCTACGCCGATGACACGCTCCTCTTTTGTGAGGCCGACAAAGATTAGTTAAAGTTTCTAAGCTGGACTTTGATGTTGTTCGAAGCGGTGTCGGGTTTGAAAATTAACTTAAACAAGAGTGAAATCATTCCAATTGGGCCCGTGGCTAACGTGGAGGAGTGGGCCTCAGAGCTAGGATGTAAAGTTGGATCCCTGCCTACGTCTTACTTGGGCCTTCCCCTAGGTGCCAAGCATAAGGCACTAGGTGTTTGGGACTCGATTGAAAAAGATTCTGAAAGAGGTTGGCATCCTGGAAGATTCAGTACATTTCAAAGGGAGGAAGGGTCACGCTTATTCGCAGCACCTTGTCCAGTCTCCCAATCTATTACCTTTCTCTTTTCCGAATGCCTCAGAAAGTTTGTGCTAGATTGGAAAGGATTCAAAGACAGTTTCTTTGGGGAGGGAGCGATCTTGATAAGAAAGTTTCTCTGGCTGGTACAGACCCTTTGTGTGCCACTGAGGGGAAAGAAAGGGGCCTTGGGATAAAAGCTTCTCTAAGTTGAATAAGGCTTTGTATGTAAATGGAGTTGTTCGCTTGAAAGTTAAGACTCATAAAGAATTTGACAGACTAATCGAGGTTGGTACACCCGACCTCAAAGGTAGTTAAGGATTAGTATTATGGAAGAAAATTAGGTTATACAATGCTCAAAACCCATCTTTCCCTGAGATGGAAGGATCAAATTCGGAAAGATGCTCGTGTGTAGAGGAGGCTGCCAGGTTCTATTTCACCTCTCCCTTTTCATCTGCTCAATAAAGATACAAACGTCAGACATTCAGGACGGTGATGGGTCAGTGCCGATCCCACCTTCCTAAGACCTCTCTCAACGACTGGGAGATAGAAGAGGTGGCATTCTCACAAACTTTGCTATCTAAATGCCTCTTCAAAGGAGGACAAGTTACTGCTGGCGATGTTAAGGAAAAAGGTTCTCGTAGACCAAGATACGGATCTCCTCGCCATCATTTCCACGCTGATAGAATCAACCATCAAAATAGGATTCTTGCATAGTTACTGGGTAAAGTGCTCACGCTGGATCAACTTAAACGCCGGTAACGATCTTGCAATAGATAAGTTTTCAAGAGATGATGAGAGAATCACGTAATTACTACAACTCACTGTAAAAGTGCTAAATGTTGTGAATCTTTTTATTAATTGGGACTAAACTGGGTTTTCCTCGCCAATTCTTCACGCCTTTTAGCCGGCTGGGCAGTTTACCAGAAAAGCGAAATGGATGGCACACTGGTGCTTTGTTTTCTTCGACCTTTTCACGCTGAATGAGTTTGTGTTCAGAATGAGGTCACCTCCAATCTCGAAGGATTAAAGCTAACTTTAGTTCACTGTGGACTGGGGCTAACCCGGTAGATCCCGTATAAGAAAAGGACAACACAAACTCTGCCATCACTCTGGTCGGGAGCAGGTGGCTGGGGCTTCTGTTTTCTCGCTTGGTTGTTTGCCCTTTTGTTCACGATCAGGTCGAACTTTTCATCTTTGCAATTATTTTGTTTTTTGCCCATAAAAAAAAAGAATGCTAACCTAAGAGTTCTTTCACTGTGGCATAAGACTGACTTTGATAAACAAACAAATACAAGAACAATTTCATAAAACCTCAGATGGCTTTAGTAGAAGGATGAAAAGCATGTATTTACTTAACAACTATCTACGGCGTAGTTAATCCAAAGTCAACTCCAGTTGTCTTCCCAAGTAAAAGAATTAAAAAAAAAAAAAAACCTCACTATTGATGGGTCTAGAAATGCCAAACTATATCCACTAGAGTGAATTAATTTCCCCGTTTGAAGCTGTGAATATAGAAAATTGATTACATTTAAAAACCACTACAACTGGATATTGCAATCACAATGCTTTATAATAATCAAAATATTTTAATATATGAACAATCTAAGATTTCTTCTTTTCTATAAGCTAACTATGAACCATAAAAATGTAAATCGTGATCTTGCTTTTATAAAAATTATTTTTTAAAAACATATGGATGCCTCTTTTGTAAAGTTTTGGTAAATAAAGATTTTTTACTAATCAAAAAACAAAAGGCATGAGTTTTCCTTACAATCCATTTGTTACTATTCTCATTTTTAAGGAGATGTAAAGTCAAGCTGATGTTAACTCAACACAGGCTGACTCATTCTTATGAAATTCCACCACTGTAAGAGTCCGTTTTTCTCGGGAGGATTTGATATAAGGGATCAACTGTATCATAATGTTCAAGCCTTCAAAGTCAGATGGCAGAACTTTTAATCACATTGGTCTTATATCTCTTCTCATTTCTTTTCTGAACCTAATTTATGTTAATTTCAATGACTGGAGATTCAAGGCCCAAGACACTGTGTTTTCTTTCTTACTTGTTCCATCCAATCCAGATATAGTCAGTTGTCAGATTCTTGCTATTTACTACAAAGCACTTTTTTAGTCTTTCCAACAGATGGGGCAAGCTTTCCATCCAACTAATTTTTATAGAAATCTACTGTGTCCGAGATAGACTTGTCATTACAAATACAAGAAGGCAAATCAATCGACCTTTATAGCCCCAGCCACTATTACTTTGTAAATGATATAACCATGGATTAATTAGTTAATTGTCATGACCATCTCGTGGGTTTTCAGCTAAATGGAGGCAAGGTCCAAATCTGCTGTCTCACACGACTTGTATCAATGGTGGGTATATAATGCCATGACTTTAGGAAATGAGTGAATCAAAAATGATAAGCACCAATTCTTTTCATCTTTCCAGCCTTCATCACAATATCTAAGGAGGGTACCTTTCAAGGTCGTTGAACACGTATATGTTTGTAAAATCAAAAGGTTTGAAAAGTGTTGGAAAAGTGTTATAGTATTGTAGAATTAGAAACTAGTTGGGAAAAAGAAACATGTATTTATGTAGAGTTAAGAAACTTCATATTCTTTCCTATTTGATTTAGGGACTGTCTTATATATAAATAGGTTATTTGTGATTAATGAAACATACAATTTTTCCTTTAGTTATATCTTATTACATGGTATTAGAGCCTAGGGCTTAATTTGTTTAGAAAAAGGCAAATTATTTGGAAAAATATTGAGAAGAACCTGTCACCACCAGCTATAGACTCCGGCGAACTTTCCGGCGATGCAAATCCTGCCAGGACCACCCCCACTGGACGGCCGTCACTGATTCTCTATCCACGGAGGAAAGTTCGGACAACTGTCCCCGCAACGCGCTTCCAATTCACGCACTTATGTTGTCGCGTGATGTTCCTCAATGCGTCGAACACGCATACTTTTCCTCGTAACAGCTCCTCCTCCTCCAACATCATCGGCCACCGACAATCCTCCCCAGCTACCTACCTCCCTTGTTCGATGTCTGCAACAATGATTTTCAAAGGATTTGGTGTTCAATAACCATGTTTTTTTAGGGTTTCTTCTTAGTTTCCTTGATTCCTTCAAGATTCACATACTAAGAGGAGCTCTGTGGTTTTGAAACCAAAATACATTCAAGTGGTGTTTTTGTGAAGTGGTGGTCTTTTCCATAAGATGCTATTTTTTTGGTATTTTTCAAATTTTTAGAGGCTTGTTTGAGTTTGATTTGCTTTCTATGACTAACAAGAAACCCTCAGGATGAGTTTTGTGTCATTATTGCCATAATCCAGGACATGTATGCCGGAATTGTAGGAAATTGTAGAATAGAAATCGAAGATTTAAAAATCTTAGAAAATTAGAGAGAGATGAGAGTCGAGAGAGAGGACAACCCTCAAGGTTCCGATTGGCAAAGTCGGCGCAGAGGAAGAGACGACAATTCACTATAACGATAAGAGAAGGAAGGGGCAAGAAGCTTCTCCATCGAGGCGGTCGCTCGTGGTGGACCCGAGCCACAAAGGACGCCAAGGCGGTAATCGAGGAAAAAGCAAGGTTTCTTCGGGTGTGTGGACGGGCCCTTCAAAGATGTGGTTCTTGAGGGATAAAGATAGGCTTCCCTCAGGACACAAGGAGGAATAAATGGGTCTCGGAGTCGGGAAGGAGTGGATGGCAGAGATATCAAATGGCTATGACGGGAATCACACCGCCCTTTTGTCGCTGGTGTCACCACAGGTAGAAAACTTCTCTCCCATCTTTTGTGCCGAAAAAGATGTGGAGAAATGGCGAGGGCCGGCACGAATGGCAAATCATTGTGAGTCGGGAGTTCAACACATTGAGATGCAAAAGAGAAGAGATACGTAGACGAGGAAAAAGAAGAGAAAGCCAAGGCCGATGCCTGTCCGGTAAAGTTCCAAAGAATAGTGTCCTTCTGTTGAGATTCTTCAACAATCCCCCACCTTGGAAGACGAGGTAGAGGTGGATTTTAAGGAAAAGGATTGTGCCAAATCTCTTGATTAGATGAACTGGTGTTTGGTGGGGGACTGGTTTGGTACCGACTCCACCCTTCTCAATTTGGAGAAAGCATGGAAGAATATGAGACAAGTTTGGAGACCGGAAGGCACCCGTCGGGGTTAATTTAGAGAGAAGAAACTTTCTGGAGTTTGATTCGAAAAGCTTGAGTCTCGCAGCGCGAAAGAAGCGCTTTCTCCTTTAGATAAATCGGGTGATGACGGAAGTCCACAGGATGTTCTTCAAATTCCAAAACTCCAAAAGAAGTATGGGTTAGGTTATTTGGCCTCCTTGTTTTCTTATGGGAGGAAAAGAACTTGAAAAGGTTGGGAGACGCTTGCGGGGGTTTCATCGCTACTGACAAAGGTACTAGGGTTTTTTCAGAGTTTCAATGGGCCCTCCTTCTTGTTTGTGTGGATGGAGAGAAATATCCACATGTGTTGGTCATCAAGATGGAGGGGAAAAGTTGGAAGATCCAACTTTGGTGGGAATTTCCACCTGTTTCCATTGTTTTTCCGGTGAGGGATCTTATGATTTTCAACAAGGATGGACAAAGGGAGGAAGATGAAGTGATCACACATGGTTAAGGGGTTGGGAGGCTCGACAGTCGAGATGCTGACACAAGATAGGTATGGGGCTCAGCCTCCGAAGATTTGATGCCACCTGCGTTTTGACCCCAGTCTCCACACCTCTTGGATGCGGGTCGAGCGTCGGGATCCCATTTTGATTAACACTTGGTTTGACCCTTCTCGATCCACACCACAAAAGTAGGTGCCGGAGGAGCCTAAACCTCGTGTGTCGGGATGTGCCCCGGGCCCTTTCTGTGAGGAGATTTCTCGGGGTCCTAAGGTCAGCCTCCTCCACCGCCTTCCCGACCTAAACCCATTTTTCTAAAGAACTTCCTATCCACGATTCACAAGCCTACCTCCGGTCCTTGCTTGGATTTGGAAAATGACAGGTATAGGTACGAGAAATCTCCTCCTCCTTCTCCTCCTTCGTTTTGCCGATCCGACGGGAGAGGAGTTTGTTTGCCTCTGGGGATCCCGCCTACCGAGACCTTAGGAGTTCTATAGCTCACATTCTTCTAGCCTGAGCACCTCTCGACGGACGTAGGATTACGGGACTGTTGGGAGAGAGGGACCAAGATTCACATTCAGAAGCTCTCAATTTATTGAGGAGGCAATTCAAGAGAGTGGCATGTAATCGGGCTCTTTGCCTGCTGTCGGCACCGACGAATCAAAGAAACTCTCAGGTGAACATCACCGCTTCCGGGCCTATCAATATATGAGATCCCCGAAATTCTTCTAGATTTTAATGCCCAGGGAGAAGATTCTCACTCATGAAGTTCGGTGAGCTAAAAAGGCTTCATTTCAAGGGTCACTATGAAAGTGGGTAGTAGTTCTCAGTGGTAAAACAAATTCCTCGTAAAAGGGTGGGGAAATCGGGTTTACCTATGAATTTAAAGATTATAAGTTGGAATATTCGGGGGAGTGAAGGAACAATGAGAGTCGAGAGAGAGGACAACCCTTAAGGCCCCGAATGGCACAGTCAGTGCAGAGGAAGGAACGACGGTTTCCAACGTCGACAAGACAAGAAAGGAACAAGAAGCTTCCTCATCGAGGCGAAGCTGTTCACAGTGGACCTCGAGCATCACAAAGGGACGATGCGAGGGTATCAGGAAAAGCTAAGAAGCTTCTTCTTCTTGCTTGGGAGTGGTCCCCCGCCCAAGCTTCTTCTCGAGGGATATAGAAAAGTTACCCTCGACACCGAAGCAGGAACACGGGTTTCGAGTCGGGAAGGAGGAGGGCGTGGAGTTACCATGACTAAGGACGGAATCGCTACCGGCCCTTTGTTACTTGAAAGTCATCGACGTAGGTTGGAAAATTTTTTCCATCATTGTACCTGAAGGAGGAAGAAACGTAACAGTCAAGCGTGAAATGGCGTAATTGCACGGAGTTTCGGGAGTTCGACATCGCTTCGAGATGCGTAAGAAAAGAAACACGTAGACAGAGGAACATAAGAAAAGACAAGACAGCTCCGGGCCCGGGCGAGTGCTTCATCGATGTGCATATCCTTCATAGATATCCTTCGCCACCTCCCACCGAAACCAGACAAAGGTGGGATTTCTCGGCGAAAAGGATCGCCAAAACCCGATAAGACGGAGGGATCGTGCATGGTAGGGGATCGATTGAAATCAACTCCACCGCTTCACTCGAGAAAGCCTGAGTGAGATGAAACAAGCTTCGAGACTGGGCGGCAACGGTGGCCTGGCAAACTGAGAGAAGAAATTTGAGTCACCTGGAAGTGGGGAAGCGACGAGGGTCTTGTAGAATGGCGAAAGAAAATTTTCATCTTTCAGGATCAATCTGAGACGATGGAAGCCCGATGAGGGATGCTCTTCAAATCCCAAAACTACAAAAGAAGTGTGGGTGAGATTATTTGGCCTCGCTATTTTCTTATGGGAGGAAAATAATTTGAAAAGGATAGGAGACGCCTGCAGGGGTTTCATCACTGTCGACAAATGCACCAAGACTTTCTCAAAGCTTCAATGGGCCCGCATCCTTGTTTGGGTAGATGGTGGGAAATATCCACAAGTGTTGATCATTAAGATGGAGGGGACGAGCTGGAAGATCTAGTTGCGGAATTTCCACTAAGCTCGCGAACCCTAACTACGAGGGTCTATGAGATCTCCGACGCGACGGGCAAAGGGTTAAGACGAAGGAATACACGCACAGGCGTGGTCGGGATGGGTTAGCAGCCCTGACAAATGGCAAACCTACATGGTGCAAGGGAGGCAGGCTCCCGGCAGTGAAACATGCCACCCGCAATGACCTAAGGGTCCCGTGACACCTTCGATACGGTGTCGCCTACGAACCAGGGTAGGCTTGGAACTTTGGGCCTAGACTTACCGGATCCTCAACACAAAGAGAATTCTATGGAGGAGTCCAACCCTCAGATGGTGATCGGCCTGAGCCCCAATAAAGAGAACCCGCCCGACCTCGAGCCCAACACGAACGGGTACGGACCTCTCGAACTCAACACAAAGAGGACCCTGGGTCATAAAGAGTCGCCCCATAAGGCCGAGCAAATTCATCGCTTCCGCCGGACTCTCGATCCCAGCCCATGCCATGTATTCTGAAGTCCACACTCCATGAGCCACCCTTAAGCCTCGCTCGACATAGCAGCAACAAACACGAGAACCCCTCCTCTTCTCCACCTTTATTTTCGGGCCGACCCTCGCTGAGGAGTTTGTTCGCTTTGGGCTGGGGATTACCTGAGACCGTAGAGCTCCTGCTTCCGTTGACTATTCTACCAGCTGGAACGGGCTTTTCGGCAGGATTTTCTGAAGAGACCGAGACCAGTCTCTTAAGAGAGGAATCAACAAATAAGTGGTGTCGACAACCCACAAGCTCGAGTTCAAGGAAGCAGGCATCCCAAAGAGAGAAGGGCATGCGCTATGCTTTGTCCTATGCACTGATCACACTGAATCGCAGAACTGAGATTCTGGGCATTCGGTCCCAATCATCGGCTGAGGCGAGATCTCAACTGAGAAATACGTCCGACATATGACTCACTAAGGAACGACAGGAAACCTAAGTTTGAAAAGAGACAAAAAAGGCTTCCACTCACATCAACCACGAGTGGGCGCCCGTGGCAAAGCAAATTCCACAAAGGGGGAAAAACTGGTTTACCTATGAACTTAAAGGTCTTAAGCTAGAATATTCGAGGAGTGAAATGATGGGCCCAAAAAGGAAGGTGATCGCACCTCGAGGTCCCAAAAAGCCGACCCTCTGGTGTCTCAAGAAACAAAAGATGCGTATGATGATGATGTCAGAGGAAGCCCTGGGCACGAGCAGCATTCTCGTCTGAGGCTATGAATGCCATGGGTCTCGCGGGAGGAGTAAAGTGGGTACGAGATAAAAGAAGCCTGAGATGATAGGGGACGAGGAAGGGGTCTTTCTTAGTTCTGTATTATTCAAAAACGTTGACAGCTTTGTTCAAGCCACCGGTGCTCATGTCCTCTCAGTGGAGCCACTCACCGTGGGAAGAACTCGGAGTGCCGTTAGAGGGTTAGCCGAGTGATCGTCCCCGTGTATTGGGGTGGGAGACTTCACTGTTATTCACTTCCCATCCGAGCCGGCAAAACTTCTCAAGGCCGATCGAACCACTCAATGAGGCAATTCTCAAAGTTTAACATGAATTGAAATGATTGGACCTCCCTTGCTCTGGGCAACTTTACGTGGAGTGGGGGTCTCCGAAACCAGAACATGGCTCGCCTGGATAGGTTTTTGGTTTCCCAAGACTGGATTGATCATGATGGTAATGTGGTTCAATTAAAACTTCCTAGGCCCACATCTGTTCATGCTCCCCTCCTCTTAGACTGTGGGGGAAGGAGACGAGGGCCGACACCTTTCCGCTTCGAAAACATGTGGTTAAAAGTGGAGGGTTTCCAGGACATGTTGGAAGCTTGGTGGCAAGGGATGTCCTTCCGAGGATCACCAACATATCTTAAAGCTCAAAGAAGTCAAATCGTTATTTTCAAGACATGGAATTGTGAGACCTGTTGCAGGGGATTGATCTTAATAAAAATCCGCCCATCCCAGCCAAGAATGCACGTGCGGGAGGCGATCAAAGGTTGGATCATGGAGGAGGCCAGGCTACAGTGAGGCAGACTTCTCAAAAGCGGTCTTCTGAGGAAATCTCAATGGGCGCTGAAAATCTGCAAACTACCGAAGGCAAGATAGAAATGCATCGTTTCTTCCATCGCATGGCCACCCCATTTCAGTAAGAACACCAGGCGCCCGCCATCAAATCAATGGTGACTGATCATTGCCTTGTTTCTGGTTCGGATCGCGGATGCTTGTCAGAATGGCCTACGACTTGCTGGGAGCGAGATGACGAAGCCGCTTCGCCACTCCCGCAGCCCCCGAAGAGGACCGAACTCGGAGATGCTTTTGGTGAGAGAGATTTTTGCGGCGCATAATGAAATGGACGGACAAAGCCCCAAAGCCTCGGCTTTGTTTCTCCATGGCTTTCTGGTAGCCTCAGCTCTTATCAAAGCATACCATGAGACATTGTTTAGGGATTTCCATGCAAAATAGACTTTCATTAAAAGCTCAATGCCATCGCTGCGTTGATCTCAAGAAGGGGGATGTCAGGAGTTAAAGGATTTGATTTTAGACCATCAAGCCTTCTTGGGAGTTTGTATAAATCTTGGCAAGGTCTTGTGGCCGTCTAAGGTGGTGGGGAAAGTTGTCTCGAAGGTCCAGAATGCTTTCGTGGAAGGGCGACAAATCACAAATGCCTCTCTTATTGCAAATGAGCTCATTGATCACTGGTAAAAGCGAAAGGAGAAGGGCGTGATATGCAAGCTTGACATTGAAAAAGCTTTGGACAACATAAATTGACAGTTTCTCATGAAGACCATGCTTCGCATGGGTTTTGGCCTCAAATGGACAAGTTGGATTTGGCAGTGTATAACCACAGCTAGGTTTTCGGTTCCGGTCAATAGGGTTCCGACAAGTTTCTTTCCCAGCTCAAAAAGCTTAAGGCAAGGAGATTCGCTCTCCCCTTACCTTTTCATCCTAGGAATGGAGGTTTTGAGCATCCTTCTCAGAAGAGTTATGGCCGATGGTTTCATATTGGGTTGCAATATCAAAGGAAGGGAAGGGACTGCCCTTAGCATCTCTCATCTCCTGTATGCGGATGATACTATCATTTTCTGCGAAGCGAAAGAGGAACAACTTCTTTATCTCAGTTAGGTCCTCCTTTGGTTCGAAGCCTCCTCAGGTCTAAAAATCAATCTTAACAAGAGCGAGCAAATCCCAGTTGGGGCGGTAGAAAATATGGATACTGTGGCTGCTGAGCTGGACTGTCGGGCTGGGCACCTCCTAACCACTTATTTGGGTCTACCCCTGGGAGTTACTCACAAGTCTGTGGTTATTTAGGACAACATCGAGGAAAAAATGCACAAGAAATTGGCCCTATGGAAAAGAAATTTTATATCAAAAGGAGGAGAATCCGCCACACAATAAAACCAGCGTCGCCTTTGCCTCTCTATCAAATGTCTGTTTTAGATCTTAGGGTCTTTGTCGCGGGTGGAAAAGGCTGCGAGATGTTTTCTTTGGGGTAGTGGGGCTCGGGAAAAGAAGGCTCACCTGGTTAATTGAGATGTGGTTTGTTTTGAAAAGGGGCAGGGAGGCTTAGGTCTGAGAAAGCTGACTCTCTTGAACAAAGCCTTGCTTGGTAAATGAATTTGGAGGTTAAACACGATAGGAATTACTTTAGAAAACTCGTTAATGCAAGTGCGATCTAGAAAGCTTGGGTTGGTGCTCTAAGGAAATTCGCGGGCCCTTTGGGGTTGGTCTTTGGAAAGAGATTACTAAAGAATCCAACTGAATGAAAGAGAATTGGAGATTTATTGTTGGCAATGACATTAGGATAAGGTTTTGGTTTGATCTCTGGTGTGGAACCACTCCTCTTAGACAATCCTTTTCTATTCTCTTCGATTTTGCAGCTAACAAATTTGAGACTGTGGCGGATGTTTGGTATCAAGCCCAGTGAGATAAGCGATTTGAAACTTAATGCACATAGAGACTTTAATGATTAGGAAATAACTGCAGTTGTGGCCTTCTCGGCTCCTTGAGAGGTCTCCTCGGAGCCAGACTAGATCTCTTGGAAGGGCCCAATAGGATGCTCTTTCTCAGTCAACGAGGCCATTAAAGTGCTTTGTCCGAGGGGTACTCCTCTGTTCTCCATTAAGGGCATCTAGGTTCATTACAATACTGATGCCTACTAAGCAACCTTTTTCTTAGTGGGAAGCAGCACAGGGCGAATTTTAACTTTGGATGACTCGAAAGAAGGGTAGCACCTTCCCGATCAATGCTATCTTTGTGGTGAATGAGAATCACGCCCACGTCATATTTTGTTACCTTGTTGTTGATGGTTAGCCACCTTTGGGCCCTCTTTCTCTCCCTAGTTGGTTTATCCTGGGTTTTTCCCAAAACGGTCAAGGAGACTCTCTTCAACTGGAAGGTTTCTTTTGTTGGGAAAAAAAAGGAAAAACATGTGGAAATCTGTTCCACCTTGCATCTTTTGGATAGTGTGGAAGGAGCATAATCGCATAGCTTTTAGAGATGGGATTGTTAATGTACAAAAGCTAAAACATTCTTTTGTCTATAATCTGTGGAGTTGGAATAGATTGTACATAGGTGAAGAGATATCTTCACTTATAGGTTTCTTAGAGTGGGTGGCTACAAGTTGAGGGGTTGGTGTGGTTTCGCTAGCATTGCCCCTAGTTTTTTGGGCTGGTTGGTTTTTTTGGTTCGCTAGTGCTATGTATTGGCACTTTTCTGTGCTTTTCTCTTTCTCCTTGTGGTTCCTCTTTGTATACCCCCTGTATACTTCTGGGAGCCTTGCTCTTATTTGCTTAATATACTGCTTTTATTGATAAAAAAAAAATATTCGGGGAGTGAATGAGCACCAAGAGGAAGGTGGTTAAGGCGCTCTTGAGGTCTTAGAAATTGGATCTTTTTTGTCTCCAGGAGACCAAGATGCTGTTGATGTCGGAAGGTATTGTGAGAAATTAAGACGCTGTGATTCCTTGGTTGGGAAGGCTGGATGCTACTTGGGTATGCGGGAGGTGTTAGTGGTGCGGGATAAAAGAGAAGTGCAGAGTTTAGCCGGTGATAAGGGTGTTGAGTCTTCTCAATCTCTTGTAGATTCATAAACGTTGATAACAGTTTTGTTTGGATTTTTTCTAGTGTTTATGGTCCTTTTTCTAGGGATGGCAGATCCCTCCTCTGGGAAGAATTGAGTGCTATCAGAGGGTTATGGGAGAATCCCTAGTGTATTGGGGGGGGACTTCAATGTTATGCAGCTACTTGAACCAAAAGCGGAGACAAGGAAGATTGGATCTTAGTGAGGCGATTCTCGAGGTTATTGGTGTGGATCGGTGTTGGTCTCTCCCTCTTCTAGGGGGTAATTTCACGTGAAGTGGGGGTCTCCAAAACCAGAACTTGGCTCGCTTGGATAGGTTTTTGGTTTCTCAAGACTGGATTGACCATCATGGTAATGTAGTTCAATTGAAGCTTCCTAGGTCCACATCAAATCATGCTCCTCTTCTTTTGGACTGTGGGGGAATGAGGCGAGGGCCAACACCTTTCCGTTTCGAAAATATATGGTTAAAGGCGGAGGGCCTCTAGGACTTGATGGAAGGTTGGTGGCAAGGGATGTCCTTTAGAGGATCAACCGGTTTCATTTTCTCCAGAAAACTTAAAGAGATCAAATCTTTGCTCAAGGCATGGAATAGAGACTGTTTTGGTAGGTTGGATTTTGATAAGAAGCTAGCCCTCTCTCAAATGGAGGATTGGGATCATATGGAGGAGGTTAGAGAGCTGACTGTGGAGGAGGCAGAGGCTAAGAAAGAGGCAAAAGACTCTTTCAAAAAGTGGGTTACTTTGGGGGAAATCCACTGGAGGCAGAATTTAGAGAAACTTGGTTGAAGGTTGGCGACAGAAATACTGGTTTTTTCCATCATATGGCCAACTTCCATTTCAGGAAGAACACCATAGCTGACATCAAAATCAATGGAGACTGGATTTCTGATGAGCTTGAGCTTAGAGAGGGGATTTCCAACGCCTTTCAATCATGACTTTCTGATGATATGGCTTGGAGAGCAAAGATAGATGGGTTGCCTTTTTGCCACTCGGAATGATACATGTGGGGTTAGTAGTCTGGAGTTGCCTTTTAGGGAGGATGAGGTTTTCCACTTGCTATAAACGTGATGGATGGGGAATGGCGGGCCCGGGCCTTGATGGCTTCTCCTGCATTGTAGTGCCTCTTGGCATTTGTGAGCGAAAATCATGGAGATATTTAGGAATTCCATGCTAATGGGACTTTGATAAAAGTTTGAATGCCACTTTCCTTGTTTAATCCCGAAGGGAGATCTTTGAGGGACTTAAAGGATTTCGAGCCTCTGACCTTTTAGGAAGTTTGTATAAAATCACTGATAGGTAAAAGGAAGTATATTATCTTAAGAGCAAAAAAGCCCGGGACTAACCACTGAGAGTATACAGAAATCTGGGGGGAGGACCAATGATACAAGAGAAGGTTAAGAACCCGCAAAAACCTACCACCACACTTTTAGGCCCTTAGAGAATGCAAAGAATTCTTAAGAAAAGCAATCCTCATACCTGAAATTCCCTGACTGAAGTTAAAGTGCTAACGAAAAAGACGACCGGCCCATTTAAAAGCAAAAAGTCTCATCTTAAAAGACAATTTTGTTTCTCTCCTTCCAGATTGCCCAGAAAAGGCTAAGGGGGGCTGCCCTCCACACTCTCTTAGTTTTCTTGCTTATGGGGAAATAATTCTAGCCCGAAAGGATGTCATGACCACGGAATGGAAATGAGCCGGACCCATGAAATCCCGAATGGAGGAAGCGATGTATTAAAAGATGGTCAAACACCTGCTTGACTTTACACACAGAGGACACCTTGCCATCTGAAACCCCTGCAGGAGTTGATCCGTGTCATAACTTTTCCCCACCAGACTTCCTAAGCAAAAAAGCACACTTTTGGGGGCACACAACTATTCCAAAGAATTTTCATGGGCACTATCCTTGTGTTACCACCAACCAAAAGCTCATAGCTCTTTAGCAGGTGTACATCCATTTTGCCCCTTTCCAATATGGGGGTGAAGTAAACCTCCCCTGTTTGATTGACACTTCTTTGTATTCAGAGCTATATCTTTATCTAATGCCAAGAAACCTCCTCAATTGTCTTCGATCATCTTAAGAATCCTAGGAGTCCACAAATGCAGCGGTAGCCCTACCACTCTCTGCCATGCCTCTTTGACCGACTCTTTCCTCTTTACACAACCAGCATCTGGGCTCCACCAATCTAGTTGTAGCATTGCGTATAAGTTTCTCTCCTTTGCATCCCAGGACCCATATCATTCCTTTGGATCGGAAAATTCAAAAGAGATCTTTGACTCAAAGAGCCGCAATGGGGTCTCCGGCACACCTCCCGAGCTTTCCTCGCCCCGAACTTCCATCTCTACGATCTTAGGAAAAGGGACCCGGGTCTTCCCGACTTCCAGCTAATTTGTGCTTCAAAAGCCCGCATACAATCACCATGGGATAGTAGTCTCACATCTGACGAGCACCGTTCGTAGCAACTTTTTTTGCTTCTAACGGCCTCAGCGTGAGAATGGCTCTTGGATGTGCTTCCCCACCACTCTATGACTCCTCCCTAAGCTAAGCTTTCCCTTTATCCACACAGACCGTGGCTTTTTCGTAATAGCGTCCTATAATGAGCTCTTGCCTTAAGAGAGGAAAATCCTGTCTCTTGTTGTCACAATCGATAACAGAGCATAAAAGAAAGCATACCATCTCATTTTCCCAATTCTCCAACCTGTAAAACCTTCCATTCTCCTTCCATTCAAAGAATCTTTTGACTTTACTCCCCTCCTTGCAAAACGTTTTGATTCCCGTCAAGAGGTTTCTGATCCCCTCTTCCCCGAATCGAATCCACGAAACAATCCCTCTTCTTCTTTCCGTTATGATCTATTTGAACTTCTTGCCTTCCCCTTCTAGCAAGATCTCAAACGACTTAGAGTCGACGGAAAACCACCCTCTATTCCCCTCCCTATTTTTGCGCATCCCGAGAGGTTCTACAAAAGCAAAAGAAAAAAAAAAACTTGGCAAAGGTGTTGGCCAATTGTCTAAAAAAGGTGGTGGGGAAAGTTGTCTTAGAAGCCCAAAATGCCTTCATGGAAGGGTGGCAAATCATGAATGCATCTCTTATTGCAAATGAGCTCATTGATCATTGGCAAAAGCAAAAGGAGAAGGATGTGATCTGCAAGCTAGACATAGAAAAAGCTTTCGACAGTATAAATTGGCAATTTCTTACTTGCCAAATGTCATTAATCTTCATAGGTGTTTTGGCTCCAAATGGGCTTGAGATGGATTTGGCGGTGTATCTCCACGAAGCAAGATTTTAGGTTTGGTGATGGGGTTCCGGCAAGCTTCTTTCAGCTCAAAAGGTCTGAGCGAGGAGACAACTCCCGCACACTCTTCATTTTGGGAATGGAGGTTTTGAGCATTCTCTTTATAAGAGCTATGTCTGGTGGCTTCATTTCGGGTTACAGTATCAAAGAAAGGGAGGGGGCTATTTTTAGCATCTCTCATCTCCTTTATGCGGATGATACGATCATTTTTTGTGAAGCAAAAGAGGATCAACTTCTTTATCCCGGTTGGGTCGTCCTTTGGTTTGAAGCTTCCTTAGGGCTGAAAATCAATCGTGACAAGAGTGAGTTAATCCCGATTGGGGTTGTGGAAAATTTGGATGCTCTAGCAACTTAACTGGGTTGTTGGACTGGGCACCTCCGAACTATCTATTTGGGCTTACCGCGGGCGCCGTGAAGTGTGGTATTTGTGGCGATGTGAGGAAAAATTGCACAAGATTGACCACCATGGAAAGAAATTACATCTCAAGGTGGGAGGATCGCGCACGATCAGAGCACTCTTGCCAGCCTGCCTCTCTACCAGATGTCCCTTGTCCAAATGTCGGTTGTTGTTGCCAAAAGATTGGAAAAGCTGCAGAGATGCTTTCTTTGGGGTGGTGGGGCCCTTGAAAAGAAGGCTTACTTGGTTAAATGGGACGTGGTTTGTTCTGAAAAAAAGGCAAGGGAGCCTAAGCCTAAGAAATTTGACTCTCTTGAACAAAGCTTTGCTTGGTAAATGGATTTGGAGGTTCGCTTCTGACAAGGATTGCACTTGAAAAATTCTCATTAATACCAAGTATGGTTTAGATGCCTTGGGTTGGTGCACTAAGGAGGCTCGTGGACCCTTTAAGGTAGGCCTTTGGAAGGTGATTCTTAAAGAATCCAGCTAGGTTAAAGAGAATTGGAGATTCATTGTTGGTAACGGTACCAGGATAAGATTCTGGTTGGATTCTTGGTATGGTACCGCTCCTCTTAGACACTCCTTTCCTACCCTATTTGATTTAACAGGTTAACGAATGCGAAATTTGTGTGGCGGATGTTTTGGGATCGAGTGTAGGCGAACTACGAGTTGGAAACTTAATCTCTCTAGGGACTTTAATGACTAGGAAGTGGACTTGGCTGTGGCCCTTCATAATTCCCTGTAGAAAGAAAAGGTCTCGTTTGATTTAGACAAGATCTCTTGGAAGGGCCCAGTAGGGTGTACCTTTTCTTTTAATGAGGCCATCAAAGTGCTAAATCCGATTGCAACTGCCCTGTTTCCAGTTAAGGGCATTTGGGTGCAGTGTATTCCCACCAAAGCATTTTTTTTTGCGTGGGAAGCAGCTTAGGGTAAGATTTTAACTTTTGACAAGCTCTAAAGAAGGGGGTGGCCGCTCCCTAATCATTGCTATCTTTGTGGCCGTGATGAGGAATCCGTCCATCATATTTTGTTGTACTATCCGATGGTTAGCCACCTTTGGGATTTCTTTTTCTCCTTAGTTGGCTTCTCTTGGGTCTTTCCTGAAACTGTCAAGGATGCTCTACTCGGTTATGGAAGGGTTCTTTTGTTGGAAAAAAGAGAAGAAAGATGTGGAAATTTGTTCCCCTTTGCATCTTTTGGACAGTGTGGAAGGAGCGTAATCTCATAGCTTTTAGAGATGGGGCTGTGGATGTACAAAAACTAAAGCATTCTTTTGTTTATAACTTGTAGAGTTGGAATAGTTTGTACATAGGTGAAGAGATTTCTTCGCTAGGCTTTGTAGATTGGGTGGCCCGCAGTTGAAATTTGGTGTGGTTTCTCGGCTTGACCCACCTTGGTTTTGGTTGGTAGGTTTTTGCAGCAATCTATTTGCTGTTTTTTCCTCTTTGGTTGCTTTCTGTATACCCCCCTGTGTACTTCTCGGAACCTTAGTTCTCTTTTGTTCAATATACTACCTTTTATCGATAAAAAAATAAAAAAAAATGAAGATTTTAATCTGTTCATTATCAGAAATCACTTATGTCTGCATCTACTTCTATCACCACACTCGTCGAGTCAGGTAAAACCAACACATGTTTTATTTCATCTTCCTCCACACATGGGTTACTGACTCTGGAGCCACCGACCACATAACAGATAATTTCAGTTTATTTACTACGTTTCAGTCCCACCCCTCTACCTCTATTGTTACTCTTGCAGATGGGTCAACATCTTGTGTCCTTGGGTCAGGGACAATTCATCCGACTTCTCTAATCACTTTGACATCTATTATGAGTTTACCACAATTCTCTTTTAATTTAATTTATGTGAGTAAACGCATACATTTAATTATAGTATCTCATTATTTCATGATTATTATTTGATTCAGTATTTTTCGACAAAGCGAATTATTGGTCGAGGACACAAGTCTAGGGGCCTCTACATCCTTGAAATAGAGGTGTCAAAGTCAATTTGCTTATTATGGACTTGTTACCTCATTTGAATTATATTGTCGCCTGGGATATCATTCTCTCTCTCTGTTGAAGAAGTTATATCCTTAGTTTTCTAGTCTCTCATTGAATTGTGAGTTGTGTCAATATGTTAAGCTTCATCGTGTGCATTTAAGTCCGAGAGTTAATAAACGAGATTCTGCTCCTTTTGAGTTAGTTCATTCCGATGTTTGGAGTCCTTGTCAGTTATGCCGCCCAGGTTTAAATGTTTCATTGCACATTGACAAATTTCTCATCATGGCTTTATTTAATGAAAAGTGGATTACAGTTTTTCTCATTTTAGTGCCTTTATGCTGAAGTGAGCTTCGATTTCATGTCTGTTCAAACATTGAGGAGTGATACTTGTGAGGAATATTTCTCGGAACCTTTTCAGTCATTAAGTATTACAATATGGGATTTTAATGAGGGCACTCTTGTGTTGATACACCCTCTTAGAATGGGAAGGCGATAGAAAAAATAGACATGCCCAGGAGCTTAGAGCTCTTTTGTTCCCGGATGCATATTTTTGAACACGCACCAAGCGTGTGATCTGATCCTCTATACTTGTTTCTTGATTAATAGGATGTCATCATCAGTTCTAAATTGGGCTACTCCAAATAATTTGTTGTTTCCTATCGATCTCAAGGTATTTGGATCACCGTACCTTGTTGAATCAAAATTATCGAGAGTCTCTAAGTAGCTTGATCCAGTCCTTAAAGCAGTGTATCTTTGTGAGATATTATCGTGTTTAGAAGCATGTATTAATGTAGAGTTAACGCATAATAGTTGTGGCGCGCCTTAAAGCGCGGCGTCAGGCGCGGGCGAAGCTGAAGCCATGTGCCTGCGCCTATGAGTGGGGTGAGAGCCCCTTCACGCGAGGGCGCACGGAAAATGGAAGGCGCGGCGCCTTCCCACGGCGAGCTCTCCCTGACGCCGCCTCAGTGCGGGTGAGTATCTTCCTCATATCACTCTTCTTCTTCCTCTTCATTTTTACATTTTTTCTACGGGCGTCGGGAGTGCGGGAGCAGAAAGTTTGCATTGCGATAAGCCGGACCAAAGCGTCGTTTGGTGCTATACGAGACATAAAGCGGCGTCGTTTTGGTCTTTTTAAACCTATACAAGCGGCGTCATTTTTGGTTAAGTCCTTATCGAACAAGCGTTGTTTGGATAAATGATTCGCTTGGAGGTTCAAAAAGGCGTCGTTTTGGTGCCCGCAGTCAAAGCGGCGTCGTTCCTACTTCTTTCGGTGTTAAAAAAAAAAAGCTGTTCCTAGCACATTTAAACGGCGTCGTTTAGGCTGAACCACAAAACTCGACATTTGTACCTCCAGAACACAAAAACTCACCATTTTTTTATCCGGCCCCCATTTTTGCTCGAGTTTCAAATGAAACAAGAAGATACCTTGCCAAAAACCTTTGTACAAGAGTATAAGCCGAAAATCAACCAAATTAACCAAGAAAATTGCAAGAAAATTTTGGAAAAGGAAAAATCTCTCACTAACATTATTATTTGCTTCCTTTCTCTACTTAAATTTTTTTCTTCACTTTATTGATGAATCTTTTGGTTCATGATTAAACATATAAATTAGTAATGATTCTCATGATTCATGACTCATTTATTTTACTTTAATGGTAAAATGACATGACTCATGAGTCGTATGACTCATTGATTTTTTTTTTAAATATTTTATAATATATGTCTCAGATTTGTATTTTCAATTATTATTGTGTGGTAGTTGTTTCAAAGTTGGAAGAAGGAATAATGGATTGTAATGTGATGAAAA
The DNA here is from genome assembly GCA_016808115.1 of Tetrastigma voinierianum. Classification (NCBI taxonomy): domain Eukaryota; kingdom Viridiplantae; phylum Streptophyta; class Magnoliopsida; order Vitales; family Vitaceae; genus Tetrastigma; species Tetrastigma voinierianum. The sequence goes on along the minus strand of JAEQBH010000656.1, from coordinate 1,132,624 downwards.
TGAGACTCGAGTTAGCTCTACAACTACTTGTGGAAGTGAAAGAAAAGACCTGGGATGGAAATACGCCGATTACAGAGCAGATTTGAATACAATTATTTGTATCTTTGTGATAAAGTAACCCAGGGGCATCATAGACACAAAACAACATCTTGTTGGTGGACATAGAAATACCAAAATGTAATGCCAGTTTCATGTTAGATAAGAAATGGTGAAGATTATATGAATGAAAAAGAATCAAAATGAGCAATTGAAAATGAGAAATAGGAATTTAATATGAAGATTTACCCAGAAGACATTGATGAAGAGTTGAAAGTAGAAGAGTTGCTTATAATATTACACGTGGAGGTAATAGAGGTAGAGTAGTGTGAAAGATACAGAGAAAGGGTGATGGATCATTTTTTCTACTTTGTCTGACGGTAGTTCAAAATAGGTGTGGAAAATGACTCAAACTACTATAAATGGCGCCTACAAAGGAAGGAAGCAAGGGGAAAGAGCTTACTCTCTTATTTCAAGGTGGATGGATGTATGATGCTACGCTATTCCATTTAATGCGGTCACGTATCAGGATTTCCAACCCGTGATTGGGGCTATTGGTCAATATGGTGTGGGGATGAAGGGACCAAGTATTTATGAGGTAAGGGTTACTCACCTTAAGAAAGAGTTGGAGCTTACAAAAGATTCCATGAAGGATCATGAAATGGAATGGAAAAAGAATGGATGCTCCATTATGTCGGATGGATGGATCGATAGGAAAGGAAGAACTTTGGTAAACTTTTTAGTGAATTGTTCTAAAGGAACCATGTTCATGAAATCCATTAACGCTTCTTCAATGATTAAGACGGGAGAGAAGATGTTTGAACCTTCTCTTGACAAGTTGGTGGACGAGTTGGTGAAGAAAATGTAGTTCAAGTTATCCTGAATAGTCACTCAAAGCTATATGATGACCAGGTAATAAATACCTCTAGGACTTGAATAAGTAAAAATTTATTGATTTTTAATATATATGAATGATGTATTTTAATTTATTGCCTGGCATGATGTGGGGAGGATGTTTACATAAAAAAAAGCGGCTAATTGTATTGGACACCATGTGCGCACATTGCATTGGCTTGATATTGGAAGACATGGGAAGACCACCAAACATCAAGGTGACTTTGGAGAGAGCCATATCACTGCAATGTTTACATTTATAACCGTTGTGTTAGCAACATGACAAGGCATTTTATATGACAAAGGGAATTGTTTAGGCCTAAGCATAAGACCTGATTTGCCATTGCTTTTTCATCACATTGTCCTTACATATGAGCAAATAATTTAAGGAAGATCTACCCAAGTGAAGAATGATCGAGGAAAGTAGATGGAGCAAAGAGCGAAGGGAAGAATGTAGCTAAGGCGGTCATAATGCCTTCTTTTGGGATACTATATTTTGTTTAAAGATTTCAAGTCCTCTTGTTCGCGTGCTTAAACTGGTTGATGAGTGAAAAAAAGCTCTATGGGATACATATATGAAGTCATGACTAGGCTAAGGAAACTATTGTGAAAGATTTTCTTAGTAATGAAAGAAGTACAAGGAGATGACCGAAATCATTGATAGGAGGTGGGGATTCGGCTTCTGTCGTCTTTACCTTGACTAGGTACTTCTTGAACCAGTAGTCTTCTATGATAAACGAGTTTAGACATGATGAAGCCATTATGAGACAATTATATAAATGCATTGAAAGAATGATAAAGGATGTTGATACACGAGAGAAAGCTATGGACGAATTGAGTATATATATAAAGGCCAAAGGAGTATTTGGAATGGACTCGGCTATTAGGAAAAGGAAGACCAAATCTCACCGGGTTAGTTACTAAAATTTTTTTTTAATCTAATTTATTATATTATATTTTAGATACTAGAAAATAGGTGGTGTTTGAGATTTCATCACTAAATCCATTTTATATCTATTATCTATATGCAGTGAATGGTGGACTTTATTTGGAGCTTGACTCCAAATTTGAAAAAGTTTGCCTTGAAAGATCCATAGCCTAACATGTAGTGCATGTGAGTTGTAGAAAGGAGTGGGTATCTGAAAGCGTAAGTAATATTATGTGCTTTAAAAACACTAAAAAATATTTTAAGTTTTAAAAAAAATGAAGTAATAAAGTATTTATGTGCTTATAAATTTTGCAGATCCATACCAAGAGGAGAAATAAATTAGGCGTAGCGTTTGAATGATTTGAATGTACATAAAGTATAATAATCGAGCCTTGAAGAAAGATCTGATGAGCATTACCATATGATTTGATAATCTTAAAAGAAGAAATTGATGAGAGCAATGAGTGGTTGATAGAAGAATGGATGATGAAGATTCTCATGATCAATAGGCCTTTTCACAGATGATTTAGTGTTTGATGATGATGACTTATGGGGTGATGTTGCTAGAGCAAGTGGCGAGGAGCTTAGATTTGATACTAGAGCTAGAAGCGGCTCGGCGGGTTGCCATCATCGAGGGGGGGAATGACGCGACGGCTCTGGGTGTCATGCCCTTCTCTTTCATTGATGGTGATGAAGATGAAGAAATTGATTGTTGGGGAAATGAGGAGGATGAGGAAGGTTATAATGATGATGATGATCATTATGTGGATGTGGAGGATGAATGAGGATCGGTTGTTGTGGACAAATTAGTTATTTTAATGTGTTGTGTTTGGATGATTTATGAATTTGGACAAGGGATATGTGTTTGCATGTTGACATGTTCTGTGGACAATTTCTATGGATTTTTGGAAACTTTGCCGATGTGATTTGTTAGATTTGTTGACATGTTTTATGATTTTTTATGCTTAGAGTATTGTTTATGTGTTTTATTGATTTGATTGATATTTTTTGATGATATTTGGTGATAAATGATTGTGCGAGTGATTATATTTTAAAAAAATATATACATATATGTAAAATGGGGTGCGCTTACATATAAAAAGCTCACGCCTTAAGGAGCCTTATCATATGGAAGCTCGAGAGCCTTTGTGCCTTAGTGCGCCTTGCGCCTTTCACAACTATGAGAGTTAGGAAACTTCTTATTCTTTCTTATTTGATTTAGGGATTGTCTTATATATAAATAGGTTATTTGTGATTAATGAAATAATACAATTTTTCCTTCAATTATCTATGACTACATAAAGTAAGGAAAGAAAGATTGAATAGGTTTCTGTTATACAGAAATGTGTTAATTCTCATGGAGTGATGAGATGTTGTATTTGCATATCCTCATATGATAATATACTATTGTAAAAGTCTCCCTAGCATATGGGAGGAGTTCAATTATGTTTTTTCTTAGTTCCTGTAAACATGGGGAGGATTCGTCATCTTTCTCTTATACTTTTTATCAATTTTTAACACATTAATTTTCATTTGAAAAGAAATTAAAATGTGTTAAAGGCATGATATTTTTATTAAACTCAAATCCTATAAGCTTGAGCTTTTAGGAGAGTTAGTCGTTTAACATGGTATCAGAGCTTGGTTTGGTGGGAGGTCCTGGGTTCGAGCCACCTCTCTGCAATTTATTCCCCATTTATTGATTTGAAAGTTCCATGGAGGATTCCATGGAGGACTCTCCATGTGCGGGTATGGGGCCGCACATGAGGGAGGGTGTTAAAGGCATGATATTTATATTAAACCCAAATCCTATAAGCTTGAGCTTTTAGGAGAGTTGGTTGTTTAACAAAATGCATACAGTTTATGAATCAGTTCATAAGTTGTACCTTGTTGCTTCTTGTTTCCCATGATAGGGGTCATACACTCATATATAGGCCAACAACATGGTCAACTTTTGGAAATCTCTATCCTTTTTGGATCTACATTAATTCTCTCTTGAATGGTTAAGACATTCTCTTAGGGGTCCTATGCAGCCCAATTTTACTTTAATTTCTTGGTTGAGATTGACATATGTTTGTTTGTTTATGTATAGACTAAACCACTCAATTTTAATGCCTCTAATGGAGTCTTCCAGTTCCCCTATAGTGGACCAAAATTGGAGCTAATTGTTTGAAAAGTAGGAAGTGGTTTTATGTTATTGAAATTATAAAATGGGTTTAGTCTAAGACAACTGCCAGTGCAGTCCTCTAGTAAGTAAAAATTTGGATTTAGGCGAATATCATTCTGGAGATTGACAAAAAATTTATAAATCTTCTACACAACTTCTCAGATTCCACACTAGCCTGCTTTGTGATGTTTTGAAAGCTTTAGAACCAAAAAATGGGTGGCACCTGTTATATTTGTCTAGAGTAAAGGGTGGTCACTCAAACAAACAAAATAAACTGGACTGAATCAGTTCTCTGCTAGAAATGGACACTGAGATGAAATTGTTGTGGAACAGTCAATATCTGCATTATAATCCATTGATTTTCTCAATCTTGATTTTGGACCTGGATTTGTCAAAGATGCCTAATAATGTAGCTTGGATTTCTCCACATTTCACTAATAAGAGGTCCCTGCTTCTTTCAAAAACATGGATCTAATTAGTTACTTGTATTGGTACTCTTTATAAGATCACGAGTATTTTCTTTTCAATACTTCATGCGAATTCTTGGCTGTGATTTCTTGCATCCCAAGTCTGAGTCATTGCAAAACCTCTACAAAATGATTGATGACTCATCCTGTAGATCTAATGGATTTTTCTCTTTCCTTGATTAGATCTCAGCTAACACAGGATCAAGATCTTTTTATCATATTAAGGTAAATCATGATGTTTAAATTGATCTGTATCAATCCTCTTCAGCTAAGCGTAGGTGAAATGGAAATTTATCCAAATAAACTCGAGCTCATTAGTTCATCAATGGTAGTCGCATACCCACAAATTGAATGTTCAAGCTCTCGGGATACCATCTACATTGTCACTCAAAGAGCTGCGGAAATCCAGGCATGATCATGAAAGGATACTCGATACTATTATTGGGAATAGTTAATTTAAGAACAACATCAATCAAATAAGTCCCCAAATTTAGGTACTTCTCTCTAATAATTTCAGAAAGGCGCCAACTAACGACAATCAGTTAATAATTAATTTGTGCTCATCAAAACTGCATTACAACGGCAATGGAGCATTGATCGAATACACCCGGCTGATGGTTTGCAATTGGCGAGAAGAGAAGCGAATTCGGATTTGGTACGGATTACATTAATTTCAAGCGTGGTGGAGAAGAAAATGAAAGATTAAATCCAGCTTCAACATTCTGAACAAGTTACTAGTTCGGATCCAGAAAAGAAAAGAAAAATCTACTCTAATATTATTCAATTGAGTCTTCTTCAATCCCCCAAAGATCTGGGTTCTGGAAGAACTGCTTCTCCTGACACAAAGACTCCTATTTATACATTTCCAGCAATTAGGCATGTTTCCAAGGCTTTGCGTGGATTTCCCCAATTTAAATGGCCCAGCTCACTGTTCAAGTCGCGACCTCAAAAGCCTGTCGCGACTTGTTAGGTCTGTCGTGTCCTAACTCCATCCAATTTTTGTTTCCAGGTATTTGTGTCGCGACCACAAAAGCATGTCGTGACCTGACTTTTTCTTCCTTAGCTGAATTATGTGTCGCGACATCGATTCTCTGTCACGACACCGTTTCTGTTGCTAGCCACTTTGATTCTCATAGCGACAACTTTTTCTGGTCTTCAGGTGTTTGTGTCGCGACCACAATTTCATGTCGCAACCTGATTGTCTTTCCTTTTACCGCATTCTGTGTCGCGACCTCAATTCTCTGTCGCGACACCGTTTCTATTGTCAGTCAATTTGATCCTTGGTCACAGCCTCCCTTTCATGTTGTGATATCATATCTTGCTTTCCGCCCTCATGCAAGTTGCAACTCCAATTGTTGATCTGTTTATTTTCTTGTCGCGACATGGAAATTAGGTCGCGACAAGGTAGTTTCTTTTCTTACTGCAATTCCTGTCACGACCTCAAAAACATGTCGCGACAGTTCTTTCTTCCAATCTTGTTGCAACCTCATTTTTGAGTCACAACAGTTTCCACTCAATTCAACTTCTTTTTCTGGTTGCGACCTAGAAAGTGTGTCGCGATTGAGTGGTGGCCCTTCTTACCTTGTTCTTGTCGTAGTTGCTCAAGCTTAGTCGCAACATATTTTAGTTGTTCAACTCATTTTAATGTCGCGACATAAATTCTATGTCGCAACCTCACTGGTGTCTTCAGCTTATATTTTGTTGCAACAGCAATTTGCCTTGTGGAGACAATTCCTTGTTGTGACATCAGTTCTCTATCACGACATGAGTTGTCTTCTTTCGGTGTCGCGACCTCGATTCTCTGTCGTGACGTCGTTTGTGTAGTTTTAAATGTTTCTTTCTCGCGACTGATCACAAGGATGTCATGACACACTTAAAGCATTTGTCTTGTAGAGTTGTCGCAACATTATCAATCAGGTCGTAACTTAAAAACTGTTGAACCGATGAATTCCTTGTCGCGACCTCAACTTTCTGTCGCGACCTAACTGCTTGGCCATTTATCTCTTTTTCTTCTGGATTCTTGCTGGAATTGCAGCTTCTTCTATAAAAATCTGCAAAATATAAATTTGGTAAAATCTCTATATTTCTGCATAAAAATAAGTAATTACAATGTAACACTAATCAGAAAAATGGATTAAAAATCAATGAGTTTTTTACTCATCAACATCATAATGAAATCTAACATAAACTAGATCCTTCTAAAGTTTGGCAATTATCCTAAAATCGAATCCTGGAGTTGTTTATAGCAAAGAATTCTATTATATGTGGGGGAAGGAAAAAATAAAAATTGTCCTAAAGAACTTTACCACAAGAAAGAAGGCAATCAGGCATAGAGAAAGCTCCGTTTATCTTTTTTTTCCCATCTATCTATAACACACCAAAAAAAAATTGCAAGGTGTTTAAGAATTTTTACAAAACTTACTTTATTTAAAATAAAATTCACCACATGCTGTGTATAATGTGCAATATTATCTGCTATATACTATCTCTGATAAAAAAAAAAATTATCTGCTATATACTATCACTACATATTGCATGTCTTATGATTTTTTTCTATGACTAGGGTCCACTTTAATTTTTTTAAGATCAGATAAACCTAGCATTGATCATTGATAGTTCCCCAAAATCTTCCTATTTTTTATATTTCTAGCCGTGTTTTCCATGAGCTTCCATTCATGTAATTTTCTGGCAGCTGGCTGGATCCAAAGTTGGAAGAAGGATGTGACTCAGATTCATGTTAGCCTGGAATCAGCTAAGTGAAACCGTACAACACAGCTATGAGGGGAGAAAAACCATGCTTGGTTACCATTTATGGTTTGTCCAAATTTATCTTCATGTGGAGATGGTGGACGAAATTCTCATTACAATTAAACAAATTCAAGTCAGATGGATTGAATTTGCTCCATAGCTGCTTATATGGGTAAGTTTTGCTCCAGAGGCATTTTACAGTATGGTGAATTAATGACTTTTGTTTATTCACAATGATTAGAAAAATGGCATTATTAATATATGGATACTTGGCCAGTTACCTCCAATTCTCTTTTGTACAAAATTAAAAATTCTTACATACAATCAGAACATTTAACTTTTTGCATGTTTCATTCTTTGAGATGTTTGCCTGTTTGTCTAATAAACCCTCTACGTCAATTGTTTGAACAGTAGCTTTCGCCACTTTACCTATCAAAAAAAAAAAAAAAACTATCTAGAAATGTAAGCCACAAATCTAAACCCTGGTGAAAGGCCTCACCATTCACCACAAATCTTCCTGAATCTGAAGGAACAGTTAAAATAGGAGCTGTCACTAATTTGCTCTTCAACTCTTGGAAGCTACGTTCACAAAATCAGAATCATCACACGCTCATGATTTGGAGTTAGCTGCAGTAATTTTTGCACTTAGATTTGGAGACATTTTCTTTTTGAGTCAACATTTGGCCAATTAAATGATGCAAATATGCTACTAAAAATCTTGCCTATCAAAAAATATGTTACTAAAAATCTGTTTTAACTTAATTTCTTTACAGCCCTGGAAGTATGATTTTCCTCTCTTTCTTCTATCTTGGTTTTCTGTTATTCTTTAAAAACTGGCTGAACCTTGTCTTGTATGATGACACAACTTATGGTAGCTAAGAAATTGAATATCATTTTTATATATTTTACCTTTCGCAACATGTAGAATGCAAGTTCTTACCAATAAGGTATTAATTACAGTGTCGAGATCTGAACTAACAGATACTTGATGCAATCGTGTAACAGGGTTGAGAAAGATTAGAAGGGCAGCTGCCATGTCAACCATGTGGAGGTGTCTGGCACATATTGAAGGATCAGGTGGTCCAGAGGTTTCTCATCCACCAGAAGACAAGTTAACCTAATCCAACTATTCATGCGCTGCATGAATCCTTCTGTCATTCAGCTCTTTCTATTAGCAATATCTTCCCCTGTATGTCACGCCTCCTCATTTTGGCTGATGGAGCATCTAACTTGAGTCAAATCACTCGTCCATACTGCTTCATTCGTTGATCTTCTTCGAAGAAACACATGATTGAACCGTCATAAGAAATTTCCCCTTCATCTTCTGCCTCAATTGGTGCCACTTCTAGTTTCCCAAAGTTTCTTTTGATTCGTTTATTTATTTATTTATTTTTATCTTTTTTTCCACTGATCTAACTGACATGTTCTTTTTTATGTTTAGAAAGGCTTCAAATCAGATACTGTTATTTAGCTACAAATTTATTCTTCCAACTGGTCAAGCAGTCATTTTTTGATAAAACATTCTTACTCCAAACCATGATTTTACCTACCACTCATGATGGCACCAATCATGTTCAAATGTTGCTGATCCCCTTTAGGAGTCTATTTTTTTCTCCTGGATAGTATATTCTTGATAAGATGATAACATTATTTCCATTCTAACTACCAATGAGGACGATGCATGGCAAAATATTGCTGCTTAGAAAACTAAAAACGGTTCAATAGCACTCTTGGGAAGCTTTGTCATAGAGTTGAGCAAGAGCATTTCCAACAGCTGAGCTGGAAATATATTGGAGTAGCATTTTGTGATTCATTTTGTCATGCAGATATCTCAGAGTGATTTCTACTCTCTGGCAGATGCTTTATGGCTTCAGTTGTGCTTCAACCCCGACGACCCTACAGAAGCAAGCGAAATTGATGACTTAATATGGATCCTGTTCCTCACTACATGCCTATTATCAGGTAGTCTCCATGTTATCCAACTTTGTCCTTATATATATATATATATATATGGTTTCATTAGCAGTGTAATGGTAAAATAGTGGCTATTGCAATTTATGCAGAATTCTATTGTTCTCTCAAACCATTAAAAGAAATCCTTGTTTTTAGTTTCAGGGTATAGGCACCACCAGTCTCTGCTGTGTTTTCTACCTCATATTGGTAAGATGTGTGTATCCATTAATTTATTACTGCCCTTTTCTTTCCCAGAATCTGATGACTGAAAAGGCTTAGACTGCTAAAGAATCATTCTTAGTTAAACAAGCAAGCCAATATGGGACTGCTAAAGATTAATTGGACCCATGATGATCTCCATTTCACCCCTATATATCATCACTGATTTCATCTAAGTTTGAATTTGAATCTGATCATTGGGACCTAGGTGGATTCCCCCGTTGTGATTTTAAGTCTCAGTAATCCAATTCGAACACTTATTTTTGTATCAATGTTTCATATTTTCTTATGATAATTATGATGGGGTTGGAATGCCTTTTCTTTGGGATGTCATTCTTTATAATGTTTAAACCCTTTTTCCCCTTGGGAACAACCCTCCCTATTCATGAGCATATTTTAAAATCTGTGTCTCTATATATAGCTCCGAGGATAAGAGAAAAAGGGAAAATCACTTAGGTTGTGTTTGTTTCTCGGAAAGTACTAAAGATGATTTTTTTTAACATTATTTTATGGTTTAATTAAAAATCTCAAAGAAAATCAAATATGAATAAAATTACTAGAAAATTTACATATTCTTAAATTATTTAATATTTACATCAATGCAGTAAATTAAATAAAATGTGTTTTTAAGTAGCAAGCAAAATTGTCTATCATGCTTAACTGAAGTGATAGAACATTCACTATTTCATATAGGCAAAGGGCATAGGGAGGGGGTTCGGGAGTCTAAAAAAACGAAAAAAAAGAATGGTTTACTACATTGAAATCAAAAGTGTATTCAAATAAAAGAAGCAAGTAAAATTAATATGTCAGGTTTTATTCTATTTTTACTGTCCTTCATTTTTCTTATTTCTCTATGTCATCTTTATTTTCTTTTCTTTGCATTTTTTCTCAAATTCTCGGAACCAAATATGGCCTTCAGAAAGTAATATGAACATTGTTTTATTTTCAGTTCGAAAATTAGTATGGGTCATTTCGGTTGCCACATAAAATTGGTGATGATATTGGTTTTCCAATTTACTAGAATTTAGGCCTTCCTTTTGCAAACATTTCTTGGGATTTTTGGAATATATCTATCTATATAGGCCTATGCAAGAATTTTGAAGAGACCGTTTCATTAGTGTTTTGATAAAATTTCATATTTATTATTTAATACCTTAAATTGATTTGCCAATAAGATCTGGCTCAAGCTCAAGTTGAGGGGTCAGGTTCGAGTTCCAATTCCAATGGATTTACAGTGAATAGATGTAAAGTAAAACAAAAAATGAAGTTGATTTTAAGTTAAATTGTTTTCAGTTATTAACTTAAAATTTGTTATGATTTTAACTTAAATTTATTTATGCAAGTTCTTCCGATTCACTGAGGGAAAACAAAAATAGACTGATATAGAATTAAATTGTGATTTCTGAGATTTATATATTCCCTGTAAATCCTTAAAGGAGTGTTCTTGATTATGCTTTCTAATTCTTAATCAGTTTTTGTTTAGAAATATTTGGTTACATTAACCTCTAATAACCTAATATTTTGTTAATCTAACTATCTTCACGTTTTTTCTTAAAAAATAATATTTTTTTGGACAAAAATGTCTTTTATTATTTTATATATTCCCATATGCCTTTACAAGGAAAGAGTTATTTTTATAGGAGAACAATAAGGGTATTTTTGTCAAAATGATATCAAAGTGTATCTTTCCGAATTTTTGTTTTTAAACAATCTTTGAACCAAATCATCTTTTTTCTATCACATTGTTCTATTACATGGTTGCATCATTCTCTTTTTTTTTTTTTTTTTTTAAGATAAAAATAATTTCAACCTAACGATACATTGATAGAAACATTAATCAAAATCGCTAAAAATCATAAATGATGAAATAACGTTCAAGAATAAATCAATTTAAAGTCTATATATTTGATAATTGAGTTTATGCATTTGATAATACTATTATGACTATAATACTTATAATTCTAGTTCTACAACATATTAACGATCATTGATTTGATTTATTGTCGCTAATCAAATATATTTTGCTTGTATTAATCGTCTTCACATAAATAAATGTTATACCATTACAATAACAAAACAAACACCGCACTAAGATAATGATAATCACATGTTGTATTAAGACGATAACTAAAATACGAAAAAACAAATGAAAACTTATATATTGTAGAATAACCATTTTATTGAAAAATAAAACGACGAAAATAGATGTAAATGAGCGATTTCAAGTTAAGAATTGCTAAAAAAATTACCGCTTATTGCTTAAAAAAAAAGATGCTAACAGAGAAAAGTTAAAAGAAAATGAGGCTAGAGTTTTCTATTTAGTATTTGATGTTAAAATAAATAAATAAAAACTAATAAAAAAAAATGCATCATTTTCATTTAAAAAAGAAAAAAAAAAGGGAAATTCAAACTTCTAGGTTAAGAAATAAATAAGGGTACAACATGCATGCCTTTACATTAACAATACAATTTGACTGGTTGTATGACATATTAGAATTAACACCACCTTTTTATTGTACTTCAAAATTTGATTATAACTAAATGTTTTTAGCTCTCCTTTTATAGATTTAGGAGGTCTTTGTTTTTTCACTTAACGTTAAATATAATTTTTTTTTAACTTAATGTTAAATAATACTTAATAGCATTAAATATTAAGTTGTTTATTTTTTAATATTTGATTATAACTGTTATTAGCTCTTTTCCTTATTAGGTAATAGTGGTATTTCTTATTATGAAATATGGCTTTTTATGAATAGAAAACACCAAATATTTTGGTTTTTTATATTTAGAATTTTTTTAAAAAATTTCAATCATAAAAAAGTTAAAAAATAAATAGGTTGAATGCTGAAAACTATTCAAAAAACTAAAAAACAAACACCACCTTAATATTGTTTATTTCATAAATAAAACTTAAAAAGCAAATCAAGTTCATAGACCTCGACACCGGTTTCAAGTTCTAGGTTGAACTCCCAATGAGGCAAATAAGTATAAAAAAAACAAACTATCACTTCCCTATGGGGCAAGTTCTAGTTGTTAGATTTTCTATATTGGCTCAACTTGTAGGAGTTGTATAGGGTGATTAGTATAAGGTAATGACTATTAGGCCCATATGTGATAAGTGGTGAAATTCGGATCACGGGCGCACAGTGCACATCTTACGAGAACTAGATGGGATGAGAATGAGATGAACTTCTCTCCGCGCATAATCGCCAGGGTCCGATGGAGTTTACTCTGGGATACGGACCGTCCATCACCATCTAGAGGATGTGGACTAAGGTCGGATCTAACCTCACCACTTATCACATATGGGCCTAATAGTCATTGCCTTATACTAATCACCCTATACAAGCTCTGCAAGTTGAGCCAATGAAAATCTAACATTCACCCGCTTGGTTCAACATTTGTAGGTTTTCAAAATAATTTTTGTTTTTAGAAAAGCAAAAAAAAAAAATAAATAATAATTTTTTTATTTCGTAGGGTGATAGTGAACATAGAAAATTCTTTGTATGGCCATACATTATTTTAGAAAACAATATGACAATAGCCCAGACCTTATGTGAAATATCTTTATACTTAAGTAAAAGATATCACATAATTACATATTTGTGGCGGTTATATTTTAGATGTAAATACTTCTTCCTGATACAATGTAGTTATTTAATCTTATTAAGTGCTTATGTGGTAAATAATTCTTTATGAGTGGGCACTCCTCTTTAATCTGATAAAAAATCTCAAATATCTTTGGTGTACACAAAATGAGATAAAGCGAAATATTGCATTAAAATGTCGGAAGAGTTACAATAATGTCATGGCCTTCCCAATCATCAAAGGAGTTCCTGAGTCCCATTCTATCAGCATGACTTTTATCTGATTTTAGGCTGTAGCCCTTTAGTCATGGGATGCACTACCAGTTAGCCGGTGTGCCTATATGCTCGATGATGATTTTACTCTCTACGGCGTTTTCTCGCACCTGAAGTACTTTATATCAATGTGCTTCTGGCTGCGGCTCCCACTTTTATTGTTCTTGGAAGAACAACTGCTGCGGCTTATTATCCTGGCTTTATTGGCTTAGGTCTTGTATCCATCACTCTCTAAGCCACGAAGAAAAATTCTTCAACCATAATGCTGTTTGTTGCCATGGCATGCGTGAGTCTGCCTCCATAGTCGAGGATCTTTGTAAGAGTGCGCGAGTTTGCTTTCATGCCAACGCACCATTAGCTAACATAAAAATGTGGCACAGTAGACCCCCCTCGAATCTTAGCGACTGAGAATCACATCTACGTATATCCAATCAAATCCGGATGATCGGACTCTGTATGTAAGTAGTCCTTGGTTCCACTGGAGATGCTCGCATAACTTTCTTGGCGGTGTCGATGCTCTATCCAGGATTACTTTGATATCTTCCAACATTCCCGCGGCGAATGCAGTAATGCAGTCCCAGTGATTGTGGTGCGATCTGAACCACTTGTTGTTGTGGTTCTGAATGGCGGCTCAGCCTTCTCTTCTGTAGAGAGTTCGGATGGAGGATCGGTTATCACTCCTTCATGGGTTGTGATGCGAATAGGTAGTTGTTGAGCCGTGTGTAGGTATGTGCCCACCCGGGTTGACACGACACGAAAGTCAGTCACATTACTTCTTCTATCACTGACTCATGATAACCACTCTCATCAGTATTATAATCCTGAGAAAATCGGCATTAGTGTACCGCAACTTTATCGTGTGAGAGGAATGATAAAACCATAACCCTTGGACTTACGCACTGGCAATGAAGAAACCAGCGGCCCGTCGCCAGGTGCAATTTCCTTTCGTAATGGGTTGGCACACCCTTACCTCTATGACCCGTATATGTACGCATGGTTTAAACTAGGCTTCCATCCATTCCATAGCTCAAGGGTGTTTTAGGCCTGACTTGGATGGAACCACTGTTCGAAATGTTCTGGCTGTCTTCAGGCTTCCTCCACATGTTAGGAGGAGATTTGAGACACTTGTCATGCTCATACCATGTCCATCAATGTACGATTCCTTCTTTCCCGGCGACACCATTTTCTTTGTGGCGTGCAGTGTCATTATGCGAATCTGATTCAAAACTTTCCTCAGGAATTTAGCAAATGGACCAGTCTTTAACCTTGATACGTGAACCTACCATAATGCTCACCACCCCTATCGGATCTTACAATTTTGATGCTGATCCAGTTGTTTCTCTACCTCTGCTTTATAGACTTTGAAAGCATCTAGTGCTTGATTTGTCGTTTACCCAGAAGATAGAGATCACGTGTATCTTGTAAAAATCATCGATGAAGGTAATAAAATACCTTTGACTTCATTGAACATTAGGTATTAAATGGTCCACAGATATCCGGTGTGAATTATCTTGAGTTTTGTATCACTTCTCTTAGCTCTTTATTGGACTTGTTGGTTTGCTTTCCCTTTATGCAACCTAAACAGAGTATCAAAGTCGATGAAGTCAAGTGTCACGAATGACACCATCAACCGCTAACCTCTTTAAGCTCTATGGAGATGTGACTAATCTCATGCCGCTCGCTAGATGAGTGATTTATTTATTACAACGATATTATTTCTATTAATTATCACATTGCTTAATTTAGTGAGTGCGCACATTTTGGATCGATTTGAACAATGTAACCATACGTTAATTTACGGAGCCAATGGAGTGCGAGATCTTTAATAATCGAAAGATACATCTTTAAGCTGAAAATCAAAACCACACAGGCGCTAGTAAAATCTGAGATACTAGATTCTTAAGAAACTAGGAATATAAAAAGTCTTGTCAATTCGTACATTATCCGGTGTGTAGCCAAGACTAACTGTGTAATCTGACACCTTCAGCTGGCGCGGCATCTTATTTCTGAATAGGCGCGTAGTTCGCCCTCATTAGGTTTCCTTAAGTTTTGAAACCCTGAAACTGATAGAAACATGGATTGTAGGGCAGTCGATCCATAATATGTTATGTAAATCATGATAATTTACAAAAATTTGATTCATAACACTAACGATATCATACCTTCATTTTCTTGAGGTATATCTGGTACTTGATGCATTCAGCCTAACATGTGACCCTTTTTCTTGCGAAAAACAAATTGGTAGCTTTTTGTCACTAGATTTTCTTTATAGGACAGCTACACCGCCTTATCTTTTGGATCACTTTGGATTCTTTGGTTTGACCTTTCTTGTGAGACCACAAGATTCAGCATTTCAATTTCTCTTGCTTGACTGCCTTCCTCCTGGACACACATGTTCGACAAGATTAATTAATGACCATTTCTCCTTATGTGTCATGTAGGAGACCTTAAATGTCTTGTATAGTCAGTGTGGTAAATCGAAGATAAAATGAACTAAGGAATATTCTGAAAAATCGACATCAGACCTTGATTGGCTTCGGCTATATCTCATCTCCATTATATGTCCTCTCACATTTTGTGTCCCTTTTAACCTGCTAGAGACACAATTTAGCCATTGAGGTGCTAGCTTAGGCTTTATCGGGCTCCCTGAGCTGTTCATGTGGCCCCCATGGGACTATTTTCATGGTTCAAATTCAGGGATACAGATCACATATGCTCACGGGCGATGTGGGTCTTGATAACCATCATCTTTGAGACGATTGGATCTCTCCGTCGCTCTCGTATAATGCACCGGTTTAGCTTTGAGTGCTTTGCTCACATTGGGTTTGCGATATTATCAGAAAGAGCCCGGATCTGGGCCTCCATCTGTACTAATCACGAGAAATAACTATCTTTATAGTTTATAATTATCGCCGAACAATATGGGAATAAGGCGGAGTTTGGATCGTGTGATTAAATCTTGCAAAAAGGACAAAATTATATACTTACTATAAGTTTAAAGCAATAAATTATTATTAAATGCATTATAAAATTGCTTACTTTAATAATAACTAACCCACGCTAATTATTAGTGATAAAAATCCTGTCTCCCTTTGGGCAAAGACCGCTACCACATAGGATTTTATCTAACTTTATTTTATATAGCTAATAGGTGATATACGAAAACTAATAGTATCTACGTACTGTGGGCATAAGGGATACATTAATGCAGATATACCATATTATATTCCAATCATATTCTTGTTATTTATCAGTCACTTCCTGTAGGGCCGGTGACGATTTGCCTTAAATATGATTTAAAATGCATATTAGATTTATTTGTAATTTAACGCTTTATGTAGCGTTTACGGAAAATCACATTATTAAGCAAGTCAAGATGCTTTGGCTACTCACATACTCAGCTGTTTTAAACCTATAGTATTTGGTTGCCAATAAAAGCATCAATGAAATCTCACCAGATGTTAATGGAGGCTTACTCTGAAATTTTTGTAGCGGTCGAAAGTCGGGAGAATCAGTCGATTTTAAATGCATTCAAATATAGTAATTAAACTCATTTATTGAAAATTAATAAGGGATTTTGAAATTCATAACCGAATCCCCATTTATTGAAAATAAATAGGGATTTTTGAAGTTCCATAACCCGATACATTTATTGAAAATAAATAGGGATTTTTTGAAATTCCATAACCCCGTCCCCCTCTCCCTAGTCAAGTTTCCTCTCCCCTTCCGAAGTTCGCTCCGCCCTTAGACGTTCCTTTCGAATCACGAGCGCTTTTTGTGGTCTTTATGCATCCGTCACAAGCCTTGAAGATCTTTGGGAGAGTACTGCGTATCAGGAGAGATCTACGGGAGGGAGGCGAATGGGAGGAACAAGAACCACATGGGTTGCGAGTCATCTCATACAAAAACAACGCCCCGAATATTGGTGATATTACAACAGTTACAATGATCCGATCATGGACCCGAATAAAATTCCATAAAAGAAGATTGAGATGGCCGTGACTCCACAAATTTTCGCCAAGCACATCCATAAACATTAAAGAAAAACCGGAAAAGCATGATCATATCTTTATGCGATGAATTTTTTTCTTTTGCTGATGCGATTTCATTGATTTAAATTCATTAGTAAGATCAAACTATCATAGACCTGGTCACGGCTCACGATACAAGTGTTAAATTACGTTAACGATAACCTTCTATGTCTTGATCTAGATTAATACGGATGAAATCAAGACTATAGATTATAGGTTCGAAATTATACCTCCGGCCATGGAGTGTAGATGCAGGTGACCGCCTTGATCCGATGAGGAGACGAAGTGGCTTGTGGATCACGATCTTGATCTTCTCTCAAAAGCTCCCTCATGATAGCACTCCTTCTCTCGAGTGAACTTACGGTTTTCTGAGCTTGGATGGGATAGAATGAGATGGCTTTCTCTCCCTTTTATAGTAAACCCCGAGGTCGTGAGTTTACTACGAGATGATCTGGACGATCCATCCTCCCGTGGATGTGGACTAAAGGTCGAATCACGACCCTCACCACTTATCACATATGGGCCTAATAATTCAATACCCCATACTAATCACCCTATCTGACTCCTACAAGTTGAGCTTGATATAGAAAATCAACATTCTCACTTGGTTCAACATTGTAGGACTTTTAAAAAATAATTTTGTTTTAAGCAAAAAAAAAATAATAATAATAATTTTTTGACTCATGGGGTGATGAAGTGAACATGAAATTCTTTTGTATGGCCATACATTATTTTAGAAAATAATATGACAATTAGCCCCCAAACCTTATGTGATATCTTTATCGCAAGTAAGATATCATAATTACATGAGCTATGGCGGTTATATTCCTAGATGGCAAATACTTCCTTCCACCGATCACAATGTAGTTATTTAATCTTATTAAGTGCTTTATGTGGTATTAATTTCTTTATGAGTGGGCACTCCGCTCTTTAATGCGATAAAAATCACCGAATATATCTTTAGTGTCACCCAAAAAAATGAGATAAGCGAAATATTGCATTAAAATGTCGGAAAATTCTGATAATGTCATGGTAGCTACAATCATCAAAAGAGGTTTCACAAGTCCCATTCTATCAAGCATGACTTTTATCTGATTTTGGCCGGGAGCCCTTTAGTCATGGGATCTGCTACCATTAGCGATTATTCTTTGTATCAACGATATTGGTTTACTCTCTACGGCGTTTTCTCGCACCACGAGTACTTTATATCAGTAATAGCTGCTGCGGCTCCCACTTTATTGTTCTTGGGAAGAACTTCTTTGCCGACATTATCCGCAAAAGCTTTATTGGCTTCGTCTTTTGTATCCATCACTCTAGCCACACGAAGAAAAATTCTTGACCATAATGCTGTTTTGTTGCTTCATAGCATGCGACAGTCTGCACCTCCATAGTCGAGGATCTTTGTAAGAGTCTTGCTTGGGTGCTTTTCCGTACCAGCACTGCTTGGCTAACATAAAAATGTAGCCCAGTAGACTCCTCGAATCTTGGCGACTCTGAGAGTCTGCATCTGTATATCGATCAAATCGGATGATCGGACTCTGTATGTAAGCATATAGTCAGTTTCCCTAGAGATATCGCATAACTTTCTTGGCGGTGTCGATGCTCCTATCCCGGGATTACTTTGATATCTTCTGACATTCCCACGGCCCGAATGCAATGCTCCAGTCTAGTCTGAGCCTCTAAATAGACCGGATTGCCAGGCTAACGGATGCATATGGAATATTCTTCATGGATTCTAATTCCAGAGAATTCTTGGGACATTGTGACAAAGCGAGATTTGTCACCACCAACAATGGGGAGCTATTGAACAGAGCAAATTTCTCATATTAAACCTTTCTAGAATTTTGTGATGGGCCTTACGAGATAACCAGGAATCTTTTAGATCTATCTCTATGTATCTCGAATTCTAAAACATGAGGCCTCACTGTCTCTTTCATGTCAAAGTACGAGGGAGAGAAATCGTTTGGTCTCCACACAATTAATCCAAGTTATTACTTGCAGTAAAATATCATCAACATACAGGACTAGAAACGTGAATTTGCTCCCACTGACCTTGATGTATATACATTGATCTACAATATTTTCCTAGCTCAGTTGGTACCGAGAGATCTTCCAGTTGGGTAGGAGCCACACAGGTCTGCAGGTTCGAATCTGCAGGAGCGAGAACTCAGTGGGACATTGGAAATAGCTGAATTTGTCACCTTATACTTGTCAGTTTATTGAACGAGCTGATTTCTCATATTAAACCTTTTTAGATTTTATTGATATAGGCATACGAGATAACCCCAGAATCTTTTTAGATCTATCTCTATGTATCTCAATTCTAAAACATAGGAAGCCTCCCTATCTTTCATGTCAAAATTACGAGAGAGACGCCGTCTCCCTAATTAATCCTGCTGTTATTATCACAAAGAAATATCATCAACATACGTGACTAGAAACTGAATTTGCTCCCACGACCTTGATGTATACATACATTGATCTACAATATTTTCTCAAACCGAATGAGGTAATGATATTGTGAAACTTCATATACCATTGTCGTGGAAGCTTGTTTTAGCCCGTATATAGACTTCTTTAGTTTGCGTATTAAGATGATTACTTTTTTCGAAATGAATCCTTCAGCCGAGTCATGTATACTTCCTCCTCAAGTTCTCCATTCAGAACGCCGCTTTTGACATCCATCCGATGCGTGCCTCTAAATCAAAATGAGCTGCTGGCGGCTATGATTATCCTATGAGTCCTTCGAAATCGGAGAGAAGGTGTCATGATAATCAATGCCCTCCTCAAGGAAACCTTTGGCAACAAGTCTTGCCTTATAATCTTCGATGTTACCAGAGGCACGCTTTGGTCTTATAGACCCACTTGCGTACCTACCGCACGAAAAACCTTCTCTCGTAACTCTACTAGATCCCACTCTGATTGTTTGCCATCGAAGCTTTAATTCATCCTTCATCGTATCACCATTTTTTCGTAACTGCATCTGGCCATGGCCTCCTCAAAAGAAATGGTCTTGACGGAGTCCGCATAATGGCTGAATGGCCGACTCGACTCTCGAGGATCTTCTAAGTCTCGATCGTCTAGTGATCGTGTGCGCCCCGAACCACTCTGTTGTCAGGGTTCCCGACCAATGGACTGCCTACTAACTACTTCTTCACGAGTTCCGGATAGAGGATCGCTTATCACCCTTCCTCTCATGTCAGTGGATTCGACAGGCAAATTGTCGAGCCATAGCAGTACGTACCACCGTGTTCAACACCACGACCGTAGCGCAGTCCTCGTACTTCTTCTATCACAAATCTATGATAACCACTCTCATCAAGATATAATCCTCAAGAAATCGCATTCCGCGGCTTCTACAACTTTACGCGCGTGAGAGGGACACAAACCTATAACCCGACTTTTCTCAGATAGCCAATGAAGAAACCATCGATCGGCCCCCGTCTAATTTCCTTTCATGTGGGTCGTACACCCTTACCTCTCTACTTGACGTACCCCCATATATGTACATGGTTTAAACTAGCTTCCATCCATTCCATACTCATGGTGTTTAGAACTCGACTCGATGAACCCGCTCAAATGTACACACCGTTTTCAAGGCTTCACATGTTATGAGGAGATTTGAGACACTTCATTGGCGTCCCTACTCATTCATCAATGTACGATTCCTTCTTTCAGCCTACACCATTTCGTCAGGCGTGCCGTGTGTCGATACCGAGCTATAATCTGTCCTCGGGCGAATTCTAAGAACGTGACCTGTGTCTCGCCTCGGTCTCGTGAACCTACCATAATACTCACCACCCCATCGATCTTACAATTTTGATAATTAACTGTGATTGTTTCTCACCGCTTTATAGACTTTGGAAAGCATCTAAGGTTTCGTATTTGTCATTTAAGATGTAGACATGTATCTTGTAAAATCATCAATGAAGGTAATAAAATACTCACCATTAAGACATCAGTGGTAAATGGTCCACAGATATCGTGAATTTATCTTTTAGTTTTGTATCACTTCTCTTAGTTCCTTTATTGACTTGGCTGGTTTGCATTCCCTTTATGCAACCTAAACAGTATCAAAAGTCATGAAGTCATGCCCGAATGACACCATCCTTATTGGTCTCTAGCGCTCTATGGAGATGTGACCTAATCACATGCCATAAGCTAGATGTGAGTGATTATTTGCTATAATCGATATTATTTCAGATATTGTTATGCATCAGAAGCAGCGAGCGCGACATTTTGGATCAAGACTTAGACACATAAACCATCCGTTAATTTACCGTGAGCCAATAGGTAGGTCTAATCTTTAATAATCGAAAAGATACATTTTTAAACCGAAAATCAGTATTCCAGGCGCTAGTTCAGATACGCATACTAGATTCTTAAAGAAACTAGAATATAAAAGTTCATTCAAATTCAAAGATCGTATCCGGGGGGCTGGGTGTAGAACTAGCCTCGCATGTCCCAACCCTTCAACTGCCTGTTTTATTCTCATTCCTTAATGACTGAGAGTTCGCTTCCATTAGTTCCTCAAGTTTGAACTCAATGTGAAATCAGATGACTAGAATCTGAGTTTGAACCGTCACATGCAATCACGACACTACAAAATTTGATTCATAAATGACATCAACTATTATAGCCTTCGCACCTTCATTTTCTCTGTTTCATATCTGGTACTTCATGCATTCCTTTCTTTATAGTATCTTTTTCTTGCGAAAAAACAAATTGGTAGCTTTTTGTCACCCGTTTTCTTTTATGGGGGACAAAGCCTACACCTTGCCTTTTTATCTTTGGATCACTTTTGGATTTGTCAGCCTGACCTTTCTCGTGAGACACAAGATTCATCTGCTTTCCAATTTCTTCGCTTCAGCCTCGCTTCCTCCTCGACACATGTTCAAAGAATTCACTGACCACCATCTACGTGTCATGTAGAGACCCAAATGTCGATAATACATAAAGGAAGTCAAGATAAATGATCAGAATGACTCGAAAATCGACATCAAGGGCCTTCGCCGAAAGCAAAATATATCTCTCTCATCTCCATTATATGTCCTCTCACATTTTGTGTCCCTTTAACCTCATAGAACACAATTTCGCCATTGCGGTGCCGGGCTCGCTTTATCTCCGAGCTCACAAACTCGTTCATCAACGGCCCCCATCGCCCATCAGCTTCAAGATCTCGTGACATCCCCATGCTCCGGGCTGATGGTCTTGATAACCATCATACCGAGACGACGGATTCTATCGCCGTATAATGCACAACCGTCAGTGCTCGCCCTGTCTGGAGTTTCCCGGCTCATTCATACGAAGAGCCGCATCTAGATCCATACATCCTAATGCGAGAAGCACTTTATCTTTCCATAGTTTATAAATTATCGCCTGACAATATGGGAATAAACTGAAGTTGGGATCACCGACTTGCAGTAATATTGCAAAAGGACAAAATTATATGCTTACTATAAGTTTAAAGCAACAACAATCATTATTAAAATGGCATTGTTAGGAATTATTTACTTTATCTAATAACTAACCCACGCTAATTATTAGTGATAAAAATCCTGCTCTCAAGTAAAGACCGCACCGCATAGATTTATCCAACTTTATTTTATATAGCTAATAGGTGATATACTAAACTAATAGTATTCTGCACTGCGCATAGTGACCCATTAACTTCGCATACTCCTATTACTATATTCCAATCATATTCTGTGTTATTTATCGCCATCATGGGCCAGTGACCAATTTTAACTTTAAATATAATTGCAAACGATATTAGTGATTTATTGTAATTTAACGCACCTATGGTAACGTTTTTGAAAATCACATTATTGCAAGTCAAGATGCTTTGCTACTCCTGCATACTTAATAATTTTAAACCTAGAATACTCCTTAAAAATACTTATATAAAATTATTTTGTCATAACACCTTTAGTATTTAGTTTGCCAATAAAAGCATCAATGAAATCTCCGATGTTAATGGGCTTACTCGAATTTTTACAAACGTCCAAAAGTCGTAAGTCAATTCTGATTTTAAATGCATTAAATATAAGTAATTAAACTCATTTATTGAAAATTAATAAGGGATTTTTTGAAATTCCATAACCCCCGTCCCCATTTATTGAAAATAAATAAGGGATTTTTTGAAGTTCCATAACCCCCGTCCCCATTTATTGAAAATAAATAAGGGATTTTTTGAAATTCCATAACCCCCGCCCTCTCTTCCTCAGTCCGTTTCCTTCCCCTTTCCGCGGCTCGCCCGCCGACGCTTCTTTCCTGGCCACCGAATCGCACTTATGGTGCCGTTTGCTACCGTCTCAAGCCTGAGCATTCTGGAGAGTACTCAGATGTGGCAGATCTCTCGTATCGAGTAACTCCGAATTCCGGGAAGAGGAACAAGAACCATGGAGTTGTCACTGAACAAAAACACGCCAAATATTGCTAAATAGTCATACTGGGATCATATCATCCAATCATGGACCCAAATAACAATTACATAAAGAAGATTGAGATGACCTAACTCCCACAAATTTTCATCATGCCACATCCACACAAACATTAAAGAGAAAAAAACCTAAAAAAGCATGATCATATCTTTATGCGATGAATTTTTCTTCGCCAATTAATCCATTTCATCGGGTTTACGATCATTCGTAAGATCAAACATCATGGACACAGATTTGGCTCGATACTGGGAACATGAATACGTTAACCTATAATCCCTTCTTTACGTCTCTCGATCTAGACACGTGAATGAAAATCACACTATAGATTATGTGTTCAGAACTATAATTCCTACGGCAGATCTAGTGACCGTCGACTCCCGATTTGCGAGCACGGCGGCCATGATCACGATCTCGATCTTCCTGCTCTCCTCACAATAGCACTCCTTCTCTGGCTAACTTCCTGCTTACTTAACCCACTTGATTTAACGACTTTATTTTCTCTCCCTTTATAAGAAACCGCGGCCCAACGTAGCCATTCCGATGATCTCTGACCGGCCCATCCTCCCATCTGTATGATACGACTCAAAGGCCCAGACCTCGACTCCTCACTTATCACATACTAGCTCTACTGGCCATACCTTATACTAATCACCCTATACAACTCCTACAAGTTGAGCCAATATAGAAAATCTAACACTAGTTTCATGAATGATTTTCTCCATTAGCCATTTTTTCTTAAGCAACATGAATGATTTTTTTTTTTTTACTATTTTGGCCTTAAATTATAAATTTCATATTTTTTTTAATTATTTTCTTCCCAATAAAACGATTATTTGACATGCATCTCAATTTTTAGTTTGTTTTTTTATTTTTCTGGCTTATGTAAATTAACTTTCAAATCTTAACCAAATATGAGAAATTTCCTTAACAAAAATTGTTATTTTAAAATATTTTTCGAAAACCAAACATCACCTTGATGTGTATAGCAGCAACGTCTTGGGAAGGCGGGAGATCCCTTTGCAGATTTCTACGATCTCTGCAAACCCTTCGAGACTTCGTTCCGGTTCTGCTTCTGAGTTTCGGGTATGCCTCTGTTTCCATCTATTGTTGTTTGGTAGCAAAGAAATTTATCGGAAATTCATTCTTCGGCAGAGGCTGTAAATTGAGATTAGGGTTTTACTTTTTTCTTCGACGTTATGGAGTTCAGCTTTCTCGTCAGATCATGGTGGGAAACCACTGTTACTTTCAAGTTTTTGTCTATCAAATTGGGATGAAAGATATGATTTTGCTTCATTGCCCTAATGCTGTTTTCACATCCACTGAAAAGTAGACACTAAAATTGTAGTGTTTTTGTGATGTGATTTTGGCACTTGCTATTCAGCCAAAATCAACTTCGCATATACTCGTTGCAATTGTTTAGGGTTTAGTTTAGTGAATCCTCTTTTCTCAATCTACCATATTTTGGGTTTAAGAAATCGTTTTCCTTTTCTCTCTTCAACTCTTGTTTTGGCTTACGACACTAAGGCCTGTTTGGTTCCATGGTGGAAAAGAGAAACTTAGCAATTTTAAGATTTTTCCTTTCCTTTCCTTTTCTAGAGGGAAAACGTAATGGTGGTGAACAATCATTTTGAACACATAAGGAAGAAAAAAGAAAAGGAAAGTGAAATGCTTGGTTTAAATCATCTAGATTTTGTGCTTCCAAGGAAGCTATATTTATTCACTGCAAATTCAATTGTAGTATTTTTGTAAGATCTAAATCCTAATAAATGGATTTGCATTTCCCGCTCTTGTTGTTTGGGCATATGTAAATGCGTTAAATTTTAATGTCCTTGCGTTGGGAATACATTGATTCAAGATGACCAAGTTTTATGCAAATAAATGGATGAATAGACAAATTATGGTTTTGAATCTGAAGGAAAATTGATGACTGGCTTTTGTTTGTGATTGTGTTTTATTTTTAAATATTAATGTTTGGCTCTTGTGGAAGATAACCTTTTTTTTTTTAAAATTTTTAATGGTAAAGAGTGGAAGTCGCTCATATTTTGGAAATCGACCCTGTTGGATGCTGGATTTTCCTTCACTATTAAGTAAAAGCCTGTCTTATTTTCTTATAATAAAGAAAAGCTTGTCTTATTTTTAATAACCTCTTCCTTCCTTCTGTATTTTTCCTGTTCCAGGAAGCTCTTAATAATAAACAGAGGCAATTTTTCATGGTTGGAATTGGGCTCTATTTAATGTGGGTTCTCCTTCAATAGGTAGGCTAAATTCTAGTTATATTTTTATTTAACTTTCTGTTTCTCACATCTTAATTCTTTTCCTTTTCCTGCTTAAAGCTTTGTGAAGTTGTATCTTAGATCCCTGCTGTGCACATTTCTTCTTAGTCATATGTTTGGGTACATGAAAACTCATTATTATACATACATGTGAATATTGTATTATATATTTCTAACTTACTATTTATGCTATTTTCTCTACCATGCGTGGATGAATTTAGGATGTTCGGTTATCTGAAAATACTTGGTAGGTAATTGGTGTTTTGCCCTTAATTTTTTAACCTGAATAATGTTTCAAAGTTATGTAAAGTTTGTATTTTATTGATGCTTTGTCTTTCATTCTAACATTTTTTATCTTGCTCTGGAGGTTTTGGAATCTAATAATGCATTTGATTTTTGAGATTCTTCTCCATCAGGGGATGTGGATGAAAAATACATATAAAGATTAAATAGAGAGGAAAAGTAGAATGAAAAGAAAAAATGAAGGAACATACAAATAGAGTTAAATCTGACATGCTATTTTTATTTGCTCTACCGTGGA
Source organism: Tetrastigma voinierianum (assembly GCA_016808115.1). NCBI lineage: Eukaryota > Viridiplantae > Streptophyta > Magnoliopsida > Vitales > Vitaceae > Tetrastigma > Tetrastigma voinierianum. The sequence goes on along the minus strand of JAEQBH010000656.1, from coordinate 1,106,067 downwards.
GCAACTCAAGAAGAGGGGTATTCAAATGGCTAGCAGGTGCCCACTGTGTGGAAGAAATGAAGAGAGCCTCAGACACCTCTATTGCATTGCTTGGTCTAATTTGGAGGCTGTGGGGGGCATTATTCATCCTGTGTTTGCTGGGCATGCCTCGCCTGGCTAAGGAGTTGCTAGAGGGTCGAGCCGTTTACTATTGGGAAAGACTGCAACTGTGGATGGCGCTCCTCTTTGCCTGCTTTGGGCTATTTGGAGGAGAGGAATAGGATAGTGTTTGATAATGTGACTTCTTTTCCCGCATTAAAACCTCCTTCATTAGCATATTTGTCTATTGGGCCAATTGCTTGGAGCTAGGGGAGTGTTCTCTTGCGAGAATTCTTTTGTGTATTCTTTAGGCATTTCCTTTTTTTTTTGGGGGGATGGTAGGTGTTGACTGTTTTTTGTTTAGGTCTGGTCCTGCTTTGTATACTCCCTGTATACTTGGGGGATTCTTGACTCTATTCTTTTTGTGCATTAATATACTTGCTTCCCTTTGCCTATCAAAAACAAAAATTTGCTCATTCAAACTCATTTTATTTATTTTGACTTATCAATATGAAGATTAAATAATTTTAAGAACATGTAAGTTGCTAAATAATTTTATTTATATTTAATTTTCTTTTAGATTTTTCATGAGACAACCAAACATAAGAAAATTATTTTCCTTGGAATTTTTTTCTTTCCTTAATAATTTCCGGGAACCAAACACAACCTAGCTGAATTTGAATCTTAAGTTCTAGGTTGTTTTCAGTTTTCAAAATTTTAGAGATTTGTTTTAACTGAGCCAATACATACATGCATAGTTGAGTGGGAATTTCCTTTTCTTGGTCCCAAACTAGTCAAAAATTTGAAATTTATTTTCAAGCATAATTTGTGTGAATTGAAAAACCAAACATCTAAGAAAGTTGCTTTTTCCGGTTAAATTATTGCTTGTCATATGTCCATTCAATCCAAGAATAACACCATCCCAATACATGATTTCAAACAACAGCCAACCTATCCATCCATCCAAGAAAGTGGCATTTTACTGAGACTGTATCCTGTTATGTTGTTGTTGTTATTTTTTTCATTTTTATTTTGTATAAAACCGCTGAAGATGTAAATTTCCGCACTCTCTATTTTCATTTGTTTTTCCTTAATCTTATCAAGGTTAGACCTCAGTGACACATCGCTGGTGGTTTAACCTGATCGCTTCTGTCAGCTTCGTCATCTGTCATGGGCAGCGTTTTATCCTCATATTTTCTTTTGTGATAAATGAAGAAAATAAAATCGAATTCCTTGTTCACTGCCACTCTTGTCTCTAAAAAAGTTGGGAAACTCACATCCACTAGATTGAATGTCTTGATTTTTTAAGAGGTCTTTGCTTCCTTGGTTATCAAGGAACGGAATTTCTAAAATTCAAAAGTTTAATTTATATTTTTTTGGAGTGTAGCTTAACTGAGAGCAACACTACATCTATTTGCTTTCTGCTTTATTTTTTCTTTATCTGGTTCTGGTTTGGAATCTAATTCTCTGTTCCATTATTTATTTATTTATTTTTTCGGTAGAGAGTTGCTGCTAGCTGTGTTTGGCTGGCATCAAAGTTGGAGGAAAGCCCTCGAAAAGCAAGGCAAGTCCTCATTGTTTTCCACAGAATGGAATGCAGGAGGGAGAATTTGCCCATTGTGCACTTGGACCCATGTTCTAAGGTTATTAATCTATGTTGGTTACCCCAAGTTTTTTTTTTTATAGGTATATTAGTTACACAAGTCTTGGAATGTATATGTTGTTTATAGGAAGCCCTGATGTGTTTTCTTCCTAGAGCGTTTGCTTATTTATTCTTTTTGTTGACAGAAATATGCAGAATTGAAGACTGATTTGAGCAGAACGGAACGACACATTTTGAAAGAGATGGGTTTTATTTGTCACGTGGAACATCCTCATAAATTCATATCAAACTATCTTGCCACCCTCAAAACTCCTCCAGAATTGACACAAGAAGCTTGGAATCTTGCAAATGATAGGTACATTCACAACAGAGTATATAAATAGAAAAATATGTGTTTTATTCATCCATGTAAATAGTTAGTTTATATTTACTGTTAATTTGTGGTTCTTAAATTTGGATTCCATTTTTAAATTGACAAATGGAGAGTTCTATTAAAGGAGTCCCAAGCATAACAACAAACTACCCTATTACTTTTTTTTGATAGGTAAAAGAGGAGAACCCTTCATTAAAGCAAATGTATACACGGACAAACAACCCTATTATGAGTACCTACCATCAATAGAAGATGGAATATGGCTTCACCCTTGTAGGCTTTACTAAAAGAATGGGTAAATCAAAGGAAGCAAATGAAGAATTAATGGGGAGGTAGGGTTTATGGTAGAAGTAAAGATAGAAAATCAAGAAACAAAAGAGAAGAAAAAGATAAATAAACCTTAGAGTCTTACTTTAGGGGCTCCATTCACATAGGCAGTGTGGGATATCATGGAATTAAAATTTTGTGGAAGACCTTCATTGTGGAAAGGACAATATGATGGGAGAAACGAGAAAGCCTTTCAAAGTTTATTCAAGGGGAAAGAGAGGGGTGGTTGTGGGAATCAAATTCACTCATTAAATATAATGAATCTGGATTTTTAGGTGAATCAACAGATTGAGTTTCATAATGGGTCATTATTTTGTAATACATTTTAGATTTCCTAGAAAAACCTATAAATCATTGATGTAAAATCAAAGAAGGGATTATGATTATCAATATTTTTTAATTTTAATGCAAGACTCCCATGGTTTCTTAGTATATCAAAGTTCTAGTTAGACTTAAGGTTTCTATTTTTTTCTTTATATTTTACTCCCTATTTCTCAATCTTATCCCTTATTCCTCTCCTTAAACCTTCAACAATAAAACCTCAGTAACCTACTTTGGCAGACAACCATCCTGATGCCAGCCTTATTACATTTATTACTATGAAGACCAGCCACGCCACATAGCGGCGTTTGTGTGGCTCCGGACGCCATGGACACTCGCCGACACGCGCTGGAAATGCCACGCGCCGCGGTCAGCCGACCGTGATGTTACCACGCCCGAACACATCGGATAATACCAGAACACGACTGGACATATTTCATGGGTTTTTTTCTTCTTTGTTTTTTTTATATAAAATTATGGTCTAACATTCACAAAGCAATGCTAATCCATCCTTGACTCTTAAAACTATAACTTTTTTGAACTTATTCACCTTTTCTTCACTTTGGCATTCTTCGTATATTGATGGATATTTTGCCAGTAAAATTTGATGGCGCTTTCAAAAGTCTAAAAATGACAAAATTAAGCAAAATACATATAAATGAAAAGACAATATTTACATTTAGTTGTCAAAAAAATTCATATTAATGCTTAAAAATGCAAAATGAAAACTCTGACGCTGTAATGAAAAATTATTCAACATTCTAAACTTTTATTTAAGATAAAATTAAAACATGAATTTCGGACAATGATCATAATTCATAATTATTAAATTAAATATTCAAAATCAGGTTTTTTTTTTCACAACTAGTCTTTGAATATTTGTAAGAACAATGTTTGAACACTTCTTTTTTATTTATCTAAATTGCTTTTTAAGGATAATATTTGTAAGGATAATTTTTTTTTAATTATTTTATTATGATGTGTCCTTGTCGTATCCATGTCCTAATTTTTTGGAATTTGTTGTGTTCCTGTGCCCCACCGTGTTGTATCCCAATGATCATCCACAAGGTTCAGGCTTCCTAATCATATTATATTTTGGCGGGAGGTTGGACCTCAATTCTAAGGCACTATCCATTTTATCATTTTTCATGTATTTATTTTGAATGTTTTTTTTTATCGGTAAAAAGGGCAATATATTAACACAAAAAGGGGGTAGGCCCCACATTATACAGGGACTCTCTAAGAACAAAAAAAAGAGCGAAAGGACCTACCAACCAAAGAAACTAGCATCTAGAGAATACACAAATGCACACTTGCAATAGAAATATCCTCGAACACCAGCCCAAGAAATAATAGAGTTAATGAAAGATAACTTCAGCTTGTCATAAGAGAAGCTATCATCCTCGAACACCACCTTGTTTCTTTCTATCCAAATTGCCCATAAGAGGCATAGTGAGTCGCCCACGCTTCCAGCTTTCTTTTCATTGCCCAACCCAATAACAAAGTCCTGAACAGAGAAGAAGAATGTTTTCTTTATTAGATGTAAAATATAGTATAGGTCCTACCTATTTATATACATCAGGAAGACACAAAAAGGAAACAAATAATGTACAAAAAGGAAGGAGGATAATGTACAAGAAAGGAAGGAGGATAATGTACAAGCAAGGAAGGAGATAAAGCATAGAATATCTTATGATTCTCAACATTCTCCCTCTTGCTCTGGAAAGAGAGAAAATACAGCAGACCACGCTTGTTATGGCAATGTACCGAACTCTCTAATCTTGGCAGTTGACAAATGTTCACTAGCGATTCACCAAATCGACGAAACTAGACATGATCACGAGACAATCTTTCTTTGAAACGGCGACCGGTCCACTTCAATATATTCGGCCCTCTATGAAAACTGCCGTAAGAATGCGGTAGTGCCGGTTGCTATCACACACAAGCCGCCGCTTGTTCATCCTTCCCAAACGAAGGCTCTCGCATAAGTCGTCGTTCTGCGCGAGTTCAAGTTGCCAAACCATAGCTCAATAATCAACTTCAAAGATTAATTCCCACCACTATATCTGCTTACTCTTCTGTATATTGTTGCTCCAACAATACACAATATCATGAAGTGGAGCGATTCCAAAGTCACACCGCAATATCCAAACATCCTGGTGTGACCTCTGCTTTCATATAACACCCCAAGGTTCTCAGCGTCTTCTGATATAACTTATGATACGATCACAACATCCCAGCTGACTATCACATGGTGACTGTGAGGAACCGACTAACTACGCCTATAAGAAAGAAATGTCCCATCCGGGTGATATAGTCTCGCCCCACTACAACATATCTCCCCGTGATCTCGTAGGCTCCCCCGTCTGTACAAGTCGATGATTGGTCCATAGGATGTTCCATGTGTTTAAGGCCTGAAGATAACGCTTTCCTCCAATATATTCAAGACATACTTCCTCTGAGACATAACCACACCAAAATTAGACTGAGTTATCTCAATCCTCAAAAAGTACTTGAGTTTTTCAAAGTCTTTTGTCTGAAAGTGGTTGAAGAGATGTTGTTTAAGTTTTCGAATACCATCTTGATCACTGCTTGTTATAACAATGTCATTCACATAAACAATCAAATAGATGCACTGTTCTGAGGATGTATGATGATAGAAGACATAGTGGTCTGATGTACTCCGAGTCATACCAAACTTCTATACCATGGAGCTAAAGCGGCCAAACTAGGTTCAAGGTGACTACTTTAGGTCATATAAGGAACAATGTAGCCTGCATACCAAACCAGACTCCCCCCGAGCAACAAATCCAGGTGGTTGCTCCATATATACCTCCTCGACGAGGTCGCCATGGAGAAATGCATTCTTGATGTCCAATTGATACATAGGGGCTAAGATCTCATAGTAGTCATAGATAAGAGAAGACGGACGGAAGCTATCTTGGCAACAAGAGAAAAAGTGTCATAGTATTCGGAGCCATATATCTAAGTATACCCCTTGGCAACTAAACGAGCCTTAAGACGATCCACTCGACCATCCGGACCAATCTTAACAGTATAAACCCAACGACAACCAACAAGAGACTTGCAAGTAAGTAAAATGACTAGGTCTCATGTGCCAGTAGAATGCAGAGCAGCCATTTCTTCAACCATTGCTTGTTTCCAACCTGGATGAGAGGGCCACATGCATAGTGTTTGAAAGAGAAACTGAGGATTCTTATCCATCCAACCCCCTCACCATAAAAAGTTACTTTGAATTTGCTCAAGTCTATACTCCATTCTTGAGTTTGCACTTGCAAATCCTATTTGAAATGCTATCATTTAAATTTTGGGTCCTATCAAAAGTTTTCCCCCTCATGTATGTTTTGGAAGCTTGTTGGAGCAAAGTGTTGACAGAGGATCAGTTTCCAAAGAGAGAGTTAGGTACACAATATATCCTTTGCAAAGGTGAAGAGGAATTAATAGATTCATCCTCCTCCTCCTATTGCATTGAAGTAAGGGTTCTTTGGCATATTCTATTCTCTTTGTTCAACATTTTTTGCTTCTACTATCAAAGAAACTCTTTTTAGCTGATTTGACTCTTTTATGGGAAGAAAACATGAGAAAGTTTGGAGCGTCACTTCAATATGCCTTTTTTTTGTTTTACTTCTTTTTTGGAAATATGTAAAGAACTATAGTATTTTTTTTTTGATAAGTATAAAGAACTATAGTATTAAAAAGTATACATGATATATAATATGAAACACTAAAACCAATATGGGTGAAGACCATTATTGGAAATTGGTGCTCTTTGGAAGGCCAAATTTTAGCCTAAAATATGGAACTGAAGAGGGGGGTTGGTTTACCAAGGCTATGGCAGGAAGTTATGGGGTGAGCCTTTGGAAAGAAATAAATGAGGAAGCCTCTCAATTAAAACTGAACAGTGACTTTGTGATTGGAGATGGGAGCAAGGTAAGATTTTGGGAGGATGTGTGGTGTAGAGAGGAACCATTGTGTGTTTTTTCCCATAGTCTTTAGGGGAGGAAGGGGGATGCAATCCTCTCTTTGAAAAGCCTTGTTAAATGACCAACTCTCCTAAAAGCTCAAGCTTTTAGGATTTGGGTTTAATATGAATATCATGCTTCAACACCCTCCCTCACGTGCATACTGTGTGGTCCCATAATACCAGGCATCGTGAGAGCCGTAGAGTCCATTATGGACTTTTTTTAAATCAATAAATGGGGAAATTAGCAAGGAGAGAGGGTTCGAACTCGTGACCTCCTCGTTAAAACCAAGCTCGATACCATGTTAAATGACTAACTCTCCGCGCTCGCTTTTAGATTTGGGTTTAATATGAATATCATGCTCTTCAACGTTTTTTAATGAAAGCCAAAGGTAGGTTTTTTTTGCTCGTGGCTAAGTAGGCAAAGATGACTATGGATCGCCTTAAGAGAAGGAGAGATTTTGATAGGTGTGGGAAATGCTTGTTAGTATTTTAGAGGCTTATGTACAAGGTGATTCATTACCACATCTTTAAGAAAGCCTTAATTCCTGACATTGTGCGCGGCAAGATTAGAAGGAAACCAAAGTGATGGAAGAAACTCGCTGAGATGAAGTTGCTAGAAAGCTGGGCTGGTTCACGCGATTTAAGGAGAAGGTTTGTTGCAACCAAGAGCTTCTGCCAAACTTCATCTCAACTTGATTTCTTCCATCACTTTGCTTGGTTTTCCTTCTAATCCTGTAAAAAACAAGAGAATGGGGAATTAGGGCTTTCTTAAGAGATATTGGTGTGAATCTAGCATTTAAGTTACATAAAATACATGAAAATCATACTAAAAATGCTAACAAGGTTCACACCTATCAAACACCCCCAAACATAACATTTTGCTTGTCCTCAAGCAAAGAAACAACTCATTTTCCTTATTCAAAACAAAACAAAATATTTGGGCTTGATGAGGAGATAATATTCTGATAATTGCCTTTGGGATCTCACCTTCAAAAAATGAAGAAAAACTCGAGAAAGCATCTTACAATATAAAATGTTGACCAATAGTTAAGCACACCTAGACCAAACTTCTTCGAGTGTGTGTGTGTGAAGTCCTACCCTCATATGGTCAATTGCAATTTAGATGGAATTAGAAGAACAATAGTGGAATGGAGATCTCTCACTTGAATAGTGATTTCGTGACTTGGTATATAAGACTCATAGGCTTGTTGGGTATATCACTTTCTTTATAGTCAATGCAATGGTTTGTAAAGGGTAGTTGAATAGCTTATTTAGGCCAAAGCTTACCTAAACACACACATACTATGCTTTTTCTCCAGCCTTCCATCTTTTCTATATTGCATTTTTTTCAATTGAATCTCTTACTTCCCTCCCCCTCCCAAACTTAGCTTATTGCATCTTTTCATCAGAAAACTCCCAAACTTGTATGATTTTCACCATCTTCACAAGAACACCAAGACCTTGGCTTCTTCATGGATTTGCAAGGCACTATAAAGTAATGTTCAACCCCTTTAAGCTTTCTACCTACCCCATGTAACGAGCTTTAGGTCAGTAACCCAGACCAGTTGGCCTTAGGGTACTAGGTGTAGAATACTCCTAAGAACTTACTTGTTCAAGGTAGGAAGGCTACAAGGTCAAACATACTCCTTGATTTATTCTTTCATTTTCTTTCTTTTTCTACTTTTTTCTTTCTTTATCTACCCCAAACCTCCCTTTATTTTTGTCGAATTCCCTTGATTTGTTCTTTTCCATTTTCTTCTTTTTCTAATACTCTTTTTCTTTTCTTTATCTGATCACTCCCAAACCTCCCTTTATTTTCATTCAAAGCACACCCACTTCAACCAAACTCCCAATTCACACTACATGTATTCACAAGATATAACATTAAAGGCAACATGTTAGGGTAAACATGGGCTCTTTGACTGAAGGGTATTCAACAAAAAGGGTTAAGGGGCTCATTCTTGGCTTTTCTACAAAGAAATGGCTAATACGGGGCTCCAAACGTGACTATGGATCAATGGCAGGCAAGGTTAACTAGAAAGGCTCAATCGGTCCAAGGATGCCTGCATCATTTCAATTGTCGTTGCCTAGGATTTCGCCTCAAGTGATAATTGAACAAGTTCTATTCTCAAGAGATCAAAATATGAAACATCACCATCTTTCTCCAAACCAAGCAAAATTGACCAAAAGGGTAAATGACTTGTGCTAAAGATGCTAAGAACAAGTGGTTAGGTCTACAACCATGTGGTCAAACCATTATGCTTTACGTTCAAATTTCTCTCATTTTCTTCATGTGAAAGAAGGTATGATCAGATTTTCTCTTGCTAATAGGTGTTTTCTATGTGGTAAGGATGGAGAAAATATTCAGCACTTGTTTATACACTGCCCTATGATTTGGGAACTGTGGGCTTCACTGATTTGGGAACTGTGGGCTTCACTGATTTGTTGGCAGCCATGGGAATTTTTTGGGTGCTTCCTTTGTTGGTTAAAGACCTGATCATTGGCTGGAATAGAATTCCTGTAAGAAAGGAAGAAAGAAAGATTTGAAGAGTTGCCCCCCTTTGTCTTTTCTATGCAATTTGGAAGGAGAGAAATAGATTAGTTTTTGAAAATGAAGAATTCTCTCTTAACAGGGGCTGAAAAGATCTTTTGTTTATTCTCTTTGTTCTTGGGCTAGGTTTTAGCTTTTGGGGGTTGGTGATTTTTTTTTTTTGTTGGTTTTCTGTGGCTTCTGCCAAGTAAACTGGGTGCCTTGGCTAGGTTTTAGCTGTGGTATTTTTTTTTTGTGAGGGCCATTTGGCACCCTTTGTATACTACTCCCTGTATATGTTTCTTGGGGCTGCCACTGTGTTTCGCTTCCTAATTATTAATGCCAACTTCTTTTTATGTATCAAAAAAAAGAAAAAAAGGAAAAGGGTGAAGACATAAAAACAAGCAATTGTACCCTAAGGGGAGCCTAACCAATCCACAAAACCTGACAATGAAGTAACGTCATCCCCATGACCCAACAGTAAAAAAGAGCTTTCAAAAGCATGATCTATAAGCTTTCCCTATCCTTAAATGATTGTCTATTTCTTTGCCCCACAATTGGCTAAAAAAATGCATAAGGGAGTGACTTTCCACGGTTCCACCCTCTTTCTTTTCTTGCCAACCAAGAAGCTACTCTAACTTAGTAGCACTCCTCTCCCTGTAGAGTGCATCACCCCTTGCATTTTAAACAAAAACACCAGTTACTACAACATCCATGCTTTCAGACAATGCTAGAGTAAGTTGTCCTTATCTCCTTTGCAATCTTACACACATGGCATCCATTTGGCAGCCTCCAACTCCTCCTTCTAAGTTGATGATTGTGGGTCAGTATCTTAGCTCAAGTTGCCTCCCATGCAAAAAAGGTCGACTCTAACCAGTGCCTAAGGATTCCACACAATTCTATGGGGGGGAGGTTTGGCCCTCCAGTAAGTCAAGGAGAAGTATCACTCCCGTATTCATTTTTTGGACAATGTAGAAAGAAAGGAGCCAAAGGGTGTTTGTAAAGATGGAGCTAACCGTTCAAGAGCTAGAATGTACTTTCATTGGTAATCTTGCATCTTGGGCTAGTTTGTATTTAGTGGAAGTTCAATGCATTTAATTGAATTTGTAGATTAGGTGGGCTCAAAGTGAGAGTGGGAGCTATGATCTCCTGTATCCTCTCATTGTTTTGGTACTATTGCATAGGTTCTGTGTACCATGGTGTATAGATTCTATCCCTTTTGTTAATAATATTTTCCTGATCACTCACAAAAGAAAAAGACCTTGTAAGATACTCACACAGAAAATTTAACAATAAACTCTCACTGTTAAAGGATGCAAAATCAGACAAATTATTATTATTCATTCTATTTCCATTTTGCATTATTAGGTTTCTTTAGCTTTAGAACAACCTAAAAAATTCAATAGTACCATAAAATTCATCCAGTAGTCTATTAGAACACTCTTCTGTTCTCCCTGAGAGCTCCTGAACCTTTCATCACTAGATAAAGTATTGGAACTTCTAATTGAATTTAACTTGCTTATCAAAACTTATGCTGAGAAATTTTAGTAAGGAAAAACTTCCCGAATTTTATATAAAACTCAAATGACATCTGACATTAACTTTCAATTTTAAATGATATGTAAAATAATCCCAATGCTCTCTTGACTGCTTCAACTTAGAATTTGTTATTGCATTTTCTTCTTTCTGGTGTAAAAACCTTGAGGGGTTCATGCCTGTCTTGGCAGTGTGTTGCCTTGCAACTAGAATCCTTCAATCTTTGTGGTGGATTAAATTCTTGCCTTGGGTTGTAGCTATTTAGTGTCTTCTTGTGTCGGTTCTTTGTTCTGACCTGTTTGTTCCTTCTGTTAGATGCTGTATTTTCCTTAAGAATGACTCCTCCCTCTTGTACTTGAAAATTCATTTGATGAATTGTTTGTTTCTGATCCCTTGGGCTCCCTACTCACAAAGAAAAAAATTAAAAGTATATAAGTAAAAAAAAGGTAAAGACATCAAAATTGCAAGTACGTTTTAATTCTCTAGAATATAAAGGGGGAGCTCAGCTAACAACAAGAAATAAGATTGAAATTTTTTTTGTATGCTTAGCTTGCTTCAACTTAGTTTTAGAGTAAGAAAGAGGGGCATACCTCTTGCCAACAGATGTCCCTTGTGTAAAAGGGAGGAAAATAACTTAGATAACCTTCTCCTCCGTTGTGATTCGGTGCAGTATCTTTTGGCTCTGTTATTTGCTATCTTTGGCATCAGCTGGGTTCTTCCTAGCTCTGTTCAAGAGATGATGGCAGGATGGAGAAGACCTTTTGTGAGGAAAAATGCTAAGAAAATTTGGTTGCCAGTTCCCATTATTCTATTTTGGAGCATTTGGAGGGAGAGGAAAAGTGTTTGATGAAGGGGTGCCCTCGACCCAAAAGATGAAGAATTCTTTTGTTTACACCATGTGGTTTTGGACAAGTGTTCTATCGGATTATCAAGGTTCTGATATTATTGAGTGTTTAAGCATGTTGAGCGTTGTATAGGGGCTGGTATAGTTTTTTTGTATAGGGGCTGGTACAGTTCTCTCTTTTTCCCTGTTGCCCTCTTCTTTTGGGGCCCTTGTATACTGCCTGTACGCTGTTTGGGCTCGACCCTTTTGAATGAATTTTTCTCCTTTTGCTGTTTGGCCATCAAAAAAAAAAAAAACTTAGTTTTATAGTGAAAAAAAACTTTGGGAGAAGAAGAATGATCTCCTCCCGGTCTTTCTTGTTGTATAGAGATATTGTAATAAGAAAGGTAAGAGTAAAAAAATGTGCCAGATGAAGACATGGATGACTTTTATCCGTTTTGCTGCATACAAACAATTGGAGAGATGAATAAGTATAGCTTAGATGAGCGGAAGGAAGGTACAATGCTTAGATAACTTTATTGCAGATCTAAGGAAACTCAGTGAGTTCACCGTGGGAGATGGGAGGAGAATTTGTTTTTGGGAAGACAAATGGTGCAGGATAGAATCCTTGGGTGTGGCTTTCCATTCTCTCTACACTATGGCAGTCTCGAAAGGAGCTTTTGTTGCAGAAACATGGGACCATTCTGAGGAGGTTGGGGGCTGGAACCCCAGATTCCTTAGGGATTTTAATGACTGGGAGCTGGAACTGGTGTGCCGCCTTTTTTTGCTTTACAAGGGAAGAGGATCTGTTCAGAGGCAAAGGACATGCTGGTCTGGATAGCTGTCAACAATGAAGTCCTATTATAACTTGTTGATGGGAGATAATGAGGGGCATTTCCCCAGAAATTTGGTTGAAGCTTGGTGGGGGAAGATCCTAACCTTGGATCAATTGATGAAAAGGGGAAACATCTAGCTAACTGATGCCCCCTTTGTAGCAAGCAGGAGGAAGATATCAATCACCTGCTGCTGTTTTGTACAAAGGTTCAGGGACCTTGCTGTTCACTATTTTTGGTGTGAATTGGGTGTTCTCAGGTTCAGGAAGAGAGATTTTGGAAGGGTGGCAAGGTCCTTTTGCAAGGAAAAAGTTATAGATGGCAGCTCCTATCTGTCTTTTTTGAATTATTTGGAGGGAGAGAAACAAGGCGGTCTTTGAAGATGCGGTGCCCTCAGCTCAAAGGATGAAAAACCAATTTGTTTACACTCTTTGGTCTTGGGCAAGACTTTTTACAGATTTTCCATTACTAGACATTACTGGTTTTTTGAGTTTTTTGGGTTGTGTATAGTGGCAGGTATATTTTTCTTTTTCCCCTTTTTTTGTATTGGCTTTTTGGAGCCTATGTATACTTTTTGCATACTGATAGGTACCCAAACCCAATGGAAGAGCTTAACCCAAAAGACTAGCCTATTAGGTGGGAGAACCCATCAAGCTTAAGTACCACTCCACACTCTTGTGTAGAACCGAAGGGATCAGATCATTCCATACCCCTCAGAAACCGTACGTCCAAGGGATGGCATTCACCTGCAAAGGCTCAAGAATTTGCCAAGATTCACTCTACACCCACCTTTGGGGCACCGAGTAGCCCTCTTCCAGGTAGTCCTTTCCTAGGTAGCTCTCTCCCGCTACATACAAGCTCTCAATGAAAGCACCAATGATAGGTACCCAAGCTCAATGGAAGAGCCCAACCCAAAAGACTAGCCTATTAGGTGGGGGAACCCATCAAGCTTAAGTACCACTCCACACTCTTGTATACTTCCTGCATACCCTAGGTTCTTCCCTTTTTCTCTAATATACTTTTTTATGCTATTTACCTATAAAAAAAGAAGAGATAAGTTTATTGCATAACTGGAGACTATTGAACCAGACAAAGCACCCAGCTTAAGTAGCAGTTGGTCCTCTCTTACGCTCATATCTGTCCCTTAGGTTTGAGAATCAATCTGGATAAAAGTGAGTTGATTCTAGTAGGTGAGGTGGAAAATGTGAACGCTTTGGTTGTTGAGTTGGGTTATCGGACTAGGAATCTACCCTCTTCTTATTTAGGCTTACCTCTAGGGGCTAGTCACAAATGTGGCCGTGTGTGATAGTATAGAGGAATGAATGCAAAAAAGGCTTGCCTTTTGGAAGTGGAATCACATTTCTAAGGGAGGGAGATTAACTTTGATAAAGAGTACTCTAGCTAGTTTGCCTCTTTATTAGATGATCCTGGTAAGAATGCCAACAGTTGTGGCTAACAGGCTAGAAAAGGTGCAAAGAAACTTCCTTTGGGGAGGTGGAGTTATTGAAAAGAAGAGTCACCTCATAAAGTGGGATGTTATTTGTTCTGAGAGAGACTGGCTTAGGTTTGAGAAAACTGACTGTTATGAACAAAGTGCTCCTTGGAAAATGGATTTGGCGATTCACGTTGAAAGTGGACAACACTTGGAAACGGCTGATATGCTCTAAATAAAGGAAATATGAGTTTGGATGGAGGTCTAAGGAAGCTTGGGGGTCTTTTGGAGTGGGTTTATGGAAGGATATTTAGAAAGAATCGAGTTGGGTTTGTGGACACTAGAAATTCAGGATCGACAATGGTAATAAAGTAAAAATTTTGGTCTGATCGCTGATGTGGCTCTTCTCCTCTTTGCCAATTCTTTATAGCCCTTTTTGAAGTAGCAATCAACAAACATGAAACAGTGGCGGAGGTGGGGGATCAAACGGCTGGTAGTGGGAGTTGGAAGCTTAATTTTCTGAGAGCTTTTAATGATTGGGAGTGGGATCTGGTCGTGAATCTACTAAGTACCCTGCAACAACAAAGGGTAACCTCAGAGGTGGATGGAATCTCTTGGAAGGGGATGGGAGGCGATAGTTTTTCAGTTCATGGAGCTTATAAGGTGCTGCATTTGAGGACAATTACCGTCATACTGTTGTGTTCACTGCTAAGGGCATTTGGGTGCCTTGCACCCCTTCTAAATCAATCTTTTATGCTTGGGAAGCAGCTTAGGGGAAGGTCCTAACGTTTGACAAGTTGTAGAGAAGAGAGTGGCAGCTCCCTAATAGGTGTTAACTTTGTGGTTTTGCATAAGAGTCAGTCATTCCACCACATCTTGTTGCACTGTCATGTGGTTAGCTCCTTGTGAGAAATCATATTTTCCCTGGTAGGTGTTTATTAGGTCTTTCCTGAGACGATCAAGGAGGCACTACTCAGATGGAGGGGTTCTTTTGTGGGCAAGAAGAGAAGAAAGGTTTGAAAGCCAGTTCCTATTGGCATTTTTTGGGTAATTTGGAACATAGTTGTGAAAGGCGCACTTTAAACCTAGGCGCCACCACTCCCGCCATTGGCGCTTCACCTCAAGGGAGGTGCAGGGACTTCACAAAGGCGCGAGAGGCCCTAAGAAAGCCCGTGCTTCAAGTGCACCTTGCGCCCCACTTAAAAATTTTTATTTATATTAAATAAAGTGCGCCTCATTTAGGTAGGATGAGATAGTGCTATATATATATATATATATATATATATATATATATATATATATATATATATATATCGTGAGATATATAGGTACGTGCACTCCTTTACTTTGCTTAAAAAATGATATATATTGAGATATATAATTTTATTTATATTAAAGATTAAGTAATTCATTTAAAAACATGCGCTTCAAGTTGCACCTGCGCCAAGGCCCTAAGAGGTTTTGCGCCGGTAGCCTTACACCAAAATAACTATGGTTTGGAGGGAGAGAAACTGTATAGCTTTTAGGGATGGGGTCCTAGTTGTACAAAGCTAAAGCTCTCTTTTGTGTATAAATTATAATTTATGGAGTTGGAATAGTTTGTACTTAGATGTAGAGGCTTCTTCACTCATAGGTTTTTTTTTGGAGTGATTTGCCTTATGCTGAGGGGCGGTGAGGTTTTTTTGTTCTGCTTCCTCGCCTGTTTTTTTGACTGGCTGTATAATTCTTGTATACTGTGCAGCTTTGTTTTGGTATCTTTGCTTATCTATCAGAAAAATATATGTTTAGATAAGTTCATTGCAGAACTGGAGACCATTTAACTAGACATAGACAGATTTGTTAGAAGTAGATGGAGTTTCAACCTCGTACCTGTGGAGAGTATGTGACACGTTTGATCACATGTAACAGAAACTAGCATTCATATGTTCATAAAGAATGTTATGGTTCTAGTTGGAGGTGCGATATTCAATGAGAACTTTCTGGAAGGCAAGGTCAAAAGGATCTGGAATGAAATATTGAGAAAATATGTGATGGTCTAAATCAGAACTGCACTCTCTTGATGAAAATGTAATCTTGAAATATGACACTTACAAACCCACAGAGAGAGAATAATTTGGAAGTAGGGCAAACCTAATGCAAGTTGTTTGCCTCAATAGTTTATGGTGCTTTAATGGTATTAGTCCTTATTTGTCCTCATTTGTATCTTGTTTTTTCGCTAGAAGTTGTAATCCCGTTCAATATGCTGTTTCTTGAATTAATTGTGTTTGGTTCTCATTTGAACAGCTTGCGCACCACCTTATGTGTTCAATTTAAGAGTGAGGTGGTGGCTTGTGGGGTTGTGTATGCTGCTGCTCGTAGGTTTCAAGTACCACTTCCTGAGAATGAACCATGGTGGGAGGTATTTGATGCAGAGAAGTCTGCAATTGATGAGGTTTGCAGAGTCCTGGCTCATCTGTACAGCCTTCCCAAGGCACAGTATATCCCAGTCTGTAAGGATGGAGATTCTTTCACATCTTCTAACAAGTCACGAGATTCACAAACTCCGCCAGTTTCAAAAGTAATTCTGATTTTCCCCTTGTTTGTTATTCTCCCATCTGCTTAATAACCTTTTTTAAGCATGTTTTATGTCTACAATTTATGTGTGTGCTAACTTTGATATTTTCCTCCACCAGAAAACAAAAGAAAAAAGAACAAGTAAAAAATAAAAAGGAGAACGGTCCTGAAAGTAAAATTGAAGTTCTCATTTTTAGCATCTCTTCATCAATATGCTTTTTCACTTAAACAACAAAATGGGAATATATTGTTGATGTGGACAATTGTTATTTTGCAGGAAGTTTTGCCGAGTGGCGCATCAGCATCAGCTAATAATGATACGGTCACTCCCAAAGCAGCAGCTTCGGCAACAATTAATCCAGATTCAGGCGGGTCCAAGAATTCAGTGGTAAAACAAGCGCTTGACATGTTGAAGGAGTCCAAGAAGGGTGATGATGATCCCAAGAGCATGGCTGTGGAGGGAGAGGGTAGAGAAGAGCCCATACAATCAAAGTCTGAGCATAGAACAGAGGCAAGTGGGGAAAGGAACAAGGAGAGGGAAAGAGACAGGGACAGAGAAAGGGAAAGAGTAAAAGCACGGGACCGTGATAGAGGAAGAGATTCTGATAGGGAACGGGAGCGAGATGAGATTGACAGAGACCGAGATAAGGTGAAGGATAGAAAACATCGGTCTAAGGATAGAGCAAAAGATTCTGGTTGGTTTGACAGTTCCCTTTTCTTTCTACCTTTATATATATATATATATATATATATATATATGGTTCAAAGCCCATAAATGGAGCCATTTATCATTACATTTGCTCTGTGGATTTTGTTTTTTTGCTTATTTGATGTTCACTACTGTTTCAGGAGGGCATTCGGAGAAATCAAGGCATCACTCATCTCGAGGTATGCATTTGATAACTTTGACGTTCTTATAAAAACCATGTTTAGGATTTGTTTGGTTCATGTTTTTGAAAACTGTTTTCTATTCTCAAAAACAAAGAAAAAAACAAGAAAATCATGTTTAGTTCCGAGGTTTTTTTTGGTCTGAATAAGACAAATAACACATAAAACACTAAATCCATAAAACAAGAACAATTTTCAGAGAACACCAAAAATTGTTCTTTATGTTTTCAAAAACTATTCCCAATAATAGTTTTCAAAAACAGAAACCAAACAGGCCATTTGTTTATGAAAAACAATAAGTAAAAAGACTTAAAGTTAAACTCTTGGTCATTTACAGATCGGGACTACCACAGCTCCTCTTATTCTTCAAGGGAGAAGGATCGCCATCGACATCATCCATACTCTTGAACCAGTAGCCATGTTGTACCCTTTTTTATTAAAAAAAAAAAAACTTTTAGACATGACACACATTCAAGTCTTCTACACATGTGCTTCACTCAAGAGAAGGGGTTGTTTGGTTTACTCGTGTGATATTCCAAGTGTTCAAAGCAAGTTGCTGTAAAACTTGGATAAGACATTAATTTGAATTAGATATATAAAATCTTGAAGTTGAACTCAAAATATTATTACATTTTATGGTTAGTTATTATGTCAAAATTCATTCAAAATGCCGACTTTGTTAGAGTTTTACTTTTACTATCAGTGTAAAGTAATATTGAGATATCCATCTTTATCGATGATGAGGATTATTGTTAGCTAAGAATGATGTAGCTTTTATGATTGTGTATATCTATTTTATTGAGAGAAACTCTGAGAGTTTTAGACCGAAATAAAGGTTTGCAAAAATGTTAATTTAGTTTTTCAATCAAACTTCTAATGCCTAAACTAAATGTCACAGATAAACGCTGGCTGTTTCGAGCAATGCTTTTTTCTTCAAAAGCTTTAAATGTTACAATCACGAATCGCTTGATTAATACTGATTCAAGACAGCAAGATTTGATTTTATATTTCTTCAATCATTTTGTCTTGGCAAATGTATTTAAGTCTTTATTCGTTCCCCATCTTTTTCCTCTCCATTTCTCTCCCTATTTCAGAATTCTTACAAGTTCAATTGACAGCGATATTTAACAATTTTAATTCCAATTGTCGCTGTTTCATTTGACAATTTAATAATTTCAATTGTCGTTGTCCATGACATTGACATTACGCATTACTTTGGGCATTAATTTGGTTTTTAAACTAATTTTATATATATATTTTTCAAATAAAGTATTTCGGTCTAAAACTCAACTTTATAACACATTGTGTTGCTTTTGATTGAAATATTCTGTATTTATTTGAGAGGTCTCTCATTTAATCACATAAGGAGGCAAATGATTGCCAGTGTTGTGTATCATTACAAGTAATTTTCCCAATTAATATTTAAATTAATTAAGATCCGATCACGTATCTAAGCTGATTTTCCTCTGAAAATCAATCAAGCCTCTCCAATTGTTTCTTCCAAATTTTCCGAATATCTTGTTCTAGGCTCTGGTTTAACTTGGAAAGTTTTGAGGAAAGAAAATAAAATTTAAAAGAAAATAAAAAAATATATTTAAATTTCATAAATTAATTTTATATATTTATTTTACTCATTTTATTTGTTTATTTGTTTATCTAGAAATAAGAATTTTAAAAATATATAAAATTTTGAGAAATTTGGATTATATTTGATTTTTTTTTTTTATGTTTTTTCAAAGCCAAACATAAAAAATATATATATTTTTAATATTTTTTTCACTAGTACGTACCAAACATAGTATCCAATTATAATATACTTATGTAATAGACTAATAGCTAGTTGTTGCATTTACTAGTCCTGTCTACGTATCCAACCAGGAAAATTGTTACATCTTTGATAAAAGATGAAATGCTTGTTGACTA
This sequence comes from Tetrastigma voinierianum, assembly GCA_016808115.1. NCBI lineage: Eukaryota > Viridiplantae > Streptophyta > Magnoliopsida > Vitales > Vitaceae > Tetrastigma > Tetrastigma voinierianum. The sequence continues at coordinate 1,086,862 of JAEQBH010000656.1, read as the reverse complement.
TCAATTTATATTTTAAATTTTCTAAGAATGTCGGCATTACCATCCACATTGGTATAATATTGTTAATATTGGGTTTAAACTCTTAATGATTTTGTTCTTGGGCTTTTCTTCCTATGGGTTTCTTATACCAATTGGATGCAGTCCATTCTTATATACTCATAAGTCATCTTATTCCTAACCGATTTGGGACAATGTGAAACTTTGGGTGTATATCCAATAATCTTCCCTTCAAATAAAGTTTTCAGGAGCCTTCCGTTAAGATTTCTTTGTCTTCGACAGATTCCCTGCACACGCCTAATGTGACGCATCATTTTGCCAGGTGGCCATCGTCACCACACCATATTATTTTGGCTTTCATCCAATAGCATAAGTCAACTCAACTTTGATATCACTTATCAAAACCGCTAATTTATTCCCATATACATTGGGATGATATTGTTCACTTTAAGCATAAGTTCTCATGGTTTTGTTTTTAGGCTTTCCCCCCCGTAAGGGCATCACACCAATTAAATGATACCATGCTTTTAAACTTATAAGTTTTCCTATTCCTAACCAATGTGGGATATTGTAGACTTTGGGCACTTATCAAATAGTCTTCCACTCGAACAAAGTTCCATCAAGTCTTCCCTTAAACTAATATTTCATTTAATATGTTTCGGCATATGCTTTACATGAAACACCCATCCATTGAGGAGTCTACCATATCATTTTGTTCGGTTTTCATCCACATGGTTAAGTTTGAACGCTCAACGCCACTTGTTCGAAAATCCATAGACTTTTTTCTTATCCACATTGGTATGATATTGTTTACTTTGGGCTTAAGCCTCCATGGTTTTATTTTTGGATTTTTCCTCCAAAAGGTCTCATACCAATTGTATGTAATTCATTCTTATATAATCTAAAGCTATCTCATTCATAATGGACGTGGGATATTGTAAGACTTTGGCTACACACCCAATACGTGGGTGCGCACGCGTGTGTGTATATATATATATATATATATATATATATATATATATATATATATATCAAATAGAAATGTAAAATACTAAAAATGGAGTTCGCTAATAAGCTTTTTACTATTGTAAAATATCAAGGTAAGAATATAATAGAGAGAATGAGAGAGATTAAAAGAGAAAGTAGATAAGCAACCAAAATGGTAGAGAAAGTCGTGAGGAGAGCCTATTTTATTTTCACTTTCATTCTCTTATATACATTGAATAGGGAGATGGCATTCACGTAGAATGTGTTACTTAATGTGTCATAATAGGTACATTGGAATATACATTGATGTATATAGGTTACAAATGTGTAGGTTACGAATGTGCCATAATAGGTACATTGAATATACATTGATGTATATAGGTTACGTTGAATATAATGAATATTCATTCATGTATTTCATAACACTCCCCCTTGAATATTCATTGTATTCATGAATGTGCATTGAATGATACTGCCTCGTTAAAAACCTTAAGCCGGAAAAACCCAATGGGACAAAAAAACCGGACAAAAGGGAAAAAGAGTGCACGTATAGTTCATAATATCTCCTCAATTTGAGCTATATAGCCACCATTCTAGTTAATCTTGCATCTTATGAACTCGCCGCATACCAATGTCATATACTAATTTCTCAAAAGTTGACGTTGACAATGATTTGGTAAAAAGATCTGCAAGATTATTTATGGATTGAATATGCTTAACATCAATTTGTCGACTTTCTTGGAGTTCGTGAGTATAGAAAAAATTTCAAGTAGATATGCTTGGTCCTATCACTTTGATATATCCTCCCTTTGATATATTCTTCCCCTAACTTGCAGTAACACAAGCAGCATTATCTTCATAAATTATAGTGGGAGAATTTGTAACCTGTTAAGTAAACAAGAATTGTGAATATGTGTTCTAATGGATCTTAACCAAACACAATTCTCTTCCAAATTTCATAAAGCAAATGATCTCGCAGTGGTTAGAAGATGTAGCTACTAGCGATTGCTTCAGAACGCCAAGAAATGGCAAGTAAGCATTATAACAAAATAAATAACCACTTTGAGAGCTTTGTGCTTTATGTGGACTGTATCTATATCCAAAGATCGTATCCAACTAAAACCAGAGGTAGTAGATTCCTTGGAATAATATAATCCCAAATCTATGGTTCCTGAGATGTAGTAATATGTTTAATTCCATTCCAAAGGTCTCCGAGTTGGCTCGTAACTAAACGTACAATAAATTTATTGCAAAAGCGATGTATGGTCTCGCATATTATGCCGGGGCACATCAAAGCCCCAATTGTATCGAGATATGGTACTTCAGACTACATCTCTTCATCGATTCTCTAGATCGAACCGATCCTCGGGGGATCTAGAGACCTTACAACCATGTGGGTGCTCAAATGGGTGAGCCTTGTCCATGTTGAAGCGCTTTAAGTAATCTTTCAATGTATGATGATTGATGGACGATTATTCCATTTGCTTTATGCTCAAGTCAGAATGGCACAAAGTTTGGTTTTACCTAAATCTTTAACTTCAAATTCCTTTTCAAATACTCTAGCTTTTAGCTAACCTTCCGAGTTCCAATTAAATTTATATCGTCACATAAGTCATAGCAATAGCAACTGCTTCGATTTCTTAATAAACACACATAGGCGTATAGGATCATTATTGTACCTTTCACTAGGTACTCACTCAGCGTTGATACCACATGCGACCGGACGCGAACCCGCATTAAAGATCTTTAGTAATTTTATTGAGAATAAGTTGTGGGAGGATACATCGTGCATTTTGAATCCCTGAATTTTCATATAAATATCCGAGTCTAATGAGCCATAGATATGCCGTCACAATGTTCATAAGACGCATTTCCAATTTTTCAAAGATTACCAGACTAATGAGAAAACGAAATGTAATCATATCCATCACAGGTGAATATGTCTCATCATAATCAATCCCAGGTCTCTAGGAGAATCCTTGGGCAATGAGTCGAGCTTTATACCTGACAACCTCGCTTCTCATTTCGCTTTCCGACAAATACCCATTTATATCCAACTAGTTTTATATCGAGATGAGTTATGGGTCCAAAAACCTCTTGTCTAATTCAAATTTTTTAATCGCTTCCTCCCACTTAGGCCAAGCCTTGCCTTTGACGACATTCAATAGATTGCGGCTCACAATCATCATCCATAATTTTATGAGCAATCGAGAATGCAAAATATCATCAATGATGATTTTATTTCGATCCCAAATCTCATTACACATGTAATGGAATTTCGTGATTCCTGGGGTCAAGGATCTTTCATTGTGCCGCAGCTCTCTTCATGGGTAGTAAGCACAAAGACTGTGCTCTTCCGAGTGAATTCTGATTCTTTCCCTTCGCCGAGGAACAATGTCTTTTGATCCCATTATCACCACGTCTGTAATTGTGGGGGATTTGATCCATTTTAGCTCGGTCTCTCTTGAACAAATTTATCCTAGTTGGAGCATTTACAGCTGGAATATGAGATTTCGTTACCTTAATAGCATCATTAAATGCATCAGAAGTCTTATTGGCTATAGCATGTGTCGATTATGTGTCGCACTCGCTGCACTCAAGAGTTCTTTGGTCGACCGAGATAAATTTTTCTCATTCCAGAGAAACCTTAACAGGTTTTTGCTTCGCAACCATTTCAATTTTAGGTGTCCCAATCGATGGAAACATAGTCTCATCAAATGACAACTGCGACCGACAAAGAAAAAGATCACGTGAGTCGGTTCCAAGAACCTAATGATGCACCCAGAATTAAACCCAACATAAATGCCCAAACGGCGTTGGGGACCCATTTTCGTTCTTTTTGGTGGTGCAATAGGCACCTATACTGCACAACCAAAGGTGAGTAAATGTGAAATATCAGGTTCATAACCAAGAACCATTTGAAGGGGAGATTGTAAGAGACTAGCAGTGGGGCGCAATCTTATTAGGCACCGTGACGCAGAATCTGCATGACTTATGTCAGGACAATAGATTCGCTCTCACAATAGAGCGCGGCAATGATTTGTATATGTTTAATCAAGATTCGCTAATCCATTTTGAGTATGAACATATGCGACGGTACTAACCTCGATTCCGAGGAAGCACAATATGTATCAAAACTCTTTGATACCCGCTCAAAGATTATCCATCCTTATACCTTTAATTGGATAATCAGGGAATTGTGTCCGAAGCTTTATAATCTGCAGAAGTAAACGTGCAAAGGTGACATTGCGCGTAGATAATAGACAAACATGAGACCATCTACTGTGCTGGGCATTCACTAGTACCATAAAATATCGAAATGGTCCACTTTGGTGGTCAGAGCTGGTCCAATAAATATCACCCCGAATTCTTTTCGCAGAATAAGGATTCAAGATCAACCTCCTTTTGTTATAGAAGGTTTGATAATGAGTTTTCCTTAGAACAAGCTTCACACTATAATCTTTGGACAATACCTTTGTATCCTTTAAAGGGTGCCCTTTGTATTCCTCGGATTACCCACGATCATTGTAGCGCCAGGGTGACCAAGGCGATCATGCCATAATCCAAACTGATCAGGATTTACCAATCTCCAAGATATGGTGGAGAGGTTTCAAACGCACCTTAACGACACAATACAAACCCATAGAAGAAGCTTCTAGCTTCTCATGGATGGTCTTCAAGCCCATCTTATAAGAGGTAATGCCAATATATTCTTTATTTTGCTCATAAATAGTTTCAACATGGTACCCATTACGGCGTACATCTTTGAAGCTAAGTAGATTCCTTTTTGATCTACCGCTTAGAAATGCATTCTCAATATGCAGGATGGTACCTTTTGGAAAAACAATTGTGGCATTCCCGAAACCATCAATAATCGGAATAGGACCATATATTGTATGGACATGTGTCTTACGTAATGTCATACTCGAGAAAAGTGTCTACTACGAATGTGGTATGCGTTTGATGCACTATCAAGCAAACAACATCTTCCTTTTCTCGGTGTTTTCCATTTGCATTTATGTTGACAACTTCGTATGTCAAGTATCATAAAATTTTCATATTGGCTTATGTGGTCAAATAAAATTTCAAAATACAATATTATATTAAGTTCATAAGCATTTCATTGCATAACCATATTAAAGAACAATAAAAGGTAATACATTTAAAGAAAAACAACTAGAAAAGAAATTATTAGAATCATAAAATTCAAATCAAAGATAATATCCACTGGCCCGATGCTTCATCAAAGTAATCAAAGGTCCTCAAAGAAATCAGAGACATCCAGGGATGCATTTGCTACTTCTGGAGCAAGAGGAGTCCCACCAACAAAGATACTGTTGGCTTCAACAGTGGTTATGGCAGTAAGATTAATTTCAATGGCGTGAGATTCACCATGTTTGCCCATATTTTTTAAAGATGACTGGTATAGATCAACAAAGTGCTTTGGCGTACGACAAGTACGTGACCAGTGCCCAATCATGCTACAACGATGGCAATACTTCATTAGTCACCTTCTTCGGGCTTCTTTTCTTTGTCACGATTCAATAGTTAGATTTCCTAGTGCGGAGAAAGTTTTCTGCCACCCCTTCGAGGATATTCTTGCCTGCGCTTGTAGCCTTTAAACACTTTCAATAATTTTCTCGTGAGCTCAGATGTGTTTCGTGCAATGCTTTTTGAGCCACAGGTCTAAGATCATGATTTTTGAGCAGCAATTCATTAGTTTGCTTAGCAGTGAGGAGCACATAAATTAAATCGTAGTATGTGGCAATTGATCGTTGCCTGTGATGGTTTCGTTGCAATACAATATTCGAAGCATGGAAGGTGGAGAAAGTTTTCTCTAACAGTTCCGCATCAATGAGCTTGATACCACATAACTCAAGTCGAGAAACAATATCAAATAAAGCGGAGTTATAGTCAGACACTGATTTAAAATCTGAGATTTTGCCAGTCATATTGTGCTTGAGGAAGGATAATACGCCCAGATGATCATACCTATCCTTCAACCTCTTCCACAAGGTTTGAGGGTCCTCGAACTGACAACATCGGGAAATTCAAAGCCTCATGCAAATGACGACGAATAAAATCGTGACATTTGCTTTATCTTTTCATTTGATATCTGGGCTCTGTAGTTATGCTAGCAAGATCTACTCGAGGTGCATTTCCATGTCAAGGCACCAGATAGATAATTATTTCCACTCACTCTGAGGATGTGGAATTTGGGCTTTTCAATATTTGGCTATACTATAAAACAAACGAATCCTTAAATTAATTGGGAGCGATTTTCAACATCCACCGCCACTCGTGGAGCGTATGATATTTTTAGGTTGGAAATTTGGTTTCGTGCCAAGAAAAGAAAAAAGAAAAGAAGAATTGATGTATAGATGAAGATAAAATGATAATAACAAAAATACTCACCTGCATAAAAATATTAACTCAATTGGTAGATCTTCGCACATAACACAGAAAATAAATAAGGCCATGTTAATATAATAGAGAATAGGAAAGATATTGGGTACAGAAGTAGATAAAGACTAAAAAACGATGTAGGAAATGTATGAGCCATTTTATTTTCACTTTCATTCTTATACATCGAATAAAGTGGTATCGACATTCATACGTAACGTATGCTACGAACGCAGCTATATAGATATCAATATACATCGGATTTATATGCGCTATTGAATATATAACGAATATTCATTCAAGTATTTTATAACATTTACATTATTTTTAATTTGAAAATAAATTATTTTTACATTATTATTATTAATAATAATGTGTTTTTGGGCCCTTCCGAACCTAAATTGTGTGGGGGCGGGGAGGTGGGTGGTCACAGTAAAGACTAAAGAGAAGGTAGCCACTAGCCAGGCGTTAGTTCAGAGTGTCTCGGTGGTCTTCTCCAATACGCAGTACGCAGTACGCTAATCTAAAAAGCTCTAAATTCTAATCTAACCCTTCCGGCTTGGATACTGGTGCGGACATCCAGTGTTAGGTTCGGTCAACGGAAGCTCAGCTCCGGTCACAGGTTTGGACCATCAAAAACCCCACTCTCCTTCTCCCCCTCCCCCTCCCCCTCCCCTCTCACCTCGCTGATTCTCTCATTCTGGATGCTGTTGGGGTTCCCATCGTCCACAGCCTCCAAAATGGCGTCTCAATTTCTCTTCTTCTGCTTCTTATTCACACTCGCTCACTTCTTCTCAGGAAGAAGACGATGTAGGACGGAGCTCTGGTTGTTTGGAAGTCGGAGATTTTGTAGTTCTAGGGTTTTGCATGACCACACTGTGATGGTTGGATGATCTTCTAGGGTTTCGGATGGGGAGTAGGGTACCTGTGCAGCATTACAATTTGAGGTCGGCTAATTCGTTTATCGGGAGCTCTTTGCATGATCTGAACACCGTCGATGCTCGCCCTGCCGACATCCAGGGCATCACGGCCGATGTTGTGGACCGCGATGCTGCAGTCACTGAAGAGAGCTTGGACAACGATGTCGATGATGATGATTCTGGTGCTGTTGTGAGTGTTAAATTTCTAAGTTAACTGTCCCAAACAGGCAAACATCTAGATAACAGCTCGTTGCTTTGACGGGGATATTTGAACAATATTCATTGCCTTTTATTGTTCTTGGTTTATTATGCACAATTGAACTGAAACTTGACTTTCTATTTTTGTTTTTGTACGGACAGTACCTTTCAGTTAAGTGCTTTTTGGTGCTGAGTTTGGTGAGTTTTATGCGCCATTGGAGATATTTGAGGAACTATTTTTATTCTTGAATTCGAGTGCCAATAAATGCGTAGTGCCAGTTTTCGAGAAAAAGGAAAAATTGTGTGAAAAATTGGTTCACAGTTTTGAACTTTATGTTTGTTAAAGCAGTGTGGTTTTCAATTTTTGTCCTTAATTGTTTCATGTAGCTGAATTTTAAGAAGATATATATATATATATTTTTGTAACTTTGCTGAATTCATGAACTAGAAAGTGGTCTAGGTTTGATCATGGTGCCTCATAATAATCCAAGTGCATGTGGGTTATACCTGGAACCTCAGGCTGGATGGCAACCTGCCATAGACTGTCACAGTGCTATCTAGCAAGTGCTAGATTGCCATCTAAGTTTCTCTTTTGAATTTCCTTGCATATGTGAAGTGATACCAGCAGCCATGAAAATGTCATTTACCCAGGCCTGGATCCTCTGCTGATAGTTCATTGTGAGAGCTTGTGCAATGTTTTGCGTCCCTTTTTAGAGGTTGTGTTGTGTTGTCCTTGTTTCCATAGAAAAGATGGTCACCAGCATGGGAGACCGTAATTATGACTTATAATATCTTTGTGTGTACTTTCATTTTTTTATTCTATTTTTCCCTTGTCTTTCATGATGAAGTACTATTTGGAATATATTTTTTGTTTTGCACTTCAATAAAATAATTGGTTGTAAATAATTTTTTTCTTCCAGGACTGCATGCATGAGTCTTACAGAGATTCTTTGCCCCTTCACACTGTTGGGGTGGAAGAAGATCGTTCTAGCCTTGAGAACAATGGGTCCTCAGGGGGACCTTATGATATTTTGACGATCAATGGTAAGTTACATTTTTCTTGCACTCTTCGATTTAAACTAGACTGCCAGAAATGGAATTTCCAAATTGAATATCATTGAATTTTAATTTTTGCTTATTAATGTTTATAGAACTGAATTTGAAATATTGAGTATTTAACACTAGTTAAGGCAAGATTTTGCAAATCATTGGGGACCATTATTAGAACACAGAATTGTTGTTGATTCTGAGTCTGATTTATAGTTAATGAACTGGGCAAGATGTTAAAACAAAGGAAAACCAGAGAGGTCCCATATGGTTATTCATCCAAGGCTTGTTTAATCTTGATGTACAAGAATATGTATGAAACTCATAGTCTGTTGATGTCAACATCAGTTTATTCCTTGAATAAGAGATCGTGAAAAGACCATTATAGCCCTCAGCTGTGCCATGCCATATAGAAGGCTCCTGCTTGCAACAAATCAAAAGGCATTAAATGCCTTTCAGGCTATTTGTTTAAACTATGTGAACTCATTCATTTGAGTAGATTTAGTTTAGAAAATGTTAATAGTTCCTAGTTTTTTACACATTAGATTTTGTGATAAGCTTATCTTATTTTCCTGACACTTTAAATTCCTGATGAGGCTGTGGTTTCGTCGTCAGAACTTTGTTCTATCCCATTTTTCCCATCCAATCCACAGTTTTACTTACATATTAATGAATTTTTAAATGGAATTTAACTCCCATGTTGTGTTGCAATAAGGTTTCTTTGTCTATTTCTTTTTGTAAAAGTAGGGTACTTCCAAAACCCAAGTCCTAATTGAATGGTGAAGTATTTCGTAAAAAAAAAAAAAATTGAAAAAGTTACTTTAGTATTATGAGATACTATATTCTTCATGCTGTTGTTGTTGATTATTTTATTTTATTTGTTTATTTATTTCGTGGTTGTCTTTTCTTCCATCTATAGTGGTCATTGTGTAATCAAACATTAGTAACAACAAAATGAAATAGTTTATTTTTCATAAAAGGTATCCAAAATACATATATCTTAATATTTTGTTCCTGTAATCTGGGTAATAAACATTTAAAGAAGGAATTGCAACTTCCCCTGAAACAAGACAAGATTCCCAGAATTATAATAAGAAGAGAAATGTGGTTCGTTTAAGCAGATAATGTGACATATTATGAGAATTAGACAGGTGTGTCACATGATGCAGAGTGGTGTTGAGCCTGGTCAGCCTTAAGAAAGCAATCCCTCTGTCCCCCATCTTCATTTGAGAGGTGGATTCTGCCACACAAAATTTAGCGCCACTCCCAAACCTGTCCCGCCACCAACCCCAGCTCCACAATTATATTACAAGAACACTTTAAAGGTAAAAGTTCTTCAAATTCAAAGTCTTGCATGTTCTAATTTATCAATACAAATTTCAAATTTCATTTTTCTTTTTAATTTCAAATTTCATATTCTGATTTAAAGATCTTGATTTGAATATCTATGGATTCAATTAACAATCTGTCTAGTGGCCAGGTTTTAAGTGAAATTGATTGTGATCCCTCCACGTTCGCTGGGATCCATTTTTCAAATTAATATCAAGAAATCAAATTTTAAGGTCTTACTTATCTTTTTTTTCTCTTTGTCAAGTAACTTATTTTCTGATATTAGAGAAGATCCAGCACAGACAGTTATAAGGCTGATTTGGTGAGCAGTCTGTTTATTATGTTTGAAGAGATAGGAGACAAACCATTCAAGGTGCATAGGGGAGGTCTGTTGACATGCTCCTTCATTTGATTAAATTTAAGATGTTGTCTCTCCATCAAATTCAGCATTGAGCCATGATAGGGTTTGGGAGCCCTTAGATTTCGAGTAGTAAGAAGATAAGATCTAAGACGAATACTGTATCAACCAGTCCTAATCTATTTGGTTTGATAATATCATAGTATCTAATTGTTCTCTCGCCACAGTCCTTCCACCTCCGTCAAGGGATTCATAATGTCCACAAACAACCTATATTACAAATATTAGAGTCTTAATTCTCTGAAGAATTTGTGGTATCTATTTAAGGTCTTTCAGCGTATTCATTTAGGTTTAAACACATCTGGCCGATTAGTAGCTGTCTGCTCAAAGACTACAAGTTTTACCTCCACACACGTAGCGGCGTGTATCAAACCTTGTGGCTCTAAAGATCCTGGCTTATGCCTGTGTTTGATGGTCACACGTGGAAGCATGCTTAATTGTTTCCATTCATTGACAAAAGCTGAGTGGAGCTAATAGCTCCATTTATACAACATTCGCCGTGATGCTTTTAAAGATAATTTTCCTGCCAAAGGTAGTAAGCAAGATCTCGCTCAAATATGAAATGCTGTTCTCAGTCTCTCTCCCTCCTCATGTCCCATCCATCTGCAAACATGCCATAAATTTCTTTATCTGACAGGGATATCTAAGGTTCTGAGTTTTTATGAATAGAACAGATTAGATAGCTTTTCAATTGACTTAACCTCAGTCAGGATCCCGTGTTTTGAAACTATCTTTCTTTGGTGCTTTCTTTTATTCCTTTATTATCATATCCATAACGATTATATCCATCCTATCCAGAGGGCTTTCCTTATACAACATTTAAGGAGGTAAAATGATAGATATTTTAGTCTTGGGGATTTTTTATTACTAAACCTAGACTCTTACCCAAAATCGTGATTGAGCTTCGCAATTTTGACCCTACTAGTTATAAAACACTGTATGGATATTATAATGAGTCACTAGACTTGATTTCTATCAAAGTATGCTGAAGAGTACAAAGTTTCTGTGCGTTTACTTTACACCTGCACCCTTTTCTGGGGGTAAACCTAGTCTGAAGGTGCAAAATTAATATATCCATTGATCTATAATATGATCATTCAGGAACCGAGAAAGTCTATTCATCAGACCCCCACGATAGATGGGACAGGAGCAAGTGCAGGTCCAAGGCTTGTGTGGGAGTGCGAGATTGGGGAGGGCCATTGAGTAGTCAGCCACCAAGAGCACAAATATGCATACCAGGATTTGGGCCTCCGGTGCCAGCCCTGAAGAATTAGATTAGCTGTTGGTGTTGCAATCCGGCGGCATTTAGCGCATTTCATCCAAAAAACTCCATATGTAGTAGTAGTTAGGCCTTTGAGCAAGCAAGGTCTATTACTAAGGTATGATTATCCACGCTACTAGCGGTAAGTAAATGATTTTGAACCCGCGCCAGTGCCAGGCTTCCGCTGGCCAAAACACTCCACTTGTGGTACATTTGTATAGGGACCTTTATTCTACCACTCTTGTGCAACCTTCATCTAGAAGATCCCAACTAGCCACCCCATCTCATGGTCAATTGTATGTGACTACAGTATGAGATTTTAACTCGAATAAATTGTTCCTAAACGCCAATCCAGCCCATCCTGATCAAAACAAGCAACCACTGACGATAAAATGAAACTGCAAGTATTTAGCCAAGCATTCAAAATTCTTGATCCCATTGAGGGCTGCATCCCCTTTTCGTTAGCCATTTAAGCCAGTATAGATAATGCGTATAAGTGCATTTGTGCAGCTCTTTGGGTCTGCTAGAATGTGTAAGTGGAACCCAAACAAAGCTCACCTGCATCATTAGGCTACTAGGATTCCTTAAACTGCAGGCCTACTATGGATCTGCTCTCTGGTACTCTGCAGGCATTATTCATTTCTGAAGGCCCAAACCTGAGCCCTAGCTTTCGGCTCTGTAAGTCTGACTGATCCTGAGATTTTTTCTCCTTTCATATTTCACAATCAGCCCCCAAAATTTGATTGAAACATTGTAGGACAGGGGGACTTTAAGCTCGATAACATCAGGGTCTTCATATAACATTGTATTTATTTTTAATAGAACAAAAATGCAGTGAATTAAACCAGAGATATATCAAACTTCCTCTGCATTTGAACCAAGCTCATATTTACATTCCCCAGATTATTCCTTTCCCTCATTATTGAAAACCTTGTTTCTGTGGGAAAACTATTTAAAAAGATTTTCTGTCTCCTCAGCACCACGCTGTCTCCCATCCACTAACCCCAATATCTGATTACCTCCCATTGTCTCATAACTTAAGGAAGATTACAATCCAAATATCATATATTCAAACATCTGTGGGAGCCTTCTAGCTGGAGCTTGGTTTCAGTTATAGTCTCCTGCATCTGTGTGCCAAGTAAGATTAAACTAGACTGCAAAAATCCCACCATGAATTTCTTCTAGCTTGTATTTATTTATTAAACAAAAATTGAACTGTAATCCATCTACTCCATCCAAGAAGTGGGCTGATGCACCAAAAACATACTAATATTAAACTGATATGGGCATGCATTAGGTTTCAAGCTGGGGTATGCCATCCACACCTAGGGGAAACAGAATCACAATTAGGGAAACAGAATTACATTCCTATTCCAGTCATTTACTCTGGCCAATCATATTGAGCCTCAAAGTTATATGGTTGTAGTGCTTAGTAGAATACATTCTCATTTTGTCCTACATTTCAGCTAGCTCAGTTGTGTTGTTTCATTAAATGTGATAGTGGTTAAGGGGATCTTTATGTTCACTTAATATCTCAGCATCCTCCATTTTACCTGTTTCTTTTTTTTCCTTTTTCCTTTGCAGCCACAAAATGAGCAGGCTACTGCATCCAAACATCATATGCAACCACTATCACATCAGCCTCAGTTTCATCCTATTCATCAGAACCATCATCAAAACATTCACCAAACTCAGCCTTCAGCACACTTCTCTCAGAGTCATCAATGTGGGGCACCATCACATTTATCTGAAATTATTCATGGCCACCAGTCACCAACCATCATCCCACAACATATGGCTTGCTTACCACCCATCACTGGAGGTCATGTCAGTGGACGCTTGCATGCACTGGTGATGTTTCTCTTAATTGAAGTTTTGTTCTTTCATTTTGATAATTCAAAAACTTGTTCTGTATTTTGGTAGAACCAATTCTCTTAAAAAACTGCATGTTGGCCTTAGGGATACTCTAAGAGCACATGCTTACTGGGGAAAATTCATCTGCCAATGCTGTTAAGACTTCAAAGAATTTATATTTTTATATGAATCCATTGTCCCTGACTGCTTGGTTCAATTATTTTATAGAAAAGGGAGGCTAAAAGCAAATCTCCTTTACCTGGATGAGGGAGCAGCTTTGGGAAAGATATTATATGCTTTCACCCTTTCTTTTTTAATAACAAAAATGTCAATTACTCAACTAAGTATTTGAAACTTGTGATGATGCCTTTTGTGATTTTATCTTCCTTGTATCTAACTTTTCTTGAAGTATCTAATTTTGTTTGGTTGCTGCATTTTTGAAAGCTTTTTGGGAGACACACCTCCTAGAAGCATCACAATGAGGAGTGTTTTCCAACCTTCTCTTTCACCTACTCCTTATCCTAACATTGCTTCACTAAAGGGCTTTTGGCCCTCAAATTCACAGAAAATGCAGTTTTTGATGTATTCATACACATACTTGAAGCATTGAAATTCATGACCATTCTCTTCACTCCAGATCTTTGCACCTTGCTGGTTAGGCATTTGCTGTTGATAATGATAATAATAACTCAAAAAAATAAAAAATAACGCAACACTATTTGTGGGTTTCAAGTTATTAGATTCCATACTATTGCTCTTTATTTTTGCTCTTCATGTAGCTCTTCCATTGTTGTGATATGCACATTGTTTAATACGTTTGTCTTATCCTCACATAACGGCCATCTTCCCGGAAATTACATTACATTTAATTGTTCTTACTAGTGTTATTTGTTGTTTGTGTGTTTATGGCTGCTGCTTTGGTTAGCAATTTTTGGTATCTGTTTTCTAGTGACTTGATAAAACATCTGATAAATCTTACATTTCTAAGTGATTTCTGTTTCCAAAGGAATATGTTAATTCCCCTGACAATTATTTTTTCCTTCCTGCTATTCCCAATGCACTGCTGATATATATATATATATATATATATATATATATTATTATTTTTTTTTCTTGTGTCATTTTTTTCATCTGACCTGATTGATGACGACCTATCATTCCAGCCGACCAGTCCTGCAAAGTTCTGTGATGAATGTGGAGCTGCTTATCTGAGAGAAACCTCCAAGTTCTGCTCAGAATGTGGTAATAAGAGGTTCGGAACATGACACTGGATGTGCTAGTCCTCTCTATTCATCCATCCCAGAGGTTTCATTTTCGCTCACCTCTACTTTACTGCAAATATTCGGAAATGTAATTTAATCTGATTTCCCTTTCTTGGTGTTGATGTAATATTTTTAGTGGACTCTGTAAAGTCGATTAGATTAGATATTCATATTGTCAAACAAAATAAAAGTAGTATGAACTAACCAAAACTGACTATTGAAGGATCTTATTAGTTTCTTTTCTCAAGGAGAAGGTAGTGGGAGTGTGTTCTGAGTTGAAGAGAGGGCTGCTCTCTGTTACTGGATTGTGCCTTGTACATGAGATTCAAAAATTGTAAAGAAGATTATGAATCCCTTTTATCAATACCTCTTAATTTTATTTGCATTTTGTTTGATGATTGTTATGAAATTCTGATTGATTCTGATCCGATCCTCTACTGTTAAAAAAAACTGAGAGATGTATGATTTGATACGTTTGATACGTGGGAGTTCTCTAGAAGATTTTAGAATTTCGTTTTGTTTTCTTTTGCTTGACCCCTAGGGATAATAAGTTACTTAAAATACTCGATATAGCTCTCAAGATTTACTATTATGAAATTATTTAATGTTTTCATTTCACTATGGGGGGGTTTCTAATATTAATGCATTAATGGTAGGAGACGATGCCCATGATGATGATGGTGATCTCTACTACGGTATCATGCACTCAGAATCTTGTGTACAAGATAGGTCAGGTATAATCCACGTCACTAGCCAATACAATGAGCAACTAATATAATAGTTGCCACATTGATGGTTCATTTTTCTTTGCTAAAAAGAGGCAAAATAAATAAATTATAATAATAGCTTGAGAACAAAAGTTATTTTAAAATGTGTAGTTTTTAAAATCGGGAAAAGATGCACAAATGACCCCAACGTTTGGCCATATGTCTAATATGGTCCTTAACGTGTTTTTCGGTCTAACCATGCCCCCATTGTTTTTATCGGTGACACACTTATACTCTTACCGTTAATGGAATCCATATATAGGCAAACAGGGCGTTAACGTTGTTCACGTGACACCTTTCACTTGCGTTTTTAGCTTATGTGACAATTTTGCACGTGATTCATTAAACCCAAAAATTATTTTGATAAAAATGCCTTTATCCCTAACCTCTCGACCACCCTCCGATACCCCTTTCTCCCTTGTAATTTGATCCAAAACCCTAAGATCTCATCCCCTCAAATTCTCCCTCTTAAACCTAGCCTTAGTTTTGAATCGAAACCATAATTTCTCCCCAATTTCTGTTTTGTCTCCCCAATAGCTTTGCTTGAATGTGGAAATTAAAAAAATCTCAGTCTACAATTTCTATTCCTTATAATGAATCTCGAGAAAATCATGAGGCATGTTGCAAATGCACAACAAAAGATCATCATTTCAAGGGTTTCAATTTGATCCCAAACCCTAAGCTCTCATCCTCTCAAATTCTCCCTCTTAAACCTAGCCTTAGTTCTGAATCGAAACCCTGATTTCTCCCCAATTTCTATTTCGTCTCCCCAGTAGCTTTGCTTGAATGTGGAAATTAAAAAAAGCTCAATCTGCAATTTCTATTCATTATAATGAATCTCGAGAAAATCATGAGGCGTATTGAAAATTCACAACAAAAGATCATAATTTCAAGGGTTTCAATAAAAGAATAATCATGTAAAAACAATCAATCTGATGGACGAATAGAAAGATTTTTTTTTTTTTTTTAAGAAAAGTCGTAAATTGATCTCTCACACACATACAAGAATGGCCAAAGCCGAGGAACACGGAGAAGAACCCTAGACAAGGATGAACAAGACCAAGAAACCAAGCACCATAAGCTAGAAGATATGAACCAATAGAAGAACTTGGCTTGCGTTGCCACTATCGATCTCACACATACCTAAATGTGCAATAGTTGTCCCAGCGCAGAGGGCTTTGACGCAACTGCACGTCGACATTGAGATTGATGCAGGGGAGAGAGGGATATCGGGGGTGGGTGGTTAGGGATAAGGGCATTTTTGTAAAAATTATTTTTGGGTTTAATGAATCATGTACAAAGCTACCACATCAGCTAAAAATTAGGGGTGCCACACCAACAACATTAATGCCTCGATTGCATATATGTGAATTCCATTAACAACAGGGATATAAGAGTGTCATGGCTGAAACGCTGGGGGCATGATTGGACTGAAAAAACGTTAAGGGCTAGATTGGCTATACGACTAAATATTAGGACATTTATGCACCTTTTCCCTTTTAAAATTTGGAAAATGTTCAAACTAATCCCAAGGGATAAGTTGCAAGTTTTGCATGTATGTCTTACTTTATCCTTGAATTTATTTTCGGTCTCAAGATGTCTATGACGTTTACTTTCGTAGTTATCCATATCCACCTCATTAAAAAAGTCACAAGACTGGAAACTTTGACACATGTGGGGTGTTTAATAGGTTTAGGACATTTGTTGTGGCGCCCAAAAGCAAGGGTGTAGTTGATTACGAATCAACCTTGAAAATCTACATAAGTCTCGTACGAACATACACACATAGTAAAATGGCCACTTAGGCCTACATATCATACTCATCTAAATACATTCAATAATTATATTACATGGTTAAAGTTACTACATCACTCTTACTTGAACATATATTAAAATCTACAATTCTAATACATATTATACCAAAACACCAAAGCCACAGCACAACTTTCTTCAAACTCGACCTCTAAGATAAGACACACACACCTTCTGAACGCTCCTATTGCTGAAATAATATTCCCTCGACGAGGGTGTTTATCGCCGATAATTGGAAGTCTGCTAAATGGAGTTCTTTCCCCCGCTAAAGTGTATATGCAATGATCCAATGTAAACACGCACTCAAGTAAATACGTGATCCTACTTGAATGTCTACATACCATTCCATGTCTCAAGTCCTGCGACCCTCACACTTTCGACCATGTATGAAAAATAATCAAGTTTCAAAACAAAACTTGTTGTTCTCGAAAACCTCTAAGAACCGGTAAAGAATTGGACTACCCTCCAAGGCGGGTGGTTGGGAACTCTCAAGCAGTCATGGTCCTCAACAGAAGTTATCACATTGGACCTCTTGCTTAATTCTCGGAAAATCATCATGTGAAATTCTTTTCGCAACCATATTCGTTTTTCAGAAAATTCATGTCATGCACTCACACCTAATTTCTAGGTTACCCGGTGCATATAAAATGCATTATGCCATTTCAACACAATTTATACAACCCATGCCAACACATCATCATGCATATATTGACATAAATTAAACCACAACATCATGTTACTCTATTTTAACCAATAACATAAATTTAGCTCAGCCATTCAACACAATTTCCACAATTCGAGCACAGCACATGGTGGTTTGTCGGTCACAACCAGGCCCGATTTTAACTTAGTCAAAGCGAGCGATTGGGGTGTCCGCTATTACTCACTATATAGTTCCTTACATGAACCGAAATCCCATGGCCTTTCGGCCTCATACACACCAAAACATGATTTAATGCATAAATCCACAACCACCACAAGCAACCCAACAGTCCGTGGACTATCAAAACGAGCTCTAAATTCCAACAATTCGGTCCCGAGTTTTGGGGCGATCAGCAGCCACTGTAGCTCCGATAGCTCATGCATCAACAAAACACTTTAAACAGGGTTAAAACAAGTGGGATAAAACCCTCACAGGTTGTGAAACTCCACGAAGCGAAGTGCCCACGTAGTCATGGCCCAGCGTAGAACAGCACTCATCTTTGGCAGAAGAAATCAGGCTGATTGATGGTGGAAGCCTAGAGAGAAGACGCATGCTCCTCTCTCTAAAACATCAAACATCCAGCCACTGCATCTCCCCCTCCAGCCACTGCCCGATTTTACTCTAGTGGAAGATGGCTGATTTCAAATGCTTTTGTCTTTATCATATTAAGCAGAATTCAAAAATTCCAAATCTTCATCCCATTTTCCACTATTTTGACATGGCACAATCAAGGCGTCATTTCCATCATCTCTCTAATCTTGTAACATGTGTCACAGGTACATGTAATAGGGACTTTTGTCACATCACATGTCTCCATAGACCAGTTTTAAACTTATTTTAAGTGCGCAGAAAAACGTGTAAATTATTGTCTGGAATTCGACCCAAGAATCGACGTGGTAAGCTAGATTTTGCGAGATGAAAGTTCAGCGGTGAAGTCGTTTAAGTGTCCGAGATCTAGAAAAATTTTGGTTTTTACCGAAATTATTCTGATTTTTTTGAGAAAATTAAAGTTTTCGGGGTTTCATTCTCCTCTTAAAAATTTCGTCGATTCCATTTATCATATCAACCGTTGTAAGTAACCTACTACCAAGACACGTGTGGGTATGTGCTTCTGCTGGTCCGTTACAGACAACTGATGAGTGACTCATCCACATAACCAAAGAATGACATCTTGCCCAATATGTCACACCTATGGTCACAAGGCATAATCATTGAGATCCTTGACTCACGATCTCAACACATCTGACCAACTCTCACCCTACATCCTAGGGAAGAAATCTCTCATATTTTGGCTTTTCTAAAGGCCTCAACCTCTATGCCCAAACCTATCACGCAAGATGCAGCAATGATATGAACATGATGCAAAAAAATAGTGCGGGTATAAAGCGTCACCACAGTAATGTCAGTGATCCTTGTCTTCCAGCCTGAAAGACCAGTAGACACGCCCACAGGTCTCGACATCCTATGCGGGCTTTGTACTTGACCTCGGCACATACGGCCTCGGCCCATCGTGTATAGAAAGGTCGCATATAACACCAGCTGGCCCGGTTCCTCGATCCACGTTGGGGTGTAATGGGAATGGCGCACCCTCGTCATGGCTAATTGGAGTACACATGTTTGTCCCAAAGTCACCGGGATCCCTGTCTTTTAGAGCGATCCGTCTCATATCATCGAGCTCTTGCTTGTGTGCCCACCATCTGCCCGGCTGGCCTTTAACTCGATCGGTCCACGGCCCGGGATGAGTCGTGGCTCTAGAACCTAGGTAAATAGAAGCCACAGGCCCCTTCAGCAAGGCCAGAGAAAGCCGACTCTCCCTTCCTCTTGCTACTAACTTACTCGCTTCAGAGGTGGCGAGAACATCACCTCGATCTCTCTCTCTCTCTGTAGTTGGAAATTTGTCTGACCATTGAGTCCATATCACAATAGGCAGTACAATCACGCCCCGAATGGACAACTTATTGAATTCTGAATCTTCCGACTTTGTATCAGAACAATACGTAGTCATCTAAATAGCGACTGACTCTGAATCTAGCCATGCTCCATCACGATCATAGTTTCTGCTTCGACTCTGGGAACTCCGAGCGCGCATGTCTCGTGTCTCCGGAAAATACTTACCCATGAAGCAGCTCTGAATTACGCCCATGTCATTGCCTCTGGGTCTGCAGGGTCTTTGCTTTCATTCCACCATGCTTGGGACTCACCACTCCTACTTTGGAGCAGCAGCTAGTCTAATCCTAGTCGTGTCAGAGGTAATCTTCATAGCCTCCCAACACATTCGCGTCTGCGCAGACCGTAATTGCCACCATTAGGATCTCCTTCCTCTGTGAATGTCGGGAGGGATGATGTGCCACTGAACCTTTGGAGGTTACTGGACCTCTGACTACCGCACTAGCACAGTGTAGTGCGGCCGTATGATACCCAGCCTCGACGGCTTTGTGATGATCAAATCTGCGGTGGTGCGACCCGGTACCAGTGGGCTCTCGTAATGTCTTTCGGTAACCATCTACACATGTCAAATGACCGTTGAATTCAATGCGGGTATCTCCAAGGCTCCATCGACCTGCAAGAGACACTATTCATATTGAATTACATTTTATATACTAAGTCCACATTTATAAGCGATGCAGATAATTAATTAATATATGAGTATTTTTTAACAACAAAAATTTTATTTTAGAAAATTTCATTTGAAAGATTTGATTTGATTTATATTTTGTTTTATTTTGTTTTTTTGAAAATCATGGTATTGTTGCTGACAGTGATCAATGATGGCCGAAGCGGTCTGCTTGAGTCGGCGGGTTGGGTGCAGTGCACACCACGGACCCGGAGTTGCGCATGGTGTCTTTGGGTCGGCCGTGTCGTGGCGCACCAGGCACACCGTGTCATAGCCTCCACAGGCGGCGTCGTGACCTTCCACTCGGTGTGTCGTGGGCGTGTCGCGACGCCGTGGCGTGTCGGGCTCGCTCCATAAGTATAGTCGTTGGCCGATTGCATCTTTGTGTGTGACCTTCCCGACCATGTCGCCCATTGTCGTCGCTTGGGGGCGTGTCGGCTGGCGCCCTCTGTGAATGGTGTTGCTGGCAGTGTGCGTGTTGTTGCCAGCACACACGGCTGGGCCGTGCGGCGCGCTGGCTGTGTCAGCGACCATTTGTGTTGTGCGACCTGACCGGCGCCATTCCTCGAAGAGTGCTTCCCCCTGTCTGATCGCTCAATTGTATATTAGTAACCGTAACTCAGGCTAAGCTTGTTGAGAAATCCGAGAATTGCATGTGGATGTAGAGACCAGTGGGTTATCAAAAATCTACGTGGGTTTGAGAGACCCAGTGGAGAAATCCGAATTTACGTGTGGGTGTAAGAGACACGTGGAGATATCCGAAATTACGTATGGATGAGGGCTGTAGTGTAGGCGAAAGAGTTGCATTACCCAGAGAGAGAAAACGGTCATGTTATCACGAAGACTTAGAGTTGAGTGATATGAGTCAGGAGTGATTCGAGATTTGGATATCCCTTTGGAAATTGTATTGCGTGTTGCGAGGCGTGAGGGCTGGTATCTGGATCCATTGCGACATGGACTAGGTTGGCGGGTCCATTGGATTGTCGGTGATTGTGACCTTGGGAAGGTCGGCGTTTTGCTTGAGGGGTTGTGTAGGGTTACACGTTATTAACTGGATTATATCCCAGTGTTAGAGGACATCTTAGGCATAAATCTACAGATCATAAGGAGTAGGCTGGGAGAGCATTTGCCCTTAGTGGGATCCTTCTAACAGTTATCATGCAGTATACAGATGACACCATATGAGGCGTGTAGGAGGCCATCGGATCACCGATATGTTGGGCCAGGGTGGGAGAGGCTCCATCACCCAGTCCCGATACGATTAAGAGACACCTCCTGAGAAGGTGAGCCGTCTGACGGCGTCTTCTCGCATTTCAGGCCGTGAAAGAGCTATACAGATGTCGCGGCGTCGAGCGCCGAGTTCGAGGTTGGAATGCATGCCCGAGGTGATCACAGAAGTGGTCGGGTTCCGACAGCGAGGAAGCTATCGTCTCAGTTGGGTGAGCCTTGCCAGCGCGTCTGCGGTTGGCTTTACCGCCCGGCGTATCGGTGTCCCTACGGTGTTCCGTCTCAATGCCGATTTACCTCTGATCCGGCTCATGTAGTGGATTAGGGAGGGGGTGTGACCCGACCTTGATAGGACCTTGAGGACCGGTATGCATTACTTAGATGGTGGGATCGGGTTTTGCCCACCGCAAGGCCATGAGGCTAGTGGGTGTTATAAGCGTACCATGGAGTGGAGGTGGCGTGGGCGTGGAGGACACGATGCGGGCCACTATCACACTTCTTGTTTAGGGATGGAAGTTCGTGGTTGATCGTTAGTAGCAAATGACTAGTTTGTCAAATGGGGTAAAGTCTGCGTTGCGCCGCCGTAATGTATGGTTCTTGATTAATGGAGTGGGACGAAGTGCACAGGAAGGGAGAATGTAGATGGAGTAAAAATTAATTCGGAAAAAAAGAATTAAAAACGGTCATTTAAATTGAAATTAATTTTCTAGATCTCGGATGACAGCAGTTCTGGTTAGATGATCTGATGAAATTGCTTACGTCGAATTTCGTCGAGATTTGTAGAAGCATGGAATTTGCACGTTTTTCGAGTGCAGGGTGTCGGAAGTGGTAAACGACATGTAATGTAATGAAGTAAACATAACATGTACTCATGTGACACATGTTGCATGAGTAGAGAGAGGATGGAAATGGATGACCAAGATAGTGCAAAGTGTCAAAAATCCAAGACTTGGGGACATAGATGGAATTAATAAAATTGTTAATAAGGAAGAAGACAAAAGAGTCAATAGTGATCATTTTCTTCCTTAAAAAAGAAACCAAAAAAATGGACAGTGGGGAGACGGCTTACAGTGAGTGTGAGATTTAATTTTTTTTAGAGAGAGAGCACCTTCTCTCTAGATTTGCAATCAGATGGGACGTGGTTTCGCGAGCAGAAGGAGAGAGTTTGCTCTGCCTTGGCGAAAAGCTGGCGGTGAGTTCCGACAGCTCGAAGGTAAGGGATATTTTCACTATTTGTGTTGTCACTTGTTTAGAAACCAAATGGTTAAGAGCGTTATGAGGCTTGTTTTGAAAGCAGTGGCTTTCGATCAAAAGCTTTGAGCTAAGTGGAGAAAAATTCATATTTGTAGTTGTGAATAGTAACGAGGTTTTCTTGTTCACGTGAATAGTGATGTGAGATATTTTTGCGTGAATTTTTAAGATGTTGAAGCGATTCAGAAATGAATTGCTTTGTGTTTGTTAATTCTTCCATGTGAGGTATTTTGAATTTATGTTGAAGTTTAGAAAATTATTAACATATTTATATTGAATTATTATGTTTAATATATATATATATATATATATATATATCACTCCTCTTATATCTGCCTATACTATATATATATATATATATATGCATGTGAATATATTAAGCATGGAATGTGTTTGAGATTGACATCATGCATTCCATATGCATTAGGGACATACTAGAATATTAAAGTGAGTCTGCTGACCTTGAGGTAAAGTTAAAATGAAAATGTTTGTGAAGAATTTAGGAGATTTTGGGAGGAATTTGTGCAGGAGATGGTCAAGCAAATTACGTCGGAGGAGTCCATGGTGTTTAACGGGAAGGTTATAAAACACATTCGCCTAAGATTGTCGATATTTTGAAACTGGTAGTGTGTTTTGAAACAAAGTTTTGTTGATTATTACTGCATGTTGGCTTAGGCATGTGTGAGAGTGGGTGAACCTCGGGACCGCGAGGATCGGACATGTAAACATTGATGATTCATGAAGTACTTGAATGTGAGTGTTTCTTAGTACGTAATGCTTGGCAGATTGGGAGTAACGGTAGGAAAAATATCACTGCAGACTTAGCTCTATACTATGAGATCACTATTTAAGTGAGAGGTGTGCCACGAGGGCGACCTTTCGCTGAGAGACCGCATTTTAGAAGAAAGCTAAATTGTGTGGCTTTGTGAGTGTGATTTTGTATAACATGTGTTAAAATTGTAAACTTTTGATATATGTTTGGTAAGAGTGATTTATTAACTCTTAAAACTATTGTATATAGTTGAGATATATTTTGTGAGTGTTGATGTAGGGGCCCAAGTGGCCAGTTATTTTACTTGCATGTGGACCCGGTGGGAGTCGTGTGAGTTGTTTGGGACCGGAGTTGCCTTATTTGGGTAAAGCTCCACAGGTACAAAGGAGACTACCTTGATTTCGAGGAAGTGATGTAGGTTGCCAGAGCTTGTTCTGTAGTGTCGCGAGGTTGACGGGTTGTCAAAGGACCCCCGGTTTTGGGGCGTCACATTTGTCCATCTATAACATTTTCTAATAGCAAGGGCATGGCGAAACTGTGAAGCAAAACATTATGGATAACTGGATTGAAAAAGTTTAAGACAGTGGGGACATCACAGCGTTTTTTTTCTGACGGTGGCACTTGGTAGTTATCTATCCTTCTAGCTCAACTCCTAGCACTTTCATTTTTATTGACATTTACCCATACACTTTGAAATGTTAAAATTAACTCATACACTATCCAAAACATGAAATATGACCATCTCCACGTGTATTTTTAAAATTTAGATAAAATTAAAAGATTTCTGCGTAGTTATAAAGCAAGTGCCATTAATAAGCGACAAACAAGTACATTCAAGCAAATACATGATCACTTGAATGTCTACGTAAAATCATAATAGGTGCTAAAAAACCACATCTGCATCTTTGAACAAATCTGCAAATTAAAATTATAGTTTTCAAAACAAAGATTTTGTTCTGAAAACTGCCTCTAAAAGTTTCGATCATCACATTCAATTCGCCCGAGGCGAGCTACGGATATTTCTCAGAAGCAGTCATGGGGTACGCTCAAGATGAAGCTGTTGGATAACTCTACAAGACAATTCTTCAGAAAATCTTCCTTGAATTCCTTTTACAACGTTTCATTTTTCTGTTTTCATGTCTTTTTCCTCTTTATCTCGTTAGGTGCCGTTTTCTGAATGTGTACCAATTCAAAATATTCATACTAATATATTTTCATATATTCTTTAATTAATTCACAATTCATGTTATTCAATTCACAATCAATAACACCAAAAATTAGCTCACATGGGCTAATTAACAAATTAAGCAATTCATTTTGAATTGCTCAAACCACCTGACACATCACGTGAGCGGTGAAGCCTGGAATTGACCACTTTGTTCGTATGTAAATGAGGGGATTTTCTCACGCTCGGTTCAAAGATTTTGGGAGGCGATATGACCATTAGAAACCTCACACAAATCCTCGTCAGCAAAATAGCTCTTAGCCAAGAATAGAAGCAAGTAGGAAAAGATCCTACCTCTTGGGTTGTGAACTCTTTGAATCGGTCCTTGCGTAGCCTCATCCGTGGGCAGACTTATACTGCCTCTGTGACAGACGGTCAGTGTGGAAAATCCCGAGAGAAGTCATTTCTTTCTCTCTAAATGGATCAGCACCTCATTGGGTTTGCTTTCAGATTGGAAAACTATTCTCCTTTTTGTCTTATTCATTTAACTTTTTCCAAAATTCCATCATTGTCCCTTCATTTAACTATTTGTGCGTAATGAACACTTTTAAGCGAGTTATCACTAATCTCACCATTAAATAAATGCAATAATGCTGGAGTACATGTAGTAGGTGACTTTTGTCTATCATCGCCCACAAGCCGTTTCACCTTTTGAGCACCGGTGCGCCGGCTTGTGAAATTCCAACATCTCAGGTCGACGAAATTTGGCGTGTGGCAGATTTGTGAGGCGATTCAACGGTGAAGTTCGTTTGTCTGTCAAGTCTAGAAAATTTCGGGATTTTGGCCAGAAGTACCATTTACCACTTTTGAGAAAATTACAAAATTTTCTTGGGTTTCACAAGAGAGAGAGAGGGGAAGAGGCTCTTCCTTCTCTTGATCCCATGGAGTTTAGATCCGTCGAGATTAGGTAGGGCAAAACCCAGGAAGTTCATCACACTGCTAAATGAGGCTCTACGTGTGGTGCCAAAGTCACGAGGTTTCGCGAATTCAAGGAGTTCGGAAATCAAAGTTCAGAGTTTAGGAAGTGTCCACGTGACTGCCGTTTTCTTAATGCTCAGAGAGGTAGGGATTTTTCCTACTTTGGTTTATTTTCCATTCTAGGGGGTTGTTTGGTTGAGTTTTAATGCCCTAAGGGGCTGTTTGGTAAATTAATGGGTTATGGGAATAGTGCCCTGTTTTGACCCTATATGATGTCCAGTTTTCAGGGCTGATTTTCGGTTAGAAAAATGGATAATTTGGACTAGTAACCTTCAAGGAAATTGTAGCCCTATTTGATAACTTGATGTTAGGATTTTGAATCACCCAAATCGGACTTCTAGAACTTAGTTATGAATCCATTTCGTTTACTCCATTTGCCTGTTTTTAGTTGAACCTACTATCCGGGTTTGGGACTGATTTTCGGCTGAAAAAGAAATTTGGACTAGAATCCTTCAAGAACTTGTACTTCTGGCCCAGAACTTAATGTTGAAGCTTTTAAAGATCATACAAAATCGGACCTCTATAACTCCAAGTTATAGTCCGTTTTAGATTTGCTATAACTTTGGTTGTTTAATGATTGTGTCAGTTTTTGCTAAGTGTGATATATCATTTAGCGATTGAGTGATATACTTGGATTTGAAATTATTAATTGGAAGTCAATTTGTGTTCTAATGGTTTGACTTGTGATGTGTAATACGAATAAGGGCTATTACATGGCTTATTGTAGGCTAGTTGTGAACATATCTTATCACGAATTCGACTTAGGGTTGATGGATCTTCGTTACTGGTGGTAGTGACTTGTAATGCCAACATCGTGAACTGTGTGATTGACATGTATTGTATGATTTGGCCAGGAATTTGTATGCCCAATCGATATAAATGTCAAAATGATGCATAGATAATTATGTATGAGTAGGCATGCACATATAGCACTCATTGTATATAGCATGGTTTGAATGAAAGCGTGGCATGATTGCATTGCATTATGCACTAGTATGTCTCATGACATGGGTGTGAGTGCATGGTAAAGATCGACATTGTGTTTGGTGTTGATGGTGGGCTCAGTAACATGGGATGACGTCCAAAATGAGTCGCGTTTGGGGTTGCTCGAGAGGCTAATCGGTCTGCTTTTGAAATAAAGCGGTTGCTGGTATCCATAGCTCATGAATAAAGCGTATCGATTGTCATAACTTTAAAGTCGCTGTGCGGAGCTATCTAAGGTAGTGTCGGATTGGAGATTGTCGGGATTGGTGTCAAGGTTGGAGGCCCATCGAGGGTCGGAGGCATCCCACTTTGTCGGGTTGTCACGATCTAGGCTTGTCGAGGCTTTGGATGACAAGTTATCGGGGTTGTCCAAAGAAATTGATTTATAAAAACAAGAACACTTTTGTTTTAGATAAAGTCATTAGGTGAAACACCAATGATGGTACACATTTGCTGACATATGCATGTGTGAAGTCGGTGAGGACTCGGGATATGGAATAGGTGAGTCATTCTCTGTCATGACATGTAGACATTGAGTAGAATGTGCATGTTTTACTTGAATGTGTGTTATACCATTGGTGTATAGGTATACCATTGCATGCGATATAGGTGGGAGTAGCCCTTGTAAGATATTTACCTTTGGCGTTGCTCACCGTTGCGGAGACCTTACCCCAGACATAGGGGTTATAGGGAGAGCGGTGCCGATGAGGCAAGTGATTGTGAAAGGCCGACATTTAGATGTGACAATACTTTGGCAAAAGTATTTTTATGTAAAAATTGTAATTAAATTGGCCACAGACCAACCCTGTACCAATATTGGGTATGTATGGTAAAGGGTCGTGATCGGACTCTTATGGACTGTAATTAACTATTTCATTTTCATATTTTCAATTAAAATATGAATGAATAAGTCCCGATAAAGGGACGTATTGAGGTGGTGCCGAGTAAACTATATTAAACATTTGTTTAATATATGTTTTTCTTGCAAGTATTTAATAATAAACTCACGTGGATTATTATGATAAATTGTATATTGGGGATAGCAGACCGGAATGGAAGCCATTATGAGGTCATATACTTTATGTTGAGAATACCAGATGGGTTAAAATTTATATTGTTACATATAGGTTTCATATGTGGATAAGAAACCACTGACAAAGGAGACTCACATTCGTTATTTATTAACATGAATCAAAACAAATGGGACACATCAGGTGGTAAAATGTGATTAAAATTACAAGAAATTCTCTTGATTTGACGAGTTATGTTGGACCCCGGGTTTGGGCGTCAGCTGAGTCCACTCTTTCTGGAGCCTCGCTAGCATAAAGATTATTGCCCTGATAATTGCGTGATGCGTGGATTTTCTCAGTTGTTTCTAGTGAAATGATCTCATATGAAAGGGGGCTTTTTCTTACCCCTCACTTCCTTTGTTCTTTTGTTTTTTGTGGAGTTGATGGTTTTACATTATCTTTCTTTCACTTTGTCATTCAACTATTGTTTCAATTTATCCTTTACCTTCTTATATATTTTTTAAGTACTGTTCTCTTGATGGCCTTCAACATTTAATAGCACCTCTCATCCATCTAAAACAATTCAATAGAATATATAATTTATATTAGGAAATTTGAAATACCAACATTTTCATAAATGAATAAATAACAAATAATGAAAATGGACATAAGTGACCATGGAGGATTGATATAGTAACAAAACATTTTATTTTTACATATTTTATATGCATCTTCATATCAGAATTCATTTTTTATTTATTAATTTAACATCTAGTATCAAACCATGGTTTGATATCAATAAAAGGTATAATACTACTCTTGGTGTGGCTAAGTGTCTTACTTTTTATTCTCTTCTGAAGTCTTCAATGCCTACAATTATATGCTTTAAAAAAATTAAGATTCCTTTCTATATTAAATACTAATTTCTAACATGAGATGATGATAGGGATTATCTAAACATTGTTTACATGTTGTATACAGTTGAAGTTAAGTAGAAATATCTTATAAGGAAAAGGCAAATCAAGATTAAATTCTTGTAGAATTTGCCTATATGATATATCATAAATTTGTTTGTAACAATTATAAATTAATTGTTTATTTAATAAATATCACAATTAATGAGCATTATAAAGTTATATTATAGCAGAAAAATATAGAAGTATAATATCATAGTAAAGATTAAATTTTATTACAGCAGAAGCAATTTTTTAAGTTTAATGCTTTAGACTTATTTTATTATTTGTAAATGTATATATTAAAACAGAAACCCAGAAAAATCAATTTGGATAAAGGTATAACGTAATTTGGATGCAAATCTGAAATTTTCTAGATCTGGATGGTAAACGGACTATCAAAGTTGAAATCGTCTGTGAGAGTTAACTCACCGCATTAATTTAGTTGGATTCGGGGTAAATTCAGATTTTCTGTTTTTCGTGGGGTGTGGGATAACTAGTAAGGATGGGGATGCCATTTGGCACATAAGAAGTGACATGGCATTGAAGATGGCTGTAATTAGCGTGTGTGAAATGAATCCCATGGCTCACATTGAGCGTATGATGATGATGCAGAAGTTTGAAATAAGAAATAAAGTGGAAAAGTGTCATGCCTTTGGTTTGAGGAAATGGGAAGAATTCCTCCTTTTGACCCAGAATAATTGATTTGCTAAGGGAGAAAATGGCCAAAGGAGAGAAAATGAGGAAAATAGAAGGAAGAAATAGATAAGAAAAGAAAAAAGAATAGAGAAAAGAAAAAAGGAAAGAAAGAGAGGAAAGGAAAAGAAGACGAGAAACAATTCATAGAAGAGTTAAGGGAGGAAAGGAGAAAGGGAAGAAAGGGAAGGATTTTCCATTTGGGCGTCGGCATTAGCGTTAAGTGACTAAGTTAGTTGTTTGCCAGTGGATCTACGTCATGGGCACCAAAAGTTGGAGTTCCGACTAAACTCGAGGGTGAGGATCTTTCTTACTCAGTTTACTTTTAACTTTAAAGGCTTTAAATGTAGTGAGGGGTTGCTTATAGGGCCGTAGAGTGGTTCCAAGCTTTAAGGATTAAAATTGTGATTTCATGACGGTTTCACGGTCCACGACTATGGGAGTTGGGTTGAACTAAAGCGAAAGTTCTAATTGTCATGAATTTGATGTGATGTGAATTGGAACAAGTGGTTATATTTGTGAAGGGCGTGGTGCCTGTTGAATAGTCATTTTGAGACCTAAGGTATATGTTATGACAATTAGATAACATAAATTATGGAAATATTGATATTGATAATCTTATTGATCTCCATTAACATGGTTGCATGGAGATGATTATGTAAAAATTAATTATCATGGTGTAAATATTTCGTAATTAACTCTAATTCATTATGTAACATAGGAAAATGCATTGGCTCATGCGATATATATGATCACATCTTGATGAAGATGGGGTGTGGGTGGGGGTGGAGTTTATTCAAGCATTGGTGAATGAGTCGTGGAACAGGAAAAAACCGGACAGATCCAGGAAGTTCACGAGTGTGTGAAATAGTCAAAATATTGAATTACATGTTTGGGAACTTAAGTTGGGTGATCCCCCGAGGTGAAAGTCCCAGTATTATTCCACGGTTAGACATGAATCCGTGATGTAGATTTAGTGAAAATGTTAAAAAGGCGATGCGGCGTCCTGCGAGTGTAAAACCGATGGCTGGCCCACAAAGAAAAAGGTTGATAAATAAGTGGAGGTCTCGATAGGCATTATCAGTGTGTGGCTTGGTTTTATTCTGCCAGCATTTCGGAGTGTGAAATTCGGTTGGACTTGATCATTGAGCATAGAAGTTCAATCTCAGCGCATGAACACTAATATAATGGTAAATAATTGTATGGAATGCGAGTTGATTTGTTTATATATGTAAACCTTAGCCGCTTTTAGGTGGGAGTAACCCTTGTTAGGAAAACTTTCTCTTTTGGGTTTGCTCGCCCAGATCTTGAACTAACTTTTAGGTCTGGGGACTATCTGGGGCGACATGATGGGGTAGCTTTGAGAGAAGAAGGCAAAATGGTTTTAATTAAGCTTGTAAATATGTATAAGTCTTTTTTGTAAAATAGTATACAGGAAACCATGAGAATATAGTTGATTGTTTTTTTGTAAGGTATGGATGTATGGACTATGCTTAGCCATTTGCACTCATGTATTGTATTGATATAAAGCGCTTAAGTGTATAGATTCAGGTGGGTTGTGGATGATCAATGGGACACCAGGTTTGAGAAAATTACCTGTATTTTGTCCTCTTTAGTGAAAATACTCTTAAAAATATTTTTTGAATGTTATAAAAACTCAAAATGAAATTTCTAGCCTATATATATATTTAATTTGAATTTCTTGAGAGATGTGAAAAATTGATAAGATCGATCTTTTAAAAAAAGTCAATAAATTCCAATATAAAAAGAAATGGGATGTTGTCCATGTAATTTTTAACATGAGTTTTGACCCCTAAAACAAATTAAAATAAATTCAAAATCAAATTTAAGGACCCACAAATGATGGTCTTTTATTTAGTTCAATACAAATCCACAAGAAAAAAGAAAGAAAATAATTTACATAACACCAAGTTTCACTTACAAGAGGTGGGAATTACAAGCGTGAGGAATAATGGAGGTTCAAGAGAAAGGAGAATGTAGATGGTTGGAGCTGGGATTCTTGAATAAGTGGGACAGTCGGAGATTGATTTTGTTGTTGGATCACTGCTGTGATGAGCTTCTAGCCGTGCATGAAGATGACAAAAAAAAAAAAAATAGATTAAGACTTAAGAATATATATATATATATATATATATATATATATATACATATATGGTGAGCAAGCTAGGCTTAAAAGTTTAATGAAGCAAGATAATTGAATATTGAATAGAATATAAATATGGGTTAGGTTGAATAATATATATATATATATATATATATATATATATATATATATACTTATATATTAAATAACAGTTTGGATCGGATTTGGTTCCCATGGTTTCACCCTAAATGCCAAGCCGAATTGATGTGTCGGTTTTAAAAAATTTCCAGCTAATCGAACTATGAATTTTAGCTGCCAGTTCAGGTTTAGTTTCAGACGGTTTGAAACAGTTTTTTACAATTTATGAACACCCTTAGTAAACAAGAAGCCTCTCTAAAGACACATAATAAATAAAAAGCCCCTATAGAGGTACATAGTAAACAAAAGGCCCTTATAGAGACATATGATAAACAAAAGGTCTCAATAGAGGCACATGGATGAACAACAAGCCCCTATGAGGTATATTAAACAAGGTCTTTGTAGAAAGCATAATGAAGCAAAAGCCCTGAAGTAGGCACATGATGAACAACAAGCTTTTGTAAGAAGTGCATGTCAAAATAAAAGACCTACTCCTTAGAGGCATAATAAACAAAAGGTCTTTGTAGAGGCACATGATGAGCAATAAGCCCCTATAGAGATATATAATAAACAAAGAATCCTTGAAGAGGTAGGAAATGCACAAAAAACCCTTGAATAGGCACAAGTACCTGAAAATAATGAGATCTCATTAAGTTATGAGCATAAAGCTAAAAATGGGTTTGAAATATTATTTTCCAAATGGTCTTATACATCATACAAAATGATGAAGATCCTAAACCACAAAATGTGGAAGATGTTGAAAAAGAAATTATTGACCAAAATGGAAAAGGGCTATGTATGCAGAATTACTATTATTAATAAAACAAAAAGTTTCTGGACCTGTAGTCCAAAAGTCAAGAAGTATAAAGCTTGTTGTGAGTCTCATAGATGTTGTCAAAGCATGTTTATATGGATCCGTAGATAATGGTATATACATGAAAATCCTTAAAGGATTTAAATTGCTTGAAGCAAATAGTACAAACCCTCGTAACATGTAATCAATCAAGTTACACTGATCTTCTATGGAATTTAAAACGAATTCATACATATATTAAAGTGCCTTAAGTATATTTATTAAAGAAAAGGGTATATAAACAACCCTATATGCTCTTGCATTTTTATTAAGAAATCACAAACCGAATTTGAGATTATTATTGTATATGTTGATGATATAAACCTTGTTGAAACTTTTCAAGAGTTCATAGAAATTATAAAATATTTGAAGAAGGAATTTGAAATGAAAGGTTTTGGAAAAAAAAATTATCTCGGTCTTAGATCAAGCATTTTCCAACTAGAGTGTCGGTTCATCAATCAACATATATTAAGAAAACCTTAAAACATTTTAATATTGATAAAGCATATCCATTAAGCTCCCTAATGGTTCCAACCACTTGATATGAAAAAGGACTCATTTCGTCCTTGTGAAAATGACGAAAATTTGCTTGGTCTTGAAGTACCATATCTAAGTGCTATCGGTGCATTTATATATCTTGCTAATTGAACCGTCAAGATATTGATTTTTTTATCAGTTTATTAGTCAGATACAGTTCTACTCCAACTCAAGGACATTGTAATGACATCAAAGATGTACAACGTTATCCCCTTTGATATACT
This sequence comes from Tetrastigma voinierianum, assembly GCA_016808115.1. Classification (NCBI taxonomy): domain Eukaryota; kingdom Viridiplantae; phylum Streptophyta; class Magnoliopsida; order Vitales; family Vitaceae; genus Tetrastigma; species Tetrastigma voinierianum. Next base: position 1,053,338 of record JAEQBH010000656.1, on the reverse strand, counting down.
AATATGAGTTTATTTTACTCAAATGAGCCAAAGTCACAATTACTCAGATATGTGGATGCGAGCTATCTTTCAAATCCACACAAAGTCAAATCACAAATCAACAAATACGCTCAAGTGATAATATAACAGATTTGTTCATAAAGTCATAAAAAACCTCAACATTCAAAAAGTTATTATACAAGATTGGAATGTGTTGACTAAAGGACATTGACATAAGGGGCACTATAAATGGATGTTGGTATGCTACATTCTTTTTAACCGTCAGGGTTTTGTCCCATTAGTTTATTATTAAAGTTAATGACGGTTATATATGAATTTCCTTAAGTTCCATAATGATCATTCAGGAGGTGTTATAAGGGGAAATGGTGAAATGACAATCAATTTTACAAAAGGAATGTTGTACAGCACTTAAAGTAAATAAATTGCAAATAGTGAGATTACATACAAATTTGGGTTCTCCCAAATACTTATAAATAGTATTCTCTTATTTGTAATTGACATATCAAAGTAAAGGCCAAACTTCCATTCTCTCACATTCTCTCTTGCATATTTCTTTTACAGTTTACTCTTCGTATTTTCTTTGGACTACAACTTCAAATAATATTTTTTGTAAGAATGATAATAATAGATTATTTATCATAATAATTTTATCGGTTTAACTTTTTATAAATATATTAATATTAGGGGTTTGGTTTTTGTTTTATACCAATCTCGGTTTCAGTTTCAATTTTGATTTCGGTTTACAAAATACAGCGTAGTTTGATTAACCAACAGAAAATATATATATATATATATATATATATATATATATATATATAGGCTCCAGTTTATGACTTTCCTTTCTGTTGGACCAAAGCAGTTTTTTAAAGTGTAAGCGAGTTGTTGGTTGACTTTGAGCCTAAATTAAGTGGGACCCGATTGTTATTTTGAACAATATTTAAAGTGGGGTTCATATTCTACAAGTGAGAGAGAATAATGCTGTATATTAATTTACTTAAGTGGTAGAAATGAATGAGAAAATAGGCTCCCAAGTGACCCTCTTGAAAGGTCTTTGTTTGGACTTTTAGTTTGAGTTGTAATCAGTTCTGTGAAAGGGTGTTTGGTTTCAGTTTGAGTTGTGTCAGTTCGCCCAGAAAAGGTGTTGTTTGGACTTTTCATTTGATTTGTGTCCCTTTCATTTTGAGTTGTGTCTTTTCATTTTGAGTTGTGTGTGTCTTTGGGATGGTATTGTCAGAAAAGTCACGAGAGGTCTATAAATACTGAGTCATTTTCATTCGATCGCGATTACTTTAAGACAACCTTTAGTGCATTGTTACCGACATTTAAGGCGGTCTGATTAGATACAACATAGTTTGGTTCATTTTGGACAGATAGATTGGAGTGCTACTTCTATCTATGTGAAGATCATTGTATCCTAGGAGGCAGATGCTCGGTATTCCATAAGCACCAAGAGTGGGGGTGAAATATGTCTTAAGGACATAGTGTGAAACACTAGCCTTAGTCTACTAAGTTCTATCACGGTTCTTTTCTCACGATCAAGTTGATATCTAGTTTTCTCTGAGCTGTTAAACGTGCAACACTTTCATGTCACTTTTTGTCTTTTCCGTGCAACACTTCTATATAAATGTTTCACATTTACTTGTTATTATTTGTATACTTTGCATATTTTCAAAAATAAAATTTCAGCTAATAATTTTACTATATTTGAATACCCTAGGTGCACTCCAACATTCTTAAGACAAGTTTAATTAGTTTAATTACTTGTTGTGGTTAAGTTTTGATATAGCAGTGACTTTGTTTACAGTTTAATTAAGTTACACCAAACGGTGACTTTTGATAAATATACAAAGCATTAAAGTAGTTATTTCAAAACGATAACATAAACTGTTTTTTGGTTTATAACTTATTGCTTTTTATATTGTTTGAATAGTTGTAATCCTTGTTTGTCGAAATGGTTGCAAGCGTATTAATGTTCTGCTACTACAAATCATGTTGTGCTGTGGTGCTTATTTAATTCCTACTCATGTGTCTCATGGGGCTTAGAAAAGTTCAATGGGAATGATTTCAAGGAATGCTTAACATAAAATGTTTCTATCTCACTAGGTTGAATCTTGCAAAGTTTCTTCGTGAGGATGCTCCTGTTTGTAGTGAGAATGAGGCCGATAGCCAAGTTGTTGATGCGGTGGATGCATGGAAGCACTCTAATTTTCTTTGCAAAAACTATATCCTCAATGGATTGGATAACACATTATGCATGTGTGCAAGTCGAAATCAGGCAGCTTAGAGAGATGTGGGAATCCTTTGATAGAAAATACAAGACGGAGGATGCTGGAATGAAGAAATTCGTTGTGGGCAAATTCCTTGATTATAAAATGATGGATTCCAAGACTATCATAAGTTAAGTTCAAGATCTTCAAGTGATCCTACATGAAATTCATGTCTTCGAAGGATGAGTCTTCTGTTGTTGAATCTTTTCAAGTGAAAGTTACTTAATTATTGAAATTACCGCCAAATTGGAAGGACTTCAAAAATTATTTGAAACAAAAGCATAAAGAAATGAAGTTTGAAGATTTGACTCGTGAGATTGAGGATAGAGGAGGAATGGCCAGAGTCTCAGAAGAAAATGAGCAATCATTCCATGAGTGAGCACACATGCTGATTGAAGAGGGACATAAAACCAACAAGAAAGGAAGTATGTTGGGCAACAAGAGGGTAAGGGTAGTGATTCAAGAGGTTCAAAGGCAATTGCCTTTGGTAATGCGACAAATGGGAACATCGTCTACGAAAAGTTGTGAAATCGTAAAGCATAGAGTGAACCACAGGGAAATTTCATGACCAATATAACTCCAAGGTGGAAAAACTTACGAAAATGCTTCTAACATAAGTTTTTATCTTTGTAGTATTTGAAGTCAACAGTGAATACCAAGGAATGGTGGGTGGACAGAGGCCACATAGACATATGTTCGGATAAGAATATGTTCTCTTCATATGAAGCAGATTAATGATGGAGGCTTGACTCTTTATGGAAATTCCTCCACTTCAAAGTTTAAGGCAAAGAGGTTCATATTGAAGATGACTTTCGGGAAAGATCTCACTCTCAATGATGTGTTGCATGTTCCAAAAATTTGAAAGAATCTTATTATCTTGGATCGATTTGTTGAGTAATAAGGGTTTTTAAGTTGGTTTTACATTCAGAGCAGAATTTGGTACTCCTAAGGTGGATTTACTATGAGCAAATGATATATGAGCAATGAGCTCTTTAAGATGAATGTAATGACTATTGTATCCAGTTTTGTGTAAGAACACATCTTAACACATGTTTGAGTCCTCTAATATGGCATGGTAGATTAAGATATATTAAATTGCACTATACTTTGTGTAAATTAATAGATTTAGAATTGTTGCTAAAATTTAAAATTGATGCAAATCATAAATGTGAGATATGTGTTGAATCAAAATTAACTAGAGCATCATTTCATAATATTAAGGGAAAGTACTAAACCTCTAGAGTTAATTCTATATTACATATGATTTGAAATATCATTAAACAAAGGTGAAAAAATGCTGTGACTTTTATTAATTGATTACAGAGATATTGTATGTATATTTGCTAAGAATTAAAGATGAGGAAACAATTGGAAAAAGGAAATTTATGCAAAATTATAAGAATAAGGTTGAGAATCAACTTGGTAGAAGATTAAGGCAATAGAAGTGATCGGGGTGGTGGATATGACGCACCATTCCGATCAGTTCTGTGGGAGTATGGTATTATTCACCAAACTTTTGCACTGATACACCTGACAAAATGGAATTGTTGAGCGTAAACAAAACATTGAAAGAGATGATGAATGTCATGTTGATTAGTTCAGGATTACCTCAGAACTTGTGGGGGGAAGCTTTGCTTTCAGTAAATTATATTTTAAATAGATTTCCCCATAAGAAGTTAGACAAAACCCCATATGAATTATGAAAAGGTCGGAGTCCTTCCTACAAATATTTAAAGGTGTGGGGGTGTTTGGCTAAGGTGATGGTTTCTATTCCCAAAAGGATTAAAATAGGACCTAAGACTATTGATTGTATATTTATTGGTTATGCAATAAATAGTAGTGCATATCGTTTTCTAGTGCATAAATATGATATTCCTGATATACATGTCAATACAATTATTGAGTCAAGAAATGTCATACTCTTTATAGCACTCTTCTTTGAAAGTATATTTCACAAGTAAAAATGCATGTGATGAGGATTCCTGTAAAAACTCATGATATTGCGACTAGTGATATAGACCATGAGTCACATAAATAATGAAATTGAAGAGGCACTTGGAGCGCCGTAAAGAGATGAGGACCAGAGGTTCTTTGGTCAGTTTTCTAACATATTTGTTAGAAAACGAGCCTCAGCTTCAATGAAGCAATGTTCCTCTGAAACTCTATGTGGAAAGAAACGTAAATAGTGAAATTGAATCCATCATGCGAAATCACACACGGGGTTGGTTGATCTTCCTCCATGGAGTAAACCATTGGGGTGTAAATGGATTTTCAAGAGGAAAATGAAAACTAATGGATCAATTGATAAGTACAAGGCTAGACTTATAGCAAAAGGCTAGAAACAAAAAGAAGGTCTTGATTACTTTGATACATATTCTCACATCCACGAGAATAACATCTAGTAAACTATGCTCATAGCTATTGCAACATTTCTTGAGATACACGAATGGATGTAGCTTGACTTTCCTAAATGGTGACTTAAATGAGGAAATTTATATGGATGTTATACATTCTTCCAGAAAGGTTATTTCTCTGGGACAAAGAGAAGAAAGTATGTAGACTTGTTAAATCCTTTATGGGTTTCAGCAGACACGAAAAGAATGGCATATGAAATTTGACAAGGTAATGATGTCAAATGGTTTCACAATTAATGAATGTGATAAATGTGATATGTTAAAGACACAAATAATCAGGATATCATCATTGTTTGCCTATATGTGGATGATATGCTTATTTTTGGGTAGTAATAATTATAGTATTACAGCTACCAAGAAAATGTTGTTTAGTAAAATTTAACATGAAGAATTTTGGGTGTTGCGGATGTTATACTAGGAATTAAAATTTCTAGAACATCTGGTTGGAAACTATATTATCTCATTCACATTTGTAAGAAATTACTTAACCAGAGTTAAACAAGATAAAACAACATTAACAGAACACCAGTTGATATAAATCTTCATTTGTCTAAAAATATTGGTCAAAGCATATCACAATTGGAATATTCTTGTATCATTGGAAGTCTAATGTATGTCATGAACTACACTAGACCAGATATAGCATACTCCGTTAGCAAATTGAGTAGATATACGAGTAATCTAGGAGTAGACCATTGGAAGGCAATTATCAGGGTTCTTAGATACACAAAATATAAAATTATAGTTACGTTATACAAGTTATCAATGATACTAGAAGGGTATAATGATGCAAACTGGATATCTAATATGAAGGATACAAAATCTACAAGTGGTTATCTTGGAAATCCTTAAAGCAAACGTGTATTGCCAGATCCACAGTGGAATATGAATTTATTGCTTTAGATAAAGCGGGAGAGGAAGTAGAGTGGCTTCGTCAATTTCTAGAGGATATTCAATACTTAAGCTGAGCACAGTGCCCGACAATTTGTATACATTGTGATAGCCAATGCGCAGTTAGTGGGCCTGAGAATGACATGTATAGCGGTAGAAGTCTAGACATATCGTCGTAGACATAACTGTTAGGCAGTACTCTCAAATGGGATTATTTCTATTGATTATATAAAGAAGTCAAAAGGATAATCTAGCGGATCAAGCTTACAAAAGATTGACGAGAGAGCAAGTAAAATTTACATCGGGAATGGGATTAAAACTGGTAAAGAATCACCTTAATGGCAGCCCTGACATAGTTATTTAAGTCCCGAGATCTAGGTTCAAAGGGACAGCGAATTATGCGTGATTCAAAGAAGCACTAAGGAGATAATCTCTCCTACCTATTCCTATGATAAACTAGTGTTGCCTACAGAGTTTATTAGGGTAAGCTATGCTTTTAATGATTCTTATAACTTGGAAAATCCAAGTAGGATATTGTAGGATATTCCTAATAGGAGTCACCTAGATGGGTGTGAAGGGGCGGCTTCTATGAGAATTTATAAAAATTTGAATTCTCTAAAGCATAGGCTTGAGGAGTTGTTCAAGGCCAAAATGAACCTGATCATGAGAACCAATTGTGTTAGGAAGAGAGTGAGTTGTGAAGTCTATTCGATCGATTTATCAAGCGGTGAATGGTTCAAAACATCACGTTCATATTTGGCCCGGAGTATAATAGATGGTCTTTCACTAAGGAAGGTTCAAGGCGAAAACTACCTATCTCGATGCACGATCTTTCCAAGATGTACTCTCTATAAGTCTGTCCAACGTTATCATTTTGCATACTAACAACCAATTTCCATTCATGTGGGAACCCATTCAGTATTTTAGACAATATTTACTGGGTTCATATTCTACTCAATGAGGAGAATAATGTAGTATATTCATTTGCTCAAATAGAGTAAGAAATGAATGAGAAAATAGGCTCCCAAGTGACCCTCTTGAAAAGGTGTTGTTTGGACTTTCAATTTAAGTTGTGTCCGTTCATGAAAAGGTGTTGTTTGGACTTTCATTTTGAGTTGTATCCTTTCATTTTGAGTTGTGTCTTTTCATTTTGAGTTGTGTTTTTAGGATGGTGACTGTCCGAAAAGTCACTAAGAGGTCTATAAATACCCAGTCATTTTCATTCAGTAAACAGTGCACTAAGACAACCTTTAGTACATTATTTTTTGGCATTTAAGGTAGTGCATTCGGAGAGTACACAACATAGTTTGGTTTGTTGGACAGATAGATGAGTCTTGCTTCTATCTGTGTAGAAGATCATTAACATCTAGGAAGCCAGAACTGTTTCGGTATTCCATAAGCGCAAGAGTGGGGCAAAATTTGTCTTAAGGACATAGTGTAAAACCTGTTGATACCTAAAGTTCTATCCGCAGTTCCTATGCATGTCGGGTTGAGTATCTAGTTTGCATATATCGAAGCTGTTATGTGTATTTACTTTCATGTCACACTTTATCTTTTCAATAACACTTCTATATAAATTTGTTCCTTTACTTGTTATTGTTTTAGTATACTTTGCATGTTTCAAAACTAAAATTTCAACCATTAATTTTACTATATTTGAATACCCGAGAGTCAACACTCTAACATTTCCCACTTCCATACGTTGTTTTTACTTTTTTTCCTTAAAACCAAGCTTTTCCCATTTTCCTCTCAACCAAAGCATATAGGTTGTGATTTTTTTGGATTAATTTCTTTTTCTATTGAAGTTGTTAAAACATGTGGTTTATTAAAAAAATCGTGATTAAATTATCTAAGCGTTTTATATATTATTTGTGGATGTATTATAAATACACAAGTATCATGGGATTGCAAATGAATAGATTGTATTCATTTTTTTCTTTGCATTTTTAATGTATTTATAGTAATTATTATAATTTGAATTTTAATATATGATTATAAAATTGTAAATTTATTTTTCAATTATGGTTAACAGAAAAACCGACGTATGGTTAACCGAACAAATGGTTAATCGAAGATTTCGTTAACCATATTAATAGTTAGGTTTTTGGTTTATATAAATAACAAACCAAAAACCGATGATCGGTTTTTATTTTGTGCCACTATTCGGTTAACCGAACCATGCTCACCCATAGTTAATATGTTATACATATATTATACAAATATTTTTATTTTATCATAATAATAAAGGTGATTTGATTAAACCACCACAGCTAAAGTGGGATCTAAGCCTCCTTGCACCTCATTTTATAAAATACCTCATTATTTCTGTAAAAATAATAACAACATTTTCAAGATATGTAAATACATGAAATGGAAAAATACATTTTTATCCATTATGAATCATTCTTAAAGAAAAAAACATGGAAATGATTAGATTTACAAATTTTGAGCTATTTAAGTTCTTTTAACCAAATATTTCTATTCTTTTAAAAAAATCAAATATTTCTTTACAAATTTTAAGTTATTTGTGGTCTTTTAACCAAATATTTCTATTCTTTAAAAAAAACCAAATATTTCTAATAATAAAGTTATATCATCATTACACAAATAAGTATCAACCTAAATTATTTTTCTTAATATATTTAAGATGTTAATTTTAAGTATATAAAAAACAAACAACTTCATACTTAATAGAAATATAATATTAAAAAAAACAAACGATTTAATACTTAATACCATTAGGCCTTATTCAACATTCAACTAAATAAAAGTTATATTCAATATTCATGTTTGTAGCTCATCTAGACCCCTCTTGTCAAGCAAAATGCTAGATAGTCAAAAAAGAGTTAATGTCTGTTAATGTGGAACATAAGTCAGACATGGCTAACACGTCATCCTTAGTGATACGGCTAAAAACCCTAAATTAATTTGGGGCAAACGATTTCGCAAAAAAAAAACCGCAAAAAAAAAAAAACCCTAAATAAAATAGGGCAAATGATTTGAAGTTAATTTCCGAAGAAATCCACTTATGATTAAATTATCAATTATAATTAGGGGTGAGCAAAAATGCTTATAAAATCGAACTGATCGAAAAACCAAATCGAGATCGAACCAAAAAATAGGTTAACCAAACTGATCAGTTCGGTTTTTGTTTTTGTCTTATATAAATCTAGATTTCAATTACGTTTTACATAATACAAAAACCATGGTTTCATGACCAAAAAATAAAAAAATATTAATATTATACTAAATTTATAATAAAAAATGTATATAATATATAAAATTATATATAATACAGTAATATTAATATAATTTTAGTATAATATATAATATTGATTTCATTTTATATATTATAGTAAAATACAATGTATATAATATATAATATTAGTATTATATAATATATAATGTATATAATATATCAGTTTTTTGGTTAATTGAAAATTTGGTAACTATGTAGATGGTTAGGTTTTCGGTTTATATAAATATCAAATCGAAAATCGACAATCGATTTATTTTTTAGTGGCATTAACCAAAGAACTTGGGTTCAAGTCACAAGGAGGCCACAACCCAACATCGAAACGATACGGAGTAAAGAGGTTGGGTTGTTAAATAATAGTTGAGCCTAACCTCCGGTTAAGTAGCTGCCCAATGATGCAGGTCCCAAGGGTGGATTGTAGTGTCTCACATCCCTAGAGCAGGTAAAAAAGTCAGCTAAACGGGTTCAGCTCAGCCATAGGAACCTTTCTTGAGGCGCTAGGCTTTAATAAGCAAAATCGGGGAGGGCTAGTGGATAGCCACAACCTAGAACCCAACAATATCGAGTAAAAAGTTGGGTTGTTACAGAGTTGTAGTATCCCACACCGTTTATAGAAGGAAAGGTGAAAGTTCATATATTGAGGGCTTGAACTCAGTACTATCGAGGGTTTTTTTTTAAGGGTATAAGTTTAATAGAGAAGCAAAACAGAAGAGAGCTGGTGGGAAGCCACATCCTGAAACCGAAAAATTTAATGTCAAAAGTTGGGTCGTTACACAATGGTGACCCCTAATTATACTTATAGCCTAAACCGTAGTGATCAAGTTTGGTTTGATTTGATTACTTTTCAAAAAAAAAAAAGTTTTGTTTGATTTTACATAGAATTGGATTAAAGGTTAGGGTTTATTTTATCTACAAAATATTTGATTATTTATTCACATTGAACAAAAAATATTAAAAAAAAGAAAAGTAAAAGACAAAAAAAAGAAAAAAAAAAAAAAGGTAGTTATGAATTAGCTAGATGTCATCATTAGTTTGGAAGGTGAGTCTCACCTCCCAACAACCAAAGAAATGTTAAACTCTAAATTTAAATTGGATGTCTCGAGGAGTCACCTACTCCCATTTCCTTCTCTCCTCTTCCCTTCTTCTCCCCTCTCTCTCTCTCTCTAACATCCATTTGAGCAGGCATTTACTCCTTAAACCCACCCAAAACCCCACTTGTCTTACCTCTCTCCCCAACTCTCCATTTTCAATCTTCTTCTCTGACTCTTTACGACAATGATGCACTGCTCTTCACCTCCATCCCTCTTCCATTTCCACCGGTCATCCCTATCCTCCAATGTCTCTTTTGCCTTTCCCAGACCCTCTTTATACCCATCCCACCACCACCGTCGCCTTTGGGTTTCAGCTTCCTCCTGTGTGACAACCCCATTCTCAGCTGTTTAAAACTACCGCCGGAACCCTCGTCTCTGCCATACTGCGTGTTTGTGATAGGGGATGCTGCCAGCAAGGCAGTCGCGGATAGTGGTGTCCGAGGAGAGTGCGACGGTCGAGGAGAAATCTGTAGAGTCATCGCCCTTGTCGGAGTTTCTCGAAAATTCTGAGGCTGTGGGGGCGTTGAAATCGGCGCTGCAGCAGAAGCTGGAGGACGGAGAGGACGAGGAGGCGCTGAAGATCTTGGAGCGGATGGTGTCGGCGCAGCCGGAGGTGGTGGACTGGAAGTTTCTGATGGCTAGATTGCTGGGGGAAATGGGGAATACTGATAGAGCACGCGACGTGTTTGAGGAAATTCTTGCTTCGAATCCGCTGTCCTTTGAAGCTCTGTTCGGGAATGCGTTGCTAATGGATCAATGTGGAGAGGGCAACGCGGTGATGAGGCGACTGGAAGATGCTTTGAGGGTTGCTGAGAACGAGAACAAGCCGAAGGAGGCTCGCGATGTGCGGTTGATAATTGCCCAAATGCAGTATCTTCGGAAGAATGTGGACGAGGCATTAAGGCTCTACGAAGAGCTGGAGAAGGAGGATCCCAGTGATTTCAGGCCTTACTTTTGTAAGGGAATGATATACACCTTGTTGGATAGGAATGAGGAGGCTCGAGAGCAGTTCGCTAAGTATCGGGAGCGTTCGCCCAAGACGTTTGAGGTGGAGGGGTTCTTGCAGACCCCATTGTCGAGGGTGAAGCTGTTCGGGACCGATTCGGAGAGTTGAGTTTGGGTTTTGGGTGTTGATAGTTTTGAGGAATAATGAGCCGAGAAATAAGAGCTCTAAGCTCTCTCCAAACTGCTCTCTACTGGTAATCCTTCTCTTGTTAATTTTCGTAAGGTTATTATATAAATGCCATGTTGCAGCTCCATGAAAAGCAACTACAGATATAAGGGTAGAGAACTTTTTATGTGATTTGCTTCATTTCCCATGCTTCTCGTTTGAATCTGTATGTTAGTTTTTCAAGGATTTTAAATGAAAAAAGGTTATTATAGAATGAATTGGGGTGATGTATTGACTTGACATGTTTGTGAATCTCATTAGAAGGATAACATCTTCCAGGGGAACTTGTTCTACTTGAAATCCATCTTATGCTTATAGTTGCTCACTAATATACCTGAACTTTCGGAAGCAGAGAAGCTCTCTCTTCCAGCAGCCCTTTGAATCTCATAGTTCATTATTCTTTATTATCAACTAATTCACTTAAGTTGGAGACTTGGAGGCACCTTGAATTTCTTGGAATTGGTATTCTAGACTGTGTTTGAGAACTGTTCTTAAGAAAAACCTTTTTTAATATACATGCATAGAAAAGTGGTATTTATAAAAAATATAAACTCTATTGTAACAAAACCATTCACATCATTTTCTCCCTCTTCCCTTCCAATTAAGTTTTATTTATTTATTTATTTGGCAGCTCCTCTCTATCTCATATGGGAAATGGAAAGAAAGGAACCATGTTGTCTTTGATGATCTGCCTTTCTTCTATAGTAGACTTAAAAATTCTTTTATCCGCACCTTTTCTTCTTGGGCTGGTCTTTTAGATGTGGGGGTGATACTTTTGTTAGAATTCTTTTGTGCATTCTCTAAGCTTATTATGGGGGTGGTAGGTTTTTTGCAGCTCTTCTCTTTTGTAAGGTTGGGCTCCCTCCAATATATGTCCTATATACCGTGGGAACCTAGTTCCCTCATTTTTCGTTTATAATTGTTATAGTATTGTAGAATTAAAAACTAGTTGGGAAAAGGAAACATGTATTTATGTAGAGTTTAGGAAACTTCATATTCTTTCCTATTTGGTTTGGGATTGTCTTGTATATCTATAGGTTGTCAATGATCAATGGAATTCACAAATTTTCCTTCAATCATCTCTTATTAGATGGTATCAGTGCATAGAAAGATTAGGGTTAGGGTTTAGCTGTCTAATCAATTTTGATAACCATTAGGTGGTTGAGGTCTATTCCAATCACGTCAATCTTACCATAGAGTTCTCTAGAAGTAGCTGTCGATGTCAGATCCCTTGTCGTCGTCATATTCTCTCGTTGCAAGCAACTTTTTCGGCGACCATCCATTCCGGTTGATGACCACTCCACCAGATGCGTCCAAGGTCCCTTTTTCTGTCAATGTCAACCGCGCTCCATTCTGGCAAGCCACGCTCCGTCATGCGTCGCTTTCCTCCCTTCTTTGTGGAATTCACAAAGTCGTTTCTTTGTTGTGATTTCTCGTGTCAACTTGCAGAGCTTTTATCTAATGAAAAGTCGTTCACGAGCTTTCTCATTTAGGCACCTTTTATTGTTGGAATTCAAACACAATTCCATGTCTTTGTTTAAACATTGAGAAGTGATAATGCCAAAGAATATTTGTCGAAACCTTCTCACTCCTTCATGTTACAACTGGGATTCTCCATCAGACTTCGTGTATTGATACACCCTCTCAAAATGGGGTAGTTGAGAGAAAGAATAGACATCTTTTTAAGATTGCTTGAACCCTTTTGTTCCAGATGAATGTTCCTAAACATTTTTGGGCCGACACATTCTCTACAGCTTGTTTTTTTATTAACAGGATGCCCACATCGGATCTTAATTGAGCTACTCCTCACCACCAATTGTTTCTAAATAATTCGTTGTTCCCTATTGATCCCAAAGTATTTGGATGCATATGCTTTGTTCTAGATGTTCGTCCTCAAGTCTCTAAACTTGATCCGAAGTCCTTAATTGTTCCTTTATTGCATCTCTAGATTTTATCTCCCTTCCTAACACTGTCAGTGAGACGTTATCTCTTCCTAGTTGGTGTAGTACTATGGTGGGGGGTGTTAGGGGTTTGGGAAGGTATGTTGTCTTCAAAAATCTTTGTATAGTTTAAAATAGAGTCTCCATGCTTAGTTTGGAAAATTCAGTTAGACAGTTGAGATATTTGACATGCAAAAGAGCAAGTTAGACCACTCTGCCTTTTATAAGAATTTCAGTTCTAGAATTATTCAATTGGTAGTATATGTGGATGATATTATTATCACTAGGAGTAACTCTAAAGGTATCTCATCTCTTAAATTCTTTTTTCACAATCACTTTCACTCAAAGAATTTAGGAATGTTGAAATATTTCTTGGTTGTTGAAGTCATGAGAAGTAAGCAAGGAGTTCTATTTTCTCAAAGGAAATATGTGTCTAAGACAAGGAAAATTGGGTGCCAAACCTTGTAGTACTTCTATGAAGCCTACAATGTGCGATTATTACTATGGAAGGAACTATTTAAAGATCCTGAAGTGGCCGGAAATTGAATTATCTTCTGATGGCTTTTCATGAATATTATTAAATTAAGTGTTTTTGAGTCGGTATATGTCATCTCCCACGGTTAGTCATTGGCGGCTGTAGAGCATATCCTATTTTACTTGAGGCAGCTATGAGCATTGGAATGTGTATAGAAGCATGTACATACCAAGAGTGGCTTTTACGAAGCGATGAGCAGAATCTCAAGAAGATAGGAGATATCCATGCTTATTCTTACAGAAAAAGTACATTCTAACTTTCTAGTTATAGATAAATGAAAGACCTTTGAACACAATTCGGCGATACAACTAGGCTTATGGCATAACTTATGTAATGCAGTACCCACCCACAGTCACATCACATGGCCCTCTCTATTTATTAATTTTAATTTTGTTAGTTAAGAGCATTTTGTCAGTTAATTTTGTCAATTACTTAGGGTAATTGGAAGTGTCATGTAAGAAAGAGTGTATCATTACTTTTTACAAGCTGAGAATATGAATCTCCAAGACACTGGAACACCTTCCCATGTTTTTCTTCATTACATATGGGGCAAACATCAGGAGGCTATGCATAAAAAACACAGCTGAATAACAGAACATTTAACATCTACTTTAAGATCTTATTACAATCATGATTCTCAATTCTCAACCCAAAAATAAATAAATAAATAATTTTTTTTTTATCAGTAAAAACAGAGAATATATTATTGTAATAAGAGATGATTGAAGGAAAAATTATGAATTTCATTGATCATTGGTAACCTATTTATATACAAGACAATCTCAAACCAAATAGGAAATAATATGAAGTTTCCTAACTCTACATAAATAAATGTTTCCTTTTCCTAAATAGTTTCTAATTCTACGATACTATAACACTTCTCCTCAAGTTGGAGCATAGATGTTGATAATGTCTAACTTGTTACAAAGATAACTAACCGGATCCTCACTCAAAGGTTTTATGAAAATATCTCCAAACTATTGTCCATTCTTTACACATCCTATATGCCCCAACCGAATCTACTCACAAACAAAATGACAATCTATCTCAATATATTTAGTCTGTTCATGAAATACCGGGTTAGATGTTATATGCATGGCAGCTTGATTATCACACAAAAGCTTCGTTGGTACTTAAGTTTTGATGCCCACTTCCATCAATAACTGACGTATCCACATGATCTCGCATATAGATTGTGCCATGACTCTATACTCTAACTCTGCACTAGACCATGACACAACACTTTGCTTCTTACTCTTAGTGAGATTAGATTCGCCAGCGAAACCTATGATATCTTGAGGTGGATACTCACATCTTGCGAGATTACGCTCGGTCTGCGTGAGCGCTCAATTTTGAGTATGCACGTAAGCGCCGCCACAATATTCCATGTTAAATAGGCTTATTTCGGAAATGTAATAGGATATACTCGGAGTCATGATGACTAATCGTGGAGATGGCATATCTTTGACTTTAAAGCAGCTCTTTGAATAAGCAATATCCGAGTGAGTTAATGTAAGATAATTCAATTTTCCGACCAGTCTTTTAGAATCTTCAAATAGTTCTCCTTCCTTAGTAAACTACACGGTAGGGAGCCGCTAGAAGTGTACTACGGGTTTACGGCACTTGATTTCCTATCTCAGACCATGTTATTTGAGAAAACAAAATTAAGCTGTAGCTTCACCTTCTCGTGAGCACGTATTTAGAAATATTTCAGCATTCTGATCAGATTGTGGCAGTTAGTGAAAAAAGATTTGAGATGAATACCTTTAGAGTCCTCGTAGTGATGTGTCTCGTTTCACTATATCTTCTGATAGAATAATTACAAATTGATTCTTATAAAAGGCAAAAGTGGTGCAACGTTGCTACTGGCATGTCAAATATCACCATTATCTGTTGATTTTAGTGGCATGGGGCTTTATTTTAAACTATACAAGATTTTGAAGATGACATAACTACAACACACGTGAGAATGAAAAAAAACGTAGTGAATATAATTAATTAATTTATTAAAATGAAATATTCTCAAGAGGAACATGTAGTAACCTCAACATAGCTCACCAAAAAAAAAGTTCTCTACCCTTATATCTGTAGTTGCTTTTCATGGAGCTGCAACATGGCATTTATATAATAACCTTACAAAAATTAACAAGGAAGGATTACCAGTAGAGAGCAGTTTGGAAGGCGACTCTTATTCTCAGCTCATTATTCCTCAAAACCTCGACACCCAAAACCCAAACTCAACTCTCGAATCGGTCAGAGCAGGCACCACCCTCGACAAGTAGGGGTCTGCAAGAACCCCTCCACCTCAACAATCTTGGGCAGGCGCTCCCGATACTTAAGCGAACTGCTCTCGAGCCTCCTCAACCTATCAAAAAGCAAGGTTGTATATCATTCCACTTACAAAGTAGACCTGAAATCACTGGGATTCTCCTTCTCAGCTCTTCGTGGGGCCTTAATGCCTCGATCACATTCTTCGAAGATACTGCATTTGGGCAATTATCAACGCACATGTGAGCCTCCTGGCTTGTTCGTTCTCAGCAACCCTCAAGCATCTTCCAGTCGCCTCATCACCCGTTGCGCCTGCACATTGATCCATTAGCATTCCCGAACAGAGCTTCAAAGGACAGCAGTTCGAAGCAAAAATTTCACACCTCAAACACGTCGCGTGCCCTATCAGTATTCCCCATTTCCCCAACAGCTCCCCTTCGCCGAACTTCCAGTCCACCACCTCCGGCTGCGCCGACACCATCCGCTCCAAGATCTTCAGCGCCTCCTCGTCCTCTCCGTCCTCCAGCTTCTGCTGCAGCGCCGATTTCAACGCCCCCACAGCCTCAGAATTTTCGATAAAACTCCGACAAGGGCGATGACTCTACAGATTTCTCCTCGACCGTCGCACTCTCCTCGGACACCACCATCCGCGCCTCCGCCCTCGCTGGCAACGCACGGAACTTCCCCATCATAAATACCGCAGCGGCGGCGGTGAGGACGAGGGTTCCGGCGGAGGTTTTAACAGCTTTGAGAATGGGGTTGCCGTTGTTGGCGGAGGAAGCTGAAACTCAAAGGCGACGGTGGTGGTGGGATGGGTATAAAGAGGGTCTGGGAAAGGCAAAAGAGACATTGGAGGATAGGGATGACAGTTGGAAATGGAAGAGGGATGGAGGTGAAGAGCAGTACATCATTGTTGTAAAGAGTCAGAGAAGAAGATTGAAAATGGAGAGTTGGAGAGAGAGGTAAGACAAGTGGGGTTTTGGGTGGGTTTAAGGAGTAAATGCCTGCTCAAATGGATGTTAACTCCCCCAGACATCCAATTTAAATTTAGAGTTTAATATCTCTTTGGTTGTTGGGAGGTGGGACTTCACCCTTCCAAATCCAATGATTTTGTGAAGTCTTTATATATATATATATATATAAATATAGAGAGAGAGAGAGAATGATGTGATTTGTAGAAATGTATGTGCCCACGTATTAATGTTTTTTTTATCAGTGTATGTGCCCACGTATTATGCCTCCAATGAAATGAAATCAATTTGCCCTCACCTAGTTTATTTAAAGAACTTCCCAAAGTATTATGATCACAATATCTTATGAAGATGTACTTATTTGCTTTTGGGCCTAATTTACCCTATCTACGGGACCTAGTTTGAATATTACTTGTTAATCCTTACCCGGCTTGGAAAAAAATAAATAAAGAAAGAAAGAAAATATAGAGGAAAAGCAAAAAAAAATTGAAGGAAAAACAAAAAAGAACAAGGTTTAAACTTAATAAATTAATTCTATATATTAATTCAAAATTCATTTTATTTGTTTCATTATATTATATAAAGACTAAGAAATTTTAAAATATATAAAAATTTTGAGAATTTTGATTATATTTGATATTATTTTATATTTTTTACGATGAGAATCAAATATGAAAAAATGATTTTTTTTTTTTAGTATATATATTTTTTTCCTAATACTTTTTGGGTGTGTTTGGATCATGAGAATTTCATTACCCCTTCAACTAATTCCCATCTTTTGATTAAATTTAAGTAGAGAAATTAATCAAATTACTCTTAGAAATAAGATTTGAGATATATGTGGTATTAATTGACACCATTCTTTTGTATTTGTTTACTATTACCCATTAAAAAACGTAAAAACTTAAAATTATTATTTTAGCTCTCTAACCTTTTGTTCATCCGATCTCATATCATAATTCAAATTAATAATTTAAAACAGTTTATGAAAGCTATGTAATTGAAAATCCAAAAAATTGTCTTGGATGAGTTTTGAATTTTTTTTTATTTACCTTTTTTTTATGAGAAAAAATGTTAACATTTAATTTTATCATTAAATTTATCATTTTGATAAAACATTTTTATAAAACCATTACATAAAAACTAAGAAGATGATTGATAACAGTTCTAAAAACCGAAAATACTTTGAAAATGATTTATACAGTAAAAATAATTTTAATTTCTAATATTTTAATTTTAATCATATAACTATAATTATTTTTTAAAAATGAAAATTGTGGAGAATAATTAAAATATTTTATCAATGAATGACATTGTTTTTTTAAAACTCTAAAAGTTTTAAGGTATTATTGTCATTTTTTTTTTTCATTCAAATTCCTAGTATTATCAAACAGTTAAATAAAAATAAACAATAATTCCCATATAAGATTCCTAAATTAATCTAAACATTAAGAATTGAATCAAATTATTAATTTCATTCATTAAGAAATAAAAATAAAAAAATTCTTTATTCACCTTTCTCATTCCAATATACCAATCACATCCTTTATATGTCCAATGACGGAGCCACCCAAGGACTAAGTAGGGAATATGCTTTCAGACCAAAAACAAATGATCTTATATATTGCTACGGTTTGCCAATCAAATATATATATATATATATATATATATATATATATATATATATATATATAGTATTGTGTTGTTATAGTCTGAAACTTAAACTTCCCGTAAACCATTCTATTATCATAATAGAAATTATTGAATATATATCCACACACACACCATCCAACGGTCTGTCTTAAATGCTTTACTTCATTTTTTATTTTCAACCACATTCATAAAATGTTGTCTAAGCCAAACTAATCCCATATGATTATTGAAAATGATAATAATTAACAACACAATAAGATTTTATTCTAGACTTTTTATTCAATAATAAAAAATAAAAAAAATTAGAAATAAATTTAAATTGGCGTGCTGAAGCAAATGCAAAAGTAGAAAGTGAATCCTATATGTATTTCAAAGAGTACTCAAGATAGTGGTGCTATAGGAGCAACCACTCAATTTCACAATCAACAAGTATACACATACGATTAAGCTTTCTTTTCAAAAAAGAAAAGAAAAAAGAAAGTATACATAAGAAAATTAGAAGGTCAAAATAATCCTTATTAAGTCATATATGATTATGCCTTTGAGGCCAGACTCAAGTGGTAAAGAGATAGGATGAACGTATAGGAAAACCCTAGATCGAATCATATATATATAGTACTATAATATGCTATGCAAAAATGAATAGAAATAAAAAAAATAAAGAAATCATTTATGATTGTTTTGTAAAGGCTAGCTAGTTCTTCTTAGGTTGATCACCCAAAGACGAGCTAAATAAGATGATGTCCACTTTTCAATTACATTTAGGTCTAACAAGGGCAAATAACCAAGGCAAGTGATACTTATAAATTAAAATTGACAATGCTTCAAAGTAATTAAAATGCCCTTGTGACATGACTCAAATGGTAAAGATGTGAAATGAGTTTACTAGAAGGTTCGAATAAAAAAACAGAGTATTACAACAATGTAATGCAAAATGCATAGAAATTAAAAAAAAAAAAAGCAAGCAAAAATAAGAGAAGAGACGTGCTTTATAGTGGTTTAATTCAATCCTAGCATATACATCTTGATGATGTTTTTTCAATCGAAACTGGGCTGGAGCGTGCTGGAATTGCTCGGCCGGTCCGCTATCTCTGGATGTCGGGTTCCTCTGCAAAAATAAGAAACAAAAATGATCGGCGGGGATTCGCCCGTTGCCTCTCCAATGCCTAAGTCAGTTCTTTCCGATGGAGGAGAAGATCAACTGCTTAGGGAATGAAGTTTAAATGCGTCACGCTCGGCCGTCGGTGTACTGGTATTTATAATTGGGTGACTTTACGATTGGATGGTGTCTGAGCTCTCTCTTATTGGATGTGGGATTTTCTTTCTTTATCCCTGTCAAATTAATAAGGGATAATTAGAAAGCAGTTATTGGGAATTATTCTACTTCCCTTATTGGTGGAGATTCAATTTAGTTTATAGGATATGGGCTCTTTGGGCACCGGCGTTCACAGGCCCTTGGGAGGGGATGAGGCCCAGGCTCCGTTTGGGCTGTGTTAGAAATTTGAGGCACCTTTTCTTTGGGCTGCAGTTATAAGTCTTCTTTTAATCCTGCTTCTCAGACTTGGGTGGTGGGCCTGCGCGCCTACTTTTTAAACCCGATCAGTTGCCCCTCAGCCCTTGGTTATAGTGAGCGTGTGTAAGGGCCCCACCCTGGCCCGCTCAGACGGTGGTCCGCTCATGTTATCCACACGCAGCTGCGGGGTTTCTTTCGCCTCCGTGGGCTCTCGAACACAGGACCATGAGCTTAGATACCCATTCGAGGAGGTAGTTCAGCACCAGGCGGGCTACTAGCCGGTTGGTGATGGGAGCTACCTCAGATAGTCTCATGGTCCCGGTCGAAAACCTGAGCAGGCAGAGATAGCTACAGGTGGGACCACCCTCGTCCCGAGTGGTACCTTACAAAAAGCCTTTTTTTGTAGGGGCCCCGCACGTACTCAGACGGGGGTGGTCCATCCTGACTATCCCTAGCCTCATGGGGTTTCTTTTGCCTCGGAAGTGGACTCGAGACACGGGACCATGGCTTAGGTACCCATTCGAGGTAGTTCCACACCAGCTAGGCTACGCCTTTTTGTAAGGAGCCCCACCCCCACAGCCCTCAGACGAGGGTGGTCACATTCCATGGTATGGGCGTGTCACTTTTGCCCTTTTTCTTTCGCCTCGGGTGAGGCTCGAGACCAGACCAGAAGGGACGTATTAGGCGGGAGCAGCTCTCCTTTACGGCGGTAGTAGCCAGGTTGGTAGTGAGAAGTCTTCCCATTGTAATACTGAGTTAACTGAAGAAAGCAGAACAAGGGACATGCCTGCTGTGGTTCCTGCCGAGCCGAGAAATTAAGAACTACGGCGATAGACAGAGTTTGTATCGTTTCTTGGATCGGGTGCGTTTCCGCGCGTGGTTGCTTTCGAGTGGTTTGATTAGGGCTTTGTCGTAGTCAAATGTCCTATGGTAATGATGACTTTTCGACTTTTGCGCTTATTTCCTCTAGTTCTTCCAGTTTCTTTTGAGAACATCCTTTGACTGTTAGCATTGTGTTCCCCTGATATTGAAGCTTTTTCCTTCTTTGTGAGTTCGGGCTTCTTTTTTTCTTAAAACTTGTCTGATCATTGTTCAGAACTTCTTTTGGTGTCTTGTAATACCACAGCAGGAGTGCGTCCCTTTATTCTGTTCCTAGGGCTGGGAATTATGTCTTTCCTTCTTTGTCTTTTCGAGAGGTGTTGCGAGGCGTTAGGGCTAGCCTGGTTAGGTTTTTGTCCAGCTTCGTGTATTCCCATGGGTCCGGGTCGTTCCTCTTCTTTGCGTATAGGGGGTGACTCCTCTACGGAGTCCGGTTCAGGGCGGACGGGTGGTGAGTCTAATCGTTTAGACATGGTTGTTCTTCGAAGTGCCCCAGGGGAACCTCCTTCCCCTGTGGGTAAAGGCAAGGATAAAATTGATGAGATTAAATACCATGTGGGGTCTAAATATCTGAAGTCGGCTGTGCAGAATGCGATGGGTCCTAGCAGGGTTGAGCCTTTATTTGGGGAAATCTTCGCAAGACGATATAGGCCCCCGTTTGGTGTTCAGGTTTGGTCTCATGACGTATTGACCTCCTATGTCATTCAAGTGCCTAAGATGGTGTGCTTTTTCAAGGTGGCCTTTGAGAATTGCCTCCGTTTTCCTCTACATCCCTTTATAAAAAGGGTTTTACAGCATTTCAACGTCTGCCCTTCTCAGCTTTCGCCCGACTTAAGGGTGTTACGGTTGGGGTAGTTGTCTTCAGGGATAAGGGCTTGGGTGTTCTAGTATGGCTACGCTCTGAACCTCTTGGTGTGAAGGAAGCCGAGGGCTTTACGTATTTATCTAGCGTTCGGCGCTCGGCCCGATCATCTCGGATCCTCCCGTCTTCCCACACGGGCATTGGAAGACGCTACTTTTGTCGATGGCGTAGTTGGGTATAATCCCACTAACCGGGAAGACACACTAGTTTATTTGTCTGGACCACTCAAGGCCTTCAGAGCTTTGCTTAGTTTGATGCAGTCTTCATAGATTATAGGGTATCCGCAGCTTTGCATTGGGCATGCGCTCTTGGTGTCGTCCCGACCTTAGCCACGAGACGAGGGACGTGAAAGCGGAAGTTAGCCGTGTCTTCAGCGTGCTTACTCAGGAGCTCATCGGTCGGACATTCCGGGGAGTCTTGATTCGAAGTCTTCACGACCTTCTACTCCCAAGGCGCTTCACCTCGTCGGTATGAGTTCTCCAGAGAGAGGCCGCACGTTTGTCGAGCCCACTAAGGGAGAGCTTGAGCTGATGGAGGCACGTTGTCTAGGAGGGCCTCGAAGTGTGAGCAAAGAAGTCTCAAGACTCCTTGAATAACCATCAGGCACAGGGTAAAGCCCGGGTTGGGGACGTCTTCTTAGATCACCCTCTTTGCCCATGTCCGAGTGCAGGGGCAAGCATTGCCATCTCGGTCGAGGTCGCGAGAGGCGCGAGTTGACCTGGCTCTGCCTCTGCTTTATGAGCGAAGATTCCTCGGGGAGGGCTGCTGAGCCTCCGTTGGAGGTTATGCCTATCTCAATTTGGAGTCCTCTTGCGCAGAGCGTTGAGTCTCCTCCTTCGATACCGGAAGACTTAGGGAGGGAGTGTCTCGGAGCTAATGGAGATGAGGATTCCTTGCTTTCCAATGCGGAGCTTGCTGTTGGCGCGATCTCATCCATCCTCAGGGATTCTGATCTCAAGAGGTCGGATGCCCTGCCTGTTGAGGAGGCTTTGGCTCTATCACTCCAGGGGGTCGCCTCCGTAAGTTCTCGTGTCTTTATTTGTCTGCCTTTATCTTGGTTTTGAGTTATGCATTGACTCTATGTTGGGTATTGACGGCTACCATTAAGGTTGGCGAAAGGGCGGGCGGAACGAGGGGTCATGTCAAGGCGTGAGCCTACAAAGCTAAAGTGCTTCTCTTACCTTTGGCGTAAGGCTGGGGCTGCAGCTCGGATGCAAAATATGACGGAGGCCGTGGAAGCTGAAGTCAGGCCACGAGGCATACGCCGATCGTGCTGGCGCGGGCTAAGGGTAGAAGGAAGGCCGTGAAGGCTTAAGAGTTCTGGGGTGAGCTTGAGGTCGGGATGGGTTCGCGCGGAATGAGTTGCGAATTGCTGGTCGGGAAGGCTGCGGACTACGAGATGAAGCTGCGGGTAGTCGGGAAAATATATTTACTAGAATGAGTTCTGGGTAGTAGGGAAGAGCAAGCGATAGGGGATGAAGGCTGTGTGTGATCCTACTAGATCGAGCCAGTTGACTTCCGAGGCTGAGAGCTCTAGTAGGCAGCTTGACCGATGAGTGCCATGCGTTGCGGGGACCTTCAAGGTAGGTAGCTGCAGTTGTTTAGGAGACGGAGCGATGCGAGTTTGAGGGCCAGGCACACTTTCGGTGGGCTTGGATGGCTTGCACCCGGAGGAGGGTTGCTAACGCCTACCGGGACTGGATCTTAATTTTGATATTCCGGCGACGGAGGCGGAAGGTCCTTTCCTGGCGTTGCTCACGGAGAGCCCGGGCGGTGAGCCAGCTCCCCTTCTTCACCTTTTGCTCCTAACCTCGTGCCTGACTTCTGAGCCTCCTTATACAATTCTGCTTGTTTTTTATCGACCTTGGGCTTTGGACCCGGGATATATGTAACGTCGTTCTTGGCTTTGATACTTAATGAATACCCAATTTTCTATCTCTTCACTTTACTCCTAATTGTGTTCCTTGTCTTCCTTTCTGTCTAGTGACACAGCTCTGGAGTTCTGAGGCCTTAGTTAAGTGGTTAAGGTCTTGAAGACTAAGCTGCGAGGCTCAGAGTGGGCTATTAATCACATTGGCGGCTCCATGGAAATATAGCCTTTATTGGCTGGGTTGAGCTCTTGAAAGTTGAAATTTGTTGTGGCTCATTAGACTCATCTGCTGAGATTTGAACCGACTATCTCTTCGCTTTACCCCTAATTGTGTTCCTTGTACTGCTCTGTCTAAGCTGACCTGGCTCTTGGGTTACAAGGCCTTGGATTGACGGTTGAGGTCTTAAAAAGATTGGCTGGCGAGGAGCTCAGGTGAGCTAATAATGCTGGTGGTAGCTCAGTGGCTATAAGACCTTCGTTGGCAGTTGAGCTCTTAGATTTGAGTTGCTGACTCTGGCGCGAGGCCTTCTGGCTGCTAAGCTACGCAGAGTGAGCCCTCTTGGGCTCCCGAGCTCACGATGGCTCAGGTGGATACATGGCTGTTCGGGCGAATTTCTTGGGCTCTGAGCTACTTAGCTCCGTGGCTACATGGCTTGTTGAGGCGAGCTCTTTGGGATCCCTAGGCGCTGAGGCCTCCTGGTGTTAAGCTGCAAAGCGAAATCTTTGGGCTCTTGAAATTTTAGCGTGGCTATGGCTGTTAATTGGTGCTAGGTTCACGGGCGGCCGAGGCCTTCTTGAAATTTGTTAAACTCATACAGCCAAACTCACGAGCTCTTTGGGCTCCTGAGGCGGCTGAGACCTTCCCGAGTTTTAAGCTCTGCGGCGTGAGCCTCTTGGGCTCTAAATACGTGGCTCCATGGCTACATAGCTGTTCGGACGAGGCTGTGGGCTCTATTTAGCTACATAGCTTTATTCGACTGGTTCTTGCCAGGTTCTAAACGTGAGGCCCTTCTGACTGTTAAGCTGCGCAAGTGAGCTCTCTCTTGGGCTCTTAGGCGCAGGCCTTCTGGCTGTTAAACTCGCAAAGCGAAACTGCGGGCTCTGGGCGCTAAGGTCCTCCTAATTTGTTAAGCTCACTGTGAGCCTCTTGAGGCTCTGGCGGCGGGCCTTTTGAGTTGTTAAACTCACCAAGGCCCAGGCTACTAGGCTCTTGGCGGGGCTGCCTCCCCGAGTTGTTAAGCTGCGAGCAGCTCTGGGCTCTGGTACGTGTTCAAGCGAAATTCGCTGGGCTCTGAGAGTGGTTTTTATGGCACATTCGAACTAAGGCTCTTTGCTGGGTTCTACAGGCGCGAGGCCTTTCTAAGTTGTTAAGCTTTGCAAATTGGTACGAGGCTCCACTGTATTGGCTTTGCGGTACATTAGGCTCACGTAAATTGAGCTACTAGGCTCACCAGGCGGCGGAGCTTCTTGGCCCAATTAAGCTTTGCAAATTGAGCCTCTGCTGGGCTCCTGGCTCTGAAGTGCCAGAGGCCTTCACGGCACCTTAAGCTGCAAGCTGAGCTCTTGGCTCCCCCAGGCTAGAGTGACTCAGGTGGCTACATAACAATTCGAACTAAGCTACGGGCTCATGGTTGTGGGCTCTTGGGCGCTAAGGCCTTCTTGAGCTGTTAAGCTACGCAAAAAGCTGAGCGCTCTTTTGGGCTCCACAGGCTCACGAGGCCTTCACGGTACATTGCAGCTTCTGGCCAGGCGCTCAGACTCCATAGTTTGCTTAGCCTTTACATTTGTTACACTCTGCAAAGCCCAGTATTGGGCTCCCGAGCTACATGGCTCCATGGCTCATGGCCTTTTGAAATTTGTTAAACTCTGTATTCTTTGGGCTCTGAGCTACGTAGCTCAGGCTAAGGTATGGCCTTTGTTGAGATGTTAAGCTCTATGGCCCACGACTCGGCTGGCTCGATATCCGTGCGAGTTTCATCGGTTTTATGCGTATTGAGGTGGTCTATGGGGTCTTTGTTGTCGAGCGTCTCGATATGCGACGTCCCGAACTTTCCGGGAAGGAAGTCACGGCACCGGCCGGTGAATGGAGATTCGGTTTTGTTGTTGTACGGGCGTCCATTGGGAGGCGGAGCTCGGCCAGCTGCAGCTTTCTTCATGGTGATTTCTTCTTCGGATGTCCACTGAATCTCTGCTCCCACGACCTCTCCTCGTTGCGATCCTCTCCGAGGGGTTGGTAGGATCTTGCTCCACTGGTGTGTGGTTCTCCTTCTCATCCGCTTCTCGGCGGTCGGTATTGCTCTTCAGTAACAAAGTTTTGGTCTTTCGGCTGTCGTGTTCCCTATGTCTTAGAGTCGTATTGCACAGTGAGTTGTTCCAACTCTTTTAGCAAGTGTTGGTTGGTGACGCGGAGCGCCTCCACCTTGTCCGTGTTAGCTGCCACAGTCTAACGTGCCGCCCGGGAAGTCGGTATCCCGTCGCTGGTTGGTCTTGCATCCTTGGAGGATTGGCGTTATCTGCTTGTGTTCAGTTGATACCATCGGTCGGCGAGGTCGGCTTTATTTGGCAAAGGAACCGTCGTTCCCACGGACGGCGCGGCCCGATGTCTCTTTTTCAAGCCGAGACGGGGCTAGAGCGTCTTTGGAATTCTTTAGGCCCGGTCTCTTTGTCTCTAGATAATCGGGCTCCTCTGCAAAAATAAGAAACAAAAAGGATCGGTGGGGGTTCGCCCGTTGCCTCTCCAATGCCTAAGTCAGTTATTTCCGGTGGAGGAGAAGATCAATTACTAAGGGAATGAAGTTTTGTGCATACCTTTCATCGATGGGGTGGCCTGGTATTTATAGTGGGTGACTTTCCCAATTGGATGGTGATACAGACTCTCTCTTATTGGATGGGGGGTTTTCTTTCCTTATCGCTGTTAGATTAATAAGGGATAATTAGAAAGCAGTTATTAGGAATTATTTTATTTCCCTTATTGGTGGAGATTCGATTCGGTTTATAGGATATGGGCTCTTTGGACTTTTCGCATTACCGGCCCTTGGGAGGGATGAACTAGGCTCCCGTTTTGGGCCTGTGTCAAGGGCCAGACCGCTTTACTGGGCCTGCTTATAAGTCTTCTTTTAATCCTGCTTCTCGGACTTGGGGAGTGGGCCTGCGTGCCTACTTTTTAAACTTGATCACATCCTAACCAAATGAAACTTTCACTATTCTAAGGCTTCAATTCAAAATCAGGTTATGATTTCATTATAATCTTTAAAATAATCTTATTACACCATGAAATGATTTTCCATAAGGTTCTGAAGATATAGTCTTCGTTGATTTGAATTTGTCCATGCTTTGTACTTTATTGAATTTCTTAAATCACATTCATTTTGAAAGGATGATGAGGGATTTTGGTTAGGGGAAATTTTTTTTTGAATACCAATAGCATCCCTATGTATATGTTTAGTTCTTGAGAAGTATTAAGGGAAGAGAAAAAAAATAGAGTAAAACGGTTATCTAATTTCATCATTTTTTTTTAATTTTTTTTACATCTACTCATTTTGCATATTACATTATAATACTATGTTTTGAATTCGATATTGGTTCTCCTCGTATGTCCATCTCATTCATTTAACACTTGAGTTAAACCTGAAGGGCATTTCATCATATATTAAACACGAAAAAAGATAATATATAATTAGAATTATTATAGATATGGGATCACATGTTAAAGTAGAAAATTAGCTTGATATTCATTTTGCCCTTTCAGGAAGAGTGGTAGCTTTACATTATAGAGGTGTTGCTTTTGGGAAGGAACTGCACAAATAATAATGCATACTGGAGAAACAGAAAATTACTGAAACTATTTACATACATTACATATGATATGAGCTTGAAGAAGCAAAGGCATCCATGGCTATTTATTTTTTCTTACCTTTTCCCTTCTTGGCTTTTCCATTTCCCTTTCCCTTTCCCTTCCCCTTTCCCTTCTGGCTTTCAGTTTTCCCCCTACGGTTGGAGTTGCTTGGGGTTTTGGCATCAACCTCATCAGCCTCCTCTTCACTACCTTTTCCATTTTTCTTCCCCTTCTGGCTTTCAGTTTCCCCATTGTTGGGTTGAACCTCATCAGCCTCTTCGCTTTCTTCAGGCGTGCCTGTGCCGTCTTCTTTATCTGCTTGGTTTTGAATAGCAGAGGGGATGATGGTAGCTGATGATGATACCTCACTTTCTGCAGTTGAAGAATCCTTCTCCAGAAATAGCTGCTTCAACAAGGGCCCTACCTTTGGCTTTCTTGATTTCAGCCTTGTGAAAAGTTCCCCGATTGTCGAACCATTATTACTGAAAAATAGGAAGAAAGTAAATTAATCAGGAACACCATTAGCACCCAAGACTGAGGTGGGCATTGGGCTTCACATTGAAACAGAGCTAAACCAAGTATATTCAAGTTGGTTTAAAATTTAAATGCAGTTGTTCAAATGTATATATATACATATACATATATGATCTAGTGGACAGTAGTACAAAAATAGATTGGAGATGACAGTTGATTTGAAGTACTGGTTATGCAAATCACAAAATCTGCATAAACCACGATAAGAATATGGGGGAGGGGGAGGGGGAAGGAAAGGGTTCAAGCAAGGTGTAGTGTAAGAAACATTCAAAAAGGTTGTAACAGCTTCTTTAAACTGACCTCGCATTCAATGCAGAAGAAAGCTGCCTCAATTCATCAAGCATGGAGTTCAATTCTTGACAAAGGTTTACGTCTTCACCTTCTGCAGGGTTCTTATGAAAGGTGGCCAGTACTGAAGTTATAAGGCGAATATTAGTCTCCACTTCCACCTGAAAAAGCAGAATACAGAAAGAGGAGAGGAAAGGATGTCTCAAAATTCTAACAGACAAATTCACCTTCTTAGCATCCATCAATGAAGCAGTTTGGATTTACCTTGACCCTAGGGGCATTTGGCAAGAAGTTGCTTGTAGCACTGCAGTCTTCGTCCAAGGCATCAAGAAAATCCCAAAAATGCTCATAATTGTTTTGAGGATTGCCTTCAATAACTTCATCATTCTGAGACTTCAAACCCTGATTCACCCCAGAAACTAAGTTTGAGGATGCATTACTATTTGAGGGAAGTTCTACACTGGATGAATTGATGTTTCTTTCAAACAAGACTTGTAACAAGTCCTCTTTGCTTCGGTTGACAGTCATGTCTACGAAAATGGCATCTGCACATGACACTTGTGAAGAATTTCTCTGGAACTTCACTATCACGAGTGGATCATCGACTTTTCTTAATGCTTCAGCAAGCACATTTTCATTTATGCTGAATCGATTTGGTTTCCCTCTTCTTCTCTGCAGTACATCGCAAAAGCCTCGTGGTAATTGTGAAGTAATGTCACCCCTCCTAAGCAAACGGAAGAGCATATCAAAATATTTCACTTGTTTCACATTCACACAAATCAAACAAATCATAGTAACCAATCTCAGCACCAACAGAGGATAGTATTCCTTCATATTGATATTGGAATTTCTTATCCATTGCACCGTAACTTGATGCATATTAAGGAGATCCTGGGCAGTGTGGGCAATAAAATCAAGAGTTGCTCCAAAAGCAAATTGATTATTTTCTACCAAACCAGGATTTGGGTTGCTCTTCCA
Organism: Tetrastigma voinierianum; assembly: GCA_016808115.1. Taxonomy (NCBI): domain Eukaryota; kingdom Viridiplantae; phylum Streptophyta; class Magnoliopsida; order Vitales; family Vitaceae; genus Tetrastigma; species Tetrastigma voinierianum. The sequence goes on along the minus strand of JAEQBH010000656.1, from coordinate 1,024,122 downwards.
TTCATGGAAAATAAGCCACTCAACAAAGGAAGACTTGGTAGTGAAACAGTATCCCTGAAAGGAAGTCACCAAAATCAGAAGTCGATCAACAAGATAAATGAAATAATCAGGCGACATATAATCTTTTTGTCCACGGTACACATTATAGGTATCTCTCAATGCTCCATTAAGTCTTAAAACCAGAGACACATGCTTTTGAGATTCATTGATAGGCACTGAACCCTGTGGAAATCCAGATCCTATCCTCCCAACGAGATTGTCAATGAATGCCTGCCATGGTGGATTCCCTGCAAACCTCTCAGCAATCTTCTCATACAGTTCTGCAGTCAGCTTACCTGTCCCAAGAATCCAAGAGGCCACCCTTCCAATTTCCCCATAAGACAACTCATTTTTCAAGCTGATTCTTGAAGAGATAACTCGTTTAAGTAAATTTCTGGAAAGCTCAGTTTCTCTGAGAGAAACCATGCTCTCTGTGGATGACTTTTTCAAGTCCAAAGGAAAGACTTTTGAACAAAATTGCTGAGTTGATATATCCAAGAATTTCTGCAGTGTTTTGACAGCATTGTATCTGCGGTCAAGATACTTAAGCTCCAAAAGAAATTCTGCAGTCTCAAACATGTGAATCAGCAACTTAGTTTGGCAGAATAGAGACAATGGCTTCCAGGTTGAGTAATTATAGAGGACCTCAAGATTTTCTAACACCTGTATGCCAACAGAGAGTAACTCTGAGCTCCAGTATCTTTGAGCAGCAGAAGTAAACTTGTTTGCATCAATATAAAGCAACCTACCAGTCCTTTGAATAAATCTATCGACTTCTCTCAACCAATAGGCATCAGGGATAAGCAAAGCATGAATTAAATTTCCATTTTTATACTGCCTCCTCACTCCAAAGTAGTTGAAGCAGAATTCTTCATAATTTGAATGGTCTTTAACATCTTTAGTGGTTTCATCAAGCTCCAGAAACTCGAATATGTTAACAATGTTCTCCTTCCAAACATTCCAAAAGCATAACAAAGTTTCAACTGAGATGCAATTCTGGGAAAGTCTGACTTCTGAACACTGCTTCAGATCAGAAACCCATTCATCTGTCCACTCATACTTGGTTGTATTTGAATCAAGATGAGCATCAATAATTTTTCGAGCAGATACTATTTCACCTCTGACACTTTTATGCCTCTGGGATGCGGTCAAACATTGGTTCATCTCAAACAAGCTAGTCTGTTCGTTAGATAAAATGATAACCTCTGTAGAAACAAACTCGTGGAATTGCTTCGACTCACTCTCTGCAAATAACCTGGATTTTGTTAAGAGCTCCTTCTTTTTCTCGAACTGCTTCAGGGGCCAACCTTTGCTTCCAGATGCCCAAAGAGAGTTGGCAAACACATAACAGAGAAAAAGAGTTGAAGCATCTCTGTAATTTCCACCAGCCTTGCCCAACATTTCAGCCTCAAGTAGAATCTCTCCACTCTGTTTTGCAAGCTTTGCTGCCTCCAAAAAGTTACCCAATTCTTCTTCCAACTGCAGAAGCTCATTAAGACAGTCTAATGTAGTTAAGAAGTTGCGTTGCGACTCGACAGAGTGAAAAGCTTTAACAAATTTCATCATTGTTCTAGTATCTTTAAGCTCATGATAATGATGTGCACTACTCTCCAAAAATTCTTGTTCAATCTTCTCAATTTCTTTACTTCTCTTGATCATATTAGTACTTGTAGTTGCAAGTTGTTTCCAGTATTGGATGTAATGCAAACCCATGTCAAAGAATTTTCCTTTTGTGCATGCGGACAAACACTCTGAGATAAAGTGGCCCGTAGCATACACTTCAGCCGCGCGTTCATACAGTCCTGCTAGAGAAAAACATTCTCCAGCTTTTTCCAACTCGGATGCCCCAAAATTTTCCAGATAAATTTCACCTGCAGAGCTTGAAGTTATAATCAGAACGCCAAATGCAACAAAAAAGATGGAGAGAAAAACAATGGATTAAAGAATATGGATGAAAAGCTAAAGAGTACATGAAGGAAATAACTTAGATAGAACAAATGATAGTAAGAGGAGCAATCAGAAAATTAAGAAATGTTGTCCTATTTAAAATTCCAGACCCATCATGAACAAGGATATCCAAACAACTGGTCATCCTGATATCATTCAAAGAATATGCATCAATCTATCAGCTCTCATGGTTGAACACTGTTTATTGTCTCACCATTGCTAAAATATGCATTCAGAAAACCAAGGCAGCAAACCATTGACTGTGATTGGGTGCAAGTACATCAGACCAAATTCCATGGGATGAGTACTTTATAGGTAACTGCAATATTTTAACCTAAGAAGAAACTAAGAAATGTTATTTAGGATAAAAATCTCACAGAAAGAAGAAATATAGCACTGTACATCTAGCAAATTTTTCATTAAGAGGATTAGCAAGGGGATTTCTAGGTCTTTATCATTCATTTGTCCTTGAGTTTGGTTCCTAGTAATGTACAAGAGGCTCTAAGTGATCCTAGCAAGAGGATTTCTAGGTCTTTATCATTCATTTGTCCTTGAGTTTGGTTCCTAGTAATGTACAAGAGGCTCTAAGTGATCCTAACTGGAAGGAGGCTATAGGTGAAGAGATCAATGCTCTGTATAAGAATGAAATGTTTGATATTGTTGATCCCCTCAAAGAAAAAAATCCAATGATATGTAAGTGGGTGTTCACTATTAATTACAATGTTGATTGTTTGATTGAGAGGTAAAAAGTCAGGTTAGCAGCAAAAGGATACACATAAACATCTACTATTAAACCAATTGACTACCAGGAAACTTTTGCATCAGTTGCAAAGATGAATTCCATTAGAGTCCTATCTTGAGCAACAAATCTAGATTGACCTCAAAAACAATTTGAAGTAAAAAATGCATTTTTGCATGGCAATTCGGAAAAATTATTTATGGATTTGCCTTTTTGTTTTGTAGAAAAATTCAGCAGTGATAATATTTCTTGATAGAAGAAATCATGGTATGGTTTGAAGCAATATTCTAGGGCATTGTTTGAGAGATTTGTTAAGTCTCTTCTCAAAATTGTCCATCACTAAAGCCAAGGAGATCATACCCTTTTCATCAAACAATACTGGAAAAGAAGATCAATTCACTCATTGTTTAAGTGGATGAAATATTTGTTGTTGATGATGATAGTTGAAGAGATGAAAAATCTTAAGGGAAAGTTGACAAAATAATTCAAAATCAAAGTTCTTGGAAATGATATTTTCTTGGCATTGAGGTAACGTTAATACGTTAAACAGCCAGCTACTCACCAAGTTCGAGCTTTGTAGGATTTGGGTTTTATCTGAATATCGTGTTTCTTTCTTGCTTCCTCACATGCGGCCCCCATACCCGCACATGGAGAGTCAAACAAAGCAAACATAGTCCTTCATTGACTTCAAATAAATAAATGGGGATTCAAATTGCAGAGAGGTGGCTCGAATCAAGAGACCTCACTCTTGGCCATTCGATCTGCCAGTGTTAAGCATTAACAACTCTAAGAAAGCTCGAGGCTTTGTAGGATTTGGGTTTAATATGAATATCATGCTCTTTAACACTATCAAAAGGGGGGAATGTACGTTACTCAAAGTAAGGCTAACACAAAAGCAAAAAGAAAGGTTCGATTACTGATAGGAGATGTGCAACAAGGTAATGCACTTTTGTGTAAAGGAACTCGGATACATGGAGAAACAACAAGAAACAAATAGTTGCTTGATCTAACGTTGAAGTTAAGTTTTGCGCTCTGACCCTTGGCATTTGTGAATTTATAAGGCTAGAAGGTCTATTGAAGAACTAATTGAATCTTGAGGATCCCAAAAGACTATATTGTAACAATAAGGTTGCAATCAACATTGCTCACAAGTCACAACATAATACAAGATGACAAGACAAAGAAGGTTGAGATTGCAAGACATTTCATTCTGAAAGTTCAATTTAGAGGAGTTTTAGGAAGACTTTAGGAGTAGGTCAGCTGTTGCATTTAGTCTTCATTTATTGCACAAGTCCCAAAGGTGTGCATATTTCTGCACTAATTTTTCAAACAGTGAATAAGAAGCTACCTTCTTTTCCTATTTTCCAACAGACTGTTAAATTAAAAACAGACCAAAAATAATGTTAGCCGATTAATATACTACAAGATAGTTTTACCTGCTCTTTGATACTCCTTTAACTGAAAAAAGCATTTGGCAGCAGATCGAGCCTCACCAATTTCTTCAAATATTTCTGCAGCCTTCCTAAGATCAACAAGAGAAGCTTCAGGATTCAAGTCACGCTTCTTTTCAGCTGCTGCTTTAAGGCCATGAGCCTTAGCCAGCCTTGCCCAATAGGAGTCTCCTGCCCTTTCAAAGCACCTTGTTGCCATCTCATAGTGATGCTCACGGAGTAGCTGAAAATGAAAAGAAATAAACAAACAATCTCAGAACAAAACAATTCTGTTATTCAAAATCACAACATATCTGCAACCCCCACGAATGGCTCACATGCTAATGAAGAAACACCACATTTTTTTTATCAATGGAAGAAAAAGATCATCCAAAACCTGAATTCAAACCCAAGCCACCTTGGACATAACATCACCCTTAAAAGCATGGTGGCTTTTTGGATCTCCAAAACTTGAGATGGGATGTTTAACAATGGTGTTCAGACTCTCAATAATGTAATGCATTCCTGTCATTTTCATATTATTATTTGAGAAGATCTGACATACCTTGATACCTGTGGCCTTCCACTCCTCAGGGGTGCTTGCAACCCGCATTTCATGTGCAAGGGACTCATCAAGTTGTGTAACTTGCACGAGGCACATTTTCTTCCAATAGTCAAACATAGGCTTCGAAAACTCCTCTATGTTTTCACAAATCCACAACCTTTGCCGGGTACGAGTTATGGCCACATACAATTGCTTCAGTTCAGAGCACATTACATTGTGTTTTTCATGACTAAAACTTGGGTTCCCAGGAGCAGTAGAGTCTAGCAAACCTTGTTCCTTCATATATCCATATAGTACTCTCCATTGATTTTTCAAAGGTGATGACCCGAAGAAGTTGTACAACAATACATCCTACAAAATTACTCAAAACATGGAAAGTGCGAAAATTTTGCATTATTGGATTTAAAGTCACATCAATTGCTACAACAGGCATCTAATAAGAACAATTCCAGGAACTAGGATTACAATACACATTAAAAATGTTGAATTGATTGGCGGTCTTAGATAAAACTGGTAAGCAATTTGCCCAGACTGTTCAACATCAGGAAACTAACAAGAGATAAAGGATCAGTAAACTGGCCTAGTTTTAAGAGTTTTGACCAGATCACGGACTTTATATCAGTAAGAAGAGCATGAACAAAGTTAAAAATGCATTTGAGTAAGGAGTAAGGAGTCAAGCGAAAATTGAATGATCACCTGGAACTCTAGGCCTTTGCACTCCAGTATCGTAAGAACAAGAGCTTGCTCCCCAACAATATCTGATATTTCCTTCCTAGAGCAATCATCACGCACTAAGATAACTTGCTCTGCTCCAAAACCGACCATACTACCTCCAATATTTTGATGGTTTCCAAACATGGTTATTATTGCATTTTCATCCTTTCCAGGTTCAAGCAAAACAGGAGCTTCCCCATAAACTTCGCTGGTCTCTGGACTCAAGACATCAACAGATTGAGGAAAATACCGATAAAGAAGGTCAATAACACTCTGTGATAATTTGAGAACACCAGCATGGGTACGAAAATTCTGGCTTAAATGGAAAATCTCAGAGATTTGACCTTTCTCTTTTGTTCCATCACATTCATCACTAGATTCCATAATAAACTCATTGTAGAACAGTGACCGTATATCTTGGAACCTAAAATCAATCCCCCTGGCAATGGTCTGTGCAGTATCGCCTGAGAAAACAAATCCCTCATCTACATTTTTGCATATATACTTAAAAAGAGCAATCTGTCTCATTGTAAGATCCTGCACTTCATCAATGTATACAAAATCCATTTCATCACCCATATATCTCTGCTGTCTGAGTCGATGATGAAGATCAATCACTAAATCAGCCAAATCAAATTCACCTCTCCCCATCTTCATCTTTTCATAATCTAGAAAGATGTCATAAATTCTCTCTCTCTTTTGCGCACTTAAAGTAGACACCCTACCTTCAGATAGCATCACATAATCCTCCCGGGACAGCTTACCATCAGGGACCCTCCCTCCTTTCAACCCGCCTTTTATATAAGAAATTATCTCAGTAAAGGCCCTGGAAGAATCTAGCTTCTTAGTTAGCTGGGTATTGAAATGGGGCCAATAAGATGAACTAAACCTGTCATATGTAACCTCTTTTGTTCTTATTAAAGTCTGCAAACCAATTGAACTTAGACTCCTGGATTTTCCGTGGCAAAGTTCACGTACATCATGGAATCTATCGAAGTATGAATTTCCCAATGTTCCATCAAGCATCATCAAGAACTTATGGAATGTCAAAACTAGAGGGTATAATTTAGGTGGAATATCCACAAGCGTATCTTGAATATCATCAAATAGTTCAGCATCATCAACATACTCATTATTTGAACCTTCTGCTGAAAAATTCTTTCCATGTGCAAAGCTGCAAACACAACGAAGTTCTTCATTAGAAATTTAATTCACAGATAAAACTATATGCTTCATTGTATAAATTTTTGTTGATATATCTAATAACTTAAATATTCAAGGACATGAGAGTAGATGGTAGTAAACGACAATCCATAGGAAGAAAAATGGTTTTTAAATTTAGTTTAAAAAGAAAAAAGTGGCCCTTAACTAATGCTTAGTGTTAAATTGGAACTATTACTTGGATTCATTTTATGGAAATAGCACCAGAAAACCTCAGCTAAACTCATCAAGAACACAGCAAGCTCAGAAGGATCTTCAAAATCCATCCCCTTCTGTATTTCAAACTTATGCCCACATCATAAAAGGTAAAAAATGCCAAGGACAATAAAAAAAGATCATGAACAACCCAAATGAATCTTTATAACAATGTGTTAGGCATATTGCTTTACAATATGTGTTTATCTTGCATATAATGTTTAGTTTCATTTTGTTCCTATGTTATGTTTCATCTCAATGTCAATTACCAGAGCTCTAATGTACATAGTATATAGATGATTTCATAGCATAGTCTGATAAACCAACACCACCCAGAAACCACACCAAAGAACCACAATTCCATCCCAGCATCACAACTTAATCCAGAATGAAAAACAGAACATATATGATTTTTCAGAAAAAAATGCAGCAATAAAAGATCCACACACCTTTTCAGATGAGAGACATGTTGTTTGACAGCATAACACAGTTTAGGACTGACTGTCACAAAAAGCTGTCGCAAGACAGCCATCCTAGTCTCTCCAACACCTGTCCCAACCTCCTTTCCGTAAGTAGCACTTGTGGAGGCATTATCCTTGTCTCCTTGAAAACCTTCAATCGCCATATGGTGTTGTTGTTCCTTTTGGAACAACTTCATGGTCAAAACAGTTGTTTTACCGGTACCTGACCGTCCAAGTATGAAGGAGCTCCTAGAGTAAAGAATTATATCCTGTTCTTGGTCCGTTACTTCAAACGGGAGATCTAATTCTCTACCGTCATGGTCAGAGAGCAAGTGGCTTACCATACCCGATGATAAGGAGTAGAATTTCATCAGTAATAAACTTTCACTCACCTTTGAATTCTCAACATAACTTTTATGATCAGAAGAACCTTCATTGTCCTCAGCTTCATCATTGTTCTTATACTGGATGATGTTTGAGGAGGCTGGCCATGACTGTGGAACTTCTAAATTCCTAACCACAGAATAAAAGAAAATTTAAATTTCAAAGTATAAAAGAAAATTTCTATTTTTTCTATTGTTTACACTCCAATGGAGCAATTAAAATATTTGGGACTTCTTTAGATGACTCAAAATACACGGAGAAGAACGTACCCATTAAGACATTTTTCCTTGCAGCAATTGATAAAATCATCAGTGTACCTCTGGAATATGTTCTCAAGACGTTTAGCCAATTTTGGAACACCCTCCAGAGGCAAAATGTCCCAAACCCGCAACACTTGGGTGTTTTTAACTATGTCAATTGAGCAAACAACATACAGTCCTTCAACCTTGAATTGTTTCAAGATGTGAGAGGAGCTTCCACAAACCCTGTCCACATTCAACCTCTTGGGTCTCCATCCACTAGAAAGCTTCAGTAATAGGTTCATGACAGACTTTTTTGTCTGGTCTGATCTCAGCTTTACAAATGATTTCTTAAAGTTATCACTGAAAAGAACCTGAAACAGGGGAAAAATGCACAATCTAAGGTCCAAAATATCGTCAACAATAGAATGGCATAGCAGCAGTAAGTTATAGGAAGAAAATGTCTAAGTAGTAAGAGCTGCATACCTTCCACATTGCACTTTTGAAAAGTATGCTAGTCCCGTCCAGCAAATGATCAAGCTGATCGAACTCTGTCTTGACCTCTAATATGGCTTTTGCAATATCCTTATCTCCATCAGCATTGAAGAAACACTGACGTCTTTTGGCATCACGAACTAAGTCTCTCCATATGGATTCACTATTAACTAGAGTTCTTTCATTCCCCAAGATCCACAGACAGTGCCTAAAATTGAATCAAAATTGCAAGCAACTATTCAGCATCTTCCAACTAAATTAGAAGAAAGCAATATTCTAAAGGCAATCGATTTAAACCATACCTAGCCCTTGTCAAAGAAACATTACTTCTCTTAGGATTGGAAAGGAATCCAATTGATCCACCAGCATTAGATCTTACAGTACATACTATTATGATATCTTCCTCTCCACCCTGAAACCCATCAACGGTCTTCACCTTCACTGAAAAGTTACCAAGCTTCTCATACTTCTGTCCAAGTTTATCCTCGATTGCCACAACTTGAGCAGCGTAGGGAGATATCACACCAATGCTAAGCTTCTGATTTGAGCCACTCCATTCTGTACCAAGATTCAAGGGCATTGGTACTTTTTCAACATTGTAATTTTGCCTCACTCTAATAAGAAGACACTCATGATGTCTTGAATTTACAGATGAAAAATGGATATAGATATCCGAATAGTATTTAAAACATGAAAATCCTACTTGCCATACCTTTATATAGGTTTCGTATTATCTTGATCACAATTGCCACCTCAATCATATTTCTACGGCTCTTACCAACATCATCATGTTCTTCATTTCCACGAATATTTATGAAAGAATAGGAGCCAAACATAGGTCCTGGAAGATAATGCTTGTTGTAGTCTTTACTTATAACATTCGGTGCATCCAGGATCCGGTTGAGATAAAATTTTGAATTGGGGAAGAAACTTATTGATGGATGCATTCTATACTGCACATTGAGAAGGTGCTTGAAATGACTTAATGAACTCAATCTTTCAAATAAACTTCTTCCAAAACCAGCTTCTTCAGAAACCTAATTCAAGAAAAAGGGTAATTGAATGAGTTGAGAAAAAAAAACAAAGAAAATAAAAAGCAAAATAAGCAAGCTATGTTTTCTCACCTTGCTACTGACCATTGCTGGTAATTGACACTCATCACCAATGAGTAGAGCATGCTTTATATCCGGAAGTTGTAGAGGTATGGCTGATTCACACTCTTTCAACTGTGCAGCCTCATCAATAACCAACAAGTCCAGTGGTTTCATATTCACTCGATACAGCTTATAAGAACTAGAAGCAGTGCAGAAAATTAATGAAGCCATTTTCAAACAGAAGTCTTTTATCACATCTGCATTCATGGCACTAGGAAGCCTGAGTTCATTAAGAGAACTACGGAGTGTTTTCAGAACAGAAAGGCATTCTCTTCTGCAAATGTACAAAGGGTCTGAAGAATCTGAGAATGATGGAGAAGAATCCTGAACTTCTTCTTGATGTGAAAACAGCTTCTCCAGTTCCTCAGGAACCAGACCATCTTTGGATAACAAACTTTCAAATGAATCAAGTAACAGAATTAGGTTAACCATGCTCTTGAAATTCTTCTCCAGGATGAAATCTTTAGAGAGATGAGTGCAAAAAATCTGGACACATGTTCTGAGAGGACCAGCATTAGCCCTGAATCTATTTCTTGCAAACTCAATAAATGATTTATCCACTTTCTTCGCATTATTTTCCATGAAAGCCTGTTCCCCGTTGCTTCCAACTTCACTGCTGCAGCTGTTCTCCTTCCTTAATTCATTTTCCAAGAAAATTTGGTGGTGAGAAACACAGTCTTCAAGAAAATCTATCGTGGAATTGAAACAATGTCTCCAACCAGTAAGTGGCCCAAAGCACTCAATAAGCCTATCAACACGGTAATTTAAATATATCTCAACAATTTCTGGCCCAACCTTCAGTCTGTCCTCATTTCCAAATATGAGAATGTCTCCTAAGGAACAAAACAAACTATTTTCAAATGACTCTTTCATTAGCTTGAGGACACGAGAGGCAACTTCTCTAACTGCAACGTTTGTTGGAGCACATGTAATTGTTCTGATATTTATCTTTAAAATGTTAAACAGCAGCATGCTGACTGTTTTAGTTTTTCCTGTCCCTGGTGGTCCCCATATAAGTTCCACTGAAGGTTTGTGGCTGCACTGAATCTTTTCAAGACAATTTAAAACTGCCTCGACTTGGGATTCATTTAGTGAACTCAGAGAAAAATCTTCACCATACACACCATCACTACACTGATAACAATATTCCTTGTCCTGTCATTGAAGAAGAAATCTATTAGTCAATAAAACCCTTAATTACATCAAAAGCCCATGCAAGTATGTCAAAGCAAAAAATCGGCAGTGAATAAAAAGTTGAATTGAGATATCGAGTTTGTTCACATTACTTACCCCAGAAACAGGAGACAACACCTCTCTTATAATGCTCATATCCTCATACATGTGCAATGCATTCCATATTCTTTTGTTAGTGACTACATTAATCAAGAAAATGACAAACATCGATCTTTGCTTCCCATCACCGACTCCGTATTCTTTTGATATCTTGACTTTAAAATAAGTTGATGTACTATTGTCTTCATTCTCATCATCTGTAATTTTGGTGACAGATGCAAAAGTCCATGTCCTTCCAACACGTTGTAAATCAGAAACTGTTTCTGGTTTAGCATCTGTTAAAATAAAAATATCCCCAGGCAAAGTTTTATAAGGCTCCTTGCTGCGATCACTATATCTATTTCTCCAAGCATCAACATTAACATCATGTAATAATGATCCATATGGTTTGCTCTCTTCGAAAGAAGTCACTTCAGCAAAGGGTGCACTGTGAATGTCCTCCATGCTTGAACACATCTGTTCTCGAATTTCTTCCAGTAAAGGATAAGTGTAAGACTTGAAATAATCATCCATCGTTCCAAAGGTCTCCGGGATTCTTTCCACCTATGAATATTTCATAACTGTTAAATAAAAACTAGAAAATCCAACCAACTCTGAGTGAACATTACATGGAAGATCGGGTAGTTTTACATATTGTTATAGTATGTATCATACGTTAACATATTGGTTTGTATTTTATTAGGATACTTTATTTATAGGGTTGTAACCATTTAGGAAGAGTAGATCATCTTACCTAATGTATAACCTAACCTTCTTGTATATATATGTATGATGACTCAATGGAAAATACTAGGAATTCATTCCTCCAACTCTTCTTCTCTTAGTTTCTACATGGTATCGAACTGGGGCTCGGATTGGAAGGGACTTCGGCCTTTTAGAGCGGTTTTGGGTGCTCAGAGGTTGTGAGGGTGTTTTTGAAATACCCATTTCGAGGGGGTGGATCTCCTTGCCCGGCTAGAAGCTTATTTGCGACCAAACGAGCTGTTTAGAAAAACGACCCAGCGAAAACCATGCGCTTGGGCTCACGCGCACGCCACACTATTTGGGACAAATCCACAGCCACGCGTGTGAAACATCGAGGACATTCCGACTCCAGCCTCCTCCTCCCGGTGTGCGGGCGCCCGACAAGACCTGCATTACACTTTGTTTCTACATTTGGCACTGGATCTACTATTTTTGGTGATTTTTGTGTCAAACGACCCTTCATGCCTAGGGTTTTGCGAGATTTTTGAATCTACGCATACAGGTACTTTCTAGCATGATCTACTTTGCCAGCTCTGTGGTGATGTGGATCAAAAGCCTATTCGGCGCAGTAGTCCCAGAAGCCGATGTCAAGATCATGAGACAAAGGCCGAAAGGTCCCAGTGGTTGGGTAGAGCAATCCCACCTCTGCGCTGAGTAGTCGTATGGCTTGATCCACCTTGCGAGACCCTCTTGTGATGATTCAAGGGACCGATGTTTGGAGGATGATGCCATCTCTTATCAAATCCGTAATTCCATTGATGTTAAAGTACTTACTCTCATTAATCATTGTGAGATTGTTAAGGAGCTAATGGATTATTTGGAATTTGTGTATTCTGGAAAGGGAAATATTTCTCGCATTTTCGATGTGTGTCAAGCCTTTTATCACTCTAAGAAACAAGATCGATCGACAGGAATTTTTATGAATTTATAAAGAAAGTCATATGAGGAAGCCGAGATGTACTCACACCAAAACATTAAAATTCAACACGACCGATTAACCGACACGATTAGCCGTGATTAAAGCGGGTTTGGTGGAACCTAAGCGGGTTCGGGTGATCGCGGAAGATGGCAGTTGCTGCGTTTAATAAGCGAATTAGATGCCGGACGAACGTACCTAACCGTTTATAACGCGGTTTACGGTTTAACGCATTTCCCTCTTTGGTTTTACTAATGTAATTACGCGACTAGGCACAATAAAATTCAGCGCGACACGATTAAAACCACGATTAGCCGGCCCGATTAAGCGGACGTTCGTTTCAGCGGGTTCGGGTGGTCATGGTCAACTCGTTTGCTACGTTTAATAAGCAGTCGTGTTTGGGTTTATGTTTTCACCGTCACCGTTCTTTCCGTAGCGATTTGCTTGACCCGAAACCACGTTTGACACCCCTACTCTTACCCTTTAGTTCAGATGTTAAGGTTCAGCAAGATCAACGGGAAAATACAGAAGTGATGGGCTTCTAGCCATCCCTCCCTCACGAGTATGATTGTTAAGGCCGCCAGTTATGTCCGATCCTGAAATTTCTTCTTTCAATGTTCTGTTTGAATGCCGCACGGAAATATCCTGAAACGCTCATCATACCAGGCGAGTAGTGCTCTTGGTAGTCAACAGTGGTGAGTCGAAGCCACAATACGAGAAATAGTGGCCTAGAGTATCAGAGGGCTTTAATTCTAGAGTGGTTGTGTTAATGTATTATTAATAAATGGCGGGACATGTGTCTGAGGCTGTAAACGCAAAAGCAAGGAAATCGAGATTTCCGTCGACCCTCCTCGTCTCCTCTAAGGGCATTTGATCAGTCAATCCATTTCTCTGCAGACGAACTCGCCAGGTTCCACCTGTATCAGAAATCATTGTAGTCTCCATCTACTCCGGTTACATCTATTGTTGAATCAGGTAACCCAAACACATGCCTAGTCTCTTCTTCGTCCTTCGAATGGGTAATTGATTCTAAAGCCACATATCACATGACAGGTAATTCTAATATATTTTCTACCTTTCAGTCACAATCTTCACCTTCCTTTGTCACTTTGGCAGATGGGTCACAGTTTTGTGTTCTTGGTTCACACACCATTTTTCCCTCTCCTATTCCCTTATCATCTGTCTTGAGTTTACCTAATTTTTCTTTTAATTTGGTATCTATGAGCAAACTAACTCAAGCTCTTAAATGTTGTCTCATTCTTTCCCAATTATTGTGTTTTCCAAGATCTTATGACGAAGCAAATTATTGGTAGAGGACGTGAGTGCGAAGTCTACATTCTTGATCCACGTAGCCGAGGACCTGTACTGTTTCGAGGGTTACTACACCATTTGAGACTCATTGCAGATTGGGCCACCCCTCTCTTCCACTATTGAAGAAATTGTGTCCCCAATTTTCGAGTTTGTCGTCCTTAGATTGTGAGTCCTATCAATTTGAAAAACATCATCGTCTTAGTTCTCATCCTAGAGTCAATAAACGAGCTGGTACTCCTTTTGAGTTAGTCCATTCAGATGTGTGGGGCCTTATCCAGTTCTGTCCCCAACTAGGTTTCGTTATTTTGTTACGTTTGTCGATAATTATTCACGAATCACTTGGTTATATTTAATGAAAAACCGCTAAGAGTTATTTTCTCACTTTCGTGCCTTTTGTGCTGAAATTAAGACTCAGTTTCATACTTCTGTTCAAAATCTGAGAAGTGATAACGCCAAAGAATATCAATCAGAACAATTTCAGTCATTCATGCTTCAGAATGGCATCCTTCATCAGACATCTTGTGTTGATTTCTCATAATGGAGTTGCTGAAAGAAAAATAGACACCTTCTTGGCTTAGCTCGAACCTATTATTTCAAATGCCGTGCCCCGAAGCATTTACAGGCCAATCTTTGTTCCCTACTGTTTTTTAATTAATCGGATGTCTTCCTCTGTCTTAGATTGGGCCACTCTGTTTCAAACCCTCTTTCCCCATAAACCTTTCTTTCCCATTGAGCCTCTGGTATTTAGGTGTACCTGTTATGTTCGGGATGCTCGTCTGCATGTGTCTAAACTCGAACCTAAGTCATTGAAGTGTATCTTCCTTGGTTACTCTAGAGTTCAGAAGGGGTTTAGGTGTTATTGTCCTAGTCTTCGGAGGTACCTGGTTTCTGCTGATGTCACATTTCTTAAGAATGCCCCTTTTTCTCCCGACTCGATCCACACTAGTCAAGGGGAGGATGATGATTTGCTCGTTTATACTCTTGCCTCGCCAACTCCTGCTTTTGTTCCACCTCTGACAAAGCCTCCTATCACTCAGGTCTATACTTGATGCCTACACCCCCCAGTCTCGAGCCCTCCACCGGTTGCTTCGACATCAGATCCACTTCTTAGTGATGACCTTCCTATTGCTCTCTGTAAAGGTAAACGCCAGTGTACTCATCCAATCTCCTCTTTTTGTTCTTATAACCATTTTTCATCCCATTCTTGTTCGTTTATTGCATCCTTGGACTCTATTTCATTGCCTAACAAAGTTTCTAAAGCCCTAGCTCATCCTAGTTAGCATAGTGCTATGATAGAGGAGATGGATGCCTTAACTGATAATGGTACTTGGGACTTGATGCTTTTACCTGTTGGAAAGAAAGCCATTGATTGTCGATGGGTGTTTACAGTGAAGGTTAATCCCGATGGATCTATTGATAGGTTGAAGTCCCGTCTTGTTGCTAAAGGGTATGCACAAACTTATGGGGTGGATTATTCTGATACCTTTTTCTCGGTTGCCAAGCTGACCTCCATTTGACTGTTTATATCTCTGGCAGCTACTCATGGCTAGGACCTCCATCAACTTGACATTAAGAATGCCTTTCTTCATGGGGATATTGCAGAAGAGGTTTGTATGGAGCAACCTCCCAGGTTTGTTGCTCAGAGGGAGATTGGTAGAGTTTGTCATCTCCGAAAATCATTATATGGCTTGAAACAAAGTCCTCGTGCATGGTTTGGCAAGTTCGATGAAGTGATTGAGAAATTTGGCATGCAGAAGAGCAAATCTGATCATTATGTCTTTTACAGAAATTCTCAAGCAAGTATCATCTTATTAATTGTGTATGTTGATGATATTATCATTACCGGGAATGACATGGTAGGTATATCTTCACTCAAGTCCTTTCTTCATGACCAATTTCATACAAAGGAATGCTGAAATACTTCTTGGGTGTTGAAGTTATGAGGAGCAAACGTGGAATCTTCTTATCTCAAAGGAAATATGTGCTAGATCTATTGTTTGAAATAGGAAAATTGGCAGCAAAGCCATGCCAGTCCCCTATGGCACAAAGCCTACATCTTACTAGAGAAGATGAATTGTTTGAAGACCTTGAGAGATATATAGAGAATTTGGTTGGGAATCGAACTACCTTACGATTGCCACGATGTGCATACTTTGTTAGTGTTGTAAGCCCGATACATGTCTTCTCAACGGTTAGTGGTGTAGACGATACTATGCTACTTGAAAGGAGCCCTAGGACATGGTTTTTTAAACAATAATCATGGGCATAATAGACTTGAGTGTTTCGCAGTCGCAGTTAGGAACGGGATCAAAGGAAGGCGAAGGTCCACTTCGGGTTGCGTATGCGTTTGTTGGAGAGAGATCAGTTTTCATGGAAGAGTAAGCGAGGGCGTTGTCTCTCGATCTAGTGCAGAATCTGAGTATAGAGTAATAACACAATCTACATGCGAGATTATGTGGCTCCATCAACTTTTGGCGGAAGTCGGTATTAAAACCTCAGTCTCTGCAAAGCTCTGGTGTGACAACTAGGCTATCCTTCATATTGCCTCTAATCCTGTTTTCCATGAACGAACTAAACACATAGAGATAGATTGTCATTTCGTTCGTGAGAAAATACAACTCGGTTTGATTTCTATAGGATTTTTTTTTTTTTTGATAGGCAGTTTGATTTCTATAGGATACGTGAAGAGTGGAGAACAATTAGGTGATATCTTCACAAAGGCCGTAAGTGGAGACCAGGTTAGTTACCTATGTAACAAGTTGGGCATGATTAACATCTATGCACCAACTTGAGATATTATAGTATGTATCATCTGTTAACATATTAGTTTGGCATTTATTAGGATACTTTACTTATAGGGTTGTAACCATTTAGGAAGAGTAGATAAATGCTACTGTCTTATACTTTGCATGCTGTACATATATTCATGATGACTCAATGGAAAATACTAGGAATTCATTCCTCCAACCCTTCTTCTCTTAGTTTCTACACATATGAAGGCTATATGTCTACTGGCACATAATAGATGCAGCATCCATATTTACAAAATATCTGTGAATATAAGATGCATTTAAAATTTCATAAGATGAAAATCATAATGTAAATCATAATCCAGGTGAATTATTAATATCGGTCATACCAAGAGATCAGTGACAACAATGTAGGTTCAGAAAACAGCACATATTGCAAGCCACAAGTCCAAAACAAAAACAAAAAAATCCTCTGTTCACAAGAATGTAATTTTGTCAAAGGATGATGGTATAAAAAGCAATAATCATACAAAGCACATAAAAGTACTACGAAAGACTAAATTTTGTGAAATAAAATTATGTCAGGATCATTAACAATGGAACAGACAGACAACAGGAGTTACTACCAAAGACTAAAATCAGAACAAAGAACATATAAATTGCAATGAAGAGCACATACAATGCCCAAATTGCAGAGAAATAAGCTTATACAAACCCCTCATCATGTATGACAAGCTTTCAAACTACCATTACCATGCAAGGCAAATGATAATTTCCATTTGTTTGTATGAAAACAAAAAACATGTTTGAAATTTTGGGCTTATAGTTTTATATTTTGATTAATCTCAGCATCCATGTATTTCGATCAGACTCGGGTTTATATGATGATGCTATCAGTGGAGATGGATTCAAAGATAGATTGCTCATGGGTATCAAATTTGGATCACAGTTATTGTCCAACTTAGATAAATGGAATGGCAGAGGACTTGAACTCGAGAAATCTTGGCAAGCAATTGGGCAACCAACTTTATTGTAAGCTTAACCTATTAGAATTTGAGGCTGCAATTTATATCATGCATGAACGTACCATTTTCATTACATGTAAAGAATAAAACAAGTCGCTGCATCATGCTTTTTCTTCTCCAATCATGCAATCCATAACCAACAATATATTATGCCATAAACCATTCAAAACTTTGAATTTTATTATATTCCAACATGTGAGCAAAGAGAAATGAACAAAACACGCATCACAAACATCAACTTTCAAATGGTGTCCTGTGAAAGTTTGGCACATGGAAAATAACTATGGTTTGTTGAACCCCCCCAAAGGTATCCTGCTCTTAACAAGACTACCTTGACCTATCAGCTGTGAATTTTTGGCTGGTTATATTCCTGAGTAAATGACAATTTCCATCTCAAGATAACAACTATGAAGATAAGGATAATTGACATCAGTAAGCAAAATATCAGCGATCTCGCCCTCTGAAGTGATCTTTGTCACGAGATGATACATTTTCTGTCAACTTAGAGGACTCTCTTGTTTGTAACATTGATGGCTCCAATTAATTTTAACTAGACCTAAGAGATGCAGTTTAATTAGTGGTTCTACTTAACTAGACCTGAGAGATGCAGTTTAATTAGTGGTTCTACTAACCGGTGTGGATTGGGCAAATATGTACTGAGTTTTCATTTCAACAACATTTTGCAGGTAATGGTCAAAAGATAAATAATCATAATGCCAGAATCTCAACGAAAAGCCAGAGTTGTAAATTTCCTATGCCCTTAAGAAGAAAAAACATTAAAAGGAAAGAAAAAGAAAAAAGCTTTTGCATAGAATAAAGCATGACAAAAGGCTAGTAGTAACCACAAAGAACTGCAACTAGCTTTTGAGAAGACGTCCAATAGTTTTTTTGAGGAATTGGATTCGAGGTCTACGACATTCATATGGCTCAAATTCGCCGTGGTTCAGAACCACCTGCCAACAACGCATCGAGATATTGTCCGCTTTAGGCTCGTCATCACGGACTTAGTCTCCTTGCTAAATAAACCGACACTTGAACCTTCGCTCCTCGGGATGTTGCTAAGTTAGCCTCCCTTCATACTTGCTTTGCTCGACTACTACATGTAGGCCAGATAGAACTCAAGAGAACATGGTAGGAAGGAAATTCTCTATTGAAGAAAGAACTCTTTACAATGCTAAGCTCTCAACTTGGTTCTGAAGTTGATGGAGTTGCAAATCAGGGCCGCCACCTCACCATATGCCCATCAATGGAAGTGTGTAGAACCTATGAAGGTTCTCTACTAACCTAGAGAATTCTAGAATGTTCTATCATGTACATGTATTTACAAGACTACCATGGAAGATTCTAGACTACTCTTCCACATTCCATGGTCTTCCATATTCTTCCACATTCTTCCACACTCTTCTACACATGTGTGGACACTTCCAACATCTTCTACAATTGTGTAGACTTCTCCAGGGTCTTCTAGAACCTTCCCACATAGGCCCGTGATCAAAGAGTCTCCACAAGGCTCTAAATTGATTCCCTCTCATATCATATGACGGGAGGCTCCTCTTGCGCTGATGGGGGATCCTTCCGTAGGATGTTGGGAGTGCAGAGAGTGGGTTCGTGACACTCTCACCCACTACCCGTAAGCAGTGCCAAATTCAGTGCCTCGATCAGGCAGTGGGTTCCAATGCAACTTACCGGCGCATCCATGCTCCAGTCGCCTTTGGCCGATGGGCCTTCCACGAACCGGGTACTCTCATTGGGTACTCCGTGTTTCACAATGTTTAGTTAAACTGGAATTAATTATACTACCTGCTTCTCCTTGAGCTTTCAACCTTCTGCTGGTACCCATTTTGTCGAGGCTTGGAGTGTCATCCCTTCTTGCCTACTGACTTCTCCTTACCCTTAAGGATCTTGTCCTTGCATGGGCTGGCTACCTCAGCCTGCTCCCCTGCCTCGCTCCCTTGCGGACTAGCCTTGGGCATGACTTGGAGGCGCTATCATGTGTCCAGACCAGAACATAAGCCATTAGTCTTCTCATTTTTTTCTGGAGTAAGAGACGGTGGCGCTTTCCTCTTGGGGACATTCCCTAGCTAAATCACGGACCATCGCACTTAAAGGAAGCTTACTTTAGCTTTGGCATGAACTCCTGTTTGCTTGTGCCCTACCCTTTGCATCTTCCCACTAAGTGTAGGGTACCTTGCCCTTCCCATGCCTGGTAGTACTACGGGGCACCTCTTCTCCCCATCAGGTACTACGGCTATCTTACGAACCGTCATGAGGAGCTTGCTTTCCTTGTAATCCATGAAGAAGGTCCGGCGGCGCCATTGCGGTTGCTGGAGTCGTACTCCCTCTTCTCCTTAGTTCTGTTTTTTTGCCCATCCTTGCGGGTTGTCCGTGATTGAAAGAGTTTTCTCATTCATACACAGACCTCGAAGCATTAGGGAGGAGAACTTTCCTTTCGTGATCACGTGTCGGCCAGGTGTGCTTGAGATACTTGATCTTCTTCCATGTCAAGTATTCCACATCCTCTGGGTAGAACTGCTTCTTGATTTCTCTCTTAAAAATCTGCCCGTAATACATGGTTACGTCCTTCTCTATCTCTAGGAACCTTCTACGCCACCATGGGATTATTATGGTCGAAGATGGCGTAGCAATGCGTGCCTTCATTGCCTTTCATGGTTAGTGTTATACATAAATTGCCTCTCAGTAGAGAGTTATCTAACTCCTTGGCATCGTTGCCAGTGCGATGTGTGGCTTTGGCACCTCCACCCTTGGTGCCTCGTAGTGGCCATAACTTGGTAAACGGTGTTGTCTTATAAATGGCCACCTCATGCCTCGACTCCTCTTAGGTGCTTGAGTTGGGATCTCCACATTTGACTCATTGCGAGCATACTCGAGACCTTGTCTTGAAAGGTCATAAACTCTCGTGTGGCCTTAGTGTGAGCAGAGATGAAACTGCATCCCTCTTGAAGATTAAGATGCGCACCTTGAGATCCTGCGACCTTCTCCATGCTTCTGCTCCAAAGGTCCATCCCTCCTTAGATTATCTTTACTGGCTCCTAGCCTAACGAATCGTCCCTCAAGGCTAGAAATGGCATCACGAGACTTGTCCTTCCTACCCCTTGTAGAAAGGCCAAATTCCTTACCCCGGACTTGCTCGCAAACTTCCTCCACATGAGAGCCCACCATCATATCCTCCAAGTTACTCTCACACGTGCAACCAAGCTCTGATACCATTGTCACGGACTTAGTCTCCTTGCTAAGCTCCCGTGTGGTACTTAGACAACTCGCCCCTCGGATGTTGCTAGAGTCGACCTCCCGCTACGCCTTGCTATGCTCGAAACCTCCACGCAGGCCGAATAGAACTCGAGAACCTTTGGAAGGAAGAAATATACATTGAAGAAAGAACTCTTTACAATGCTAAGAGAAGCTCTCAACTTGGTTCTCAAGTTGGTTTAATTGAGACCCGCCTCATATATATCATCGATGGAAGTGTAAGAACCTATGAAGGTTCTGCTAACCTAGAAATTCTAGAATGTTCTATCATGTACGTAGTATTTACAAGACTGCTGGAAGATTCTAGACTGCTCTTTCCACGTTCCATGGTGTTGTGTGCTTATCTTGCAGCTCATCTGCACATGTGTGGACACTTCCAACATCTTCTGTTGTATGAGACTTCTCCGAGGTCTTCTAGAACCTTCCACATAGTTTGTGGTCGAAGAAGTCTCAGCAAGGAGCATACCAGGCTGTTCCACTCTCCTTATATATGGGCTTGAGGGGCCCTCTTGTGCCCATTGAGGGATCCTTCCCATAGGATGTTGGGGTCTAGAGAGTGAGTTCGTGACATCAAGGAGCCCTTACGGCCTTAAAACACGTCTTTAAATACTAGCTTAAAATGAGCTCATACTTGTATTATACCAGGAACTTTCCCTCCTACTCAACATGGGATGTTTTACACCCAGAAATTTAAACTGACACTCATCAGTATTTTCTGTAAGGGAGGAAGGGGTCTGTAATCAACAACGCTCAACACACAAATGATTGTTTGGAAACATTGATTCAGAAGACAGAACAAGTATACAGAGTCCTAATCACACAGACAACAATCTGCAGAAAGTAAAAGCATTTAGTGTACTAATATCATACAAAACCAAAACCATTCAAAATAATTCCACATCAATGGAGTGAATTTTTTGGGCTTATATGTTCATATCATGATTATGCTCCATCTTTGACATTTTAATTAAACCCAAATTTATTTAATCATATCTAACCAGCAGAAATGCACCCACATATAGATTCTAATTTGGTAACCAAATAAGATTTTGGGCAACCACCCAGTGTAAAATGTGATAAAAATGTGTTTACAGAATGAAAATCCTTTCTCATTTTCGAGATGAAAAGCCACAACATCAAGGCCACTGAAGAAAAAGAAACAGAGATGGCTCAGGCATGCTTATATCAAAGCAGTCCCTAAAGATTATATTTGTAACTTTAAAAAGTACTATAATAAAAATAAGAGGAAAAATAAAATAAAAGAAAAAAAATGATGAAAAACAAAATAATTTTTAAACTTAATAAATTAATTTTATATATTTATTCAAACTTATTATAAAAATATTAAAAAATTTAAAAATACGGAATATTTTAAAGAAACATAAAAAAAATCACTTTTTAATATTTTCTATTTTCTCTATCACCTTTAGTTCTAAACTAATATATTCATTTATTTCCTTAGGACTTTCTAGGTTTGAGCACTAGGAAAAATCATAACTTTATATGAAAGCACACCCAAGTTCAGGCGGAGTGGGATCAGCTGAAGAACCATAATCAAGCAAAGCACTCCATAATCTACAATAATTATTATTTTTCAAAAAGCTGAAACACTCCTTCAAATCACTCGTTCATAGAATCATATTGTAGAACAGAGCAAAAGAAATAGAAGAACCTGGTTACTGTAAAGAGCACCATTGAAAATGTCATCAAGGGACCAAGAAAACATCAACTCAATCAGGCCAGAGTCTTTGGGAATCGCTTTCTTCTTGCCTGAACCCATCTTCTCCATTTTTCTTTATTGTCAACCCAAGTCAACAAATCTCTTCAACCCGTAAAACAATCATAGAAATATATATATACATATATATATATAGAGAGAGAGAGAGAGAGAGATAGAGAGAAAGAGAGAGGGAGAGAGAGAATTTAGGATGCTTAACCAGAAAGAAAGGGAAAACGAAAGGAGCAGGAAACCTAGGAATCTGCAGTACAACACAAGCAGTAGCTTCTCTCATGTCCATTGGCTTTCCTACATTTATATCTTTTCCACGAAGAAAAAGGACATTCCCATCATGCAAAATCAAAGCAGCTTAAAAGAAAGAAAAAGTTCACTCTGACAGTCCAAAAGTCTTGTAGTATTTCTCTGTTTCACTTCCCCTTCCATCAAGACCTAAATAAAGAAATAAATAATTGTCCTTTTAATGTTTCTTTAATTCGTTTTCTTTTTACTTTTTATATACTTTTTTGTTCTTTTTACTTTTAATTATAATTACACTAACCATTTCTTTTCTTTTTTTAATATTTTATTAGAAGATAAATTTATTTTATTAATACAAACTACCAATATATTTGATAAATACAAGAATCAAATGACTTTGAGAAAAAAATAAGGATATATTGTGATAATAGAAAGGTTGTATAATGAATTAACTTAAAACCTACATATTTGATGTTTCTATAATAAATAGAATACTTACGACTCTGTATGATTTGATTTATTATCTTTATTTAATTACTCACATACTAGTAAACATCGTAACAACCAACCTTTATATCAAGACGACACAACCACAAGACTTAAAAAATTGATGATAAAATCGTAAAAAAACAAATTAAAAATTTAGAAAGATGTAAAAAAAAAACTACCTTATTTAAAAAGAAAATGATATAAATAGATGTAAGGCAGTGATTTCAAGACAAAAAAAAAATAAAATTTACCCCTTCTTGTTAACAAAAATGGGGTAAAAGAGACAACATATGAGAGAAAAATATAAACAATTAGGAGTTTTTCATAATCCTTCACTTTTTTGAATCCTAAAAATACCTATTATATGTAAAAAAAAAAATACATTTACTTTTCTTATAAAAATAATAATTTTTTTTAAACACACTTAAAATATATATATATATTTTTTGCCGAAAAAATAAAATCTAATTTCACAGTATGAATAAACTTGTGAAATAACACAATATTATGATATAATACAAAATTAATATATATTAAAAAAAATTAGATAAAATAATAGAAATTAAATTTATAAATACAAGATTGTTTTATTTTAAAAAAAAATACTTCCCAAAATATTATTTGAAGATAAATTTTTAAAAAAAAATTGATTGTTTCATATGATATGATGGGACGTTGTTAGAGTTAGGCGCATCGAAAGTGACCCGGCAGTGATTAGCAGAAGCGATTAGTTGATTAAGCGGGTTTTGGGTGAACTAGCGGGTTCGGGTGATAAACGGGTCAACCCGTTTAACACGTTTAATAAGCGAATTAGTGTTAAGTTGAACGTACTAACAGTTTATAACCGTTCTGTTTACTTATTTGTTCCTGCTTGTAGTTTCTGCGATGGTGTGGCCCAAGAAGCGCATCAGTGTAGCGACAACGATTAAACGTGATTCTTGTTGATTCGCGGGTTTGGGTGAGGCTAAACGGGTTGGGTCATAGCAGGTCAAGCTCGTTTAACACGTTTAATAGCAATTCGTGTTCGGGTTTACGTGTTTTCGCGTCGTTTAGCAAAAATGTAGTTCTTGGCCTGACAGTTTGGCCTTTAATTAGAGTTATGTTTAACACAATTCCAAATGTTATTTTCTATTTATACATTCAAAAGTCACTAAAACAGTATTTACATTTATTTATTTTCTTGGCGTAAAACCAAAACTAAAAAATAAAAAAGAATAAGAATAAGAATAGCATGGAGAAAATGAAGGAGCAAGGGAGCAACTTCGTCGTAGACTCGTAGAACCTTGCTGTGGAAGGTTTCAATTGGTTCTTTCCACTCTCTCGTGTACAGAAAACCATACTCGCCATAGAAATCTGCCAATTGTCGTTTACTTCGGTTTGACCCTCGATTATATATTTTTTTTAAAGGAAATATTGAAGGCCCCAAGAAGCTCTCCAGAAGATTCAGTTTAAGCATTTTGGTGAATTTATTATTGGGATTGAATTCCCCAACAAGCTTCTTAAATTGATAAGTCGGCAGATTTATTCACACAAATATCATAATATGAATGCTTGATTGGTTTTATTCTTCAATTTATTAATTATTGTTTTAAAAACAACGATTGAACCTTCAAAGTTTAAAAATATAGGACATCCAAAATGTTAAAAACAAAAAACAAAAACATCTACCCATCTCATATGGTAGAGTATAAGAAAAGGATAGTCTCGGATTCGAGTTCCAATAAGGATAGATTACTATATTATAATTAAAAGTATTTGTTAAAGGGATTTTATTCATATTAAACGCAAAATAATGTAAACTTGAGTTTTTAAGATAGTTGTTCGTTTAACGTGATATCATAGTCATATAGCAACAACCTTTAACAAAAGGTCCTAGATTTAAGCCATTTGTTTTGCAATTTATTTGTCTATAGAAACTTTATTTGGTTTGTTTAACTCTCGTATATATGTATGAGACTACACAAGAGTGTTAATCATTTAACATGCTATCAACAAAAAAAGATAAACATCTTTCCATAAGTCATTAGAAAACAATGCAAAATTTACAAAATACAAGTTTTTCAAATAGATATTAACAATTTAACATTTCGTTTTTGCCTTTTTATCAAATATATTATTTTTAATTAGTGAGCATATAAATTTTGAATTATAAATTACAAAAAAAGAAAAACATCTTTCCATAAGTCATTAGAAAACAATGCAAAATTTACAAAATACAAGTTTTTCAAATAGATATTAACAATTTAACATTTCGTTTTTGCCTTTTTATCAAATATATTATTTATAATTAGTGAGCATATAAATTTTGAATTATTTTATAAGGAATTTTATTTTCCAATTATTTTTACATAAATACATAAATTCAAGCTGGTTTTTTTTTCTTCACTTTGATTGTGATTATTTATAATAATTAAAATTATTTTGCAATTATTATATCAAATTTTAAAGTTTGATAGGGTTTGAAAAGAATTGGGCTCATGATTTCGCCAAACCAATGAGGAAGAGCTCAGCTGCATTGGAACCTCGGGCCTTTGACGTCATTGATGTAATTGTCAAGCGCATTTCGGCCCAAAGGCCGCTTGTGGAATGTCGAGAAGGCCCACGATGCAAATCAAACTAATCTCACCGATAAGGGGAAATAAAATAATCCCAAATAAGATTATCTTTGGAAGTCAAATAAATCTCACCAGCAAGGAAAATAAGATAATTCACGATATAACAGTTCATCCTTCAGATCAAGCCAGATCCCACCAATGAGGAAGAAAGATGATTCTAAATAAACTGCTCTTTCAATATTCCTAATCGAGTTCGATACCGATAAAAGCAAGAAATATCACCGTCCAGTAGGAAAGAATCACAATGCGCGTCAAGCGGGAAGCGTATCTTATAAATCGCTGTTCTGCAAAAATTACGTGGTGAGAGTGCCTTGAACACATTCGCCCTTTAAGCGAGTCTATCTTTTTCTCTCATAAAAGCCCGGCTTGAGCATCGGGCGGCCCGCGAGGCGAAGCCGCAGGCCCTTTTTCTTTGCGGTTTGCGGAGTGCCACATTCGGAAGCGGCGATCGGAGCCTTGAACCGGTCCACAGCGGCCACAGTTGCAGCTTGGCGACCCCAACACGCTCCAGCCCAGTCCGGTTGAAAAAAAGGCATCATCAGTTGGCGCCGTGCGTAGGAGCAGCCAGTTCCTTGACAAATAAGGCGATCTCTGGTTATTGATTGTATCGACCGGGAACACAAGCGAAGCAAAGCGATCCACCAGGATCGCGGGACCGCCCGGGGCGACGCGGACGGACCTCTTTGGCGGTCGGCGATGCAAGCCAACCGCAGAGCGGCGTGGGCTGGCTCGCCTCACCAGCCAGCCCGATGGGAAGTTCGGCAGCTCACCCGGCGGTCTGCGCCAGCGGGAGGCCTGACAAGCTCGGAAGGTGCGGCTTTCCTCCTCGCGGAAGAGACGACACAATCTCGGCATTCCCAGGGTCTTGAAGCAGTAGAGTCCCGGTAGACCCCGGGGGCAAGGACCCATGATTGGCCTGGAGAGGAGGGGGAGCTTGACGAGGCTTCGGAGGACATGTCGGGATAGAACTACGTCACCCCTCGGCCGGGAGGCGGAGGTAATCATGGGAGTAGAGGTTCAGAGCCTCCGTGAGGAACTTCCGGCTGCGTAAAGGAAGTGGTAAGGGGACGGCTCACGTCTTATGGACACCTTGGTGCGACATGCGAGTCCGTTCACGGCGAAGTGCTTCACTTCCCCTTTCAACCAAGTTCGAGAATGCCCCGAGGTGGGAAGCGTTCGATGGTGCGGAGATCAGTTGATCATCTGACACTTACGAGAATTCGAATGGAGCGCGTGGGTATTAAGACAGCGTGCGTCGCAGGCTTTTATTTATCACATTAAAAGGCCGACCTTGGCGGCCTGGTTTAACAGGAAGCTCCGCCTTCATCCAATCTCACTCATTTAGAGCTATCCATTAGTTCGTCTCTCACTTCATTGGAGCGGGGCGTATAGAAAGCGAGTTACCATCCCATTGACCATCAGTAGAGCTCGCGGGGAAAACGCTGGAGTCACATGTTCCAAGGATTCAGCCTTGAGTCTGCAAGGTAGATATACGATGAAAGGTTGCAGTCCACCGCATTCATTGCTGGATTAGAGTGCGGTCGCGGAGTCAAAGACTTGATCTTTCTATCTCTAAAAATCCTCGAAGCAAGCATGGTACGAAGTGCTCGCAAAGCGGTACATGATAAATGAAGAAGCTCTCATATCGAAGGGAGCTCCTCCACCCATAAAGAAAAAAGCGGGACGAGATGGCAGCGGGCGAATTTAATTCGCGTAGGAGAGAGGTCTCAAGAAAGATGGAGCGGTCCCGAAAATACGAAAACCTTAGAAGATAGTGCGGGCCCACCTTAACTCGAGGCAGCGATGTTATTCACCTCGGTTCACGCCCCGCCGCGGCCTCGATTATCTCGAGGTCTGCGTGAAGTACGAAGCGAGCAGTTCACGGTGGCGACTCAAATGAAGTCGGACCCGCCACAAGAGACAACACGGGTATTGCGAGTTCCGCCAGAGACTATGGTTCTGCGCGCAAATGAATTACGCCTACAACTCGAGAAGGAAATAGAGGTACTTAATACGGCGTGGGTATCTCAGGCGCTTCACTAGCCCTTGTCCGGCCTGAGTCGAGGCTCGAGCCTGAGCTCTGGCTCCGGCCACCACCACCACCTCAAACCCAGGACAACAACTTCGGCACCACTTGGTCTCGGAGAAATCCATGTGATATTGGGAGGATTTGCAGGAGGAGGGGAATCCAGCTCAGCCCGGAAGGCCCACCTACGCAGCATCAGGTTAGCAGAGGTAGTGGAAGTACAAGCCGGTGTCAGCGCCTCGCTTCGACACATCATGCGCGTTCCCAGCTTCCGGATACGGAGGGATGCCGGCACCCCCATGGCGACCCCTTGGTAATTTGAAGCGGTTGTAATGCAAGCGGTCCATCGGGTTGTCTCATTGACAACGGGGTTCGGTGACATCATCGCCGCCTCGGCGCCGATAAGATGGGCATCGAGAGGAGAGGCTGAGTCCCGTCGACTTGCAGTTTACGAGAATTCTCACGGAAAAGTATTACCCTTGAACCAATACAGGCTAATTGCTCACCTTGGGAGATCCCCATTGCGGCGGCGGCGGCGTGAGTTCGTTGTGACGCCCCATTTGCTTATAATATGTTGGGCGGACCCTCTCGTCTGATGGCATTCCACTCGAAACACCACATGATGATCGGTTTCCCTGCGGCGCGGGTAGGAATGGTTCGAGGGATAGCGGTGGCAGGGAATGCTACTCGGCATCCATGAAGCGAAAAGCGGTCGATAACATATACTTAGACGAGCTCGACATGCGCGACGAGGTACTCCTCCCGACGAGCCCTTCGAAGGCTGGAACTGTATACAGTTGGATGGCGACCTGAACATCGCTACATCGACTCCAAGGCGCGAGGACCTCAAAAGCTCTCTCACCCGTTTCGAACGGAACAAAGTATCTTGCATGAGACGGGCCGGACATGGGAGGGATTGACCCCACAGTAATCACACATAGGCTGAACGTCAGCCCATCCTTTAAGCAAGTCAAACAAAAAAGGAGAAGCTTCGCACCAGAAAGGCAAAAAGTGATCAATGAGGAGGTCGGCAAACTCCTCCAAGCAAGATCGATCAGAGAGGTGGAATATCCTGAATGGTTATGCGTGTTTTGCCAGCGAGCAGCCAGTGTGACTGCGCATCGACTTCAGTGTCAACGAGCATGCCCGAAAAGGCCAGGTTTCCTTTGCAGCGTGTCGACCTCATCGTGGATGCTTAGGCCATGAACTTCGGAGTTTATGGATGCTTTCTCGGCTACAACCATATCGGCTATGGACCCCGGGCGACCCGAAAGACCTCGTTCGTCCACGGTAACGGGGAACTATTGTTATCATGTGATGCCATTTGGGCTCAAAGCGGAGCTATGGTGGTGAATAGGATGTTCGAAGCGGATGAACAACCATGGAGTGTACATAGATGACATCTTTGGTAAAATCCCCCAACTGCCAAGCTCCTACGCCAGCACATACGGCGGCGTTCCAAATCTGAGAGAGTCTGACCTTGAGAGTTGAATCGAAGCGAAGTGCGCCTTGAATTATCCCGGTAGGAAAATTCTCTAGGTTTCATAGTCAACCGCAGAGAATTGAGGCAAATCAAACAAAATAAGGCATGCTTTCGACGTACCCATGCAGCCCTCGGGCATAAGGAGTCCGACGTCCCGACCAGGAATGATTCTTTGCTTTAAAGTAGATTGAGTATCGGTGAGTGATAAGTGTCGGCCTTTCTTCCAGAGTTTTAAAGAGGCCTTTCAATGGGATCACAGTGCGAGAAGAAGCATTCTCAGCATTGAAAAAATATTTGAACTCCCGATACGGTAAGCCCCCGTTGAGGAGCTCCTCCTCTATACTTAGATTTGTTTGGGACTTTCGGCTAGCCTTGTCCTTGTCGGGGACAAAGACGTCTGACACCAGTTTCTGCTATTGGTAGAGCTACGAGAGGAGCGGAGGAAGTAATCGAGGATGGAAAAACTAATCTTGGCGTAGTAACGCCCATTTCTGGAAGCTCCGCCCTTACTTTCAGGCTCATATCATAGAAGTTCGAACAGAATATCCGATGAAGCAAGTATTACATAAGCCAGAGACCTCAGGAAGGCTAATGAAGTGGGCCATCATTGCGAGTTCGACATCGAGATATAATAGAAAAGCGCAATAAAGGGCGGTCTTAGCGAGACCGTCGTGGAATTCATCTCAACGAGGCACCCGAGAAACGCTCAAAGCAGTGACACTCCCCATATGGAAACTCTATGTAGATGGGGCCACCTGAAACGCCACAAGGACGAGACAGATCCTAATCCTGACTGGAGGTATAGATATTGAGTACGCACTTTCGAGATTCAAATTCCAAGCCTCAACAACGAGGGGCCCGGGAATATGAGGCCGTCATAGCGGGCCTCAACCCAACCTCGCCCATTCATTGAAATTAACCGGCTAGAGTCTGTGACTCCCGGTTGGTAGTAAGACAAATAATTGTAGCCTTGAAAACGGGGGTCAGTTATTTACCGTCGGCTGCGAAAATCTATACATCACCGTATCCAGGGACCGTACACGAGTAAAATAGCCTCTTGGGCCTGAGCCAACCACTCCATCTAAAATATACCGGCTTATATTCTCATAGTTTTTCATGACTTGTTCTACAAAAGATTTATACATATTTACAAAATATTTACTTAAAGCCACATTTGGCTTTTTTCTCAAAAGCTACCTATTAGTGTCGTCTCCACGGATAGTCCTGTGCACGAAGGGAGTGGCGGGGTGAGCAAAGCCCGAGTAAGAAAGTTTTCCTACGAGGGTTACTACATACAAATCGTATGCATTGACATATATAAACAAGCAATCACACATTCCGTACAATTATTCACTATTATATGAAATATCTACATCATGCATGAGATCGACACCTCATTGCTCACCACACGAGTCCCAGCCAAGACTCCCTCACACTTGGAGCGCAAGTGTGACTAAAATGATATGTGTACTATACCATGACTAACATTGGACAACCCTCAATTTTATTTATCAAATTCTTTTTCCTTTCTTTTGTAGACCCACCCAATTTCCAGGGTTTGCAGTAGGGCATATGCGCCTTTTGCAACATTTTCACAGACACATCGTAGGAGTTCATGTCTTAGTGAATACTGCATTTGGGACTTTCTGCAGGGATACCCGACTTGCTCGCGAAAGCGTGTAATTTATCGTTTTGATCATTTGCCTTTTTCATTGAATCTCACCTTGGACTTTGTCCCATTTTCCGAGTTCACGACTAATTTACCAACAACTGGTAAATAAACCATACCTGCACCCACACGGGCGGCTGTGATGCTTGTAGTGCATATGAAGTGCATGATGCGAATGCATTTCCTCATGTTACATGCATGAATGAGCACTACATGAAACATTTACAAACCATGAAGGTAAATCAGATTTTATACATATAATCTACCTCCATGCAAACCATGTTAATACATTAAATAGCACGCATCAACATCACAATTTCCACACACTGCATGTTATTCAAGCAAGCCACAAGCCACAACTAGGTCTCTAATTTGGACCATTCAACAGGGCACTTCACCGTCCTTCACAGCACTGAACCATTAGGTTCTAAGCATCATTATCCTGACAAGCCAAACCCATGACACTTAGAAACTTTGGTTTCTATTTAAACTAACTCCCATGATCGTGAAACCGGTCATGAAATTCCTTGCCTTAGTCCCAAGACTTGAACTAATTTACATGGTCTCCATAAGCAACCTATCATTATAAAGCCTTTAGAATGCAAAGTAAACAGTAGGAAAATATCCTACCTCTTGGAGTTTATTAAAACTCACTTTTAGTCATCACCGCGTAGATCCATAGTGCTGACTTTAGTACTCCGGACTATCGAGCGTCGGCCAGCCCGAAACGAATCCTTGACTCCTTTCCTCCTTTCTCCTTTTCCTCCATTTTCTCTCTACGGATTCTTTTCTCTTTATTCCTTCTTTTCTTTCTTTTCCTTCTTTTTTTCTTTTCTATTCTTATTCTCTTTTCTCATTTCATTTTCCCTTCATTTCTCCTCATTTTCTCTTCTCTTTTTGGTCATTTTCTCTCCCTTTTTGGAGCCACCACTCATAAATTCAAGGAGAAATTATAATTCTCGAATTAAGGTCTGACTCTCATTTTCCAGTATTTTTACTCTTTATTTCTTAACTTCGTACATGACATCATGCACTCGAGTGGCTCGTTTGAGCCATGGGATTCGCTACCACATGGCTAATTACGAGCCATTCTTTCAAGTGGACCACATGGCTGCCAAGTGTCACTCTCTTGGGATGCCATGTGGCATCCCGACGCCTTGCCATGTGTGTGAGCTGCGCTTCGAAAAGCGTGAAATCCCAGGCCACCTCGGAATCGACGGGGGTCGCGTGGTAGCTAAATTCGGCGAGGCGATCTCAGCGGAGAAGAGTCGTTTAGGTCATCGAAATCTAGAAAATTCGAATTTTCGGCCGAAATTCTTATTTTACCCTTGATCCAAAATCATGGATTTTCTAGGAGTTTCTAGATGGAAGATACCTCACGAGGCCAAAAAGTGAAGATGATCTATACCTCGAAAGTGCAGGTTTAATGAAAAGTTCGTCTTGTCAGTCGAGACATATCCCACTGAAACGAGAGAACTCTCTGGCCGTGCCTTAATGCGAAACTAGCGGCGGCTTCCGCGGGAAAGACCTTAGCGGTCGGCGCTGTCGAATACCTTCTGAGGCCTTACATAGATCTGCGCCATGGAGATTTGCTGTCCGGGTCGTAGGAGTTGGATGGACCCGTTTGGGATTACATAATAAAATGGGACGTCTGCAGGCGACCAAAGAAATCGAAATTAAGGCGAGGTCGGCGGATTCACTAATCATAGGGGAAGCCTTTACAAGCGAGGTTTCTTCACACCCATCCTTAAGTGCATCGCAGGAAAAGACACTGACTATGTGCTAAGGGAAGTACATGAAGGTGTATATGGAAATCATATCGGAGCTCGGGCATTAGCAGGGAAGGTCTTAAGGTAGGGATACTACTGGCCCACGATACTCAAAGACGCAACCGACCTAGTCAGGAGATGCAAGATCTGCCAGGAGCATGCCAAGATCTCTCGCCTCCCATCTGAGCCATTGACATCAATCCATGACCACGGCCTTTAGCGGTGGGGTTTGGACATTGTAGGACCTACGCTTGGCAGGAAGACCAATGCGAATTCATCATCGTTGCAATAGATCCACTTCACCCAGTGGAGTTGAGGCTAGAACCTTTGGCCACAATCCACGAG
The DNA here is from genome assembly GCA_016808115.1 of Tetrastigma voinierianum. Lineage (NCBI taxonomy): Eukaryota > Viridiplantae > Streptophyta > Magnoliopsida > Vitales > Vitaceae > Tetrastigma > Tetrastigma voinierianum. The sequence continues at coordinate 990,862 of JAEQBH010000656.1, read as the reverse complement.
GAACAAAGATACGCAATTTTGTGTGAGCCATAATGAAAGTTTTGGTATCCCCAAGAATACAGTATCGGACAATGGAAGCAATTTGACGCCGAGTTGAGGAGATTTTTGTGCCGAGCTCAGTAAGAATTATTACTCGTCCCTAGCACATCCGCAGTCTAATGGTCAGCGAAGTCACCATTAGAACTCTTAAGGCCGCATTGAAGACCAAATTGGAAGATCTTAAGAGCGAATGGGTGGAATACCTGCAGGGTGTTGTGGGCCTCTACGAGGACTGCGAGTCGACAACCGGGAAACCCCATTTGCACTAGCCTTTGGCACCGAAGCAGTAGCCCCTGTCGAGGTCGGGTTAAAATCCCCAAGGATCGAATTGGCGACAGTTGAACACAATGATGAGCTCACTTTAGATTTGGACCTCTTAGATGAAAAGCGTGTGCGGAGTTCTAAGGCGCACGAAGATTACCAAGGAGGCGGCGAGGTATTATAACGGTCGAGCACAGGAGGAATTTGCATGCGGGGTGACCCTGGTCTTAAAGCTCTACTGACAGGGAAGAATCCGGCGCATGGAAAACTAGGCCCCATCTGGGAAGGCCCTTATCATATCCGCGTCATCGAGGCTAGGGCAATTACGGCTCCCGAGACGGAGGAGGAAAAATTCTACATCATACTTGGAATCACGGAACACCTTAGCGTTTTATCAATAGACCTCGGTTTGTAATCTTAAATGAAGCATTATCAATTTTTAGATAGCTTGATTTCGAGTGTTTATTGGTTATTTTTATTAGGCGTCTCAAAGCATTTCGGACATAGAATGATCGGAAAAATTACATGAGAATGAAAAGGTTTCATGATCAAAAGGGAAAAAGTCTCTCTTTATTCCAATCAAATTACATTCAATTACAATCCAATAGGATTATCCCAGTACACTTCAGTACCGCAATTCTTGGAGTTCCCTCAAAAAAAAAAAAAAAGCCTTAAGAAGGAAGAGGAAAGAAGAAAACGAGATGAAAGCCAGAAGAAGAGTAGAGAGGTAGAAAAGGAGAAGAAGAGCAGAGAGGTGAAGGAGAAGAAGAAAAAAAGGATGGAAAGAGTTTGTGCGAAAGAGGGAAAGAAAAAGATGAGATGTGGAAGAAAGAAGAAAGGAAGGAAGAGAATGAAAGAGAAGAAGAGAAGAAAGGAGGAGGGAAGAGAAGAAGAGCGAGAGAAAATGAAGCGACACGAGTATGCAGCCCTCTCAGGGCGCATTCCCTAGCACCAGAAGCTGGGGAATAAACATAACTCCCATAAAGGGAGACTAGGGAAAACCTGACTCCACCTGAGGAGGTCAAATGAGGCCCGGAGTCATAATCTTCAAGCGGATCCCCGACGAAGACGATCAAACCTCGACGCTTCATTTCACGCAGATTTGAGTTACACACTTGGAAGGGCAGAATCTCCAAAGTATGGGTTCCATAGCATTGGAGCCGCCATTTATAAGAAGGCCAAAACACTCGGAAATTCGCGTAATCGTTTCCAATTCTCCATGAATCAGCATTAAAGACACTCGCATCTTTCCAAAAAAAAAAAAAAAAATCAGAAGTCGAACGGGCCTCACTAACGGTTCGCTGACGAGTTCAACTACTCCGCAGGTGCCATGCACCTAAGAGTTTCGGGCCTCAACCAGCTTCAGGCCCACAAGGCCTCAAATCACGCCCCAGAGCCCAGCAAATTTCGCCTGACGAGTCGACCACTCCACAGCCGGCGGTACCCAAGAGTCGGGCTCACAGCTTTCACCACAAGGCCCCGCGCCCGGCCTAGTAGCTCGGGCCTTGACGAGCGTTCGGACCACTCCGCACGTGCCATGCGTACCCCTTAAGAGTCAGCCTGGCCAAGACTTTTCAGCCCACAAGGCCCACGCCCGGCTTCTCAAAGCGCACTCGCCAAAGGCTGACGAAGTTCAGACATACGCCGCACTGTGTCACATGCAAATCCCAAGAGTCGTCCTCCAACTCAAGCCACCACAAGGCCTCGGGCCGCCCGGGCCTCCAAAGAGGCCTTAGCCTGATGAGCCCGACCACTCGCACCAGCCACGCAGACCCTGAGAGTCGGGCCCCGGGCCTGACTTCAAACCCAAGGCTCAAACGCTCCTGACCCAAAGAATTTTTCACTGACGAGTCTCGACCACTGCGACAGCCATGTTCCTTAAGAGTCGGGCTCGGGCCAGCCAAATCACAAGGCCCGGGCCTGAGCCCAAAAGAGCCCGGGGCTTGACAGCTCGACTACTCCGCATAGGCCATGCGCACCCTGAGTCGATCGGGCCAAAGCTATCTAGCCCATAAGGCCTCCCGGCCGCCAAGAAACTCGGGCACAATTTTGATAGATCAAACTCCAAGCCAATTCAAACCATATAGCCCAGGAGCTGCTCAACCCAAACGCTCAACTCAGGCTATGCAACCAAAAAATTAGTTCAGTTCATGCGGAGCAACGCAAAATACATAAGTGGAGACAAAAGTGGTAAAAAAAAAAAAAAAAAGAACATTTATTAAGGAAAAGGCTACATATGTCCTGGGTCCCAGGCCCAGCAAAAAATAAATAAAATAAAATCAACACAAAGTAAGCGAAGAGGCGCGCGGAGGATCGACATCGAAGGAGGAGCAGTAGGGTGTAAGAAGGGAGTGGGCCTTAGCGGGGTGTCCGGCTTCTTCCGTAATAGTCGGCCAGAGAGGGACCCCTCAGCCTCCTCGTCACTAGGGATGTCAAGATTGAAGTCCAGTCCGGGTAAAGTGGCCAGCAGCCTTTCCTCTCTGAAAGTGCCACCCAGTTCCCATCGAGGCTTCAGCCTCATCCCTCGATCTTCCTATAACTTCATCCCGTTGAGCAACTAGAGTTACTTGTTGATGAAGGTCCCCACGCAGCCCAGTCACACACTCGCCTCAAAGTGCTCAACAGTTTGCTCTGAGGCTTCCCGCACAGCCCCCGGCCCGCGAATGTTTCGCTTTATCGTGCAGCTTCATCTTTGAATCGCACGTAGTTCTTCCTTAGACTCCCCAGTAGTTTTTGCCCCGGGATGCAGCTCATCCCCAACCATATGAAGCCTACATCAAGTGCATTGCTCGTCCCCCGCCTCTAGCAAGTCATTTTGTGCAACTTACAACACCCCCAACTCAAGCTCGCCGCCGCCTCAGCCATCGGGCCCTCATCTTCTACCTCACCCGAGCACGTGCCGACGTGGTATGCTTCAAATCATATTTAAGCTTCACTACCTCCTGGCCATACAACATGCCCGATCCTCAGCTTTAGTCCGCCGTATGTGCAGCCACCCTCGCCTCTTGTAAACCCGATAGCTTTGGCACGGCCTTCGTTTAGATTGGCTTTTTTGGCTAAACTTTCAAAATGAGTAGCCACTCAGCCACATCCAACAAGTAAGATCAACATCTAACACAGGATCAACACCTAATTCAGCTCGAAATCAGACAATACATGGGAACTTACAGAGGCAACCCCTCTGAGATGAGCCAAAGCTTCCCTCACCAGCAAAGCCGAGCCCGACCTCTCAGATCATAATCTTTAAGGATGGACGAGAAGGCCCGCCGCATGCTCCGCTGCTGAGGACAAGGAGTCGCCATCCTCGCTGCTCGAACCCTTCCTCTTAACTCTTCCGACCCCGAGGAAGGTGGCTTAACGCTTTATGCCAGAGGATTCCAAACCTGCGGATGGGCATGATCGCCGCCTACCGTCGATAGCCCCCCCAGAAGAGCCTTTTACCTTTGCCGTGGACCCAGGATGGGATTGCAGCCTGGTTCATGTCCACAAAATTGCAGGCGACAACATCCGCCCGATGCTCAACACGGGTAGAAGCGGGGAAGATGAAGACGCCCCAATTTCTAACCCCGTCTGTGACTCTGGCTCGCCTTCTCAATGGAGTCTAAGGTTCTTCCTCAGCTTCACGCTCCGGACTTCCGAGACAAACAGCTCCACCCTCAGAGCCGAAGCCCCTTTGCGGGCTTATACTGAAGGTCCATGGGAGACTTTTGATAATGAGGGAGGCGAAGGTCCCAAAACAAAGAAAGCAGTCGCACCTCAGCCCGAAGGGCCAGGAATATCTGACTTGATTAGCTCCGCGTAGGGACGTGGGGGACACTCAGCCAACGCCTGAGCTATGACGTCATCTTCAAGGCTGAGATCGAGTTGAGCACCTGAGAGGCACGTGAATAATGCAAAATTAGAGATATCCAATGACCTCATAAAGATTATACCAAAAACAAAGCGACACTCACGTAGATTCTCGGGGGTGGTCCAAGCAAACTGAACTCCTGTGGTGTCGCCCTTGTCGCTTGGTCATACTCCCACCTGCGTCAGCCGGACAAAGAAGCAACGCTGGTTCCGCAAAGTCAGGAGAGGGAAGATGGGAAATCACTCAGAGGAGCAAAGACGCTCGAAAATAGAGGAAGCCCTCGGCGGTTTCCTTCGCGTTAAAAAGATAAAGGAGCAAAGCTAAGCTGAACACCGAGCCCCCTGTCCCTAAAGAAAACCAATAGACCAACCAAAATAATTCTGTACCATTGGGCGAAAGTTGAGAAGGATAGATATCAAGTGCCGCAAAACCCCTTTATGAAGGGATGCAAAGCCGAAGACCATTATCTAAAGCACTTAAAGAAGCATACCATCTTAGGTACCTAAACCACATAGAGGTCAAACATCAAGGGATTCAGACTGACGCCAAAAAGGAGGCCCAGAACTCCTAGCTAAAGTGGCTCCATACGTGGACCAACCTCAAGTAGCCCCACAACGGCAAAGCATTCTGAACGACGGATTTTAGGTATTCTAACCCCCCAGGATACTTAATCTGGTCTACTCTCCCCTTACCCTTGTCCAAGGGAAAAGGGGGCGCCCTTGGAGCATCTCTCGAGGACGACCCCTGGCCGATCCAGCCTGGGAGGCGCCGGCGGCCTCGCCCCAGACCCGAATACCGAAGAGTCACCTCCAATACGCAGAGAAGAAGAGCGACCTGGACCCATGGTGATAGCAGAACGAAACTTGGTCGACTTAACCCTAACGCCTCGACGTATCGCCCGAACAGACACCAAAGAGAGAAAGACACAGTGGTCCCAGGAATAACACGGAAGAAGCTATCTCAAGAAAGACGCTAGAAAAGGACTCTGCACAAAAGGTTTAGATGGAAATTAAGGAAGAGGGAAATCCGAACTCGATAAAAGCGAAGAAAAAAGTTTCAAGATCAAGGGCACACAAGACAGAGGATGTCTGCGAAAGAAAAGGAAACTGAAATAAGTGGGAGAAATGAGCGCAAAAACCGTAGAGTCATCATTATCGCAAGACGTATGACGACGACCAAGCCTTAACTAACCCGGCCTCGAGCAGACACGTGGAAATGCATCCGATACGAGAAACGTTACAGCCCTTGCCCACGCACACCATACACAAGGGCTGGGGGGCAACTGATAGGGTTTGAAAAATGGGCTCGCAGGCCCACTCGCCAAACCCAAGGAAGAGGCACACCCATTGGAACACTCAAAGTTTTGACGCCGTACCCCGCATGAAGGCCCAGCCGTCGCCCAAAGGCCGCTTGTGGGTAATCGCAGGCGCCTGCATCAGCAAATCAAACTAAATCCCGCCGATAAGGTGTGAGACCCCGGAAAATCCAGATTCCCTGAAGGAGGGTAAAATGGTAATTTCGGTCAAAATCCGAAAATTTTCTAGATCTCGGATGACGAAACAGACTTCACCGTTGGAATCGTCGCACGAAATCTAGCTACCACGTCGAATTTCGTTGAATTCCGAGACAGTCGGAATTTCACGTTTTTCGAGGCACCGAGAGGGATGTAGGACACTTGGCACGTTTTAGTGGCCCAAGAGGCGCCACGTGTCAAGCTGAGATGCAGTCAAACATGGAGCTCAAGTGGGGCTCACATGTGACACATGGCATGATGCCATTTGAAGAAAATCTCAAGGTAGATGGATGATAAGCGCGTAACTTGCCAATCTGAATGAGAAATGACATGTGGTATCGAGATGACTTTGTCTCTTGACCAACCTTGACCCAAATCGCCAGAGAGGGAAAAGAGAGAGGGAGAGAATTAACCAAAAAGTAGAGAGCTGAGGAAGAAAGAGGGTTTTATAGAGAGAGGCTCCACCTTCTCTCTAAAATTCCCGGCGATCGGACCGTTGGCTTCCGGCGAGGCAAGGAGCAAAGTTGCTCCCCACGGCAAGGACTACACGTGGTTCTGAGCTGAGTTTCTCGACAAACTCCGTGAAACGTATGCTTTTCTCCTACTGCTTTTTACTCGCTAGCTGCTTGTGTAATGGATGGGGATTTGTTGAGGCCTGGATGGTCGTGGTTTCGGTTCTAAAAGCTTTGGACCGAAAGCTAGGAAATCCCTAGAGTGTTTTGGACAAATCTACCCACCGTCTGCGTTTTGCTTGATTTGCGTGGTGTTATGTTATTGCCATGAGAAAGTACACACATGTTGTGTGAATCTGTGGTCGCTCCAGACGAACCGCCGGATTGTGCCTTAGCCCATGTGAGCTGAGTTTATGTTGTTATTATAAACTGAATAACATGATGTATGTGATTTAAATTGTTAATATATGCATGAGTGATATATTAGCATGTGTTGAATGTGTGTGCCATTGCATTGCACTTAGGTGGGGAGTAACCCAAGTAGGGAAATTCCACTACTGGGCTTTGCTCACCCCCGGTCGTGGGACTATATCTTCGTGCAATCAAGACACACTCGGGGGATGGGACGATCCTAATCTTGAGGCGAAGAAATGGCCAAATCGGGCCTCATCTTGTATTTTGTTCTTTGTAAAATTCTGCAGAACCATTTGGCATGGTGCTGTAATTGAATACAATTGTAAATAAATCGCCAGATAAATGACATTTTTATGAGGATGTGTAGGCCCAAGTGGCCATTTTTGTGATATGTACGTGCCTCATGACATGAGACATGTAGATTTCCGCCGTTGACGGTCAACGGACACCCCGATCAAGGCCACATAAGGGAAATAATAATCCCTAATAACAGACATCTTGGTAACCAAATAAATCTCACCAAGAAGGGAAAATAAGATAATTCACCATATAATGTACCATCCTCGTAGACTAAGCCGATCCCACTAATGAGGAAGAAAGACATTATAAATAAACTTCTTTCAATATTCCTAATCGAAGTTCTATACCGGAGCAAAGCAAGAAATATCCCGGCCCAATGGGAAAGAACTTTAATCACCATCAAACTGGAAAACATATACTATAAATACTGTGCCACACCGATTCGTGAGAGAGGTAATGTGAACACATTCGTCCTCTGCGCCATCTTTTCCAAAAAGAACTCGACTTAGGCATCGGAGCGGCCACGGGCGAAGCCCCCGCCGACCCTTTTTCTTTCTGGTTTTTGCAGAGGAGTGCCACATTCAGAGTGACGATCCAGAGCCTTCAGACCAGTCCACAACAGCCCTGGTTCCGGCCCAACGACCCCAACACGCTCCAGCCCAGTCCGGTTGAAAAAGGCATCATCAGTAAAAGTAAGAGTTAAAAAATTAGACATGCTAGTTTCAATTTTTTTACTTATGAAAGTTTAAGATTTTGAAAATCACTATTATTTAAGAAAATAAAACGAAAAATGTTAAATGAGTTTAATATGAATATCATCCTTTGCGGCCTATTCCAACATATGGAGAGTCAAACAGACACTTTTCAAATAGGTAATCAATCTTAAAATTGTTTCTTTTAAGCTGAATAGAATCAAACACTTCTTGTATTAGTAATATCTAACCAAAACTCCTAAAAGTTCGAGTTCAAATCAATTACATTCCAATATATATATATATATATATATATAAAGATTAACTATTACATTCCATTGATATAACCAAATGTTACAATTACTATTAAGGTAAAGTACTGGCCCATGTCGTGTTCGCCAAGCAATAATCGCATTTGATCGCCCTCAACACTTCCAATCCAAACTTCGACAAAATAATAAACGGCCAACATTCACTAACCCATACTCAATCTTATTTATTATTCTGTGTTGCTATTAATATGAATATGACCCATTTAATTTGATTATTTAAAATAATAAAATTATAATTAATCATCCATGTTTAACACAAATAACTTATTAAATTTAATATGTTTATTAATTTTATTATTTATAATAATATGAATTTTATAACATAATCTATATTTAACACAAATAACCTATTAAATAGGTTAATTAATTAATATAATAATTAAATAGTCAATCTGATCAAATTGGTGAAATAAAAAGCTAACACAAAGCATTTACTCATTTATTAAACGCTGTTAGCGGGTCAACACGACATGCACTAAACACGATTATACTCAACAACCTCGTAAACCGTATTCGGTCACAGACGTGTCAAATTTGCGAATTTCTAATTATTATATCATGTTGATAAGGTCAAATATTATCAATTATTATATCTTGTAGGTAAAATCAAATAAACCATAATCAAATATTTTGTTTCTTTCTTTGAAACTTATAAACAAAACTATAGACATTTAAATATATAAATAGGGAACAAATATACAAATTAGAGAGAGAAGTTTCAAACCCATGACCACCCCCCATAGGACTTTGCTTTGATATCATATTAAATAATCAACTCTTTTAAAAACTCAAGTTAATAGGATTTGATTTGATTTAATATGAATATCTTGTTTGGCAGTGTATCAAACTAGCATTAAGTTGAGTTTTAAACCGAAATAATTTTTTTGAAAAAAAAATTATTAAATTAGTTTGAAAACCAAAATAATTATCAAAATAATGCGTAATGCTGCTGTCAGGCACATCAACAATTGGCTAATCAAATGTTTAAGTAAAACATCAAACAATTTGAAAAATTTAAACTCAATTGCTGCTGTCCTTGGACAACAACATTTGATAATTTTAATTGTCTTTGTCCATAACAACAGCATTTGACAATTCCAATTGCCGTTATCCACGACAGCGATATTATGCACTACTTTAACAATTATTTTGGTTTCTAAACTAATTTAATAATTTTCTTTTTTAAACAAATTATTTCGGTCTAAAACTCTATTAAGCTAATCTTCTTGCTATATATGAAGGAATCGTTTAAAATTGCCGACTGGAGTCTAAATTTAAATGTCTTGTAACTGTCATCTTAACTTAAGTCATTGAAATTGCATGTCAGTTCAGATTTGTCTATTCTATTATTTTTAGTTCATCCTCATTTTGCATGTAAATTTAGGGGATTTAATTTACAATTTATGATATTTAATTACTTAATTAATTAACTTGTCTCATTTATTTAAGAAATTTTTTAAATACATATTTATTTTCAATTCATTTTTTTTTACTATAAACGAGTATTATATTCTCATGTACGTCCAACTTAATTATCACTGAGCCAAGCCTTATTTGCTATTTTTAATTCACTTTTGAATTCGCTTTTTAAATCATAAATTATTTCTTTAATTCTTTCTTATTGCAATTGAAAATTCTGATTTTGTTTGTTGAAGTAAATTCTATAAGCTTCCAAAACGTTTCATATACCATATTTTGAATATATTGTCACAGGCTATTTATGTGCAATCCATCATTTACAGTGCATAAAATTATTAAATTTAAATTATATTTTTTACTTTTATTCATTTTATAATAGATAATTCTAATACTTTCACTCTCTTTTTACAAGGAATTAAGTTTGTACCCTGTCGGAAACCCATTATTATTAGTATTTAATTATGGAAAAATTATGTTATGATTTATCAATATGATTCTATTTAAAAAAAAGTTTATGATGAATGGAAATCATGGACAAATTAATTCATTTAAAAATAATTTATATTAAGTGTTTTGTTTTGAAGGGGGTAGTTCTTGTTCACCTTTTTGACAATACTTAGAAAACCAAAAAAAATAAACATTTTTTTTTAAATAACAGATTTTGAAATGTTCTATTAAAGATTAGTTTCATGATCCAACTTTGTTTTTTTTTTTTTAATTTTATTTTATATTAATTTAGGATTTTGTTAACAGATTAAAAAAAAATTCTGAAAATCATAGTATAAAATCAAACACACAAATCCTTCTTGCCCAATAACTCATAATTATTCTATAAGCATTCTAGTATAAATCGTGAACAAAAATTCATCAAAAACCAGAAATTTTTCTAAGATTCTAATGATAATTCAGAAATTGAAAAACTAAAGTAGCATATAATACTTTAATGCAAAAAACTCATACACTTTTTTTTAGTATCATTAGCAAGAAACTTACATAACTCCAATTTTTCAATAATTGCAACGAAATGAAGAACCCATATATGAATATAAAGATTTTTTAAAAAATAAACCCCAAAATGTCTTGAGCAAATCTAAGAAAAATATAGACAAATTGAAGAATAAATAACCGGGCTAATAAACATCTTGAGCAAATTGAAGGAGGATTAAAAAACATAATTTTGTTTTGAGTTTTCAGACGTTAAAAAAAAATGCTTTTTTTCTATTTTTATTTTTTTGGGTTTTCTAATCAGTAGTAAAAAAAAAAAGTATTTTTGGAACAAAAACTCTTTTCCTCAAAACAAAATATCTAATATGAATTATTTTTAATCTTTTTTAAAATAAAACACTTAATATAAATTATTTTTAAATAAGTTAACTTGCTCTTAATTTTTTATCCTTATAAACTTTTTTTTAAATAGAATTCTATTGATAAACTATAGAATAATTTTCCCAATTATAATATGAATATAAAAAATAAAAAGGGTGTAAGAACTAAAATGGCATTTTCCTTCATATTTTTGTAGACTTTAGTTGGGAAAGTGGCGGAGATGAAATTGACAAAGGAAGGAGGAAACGTGGGGCCCTCAATTCTTTAACCTACTCTCTCCATGTCGTCATCTAAATGACGTCATGATTCAATTTCTAACATTACCCATTGATTCCTTTCCTTTCCCGCCTTCTTTGATTATTCCGCTCCTACTGCCAAATTCGTCCTTCGAATCATTTAGGACTCTTTCTTCCAAAAGGAAAACACAATTTCTTAAGTCAATGAATGTTTATCCAACTTCCTTACTTGAATGGGATAAGCTATGAAGCACCTGACATTTGTGTGGATGACTCAAATATTCATGTAGGTAATCAAAATCCGATTACGTGATAATTATGTGAGGGACTTGAGCTCAATAAGAAAGAAGATAGGGCATGGATTCCCCAGCCTCAATTACTCCTGCATCAGATAAAACGCAGACGGATAAGTCAGTCAAAATGCATCGTCCCGATCAGAAGATAAAGCAAATGGAGCACGATTACGCCCACTCGGCGTACATTACAACGTAGTTACTGCAATTAATTGATAACATACACATGTAGAGTGGTCACTTCATATAAACACCCATCTCAAAACCGTCCACCATGTAATCCCCCCACGATGAGTATATAATATATGGAGATATACCCGAAAAGGGGATCCGATTTTTTTCTTCTTTTAGAGAAGTAATAAACAAATTATTTTGGAAGGAATTTGAGCCGTTTCTTGAGTCATTTCCATTGGCACTGTCTCACAGTGGGAAATGTAATCTCACGCTCTAACCGGGCGAAGACAATCGGAAATTGACTTCCCAAGCTGATTCAATAGGAAGAGATCCCCCTAGTTCTAAGCTCACGCTTGAACAACGATCACATCGGGAGCCACGTCGAGAGATCGCAGAAATCTCACCAACAACAGTTAGCCTATTTCTTAGTGACTAACGTTGCCCTGCACGAAGAAAATGCAACCTTGCAGAAGGCGACCACCACTCCTCACCCTGTCAACCCGAATGTGACCCGCGACCCTGCATAGTCTGAATCCACGGATAACTTTTCTCGTCCCCATCGCCGGACCATCTTCATGTCAACAATCCCCAACCCATTAAATCTCCTTCCCATCGGAGAGGTTTGGATCCTGCATTGGGCGCATTGGACGACATGTCGTCGTCCCCGCCATGTTGAACCAGGATGCCCCGCCGCACTTCGCTTTGCCTAAGTTCCAAATGTATAGTGGTCTTCAAGACCCTTGTAACCACCTTATGCACTTCTTCTAGATAATGACGCTATAAATGGGTAATCATGCTCTGCTGTGTAAAGTTTTCCCGTTCAGCTTAGCAGGCCCCGCCCTATCATGGTTTCACCGCTTAGCTCCAAATACGATAATTTCCTTCATTTGCTTCTTTGAAAAGTTTGTCACTTAATACATGTGCTAAGTCATGAGAAAGTAGAGCATCAACACTCTTTTCCACATCAGGATGGGGAGATCCGAGTCCACAAGGACTTTGACAACGCGTCGTAGTCGCATCCTCCAACTCTGATGCCATAAGCCCCTATTAATCATTCCGCAGAGGCAGTTGAAATGCCATTCGCCCCACACCCAATTTTTGATTCACGCCATTGCATCCCCACTGTACCATTGACGAAGCCAGTTCTTAAAGGGAAACCAAGACGCCATGCTCGAGGATGACATCAGCTACCATATCAAACTAACAATCGCTACTACATCATTCGGCACTCGCCACGATAGAGCAAAGGGAAGAGGGTCGATGAATGTGATATAAGGGATAAACGCCGTAATTCAGAGATTTGAGGACGACGAATAAATATCATATTGACGTCAGATCTGAGACCAGCCGCAGAATATGAGGCGTGATAGCAACACGAAATGGAACCTAAACCTCGTTACGCAGGTCAAAACAACAAAAAAAGATGACACGTCAACTAAATAGCAATGACAAATCGAGGATTGCTTCGCTGAGCATGAGGATTTCAAAGTTGCAAAGCCTCTACAATTGCGTCTCCTATTCGGCCCGGACGACTCGAGCAGGTAGGCTTGGGAAACTCTCCCTCCCAACCTCAAATAAAAGTATTTTCTCCATTTTCATGAAGAAGTACTTTCAGTAGATCTCCTTGAGACGTTTGTATCCTTAATTTAAGCACTAATAAAAGTTACATCGTTTCTATTTCTCCATGAGATGATTTTGCAAAGCTTAAGCTAAATACTCATCCTAGCCTTAGTGCAAAGATAAGTCCCTATAAAACCCGAAATTCGAATTTCAAAATGGTAAAATGGTAATTTCGGTCAAAATCCGAAATTTTCTAGATCTCGGATGACAAAAAGGACTTCACCGTTGGAATCGTCTCGCGAAATCTAGCTACCATATCAAAGACATGTGATGTGACAAAAGTCACATACTACATGTACCCATGTGACACATGTTACATGATTAGTAGAGATAGCATTTAACGACTTGATAGTTCTATTGTCAAAAATCCAAACTAAGGGACAAGGATGAAATTTTTGGAAAGTTTAAATGAATAAAACAAAAGAGTATCAATTTTCTTCTTCAACCTAAAGCAAAATCTGCAGAGTCGGGTTTGAGATTTGCAGAGAGAGAGAAATAGTGACTTCTCTAGATTTCACTTCTAATCGCTTCGCCTCGCCAAGCAAGAAGCAAAGTTGTTATACGCGGCAAGGGCTACGCGTGGGCACTAATTTTATGGAGTTCCGACAACTCTAAGAGGTAGGGATCTTTTCCTACTTGATTTATTCTTTGGCTAAGAGCCATTTTTTTGGATGGGGATTTGTAGAGGCCTGGATGACCGTGTTTTCGGTCATAAAATATTTGAACCGAGTGAACAAAATCCCTACTTGTGTGGCCGTGAACAATGCCGACCCGAGGGTTTCACTGTTCACGTGATATGTTGTGTGATTTTTGTATTGTCGGGTGATTCAAAATAAATTACTTGGATTGTTATTAGCTCATGTGAGCTAATTTTGATGTTATTGATTGTGAATTGAATAACATGAATTGTGTGAATTAATTTTGTTAATATATACATGTAAAATATATTAGCATGAATATTTTGGAAATGACATAATGCATTCCAGGGTGCAATCTGGGGCAATCATTAGATGGTAGGTGTGAGTGTACATGACATGAAATAAATTGGAAGAAAAATGAAAAACGGTTGTGAAAGGAATTTCATGAAGATTTTCCAAGAATTGCCTCGAGAGGGTCCAAATGGGGCCTATCTCGGATGACCTATGACTATTCGAAAATGTGATCTAGCAATTCGCCGAGGGTAATCCAATATTTATCGAATCTCAGTAAGTTTTCGAAAAATCTTTGTTTTGAAAATTGTATTTTGTCATTCGCTTAGGCATGAGGGAGTCGGTGATGACTCAGTGATACGTAGATTGGGTACATGTAGACATTGGCGGATCATGTATTTGCTTGAGTGTGATTGTTTGTCATGATACGCGTGACTAGAAAGGAGTAACCAGAGGAGATTATCACTATCGCTCATTTTTAACCCGCTGGCGGATCATTTTTCTGCTACAATGGAGTGTAATAGAGGACGACGCCACCAGAGGCTTCTCTTCGCTTTTAAGAAAGCCGATATGTGGCTTGCAGATACTTTGCATACGATGTATTGTGAACTTTAACTCTTTTTTAATATATGTTTGAATTAAGAGTGATTTATTAATCCTCGGAACCATGTAAATATATTGGCTGCCGGAATATATTTTGTGAGTATTGATGCATGGGCCCAAGTGGCCATTTTACTCATTTTTATCCGTATATGGACCCGGTGTGGTCAGTGTAAAATGTTGGGACATGTTGTGTATCTTGGGTAGAGCTCCTCATACAAAGGAGACTCTGCCCGATTTTCATGAATGGTGCTCCAAGCACCCGGCATCTCACGAACATTATGCGGGTCAGACGTGGTTGTCACCTGGTCCCCAGCCAAAAGTCACACCCTATACAAGTATTTCTCCATGAGATGATTATGGTAAAGCCTTCACGCATCAGCCCTCGATCGTTTCCTGCCCCCTGGAAGATAAGGCCCTATAGACATTACTTCTCCATTATGAGATGATTATTCTAAGTCTTTGGCAGCTAGCCCTTGAAAGCCCTTGGCCTCAAGCAGCATAAGTCCCTACAGGCGCTATTTCTCCCTTTTTATGAGATGATTGTTTTAAGACTTCGGCAGCTAGCCCTCAACGACCATAGGCCTCGGGTAGCTTAAGTCCCCTAAGACATCCTTTTCATTCTTATGAGATGATTATTTTATGCCTTTGGTGGCTAGCCCTTGATGACCCTAGGCCTCGGGCAGCTTAAGTCCCCACATACATCGCTTTATGCCTTCAACGGTTAGCCATCTACTGTCATAGACCTCAACGACCAAACGACACGTTCTTAGGCAAGGATGTGTAACGCCCCAAAAATACCCTAGACTTTTTATTATATATTCCGGGTATAAATTGAGCAAAACTTGAGTTTTTTCTGGAAAACTGATAAATTGTTAAACTGATAAATGTGAAATGAATTTGTGAGCCTATGATTAAGTATTATATGCTAAAATGAGAAATTGATTGAATCAAAAATAAAACCCAAGTGAAAATGGAAAACTGAATGTGTAAAATGAAGACCTAAGGGCCTAATGAGAATGAGATTAAATGCCAAATGAATTAAATGATAAATGAAAGTGAAATAAAGAGTTAAAATGCCAAAAATGGAAAATGGGATTTAATGATGTGCCAAACATGGCCTTATAGTGGATAGGTGGTATTAGACCACATTTGGTCTAGAAACCTTCATTTGTGCAAAAACGCTGGAGTATGGCAAGGAGAGAGAGAGTAAGAGCCAAGGTTTTGAGGATGGTGTGAATCCTCCATGTTTATGTGCAAGGTCTTGCAAGGAGGAAAGAAGAAGGAAGTTAAAGCCTGGCAAAGTGATTTGCAAGGTAAAGAATAAAAACCTAGAATTTCTTTAATGATGTTTAAGAAACTTTAATCCATATCCACGGGTTTTGCTCATGTTGGTTTAGATAATATTAAATGCTTTGGGAGAGTTTTTTCTGCTAATTTGTTTTGAGCTTTGAGAAAATCACAAACAGCAAATAGTGAAAAAATCGTGCAAAATCGCGCAGTTAAGGGCCAAAATGGCTAATTCCCACTGTTCATTGCAATGAGCTATGCTAGTTCTATGCTGCGGCAAAGACACTGTTCATAGAGGCAATTTTCGGATTTTGTTTCTGAGTACCTTGGATTTCTTGCACCGATAGTTTAGGGACCCTAATAAATGATCAATGGGGTTTCAAATATAGATAACTAAGTGAAAAAAATGTATTGTACCTCGCCGCCTCGGCGAAGCGAAGTACAATTAATTGTTCAACCACTAAGAGTGGAGAATTTGTATTTGACTAGGTGTGTGAAGATAGACAAATAACCTCGAATTTTAGGACCGCATCGTAAAGAGACAAGAGATCGACAAAGTAATTAGTATCGAAAGAGAGGATCTATAAATCGGGTTTGTTCCGTTTTGTCCTGCTTGTTCGTGACCCAATTCCCATTTCAAGTTCTATTTGTGGAATATATATTGATTTGAATTATTTAGTATTTGAAATGTTTGTCAACATTCGATGTACGCGTATTTGAATTCAAAGTGAATTTATCAGAGCAAGGAGTAAATCGATTTGAAATGTATTATTTGAATGACCAAGATGACGGATTCACTAACCAAATTGGCCAAGTGAAGGTAATCGTATTTGTTAAACGTGAAATCACATTACTACCGACGACAACAAAGATGTGATCTTCACCAAATCGAATCCGCTTGAATGTTGACTTTATAGTCATATGTGATGGTAGTAATATCAAATGCAGAAATCAAGCATTGCTACCAATGGAAAATCGGACAGGATTCACCAACCTAACTGCTGTGAATGCTGTTGGAGTTTATAGTCAGTATGTGAAATCGCAATCTAGTGTTTAAAAAAGGATGTCAAAAAGTGTATTTGTATAAGTATCTTTACATTACAATAGACATTATAAAGGCATTATTTTGGGATAAATGCATGATTCGGGATTGAATCAAATGGAATAGAGAATCAGATATAACCACTAAGCATGAAAATGCTTAGCGATTGCTTTAATCAATGCGCAGTACTGAGGTGATAGGTGTTGATTGAAAGCCTTAACCTAAGGTCAAGGAGCTCGTGAGTCATCCGTAAAGTTTACAGAAGATGCTTCGCCACATGCATCCTCACCATTTTTGAGTGACGATATATTTGGTAAAATAAAAGGAGTTCAACTCTGAAATTATTTCACCTATATCCGAATACGATTTTGATATTATGTTGTAACCTAGTATAAAAATGCCATGTTCGGGGTAAATGCATATTTTGTAAAAGAATCAGAACGTTTACGGCCATCAAATTGAAACCGCTTCTACAAAGGTTTGAGAATGAAAATGCTTGTATTAATGAAATGTATTTGATAAATGGATTTGATTAATGGCTTCGGTCTGGCATCCCCGAGTTTCGGTCTGGATCCGCCAACCGGGTCAGACTAGGCTCGGGGGTCGCTACAGGATGACCCACTCTAGCCAAGCTTCCTCCAAAACCTTCTTCAGTTGAGGGACCCGAGAGTCGGCCTTCACCTTATTGTACATCTCTCGAGCCCCCTCCCACATATGGGACTTCGCTATATAGGCACCAAATATGCTCATATGTAAAAGTTACTATATCTAGAATTGTCATCTGTATAAGACAGGACCAAGGAGGTGTCAGGACCACGATGACTTTTGTGGCACGCAACAATCAAAGAGTCTAGCGTCATTCCAACCCTAATGGCTTAAAAGACACCAGTGGCTAGTGGAGTCGATAAGTTGGCATCCCACGTGGCATTCGTGGTGTGGACCCAACATTCAAGGGTAGGTGACCAATCCGTAATCACGCGGATAGTCATGAGTTAATCTGCGCCCAACAAACAGAAGATGGGGTGCATGACTCGCCAACTGGCACCGAGCATCAAGGAGGAGACGGATCGAGTACCGAGCAACAGCTTCAGACGTACGCCGGAGATAAAGCAAACGGAGCATGCGTGGCTGTCCACCTCGAAGCAAGCATTACTTGTCAGAGGTTACGTATAAAACTAACGGGTAACGTGAAGATATCGAGGCCACTATAAACGCCATCTCATACCGTCCAACATGTAACCCCCCACGATGGATATATAATGTATAGGGATATACCTGGAAAGGGGATGATCTGTTTTTTTTTTTCTTTTGGAAAAGAAATAAACAAATTATTTTGGAAGGAATCTGAGCCATTTCTTGAGTCCTTTCCACTTTCAAAAGTCTTTTTTTTTTTTTTTTGAAAAAAACTTCAACTTCCTTAGTCAATGAATGTTTATCCAAATTTTAATAAGTATTAACTTTTTTCATAATTTTTTATTTATATTAATAAGAGCGTAATAGAGAATAACTATAAAGAATTGAGAAAGAAAATAAAATTTAAAGTATAAATATAAAGAAATGATCCGAAACTCTAAATATTGGTTAACCCTAATCGCTTATCTCTTTCTCTTATCTTGTTCTTTCTAGACCCTTTTCTTTAAGTAAGGAAGTGTGAAACCCCGAGAAAATCTAATTTCTCGAAAAATGGCAAAATCGTAATTTCGTAAAATCACAGAAAATTTTCTAAGTCTCGGTGTGAAGCCGGACTTCACTTTGTTGGGAATAGTCTCGCGAAATCTAGCTACCACGTCAATTTTCGTCGGGTCGAGACGATCGGGTACCGTTTTGAGAAAGCAGGCGTCGTGTAGGACGCGGCGAGAATTTGGGTGGCACACGATTGTATTGCCACGTGTCAAGCATCAGATTCAGTCAACTTGAGCTCAAGGTGGGGCCCACGTTGACACATGGCATGATCCCATTGGGTAGAAAAGTCAAAATCAAAGAGAAAGGACATGGGTGACATTGTTTGAGTTGTTAATGATGAAGAAGACAAAATGTTGAATAGTGGTCTTCTTCCTTAAGGAGCCAAAAAAAGAAAACGTGAAGGGGAGGAGAAACATTACAGTGAGCTTAGGTTTTTATTCTTTAGAGAGAGAGGGAGTGACTTCTCTCTAAGATCGATTAAAGTCAGGACCATCAGTTTTCTTAATTTGAAGGAAAGTTGTTCTACGCAGTGAGGACTACGCGTGGACACCGGTTTTGGGGAGTTTCGACAAACTCCGTGAGGTAGGAGTTTTCTCCTACTTGGTTTACTCTTGATTTAAGTGTTTTGTAATGCTTTAGTTGATTTAGGCCGTGAGTGGCCGTTTGATGATCAAAACTTGGGGCCAAAATGGCAAATTTTTGGGCTCTGATTTTTGGGCAGGTCACGGTTGTTTTGTTTATGTGTTTGTGTTATGCAATAAATTATGTTTTAGTGTGTATGAGTCGAAATGGCCATGGTTTCGGGTTCACAAAGTGGAACCCGAGGTTTGATGAAGTGGGTTTGCCCATGAATGACCCACTTCTTTGGAGCACAGGGCCCATTAAAAAGCAGGTCTGGGTTAATGGAGTGGACGAAAATCGTCATTATGAAATGAATGAAGCGAGTTGTGTGATAGATGAGTTATTACATGAACTAGGCCGTGTTAACAAGAAGCCATAATTATATAAAACATAATTATGTGAGTAGGCCATTGGAAATGGAATTGTGATTAATTCAAGTGAGCTAATTTGGGTATTGGTTGATTAATATGTTGGTATAAATTGTGGTATGATTGCAAATTTGAGAATGTTGCATAATTGATATATTGGTATAAATTGTGTTGAATTGGCATAATGCATTTCATATGCACCGGGTAACCTAGAAATTAGGTGTGAGTGCATGACATGAATTTTTTGAAAAACGAACATAGTTGCGAAAGGAATTTCACAGGATGATTTTCCAGAGAATGGTGTTGGGAGATAGTCCAACAGATCATCTCGGATGAGGATCATGACTGTTTAGGAAAGTTCTCCAACATATTTGCCTCGGAGGGTAGTCTCATATTTTTACCGAAACTTGATAGTGTGTTTTCGAGAACAACAAGTTTGTTTTGGCGATTATTTTCTCATACATAGCTTAGCGAGTGTGAGGGAGTCGAGTGAGGACTCGAGACATGTAAACATTCAAAGTAGGATGCGCATTTACTTGAGTTGAGATGTTTCATTGGATCGTATATATCACACTTAGGTGGGGAGTAACTCATTTAGGGTACTTCCACTACTGGGAGATAGCTCACCCTGTCGAGGGAATATTATTTAAGGTACAGGGAGCGTTCGAGAAGACGGCTCATCTTAGAGGCCAATTTTGAAGAAAGTCGGGTTGTGGCTTTGAAGTTTTTGGAATAACATATCTTATTAAATTATGGATTTTTAACCTGTATGTTTGAAGTAAGTGATCTTTAACTCTTTGAACCATGTAATATAATTGGTTGAATGTATTTGGATGGGTATGACATGTAGGCCCTAGTGGCCATTTGCTCTATGTGTGTGTCTCGTGATCTGAGGCATAGATTTTTCGAGGGTTGTGGTGAGTCGTGGTGGGGTTTTGGGCGTGTGAGGAAGGGAGTGAGCTTTTTGGTCATTCTATATCTCTTTCTATAATTTTTCTTTTTCAATAAAGTGGTTATTACACAAGAATCTGAATTTTTAATTTGGTTTTTTCGTGTTTTTGTTGTTATCTTGTGCGTCATGTGGTTTGTGTCGTCTTAATACAACAGTTTGGTTTTCGCCGTTTTTCTGCGACGCTTTCTTACGTGTGGGTGATCTAGTTATAGAACTTGAGTCATATGTATTCTTGTCATCATAGAATTATCAAATATATAGACTTTAAGCCGATTCATTATACTATTAACCTCTTGGATGTTGCGTTATCTTCTAAAGTTTTTAGCGAATTTGTCTAATGTATTGATAGTTTTTAGTATATAGATTTTTTATGAGATATTCCAACCAAATTTTTTAAAAATTTAGAGGATGTTTGATGAAATAATTTAATAATTTAATACGAGTCATTCAATAAATCAAATATACTTTAATAAAATAATTTAAAATTATAATATATAGTTATTTTTAACTTAAAGTATTAATTAAAATAGCTAATTTATTATGAAATGGTTTTAATAGTCATTGCATTCCATTACTTTGGATTTAGAAAAGCTTAGGGATAGATGCATGTACCTTATTTGATCAAGAGGGAAGGAACAAAGTAATTTAAAATTCCCCTATAGAAACAAAATATAAAGTAAATAGATGTAAAAAAAGAATAATTTAAAGTTCCCAATACTTTACAATGCAACCAGCTGAGGCAAAATGAAATTGATTGAATTAGTTAGATTCAATTAATCCAAGTATATATAGACTCTCTTTTCTAGTTACATGTTTTTAATTGATTGATATTAAATCTCAATTTATTGAAGATTGGTTAAAGAATAGTTGAGACAGTTCAACAATAGTAACTTCAATATTGGATCAATAGTTGATCGACCAACTCCAAACTGCTATTAATAACTATTCTAGGCTTTCAACTCCCATTTCATTGTTTCAAACTTCTTTCCTTGTTGAAGAAAAGTTCTAAATCATTCTTGAATATTATTTGATCCTTAGAAGAATGTTTTTAGAGTCCATATGCTTTCACTATTGCATTTTGATCTTATTGTACCATTCATCTTTAGTTTACTTATATTTATTACATCAAATTATAAATCAATAGTTGTATTCTTATCCAATATTTTTCTTATATATCTGCTATTACAAGGTTAATGTAACTCAAACGAATTAATATTTATAAATATGAAATTATAATTAACTCAAGATTGAGATTAAAGTAAAATCTATGCCTATGAGATTTAATAAGTTTGACAATTGTTTAAAATTAATTAAATCTCACTTTTGATCATGCTCGATATGTAGACAAATTACACAAGTAAATTTATACATAATCAAGACAAATTATTCAATGAATTTATTACAGTGTCCAACTTTATTTATCAATTGTTAACATCATTATTTAATCATAAGATAACTTGTATTTATGTCTTATGTGATTATCTATAAAAATCACATGAATACATATAATATGATTAAAATTCTGATGCAAACTAGATATAACGAAATACCTCAATAATTTTATTATCAGAAAATAAAAATATAATAAACACATAATATGCTTTGAAGAGAGTTTTAGACGGAAATAATATGTTTGAAAAATAAATATGATTAAATTAGTTTGAATGCCAAAATAATTACCAAACTACTTCGTAATGCCGTTGTCATGGATAACCGCAATTGGATTTCATAAATCTGCCAAAAGCTGCTAACCATAGCAGCGGCAATATGAGTTTAAAATATTCAAATGCCGTTAACCATAACAGCGGCTATTGTATTTTATAAATCTGCTAAAAACCGTTAACCATAACAACGGCAATTAGACATGTTCAAATGCCGCTGTCACAGATGGGCTTAAATTGTATAAATCGTGTTGGGAATTATATATATATAATATATATATTTATTGGTGTGAATGGAAATGAGGGGTTTTATTATCCCACATTGATTGACTCCACAGGTATTACGAATTTTGAGTTGCACCCCTTGGTTTTATATAAATTCGAGACCCCCATTTAAGATATATATTTTTGTACATTTGAAAAATCGAGACATTGCATTTTCCTTTCTCTCAAATTCTTAGTCGTGTGATTCCTCCGCTCTTTGCGTTAGAAATTTACGGCGTTTGAAGTACCGCTACCACTGGTAAAGGTTACAGAAACCGTTCTATCTGGGAGAATTATTCTATTAACCTTGGAGTAGGGAATAAAATTCCTTAAGGCTAATGAGTGGTCTGTTAGCTCAGTTTATTTACATGCATTTGCTTATGATATTTTAATTTATTTGTTAAAAACTTTATTATTTTAATTGGCACAATTTTATTTTTTTATTTTTATTTTTGGTTATAACTTTATTCATTTTAATTGCTTTCAATTAATATAAGTTTATAATATTATTTAATTGCTATAAATTAATATAGAGTAATGCAGATAACAATCTTAAATTTTATTTCATTTATTTATTATTATTTCCATCCTTATTTTAATTTCTTCCAAGACTAAAACCTTTGTGGTTTTCTACTTGGAATTATTATTTGTTTCTTTATTTTAAATCGTTTCCAAGACTAAAACCTTTGTGGTTTTCTACTTGGATTTATTTATTCATTTATTTAATTTCGGTTCTATTATTATTATTATTTTGTTGGAGACTAAAATCTTTGTGATTTTCTACTCCTACCGAATTAAAACAACCATTAGTTTCTCAAATTTAGGAGACTAAAATCTTGGATTTCTCCTATCAGATTAAAACCTTTGTGGTTTTTACTGAAATAAATTTCGTAGGAGATTAAAATCTTTGTGATTTTCTACTCCAAGTTGATACTAGTAATTTTTATAATAAAGTATTGGTTTAATTTTGAAATGGGATGCAGAATGAATCTTTGTTCGAAATAAGTTCTTTTGCAATCTGCACCGTGGAGAAACACAGCAGTTTTAGATGTAGACTTCAAAAGATGGCAACAAAGATGTTCTTCTATCTAACGACTCTAAGTGCAAAAGTTCATCAAAGAAGAGGTTCCGAACCGAATGAACAAGTGCCCAAAAAAGATAGATTTCTTGTGATTGAAGCTGGAAACATTTCGACTTCCTTTGCAGGAATTATATTTTGAGCGGGTTAGATGATATTCTATATAATGTCTACAACAATATTAATACCAAAGAATTATAGGGGCTTGCTTGAGAAAAAGTATAGGTTTGAAAGGCAGCTGGTTCAAAAATTGCCAAATTTCTTGATTATAGATGGATTGATACCAAGGCTGTTGTGGCGCAAATCGAGAACTTCAAGTAATAATTCCACGATCTTCTTGAAGAATGATTATTAATGAAGCGTTTCGAAATAAATTTGCATTTATAGAAAAAGTTACCTCCGCTTTGGAAGGACTTTAAAAATTACTTGAAACACAAGCGTAAGGAGATGGCGGCTTGAAGACGATTGTCGATTAAAATTAGAAGAAGGCAAGCGAGGCACTCTTTGAAAAAAAAAGAAGCCTTAAGCGATCATCCCGTATCGAGACGAATATAGTTGAATTTGCTCCTAATGAAAAAGCGAAAGAAGAACTGCTGGTCCGAAGAACCACAATAATAGCAATAAAAAATTCAAAGGAAGTTACTATATTACCAGTAAATCGGGACATAGGTCCTCGAATCTTAGTGCACCTAAAAATAAAAATAAGAATAAAAATTCAAGCCAATGTCTCTAAACCGATGATATAGATATTGAAGATTGTGTGCTGCTTTTTTCTTTTCAGGAGTGCAAATTATTTAGGGAAACCTAAAGGAATGGTGGATTGACTCTGCTGCTACCCGCCATGTTTGTGTGCTGCTCGAAGGATGTTTTCTTCCTATGCTTTGGCCGGACTGAGGAAGAGCTACATATGAAATTCTTAACTTCGAGATAGAAGAGGCTGGAAATATTCTCTGAAAATGACGCCGGGCAAAACTCGACACTAAAGAATGTCACTCCCTTGTGCTGAAATCCGTAGAATTTGGTCTCAACATCACTTACGGTCAGAAGCAGTTTAAGGTTGTATTTGTTTACGATAAAAGTTGTAATAAGTAAAAATGATATGTATGTTGGAAAGGGTTGTATCTTAGCGATGGCCTTTCAAGCTCAATGGCAACCGATCAATAATAATAGAATAATGATTCATGCAGCATTTACTTAGGCGAGGATAATTTATGGCATGCGTTTGGGACATGTTAATTACAAATCTTTACGAGAAAATGATAAACATGGAAATATTGCCAAAGTTTGAATGTAATAAATCAAATGTCAAAATTATGTGTTGGATAAAATTTGCAAAACATCCTTATAATTTAGTTGAAAGGGTGCGAACCTTTGGACTTGATTCAATACGGACATTTAGATATGAAGTCAATACCATCTCACGGTGGGAAAAAGTATTTCATAACTTTGTGTGATTGCACCTAGATATTGTTATGTATATTTACTTAATAGCAAAGATGAGACAATGATGCATTAAACAATATAAATTGAGTTGAAAATCAACCCAATAAAAGATTAAAATATTCGAAGTGATAGAGGTGGTGAATATGAATTTCCATTTCAAGAAATATGTCTAGAAAATGGAATTATTCATCAAATGACAGCTCCGTATACACCACAACAAAATGGAGTTGATGAAAGGAAGAATCGAACATTGAAAGAAATGATGAATGCTTTGCTACTAAGTTACGGTTTTACCTCGGAACTTGTGGGGAAAAACTGTCCTTCTGACTACACAAATACTCAATAAGTACCTCAGTCAAGACACAAATCATTCCATATGAAGAATGGAAGGTAGAAAACCAAACTGAATTACTTCCAAAGTGTGGGGTGTCTATAAAAATTACTAAGTTCCTAAGCAGAAAGCAAGATTAATCAGGACCGAAAACAATAGATTGTATTTTTATTGGATATGCTAACAATAGTAAAGCATATCGTTTTCTGGTTTATAAATTAGAAATTCCCAATATTCATTCTAATACAATAATAGAATCAGACAATGTTGTGAATTCTTTGAAGACATTTTCCCGTATAAGAATGAAGGCAAAACACTTGGTGAAAGTTCCCATGTTTCGGGAAGTGCGAGAAGAAATGTGCTAATATTGAGGAACCACGGCGTGAAGTAAGCGTCAAAGGGCACTAAATCTTTTGATTGTTCTAGCATTTCTGTTAGAAAATGAGCCTCAGACTTTTAAGGAAACTGATGAAGTCATACGATGATATTGGAAGAAGCGGGTCAATAGTAGAGATTGAATCCATATTGAATAACCATCGTGGGAATTGGTTGATCTTCCTCCGGAAACAAGTAGCATTAGGATATCAATGCGGATTTTAAAAGGTAAGAAAGACCAGTGGTACTATTCCCAAGCCGTATAAGAGCAAGACTAGTTGTCAAGGTTTGAAACAAAAAGAAGGTCTTGACTACTTTGATGCATTTTTACTCTCTGTCCTGAAATTACATCTAAATCGATTGTTAATTGCTTTAGGCTAGCGTGTATGATACAAATCCATCAAATGGATGTGGCAGTCTTTTAAATGGAGAATTGGAGGAAGAAATTTATATGGAACAACCTGAAGGGTTTATTGTCCCCGGACAAGAAAATAAAGTCTGTCGACTTGTTAAGTCTTTGTATGGACTTAAACAAGCACCTAAACAATGGCATGCAAATTTTGACAAAGTAATGTTGTCAAATGGATTCAAGATTAATGAGTGCGATAAATGTGTATATATAAAATACTCCTAATGTGGTCGACAATTTGTCTATGTGGATTGACATGTTAATAATAAACAAAAATATTATTGACATAAATGCCCGCAAAGCGAATGCTATCCAAATCATTTGATATGAAAGACTTAGGAGTTCTGCAGTTTTATTCTAGGTATAAAATCACGAACTCCTCAAGGTCTAGAGCTATCGCAGTCTCACTATATTGACAAAGTACTTGACAAATTCAAAGTATTTGAATTTCAAAAAGTGGCATGATAGACTTAAACCTTGCTCTTACTTGAGCAAGGTGAAAGTGAGTCTTAAAGTGGATTAAGCTAAAGTTTTAGGATGTCTAATTGACATCATAGTTGTACTCGACCGGATAATAAACGTGCAATATCGTAAAGCTTAGTCAATACCTGTTAATCAAATAAAGCATTGGATGGCAATGAGACGTGTTTTGGGATATTTAAAACATACTCAAAATTTTGATTTGCATTACAAAAATTATCCAGCAGTGATTGAAGGTTATAGTGATGCAAATTAGATCACCAGTTCAACCGAAAGCAAATCCACTAGTGGATATGTGTTCTGATTTGAGTAGGGAACTGATGTCTTGCAAATCTTACAAGCAAACTTGCATCGCCGTTCTGATAGGCCCGAATTAATAAACTTTTGGATAAAGCGGGTGAAAGAAGCTGAATGGCTTCAGAATTTCTTAGAATGTTAAGATTTTGGCCCAATTCGTTTAACTCAGATAGGCATACATTTGTGATAGTCAAGCGGCTATCGGAAGGGTTGGAAGTGTTATGTACAATGGAAAATCTTGTCATACCATTGAAGACATATGCCCAGTTAGGCAATTAATCTCTGAGTGGAGTTATCTCGATTGATTACGTAAGATCAAGATAATGTGTGGATCCATTAACAAAGTATATCCCCAGAGAGTTAGTTGAAAAATCGTCGAGGGAATGGGACGTGGCTGGGACAAATCATCATGGCGGTAACTCTACCTAGTAGGCTGGAGATCCCAAGATCTGGGTTCTAGAAAACAAGTTGTGTTTGATGGTCGACATTGTCGAATTTATTAAATCCATTCTCATGATGAGACAATGTTAGAAATAAGGATAAACCTAAAATGAAGGTTTTAATGATTTCTAAGTTTGACATAAGATTGATCAAATGGTGTATTCCCGAATACACATTTGGAATCACCTATGTGAGTGTGAGAGTGTGAGCGCTTCAAAGGAGAATAAAAAGAAGACCCAGTTCTCACAAGAAGGCTTCATGAGACCGGGCATTGTTCATGGCTAAAAGCGAACCACAACAATGAGAACCAAGCAGACTAAGAGTTAATTGTGACTTATATTGTCTTAGTATACCCAGAAGTCGACGGTTCAAAGATATCGCATCTACCGGTTGTAGTATGCTCGATATATGTTCACTCGGAAGTTCGAGAAACTATTTTATTGGATGGCAATTCTTAGTTGTGAATCACCACAGTTTATGCATAGTTTTCAAAACTTGGCATTCTCCATTCAATAATGTAGAGTTGTTGGGGTGCTATATATATAAATATATATATTTATTGGTGTGAATGGAAATGAGGGGTTTGTTATCCCATTGGTCAACACCGAATAAATTGCAATTTTTCAAGTTGCACCCCTTGGTTTCCTATAAATTCAGACCCCCCACATTTAAGATATATATTTTTGTGCATTTGAAAAATCAGACATTGCATTTTCCTTTCTTCTCTCAAATTCTTCGAGTCGTATGATTCACTCCGCTCTTTGCGTTCGAAATTTACCGTGGTTTGAAATGCGGTTACAGTAGGTTCTAAGCAGTTCTATCTGGGAGAATTATTCTATTAACCTTGGGTACGAGAGATAAAATTCCTTAAGGCTAAGCAGTGAATACATTGGCTCGGTTTATTTATTGCATTTGCTTATGATATTTAATTTATTTGTTAAAGCTTTATTATTTTTAATTGCTTTAATTTTTAATTTTAATTTTTTATTTTGGTTATAACTTTATTCATTTTAATTGCTTTCAATTAATATAAGTTATAATATTATTTAATTTCTATAAATTAATATAAGTATTACGGAAGTAACAAATCGTTCCATTAATTTATATTTGATACCATTCTTCATACTTTGGTTTAATAACCTATATAAATTGAATTACATATTTTGAGTACTAAATATAATAAGTTGTGTATAATTTTATTAACTATACTACTATAAGTATTTGATGTAATATTAACTTATTGAACAAGTAAATAACGACCTGAAGATGATGAGGTCATAGGAAAGCCATATGATGGATTATTTAATATTTCTTTATAATTTTGTAAAGGTGATTGATAAATATCCAAAATAGTATTTCTAAAATCTTTAGAGAAATTTGATAACTAATTTTTTGAATTTATAATATTAATACCTTTTCAGTATATAATTCACCGATTTGTATTTGTTTGTTCAAACTTATCTTATTATTCTTCATTGCTTGTACAGTAACTCTTTTGGACCCTAAAAAAAAGTCTCATTTTATTTTGAAAAGGGATTAGTCATTATGCATTTGTTAAAACAAAGAAAGCTAATATATAATACAGAAATGGCGTCATGGAGCTCTATCATTTGATTTGTTTTTTTTCATACTTGATAAGCAAAGGGAGCTCAATGAAACAAGGCTGGAAAATATTTTAAATAGAGTTTAGGGATCATATGCAACAAGTGCCCAGACACAACTACAAAGGAAACAAAAACAAGCACCATAAACTAAAATCTTAGAGGCTTTGGCTTTACGATTATCAATAATCTCATGATTAACCACACTAGCCGAGGAACACTAGCCGATTAAGACCTCCATGCATAAACCAAATCATATAAATATATTAAAACATTGTATACAAATATCAATATATAAAAATATCAACATATATCAATGAGTCCCACAAAATGACGTCTTTATATTTCTCTTAGGACGACGCCTAGAATACACAGCTTATTGATCAATAGGGTCCCGTGCAATCTCAAACGGAACTGATGGATGAAGTACTCGACGTATACTTGGAGCACGAGGTCGCCTAGCTGGAAGTGGACCTAACTCCGATATAAGGTCAAGGATGGTGTCACCGATGGGAGGCAATGTAAGGGATGATAAAGGGTGGAATGAGAAGGTGATATCTACTGCTATGGAGGCTGGCTTTGGTGACACCAGATATGGTAAAGATGTGTAAGTGTCTGGGGGTATGGAAGGTGATGTGTCAGTGTCTGGGGATATAAAAATCTCAGTGGCAGTAGGAGAGTATGGAGGGTATTGAGTGCGATGTGACTCAGGTGTACCCTGATCGCCTCACCATCTTGACCATGACCTCGCCTGCATCTCGGCCACGACCTGCGCGATCTAACTCTCCTCTCTCCCTCTCCCTCTACCTCGGGCCGGGCTGCATACGTGGGTGGATGGCCGAGCAGGAGTGCAATGGATGAATCGTAGCGATGTAGATGCGCCTCATTAGTGCAGACGATCGTGCTCTTCTCAGATCTGGTGTACTATGATATAATAATATGATGTAAGTCATTATACTGAAACTAATGGTAGCATAAGCGCGGTGACTAACTATGTCGGCCATGTGGAGATCTAAATGAACCGACTAAAGATTATAAATACATAATCTATTGATTTAATTTTGGGAAAACACTTGAGAAACATATATGATACAGCTTGCCAAAACTTTGAGTAGTACTAGGTTTGTAGTATGGAATATATATCATCCTATGGAATTGGTGGTGTCATAAAGCATTAAAATTGTAATACGACGATACTATTGGATATATGGATCATGGAAGTCCATCATACCCACCATAGGGGGTGTAGTGATGATCCTACCCGCTTGCGTATCCTTTAAGGCAATGTATGGAGCATGATATGTCGCCCAATCTCTCTAGTGTCGTCCACGTGCATCAACTTAATGTAGCTGTTGTTTATAAGAGCAAGATGAAGGTATCTCTTGCTGTAGCCCAAACTGGCTCAAGACTCACTTTGGACGATGCCACTCAACAGTCTCAAAACATATAAGGGGTGACATCGTCCTCCAGATCTCCTGATCAACTAAGCAAATATCTGGAAGCTGGTCAACCAACTCTCCGACGTATGGCTGCCATAAGACCTACACATTTACACTTGATGTTAAAAACTTTTATGTGAATATGAATGAAATTACTATAGAACCATATACTTTTACATATATCATTACGTCGAAAGTTTGACATCCGGTTGATCTACGATATAGGAAGTACACGGATAGTTATGCACGTGTCAAGAGTACTCTCCTACACTTTAATGGAAGAGTTGGCTCTGGCTTTGGCTCAACCGGTAATCCATCGTCGAGGGCCTTAGCTAGGTCTTCATCGATGGTAGCATCCTTTATCGTCATGATGTAGGCATGAGGATTGGTGGTCTTTGGATATCATTGATCGCTAAAATTAGGTTGCCCCACGTGAAGTCTCTCCAAGAGACCATAGGCGAATATAAAATAAACATAAAGTAAGCAACCTAATGAGTGTGTTGTGTATATGAATGTGTATGTAATAAAAAAAAAAATTACATGCACCTTAATCGGTGTAATACAACCCAGATTAATACAGCGTGCACGATCAGTGGTGAGCATAACTCCCACGATATGTATGTGCTAGTCTTTTCCACCCCAAGTATAGTCGCGAGTATGTCAAATCTCGTAGTAGTGGGAGAAAACATAGATGAACATGCAGACCTTCTTGTCACGCAAACAGAAGGATCCCATCCGGCGCTAAGATCAAACCAGTGCAGCTACTTGGCTGCGACCTCATGCGTCGGGTGTTGGGGTGGATCGCGGGTCACATAACCACGAATGGAATGCGGATCCTCTGGGAGGCGTCAGCGGGTGGGGTGACCATAGGCAACTCGTCGCGCAACTTCAGTGACATCGAGCACACATGTCTGGTATTTCTTTGAATTAAAGTCGTCTGGAGGCGGAGGATGATAGAAACATCCTGTAATGTGATCGTCATCTCTCCGACGGGCACATGAAACGTGTGTGTCTCAGGCTGCCATCTCTTGATGAGACAAGTGATAAATGGCCAATCGATCATGATGTGGCCTAAGCGGTATACACCATAAAATCCCATGCGGATCACGTATGGACGAATGCGTATATCCATCCTCTGCATACGCATGAAGGCTTTCATCTACTATCGAGGGTAGAGTACTTTCTGAAACTACAAGCAATGAAGAAACAAAATTTTATAATTGCTTATATATAAATTACATGTTGCAACTTGAAATATTATTTGATAAGTAATAAAATACATACACCTTTCTGTATCTACTAATTACGACTGTGTTTGTCTTCAATACCCGGCCTAGATGGATCGAGGATCTACATCATGAAGCCCTCTGAACGCCATATCTATAACCTGGATGTCTGAAAGGCAGTGTAAATATTAATAAAACACATTGGAGATACCGTATTAACATAATTAATGCAAGTACTAATTACAACGACAATAAATTAAAATAGACACATTCATGATTGATGTCTCATTTACTTAAATAAGGTACACTACAATTTCATAATCAGAAATACACATTGAATTATAGAGTGTTATACCAAGCAACTACATTCGTGCTGTACTGGCATTTATTGAACTTGATTTATTTTGCAAGACCAGGTGTGACGGTTGTTGTGACACATTTGATAGTTGTTTTCCCTCCCTAACGTCCATTTCATTGTACAGCTTGGGTTGATTTAGGAGCGTCCACTTGTCTATACGTTTCTATTGGCTTCGAATTGGCACAATAGTAGGGCCCAGCTATTAAAGGGTAATTCATCTGTTGAATATTGGCCACTTTCCAAAACACAAAACAATGTAACACAAGTAGAATCGGTAATTCAATACAAATGCATGTCTTTGTCACTTAGGGATTATACCCAAAGAATCTGATCCACTACAATCAATCTTAAACAATTCCCTCTCCTTAAGCAATCATGTTTCATTTTAGTATAACTTTATTACTATTCCTCTCTATTTAAAGCGTGTGTTGTAGGAAGTCGGTTGTATTTAAAACTGACAATTTTCCTATTCGATCTGTCCATAGATTCTTATTCCATTGACTTTATACTCCCAAGTACTCACATTAGTGGTTTCTACTTTTGAATTCCTTCTCACAATTTAGAATTATTGTCTTTATAAATGGGAATGGTGGACAAACTACTGAGGATCATAATTATCAACAAATTAATGATGGGTACTCGCGATGACAAAACAACGTAGTCTTCCTTTTTTGATGCAGGTATAACATGAGTCAATATGAGATGCTCTTGTTTATGGAAAGCACTAAGGAAAGATAAAAAATACTAAAGAAAATGATTTTCTTATATTTGTTCGTTTAATGAAAGATTTAAAACAAAATCAAATATAAATAAAATTACTTAACGTATATATTTTTAAATTATTTAATTTCTATATTGATAAATTTAATAAATATATGATTTGAGGTAACAAATAAAAAAATAACAATATATTAGGTTCAACTCTGTTTTTTCCTTAATTTTCTTTCCCATTATGTTCCCCATGTTCTACCCCCTTTTTCCCTCAAGAGCATGGAATCAACGTAACCTTAGAGATCTAGACTCCTTTTTTGTAGACAACAGCAAGACAAGAAAAAATAAATAATGCTATGCACCATAATTCAACAGTAGGAACTCACTTAATTTCTTGGTTTCATTTTCCATTTAAAAAATTAATCAAGCCAAACAACATGCATTCAAAGAAAAACAACAAATACTAAATTATGTCCATATTCTTTCAATATTCTTCAATTCCGAATCAGTCAAATCTACTAGGCATTCCAGCACTAATAATGTAATTCTTGAGCTGTCTTGGTCTGCGTTACGGTCCATCCCTAACCAAGATCCACATGAATTCCAAATGCTAGGAAAAAATTAAGTTAATGAAAAAAAATGTTGACCCATATGCATTTATATATGATGGACATAAATGTCCAGAAGCACAGCGATGTGTGATGTCGGTATGAGTGATTCCTATAATTTCCCTACAATTAAATTAATATTGGAATTGTCTTTTAAAAAAAAAATCCAATAAACACCAAACCACACCATTGGACCATTGGACCACAACCATAAATTACAACATCAATTACAAATCACAATATAAAACTCCAAATTCCACCACAAAAAAAAATCAAAAACAAAAACAGACCATCGAGCACTTTTTAAACTTAGTCTACAAAAAACAAGAATGTATGCGTTGCAATCGGAATAAACCTAATTGAAGAAATTGATCTAATAGCAAAAACCAAATATGTTGATGAAGAATCCAAGCACGCGTCTTCAACAGTGGAGTAGAGCAGCGATGCAGAGTGGACTGAAAAGAAGAAAAATAGGAAAAAGAATAAAATCCTAAAAAACATGCCGTTTATATAAGGTAATTTAATAAGCCGTCATAATGACATTTAGACATTTTAAAAGCGATTATCGTAGTTATGGTTAGCGGCTTGTGATTTATGAAATGTAATGGCAGAGCTGTTATGGTTGCGAAGCGTTTGAGCATTTTAAACTCTGTATTAGATTCTTTATGGATTTAGCGACTTTTGGCATATGAAATCGATTATCGTTGTCAGCGATGCGGCATTCTGAAATAGTTTGGTGATAGCCCAGCATCAAACTAATTTAATCATTATTTTTTTCAAACATATTATTTCCGTCTAAAACTCCTTTGAAGAGCATACAATCCCAACAATATTACCCTTGGAGATTTTACCACCAAGAACCTTGATTGTAGCCGATGAAGGGCACCAAGATTTCTTGATTTGCAAAGGGCAACACTCCCGTCTGAAGTTCTTCTAAATCTACTACCCTCATGTTATCGATGTATCTACAACAACGCCATTTTTATTTTTTTTTGTGACTCATCTTCCTCCTCGCTATATGCAAAAACCGCGTGTTCTCTGAATTCGGCTTCCTCTATTTGCCTCCTTCATCACTAGGTTCGACTGTATTCAACGCAGAAGGGAAGAAATGAGAGGGAGAAAGAGTTTATATATCTTGCATATGCTATGCATACATTGCAAGGGATCTACTGAGAACGGACGATGCGAATAATCCAACTTTTCCATCTCAGTCATCTCCTCTCTTTTTCAGCCTTCGGATCTCTTACAAATTACAATCCAATTCCAATCTGTGCGCGTCAAGAACTTAACACAATCATTAGGGTGTAGATCTAGGGTTTTTCTGTGAGGGTGAGCTAGGATTTCTGCTCCGATTCACCGTCTTTTCAGTTGTTACCCTTTTCACCCATAGTTATGTCAAGTACGTATGGCCGACGCTGCTGTGAGTCCCGGTGGAGACGCTCTTGAGAGCGATAAGCAGAGCACTCATTCCAATGAAGAAGCCGCTCCTGCGAACGAGAAGATCGCTATCGCTAGGGATGCGAAATAGATCATGCGAGAATGCATTTTAGGGTTTATTAGTTTCATCACTGGCTGGTTCATGCATTTTTTTTGCCTTTTTCTTTTAAGTTTTAGGCGTATATTGATGCGTTGGTTTGGCTTTGCAATTAATGGATTTTACAAGTGAGTGGCAAATGTCAGAGGGAGAAGATGACAAATGTCCAGATTTTCTCAATTTCGCTCAGAACATTGATTTGTGCGTTTACCTAGAACTGTATGATTGAATTTTAGTCTGAAATAATTTTGTTTTTCTAAATTAATAAATTAGTTTGAAAATTAAAATAAAGACTAAAGTAATGCTGATATTGTTATGAATGATAGTAATTGAAATTAAGCCAATTATCAAATATCGATTGTCATGTGGCGTTTTAACAGTTTAATATAATAGTTTGGCCTTATTTGTCATTTATAAATGGATAACGGTATTTGATACGCGCATTCTGGAATTTGTGTAATGTAGGTCCAGCCAAGATTAGGCATCCATTTTTCTCCTCTTGGCCCATTAAGGCTAGGTTTCTCCTGCTCAGGCCGTGCAGCGTGTTTCAGGCTTGATTTTGCGCAGAATAGGCGTGAAGCTTTGTGTGTTTCTTGTGAAATCGAATTGCAGCAGCGGTTCTTTTACCTTGAAAAAGCGACCCGGATAATCCGGTTTTGCGAGAAAAGGCGACGGATAATCTGTTTAGGTATACTTTACGAAACCTTTCTTGTCGGATCAGTTGAGAGAGACAGTTTAGGGTGAGATCTTCATCAATGCTGTCTTGATTTGAGCCCTAGGGCACTCTTATTTTTATTCCACTACTGTTAGATGATTTAAATTGTTTTTGGGATCTTGAAGTGCATCTTCACGGTTGTGTTGAAAACTAGGTGTTGAACTGGTTTAGAATTAGGTTTTGTACCTAAATTATTATAGTGGATATTTGGGTGGACTCAGACAAGGTCAAGTGGTTTTCCTCTTCTCGCTTTGGGGAGGTTTTGCGTTAAAAATTCTCTGTTTTTGTGATTATCTCCTTGGCATATTATTTTTGCTTGTGCATTTAGTTGAGCTCACTGAGTTAAATCAAACAAGGAAAATATTAGTCTTTAATGTTTATTTCCCAACACATTGTCCATGACAATGGCACCCAAGCCAGTTTTGGTTGGAATTTTATACTTTTAATTGCAGATTATCGCCAAACAGTGACATTCACATTATTATTTTAATAATTAGTTTGATTTTTAAATTAATTTTAAAAAAAAATTCAAAAAAATTATTTCCCTCTAAAACTCTGTTTTTTTTGCCTTATAATTCCTCTGTGTTCTACCCTATGCTGAAGATGGAGGTAAAAAAAAAATGTGATTTTAATTCATTTACCTGAATATTACATTTTAAGGTGTTTTTTTTTTATTTTTTTTAATTTTAATTTGGGCCTTTTGTGAGTCTTGGTAGGTTGACACCAAGAGATCCACAGTGAGGATGGGTCTGAAGCTCGAGCTCAATCCAGCTGTGAGATATTGTATATAGAGTTGTTGTGTTTTCACATTTGTGTCAATATATATTTTATGTCGTGCTACGGAATAGACAATGTATTTTACTATTTTTTACCTTACCCTATCATCATTCATTTGTATTTTTTTCCTAAACAATCATGGTAGATTATGTAGAAATAATCAGCGGAAGTAAGAATCATCATGTGATTTAGAATATTCAATTTAATTACTAAACTAATATAACCAGTCAGATCGTATCTTATGGATCGGTAGAAAAGTATGCACACAAGAACCACAGATCTTTCAAACTATCCTCGAGGTGATGGAACAGCGTGTGGACGCTTGAATCATTAAAAAATAATTTCTTTTCTCTTGTTATTATCTAAAACCAATTCAAATTTTGATTCAAATTCAGATCTAGATCTAACGTTGTATTATCTTACTTTATTTATAGAGTACAAACCCTCGAATACTTAATAGTCATTTGGGTGTTTACACCTTAGAGCCCAAATCCATATATGAATCTATTTAATGTTTTAAAAAACTTAGACATGATTGTATAGCAAAAATTCAACAGATTACACATCAAGGATCTTTCACACACGTGAGTTAAAGAGGAGCTGTTAACCAACAACTCAAATTCAACTGTTTAGAGTTCTTGAAAACAGTCACGTACAGCCAACAAATTAATATGAGCCATATCTTCACATTACTATTTAAAAAAAAAAAAAACAATATTATTGGAAAAAATCTATACATGTCGCATTCATATCTTATATATGAATTAAAAAACTCAATCTTTATTTAAATTTTAAGAAAATAAAAATAATTATCTTGTCCACTGAAAAAGGGAAGAAAGAAAGAAGCCTTTTAATTTGAGAAGTTCTATATACACCCCTTGACTATCTCTACACACCCCATTACTAAGTACACCCCAAAATAGACTCTTTACACCCCATTCCATTACATAACATTCCCATCCTACCCTCCTTACACCCCATACGAGAACCCAGCCTCCATCCTCGGCTTTGTTCCCCAGGCCCATCCTCCTTTGTTACCCAAACCCTCAAAGAACCCCAAATCGGAGATTCAGCAGGAACAGAACCCACCATCTTCGCACTAAACCCATCCTCGATTGTTCCCCAAAGCCCATCCGACAACCCCCCCAAATCGATTGTAAAGGACAAAAAATATCAAGTAAGTTTGCTTTTTATTTGATTTATTTGTATTTATTCTTGCATTTTATGGGTTTATAGCCAATTTTTTTGAAATTTCCTGCTCCGTTTATTTTGTTTCCGATTCTATGTTCCCAATTAGCAAATCCGACTTGGGCTTATTTCGATTTCATTAATCCGTTATATCTTATGTCTTTATCACGATAACCATTTCATTTGATCTTTAACCGATTTCTGCGATATCCAATATATTGATTTCAACTGGATTTCATGATGTCCGGAAAAATCGATGCTATCCGGATTTCATGATGTTCGGAAAAATCGATGCTATCCGGATTTCATGATGTCCGGATGAATTGATTATTTCCGGATTTCATATGTCCGGTAAAATATTATTTGGGTTCCAAAATGATAAGTTGTAAAATATTATTTCCGGATTCCATATGTCCGAAATTCTCTGGGTGCAGCTTTATGTGGAGAAATTCTCTTGCCAGAGTAATATTAATTTATATGAGAAATTTAAATAAAAACTTGTTACTGTAAATTATTTTTATTGAGCTAGAGTGGAGAACATCATCATAGGTGATCATAGCTGTCAAGTGTTTTCTATTACAATCTATTGACTAAATAATTTAATAATGGAAGCTGGTTCAGTGTCTTGTATTAGAAATGAAATTCATGGAAATTTTTTCATGTTTCTGTAATGTTCTCACAAGAAGCATGAATGAGTTCATCATCCTATTTCTTACTATGGATTAGTCTTTTCCATATTCAATTTTGCACATTCTGTTAAGTATTATCTAGTTTTCCCTTTGGAGGTTTTTTCTTTTGTGGGGCCTTTCAGATTGCAGGGAAGATTGTTATAGAATGAACTTGGTTAGCCTTCCTTTGGTCATTTGGGGGATATAGGAACAAGATAGGCATATAGGGTCTTTGGGGATGACAATGAGAGTGTTGGTTCTACAAAGAAAAAGTTGACTATGTTGTCATCATTTGGTATCTGATTTCATAGGTCTTAAGGACCTTCTCAATCATTATTCATAGAAGGGTCTTATGTTAGAGGCTATATGTAAGGATAGGTTGGTGTAGTCTATGGGGGACTCAGGCATTTGGGCGAAAGAGTTTTCCTGAGAGGTCTTGGAAGAAAGATCAGTTTCACTCTTTTTGCAGCTTTCTTGTGTGGGACAAGCTGATCATGTAAAGATTGAACTCTTGTATTTGGTTTAGGAAAAGCTGGAAGGTCAAGATTTCTTTATCTATCTACTTGGTTATTTTGTCTCCTTTTCTAATTGTTACAGAGGCAGTGTCTCTGAATGGGTAGGCAAGTTAGAGAATGCACAGTGCATGCTTGGAAATTTCCAATCTTGCATTCTGGAT
Organism: Tetrastigma voinierianum; assembly: GCA_016808115.1. Taxonomy (NCBI): domain Eukaryota; kingdom Viridiplantae; phylum Streptophyta; class Magnoliopsida; order Vitales; family Vitaceae; genus Tetrastigma; species Tetrastigma voinierianum. Next base: position 952,176 of record JAEQBH010000656.1, on the reverse strand, counting down.
TTCATGATGTCCGGATAACTTATCAATCTTTATTTTCTTTGAAATAGATATGCCACCACGTACTCGAGGAGGAGGTATATCTTGTGCACCTCGTAGACGACCTACGAGATCGGAGCGTAGACGACAAGTGCACCTGAGAGAGATGTTGGAGCGCGAGAGATCGAGATCCGCTGAGCATCCTCAACATGATAGGGATGAGACTGAGGAGGTCTTCGAGGGAACCCGGAGGACCTATCGGCGGATCTATATTATGGAGTTTTCACAACCATGTTGCAAACAAGATATGTCAGAGAGGTAAATCATTGTCCAAAGTTGTATATATATATATATATATATATATATATATATATATATATATGGTATATATATATATATATATATATATATTATGTTAATTTTAGTTAAGTAACTTGAATTGTAATTTATTTGCCATTTATATTGTAGGATCGAGCACCATTGAAATTGGTAAATCATGGTGCAAAGCTGCAGTTATGGGAGCTAGATACGGAGAGGTCTCAGATGGCGAGACTGCACGTATCCGTTGGCACCGTTGACTAGTTGCAGTCATCGAGTTGCGAGTAGACCGATGTTGTCGGCTTTTTGTGAGCGGTGGCAGCCAGAGACCACGACTTTTCATCTTCCGTTTGGTGAGATGACCATCACGCTAGACGACGTCACATCCATTTTACACATACCTGTTACTAGATCGATGATATCATTCTCATAGCCGCTTCGGGTGGACGATGCCACCGCTTATTGGTCGAAATGCTGGGCACCACCACGAGGCATCTCGAGAGATCTTGAGTTGTCGCTCTTCCCCGCCTCTCACCATCGCGGGCTGAGGATCATTTTTCGGCTATTACGGATGTCTCATCCGATGATGATATCGGCTCGCATCGGCAGCCTTCGCTTCCATCCGCTGGTCAGACTTATTTGCGCTGATAAGAGTGCAAACTACGTCGCAAGAGTGCGCCTGAGCTATTCGACCTCATGGCTGGTAGCTATGTCGGGGTGCAATTTTGTTCCAGATATCTCAGACAGTAACCGACATCGCGACTGTAGTTTGAGGTGCGCGCTAGGTGGTCGTCAATTTTGGTACGACGATGACAATTTTTCGATAAATTTTTAGATAATTTTCAATTATCGACAGGCTGATATTAATTGTCTCTGATTATTATGTAGGCCTGATTTACGAAAGACTTTCCCGAGATGTTCTCCGGATTTGTCAGACAATCGAGTCACGACCACGCACCACGCTGGAGGCCGCATCGACCCCCGCCGATAGTTTGCGCCGCTTCGAGAGCGACTAGATCATCGGGACATAGAGTTCGGGATGTTCACGGGAGCCATAATCGCGGATCATCGAGCCGAGCACCTTTCCCGATATTGCATGGTATTCTAGATGCATAAAGTATGGATCGCTGTTGTTACATCATCCCGAGCGGTCTTACGCCATCAGATGACTGCATCATTCCGCCGCGGCCTTTCACACCTCCACGACCAATCGTAGTATCTTATCGATCAAGATTGGAGAGATGGACAGATCAATGCATCGACCGATCGTAGTCGAGGTCGACGATGACTTAGGCTCCAAGAGAGAGTGTAGCGTGAGTATGTCCGCATGATCGCATATCGCATCGCAAGATCGCTCAACCTCCACAACCTAGATCAGCTACCATTGCATGCAATGATCTTCCCCGCTCTCATGCCGTAGATCTACCAGTTGATACCGTAAGTTAAATATGGACTTCGTTGATCGACACCAAATTGTACATAATTTCATACTTAACTTTTTTATTATACTACTAATATTAGTTCATCGTGATTATTTATGTAGCGCATCGCTAGAGCATTGATTTTATTGAGTGCATGTGATATTCAAGAGGAGCAGAGTCTCGATTATTTTTTGGTGCATCGAACGAGGCGCATAGCATACTGCCTGGTCGATGAGCCTTCAAGATCCATTACAAGATCTATCACCGCCTGAAGATTCACAAAGATCTATCACTCCGCGACTGGCCCATTTTAGCCCTCCCACTTTGTCTATCTCTCACTCAAAGACGGCTGATCCCTCAACCATCGATATGCTCCTCCTCCTCCAAGGATGCTTGTTCCTCCAAAGACTGTACGGATCCCTTCAAAGACTGAGATCGGATTCTACCTCAATCTACCACTCGTATATGTTCGCTCAAGAGGAAAAAAGAAGATCAGTTTTATGTTTATGTATTAGTTGTTGCACTCCTTTAATGTTTAAAATAGAATTTGATTAATTTTATTGTATTACATTAGTTGTTACATTAAATGTATCATTAAAAGTAATTTAATTCAAAATGAGAATTAAATACAATACATATCAATTGCAATATAAACCATTTAAGTTGTAGATACATCATGTTTCATCTTAAATCACTGTTCTTGTGTCGCTTACATTAGAGTTCGTCCCTAATGATGGATCTAAAAGCCTCAATCCGAGGTACACAAGGGATCTCCCCATTCTAGAGCACACCGTGCTGGTATCACACCAATGCATGCAATTATGTGCTCTGGTGATGTCGAATCCATGAATACCTAAAATAAAGATTGTCCTTTTGTCAAAAAACAAAAGAGCATACATTAAACTTAATGATCAACAGAATATAATTTAACAAACCTCGCATTTAAAATGACAATCCTCAACAAATCCAAGTGCAATCGCCAGGTGAAGTGGTGCGTGATACGTGATTCATGGTAGATATGTTAGGCATTGTCTAATTGATAAATGGACTAACACAATATTGTACCGCGAGGCTATCAAATGACCCATGTCGTAAAGTCATCCATTTATCATATGGAGCAAAAGAAATAAAACATGATAATGAATAAACCAATCTCAAGAACACTGTCAATTGATCCATACAATCAACATACCATCATAAAAGTGTATTCATGAATCCAAATCTTGTCAACCGTTCCCCATCAGTCTTCCATTCCTAGTAACCCAGCAATCGAGCGATATCCACAATGACCATCTGCCTTAACATCCACGATGTTCACTATATGTTTACGTATTTGATGTGGAAAACATTTAATGTACTTTTCAATTTTTTTCTTGGTACTTTCACTAACATGCAAAGGGTCGGAGAAGTACTATCAAGCGCATCTCAACAATTTCAAATAAAGAAGGAGCTCGCTTGGTAGATAAATTGGATTTTCAATGAAGGACGACCCTTGCCTTAACCTTTCCCTGCCAGGAAACATATGTCGTTGCAGGTGACAAGCTAACTCTCAAATTCCTTTAATGCTATTTTACCCGCCTCATCACAATCAGCAAATTGTCTCAAAATACCAATAATCTCGTGGAGTAATTGTCAACTCGTACAAGACATTGTCGCTCATAGATCCAACTCCTCCAATGAGAATGAACACTATCAAGGGAATTGTGCGGCCTTCTTGATAAGCTCAGTTCACAGGCAAGACAAGGCAACCCATATGAGGTTCTCTGCTTCACTTAACCACATATTCCCTTCTCAATTTCAACTTGAGTTGCTCTTTAAACTCCATCAATATCATTGAGTGGAAGCCCTAGATACATACCTCAAGAATTCTTAAACATAGCATTATTGAATTGATGTTCAGATCACGTAAATACTTCTCAAATGAAGCTTTGATTTGGGGATGTTGTAAACTCAATACAGCATTTGCTACATTCCAATAATCTCTAAAATCCTCGAGACGAACCAAGATGTCTCTTCAACTTTGCATGTGCACTCTCGGCCCTATACAAAAAATAAAACATATATTAAAATCATTTTTATGTATGGATATGTCAAGAAAAACTATTACTAATTAACGTGCATCTATTCTAGACATTGCCTAAATGCATTACTTTATCTGGTCTAAGTCAAGAACAAATCTTTTCCTTATAAGGAGTCAACCATGACTCGCCACATATTTTAATGTCTGTAAGTATAGTAATCATTGTCAATGATCTTAAATCTCTCTCGCACTCGCCCTCATTCGAAGAAAACATAAGGACACTCTGTCGACATGAATGCCTCCCACTCTCTTTCGCTCAAACAACTTTTACTACTTATAAGCACATTTTTTGATATATGCCATCCCGCACGTAAGATTTGTTGTGGTAGGAAATACAATCGCACAACGCTCATTAAGGCCAACTCCCCTATCGCGAATAATGACATTAGGTGTTTATCAAGAAACATTAAACTTTGTAACTTCCATTGCCCAAGTGTGTAGTTTTCTTGCCACGCCGCCTCCAAGTATACAAATGCCACTTAAAAGTCAAATTTGTAAATGTCACACTCACAATCTGAAGTGGAAGGCGACATCTGGTTTTATAAGTGCAATCCATAATTAGAACATCATGAAATGCATTCAACAAATCGAATAGAATAGACAAACAAAAACAAGTCTCTACACAATCGTTCGACTTAATCCTTCCTATGTCATTCAACATATTTACATTCATTCAAGAGTTTCATTAGTTGTTGCATTTACATCTACCAAATTTTGTGATAAGTAGTCGTATGTTTATGACGTGTACTGTAGATTGTCTTCATAGTACTAACATTATACTCCACTGCGATTTTTTGCGATATAGAATATTCCGCTTTCACCAAGTTCTTCACAGTATTGGACAATATAAGTTTTCCCATCCGATAATCGACCAAAGATATGAGTGACCCTCCAATTGTTTAGTCGCTTGATGATTATGAAATCCACAAACAACTTTAATACTCTAATCATCATTACTAGTTAACTTCACACTGATTATCTTAAATGGACAATCACATTTTTTCGTTCCAATGGCTTTTCGATTCAAGGCTTCTACATTCGACATATTCTTTGCATGCCTATATGTTCCACCACGCTCACATGCAAGGCTAACTCTAGCTTTTCACTATCTCCTTATCCTCGAATTTTTATCACAATAACAAATCCGCTCTTTTTCCCACATTCCTCGCAGCCCATTCAATCAAAGCATCCCGACTGGGCAAAATATTCGATAATAACAATTTATTAATTTCGATATATCTTAAAACAAATTACTCTAACTTCAAAGTATTAAAATTACCTTGTCACATTAAATGTGCATCACCTAATCACTTAATTGTCAGAAGGGGCCGATTATGATCAAAATTATCCGCAAAATAAAATGCATTAAATACAACAACAATGTCCAATTAAAAATCGATATGCTTTACATGCTCCTGGTATGCTACAGTTACAATCATGTGCTAGTAGGCTTTCGTGCCAATGGGTTTGTTATAAAGGATATCATCCACTATCGCTTTCTTATTACACTCGATATTTCTAATGGGTAGGAAGAGGGCCACAGGAGTAAAAGAGTTTAATCAATAGGATGTAGAAAGGATTAAACAACTAAAAGATTTAGTAAACAAGTTCCAAGATCTTTAATTCCTTTAAACACGTATAGGATTAGAAATGTGTTCGTAACCCATAATAAAGAATGATTTTTACTCCAGAACAATTAGAAAAGTTATACAAATATAGTCCGCTGAAACCAAAGTAAGGAAAACTAATTATGCCTTTAAAGAACATATTTATAACTTCACGGATTTAACCGAAACATCACAATTCTGATTTCAAACCTGCTAACTAGAAAATCCGGATTTCAAATCCCGGTTATGTTCTATTTAACGATATCACAAATCCGCTTTCTACAATCTAATCCGATTTTGATATCCGATTTTGTCTATAACCTGATTTGCCAACCGTGCATACTCCTGGGATTCAATATCCTGACATCAAAGTATGATATCCCATTTTCGAATCCGATTAAGTGTATTCTCCACGAAATAACAATCTGAATGTTATCCTGCCTTCCTCTCTCCACCATAAAGCTCAAGGTACCATTCTCACACAAACGGCATTTCTAGAAGAAGGGAGTTAAAAAAGTAAAGAGATAAAAGAAGAAGAAAAGAAGAAACAAATAGATAAATAAAGCAGAAATCTTATTTACTGCTTGTATTTTAATGGGGTGTGTAGAGAAATAGAGGGGGTGTAAATAGAATTTCTCTTTTAATTTATATCTAAATTTTGAGAAAATCATTGTTTGATAAAAATAAATAAATATACATGTGTTTTCATTTAATTAGCGTGAAAACTAGTGAGGGGAGTTTTGCTTAGATCATACAATATGGTCTTCTCGTGCTTTTTGTTTTGAGTTTGAAAATATGACTTTTTGTATTTAGAAAAATCTGGGGTATTTTAGTTTCTTCTATTCAATAAAGAAATTTAAAAATTCATAATTACATCATTAATAATTTAAAAACAAAATAATCTAAACTTTGAAAGCAAATCGGTTTCAATTAAAAGTAAAAACAAACAAACATATTTTTAAACGTTGGTTTGATGACATTTTTCAATCTAATCAATAGAGCGTTGTTGGAATCTTGAGTCAAAATCGAACCATCACTGCCGACCACTGCCGATGTCAAGGCCTCTCGTAAGAACAAGAAAGAGCAGGACGGCGGCTCACCTACCGCTTGATGCCTGGGTTAGTTTTTCCTATGGAGAGAAAAGATCGACTATTTAGAGGGCAAATGCTCAAGGCACTTTCACCGCTAAGTGACTCTGGCATTTATAGCATATGTTTTTCCTAATTATGGTGATATGGATTCTTCTCATTTGATGAGGGATTTTCCGCCTTATCGCCGACATTAAGTGATAATTAGAGTGTAATTATTGAGAATTATCTTACTTCCCTTTGTTAGTGAGGATTTGATTTGATTTATGCACATGGACTTCTTAGGGTTGTCCGTTATCGACCTTGTAATAATGAATTGGGCTCCCGCCACGGCACAGAGCCCCGATTTTCACTAAGCCCCGCCACTGGTTCTGGTGAGGGCTCACGCTATTTTTTAAACCCACCATATTTCACTTCTTGGTTACGCGAAAGCGTGAGTAAGGGCTGTATTGTTTCTATGCGATTTCCACGCGGGTCGCTCGTGAGTCGCTCGTTAGGCTTATCGCCGGCTAAACGCCCCGCGGGATAATGATGACTTTTCGAATTTTGCGCCTCATTTCCTCTGAATTCTTCCATTTTCTTCCGAACATTCTCTTAAATCACAAGTATTTGGCGCCTCGGACATCGGGGCTTTTTACTTTTCTCGCGAAGTTCATTTCATTCGCCCGACCTTGCCTGCACTTCTTTGGCGCTTTGTGATACCTGCTTGAGGTAGCCTTCGTTATGTTCCCAGGATTGCGCGTCTTTTCTTCCTTCTATAGTCTCTTCGAGTAATATAGCGAGACGCTGTGGCTGGGGCTGTTAGGTCTCTGTTTTACTACCCGATACCCTCCTACGGTCCGGTCATTCCTCTCATGCGATAAAGTGACTCTCCTGCTGTACCTAATTCAGGCATGCGGTGCCTCCGATCAAGCGAATACGGGTTGCTCTTCGAGACGCCCGAGGAACCTCCTTCCCTGGGTAAAGGCAAGGGTAGAATTGACAAGATTAAATACCTCGGACTAATATCTAAAGTCACCCATGCACGTTTCCTTACGGTGGACCTGGGCTATAGACTTGAGCCTTTATATGGGGAGACTTTCGCAAGGCGTTATAGGCCCCCTTTTGGTGTCCAGGTCTGGTCTCCCAACATTTTGACCTCTTACGTGGTCCAAGTGCCCAAGATGGTGTGCTTCTTCGAGGTGGCCTTTGACAATGGCCTCCGTTTCCCTCTACACCCCTTTATAAAAAGGGTCTTGCAGCATTTCAACATCTGCCCCTCTCAACTTTCGCCCAATTTATGGGGTATTCTGATTGTGTTGTTGGTTTTCTTTAGGGATAAAGGCTTGGGTGTCTTCGTGATACCAAGCTGACTCCCTTAGTGTGAAGGAAGCCGCTAAGGGCTTTCAGATTCATCTACGCGTCGCTTGCTCCTCTAATCATCTAGGATCTCCCATCTTCCTATAACTTGGGAAAGAGCGCTACTTCTTTGTTAGTGGTCGCACTGGGGAGTACAAACCCTCGACAAGGAAGACACACTGTGCATTCCTACCGCCCGACCTGCGGCACTCCTGTAAAATCCATGTTTCTAAGGAAGGATAAAATGGTAATTTCATTGAAAATCCGAATTTTCTGGTATATCGATGATGAAACGTATTTCACCGCTGGAATCGGGCCTCGAAATCTACTACACGCCGACCCCACGACCCCGAGATACACTCAACATCACGCCAGGCACCGAGTGGGACGTAGGATACTGGGCATCGCCGGGGCGCCAAGAGGCGACACGTGTCCAGTGCAGATGCAGTCAAACTTGAGCTCAAGTGGGGCTCATTTGAGACACATGGCACCATGCCATTGGGGGAAAATCTTAAGGTAGATGGATAAGGATAAGGGGTGTAACTTCACGAGCCAACTTAAGTCGACACTGCGCGAGGGACACCTCGACCAACCTCACCCAAATCAGTTTGGGAGAGGGAAGGAGAGAGAGAGGGAGAGAAAACGGAAGAGAGAGGGAAAGTGTGGGATTTTAGAGAGAGAAGCTCTACCTTCTCTCTAGAATTTCTGGCGATCGGATCGGCGAGCTTCGACGAGGCAAGAAGCATAGTTGCTCCTACTCGCAAGGACTACACGCACTAATCTTTGGGAGGCTTCAAATAAACTCCCAAAGGTAGGGTTTTTCTCCTACTTACTTTACTTTTTGTTTAAGGGTTGGGTAATGGACGGGACGTCGAGGCTCGATGGCCGTAGTTTCAGCTCCAAAAGATTCGAATTTCAAGTGAAGAAATCCCTAGAGTGGTTTTGGACAGGCCCACTTCCGGACCGGCTCGCGTGATCAGGTGATGTCGTAAGTTATCGCTATGAGTAAATACTACGCTGATTGTGATTTTGGTGGGCGCCCAAGACGAACCACGGATTTTGCCTAGCCTACGTGAGTTAATCTTATGTTATCGTTGTAAATTAATAGCATGGATTATGAATTAATTTGTTAATATATGCATGAGTGATATATTAGCATGTGTTGAATGTTTGTTGTGCCATTGCATCGTATTTAGGTGGAGTAACTCAAGTAGGAAATCACTACCCGTGCATCGCTCACCCGTCGCAGGGAATATATTTTTCTGTATTGAAGACGACTTTGGGATTGGGATGCATCTGACCTTAGAAGCGAAGAAATGGCCAACCGCCTTATCTCAGGTGTATTTTGTAAAAATTCTCAAAAGCAGATCTGGTATCTTTAGAGATAAATTGTAATTAAATACAATTGTAAACAAATTGTAATAAAAATCATTTTTGTATAAAATATACATTTTATTTAGGAGGATGTGTAGGCCCAAGTGGCTATTTTAGCATATGTATGTCTCATGACATGAGACTTGTAGATTCGCCGTTAACTGTAGGTTAATGACACTTGCCATGCCAAGGTGACCACCTTGTGAAATCTACGTGAGCTTTTCTTCGGGTTTAGTCGGGTCTAGCTTGTGGTGGTTATAGTCCATAATTTTGCATTAGCTGTGTGCTGTATCTCTCCGCCGATCTCAACCCCAAAGATAAGGTCGAAAGCCTGGTCACAACAAATGTCTTCCAAGGCTTACTCCTCGAGTTTATCGCTGGATATTCCCATCTCTGTGTTCGAGGTCCTCCCGCCCGCCACTCGAGCCTTCACCCCATCCGCTGTGAAGCTCACTCGCATACCCCGCTGTCGGCTTCTCCACTTTCAAGGCAGAGCCTGCCTCGTGGAGACGCCGTCCCGCAGGGTCTCGGAGTGTGAAGCTGAAAAACTCGACTCCTCGAGGTATCGTCCGCCCGAAAGGTAAAGTCCCGAGGTCGGGACGCCCTCTTCATCACCTCTACCATGTCCGAGTGCAGGGCGTTGCGCCTCCTACGAGGTTCCCGGGCCCCAGTTCGTAGTCTGCCTCGGTCTCCGCCGGCAGCGCCAAAGATTCCTGCAGGGTCAGCTGAGCTCCGCCGAGGTTGGGCGCCTATACCATTGGAGTCCCCTGTGAGCGCTAAGCCTTCTCTCCTCTCGAGAACAGAGCCGGGAGGAAGCGCCCGGTTTCGATGGAGACGCAGGATTCCTTCACGCCGAAAGTACCGGCAGTGGTCTCATCCTTAGGATCGATCTCAAGAGGTCTGGGTTCGCTTACTGAGGAAGCTCTAGCTCTATCCCTCCAGGCCGCTCAGAAGTTCCCTGCAGCCATAGGTTCCGTTTAATCTTGCCTGAGCTGCTGGCCGACTTATGTTGGTGTCTGCAAGTTGCTACCATCTAAAGAGTTTGCAAAAGGGCCAAATCGAACGAGGGTCACGCCAAGCCACCGAGCCTAAGGCGAGTGGACCGCTTCTACCCCGAGAGAGTCACCCGCAGATCGATGCAAAATATGACGAGGGAGGCCGAAGTTTCAGATTCGACTTAGTTGGCACTAATGGCTACATGGTATAAGCCGAGGGTAGGGAAGAAAGGCTCGAGATGGCCTAAGAGTGGCCGAGGGGGCGAAGCTGGAGGCCGGGACGGGGCCCGCAGCTGCCGCCTGGTGATGATCTGGCTGCGGCCGTGGACAGCCGCAGTCGCCAAGATCGAAGCCAGCAGTAATCAGGATGAGCCGTAATCGCCCAGAATGAGCCGGGTAACTCGAAGAGCCGTGTGTCGCCAGAGATGAGCTACGCACAAAGCAAAGCGATTGCTAGACGGAGCTCGCCGCGGCTTCCGGTACGCGTGAGCTCTATCGAACGCCCGACCAAGGAGTGCCGCGGGTCAGCGAGGACTCTCAGAGGCGTAGAGGAAACTCCGGTTTTGTGAGGGACTGAGCTATAGTGAGCCTGGTGGAAATCGCACTACCAGGCCTCCGGATGGCTCGTCTGCAGAAGGTCGCAATGCCTACCCTGGCCTGGACCTTAACTTTGATATCCCTGCCACGCAGGAGGCGAATAGTCCTTCATCAGGTTGAGAGCCAAACACCCCTAACAGGCCCAAGCCCCTTCTTTTTGTATCAAGCTCCCACTTCGAGCCTCGACGTCCGAACTCCTTGTATAATCTTTGCTTGTTTTTTTTTTTGTTTACGCTGGGCTTCAATCACAGGCGGGCGTTCGCTCTCAAATGAATAAATACCCTACTTTCTATCTCATCGCTTTTTTTTGTAAATGCTTTCCCATCGCTTCGCCTCACGACTTGGATCGATGGCTATATGGTCTTTGTCTTACAGCGGCCCTTGCAACCAGGCTGCCGAGATTCGAGGGCCAATTTGCCTGAGTCAATCAGCCTCCAAAGGCCTCGCCTCCAGCCGCTATACTTTGAACCAGCTACTTGGCTCCGCGGGCTGCATGGCTTGCTCGAACTGAAGCACCGGGCTCCCGAGGCCCGTGGGCCAATCTACTTGAGCCGAACTGGCCCCCGGGCTACTGCCTTAGCCGAAATGAGCTCTTCAAACCGAGCCTGAGGCCCGCGGCCATTCCCCGCTTGAGCCGAACTTGCTCCTGTGCTACCGTGCCTAGCTATACAGCTTTTCAAAACCGAGCCACCGAGGCTCCGCGCGACCAGATGAGCGAACTTGCCCGGGCTACCAGGCCTTTAGTTGAGCTGAGCCTTCAAAACTCCGAGCCACCGAGGCCCACGCCATTCTCGCCGAGCCGAACTTGCCCCGGGCGCCTGCCTCAGCTGGAGTAGTCGAACTCTTCAAAACTAGCCACGAGGCCTGTGGGCTAATCTTCTCGACCCAACCTGTTCTAGGCTACCGTGCCTGGCTGAGCAATGAGCTCTTCAAAACCGAGTCACGAGGCCTGCGGGCTATTCTACTGGAATAATTTTGCTCGGGCTAATGAGTCTTTAGTTGAGCAAATGAAGCTTTCAAAACTGAGCGCCACCGAGGCTTCAGGCTAATACGGCCGAAATAACTTGCTCTTGGCTACTGTGCCTTAGTTGAGCAATGAGTTTTCAAACCGAAGCCGAGGCTCCGGGCTATTCCCGCTCGAGTCGAACTTGCTCCCTGGCTACCAGCCCTAGTTGAGAATGAGCCTTCAAAACCGAGCTACGCAAGGCTCAAGTGGCTAATCCGCCTGAGTCGAACTTGCTCCTGGCTACCAGCCTTAGTTGAGCAATGGCTCTTCTCAAAACCGAGCCGCTGAGGTCTGTGGCCATTTTGCCCATCGAACTTGCCCTGTGCCACAGCCTTAGTTGAGCAATGAGCTTTTCAAACCGAGCTACCGAGGTCTGCAGCTAATTCGCCTGAGCTAACACCATGGATCCTAGGCTACTGCCTTAGCCGAAGCAATGAGCTCTCAAAATCAATGAAAGCACGAGGTTCGTGGCTAATTGGTCGAGAAATAATTTGCTTTGGCTACCAGCCTTAGTCGAGCCAGAAATGTTCTCTTCAAAACCGAGCCACTACAATTGCGGCTAATCCGTCGAAATGAACTCGATCCCAGCTTAATGTCTTTACTGAAGAAATAAACTTCAAAATCGAGCTATTGAGGCCCAGGTTAATTGCCCAGCCAACTTGCTTTTGGGGCTACCAGTCTTAGCCGAAAGCAGCCAAGTTTTCAAAATCGAGCCGCAAGGCCCGTGGGCTATTCTCACCAAAGCAACTCGGTGGTTTCGGCTACCAGCCTTAGCGTCGAGCAAATGAGCCTTCAAAAATCGAGCTACCGAGGCCCGCGGGCTAATCGCTCGAAGCTGAACTTCGATCCTAGGCTACGTTTCTTAGCTGAGCATCAGTTTTCAAACAGCCATTGGTGTCTGGTACACTACCGAGGTGAACTTGTTGGGCTACCAGCCTTAGCCGAAGCGCCAAGCTTCTCAAAATCAATCTTCGCTAAGGCCCACAGGCTATTCCCGCTCGAGTCGAATCCTGCTCTGGGCTACCAGCCTTGGCTGAGCAATGAGCTCTTCAAATCGAAGCACCGAGGCTCCGGCTAACTCAATCGACCGCTTCCCGGCTACTGCCTTAGTCGAGTGAATGAGCTCTTCTTCAAACTGAAAGGCCATCGAGTGTACCGATTTGATTTCCACTTCTTGGAAAGATGCATGCCTTTAATGCCGATTATGGAGAATTGGACGACCTACGGAGAATCGGAACCGATCGCGGTGATTTTTCGAAGCCCCGCTCCTTATAAATCGGCGACCGCACTGAGCTCCTCATGCTTCAACCTCTTCCTTTAATAGAATCTGAATCAAGCACTGATGAAGCATTAAGGCTTGGCCGTCTCAAGGTGGAGGTCCGCCCGAGATCTTGGATGGCGTTTGGCCCGCTGCCCCGCTTGCAGTGAGCCAGGTTTTTCCTCCCTCAGCCCATGGGATATGTTATTCCCTAGCCCCGTCTTAAGGATGGTAGAACTGTTGTGGAATGTGGTCTGAGAGGCTGTAATTAAAGAAATAAATCTTTGAAATGCTTTTTCCATTTTCTCCTCTTCTTCCTTCTTCTCATTTTCCTTCTCCTTTCCTTCCTGCCTACCTTCTTCTTTCTTTTTCTCTTCTTTCTTCTTATTTCTTCCTTTTTTTTCTTTACCTCTCTTCCTCTTCTTTCTTTCTTGAGATTTTTTTGAGGAATCGCTTGTACTGCTTCATTTCCGAGATGTATGATGGCAATCGCTGATTGTAATCGATCAGACTTTATCGAATAAAGAACAACATTTTTTTCTTTCAAGCATGATCCGTGCACTAAGTGTGCACTCTTTCTGCATTACTCCGGCCGAAATACAAATTTTTTTTTTTTTTTTTTTTTAGATATTAAATAAAACAATCAACGAACACAATGCATCAAGTATCTTAAAGCCGATGATACTTTATTAAAGATTACACAATCCGAGGTCTATTGATAAAAACGCTGAGGTGCTTTAAAGATTCTAAGAATGAGGTAGAATTTTTCCTTTTCCATCCGGAGTTCAGAGCTGCTGTGTCCGACGACGCGAGAGACACGACATGTGGGCCTTCCCAAATGGGCCCTAGTTTTCCATGTGTCGATTTTTTCTCGTTGTGCAAGTTTTTTAAGACTAGGTCACAGTTTGTAACTCCTGGCTCGAATTTTGGTCGTGGTACTTCATTGCCTTCCTTGGTAGTCTTCTATAATGCTTAGACCCGATCACTTTTCATCTAGGAGGTATAGGTTTAGGCTGAGAGCCTCTTTGTTATGTTCCCACGCCTAATTCAATCCTTGAGATTTTAATTCGACCTCGACTGTGGCTACCGCCTCAAGTACAAAGGCTAGAGCGACAAGGTTTCTCTGAAAGGCCGACTAAGGTGGTTCCAGACAGTCACAATGTTCCTGTGAGGTACTCTACCCATTTGCCTTTTAGATCTTCCAACTTGGTCTTCAATGTCGCTTTAAGAGTCTTGATGTTGACTTCAACCTATCCATTAGATTGTGGATGAGCTGGGGACGAGTAGTAGTTCCTGATCCCGAGCTCGGCACAGAAATCCCTGAACTTAGGATTGTCAAATTGCTTCCCATTATCAAACACCAAATTTCGATACTAAACTCGCATATTTGGTGCTACTCAAACGAAGTTGCGTACCTTTTGTTCCGTGATGGTAGCCAAAGGCTCGGCTTCGGCCCATTTGGTGAAATAATCCACTGCTACGACGATAAACTTGCATTAACCCTTTCCAAGGGGCAGAGGTCTCAATATGTCTAGCCCCCACTGCTGAAAAGGCCATGAGCTTGTAAATCGGGTCAAGGGTTCTGGGATGGGAGGTGAGAGATTTTTGGCGGCTCCCGATAAACTTTGCATTTCCCGACTAGTTCTCAGAGCTTCCTCTCTGGCACAGCGTTAGTAGTATCCCCGTCAGAGATCATTGCCCGAGTTCGAGGTGTGATTTTGACACACACCTTCATGTACTTCCTCAAGATAGTCTACACCCTTGCAATGCACTTGAGGATGGTGTGAAAGTCGCTTATAAAGGGCCCTCGATGACAGTGGTGTCCTGTGGCATCTGCCCAAGCTCATGCCTCAGTCGTTTCTCTCGCAAATAGTCCTCTATTGGTAGTCCCAATGGGGTCCATCCATTTTCATTGATATGATAAGGGAGACCCCTTCGCTGTTGAGATCCACAGAGGGCTTTGAAAGGTGCTCGACCGAGTCGGGCTTGTCGAGGTCTCTCTTGTGCCGCGCGCTATAGCGGATCCGTCGTGAATTTTCTCGCCGGTATGTGTCTTGTAACACCCCAAACATTTTAAAATGATTTTTTTCGAATTTGTTAGGTGTTTTTAAGGTCCATCATGAATTTATAATAATTTTAGGAATTATTTCAATTAAATGGAATTTTAGGAAAATATACCCAAGAAGGTCAAATCAGAGCGCTTGATTTGAAATAGAATTTTTAAAAATACCCAATGAATGAAATAAATTATGGGAATTTTTCTGAAACAAATTAAGGTCCAAATATATGTTATAAAAATAAAATTAATGAAAATATATGAATAAAAAAAAAAAACAAAAATACGTGAACAAAGTGAATCCTGCAGGGAAAAAGTCAATAGATTTGTTGACCATGGGCCAAAGAGACATTTTTACAATTCCCAGACCTTAATAAAATTCAAGAAACTGCAGGGACTTGTATGTGCAATATTGAATTTAATTTTTAAATATTAGGCCTCAGAAATCGAGCAGAAAACAAAGAAAAATTGAAGAACTCTAGGTTCTCCTATTCGGCCGAATCACGAAGGAAGAAAATTTTGTTGCAGCCACCCCCTTTGAATCAACCTGATTTTTCATGGTGAGACTTCTGAAGGTATATTAAAGCTCCAAGGTTTTTAATTTTGGTTTTGCATGGTCCAGACTGGAGGAAAGGGGCTGAATTGATAAAATGGTTGTCACTGATGGTCAATTAGGTCGTTGAATGAATTAATTGTTCTAATGTGTATGCTAGGTTGTACCTGCATTTGAATCTATAGAATGTGACCTAAGAGGTATGAATTAGGTCTGGTATGTTTAAAATTTGGGAAAATGTATTTAGAATAAATTGAGGTAGTAATTAGTGAATTATGGTTGAATCGATTGAATGTGAATTTCGCTTGCAGGTCGACTTTGACACAGAATCATAGGAGGACCTAATGGACGGATTTTAGGGGCCAATTTGACATCATTGGAAAGATATGGATGTTAGTAAATTTTTCCACTGGTTTCAGGTCTTTTCGACGTCGGTAGAGAAAGCAGGCAAAATACTAATTGATGCTAATCGCCAAAAAAACGAGTTTAGTGATTAAACATTAGATATAAGAAATTAGTTGTGAAATTGAATATTAAAATTATAATTTTGGGTATTTAGATGTTAAAAGGAAGAATGTTGAAGGTAAGGAAAGTGTAAGGGGATTTTAAAAAAAAATATTTAAAAAGCTCAAGAAGGTTAATAAATGTGGTAAACCCATTTAATTGAGTAGTGAAGTGCGTGGCTCGTTATGATTTGATGTTATCTTTATATTTCTTTTTCTGCATGAATATTGGTATAGCAAACGGTTGGGGAAGGTCATTAATGCTCAGGTGAATAGCCTAGTCGAGCCCTGACTAATAACAGGGAGGTGAGTAAATTTATATCATCGTACTTGCACCTTCGAAATGTATAGCGTAAGCCATTGTTTGACTTAATCGTAGTAATTGACTATGATTAAGACCTCTATTCTTGAGCATTCATTGAATTGAATTTGTCATATGCCACAAGTCACGTGTCCTCGATGAGTATTCATGCCAGCACCTGGCCACAATCCTTATTGTATCGGTGTTATCTCGTTGCATGCCAGTACTACACGGCAATTTGTAATCGCATTGATGGTATGAATCACAGTAAAGTCAATCGATGGGGAGGTCATCAGCATGTGCACACATGGTACTCAAAGTGCAAAGCTGCCTTCCCTAGAGAGGTGAAACTTAGATGTGAGAACCCGCCCGTTTCACTGGGATTCGTCAGAATGTACGGATTCCAAGATAAAGGTAAAAGGAATGCAATGGATTCCCGAATGGTAAACTATACTGCAGCTCCCTTCTTTCAAACCTCTACATCTCATTTGATATTGTTGTTCATATTGCCGCTATTTGTTGCATAACCTATGTACGGTGATTGATTGATTGAGCATAACCATCCTTGTGAGCTGGCCTTGAGTACCTAGCCTCATAAGTATGGTGATATATTTTTACTCACAGAGTTATCTCACCCCCGTTGATTTCCTCCTTTCAGGTAGATAGAAAGGAGAATCTTGCATTTCACCACTTGGATTCTATTTCCAAACATGTAATGGATTATTATTTTGTTTATTTAGTGAATGAGAGTCTAAGTTTCTAGAAGGTTCATGGTAATTAATTGCTATTGGGTTAATTATTTGGTTAAATCGATAAATTTTTGAATAGTTGAGTTGGATAAATTTTGCTTTTGATGAAACCTTATTGATATTTTTGATGAGACCGCTGGAGGTCGTTTTTTGTTAGTGGATGACCACGGAGGTCTATTTGTTATGTTATTCGAGATAATATCATGATATGAGGATTTTGAGTTAATTAAAGATTTTATATTGATATTGGCACAATGTGATTTGTCATTAGTTATAGAAACGAATAGGTCTTGCTGAATTTTCAGAGAAATTATGGGATTCCCAGTTTGCTACGGCCTTGGTGGCCTTAAGCTCACCCATTCCTAGCCACATGTACCATAAAGTGGGATGCCATAATCAACCGAACTAGTACCTAACTTCCTTAGCAATTCCCGTGACCTTTTGCAAGGTATAGATCATTTTTCGCCTTGGCCCTCAGAGAGGGTGTCTTCTATTTGCTTTACTACTAACCAGAGGAGTCACGCACACCTAGCTCATCGATCGCATTGAGGTCAAAGTAGGGCTGAATTAGCTATGGATTCGCTCAAGTACTCGACCTCGTTGTCGAGGCTCCTGAACCCAAATCCGAGCGCATACTCGATATCTATTCCTTCCGGGAGGTCGACCACGGCACTACCCTCGGTTGGAGGCCCCGCCTTCACTGACAAATTTCCAAACAGGAGGTCGGCTTCGCTGGAGGATCCTAAGCTCTAATGGTGTGTGAATTCCATGAGGAAACTGGCCAAGATCTATCCTTCTTTTATTGCCGCTTTTTGTTTGTATCCGATGTCGAACCGCCACTTCTTCATGACCTACTAATAATCTTCTCGAGGTCTCGATTTATGTAACACCGC
The DNA here is from genome assembly GCA_016808115.1 of Tetrastigma voinierianum. Lineage (NCBI taxonomy): Eukaryota > Viridiplantae > Streptophyta > Magnoliopsida > Vitales > Vitaceae > Tetrastigma > Tetrastigma voinierianum. The sequence continues at coordinate 934,063 of JAEQBH010000656.1, read as the reverse complement.
TTCATCGGGCATTCATTGATTTCATGGTATGCGCTGAAGTAAGGGCTGAGTTTCCCGGGCCAGGGTTACTAATGTCGTGATCTGGGCTTTCTAATTTTGATACCACCTTCCATTCCTCTCGCAGCCCGGCCGCAATAGTAGATCAGGCCGTGACTCTGTTTGTCTCGATCGTGACTACTACCGGGGTTGAGAAATCAAACCCGCCATAGGTAAGGAGCCTCTCGCAGGACTTTACCATAAACGGGAGCTCGTGATATCGCTTTTAGCGCCACGCTTCTTCAGCAACAAGATCCATTAAGTTTTTCAGATCCGAAGAAGGTCGACACTTATCACGCCCGATACAAACCGCTAGCGCCGCTATCCTTTTCCAAGAAGGCTGGACTTCGTTATGCTTGACAGGACGACATGTCAAGTCAAATTTTTATCTTGTTCGGTTTGCCTATTCTGGGTCATGACTAATATAAAACCCAAGAATTTTCCTCGCTGAGACCAAAGCACATTCGCGGATTCAACTCTCATGTCAGACTTCCTTCAGATCTGAATGCCTCGCCGTGATGAGCTATATGGAGCTCCTACTAAGGCTGACTTTACCAACATGTCGCCATATACCTCCATGGATGCCCCTATTCATCGAACATCCCTTGCTCACCAATCTTCGCAGCTCCTACGCTTTTCAAATCGAAAGGCATTACCAGCACAGTCCCTGCTGTCTGCGGATGAATGAGGTCTTCTTGGTCGCTTGGGGTCCATGTCAATCTAAGTTAGAATCGGAGAAAGCATCCATAAAGTTGAGGAGTTCATGGCCGGCTATGGCGTCTACTATAAGGTCGATCCATGCAGAGTAGAGGAAGCTATGTTTAGGCGTCTTTCGTTGATGTCGATGAAATCGATCACGAGTAGTTCGCTTTTGGCGAGTACGACGTGTGACCATTGAGTACTCACTTCTCGTCGCCCCTGCTTGGAGGGCTTGTAGGCCTCCTCGTGTCGCTTTTTGTCTTTCTTAAGCAAACTCCTTTTTGCGGCGGTTTGAGACCCGGGGCGATGTTTAGTACGTAGTGATTATTCTTGAGGTTAATCCCTCCCATATCCTCTTGCTTCCACCTTGAACATCCTTGATACATTTCAAGAAGTGGGTAAGGAAACTAGGGTCTTCCGCTATTTAGATGGTGCCTGACGAGTGTTCAGAAAGACTTTCAGGTCGGGTGTTTACCTCATCGCGCATGTCGAGCTAATTATGATATGTATTTATTCATTTGCTTTGCTTCGCCGGATGTAAGGTAACACTCCACGGCCCTTGTATTTGTCTCTCAGACATTCTACTCCGTTTGTGGTAGGAAACTTGATCATCATAGTACTTGAGAGGATGGCTTTTATGGCACATTGAAGTGCGCCTAATAACATGTTATAAGCATAGGGCATCTACTATGAGAAACCTCACTGTCGTTGTTGCGTACGGGGTCTCGAAGTGAGCACTAAGTACATATTAACTGAAAGGTAGCACTTTCTCTTGAGGAGAATCCTCGCGAGGTGATCTGGCTGGATTTCAAACTCTTCCTTCCGATGCCCATCTTATCAAAGCCGACGTGAAGATGATCGTGGCTGAGCTCCCGGTAATAAACGAGGACAGATGGAATGTTTTGTTAGCCCGCAGCGCCACTTATCACCAAGTCATCGGTAAGGGGGTGTTGGCATCCTCGAATGCGAATCGAGAATGTTATGGCGGTGTCAAGTCGGCGGTTGGATCTTGCACTTCCATTACCTCTCTCGACCTGATGCTATGAATGAACGCTACGAAATTTGGATTCCCATATCACATATCTCACAGAATCCCATGGATTTCCCGAGAATTTGTTGGTCTTTGAGTTAGAGTTGGCGCAAAGATGACAGTGTTTAACGATCGACCTTCAAAGGCTATGTAGCGGCGGAGATATCCCCGTCGAATCAATTGTTCTATTAACCCTACTGAGCTATATGCAATGGGTGGATTCGATGCGTGGCCCACATGGAACTCCCGGTACACGGTGTTGCTCCTCTTTGGTAGGAGTGGGTCCTCATCTGGGATGGCCATCTTAAGAATTTCTCATGATGTGCCAGCGTAAAGACTTTGTGATATTGTGGTACATCGGGGTGAATCGGCGAGGTGAATCTTGTTAGCGTGCTTCGAATTTGAGGTGATCTTTGGCGAGTCTCTGTGCTTCCTTATCTTTATGGATCGTTGTGTGTCCCTCCTTGGAGATCTTTCTCGATTTCTTTGTTTCCTGGGGCTTCGCTCCCATTGCTTGTCAATCCTGCTTTTCTCCTTGTGGGTTGTTGAAGAGCTTCCTCTCTTAGATGTAAGGGCTTCTTCGCCGTTAATGTACTTCTCGCTTTAATGGCTTTCTCGACCATGTTAACAGGATGCTTTGAGATGGAAAACATCAAATCTTTTGACTGAACTCCTAGCCCAGCGATGAATGCGGTGATAACGAACTTCTCGTCCGGTACATCTACCTTCAAGGACTCGGCATTGAACCTCTGGACATAAGACCTCAAGCTTTCTTGTGGGCTCTACTTTATGGTCAGCAGGTGGTAACTCGGCTTCCTGTATGTTCTGGCTCCAATGAAGTGGGAGACGAATGCGATGGAGAGTTCTCTAAATGAGGAAACTGAAGATGGTGGGAGCCTATTAAACCAAGCCAACACGGACCTTTTGGTGTGATAGTGAGAGGCTCACTTGCCGTATGAGATGTGATATCAGTGCCGGTTCCATTTGGTTCTTATAGGTGTTAAGATGGTCGTAGGATCCTTAGTTCCATGAGATGCCTCTATTTGCGACATCAGAACTTAGATTTGGAAGGAGGTGTAGCACCTCGGTTGTGACGGTGACTGGGTTGTCTTTACCGGGGTGTCATAGAGTCTATGCTTTCGGCCTTTATGTGACTTCCTTCATGGGTGAGTTCTTGTTGGATACCATAAACTATCTGTTCCCATGATCGCTCCCCCATTCCTTGTTGAGAAGGGGTCGACTCATCGTTTCCGATGTCCCCTGGAAACAGCCGTTGCGCTCCTCTGCGGGGGCTGGAGTGAGGTCAGTGCCCCCTAGCTGTTAGATTACCATACGCCTCTCGAGGTAGAGGTGTGGTGCTCTTCTGAGGGGGTGGTGTTATGGCCTTCTGAGTCTGTCGAGATTCCAGTGAGTTGCATCTACACAGTGAGTTACTCTAACTCCCTATCAAGTTGGTTGGTGGGGCCAGTGCCTGCCTCGCCGTGTTGGCACGCATTGTCTCCCAATGTGCCTCAGGAGGTCGGTTATCCACCCCACCTAGCTGGTCTTGCATCCTGGGAGGATTGGTGTGGCTCTTACTTGTATTCCGAGTTGATACCATCAGTTATTGAGAGATAAGCTTTATTTGAAAAGGAGTTGTCGTTCCTGTGGCTTCTTGATGATGCATTTTCAGCGGGCCGGTGGAGTGTGTTGGAATCGGCGGGCCGGAGCTGGAGCCAGTCGCTAGGCGATCCGGCCCCGGATTACTGCGCTCCCACAGAACAAGAAGAAGAGGATGGCGGGGCTCCACCGTTGCTGCTCCGATGCCTAAGTTAGTTCTTTCTTGTGGAGAGAAAAGATCGACTGTTTAGAGGGCGAATGCTCTGCGTACCTTTCACCGGTGGGGTGACCTGGTATTTATAGTATATGTTTTTCCCAATTAGATGGTGATAAGGATTCTTTCTCATTGGATGGGGGATTTTTTGTCCTTATCGCTGTTAAATTAATAAGGGATAATTAGGGAAGCGGAGTTATTGAGAGTATCTTGCGCTTCCCTTGTTAGTGAGATTTTATTTGATTTATAGAATGCTGGGCTTGCCGGGTTGTAGTGTTATGTGTATGGGGCGAATGAATTGGAGCTCTAGTTTGGGCGAGTGCGAGGAGCCACGACGTTTTCTTGAGCACGCCTACTTCTTGGGCTTGAGTGATGGGGCTTAAGCCTTTATTTTTAAAACCAGTGATTTTAATAAAGTGAAGGTGTTAGGTTTTAATGGAAATATTACCTCTAAATCACCATTTTTTGGTTATTTGATTAGAAGAAACAAATAATAAGGAAGCGATCCCATGATGGGTCGGCACTAAAGGAAAACCCCAACTCCAATCTTCCCTACTCTTGCAGGCCTTCAAGGCTGAAACCGCGTGGGCCGATCGATATGTGGCCCAGTGCGCTTTAGCTACTAACCTTAAATAAGAAAAAAAGAAAAAAAAGAAAAAAGGGAAAGCAATCTTAATTAAGTGGGAAACATACCCATAAATGGCAAACCAGAGCAACTCAATGGAAGTTGCCAAAAATAGGAGTGTAAATGCCATTTGCAATCTTGAGCAGTGTTTGGCACCTGAGCAGTGTTTTTGCTCCAATGGTAAGGTGCCAAATGAAGTGTCATTTTAATAATTAAATATTTTTTGATAAAATACAATTAAACTTAGGTTATATTTTACTTGAGTATATTTTTCATAACGATAGTAAAATTCTATGGATATATTTGTATAGTAACAATTTCAAATTTCAAATTTCAAATTTCAAATTTCAAATTTCAAATTTTGTCCTTAGAAATTCAAATTTCAAAATTTTCTAACTAACAAAAATTAAAATTGAAAATTATGTAAATAAATTTTAAAATTATAATTAGTCTATAAATATGATAACCAATTCTCATGTTTTTCATCCCATCTATCACTTACATTCTCTTTGATTTTCCAATATCTCATTCTCTTTGAATCCTTTCATATTTTCGTTCATCAAGTGATATGAATCGTTTTCCTAATATTTTAGGAGAGATCCTCAAATATATCGTTTTCCAATAATCGTTTTCAATTCCAATTTCATGTTGTATTTTCAATTTCAATTTCAATTTCAAGTTATATTTTCAATTCCAATTGCAACATAATATCTTCATTCTAAATTAAAATAATAACATAATAAATAACAACTAAAAATTAAAACTTTTTCATAACCTATATCTTCAGGTTATTTCAATATGTTGCAGAAAGTGGGTTCATGCCAGTAGTATCAATTTCCATGATTTTCATCTCATTTTGCATTTGAATTTCTTGCACCTATCTTTCTTCAATTTCTAGCGTTCACGATATTTATAATGCTATCTTAATTGAGCATAAATTTTGTCTTGTCGCTTCGACTTTTGTCATGCACTTCCATTTTTCATTCAGTGGCGATGATCTGATCTTTCAGCGACACTTCTCTTTGTTTTTAGTTGTTTTCTTGAAGCCTTTTACATGATGGTCTATCGAGGTTGGGAGTGGACCGAGGGTTGAGTGTCATCTCACAAATAGCAGGTTGAATGAAGGATTGACATGGGTTGATTCAGCCCGGGACTACGGGTTGAATGAGTTTTGCTCTCTTATTGCTGGGTGAATTACAGTCCATTTAAAGCTCCATTTCAGCCATATTCGAAGCAATGTTCGTATTGAAATGGTTTTCCAATAATCTTAGCAAACATTTATTTTGCTTCATCAACCTGACAAACATATTAAATCATTCAGTTAATAGTTCAAATATCAAACCATACTTGTGTCTAAATTAAAAGTTTATATCTTACATTATTTTGCTCGGTGTGTCCACTTTGGCCAGTCTCTCAATTTGACTATAAAAGCGAAATAATTTCTTTGCATTTTGCATTTATATCAGGTCAACGACTTAATAGAAGATTGAAGCGCTCTTCTTGATTTTCCAAACAGTTCTAAATGTGCAGATTAACCAGCAGAATGCACCCACCTTGTTGTTCATTCCGGTAATTTACGTCTTTGCTTTCGTGTTAAATACGCGGACACAGTGAATTTATCTTCTTTTACGAGAGAATTCTTTTTATCAACTGCGATTTTCACAATCTTTAAGACGACTTCATTTTGTCTTGGCGTAATAAGTGGATTCTTTACCCAGGCAAGCTAATAAATTATATAAATGGAATTGTCGTTCATAAGCAAATGGAGTTAAAAAACTAGTCATGTGCAAATCCATACAAAAATAAAAATAAAATTATATTAGATTTAAAAAATGAAAACAATTATAAAGTATACAAATAAATCTATCAATTATAAGATTTATAATCAATTTAAAGAATGAGCAATTTATCAATTAAAAAATTATCAATTTATCAATTTAAATTTAAAAAATCAATTTGTAATCCTAAAAGAATGAGCAATTTATAATTTAAAATTATAATCAATTAAAGAAAAGAATAGGCAATTTATAAAAGTATACAAATCAATCTACCAATTATAAAATTTAAAATTAATTTAAAGAATGACAATTTATTAATTAAAAATTATCAATTTATCAATGTAAATTTAAAAATCCAATTTATCAATTTACAAAAATGAGCAATTTATCAATTTAAAAATTATAATCAATTTTAAAAAAAGAAATTTATAAAGTATACAAATCCAATTTATCAATTATAAAACTAATTGAATAAGAAATATACAAATCAAATCAATTTATCAAATAATGAATGTAAACAATTAATAATATATCAATTTTTTAAAGAGAACTCTCGTACCCGTCTTCTTCCTCCCTCTTTCTTCCTCTTCCCCTTCTTTCTTCCAGCGCACTTTCCTCCAAGCAGCTAGAAAGTTCGGTTCTACTTGTAGCGTGAATGAGTTGATTGAGGAAAAATTTGAGTTCGAAAAGCTAAGGGTTTTCTAAGCGCAGGTAAGAATTTTATTTTCCTTCATTTTTCCTTTCATTCTCTGTAATTTTATAGGGTTTGAAATGGAATATAGCCGTTGAGAGCCGTTGTCCAAAACAGTAGCCATCAACGGCTATTTTGCATCCCCTCACTTCTCTCTCCAAAGGTGCCAAATATGGCACCCCACAAACTCGGATGGCATTTTGCTTTCACGATCTGTCTCCCAGTTAGACCGAGTTTTATGGTTTGGGTGCCATTTTGCGGTTATCTGAGATGCTTGATAGCAACTCCCGTTGGAGTTGCTCTAATGACTAATGACTATGCTTGGCATGAATGATCGAGAAGCATCTAGGTGTCTTCTAGTTCTAGACTTCTAGTTCGAGGGACAAATAGAAGATTGCCCCTCAGATTTAATTTCTGAAAAGCAAAAACCTGCTCCCACAATCTCCGTTCTCATTTCCTTCTTGGCTAAGAAAATTAACAAAACCGTGTGAAGATTCTCCCTCCAAATTTATGTGTATAAAACCACAAGCTTTTTCAATCCCGGCCACCTCCCAAATCGATCCCTAACTTTGTTCATTCTTATCTTGATTTCTTCAATTTGATCAACTATGACTGGAACATCAGAAGACCCACAACACAATCACCAGTCTCCTCCCATGGCCAAAGAATCCCAATCGTATCTTAGATGGGGCCAAGAAATGTGAATGGGGAACCCAAGTGATGGGGCTCCAACACTAGCGCCAGACTGTGCGCAGACAGCAGAGGGCTGCCCAGTGGAGGGCTGAGGAGCACCAGCAGATCTACCACCAGCCTTATGTTCAGTACTCCCCTGTCGGAAGACCCTACAGCAACCCTTTTGAGCCTGTCATTCACGCCTTCGATTCATGCACCAGAAAGGCTGAAACCATCGCCACAAACATCTAGCTTCTTTAGCGAGATTTTTTCATCATATATGTTCTCAGAAACTTTCTTTCATTTCATTTCCTTCACTGTCTCCAGGGCTTTAGTCAAGTTGAATATAAATTGCAGTGGGTTGCATAATCAATTAAGTTAGAGTATAGATTAAATTGGAGTAACTAAGTTGCGGTGCTCTTATTTTAATTTATTTTAAAATTTTTAATAAAAGTCTAAAATCAGCAAATCCTGTTTTTTTTGATAAGCAGTAGAGAACCGTTAAATAGATGATAAATCGCAAAGGAATAAGCATTTGCGGTGATAGATGGCGAGATGCCCTCGAAGAGAATACTTAACATCATGACGGTTTTAGAAAGTGGGCCAATATTTTTGAAAGCAATAAACTGTGAAGGAGAGACTAAGGACAAGCACTTTCTAGTTGATTTGTTGATTAACACTATACAAGATATTGATCCTCAAAAAGTAGTTCAAGTTATAGCCCGATAATGCTCTGACACATAAGCGGTAGGACACATTATGGAAAGTAAGTTTCGACATATCTTTTGGACCCGTGTGTGGTTCGCATCTCAATCTTGCTTTGAAGAACATAAGTGCACCATTAACACCCCGAGATATGATGATGTGAACGATGGTTGGATGGGTTCCAGTGATCCTGCTGCGTCGGATTTCGTTATGAATCCATCTGATAAGTTATCGTGTTTAATAATCATTGCAGTTGAGATTACTTTGGAGTGTTAATCCCATCTTTCTTTATTGTTGTTATCTTAAGCGATTTAAGACGATAAAAGAGGCTTGGAAGCGGTGTAGTGATAAGTGAAGAATGAAGTCATATAAAGAAGATGATGTAGTGGCTAAAGAAGTAAGGATAAAATCCTAAATGAAGATGTTTGGATGGATGTGGATTATCCTCGACTTTAACTCCCATGTATGAGATGCTTCGATTAGCTGACACTGACAAACCTTTTATACTTTAATATTTGTAATTGATGGGATTCAATGATCAAAAAGAAAGTGAAGGAAGTCATCTCAAGAAAGAACATAAGCTTCACGGAAAATTCAAGGTATGATTAAGATTTATTAGTTAAATATTTGAGTTTTAATCGAAAGTTTTAATTATATTTGAACTTATATGAATCGTTTTGTAATTATACTTGTAGGTTTTTTGATATTGTGAATGGAATCTTGGTGGAAAGATGGACTAAAAAGCCACACATTTACATTCCACCAATGTATTCCTTAAATCCAAGGTAATCTTAAGAGTTTAAATTGTGAAACTCTATCATTCAATATAAATGATATTCTCATGTTTAACTTCTAATTATAGCCTACTCAACTTGTAGGTATTATAGTCAACAATGGCTTGATGGTCTATAATCGTGTTCCCTTACGTCGAGATATGGAGTAATGAGAAAAGAAAAAATGTTTTGAGAGATATTTTTTCAAATGAAGTTGAAAGGTGAGCAAATGGGAGTATGCACTACTTTTTGCATGCTTGGAAGATTTTCTAGTAGTGATTAAATGATAGCGAATTGGTATAGGTCCTATTAAATGGTGGGTGTTCATGGAACTCCTGTGATTCAATCTATAGCATTGAAATTACTGGGACAGCCTTCATCCTCATGTTGTGAAAAATTTGAGTGCAGTATAATTTCATTCAGCTGTGAAGAAGAAACTCGTTACACCATAAGAGCTAAGGACTTGGTTTATGTATCGTAACAATTTTTAAATCTTACATCGGGGAGATCTCCCGACTATAATGAAGGCGAATCTAAAATGTGGGACATTGGAGGAGATGGTTTTGACTCAATGGATATAGAGAATGCTAAAATTCTTGAGATTACAGATCTTTCTCTTGATGAACCTGAACTAGAAACCATTTTATTTGATTTAGAAGGAAATGTTAGTCTTTAGTTTTAGTATTACTTATGTTTATGTTTGAATATTTGTAAAAACAATGTTTGAGCACTTGTTGTTTATTTATCTAAATTGCTTTTTAAGGACACTATTTATAAGGATAATTAATTTTATTTTATCGTATTATGTCGTGTCGCATCAAACTATCATATCTGATTTTTTGAAATTTATGTGTCCAGATCTTGTGTGTCTTCTTGAAATTTATGGTTGGCGAGCAGCATGTTATGAAATCCAATTGGACAACGGCATCACGAAGTAGTTTGGTAATTATTTTGACATCCAAACTAATTTAATCATTATTTTTTTCAAACATATTATTTCCATCTAAAACTCCTTTGAAGAGCATACAATCCCAACAATATTACCCTTGGAGATTTTACCACAAGAACATGATTGTAGCCGATGAAGGGCACCAAAGATTTCTTGCAAGGGCAACGCTACGTCTGAAGTTCTTCCTAAATCTACTACCCTCATGTTATCGATGGATCTACAACAACCAGATTTTTTTTTTTTTTTTTCAAACTCATCCTTCCTCCTCGCTATATGCAAAACCACGTGTTCTCTGAATTCGGCTTCTCTATTTGCCTCCTTCTAAATACACTAGGTTCATTTGTATACAACACAGAAGGGAAGAAATGAGAGAAAGAGTTTATATATCTTGCATATCTTTATGCATGAGGATCTAAAGGAACGGACGATGCGAATAATCCAACTTTTCCATCTCAGTCATCTCCTCTCTTTTTCAGCCTTCGGATCTCTTACAAATTACAATCCAATTCCAATCTGTGCGCGTCAAGAACTTAACACAATCGGTAAGGAATTCGCCAGATCTAGGGTTTTTCTGTGAGGGTGAGCTAGGATTTCTGCTCCGATTCACCGTCTTTTCAGTTGTTACCCAGCACCACCCATAGTTATGTCAAGTATGTATGGCCGACGCTGCCGTGAGTCCCGGTGCCGGTTGAGACGCTCTTGAGAGCGATAAACAGAGCACTCATTCCAATGAAAGAGCCGCTCACACACCGAACGAGAAGATCGCTATCGCTAGGGATGCGAAATAGATCATGCGAATGCATTTTAGGGTTTATTAGTTTCATCACTGGCTGGTTCATGCATTTTTTTTGCCTTTTTCTTTTAAGTTTTAGGCGGATATTGATGCGTTGGTTTGGCTTTGCAATTAATGGATACACAGAGTGAGTGACAAATGTCAGAGGGAGAAGATGACAAATCTCCAGATTTTCTCAATTTCGCTCAGAACATTGATTTGTGCGTTTACCTAAAACTGTATGATTGAATTTTAAACTGAAATAATTTTGTTTTTTTTAATTAATAAATTAGTTTGAAAATTAAAATAAAGACGAAAGTAATATATAACTTGTCGTTGTTATGAATGATAAGTAATTGAATTCACTGAGTATCAATCTAGTTATTCATATGACCGGTTTTTGTCAGTTTTAATATAATAAGTTTAAGCTTATTTGGCTAAGTTTAATAAATGGATAACGATATTTGATAAAGAATACAGTATCGTTATTAGAAGATAACGTTACAACAATTTAAATTAATTTTATCTTTGATTACCATTTATATAAAATGATAAACATTTATATCATTTAACAAATTAGTTCTTTTAATTAATTCAAAAATTTACTTTAAAAAAATTATTCCCAGTCAGCTGTTTTTTTGCCTTATAATTCCTCTCTGTTCTACCATATGCTGCATATGGAGGTAAAAAAAATATGTGATTTTAATTCATTTACCTGAATATTACATTTTAAGGTGTTTTTTTTTTATTTTATTTTATTTTAATTTGGGCCTTTTGTGAGTCTTGGTAGGTTGACAGCAAGAGCTCCACAGTGAGGATGGGTCTGAAGCTGGAGCTCAATCCAGCTGTGAGATATTGTATATATAGTGGTTGTGTTTTCACATTTGTGTCAATATATATTTTATGTCGTGCTACGGAATAGACAATGTATTTTACTATTTTTACCTTACCTATCATTAAATTCGTTTGTATTTTCCTAAACGATCATGGCGGATGCTCTGCAAAAATAATCGGCGAAAATAAGAATAAATCAATGTGATTTAGAATATTGATTTAATTCTTAAGCTAATATAACCCAGTCGGATCGATGCCTTATGGATTAATAGAAAATTATGGCTCTGGCATAAATCTTTAGTATATAATTGATGGAGCGTGTGGCGCATAGATATCTAAGAAATATTCTTTTACTACTGATTTATTATCTAAAACCAATTCAGATTTTGATTCAGATTCAGATCTAGATCTAGCGTTGTATTATCTTACTTTATTTATAAAGTACAAACCCTCGAATACTTAATAGTCATTTGGGTCTTCACACCTTAAGGTCTAAGTACATGTGTGAATCTATTTAATATTTTAAAGAACTTAAACTTGATTGTATAGCAAAAATCCAACAGATTACAAATAAAGGATCTTTCACACGTGGTTAAGAAGGGCTGTTAACCAGCAATAAATTCAACTGTTTAGAGTTCTTGAAAACAGTCACGTTACAGCCAACAAATTAATATAGACCATATCTTCACATTACTATTTAAAAAAAAAAAAACAATATTATTCAGAAAAAGAATCTATATGTCGCATTCATATCTTATATATGAATTAAAAAACTCAATCTTTATTTAAATTTTAAGAAAATAGAAATAATTATTAATTTATCTCTAAATTTTGAGAAAATCATTGTTAGATAAAAATAAATAAATATACATGTGTTTTTATTTAATTAGCGTGAAAAGTTGAGAACTAGTGATCCGGAGTTTTGCTTAGATCATACAATATGGTCTTCTCGTGCTTTTTGTTTTGAGTTTAAAAATTAAACGACTTTCTGTATTTAGAAAAATCTAAATATTTTAGTTTCTTCTATTCAATAAAGAAATTTAAAAATTCATAAATACATCATGAATAATTTAAAAACAAATTAATCTAAACTTTGAAAGCAAATTGGTTTCAATAAAAAGTAAAAAAACAAACAAACAAACAAACACATTTTTAAACGGGGTTGGTTTTAATAAAGTGAAGGGTGTTTGGTTTTAATGGAGAAATATTGCATCTCTATATCCACCAGTTTGGTTATTTGATTAGAAGAACACTAAAAAGGAAAACCCCAACTCAATCAACCCTACTCACCTTGGGCCTTCAAGGCTGAAACCTTAAATTGGGCCGATCCAATATGTGGCCCAGGTCGGCCGAAAACACTAACCTTAAATAAATAAAAAGAAAAAAAAAGAAAAAAAGGGAAACAAATCTTAATTAAGTGGGGCCCATACCCATTAAAGTAATGACTGTGACTAATGACTAATGACTATGCTTGGCATGAATGATCGAGAAGCATCTAGGTGTCTTCTAGTTCGAGGGACAAATAGAAGATTGCCCCTCATATTTAATTTCTGAAAAGCAAAAACCTGCTCCCACAATCTCCGTTCTCATTTCCTTCTTGGCTAAGAAAATTAGCAAAGCCATGTGAAGATTCTCCCTCCAAATTTATGTGTATAAAAACCACAAGCTTTTTCAATCCCGGCCACCTCCCAAATCGATCCCTAACTTTGTTCCTTCTTATCTTGATTTCTTCAATTTGATCAACTATGACTGGAACATCAGAAGACCCACAACACAATCACCAGTCTCCTCCCATGGCCAAAGAATCCCAATCATCTTCAGATGAGGCCAAGAAATGTGAATGGGGAACCCAAGTGATGGGGGCTCCAGCAGCGCCGACTGTGCACCCAGACAACCAGAGGGCTGCCCAGTGGAGGGCTGAGGAGCACCAGCAGATCTACCACCAGCCTTATGTTCAGTACTCCCCTGTCGGAAGACCCTACAGCAACCCTTTTGAGCCTGTCATTCACGCCTTCGATTCATGCACCAGAAAGGCTGAAACCATCGCCACAAACATCTGGCACAACTGTGAGTTTTTTTCATCATATATGTTCTCAGAAACTTTCTTTCATTTCATTTCCTTCACTGTCAGGGCTTTAGTCCAAGTTGAATATAGGATTGGAGTGGGGTTGTAGTCAGTCTAATTTAGAATATAGATTAAATTGGAGTAACTAAGTTATGGTGCTCTTATTTCAATTTATTTGAAATTTTTTTAACAAGAGATCTAAAATCAACCCAAATCTCTAATTATTTGATAGAGAATGAAATCTAAATTGACAAAGAAAGCGCACCATCTACTACCTTAACAAACCAACCTTGCATGGGTACTAAAATATCAATACCTGTTTTTTTTTTTTTTTTAAGGTAGTAGCCACGGTGATTCACTAATACAGATACTAATAGTCGTTCATGGTGGATTCTTATTCTTTATCAAAAATATATGTTATATTTTTTAAACGAGGAGAGGAGGTCTGAGCTTGGTTTTATGTGTGTTTGTTCACAAATTTTCAAATGGTGCTCATAACTAATTAGTGAAACAAGTAACATATTTATAATTATGTATACCAATTACCAAATCAAAATCGATGGTGTGGGAGTGGCCCAGTGGGTCACCCAACTGATCTTATTAATCTTAAGAGGCTTTAATTAGTCAAAACGAGATTGATATAACATATTAACATGTCAAAACGAGATTGATATAACATATTAACATGTATCCTAAATCAAACCTAGCTAATAATGATTTTGCAGTAAGGATGGGGAATTCGGTGTCGGAAACTGCATGGGGGAAGGTGAATTTGACGGCAAAGGCGATCACGGAAGGCGGGTTTGAGTGTCTGTACAGGCAGACTTTTGCCACGGATCCAAATGAGAGGCTGAAGAAGACGTTTGCTTGCTATCTGTCAACCTCCACAGGCCCTGTCGCCGGTACCCTCTATCTCTCAACCCTTCGTCTGGCTTTCTGCAGTGACTGTCCCTTATCCTTCACTGCTCCATCTGGCCAGATCACTTGGAGCTACTACAAGGTACCGATATACTAATTACTAAAACAACAACTTCGATCATTATCTTATTACGTACATATGCTTACTACCTAATTATTAACTATATACTACACTTCTTTTTTATTTTATTTTATGATCTTAATTAACCCAACTCCCAACTCTCCTAAAACCTCAAATTAACTTGTAGTATTTGGGTTTAATTTCACACTACCCTTCCTTGTCTGCATGCATGCGGCCTCATACTCGATGGAGAGTAGTCAAAAGTTCACAAATAGGGATCTAATATTCAAATTTGTTAGGAGTGTAACCTCCTCCTACCCAAACTAAGCTCCGATACCATATATGTTACACGACCAACTCTTCTAAAAACTCAAGTTTATATGATTTGGGTTTAATATGAATACTACTATACTTCACAACAAGAAAAATATCAAAAACCAAAAACAAGAATAGGTATATGCTCAAATCCTATCGGGTTCAATTTCTTTGCTGCCAGTACCACCACATATGGATATGGGCTAAACTTTTCAGGTTGAGTTGGATAAAAGATAAAATTCAGTTCATCCAACTCTTTTAACATATTCCTCGTAAAATAAGCAATAAATGTTCGAAAAATCAGTTCTTACATTTAAATCTGATGGTTACAGTATGACATGCATGTTGTGGTATCTTGAACAGGTTGTGATACCTATGGGGAACATTGGTACAATAAACCCAGTGATAATGCGGGAAAATCCATCGGAAAAGTACATACAGATCGTGACCGTTGATGGGCATGACTTTTGGTTCATGGGGTTCGTTAATTTTGAGAAGGCTGTAGATCATCTCTTAAGCAGTACCTCAGAGTTCAGAGCACATGAAAATGCAGCAAGACCAGTATTAACTGCTGCATCATGATCCTAATACTAGTTACTGCCATTATCTTTTTATCCTATGTGTTTCTTCCATTCCTACCTACCATGAACTACTTCTTCTTTATTTTCTATATGCATACACATACGTGTGTGTATATATTATATATATATATATATATATATATATATATATCTTTGATTGTTTGTATAAATAAATGTTCATGCCTGTAATGAATTTTGAATGTTCAAAGCTTTGGGCTGGAGTTTATTTCTATTTACATCTCTTTTTTAGTTATATGGTTTTTTGTCATCGACTATCTCAAGTGGTAAAAGGGTGGCATGAGTTTATGGGAATAGGAAATCATATGTTCGAGTCCTTACGAGTACATAATACTACAACGATTTAAAAAATAAAAAAGAAGTTACTGTGTTTTCAAAAATGTCTTTTGTCACTTTCAATCTATGAAGTTGAGAAGTTGTTACATTCCATAATATTTTGAAATTAGGATAGATGTGGATAAAAAAAGTAGTAAGAATGTCAATTTTGATTACGCCAAGAAGATAAAAGGGTGATTTATGGCAATGGACCCCCTCGTATTAAGAAACAAACCGAAAGGTGTAAAGAATAAATCAAAACGGGTATAAAGAAAGAAAAAACGGATAGATTTAATATAAATTAAGTGCTTTTACAAAACTTGAAATTGGTTTGTTTCTTAATCTTGAATAGTCTTAATAACACATTAAGTATTAAGTTATTTTTTAACGTTGGGTAGTTGGTAGAAGTAATGATGAATGGGATTATTTGAGTTAAAGTCTGGCCTCGCTCTTAATGGGACCAGTTTGGTTTAACATGTCGGGTTTTTTAGCGAGGTTTTGATTTATTTCTGAATCCCGAATAAGTTACGGGTGAGTTTGAGTGATATTCTTTGATGTTTGATTATATTATAAATATATATTTTTATTATTTTATTATATATTTTAATATAAATAATAATTAGAATGTTTTTAATAAATAATTTAATTTTAATATAATAAAAATAAAAGGGTAAATATAAAAAAATTAAAAATAAAAAGTAAAAACAAAAATCAAATATAGCGAGTTGGTTTGGAAATTTTCACTATCGCTTTACGTGGTTAATTTTTAAATAAAAGACGAGTTTGAGAATTGAAAAAAAATAAATGGCGAGATTCGAGATTTGGTCGCTCAGATCCGTGTACTCGTTATCGTCACTTTGGTAGTGAGTGTTCTTCTACTTTGTTGGAATGATGATGAAGTTTTTAACTGCTTTGGTAAAAAATGACTTTTTACGAATAGAAAAAACAAAATATTTTTAAACTTTTAGTTAGAGCTTTTTTTAAAAATTTGATAAGATATAAAATTTTAAAAAAGCAAGCGAACGTCTTGAAAATTTTATTCAGAACTTTTCGTTAAGTCGAAAAAAGCGAATCTTCTTATTGGTAACTTTTCATTAAGTCAATGAGTCGGCGCTTAGTTTATTATCTTTATTTTTAGATGTTTTGTTAAATAATAATTTGAAGTTGTTGATTTGGTTTAAAGTTGAAAATGATGACTGGACATTGATGTCTTCGATCAAGGAGAATGGGCCATCGAAGTTGGAATGGGCCTGGGTTCATGTTATATCTAGTTTAAGAATTTTGGTTTGGGCCTTAATCACATTTCAATAGCTTGGCCCAAAAAAATTGAATTTATTTAGTTTAAACATAGGAATAGAAAATAAAGAATAATAAATATTTTTAATGTGGAATCTCTACGTCCATAGAGAAAATCAATACTTAGCAATCCATCCATAAAAGGAATGAGAAAGGTTATAATTTAAAAAAGGAAAAAAAAAAAAAAAGCTTCCGCAATGATTTCTCATATTTGCTTTATTTGATAAAAAAATATAAAAGAAAATCGAATATAATCGAATTTACGAAATTTTATATATTTTAAATTTTTTTTGTCTTTATATAATAAAAAAAACGAATAAAATGAGTTTGAATAAGCAAATAGTATTAATATTTTAAGTTCTTGTATTTTTATTTTCATAGGATTTTATTTCATTTCACTTTTCCTTTTTATTTTTCTCACTATTTTGTTTTAATACTTTCCTAATTCCAAACGTAACATAGGGAAAATATAAAATAAAATAAAAATCAAATATAATCAAAATTTCTTAAAATTTTACTTATTTTTAAATTCTTAGTCCTTATATGACAAAGATAAACAAATAAAATGAGTTTGAATAAACATATATAATTAATTTATTAAGTTTAAACTTAATTTTTACTTTTTTTCAAAATTTTCTTTCATTTCAACTTTCTTCTCTATTTTCTCTCTTTAGTGCTTTTTGTGTTCCAAATGAAACCTATGAGTTCCTAGACCTAAATATTTTGTATCAAGCCAAAAGATCCCATTACATTACCATTAGCTATTTGTTTTAATCTTTAAAAAAAAAAAACCACAATATAAAACGATTCATTAATGAGGAATTTTTATTATATTTGATTTTCTTTTTATATTTTTTATGGTGAAAGCAAATATAAGTAAATCATTTTTCTTAGTATTTTTTCTTTCTTTAATACATTATGAAGATTTTTTTTTTTGTCCTTTTCCCATATTTATTCATTATTATATTATTATTCATTTTTTCAATTTTGATCCAATAATAAATTTATTTATTGTCAGTTTAAAATTTTTTATTTTTATTTTTTATTGTCTGTATACTTAATTGAGTTTTTTTTTTTTTTTCTTTCGACTAAATAGGTTTTACAAACTTATTCACCTACCATTAGGTTAGGTACTTATGCATTTCTATGATTTGTATTATTTCTTTATTAATGAGATGTTTTTCTCCCCAATTGTCACCACATCTATGGTTTTCATCTAATGGTTTGATTTTATTTCACTATTTTTGATTTTTTTATTAATTTTTAAAAATTATGTCAACACTTTCGTTTTTATTCCATTGGATAATAAATATTGTATTATTGATTTTTTTTTTTACAGCTAAACACTTTAATTATTGTCTCCATTGGGACAATTCGTAAACATTTTGTTGGTTTATTTATTCGGTGTAATTCTCATTTTCATCATTCCAAATATATATATTTTTAATTTAAAATTTTACAATTTCTTCTATAATCAATGTCTGCATCATAAAAATTTAAGTGAAATCAAACTTTGATGCCAAAATTTTGTAGAAAAAAATAAAATGAAAATATTTTAAATATATGAATTTAATTTTCAATTTCAATGGATAAAAAATCATTTAAATGATATTTATAAAAATTTAAAATACTAACTCTCTATGATTTAAATAAAAAATCTAAATTTTAGATAGAATACAAATTTTTTTTTTAAATCTTTTATAACATCTATTTAATATTTCTAATTTTTCCTTTTTTTTAATTGTGCTTCATCATTAATTTCTTCATAAATATATTATTTTAATTTTTTCTTTCTTTTATGTTCTCCTATTTTATTTTTTATTTTTGACATCCATTTACTTTGCATTACAAAGTTCTAATATTTGTTAACTATGAAAATCTAGCTTTGTTGCCAGTATGCTGCTGATCCTTAACGTCAGGCCTCCATTTGTCTCTCTACATATATTTGTTAGAAGCGTCTCGTCTGGCAATCATAATTTCTCACTCCCAGCTGGAATTTTGGCTCATTCTGATGTTTTAGCTGCAATTTGGTACAAAGGCTGGCTCCCGATGCATGTTCATACATATTTTTGGCTAACCACTTTTCCCTCATTCCAACCCGAAGCTACCATTTCTATTCTTTCCCGACAAACTCTTATCATTTTTTATTCACCAACCACCATTAAAATTTAATATTTAAAAATAATAATAATAATAAATAAATAACAAAAAATATTTATTAAAAGTTTAAATAAAAAATTAAATAAAAATGATAAATAGAAAAAAAGGTCTCTCTTTTTTGATATATTTCTAAAAAAATGTTAATGAATGAATAGATATATGCAGAAATGCAAAAGCTGCATTATTACATGAAAAAAGAGAGATTCTCTTCATTGATAAGTGTAAAAGTTTTCTTGAAAATTGTTGATGAATAGATAGATGTATGGAGAAATGCAAAAGCTGTAATATCATGAAAAAAGAGAGATTATCTTCCTTGATAAGTGTAAAAATTTTCTTGAAAATTGTTGATGAATAGATAAATGTATGGAGAAATGCAAAAGCTGCAATATCACATGAAAAAGAGATTCTCTTCCTTGAGAAGTGTAAAGGTTGTCTTGAAAATTGTTGATGAATAGATATAGATGTATGGAGAAATGTAAAGCATATCACATGGAAAAAAAAGATATTCTCTCTTTCTTGATAAATGCAAACATTTGTCCAATAAGACCTCTATAAATTAAGAACAAGTAAGAGGAAGGAGACAAGAATTTCTACATTTTAATCACATATCTTCATACTCTCAATTCTAAATGAGTAAGTGGAGAAAAAATATTGCTTTCGATTCCTCTTCATCAGATTCATCTGATGAAGATGAAAGAAACAACATGATGATGCGTATGGCAATTGAGTACCATACAATGCAAAGGCAAAACCAACTGACAAAACATGGGTGGTTCTACAAGTAATTAAGCGACACTATGATCGTGATAAGAGTAAGTGGCAATGCGCAACTAATTAAAGACTACTTTCTTTGATAATCCAGTCTCTGATGCCAACACCTCTTTCGAAAGGCGGCTTTCGAATGCATCGATATTATTTATTCGTATTTTTAAATGATATCCGAGAATAGCGGTCGCTGTTCAAAGAATGATGCTCTTGGATTTCTGGTTTTAAGCGGCATCTGAGATGACTGCGCGATCACGGATGCTTGCATACGACATGTCGTGATGCGTGGATGAGTCGCGTTAGAATCGGCGAGAGCCGCGACTATTGAGTGTTTAAAGAGATTCTGCAAAGGGGTCGTAGGTGTTTATGAACATCAATACCTAAGATCACCGAATGTAGAAGATATTTCCAGACTGCTGCGGATGGGAGAGGAACGTGGGTTTCCTGGAATGTTAGGGAGTTTGGATTGCATGCATTGGGAATGGAAGAATTGTCCAACCGCTTATCATGGACATTACGGGCCGTAATACCTGGCCCAGACCATCATTCTTGAGGTTGTGGCTTCATATGATTTGTGGATATGGCATCTTTTTTTTTTTAGTATGCAGATTACAACATGACATTAATGTTCTTGATGCCTCTAATCTCTTTGCTGACCTCAGGGATGGACGTACTCCACCTGTCAACTACACCATAAATGGTCACAATTACACCATGGGTTATTTTCTCGCAGATGGTATTTATCCTAAGTGGGCAACACTTTCGTTGACAATTTCTCGACCTCGAGGTCTCGAAGAAAAACTATTTACGAGAAGCAAGAAAGTTTTGAAAGATGTTGAGAAAGAGCATTTGGTGCTCGATCACGTTTTGCGATTATACGAGGGCTGCGGCGATTTTGGAATCGAGAAGATTTATCTTTACATCATGAAGGCGTGTGTTATTTTACGACATGATGGTGAAAATGGCCGGAGTGCGGAAGGATGGTGGTGATACAAGCATGCATCATAATAATGAATATGATGCACCTTTTGAAAATGCAGTTCAACCATCGAGAGGATCCACGGTCGATTTGATGAGTTTATGGCTCAAATCAAGTATGATTCGATCTTCTCTGATCCATCATACGGCTCATGATGATCTTATTGAACGTACGTAGTCGCGGGAAGGGGACATGTAATTTGCTTGGTTATGTAGTTTGGTTTTTTTAATGAAGTATCTTGCTATAATTGGTTTTTTTAATGAAGAGATACATTTCATTAAATTAAGATTCATTAATATCATAAACTACATTAATTAAAAAAAACACAAACTACATTAATTAAAAAAAATAAAAATAAACTTCATTAATTAAAAAAAAAATTACACAAGCACATTAATTAAAACAACACCAAACTACATTAATTAAAAAACAACACAAACTACATTAATAAAAAAAAATAAACTACATTAATTAAAAAAAATAACCTGAAACTACATTAATTAAAAAAAAACATAAACTACATTAATAGGAAATATAAGAAAATACATAAATTATAAATCGGAGGAGAAGGAATATAAAATTGGGGCTGCTTGAGCGTGCGAGAACTTTAGCTATAATCTCGTCATACTTGTGATTGATAGTAACGTTGCATTTGAGGGTCCATGTTGGAGGTGTCGATTTTCATAATTTCATTTTCATGAATCATCTGTTCCCTTTCTTCTGCAGACTCTATGCACCTAATTTTTCTTTCTTCAATATTTAATTTTCTTTCTACCAAAGAAGACTTCTTCTCCCCAGAATTGCGTACTTGTTGATTAAATTCATCAATAGAGATTTAAAACTCACGCTATTACGTTACGTCGATCTTCCTCGTGATGCTTTCGCAGCTTTTCTTCCAATAGGCCTTTTATTTTTACTTCGCGGGGAGTTAATACTACCATTACTGGGACTAGGATCATGGTCGGAAGTCGAGATATTGATGGTCAGGATTTGGGACGTATCGAGGATTAGGGGATACTAGGTTCTTTTGGGAGCTCAAGGAATCCACCACTTATCGGTGTCTTTTAGTATTGCCCAACTGATGATAAAAAATAAAGGTTTTAATATCATTGTGATACACTTAACTTTTGCTTTGAGTAACCTATACATGAAAAATAAATACAATTAGAAATTTTAATAAATAGTAGTATGAAATGAATAAAAATATAAATCCATTGTCGGCTTATTATTGGTTCCCGCAGCGGTCTGTATCTGTGCGAGGCACCCACGATATTTGTTACAACATAGCCTGATTTTGTCCCACCGGTTTTGGAGTGAACATAAAGTCCGTTGCTCTTCCCCACTCGTGTCGTTCATAAAATTAGTAAATATTCGATTCCAAAAAATTACTGATCTTTTCTCATGACACAGTGCGGATCTTGCCGCTGTCATGGCCAAGCAATACATAATCTCTCATCCTCCACCTTTGAAAATGACTTTCCCCGCTTTGCTCTCGTTTGAGAAAATGCCATAATTTTTTTTAAAAAAAAATAAAGTGTAAATAAACCACTAAATAAAGAAATGTGAGAGAGAGAGAATGAAATGTGAGAGAGAATGAAGAAATTTAAAGTAGCATGAAACTAAATAAAAATAAAGAAATGTGAGAGAGAATGAAATGTGAGGAAGAATGAAAAATATGTGTATATATAGAGTTTTAAAAAAAAGCCGTTTTAATATTACCGTTGGATTATTATGATTTGAAAAAAAAAAAAAAAAAAAATGGCGGGTAGTCATATCTATCCCATACCACATCACCCATCTGACCCCGTACCCTCTTCCCCCCAGGCCACCCCCATACACCTCCATTTTCTCCTCACGTTTTCATACCCACAGAAATACCCACACCTCCTCCTTCATCTCCTCCTTCACTTCTCCTTCTTCCTTCCTTCTTCTTCCTCCTCAAACCCCCAGGCCCACCCCGAGCCCACATATGTGGCTCATCCCCCACTGTTTCTTCCACCCAAACCCTTGGATTTCTTGATGGATTCGACCATAAGTGATGGTTGTTGCCTCTCATCCTCCTTGTTGCCAGATTTGGTTCGGCCTGGGTGGCGGAGGCAGGAAGGAGTCCTTCTTGTACGGGCGTGGCGGCCACACCGAGACGGGTGATGAGGACCAGTGGTGCGCCTCCTTCTCCGCTTCTTTCTTTCTTACGGGTCTGGCTGTTGTGGGGTTTTTCTTGTTGTTTAGTTCACCGAGAAAATATGGGGAAAGATGTATTTGGGGTTGATGAAATTGTAAAATTTTTTTTAAATTAAATTTTGTAATAAAACTTGTAAATTTTTGTGTGATATAATGAATGAATATTATAATTTTGGGTGATGAAATGAATTTTTTGGATGAGTTTTCTTGCTCCAGTATTGAGTTTGATTGTGCTGATCCTATCCAGTTACAGTGTTTGGTTGGTTAGAATTTAGAGGGGAATGTGAGATTTGGAGGAAACATCTTTGAGTGGCCATTTTTAGCTAGCTCTGGTGATCCTTCGTATTTGGCTAAAATTTTGCTCGTGAAATTTGGGTGGCAATTGATACGTAGACATAATATTTCACTTTTCAACCATAAAATGGCTTTGGCTAATCAAAAGGCTGGTACATTGGAGATGCTCTTATATTTTCCTTCAAATTTTCCAAGAACTTAACATGATATCGGAGCTATAATCACCCTCTTTATCTCTTCATCTACTTAATATTTGATTTGGCACTCCAACTATAGATATTAAAATCACATTTGATGAAGGATAGAGAGTATTTAGAAAATGTTTCTGGTCCAAAACTATACAAAATGGCTGTAGGTTATACATGTATTCATTCCCATACTTACAATTTCATATAGAAGAAACAGAAAATTTCTGTAATCATATTTACATATATATGGTTGATATCTTTTTTTGATAGAGTTTTCAGTTAAAGGCTAATTTATAGAGGTCTAAAACTGATTTGCAATGATCTAAGGCTGATTTCTCTCTATTTTTAGCTATACAAACTAATTATGGGAAGATAATAAATAGGTTATAGAAAGTAAAGGTTTGCCTCTTATGGTAACATCCCTCGTCAAATTGATGTTGGGTGATAAAGAAGCATCAATTTGCCAATAAGAAATTAATGTTGTTGGCAAGTAAGAGACTTGGTAAACACGTCTGCAAGTTGTGAAGTTGTGGAAACATGTGGAAGAGAAACAACATTGGTGTTTACATCTTCTCGAATGTAGTGACAATCGACCTTAATATGTTTGGTGCGCTTATGGTAAAGTGGATTAGTAGCAATTTGAATAGCACTAGTATTATCAGCATGGAGAGGAGTAGGTTCAGCTTGAGAAAATCCAAGCTCAGACAATAATCCCCTAAGCCAAGTAATCTCAAAACATGTGGCAGACATGGCACGATATTCAGATTCAATAGAAGATTTGGAAACCAGATCTTGTTTCTTAATCTCCCATGATATCAAAACATCTCTAAGAAACATATACCATCCTATTACAGAGCGTCGAGTGTTTGGACAACCAGCCTAATCAACATCGCTAAATGCACTAAGATGCATAGAAGATCCAATAGAAAAGAACAAACCATGATGTGAAGTTCCCCGAAAATATCTTATAATGCGCCGAATGGTCGCCAAATGAAGACGGGGAGGAGTGCATAAATTGACTAACTTGTTGGACAACAAATGAAATGTCGGGTCTGGTAATAGTTAAGTTGTTCAAACTACCAACTAATTGGCGATATAAGGAGGGGTCTGTAAGTAGTTCTCCCTCATCCATATGGTACTTGACATACACCTCTAGAGGAGTATCAACCAAGGCAGAATCTTGTAGGCCAGCTAAAGCAACCAAATCTTGAATATATTTATGCTGATATAAGAATATACCAAAAGAGTATGAGTGGACTTCCAATCCCAAGAAGTATGTAAGATTTCCATGATCCTTCATATGAAAGGAAGAGCGAAGGTGTTGCTGGAGCTGAGTGATCAATAAAGAATTTGTGCCTGTTATAACAATGTCATCCACGTAGACTAAAAGAAGGACAATTCTAGCATAAGTTTTATGAAGAAACAAAGAAGAATCATACTGACTTTGCACAAATTGAAACTGAATCAAGGTAGAACGAAACTTCTCAAACCATGCACGGGGAGCTTGTTTTAAACCATACAATAAGCGTTTTAACTGACAAACTTCTGAAGTGGAAGAGGAGAACAAGCCAGGAGGAGGTGTCATGTATATATTTAACATATGGTGCGCCTTACTTAAAAAACCTACGCCTCAAGTGCGCCTTGCGCCTTGCGCCTCAAGGCCCCAAGAAGCTTTTGCGCCTCAGTGCGCCTTGCTATTTATTTTCTCCTACCTTTTCCATTTTTTCCCTTCTTAGCTTTTCCCTTTCCTTGTCCCTTCTGGCTTTCAGTTTCCCTATTGTTGGAGTTACTTGAGGTTTTGGAATTAAACTCATCATCAGCCTCTTCACTTTTTTCAGCCTTGTCTTTGCCTTTATCTACCTGGTTTTGGATTTCAGAGGGTATGGTAGTGGTAGCTGATGATGCCTCACTTACTGCAGTTGAATCCTTCTGCAAAAAAAGCCGATCCAACAAAGGCTCGACTAGTGGCCTTCTTGACTTCAACTTCATCACAAGCTCTCCAACTCTTGAACTATTGTTTCTGAAAAATAAAAAAGAAAAGAAATCAGTTCACATTGACATGAAGCCTAACCAGTCAATATATTCTTCATCCACAATTTTCAAGCCACCAGGGTGTTTGGGAATCAGTATTGTGCCTTAAGCACTCTCACTCCATAAGTGTTCAAGTTATCTAATCTTTTTCTTACATTTTCACACCAAACAAACAAAACATGGGGTGGGATCTGCACATTTCTTTTCTTCATGGATGTTAGTATCATGAACAAGAGGCAAATAGAGAGCAACATTAAATTCTCTCAAGTCAATATGATGCCAAAAAGAACACATGAAATTTGCCCATTCCATCATGTGGCAGCTACGTTTTCAATCCAAAGAATGTTGAAAGGGAAAAAAAAAAAATGCCAACAAAACAAATAATTAATGAATAATCATAATAATAATCTAAGTCAAAACTACCAGCATAGTGAAATGAAACCGTAGCTATGAACTTGAAGACAACACCAAAAACATCAAAGATGGCAGCTAATATGAAGTATTACTATGTAAATCATGAAAATTCATTCCAAATTCTGGTGATACCAGCTACCACTAATTCAGACAGCTAAACAACCAATAACAATGAAATTACATTTACAAAGAGACTCAGAGTTGATGCCATCAAAATCCATACTAAATGTCCCCACAAACAGATTTGAGAATGTGCATAATAAAGCAAATTAAGGCCCATCTCAAGGACTAAAAAATTGGGGATGGGGAAAGAAATGAGTCTGTTCAAGCAAAGTGTAAGAAACAAAGGCTCAAAGAATGGTGTTGCTTCTTTATACTTACCTCATATTCAACATGGAAGAAAGCTGCCTCAATTCGTCAAGCATGAAATTCAATTCCTGACAAAGTTCTATATCTTCACCTTCTGGAAAGGTGGCCAGCACTGAAGTTATAAGATGAATATTATCCTCTAGCTCCGACTGGAAAAGTAAATGGCAAGGGAAAAAGTTAGAATGTGTGAAAATTCTATACACAAATTTACCTACATGACATTAATTGATGACACAATTTGTTGTTACCTTAACCTTAGGGACATTAGGCAAGAAGTTCTTCATAGGCTTTCTGTCCAATGCACTAAGAAAACCCCAAAAGTGCTCATAATCGTTTTTTGGACTGCCTCCTATAACTTCATCATTCTGAGACTTTAAGGCCCAACCCAGCCCAGAAGTTGAGTTTGAGAATCCTCTACTGTTGGAGGGAAGTTTTGTGCTGCATGAATGGATGCTTCTTTGAAACAAGATTTGTAAAAGGTTCTGTCTGCTTTGGTTGACTGTCATGTCTATGAAAATGGCATCAGGGCATAAAAATCTTGAAGAATCTCTCTGCAACTTCACTATCACAAGAGGATTATCAACTTTTCTAAATGCTTCCGCAAGCATATTTACATTGATGCTGAATTGATTACGTTTCCTTTTTCTCCAAAGCACATCACAAAAATCTTGGGGTAATTGTGAAGTAATGTCACTCCTCTGAAGCAAATGGAAGAGTATCTCTATATATTTCCCATCATTCACATTCCCATTCGCACAAAGCAAACAAATTATAATAACCAATCTCAGCAACAAAAGTGGATAGTATTCCTTCAAATTGATGTTAGATTTTCTAATCCATTCCACTGTGTCGTGTTTATTGTAAAGGAGCTGCTGAGCTACGTAGGCAAGATGATCAAGAGTCTCTTCAAAAGGAAATGTCTGATTTGCTACAAAACCAGGAAATGGGCTGCTATTCCATTCATGAAAAATAAGCCACTCAATATATGAAGACTTGGTTGTGAAACAGTACCCCTTAGAGGAAGTGGCCAAAAAAAGAAGGCGATCAACAAGATACATGAAATAAACAGGTGATATATAATCTCTTTGTCTCCAGTTAGCATTGTAGATATCTCTCACTACTTCATCAAGCCTCAAAACCAGAGACACATAGTTCTGAGATTCAATGATAGGCACTGAACCCTGTGGAGATCCTGATCCTATGTTCCTACAGAGATATGTTATGAATGCTTTCATCGGTAGATTCCCAACAAACCCCTCTGCAATCTTCTCATATGGTTCTGCAGTCAGCTTACCTGTCCCAAGAATCCAAGAAGCCACCCTTCCAATTTGCCCATAAGTTAGCCCATTTTTCATGCTGATGCTTGTACAAATAGCTTCTTCAAATAGAAGTCTGGAGAGCTCAGTTTCTCTGAGAAAAACCATATTCTCTGTCGATGACTTTTTCCAGTCCAAAGGAAAAACTTTGGTACAAAATTGCTCAGTCAATATATCCAGGAATTTCTGCAGTGTTCTAGCAGCGACACATTTGCGGTCAATAAACTTAAGCTTGAGAAGAAATTTTGCAACCTCAAACTGGTGAATAAGCAACTTGCTTTGGCAGAACAGAGACAATGACTTCCCAGTTGAGTAATTATGGAGGACTTTGAGATTTTCCAATATATTAGTGCCAACAGAGAATAACTCTGAACTCCAATAACTCCAAGCAGCAGAAGCAAACTGATGGCCATCAAGATAAACCAACCTGCCAGTCCTTCGAATAAACTTGTCATCGACTTCTCTTACCCAATTTGCATCAGGGTTAAGCAAAGCATATATTACATTCACATTCCTAGACTGCTTCCTCACACCCAAGTAGTTCAAACAGAATTCTCCATAACTAGAATAATCTTTAGCATCTTGGGTTTCATCAAGTCCAAGAAACTCCAATATTTTAACAATGTTCTCCTTCCAAATGTTCCAAAAGTATAGCAATGTTTCAACTGAAATACGGTTCTGGGAAAGTCTTTCTTCTGAATGCTGCTTCAGATCATAAACCCATTCATCTATCCACTCATACTTAGAGGTATTGGAATTAAGATGGGCATCAATAATTTTTCGAGCAGATAATATTTCACCTCTGACACTTTTATGTCTTTGGGAAGCACTCAAACATTGGTTCATCTCAAACAAGCTTGTCTGTTCATCAGACAAACTGCTAGCCTCCATACAAACAAACTCGAAGAAGTACTTTGACTTCCTCTCTGCAAATAACCTGGCTTTTGTTAAGATCTCCTCCTTTTTCACAAACTGCTTTAAGGGCCAACCACTGCTTCCAGATGTCCAAAGTGAGTTGGAAAACACATAAGAGAGAAGAAGGCTTGAGGCATCTCTGCATTTTCCAGCGTTACCCAGCATTTCAGCTTCAAGTAGAATGTCCCCACATAGTTTTGCTATGTTTGCAGCCTCCAAAAAGTTACCCAATTCTTCTTCTAACCTCAAAAGCTCGTCAAGACAGTCAAATGTAGTTAAGAAGTTCCGTTTTGACTCCATGGAGTGAAAAGCTTTAACAAATTTCATCATTGTTCTATTATCTTTAAGCTCGTGATAATGACATGCACAACTCTCCAAAAATTCTTGTTCAATCTTCTCTATTTCTTTACTTCTCTTAATCATGAAAGAATTTGTAGCTGCAACTTGCTTCCAGTATTGGATGTAACGCAAACCCATGTTGAAGAATTTTCCTTTTGTGCATGTAGACAAACACTCAGAGATAAAGTGGCCCCTAGCATACACTTCAGCTGCACGTTCATACAGTCCTGCTAGAGAAAAACATTCTCCAGCTTTTTCCAGCTCGGCTTCCCCACATTTTTCCAGATAAATTCTACCTACAGAGCTAGAAGTAATAATTTGAATGCCAAGTGCAACAAAAAAAGAGAGCAAAACAATGGAATTAAGAATATAGATGAAAAGTTAAGGCATACAGGAAGGATAAAAAATTTGGAACAAGAGTAAGTAAGAAGAGCAACTCAAAAATTCAAAGGGGTTATCTTAGTTAAACCTTTAGACTTTTATAGCATATATCTACTTTACATATAAAGGTGTAACCTATTAGGAAACTTGTCTTATAGAGTTGTAATCTATTAGGAAGGTTAAATTGGCTTTTGTATATATATATATATATATATATTCATAATGGATCAATGAAAAATACAAGGAATTCTTTCCTCCAATTTTCCCTTCTTGTTCTTTACATGGTATTAGAGCCTAGGACTTGAATTTGTAAGAAAAAAGGCAAACTTTTTTTAAGGAATTTCGGAAGAACCCTAGGGGCAGAAGGTGTGTTTTTTGAAACGCAGAGTTTGGGAGAGCGTGGGATGACACCGCCCCCTGGGAAGGTCTTGACCTCGGCGACCCGAGCCACGAGTCCGGTGGCGGGAAGGGCGCGTGCTGAGTCTGGCGCGGCTCACCTTGAATCGGTAATGTTCCTCACGTGCGGAGTGTGGGGCATGTGCAGCCGTCGGCTGACTGATTCCTCCTGACATTGTCGGTGCATCCGAGCGGCTCCCAATGACCACCTCCCTTGTACGGATCTTGGAACGGTGGTTTCGAGAGACTTTTATTATGCGCTATCTCATTTCTATTGGGCAATTAGTAGAAGAAAATTATTCTCTTCATTTTGATCGTTCTGGTTGTCGTGTGTAGGATCAAGCATCAGGACAGGAGATAGCGAAGGGGCCTAAAGTGGGACGCCTTTTCCCTCTTCAGTCATTTTCCGTTCCTCGTTCAATTTCTGTTGGTTCTTTTGCTATTGATAATAATATTGGCCGTTTTTGGCATAAGAAGTTAGGTCATCCCAATTATGTAATTTTGACACATCTTATGAAACATGGTTATTTGAGTAATACAAATTAGTTTTCTTCCTTGTCTTTTGATTGTGCTTCTTGTAAACTTGGAAAAAGCAAATCTTTACCTTTTCCTCTACAGGGTAGTCGTGCTTCTACATGTTTTGAAATTATTCATTCTGATGTTTGGGATATGAGTCATGTTCTTTCTCGTACTCCAATCTAGGTATTTTTGTGACATTCTTGTGATTACAATCATTTCATGTGGGTTCCATTTGCCGTTCATCTGATGTGTTTCAGCCTTCGAAACTTTGTTACCTATGCCAAGCGATTTTCAACTGTATTAAGATCCTACGCTTTCGAGATCTTTGGGGGGGAATACATATCTCATACTTTTCAATCTTTTCTCTGAAGAAGGTGTATTCTCGACTTTCGATTAATCGTACACCCCTCAACAGAATGGCGTCGTAAGAATGGACATCTTTTAGATGTTGTTCGTACATCGATGCTTGAATCTTCTGTCCCTCCTCGATTTTGGGTAGAAGCATTATCTATGGTTGTATATTTGATTAATCATATGCCTTCTTTAGCCTTGCATCTTGATTCTCCATATTCTTGTTTGTTTGGTGTTCTTCCTAATTATAATTCTTTGCATGTTTTTGGTTGCATTTGTTTTGTTCCTCCTCAATCTGTTCAGTGTGCTTTTCTTGGCTATAGTAACTCTCATAAAGGGTTTGTGTGTTATGATGAGGATGCTAACAAGCTTCGTATTTCTTGAAATGTGATTTTTTTTTAAAATCAATATTTCTTTATGGCTCATACTAATCTTGTTCCTTCTTTTATTTCCCTTCCTACTTTTAATGATGTGTCTAGTACTCCTTCTCGTTTTAAGCCAAGTATTGTGTATCAGCGACGTCGACCACTACCTCTTCCTTCTTCTAAACCGCCACCTGATCCTGTCTTGCATGAGCCACGTCGGTCTACTAGGGTTTCCCGACCCCCAAAATGGTATGGTTTTTCCTCTTCCGCTCTTCCGGCTATTATTCATACTACTTTTGTGGCTAAGTCTTATTCTCAAACTTAACTCAAAATTGTTGGCCTTGGTAGCGCCATGGCGAACTTGGCTCTTCGGGACAATCACACTTAGGACATCGTCTCTTGTCTATTTGGAGTTCGCTTTTAGTTGCAAATGGAGTCTACACACCATCGAGTACGTTACGTGGCTCTGTCGAAGAAAAGGCATCAAAGCTGGAATGCAGGTGGCTCGGGAATCGAGCGAAGAAGTATGGGCTTGATTATGAAGAAACATTTGCTCCCGTGGCCAAAATGACTATTGTCTGCACTGTTATGGCCATTACTATTTCGAAAGGATGGTTGCTTCACCAAATGGATGTGAAGAATGCATTTTTACATGGTGATCTGAAGGAGGAAATATTTATGTCTCCTCATACGGCTTGTTTTTCCTTATCTTGCGGGGTTTGTCGCGAAGTGATATGGTTTGACGGCGCCACGAGCATGGTTTTGAGAAGTTTAAAATTGCTACTCTCGCAGTTTCACTTTGGCTCCGGGAAGTCGGTATGACTCATCTCTTCTTTAGCGGTAACCTTGGGATTGTTTTACTTCTTGTGCATGTTGATGATATTGTGATTACTGGTTCTGATATCCAGTTAATTGAGCAGCTCCAACAACGCCTCCAATCTTCATTTCATACGAAAGATCTTGGCCCCTTGCAGTATTTTCTTAGCCTTGAGGTTCAACATTGTCCGAATGGCACGCTCTTACATCAGCTCAAGTATACCCAAGAACTTCTTTCTTTAGCATGACTTCAAGATGGTAATTTGGTTCTTACACCTATGGAGGAATTGATTTAAGGCGCATGTCAGTGGTGATCCTTTATCTAATGCGATGTAGCCGGTAGCGGCGAGGCGGTTGAATTATTTGACCATTACTCGACCTGATATCTCGTTTGTTGTTCGGCGGTCGATCGAGTTTCTTGAGCTGTCATGAACACATTTAGCGGATTGTTAAATCGTCTTCTTGAATCTGAAGGGACATCGGTCCTGACCCGAGGATCGAAAATATCGGTAAACACGGGATATATCGATAATTGGATTTCTGGAAATATCGAATATCGGAAATATCGGTAAAACCGATTGGATATTTTTACAAAAATATCGGTTATTAAAATTTTTCATATTTAATTATATAGATTATGAGAAATGATTCTTATCTTAATTAAGGTAGATTAAAATCAAATGGATTAGTAATTATTAAATTAAATATGTTATATTTAATATATTATTAGAATATTATTATATTAAAGATATTATTAACATTTGTTTTTGTTATTATTATAAATATTATATGAATGGCGAGGAGATTGAAAATATTATAGTATAATTTTAAATTTTAAATGATATTATTTTATTTCTTTTCTGTTCAAATTAATATTTGATTTAAAAATATTATAAGTTATAATGTAAAATAAAAATAAAATAAAATATTATAGGGATTATGAGCAAAATAAATAATAAGAGAATATAAAAAAAGTTTCGTTATATATAATAAGTCATTGTCAGTGACTGGTGGTTGGAGGTGCCACTTACAGGCACATTTTGGGTGGGTTCGAAGCAGGTAGAGCAATTTTCTCATATTTTTTGGAGCGGGGAAAAAAATCGGAAATTTTTTTCCGGGAAAAATCGGTTTTAACTCGGAAAAATCGGTTTATCGAAAAAATCGATTTTCACTCGATTTTGCCAGATTTTCCATCAAAAATCTTTGGCGCCAGCAAAATCAGGTACTAACAGAAAATCGGATAATCGGCGATTTTTTGTCCTTGGTGCGACTTGTATTTTCATTCAGGGAATTCTTTAGGGTTTTAGTGATGTCGACTGGGCTGGTTGTGCGAATACACGTCTTTCTATTACGGGTTGGTGTATGTTTCTTGGCGATGCACTCATTTCTTGGAAGAGTAAGAAGCAGGCTTGTGTCTTGAAGTCATCCATCGAGTTTGAATATTGGGCTATGTCGTCTGCTTGTTCTAAAATTATCTGGCTTTGAGGGTTGTTAGGCGAACTTAGTGTTCCACAACTGTAAACTCCCACATGTTTAAATATCAATTATCGCCCAATTAATTTTACATCTTAAATCAAAGTATAAGAATGATAAATATAAAAATGGTTACATAAATCCTAGAAATAAAGGTTTTTAGGTTAAAATAACATTAAAAATGAATCCGGAACGTCGAAAAACCTTAGAGTAGTCGTATAAACGAGAATTTGAGAGTGTAGTGGCAAAACTGTAATTTTGAAGAAAAACCAAAAATACTTGATGAACGAAATGTCCGGGGCTGCTAGGTTTAAAACCACTTTTCCACTCCATTTCTCTCATTTTTCTTTGACTTCACTTTCACCCACACCCTTTGGAACTAGGAGCCGGTAGAGGAAGAAGGAAGGCGAATTCGGGATGGCTTCGAGATCCCATAATAAGGATTAAAGGTATTTAAGATTTATTTCCCACGATGTTAGGGTATGTATGTAATAATACTTTTTGGGGCTATAAATGTTATTTTTTAAGGTATTAAACCATTCTCTCTTTATCACGTGGGAATGAGGAATTTATTCTTAAATGTGTTCTTTGGGGTTGATTTCTAACTCCTAGTGATTTGTGTGAGTAGAAAAATACCGTGGGTATGATCTCTTGTATTTTCTAACTATTTCTTGAATTGTTTTATGATTGTTTGTGGATTCTTAGAAGTTTTTCCAGTAAAATTGAGAATTATGGAAGGATTGGTAGTGAAATTGTTGGTTGGTAAACTAAATTTTTCTGGTATGGTGATTGAGGAATCCAGTGGGGGATTCTTTATATAGTATGGGGATTCTTATGGTGCTCAACGCCCAGGTCGACTCGCTTTCGGACTGATTCCGACTCCTCGGACCCGGTGGAGCTTTCACTTTCAGTGAATTCTCCACACAGGGGATTGCCCACATATTATTGGGATTTTACATAACATGGGGGATTATGATATATTATGGGGGATTTTCTTACATAACATGGGGGATTTTTATATAGTATAGGGGATTCTACTAGGGTGATCACTGCCAGATTTCCGACTCCCTCGGGAATGGTTTTCTTTATGGGGATTTCTATATAATATGGGAGATTTTTACATAATCTATGAACTTATTACCTAGTATGGAGATTTTTTACACACATGGCAGAGTTTTTTAATGCTTGCCCAGAGTTTTACGTAACATGGGTTATTACATGTGGGATTTTACGCAACATGGGGGATTATGATACGATACAGGGGATTTTCTTACATAACATGGGGGATTTTTATATAGTATGGGGGATGATACACTAGGGTGATCAGCTTGATTTCCGACTCCTCGGGGGAATGGTTTTTATGGGGATTTCTATATAATATGGGAGATTTTACATAATCTATGAACTTATTACCTAGTATGGGAGATTTTACATAACTTGGGAGTTTTACACATAACATGGGTTTTTACATAACATGGGGATTATTACATATTATGGGGGATTATTTTTACATAACCTGGGGGATTGTTATACTTTGATACATGAGAGGTTGCTTATACGCATGCTCATCCTATGCTTATACTCAAGAGGTTGCTTATAAGCATGCTTGAGAAAACCTATTTTGATATATGAGAGGTTGCTCATACGCATGCTCATCCTATACTTATACTTAAGGAGGTTGCTTATAAAGCTTGCTTGAAAACCTACTTTGATATATGAGAGGTTGCTTTCATGCACGCATGCTCATCTATCACTTATACTCAGAGGTTGCTTATAAGCATGCTTGAGAAAACCTACTTTGATATATGAGAGGTTGCTGTCTGCATGCTCATCTATGCTTATACTCGAAGGTTGCTTATAAGCATGCTTGAGGAAGAACCTACTTTGCTATATGAGAGGAGGTTGCTTATACGCATGCTCATCTAAACTTATACCGAGGGTTCCTTATAAGGATGCTTGAGAAACCATACTTTGATATGAGAGGGTTGCTTGTAAGCATGCTTCATCTTATTCTTATACTGAGGTTCCTTATAGGTCGCTTGAGAAACACTACTATGATGAGCAAGAGTTTATTGTAAGGATGTTTGAGAAACAAAAGAGAACGGTTGGAAATGGTATGGGGTGAAAATGTTTATTATTTGTTTATGCGTGGCTCGAGTGTACATTTACTTAAGTGTTTTCATATAAACTTGAGATCTATTTTCAATGTCATTGTTTTCTATAAAATTGTACATCTATGATATGTTATAAAAAAGTAAAGAATGATTTGTTTTTCATACTTTTCTAAACCTTGTTGGCGTTTGGGAGGATTTTCTACGAAGACTTCGTGCTCACCCCGCTACATCCCTTTTCGGATTTTACCTTTGAGGAAGTGGTAGAAACGATTGGAACGTGCGAGTGGGAGGCCGTCGAAGGAAAGTTAGATCAGGGTCCCTCAGGTGAAGGAATTCGGTGAGGTCAAGGTAGAAAAGGCCAGAGTTTTGCCTAGTTTAGGATTTTCTTTGTAATTTTCTGGATCGAATATCCAGTTTGAAGATGCAGATGATATGGTAGTTGAAAGACTTGGCTTACTCTTTTGTAAGGTTATTGTGGGTTATTTCATACGATGAATGGAGATCTTTTGGGATAGTATTGTAAATCTTTTATGGATAAATAGGCCCGATGTTGTTAATGTATTATAATTCTTGTGAGAGGTGTAGTGTTTTGGGTAGAGTTCACGGAAACCAGGAGACTTTACTTAGGAATGTGGTTAAATTAAGGACCCTCGGTCGATTATGGATTTTATTAGTGCTCTCATGGTGTGAATGGGTTGTTGGTAATGTAATGGCTTGTCCCGAGGGGTATTTGGGGCGTTCCTGACAACCTCTACTCCTCTTCATCTTTGATAATACTAGTCTTTATTCATGATACGCAATCCCCTTTTTCATGAGCACACCAAACATATTGAAGTAGATTGTCATTCCATTCATGAAGCCTTTTCTCGCCAGGAGATTACTCTTACACTTTATTCCACTAAACATAAGCTTGTTGATGTCTTTCACGAGGCTCTCTCTTGTCCTCATCATGATTCACAATTGACAAATTGATGCTTCTCGGTCATGACATCACTTTGAGGGGGATGTTACTTGAAATTGATAATTTGGATATGCGGCTAGTCCCATTAAGGCAACATATATGCTACCTTATTTAGTCTAGCTATATAAAGAAGAGTATATTGTATATAGGTGTTGGATACATAAAAATGCGACATTATATAGGTTTTTAAGCCCCCCAATTCATGTTTTGCTTTCATTTTGTGTAGAATAGGTGCTTTTGACCCTTTCTACTGTTTTTATGCTTATACAGGTTGTTCGACGTTCCGTGTACATTTTCGTAGCGGTTGGGTTTCTAGAGGACAACTGCAGATCATCGTCGTCACTTCCAGGCTCCGTCGGGAGGCCCCGGGCAGTTATGAAGTGAAGTTGGACAATTGTGGAGACATTGGTACCAGTACCAAATCAAGTGGTACCGGTACCCACATGTAGATGAGATGCAGTGGAGTCTTGGTACCGGTGCAGTCGAGTGGTACCGTGCCGCACGTACGAGATGAGATGCAGTGGGGTTTGAATGCGGTACCGTGGTGAATCTTTACTTGATGCGATCTTTGAGTTGAGAGGAATTTCGATCTTAGTACGAGGGGCGGGCTCATGGCACGAGTTGTTCAGGAAGGGAATCACTAATGTGGGTGTATTTAAGCTGCTTGAAGGGTAGAAATTAAGAAAGTTCGGATTCTAGGGTTTTGGCTCCCAACCTTTGAAGTTTTTCTCTGTATTTCTAGGGTTTTCTAGAGTAGAGTAGCTAGTTTTCTTCTCATTCCTAGTTTGAACATTTGTAATCTTTCAGTTGGTTTTATAACTTGGTACTCGTTGAGGGAACTCTATTTTTTTTTAATTTCAACCTTGCAATTGAAGTGTTATTTCTCAATTCACCTTTAATATTATTGTTCCAGCATTTATGAATCAATTCTCAGTTTTAATGGAGTTCTAAACTTCCATGATAGGGTTCTAACGGTAGAAACTCATCCCCTTCAAGGTAATAGCACTCAGTCCCTCTCTTATGCTTCAATGGGATTTGTATGATATTAAACACTTGCTAAAATTCTCATAAAACCTTGGTTTGGCATCTTCTTGACAATGTGTGAACGAGAGATTCTTGGTACACGTTGTGTTTGATCTCAAATGCAATCTAAGAGTCCAATCAAATCGTTTGAGCAAGCGTTTGATATCTTTCATTTATTCTTTGTCTCTCCCTGGCTTTTAAGATTATATCCCCGTCAAAGACCATTCATCGATGGCTCTAGATGAGAATGTAAGTGAGAGGTGGGTGTTACCTAGTTGGTGGAGCGACCTTAGGATCATCGTGTCTCTCGTTTAAAATAGTTTAAGTCAATCGGTTAACAAATCAATCAACCAAAAACCCAGATTTTACTTTATTTGCAATCCATAAGGATCATTTAGGAAACCACTCCTTGTGGAAATGACCTATGGACTCCCACAGTATTATAATGCTTGACGACATCAGTTCCTATGCTTGGGAATAATTTCAGCACACGAAATAGACGAAGCATTTTTGGCCGGCGGATTGCAGGGTGGCGAGCACTGGATTGATCGAGAGAGCTAATTGGTAATTTGCGATTGCATTGCAAATCCGATGCAGTTCTCTACCTTTTGCTTTAATTATTTTGTAGATAATATGAAGTGGATACTTGTCCAGGTTGGGGTAATATTGGTGCATGGGGTTTGGGCTCGTGATGAAGCGACACCGACTTGTAAGGATATACCAGACATCTTGGCCATTCCACGGTAAGGCGTTTGTTGAAAATTTAATCCTGGAAATGGAACATCTGAAATTAGCAAACTCATTTTAATCAAATGACCAAGAATTTACTGGTAACCATAAAGACCATGAGCCTCCACGACAAGGAGATGGTGTTGCCGTAGGCGACCGGCGGGAGAGAGGAAATATTAATTTCAGTAGTAATGCTCGAGCTCCCCACCTTGCACCCAATGTGGAAAGGACCCTTCGAGAGATTACAGACCTCGAAGAACCACAACAAACTCATGTATTCACCTACATGAAGAGGCTAACCAATTCCTTATGAAGTCGAAGATGATTCGTCTTCTCCCTGTGTATCAAGGGGTCGATTCTAAGAACCCCTACTTATTCATGAGAGATTTTGAGGATGTTTGCAGTGCTTTCCTTTCTACAGGATTGCCCCTCCATATAATTTATATGGTTTTATTCCCATTCTCTCTAAAGGAAAAGGCCAAAATATGGTTTCACTCTCTTACTCCTAATTCAATTTTCACTTGGGAAGACATGCAAAATGAATTTCTGAACAAATTCTTCCCCTTCGGGCGCTAATGCACTCATGTGAGCAATCCCAGAAACTTTTACGAAAAGCAGAGTGAACCACTTTTGCTATTGTATGGGAAAGATATAAAGACCTCCTCCACGCTCTCCCTCATCATGGTTTGGATGTTGGACAAATCGTTGCATACTTTCACCAAGGACTTTCCCTAAATAACAAACAATACATCCAAATGATGTGTGCGGGGGAGTTCCATGAGAAAAGCGCTAGGGAGGCTGTTCGATTTTTTGATACAATAGAAGAAAATACACGAACTTGGGAGACTAATACCTCCACGAATCTTGGTAAAGTGCATAATACAGTTACAGGAGGAGGAATGCATCATTTAAGAGATAATGATGACTTATGACGGAAATGTAATTTAACTTCAGGAAGTTAGAGCGTGAATTGAAAAAAAAAGTGAATGGTGGCTGTTGTACCCGAGAACGCCGATTGCCTATGGGATGCAGGTGGATGAGTCATGCATCCACAATTGCATTGACCCCACTTATTCAACCATTAGCGTAAACCCCCGTAATACAGAAATATCAATAGTCGTCCGATTAGTTTTATTCTTGATTAACGTTCAGCTTTTTACTCCACAGATGAAAGTATAAGAGCCTGATAAATATGAAAATGGTTACATAAATCCCTTAGAAATAAAAGGTTTTTTAGGTTAAAATAACATTAAAGAGAGAGAGAAATGAATGCAGGCATTCGAAAAACCTTAGAGTAGTCCTATATTGAATTTGAGTGTAGTGTAAGCGTAATTTTGAAGAAAAACTAAAAATATAATGAACAGTAAAAATCGGGGCTGCTATGTTTTAAAACCCTTTTCACTCCATTTCTCTCATTTTCTTTGACTACGCCCACACCGCCTCTTGAAGCCCTAGGGTTGAGTGTTCATCTTTCTTGCTCTGTATGTGTATTTGTTTGTATTTGTGCCGTTGGAGAAGAAAGAAAGAGGAGGCAGAAATTTGAATTTAAGGGGAATGAGAATGTGATCTGGCTTCCGAATCTCCATATCGACAAAAGATTAGGCCACAGGGGTTTCTCCCATTCACTTACATTGAGGCTAAGATTTATACATGTATATTTTTGGGGTTGTATCTATATATTTATGAGTGCAGAAACCATTCTCTCTACATGCACGTGGGAATGAGGAATTTTATTCTTAAATGTGTTTTTGAGGTTGATTTCTAACTCCTAGTGATTTGTGTGAGTAGTGAAATATCGGTGGGTATGAATCTCTTGTATCCTCCCTAGTGTTTATTGAAAGTGTTTATAAGCGGTATTATGGAATGTTTAGAATCTTTTGCATTCATGAGAGATTTATGAGAGCCTTTGGAGTATGGTCTGATTGTTGTGGTAGAATAATATTACGGTATGGTGATTGAGAAGTCAATTGGGGATTCAACTATGTTGTGGGGGAGTGACATATTGAGGAGATGAAATATATGATGATTCTTATAGTTTGGGGGGGGATTCTTATATAATGCAGGGGATTACAACTATAGTATAGGATTCTTATATAACATGGGGATTAACATATAATATGAAACAGGGATTCTTATATAGTATGGAGGAGATTAATATAGTAGGAGGATTTTATATAAGTATGGGGATTTTTATATAACATGGGGGGATTCTTATATAGTAGTGGGGATCAGCTTTATATAGTAAGGGGAGTTCTAATATAGTGTAGGATTTCTAATATAGTATGAGGGATTCTTATATAGTATGGGGGATTCTTATATAGTATGGGAGATTCTAATATAGTATGGGGGATTCTTTTATAGTATGGGGGATTTTTATATAACATGGGGGATTCTTATATAGAATGGGGAATCCTTATATAGTAAGGGGGATTCTAATATAGTATGGGTGATTCTAGTATGGTGATTGGTTATGAGATTGATTGTTGGTAGGATAAATTTCTGGTATAGTGATTGGAAATAAAAAGGAGATGAGAGGTTCCTTGTAAGGATGCTCTAATTATTATCAAGAGGTTCCGAGTGAGGATGCCTGAGAAACAAAGAGAACTTTGAGGAGGTGGAGGTTACCGGCCCAAAAGTATGCTACTTTCCTTGTGGGTTGCTCGATGTTGTCTCGGAGGAGGTTCCCATGTAAGGATGCTTGAGAAACAAAGAGAACCGAGGAAGTGGAGGTTGCATGTGGTATCTTGCCTCCTTTTTAAGGATGCTCGATGTTTTTCTCGGAGGTTCCAAATGAGATGCTTGAAAGAAGAGAATTTGGATGAGTAGAGGTTACTGTGAAGTATGCTACTTGCTAAAGAGAAACGAGGGGAGGTAGAGGTTACGATTAAGTATCTTTTGTTTAAGAGCTAGGTTTAGGTAAATTTGAGAGTCAACCAGGTAATACTTATTTTTAAGCGTTGCGTGTTCATGGATTTAATTACCTATTTACAGGCAGCACGAAGGATCTGTTTGCGATGTCATTGTTTGTGCAAAATTGTATATCTATGATATGTTAAAATAAAAAATGAGAATGTTTGTTTTTCATCTTTCTAGAGCGCATTTGGAGTTGGGAGGGATTTTCCTAAGAGCTTAGTCTCACCCCCTGCCAGCTCACTTTTGGATTTTTACGCTTTGAGGAGGTGGTAGAGTGGGGAACATGCGATTGGAGGGCCCACGTCAGGGAATCTAAATCCCAGGAAGCATGTAAATTTTATCCAGTTTCTTTAAATGCTTTAGACTAGAAATTATTTAGAAATCATGTAAAGTCTGAAGTATTTTGTTATTCCAGCACAACGTTATCATAGTTTAATTCTTTGGAAATATATAAATGCCATTGTTGGGCATATTCTTTTGTTATTATTGACCATGGCCAGTGGAAGGTTATTGTGGGTGTGCATGCGGTGAATGGAAATCTTTTGGGATAATATTTGCCAAATATTTTATGGATAAATGGTCCCGATGTGGGTGATGTATTATATAATCACACATATGTTGTGTTAAGATGAAACTCTCCCGAACAAGGGACTTTGAATTTGTTAAATTAAGGACCCCAGGTCATTTATGGATTTTATTAGTGCCCTCGTGGTGTAAATGGTTGTTAGTATGTAATGAAAAGTTTAGGGGTATTTGGGGCGTTACATTACTTGCCTCGCCTTCCTCAGTCGAAGGAGCAATCCAAATGAAACGAAGCTAATGCTCTTAATTACCAAAGGAAAGGCCTTGACTCTCAGCCTGCGAGCACTAATCGGGGGTGGGGTAAGCACCCAATTTTAGTTGGAAGAGCAGGGAGGCGAAAACCATTTTCAAATAACCAAGGCGAACTGAAACGAGGCTTTTCAAATCAAACCCCTGATTCCAAAATCAAGGTCCTCGGGGATTTCTGCGAATCCCCAGCTTGAGGTTCACCCCTCTTCCCTGAGGGAATCAAAATCACTTTACACCTGACCTCACGTATAAGAGAAGTTTAGAGGACATTGTGACACAGTTTGTCCAGGCTCAACAATCCACCAACCTTTGAATTTTGAACATAACCGTAGTGTGAGATCCCCAGTCTAAGTTGACCTCTTATGGGCAATTTTCCCAGCGAGAAAGGAAACTCCCTTGCCAATCATCGAAAACCCTTCAAGGTGAAAATAATGTTGGGATCTCGAGTCAACGATGTAGCTTTTTAGACATTGCAAGGTTGTCACCACTCTTGAAGTGGAAAAACGAATTGATAAAACAATTTCAACTAAGGGTTTTCGAAACAACAAAAGATTTTGAAATGAACCACGAGGGATGATGAAGTGTCACGACCAGACCTCGTGTTCTAGGACCGGATGTTGTTGATGTTGAGCCAGAAAAAGAAAAAGCTACTTGTGCCCCTCCTGCACCATACCCTCATAGGTTGAGAGTCCCTAAGAAATTGAACAATCATTCCGAAATCTATGAGTTGTTTAAGGTCGGAAGCTGTTGTTCCCTTGTTGGATACCGTAAAGCGAGTGTCATATGCGAGTTCTTAAAGACTTGTGTCTTGTGAAAAGAAAGTTAGGTGTCAGCGAGGGATGCATTTATGTTGAACAATCCACCTCTTTGATTAGGAACAACTTGAGAATCTGAAGACCAGGAAGCGGCTATTTCCATAGTGGTGGGAAGCCAGTGGGACATACTAGTGGACTTGGGAGCAAGTGTTAATTTGTTGCCATACTAGGTATATGTTGAGCTAGGGTTGGGAGAGTTGAAGTAGACTAATATCACCCTTGACTAGCTGATGTAAAGTTTTAAAGAGCGCGTAAGGCGGCGTTTTTGTGTTACGTGAAACGGCGTAAACCTCGAGGGCTTTTGAGGCATGGCACGAACTCACAATATATAATTAATTAATATTTTAAAATATATAAAATAAAATAGCATAAATAAAAACATGAAAACAATTATTTAGAATTATTAAAAAAAAGCGTACTAGTTCACTACTTTCATGAAAAACCATAACAAAGTCATAAAATAGAAAAATAGATTCAACTAAGTAATAGTTTCAAACTTTAACAAAAAGCCATAACAAGTCATGAAATACGAACTAGAGTAAAAGCGTTTTGATTTAAATTCTCACTCTCGAGGACATCATCATCCTCATCGATGTGTCAGTAGGAAAAATGTCCTTATCACATGTATCCCCGTTTCATGTAAATCTTCATCTTCATCAGTGGTGTCAAATTTAACTTCTTACTCTTTGCCTTTGCCTCCACTTGTACCTAGTATAAATTATTAGTGGGTGTAAATATTATAAGTTTTTATTAAATTTAATCAAATTTATGACTTCAATTTTAGTACTTACTTGGTGCTTCATTATTTTCCTTTTGTAGGAATGTGAAGAAATCATGTGATACGATGATGCTTGAGTCACATTGGGGTCGGATGGCCGCAACTCTAATAGCATCAACATTGAATAACTCATCATCACACGAAACTGACAAAGATCAAAGGAGGATCTTCTTTCTCCCATGATCCCTCATCCTCAGAATCAATCTCCTACGCAAAAATTGGTTCGACATTTGTTTCCTTTGTAGACTTTGTTCTCTCAATCTGAGTGTTGTACCTTACATACGCACTAGAGCATTCAACCTTTGATGTTGAGTCTATTTCTTTTTTATGTATCTCTGAATAATAAAATAAAGAAATTTATGTGTTAAAATGAAATAAAGTTCTCTAACATTGAAATAGAAATATATGTATAAAAATTTATAAAAATAGAAGTAATGCTAGATTCATATGTGCTTGATTTCTCTGTCTAGAAGCACTCTGAGTAAGGCTAAAGACTCGAATAGCGAACTTTTTAGCTTCGGTGTTGAACCCAGCATCCACCCGACTTGTAGGACTTCTTAATGTTGAATCAATTGCAATACGACTCCCGAAATTCACCCATTAGCACACGACATTGAATCACGAACTGATGTACGGCGCGGCGTGCGCGTGTCAACATCATCATGCGTTCAAATAATCCCTTCCTACGCCTCATCGACGATGAGAACTTATCCCATTACCGCAATTGAGATTAAGATAGTAGCTTTGCGCATGTAAGGTCGATGGGGTGCGGAGTCCATCTTGCATCGATTTTTCTAAAGGTGGGCCATATTTTCTCTCCACGTTCAGCGGTCTGTCTGATCTTCTCCCCAGCGAATCCATCGGCTCATAAATATAACCCGTAGGTGGTCTTTCTCACGAATCAACCTCTCTCAAGATACTAACTAATGGAACAATGGTCTTTATGCAAAAAGCAACATGAGGCCAAAAATTTGGATC
Source organism: Tetrastigma voinierianum (assembly GCA_016808115.1). NCBI lineage: Eukaryota > Viridiplantae > Streptophyta > Magnoliopsida > Vitales > Vitaceae > Tetrastigma > Tetrastigma voinierianum. The sequence goes on along the minus strand of JAEQBH010000656.1, from coordinate 889,723 downwards.
AAACAACACTATACTTCGAGCTTTCACACCTTCTACCTTTTTAGCCCATTTGCTTGAACACCATTTTTCTAAGGAGAACATTGCTATAAGAGCTTGCTTTTTGCTTATAAGGCTTTGGAGAGTAGAAATGAAGTAACAAGCGTGTAATTATTTGAATGAGAAGAAAGTTCATGATTTTTGTAAATGTTCTCGTCAAGCTAAGAACTTAGTATGCCCATATATGAACTTCACTGCACAGCTCAAGCGGTGTAGTATCATGAACATTTATCTTTCCAATATCCTCCGACATCGAATCCAATACAATGTGCGGCCTGAGAGTCCACCCTGATCTTCTCCTTTTTCCATAAGCCTACATTCGGCATTCATAATTAGAGCATTATCGATTGATGGCTTACCTGACATTCTCCCTCCCGATTTCTTGACCCACGTCATCCAGATATTTGAACATCAATTCCCGTTTTTATTAGTATCGAAGCATCAATTGATTTCATAAACCAAGTGCGACGAAGATTATTCACCAAAAAATTGATAAGACACCTACTTTTCCATCATCCGTCATCGACATAATTGAACATCCATATTGTTTCCAAACTCTTTTGTGATCTTCGTAATGATACTTAGGTCATTCACCTTTCTTTAAGAATCCCATGTCCTCAGTCGTGCATAGATGGAGGCTTAAACCAGGGCTTTAAAAATTTGCAGTGGCATCCATCCTTAGGAATCGATGGGGATCATTCACGGTGTTGAATGGGAGACCTTTTGAATACATAAACCTACCAATTTTCTACACACTTCCTTCCTTTCTTCTTGCTTCCACCTTGAATTCAAAGTACGATGAGGTTGTGAAGTGGTAATTTATCCATAGGTCCCAAGGAATAGGTTTAGCCCACTCGACTCCTTCCCGCTCTAAGGCGCGATTGTTTTGAAGGCCAAGGCACTCTCATGCGTGAAGTTGGACCCATACGATTTCTTGGAGCAATTCATTTCTTTTCGTTTTTGATCCTTAAATTTGGTCAATGCATCTTTGCATTCAATCTAACATCTTCACTAACTTTGGGGCATGGTTTCATCTCTGCTTGATGAGTTCGACTAAGTGATGCTTGAATTACATTCACCTCCCGCACATCTTTGATTGCAAAATTTATCTAAATATTGCTCCCGAGCTTCAATAACATATTTTCCACACAAAATCTTTTCTTGAATTTTTTGAATGGAAGGAACTCATTCTAAAAGAAAAAAAAACTTTGTAATAATATTCACATTTCTATATAACAATATAATTGACTAAAAAATAATAACAAGACATAATTGAAAGGAATTTAAAAATGAAATTGAATTTAATTGGTTTTAAATTTAAAAGCCAATATTTTTAAGAGAATTTAAAAAATGAAATTAGGAAATTTAATTGGTTTTTTAAATTTAAAGCCAATATTTTTAAGAGGAAATTAGAATGAAATTCAGAATTTAATTGGTTTAAATTTAAAAAAGACTATTTTTAAAGAGGAAATTAAGAATGAAATTCAGAATTTAATTGGTTTAAATTTTAAAAAACCAATATTTTTTTAGAGGAAATTAAGAATGAAATTCATAATTTAATTGGTTTAAATTTTTAAAAACCAATATTTTTTTTTAAAGAATTTAAAAAAGAAATTCAGAATTTAATTGGCTTAATTGGTCAAAATGAGTTTCAAGAGTGGCCGTTTGATTTAAAAAAATAAATAAATAATTTTGATGAAGAAAACAGAGTAGCACAGCTACTGGATACTAGATGATCAAATTGATTTAATTGGTAAAAGAAATTGATGAAACCCATTTTATCAGTAAAAATGAGCTCAAAGTCAAGCTTCTCTGCGGCTTAAATAAAAAAATTAAGAAGCGAGAATGGGGGTAGTTTTGGTGGAGAAGTGAAGAGAGATGGGAAAGGAAAAGAAAGGAAATTTGGGAGAGATGGAGAGATAGAAGAGAGGAGAGATTGAAGAAGAGAGATGGGATGGGATGAAGAAATGAGAGAAGGAAACGACAAAGGAGCAAAAGAGTGCAGTTTTTCGGATGAGATGAAGAAAGGGAAAGAAAGGGAACGGATCGGAAGAGATGGAGAGATGAAGAGGGAAGATTGAAGAGGAATATGGGATGAAGGGAATGAAGGAAAAGCGCGACATACACGGAGATGAAGCGAGATGATGACGTCGCCTGCCCAAAGGTAGGGTTTATTCTTCGATTTTCTCTAAAACGGTTCGCGTTTTCTTTTTTTCCGCCCGGTAGGAGAAAGTGATCGGCGATTGGGTTTTTTCTTTGTTTACGAAGGTCGCCAGCTCCCCAATGTGCGCATCCTAACTGAGGCATGGCACGATCAAGCGCCTCGAACACACTTGGCGAAAAGCGTGCGCTGTCGTGTGTTTGGCTTTTACGGGCAGCTTTAAGGCGTTTTCTCCGCGCCTCGCCACGAGTCTTGCGCTGTGTAACGCTAAGCGCCTTTGAAAACCTTGGCTGATCGTAGTGTGAAAATTCCTAAAGGTATAGTGAAAGATGTATTGGTGCAAGTAGACAAGTCTACTTTCCTGTGGATTTTGTTGTTCTTGACACTCTCGGCATGGTGAATCGAGGGACTCGAGTTTCCGGAGTGATTCTTGGTAGGCCCTTGGCCACTGCAGATGCCGTTAAACAACGTAAGGGAGTGTATTGACATTATCTTTTTTGATAACATGACTATTAATTTAATTCTATCTTCAATGTTATCGAGGAGATGGGGAGATGAGGATGTTTGTGAGGGTAAATATGATAAGAATGTTGTGCGAGACATGTGAATCATGTTTCACATGATGACCCTCTCAAGTCTTGTCTAGTAAGCAGTTATGTTGAGGTAACCACACATTAATTGGAGCTACACTCCATAATTAAGCACGGTCGGGTAATGGAGCGGATGGTGGAACACCAGTTTGAAAAATTGCCACCAATTGAGGACAGAGTATTACCTTCGGAAGAGAAGCCACCTAGGCAGGGTGAGAGCCTTACCATCGCATCACAGTATGCATTCCACAGGGGTGAAAGATAACTCTCGGTAATCATATCCTCCTCTTTAGAGCGGTCAGAGAGATAAACTTCTAGAGATATTGAGAACCTGGCTTAGCCATGGGATGGACCATTGGGATATTAGGTGGCCGCGATTTGCAACTACGAGATTCACTTGAAGAGGATGATGACAGCAAGACGACCACAGCGAAGGCTGAACTAGTCAGCTGAAGAGTTGTCAAGATAGAGGTTTTAAAGCGTTGGATGTAGGTGTTGTTACCTATCACCCAGGAGATAACCAAGTGGTCGATCCAACAGTAGTTCTAAGAAATCCGAGGGTCCTTTGTGTGCTTAAATGAACACCCGGCACAAGAAATCATTCCTGGGATCACCACGAGGTTGGAAGGTGTGCGCGGAACTATAGAGGAAACTTAATGCGGCCTTGGGAAGATCCATTTCCCTACCTTTGTGGATGAATGTTGAGGATTGCGGGCATGGTGTATTATTTTGAATTGGAGTACTCGAGGAATTTATAATCAAATTGAGATAACCACAGAAGATCAGAAAAAACCATGTTCCTTGCCACTTTTGATACGTTTGCCTTTAGGAATGCCACTTCGGATTATGTGGCCACGCAGGGGACCGCTCGGAGGTGCGTGATGGGTTTAGTGATATGATGAACATATCTTAGAGATTTTCATAGACGATTTCTTTGTTTTTAGAGATTCATATGAGGGATGTCTGGAAAATTTAAGGAGAAGTCTTGAGATGGCCGGAGAATTTAGTGTTGAGCGGGAGAAGTGTCATTCATGACAGGGTTGTGCTAGGACATATGGTAATAGAGAGAAGGAATAGAGTAGATAAAGAAAAAGTTGCGTTGGAGTCTCAGCTTACCCACTCTCTAAATTATTGGCCCGAGGATATCACGGGTCATTCCCTAGGTCATGCAGGATTTATAGGAGGTTCATAAAGTTTTAGTGCCATGCATCCCCTTATTACTGCATTTTGCTTGGCAAGGATGTCACTTTTGAATGGTCCCAAGCATGTGAGGCAGCCTTTGTTAAACTGAAAACTATGTTAGTGTCCCCTCCTATCATGTGATCCCCTAATTGGGACCTCCCTTTTGAGATCATGTGTGACGCTAGTGATTATGCCATAGGGGTTGTATTAGGGCAAAGGGAAGATAAAAAAGCATTTGTGATCTATTATGCCAGCAAGATTCTAGACCGTGGTCGATTATACAACTACGGAAGAGTTCTTGGTTGTAGTCTTTGCCACAGAAAAGTTAAGGTCTTACATTTGTGAGACCTCCTGTAACCATTTTCATACGATAATATGCGTTAAATACTTGCTCTCTAAAGCGGGATACTAAGCCTCTTCGACTAGGTGGATTTTTATACGTCGAATTTAATTTGTCTGGAGACGAAGAGTCGAAAATGTAGTGGCGACCACCTTTTCTCGTTTAGTTTGAGAGCCGTTTACGAGGAATGCGCGATGGGCACTTTCCCAGATGAGCAACTTTTTTGCTCTTGTCCATTGCGCCCGTGGTATGCGGACGTAGTAAATTATCAGTGACGGGACAAATTCCATCCCGATGGACCTCTCAGCAAAAGAGGGAATTTTTTGTGGACATAAAAAAATACTATTTTGATGACCCATACTTGTTTAAATACTGTCTTGATCAATTGATGAGAAGGTGTGTATCCAATGACGATTAAATTGGGGTACTCACCTTCCATCATTCTAAAGCTTGTGGAGGGCATTTCTCCCAGCGGTGACAAATCCACAACGAAGCCGGTTTATTGGCCTCTTACAAAAACCGGCTTTGACTTTTGCAAAACACATTGCTCGGTCTGACAACTAGGAGGGATCACAAGGAACATGATGCCTCTTACCTGTTTTTAATTATTGAGATTTTCGATTCTTTGGGGTTTAGACTTCATGGGTCCTTTCCCTCATGTGGTACCTTTACATTTTATTGGCGGGTTGATTTATCATTTACAAAGGGTGAATTCGTTAAACGAACTATGACCACAGAGTTGTTTGAAATTTGAAAGAACATATTTTCTCGCTTTGAATGCCTCGTCGATCATTAGTGTGATTGACTCCATTTTGTAATCACGACATTTTGAAAATATGTTAAAAGTATGGAGTCTTTATAGAAGTTTCCTGACACCACCCGGGACGATGGTCAAGCCCGAACTAATGCTCTTGAGATCAAACATTTTGGTAAGCGGTTAATGTAAGGATTGGTGGCTTCAGCTCTTGGAGTAGCTCTTTAGGCCCTGGTGCTTTTAAACATGTTGCTTTAGTATGTCTCCTTTATGGGTTGGTTTATGCGAGGCATGTCACCTCAGTTGAATGGGCATAAGAGCATATTGAGCCATTAAAACTCTTGTTTTGATTTGGCTTCAGAGCGGGTAAGCGACGGATCTTTGCTGAGATGAGCAGCTCGATGAATTAAAGGCAGATCATATGAGAACTCGAGAAATTTACAAAGAAGGTGAGGCTCTTCCATGGCGAGAACATGATAAGGAGACCTTTAGAACCTCCACCAAAAGGTATTGTTGTCGCTCGATTACATTTTCGGGTAAACTCCGTTCACGAGTAATTTGGGCCTTTCATCGTCAAGATAGTTCACCCCGTATGGCGCGATGGAGACAGAATCGTGAAACTACTTTAAAGTGATAATTAGGCGGCAAAGCCATTTAAGAACCGGCCCTTGGGAGAGTAGCGAGCTTGTAGATCGGTCTACGGGATGTTCCTTCAGCGTAATCTGCATGCCACCGCTTTATATAGCTTTTCTTTTCCTTTTCATGCATTTCTTTACGCTTTATTCACTTAGTTCTGTTTTCGTGTTTTTCATAAAAGAGAGTCTGACCCTTATGTAACCAATATTTTTTGCCCTTTCTGATGGTCTGTGGTGTGTACCCTTCAATGCATTGAGGGCAATGCTTATTTACGTGTTGGGGGTGGGCATACACTAGTGTTTAGAGCCATTTAAGTGCATCTTTATTTGGTTTAATTCGGTGTTCTTAGGGGTTAAGTGTATCTGATTTTTGTTTCGGTTTTCGAGAATGGTACTTGACCTTTGAAGTATGCGACGCTTGACATATGTATGTACTCTATATGGTTTAACTGCATACGGTAACAAGCATGCACAAAACTTTTTTTTCATATTGGAACCATATTCATGATTCTTTTCTATTCTCTAGAGTCGATCTTGACTTGTATCATTCTCGTTCATAGTTTACCTGATCACGATTTCTTTTCTAGGCTCATTTTGCTTGATTATTGCTTCAACTTTTGTGCATTTTTAGCATTCCCATGTAATTACATGTACTTGTTGCTTATTGGAACATCCGTACATTAGTTGAAAGATGATTTAGGCCATATTTTCTCTTTTCAAACTTCTAAATCATCTTGAGTCATCATTTGAACCCTTGTTGAGCTTTGAGTTAATGGGTTCTGTTCAAACCTTAGGATTCTTGATCACTTTAGTAGGATGATTCCAAAGTAAAAGTGTGTGAGTCTTAGGAGTTTAGTATACAATTAAGCGAACCTGAAGTCTCAGTTTAGGGGATTTGAAGCAGTTCAAGAAGTGAGTGTACAATGAAATAAAAAAAAATTAAAAATAGGATTAAGGTTTTGCAAGGTGGTCTGGTACCCTCTCGGTAGTGCCGTCGCAGGGCTGAAAGTGATGCGGTACCATATTGGTGCCAGAATTTATACACTAATTGGTACCAGTACCCATAATGAAAAAAGTGGCAGTACCTGTTAGTGCCGATTACCACCTTGTCGATAAATGTCTTGTCTTTGTTATGGGCCATTTGAAAAGCCCTCTCCCCCTCATTTTTTGAACCCATTCATCACCCCTTTCAACTCCTATATAAGAAACACCTAATGCGCTCTCTCATAAAATCGAATCTAATTCAAGCGGTTTCTCAGAGTTGCACCATTAATGTCGACTAGGAAGGTGTTCAGTTCGATCGCACACGGAGCTTGAAAGTGTTGGAACCATGTGGGTAAGTGATTCTCGTCCTCAAGCTTGAGCAACCTGACTTGTTTTACACTGTGGTTGATATGGATTATTTTGGTTGGTGCGTCTGCCATGAAGGGTTTGGGAAGGAAAGTTTTGAATGATGTGGAAAGGGTGAGTCCAATAATTCTAGAGATGGGTCTGTGGGAGATGTTTTTGGGTGTGTGGGTCGTTCTTGCCATCTTCTCTGTCTTGGCCATATCTATGGCGAGATCAAAGAACACAGGGAAAGGAAAGGCCACCAGCTCTTCTATGGAGCGAGCTGTAAAAAAAAGAAAGGTCGATACGTCGCAAACCGTGAAAAAGGGTAAAGGGAAGCGAAAAGGCCATTCATCGGAAAGCGAGGAAGAAAGTGAAAGCGAAGATGAAGAGATTGAGGCTATGTTTGCTGAATCCCCGGAATCTGAGCGAGAAAAGTGGATTGATCAGTTGAAAGACGAGGTTTATACTGTGAGCGGGGAATGAAAATTGAGACATTTCTTTTTACTCATCCCATTCAGTACGATTAATTATGATCGAATTTGCAGTTTATTGGTGAGGAAGTAAAAGGTTATCTACCGTCCATCGTCAGGGAATTTTACTCCAACCTAAGGGAGAATCTGAATGCGGATTCCCTTTTGGAGACTACAGTCTCGGGGAAGCAACTACTGGTCAGCCCTGATTTGATCGCTAGATCGCTGCATTATGCTCGCCCTGGCACACATGACAGGCCTTACCCACTCAAGACTATTACAGGGTTTGATGCAGATCTGTTCGAAAACACCATGTGCACCAACCCAGTACCTATGGGGGGTTTTATATGCAAAGAGTTTACTTCGGGGAAATTAAAGCCTGGATATGCATTAATGAATAAGGTCATTCACAATATGATCGGGCCGAAAGGAAAGGAGAAACTACCAAGCAAGGAGGAAATCCAGTTCCTGTATGAGGTAATGAATGGGAAAGTTATTGATTATGCTTTGGTAATATGGTGTGTAATGAGGGATTTTTTGAGGTCCCAACTGAGAACAGGCACATCCCCTTCTCGACCTTAATTTCAGCTTGTGGTGGAGCTGCCGGAATAAGAAGGGTTTCCAGTAAGAGAAAAGGAGTTTAATCTTCTGTTCAGACCCATCGCTGAGCAAAACAGAAGCAAAGATCAGTGTTCCACTTCCACAGGGCTCAATTCAGCACATCCTCCTCCGGCTACATCTGGGCCATCATCATCGTCGGCTCCTGGTCCAATTTATCTCCTTTAAAGAGGATGGGCGTAGATAAAGGATGATTCAATGCATCCTGGGGAAGCAGAAGCAGTTGGACCAGAGGCTCTCCAAGCTTAAGAGTCACATTCTACGAGGAGAGCCCGTTGTTATAGATGACCCCCCTCCTGACTTGGAAGGGGATTCTAACAAGCTGGATGACTGTGTAGATGAAGATGCATTTTCCTCGGATGGAAAGGAGGTGGACGAAGAGTAGTGGTATTTTGGGTTAGAATAGGGTGGTGTTGGCAATTGGGTAGAGACCTCAGCCATGTCGCGCAACGCACCATTTTAGCCTCTGTAAACCCTATGTGCAACCGTGGTCATTAAAAGCTTAAAAGACCTTTTTGATTTTAGTTATGTAGGGTGTTCCTCATTGAATTCTATGCATGTTAGATTGCTTGGTTGTGGTGAAATGTTTACAGTTCTCATGAAGTTCATTCAAGTTTGGTGATTTCATGGCATTCCGATTTCAATATCCGTGATCCCTTATATGAGAATCTCTGTTTTGTAAAAGTTTGTTATTTTGTCCACTACACTTGGGACTGTTGGTGCTTATTTAAGTTTAGGTGGTTGCATATTCTGTTAAGTTATAGTATGAACATGTTTGCTCTTTTAGGAATACTTGTGTTTGGCTCTCCTTGTGCACTTTGTTGAACCTCTCGCCAGTGCATTGTTAGGCGTTACTAGTTTCAAATCTTGCTGGGACCCCAGCAAGATGTAGGTGAGAAGTGTGTTGGATACATAAAAGTGCGACATTTATATAGGTTTTTAAGCCCCTCGGTTCATGTTTTGCTTTCATTTTGTGTAAAATAGGCGCTTTTGACCCTTTCTATTGTTTTTATGCTCGTGCAGGTTGTTCGACGTTCCGTGCACATTTTCGTAGCGGTTTGGTTTCCAGAGGACAACTGCAGATCATCGCCGTCACTTCCAGGCGCCGTCAGGAGGCGTCGAGCAGTTATGAAGTGAAGTTAGGCAATTATGGAGACATTGGTATTGGTACCAAATCAAGTGGTATCGGTACCCACATGCAGATGAGATGCAGTGGAGTCTTGGTACCGGAACCAAGTCAAAGTGGTACCGGTACCCACATGCAGATGAGATGCAATGGGGTTTTAGTACCGGTACCACGCTAACTGGTACCGGTACTGCAATGTAATCTTTGCAAGATTTAAGAGGAATTTCGATCTTGGTGCAGGGGCGCGCTCGTCTTTTGATTCTCACTTCGAGATCACTAATGTGGAGTGTATTTAAGCCCACTGGAGGGCAGAATTAAGAAAGTTCGGATTCTAGGGTTTTGGCTCTAACCTTTGGAGTTTTTCTCATATTTTCTAGGGATTTCTAGAGTAGAGTAGCTAGTTTTCTTCTCATTCCTAGTTTGAACATTTGTAATCTTTCAGTTGGTTTTATAACTTGGTACTCGTTGAGGGAACTTTGCGTTTTTTATATTTCAACCTTGCAATTGAAGTGTTATTTCTCAATTCACATTTAATATTATTGTTCCAGCATTTATGAATCAATTCTCAGTTTTAATGGAGTTCTAAACCTTCATAATAGGGTTCTAACGATTATCATCCCCTTCAACGTACTTGACACTGGATCACTCTCTTATGCTTCAATGGGATTTGTATGATATTAAGCGCTTGCTAAAATTCTTATAAAACCTTATTTTGGCATCTTCTTGACAACGTGTGAAGGAAACATTCTTGGTACACGTTTTGCTTGATCTCAAATGCAATCCAAGAGTCCATTAAGTATTGAACAGCGTTTGATATCTTTCATTTATTCTTTATGTACAAAAGCTTTTAAAAGTTATATCCCCCGTAGACCATTCATCAATACAGGCGAGAATGTAAGTGAGAGGTGGGTGTTACCTAATTTGGTGGAGCGGAAACCTTAGGATCTATCATTCGCCTTTCGTTTTAAAATAGTTTAAGTCAATCGGTTAACAAATCAATCCTTTAAAAACCCCGAATTTTTACTTTATTTGCACATTCATTGGATAGCAATCCATAAGGATCATCTAGGAAACCACTCCCTGTGGAAATGACCTGTGGACTCCCACAGTATTATAATGCTTGACGACATCAGTTCCTACGCTTGGGAATAATTTCAGCACACGAAATAGACGAAGCAATAGGCATATATGCTACCTTGCATAGTATGATGTAATGGCTGAGTTTCAGCCTTGTAATTAGTCGGACAATTTCTATATAAAGTGAGCAACTCTCACAAGGAGTTATTCAGAACAAAACCCAAATTGACATTCTTCAAGATTTAGTGACATGAAAAGGTGATTTAAGGTTTTGGGAGCCAAAATACATTCTAGTGTGGTGTTTTTTCATGGAAAGGTGGTTCTTTTCTTTGCAAGATCCTTATTTTCTGGTATTTTTCGGATTTTCAGCAGCGTGTTTGAGTTAGATCTGCTTCTATGACTAACAATAAACCCTCAGGAGGAGTTGTGTGTCATTATTGCTATAATCCAAGACATGTACGTCGAATTATAGGAAGTCGCGAATAAAATCGAATTTGGTCTTGTTCATTGCGAAATCACTTAGAGTACGCATCTGCTTCTATCACTACTTTCGTCAGGTCGAATTAAAGCCAACACATGTTTTATTTCATCTTCCTCCACATAGGTCATTGACTCTGAAGCCACCGACCACATGACAGGTAATTCCAGTTTATTTACTATGTTTCAGTCCCACCCTTCTACCTCTACTATTACCCTTACAGATGGGTTAACATCTTATATCCTTATGTCAGGGACAATTCATCTAACTCCTGTAATCACTTTGACCTTTGTTCTGAGTTTACCAGAATTCTCTTTTAATTTAATTTTTGCGAGTAAACTCACTCGTACGCTTAATTGCAGTATATCATTTTTTCCTAATTATTGTCTGATTTAGGATCTTTCGAAGAAGCGGGTTATTGGTAGAGGAAGCAAGTCTAGGGTTCTCTACATCCTTGAAACCTAGGTGCCAAAGTCTGTTGCTTGTTCTGGAATTGTTACCCCATTCAAATTACATTGTTGCTTGGGTCATCTTCTCTCTCTCTATTGAAGAAGCTATATCCTTAGTTTTCTAGCCTATCCTCATTCAACTGTGAGTCGTGTCAATATGCTAAGCTTCACCGTGTGCATTTGAGTCCTAAAGTCAATAACCGAGCTCCCGCTCCTTTTGAGTTAGTCCATTAAGATGTGTGGGGTCTATGTCCAGTTGTGTCTTCAACTAGGTTTCGGTATTTTGTCACATTTTGTAAGACCCGAGAAAATTCCAATTTTTGGAAAAATGGTAAAATCGTAATTTCGGTAAAAATCCGAAATTTATTCTCTAGATCTCGGATGACGAAACGGATTTCACCATTGGAATCGTCTCGCGAAATCTAGCTATACGTCAATTACGTCGAATTGAGGCGGTCGGGATTTGCACGTTTCGAGCACAGTATCGGTCTTGGTAAGCGATATTCGATGTGACAAAGTCGCGTGCTGCGATCGTAATATATAAGTTCGTGAGTAGAGGAAATGATGGAAATGGGCCAGTAGAGATAGTGCGAATGCTTCGAAAAATCGAGATTTGAAGGCATAGGATGAATAGTTAAATGAGAAAAAGACAAAATAGGTGAATAGTGTCATCCTCCTCCTAATTCAAAAGGCAAAAACGTGCTGGAAAAAGGGGAAGGAGATGCAGAAGCTTGAATTTTTTATTTTAGAGAGAGAGAGAGAGACTTCTCTCTAAAATACCGGACGATCCGACCGTCGAAATTCTTCGGAGCAAGAAGGAAAGCTGTTCAACGCGACGAGACCTACGCGTGAGCTCCAGTTTTGGGAGTTTTCGACAAACTCCGTGAGGTAGGGGTTTTATCCTACTTGGGTTTACTCTTTGTTTAAGTACTTTGTTGATGCTTGAGTTGATTGAGGTCGTGATGGGCACGATCGGTCCTAAATGCCCAGAATAAAAATGTTAGAATTTTAGAACTTGGATTACGCACGGTCAGAGTAGCAATGTAGGGGCTGTTTGGACGGTTTATGTGTTGATTTATGCAATAAATCATGTATTGATGTGTATGAGGCAGGAAATGGCCATGGCTTTCGGGTTCACAAAATGGAACCGATATTGGGTAATTTGATGTGAACAGTGACCCGAGGGTTTCACTGTTCACGTGAATAGTGACACGAAAATCAAATTTTATGTGAAAACGTGTTTGGTCGAGTAATTCCAGTTGAATTGCTCGTGTTTGATCGATAACCCATTAGCGCTAATTTTTGATGTAATGGATTGTGAAATTACATGACATGTTGTGTGATTTTGGTATCGCGAATATGCATGATTATATATTTACATGTGTTATAAAAATTGTATTGGAATTGGCATAATGCATTCCATATGCCTTTGGGCACCACAGAGCGATAGGAGTGAGTGCGGGGAGGTGGTTCATTGAAGTGGTTCGGAGGGTTGACTAATAATAATAATAATTATCGGAGGGTAGTCCATATAAAATATCAATCGTCGGAGTCGGCCCAATTGATATACATCGGAGGGTTGTCCACTAAATAGAACATCGGAGTCGGTCCACTACTTAGATCGGAGGGTTGTCCACAATTAAAAACAAATACCTTTGTTTGAAAATAATGTTTCTTATACGTGGCTTAGGCAAGTGTGAGGGAGTCGGTTAGGACTCGGGGTATGAGTTGATCATGTAGACATTTAAGTAGGATCACGTATTTATTTGAATGTATGTTTTCATTGGAGTATTGCATATGCACTTAAGTGATTCCACTACTGAGCATTAGCTCACCCTGTCGAGGGATATTATTTTCAGGTACAGAGAGCGTGCGAGGAGACGGCTCATCTTAGAGGCGATTTTGAAGAAAGCCGGGATGTGGCTTTGAGGGTTTTAATGATGAATACATGTATTAGAATTTTAGATTTCAATATATGTTGTATAAGAGTAAAACTTTAACTCTTGAAAACATGATATATAGTTGATGTATGATGATGAGTATTGTAGTATGGGCCCAAGAGGCCGTTTTTATTCATATATATCTTCTGATATTGATGATTGGGACAGGTTTGATTCTTGGGTAGAGCTCACCGTACAAAGGAGACTCTGCCCGATTTTCGTGAGAAATGTCGGGTCACCCAGAGCATTCACGGGTGTTTCAGCGAGGTTGTGGTGAGTGCGGACCCCGAGGAAATGGGGGCGTCACACATTTGTTGATGATTATTCGCAAACAACTTGGTTATATTTAATGAAAAACCGTTCGGAGTTATTTTCTCACTTTCGTCCTTCTGTGGTAAAATTTACACTCAGTTTCATGTTTCTATTCAAAATCTAAGAAGTGATAATGTCAAAGAATATTTGTCTAAACAATTTCAGTCATTCATGCTACAGAATGGTATCCTTCATCAGACATCTTGTGTTGATACTCCTTCTCAAAATAGAGTTGCTGAAAGAAAAAATCGACACCTTCGTGAAACCGCTCATGCTCTATTGTTTCAAATGCATGTGCCCAAACTTTTTTAGGCCGATGTTGTTTCCACCGCTTGTTTTTTGATTAATCGGATGCCTTCCTCTGTCTTGAATTGGGCCACTTCGTTTCAAACCCTCTTTCCCCATAAATCTTTGTTTCCTATTGAACCTCGGTTATTTGGGTGTACTTGTTTTGTTTGGGAAGTTCTTCTGCATGTGTCTAAACTCGACCCTAAGTCATTGAAGTGTATCTTCCTTGGTTACTCTCGAGTTCAAAAGGGGTATAGGTGTTATTGTCCCACTCTTGAACATTACTTTATGTCTACTAATGTTACATTCTTTGAGACTATCCCGTTTTCCCTTTCTTCCCTTGTTACTAGTCAGGGGGAGGATGATGATTTATTAGTGTACACTATTGCCTCATCGGCTCTTACTCCAGCCCCTGTTCCTGTTAAACCTCCCATTACTCAAACATATTCTCAGCGCTAGAACCCTCCAACCTCAAGTCCAACATCGGCTGCTTCATCATCAAATCCAATCCAAAATGATGATCTTCTAATTGCTCTCCGAAAACGTAAACATCAGTGTGCTCACCCAATCTCTTCGTTTGTTTCCTATAACCATTTGTCGTCTTCCTCTTGTTCCTTTATTGCATCTTTTGATTCTATCTCTCTTCCTAACACTGTCCGTGAGGCTTTATCTCACTCTGGTTGGCGTAGTGCTATGGTGGAAGAAATGCAAGCTTTAGATGACAATAGTACCTGGAACTTGGTACAATTACCTGCTGGAAAGAAAGTCATTGGATGTTGTTGGGTCTTTGCGATTAAAGTTGTTGTGAGGTACCTCTAGTGAGACATTGATAACAAACCAAGGTAATTAGTTGCTAATGGTTTACTTAAGATGAGTGACAAATGATATCAGAGCAGGACAGAAGTTGGTCAACAGTATGGTGTTGCCTTCAGTTGATCTTGACAGCCAAAAGTCTACTTCTCTCCTGAAGATGCACAGCAACTGATGAAGTCGTGGTAGTTGAAGCTGCAATGATGAGGACCCATGTATGGATGGGCGTTCCTCCGGATCACATGAAGTGTTGGGTGTTGTCTAGTAGTGCGTAACGGGTGCTCGCCTACTACGGGTGAAAGTCGAGCGAGGTGCTGCTTTCGAGGTGGAAGTTGAGTGGGGGCTCCTTCCATGGTCAGTGATACCGCGTCCAGGTGATGGGCGTCCTCTTTGGCCTAGGGGTATCAGCGCGGACTTTAGTGGATAATAGCTCACGAGGCATAGCCTAAGGCTCAACAGGAGGAGGCCGAGATCCGGGGGATGGAGGTCGGAGTCAATCCTCCCGATCATATGGAGGATGATCTTCATATCCCAAATCTCCAGACAGAGTACCCGTCCTCCTATGGTGTGCCACACTTTGGTTCGACCTCCTAGACACCAGTCTGAGCCACCGCTGATGCCTTCCTTCACCGAGCCTCCGCCCTTTGAGCAGCCTCCACACTTTGAGCAACCTCCACATTTTGAGCATCCTCGGCATTATTCACCATTCCCGGATCCTCACTATTCTCCGCCACCTAAGCAACCCTCTCTTCACGAGCTTCAGGCCGATCTACATGCTCTGCGAGAGGACCTTCATGGAATGAGAGATGATATTATTGGGTTGCACAGGACATTTGAGGAGAGCTATGTTCTCTATGGAGCGAAATTCAGTTCTCTCCATCACCACCACTCTGAGCTTACCGACACTCTCGATCGACGCTTCATCTCTTTCGAGACATGCTCTGATGATCTAGAAACTCGCCTTCGACATGACATGCAAGCACTCTCCCTCTACCTAGACCATCATGACGAGCGATTCACTCAGTTTGTGGAGTCTCACGCTCGTGATCAGGAGGAGCACCGTCGTGATCATTGTGAGATGATGGCCTATCTTCGCTCCTTGTTCCCTCCTCCAACGCCCTAGATTCTTGTTTTTGCTGCATGGGTGCCCCTCCTTTGTTCCTTTTTTATGTTGCCAAAAGGGGGAGACTTTTTGTATCTAGGAGTTTAGGAGTACATTTTCTAGTTGATTGACATACACTTGTAGTTACACTTGCTTATCCTTTGCATTGTCAAATCTTGTACTCCTTGGTTATGATATATATATATATATATATATATATACATACATATTTATGACTTCATTGTGCAATTTAATGATATTATTCTCTATCATTATCCATGTTTGCATATTATTATATTATAATCTTCTTGACTTATTGATGGATTATTAGGTTGAGGGGGAGTATCACTCCTCCTAAATAACCTAGGTTTGTCATCATCAAAAAGGGGGAGATTGATAGCTCAAGGGTACCTCTAATTGAGGTTTTGATGATAATTAGTTACTAATGGTTTACTTGAGATGAGTGACAAATGGTATTAGAGCGGGACAAAAGTTGGTCAACAATATGGTTTTTCCTTCTGTCGATCTTAGTAGCCGAAAGTGTACTTCTCTCTTGAAGATGCATAGTAACTGATGAACCCGTGGTGGTTGAAGCTGCAATGATGAGGACCTATGTATGGATGGGCGTTCCTCTGGATCGCATGAGGTGTCGGTTGTTGTCTAGTAGTGCGTAACGGGTGCTCGCCTACTAGGGGTGAAAGTCGAGCGAGGTGCTACTTTCGGGGTGGAAGTTGAGTGGGGGCTCCTTCCATGGCTGGTGAAGCCGTGTCCAAGTGATGGATGTCTTTGGCCTAGGGGTATCAGCGCGGACCTTAGTGGATAATGGCGGAGATTAGTGATAGGTACCCTGCACGAGGGAGTGCAAGATATTGGGTGGGGCAAAATGTCACGAACTTATTATGCGTGCGTTTGTGACCGTAGCTAAAGACCTTATTAAAGATCAAGCATGCTGAAGGGTTGAACGGAATGGTGAGAGTGCTCCAGAAGTGCATGCAAGTGGATCGTGGTCGTTTCTGAAAGTTCGTGCATGTCAATCTCGCTAAGTTTCGAACTGAGCCGCTTCGATGGAGCCCGAGAAAACATAAACCACAAAGATAGAGGCGAAGTGTGAAGTGGTAGGTCAGGGTCTCAAGGAAAGTGTCTATGACTGGCCGCACGGCTACGCCACTGCATGAACAAGTGTAATCTGACAAAAGTTAACTCGATGGCTGTGTTGCTCATTGAAAGCACAACTTCAGGCTGCGGCACGCACCTATGGCGTGACCATTCTCGACACTTTTTCCCTGGCACAAGATGACATTATGTTCGGCTTTTATTTCCCCCGCCGCCACTTTATAATCAGGTTCCACCAAAATATATATGAATGTTTTCTTCATGGCAACCTTTAGGAGGTGTATTTGGAGCAACTTTCAGGGTTTGTTGCTCATGGGAGACAGAGTGCTCTCACATCCTTCAAATAGATGTTTGAACAGAATTAATAAGAGAAGAAATTATTCTGTGCCACAGAATTTAAATATATAACACAAGAAGAAAACTGTCCTTCATGAAATAATAAATGGTCATGGAGTCAAGATCCCGGTGAATGGAGAATTTCTTCAAAACAGGTGACACACACTGCTGCTGGGAAAGTGGCTTAAAGAGGCACTACTATCCTTCTAAGTTCTTTTTCTTAAGTTTGGTCCACCCACGCAGATCAGTGATGCCAAGCGATGTTTAGGTATGGAAGGCGCGCAATATAATCTTTGTCCAGTTCCGAAATATAAGCTGATCTATTGTCCGAGACTAGAGTTATGGAGTAAAACCATGTAGTTCAGTCGCGGTCAAGTCCCAGCTCGCAGCACTCAGGAAGAAACATTCCCGATCCAGAGGCAACACAAACCCAGTCAGGTTTATCATCTCCGGCATCATCAGTCTCCCGATTGAATGACTCATCGCTCACAGGTTGGTCGATATGCCCTCAATGTAACGGATTATCAGGCGCGTTCAGCCACCAAGGTCAACATCCCGATGTGTTATTTCGAGTTAAATTCCAGTGGATGCAAGAGGCGCAGTAAGCGGCAATTCACATCGACGTCTCATTTCACTCGGCATCCGGCGGCATATGTCCACTTCAAGAATCAGTTTCGGTTCGAGTAAACTGGAAGGATGAAGAGGGCGAAATGAGCGGTTGTCTCTCATTTAAAAATAAGAGCCTCCACAGAGACGTCGACACGTCCCGCAAAGAGATCACGTGGCTCTCATCAACCATGAAGTCCCGGTATCAGATACACTGTCGTCCGGCACTCAGAAAGTGATAATCTGGTCTTCATGAGTTATTCTAATCCCGGACAGTGTTCCTACAATCACGGTTATATTTCGAGAGAGGACTGCTGGCATTCTGAAACCAAGAGGAAAATTTCTTCAAATTCATCAGATTCCACAGACATGGCAAGACCCGGAATAATTCGCAAACAGACAGATACCTCCCAACGTTAACATCCACTCCTAAAAGTCTGTCAGATTTGGGCCACACAATGATCACTTCACTGATCCCCTTTCACAGCTCCATATTCGACGTAGCTTCCCAAACTTCCCAAATAGAGGTCCTCCATACTTCGGTATATCCAACATCGGAACAACAGAAGAGAAACAGTCAATCCAAGATCCCCGCTCAACGGCTTCCATTGGCAACGATCATCCCGGAAGCTTCGCTTCAGATCTCGTCTCGGTCAGAACAGATCGCGCTCGATCCGCCATCCCGGCGGCGGATCCGGTTAGCTCTTAACCGATCCCACGTCGCACACAATACTGGCCCAACCGGAAAGAGCAAAAATATAACATATATCATCTGACATGCATAAAATCTAATAGGAAACCTGACCTCATAAAGGAGCTAACAATTTACTAAAGAAGTGTTGATTGAGTTTCTATATATAAGAGGTATGGTAGAGGAGATATATATATATGAGAAAACCATAATGATCACGAAAAGCTATGAACTTTTCCTCCACTTCATCTTACATTAAAAAACTCCAATATCGATGATCTGGAGGTACTGAGAATATATTAAAAGAAGAAATATATGCTAATATGAAGAAAAAAATGTATACACTTCGTAATAGCTGGATTATAAACATCAAAAAACTTTCAAGAAGCAACAGAACAGAACCGCATCATCTCCTCACAGATTTACTCACTCAGTCCCGATCGTTAAATTTCAACGAATCAGGAGCATAATATGCCTCCATTATAAATCTGAATCGAGAAATCCAGGGCACCACCATCTCAAGAGTGATTAGGCACTAACACTTCCCATCAAAAGAAATCCAAAACATATAAAGGAAGCAAGAACCTCATACGGCAGAGCGCCACGCCCCGTACATAACTTTAACTTTTCGTGAATCTATACAAGATGTCTGATCTACAGGTACTCCTCTTGCTTTTACAGAGTCATCACTTCCATATCATTCACATGAACTGTCCACTCACCATAAGAGGCAACCCAGGGCACTGAAGGTCACATCCTGATCCATCCAACATGTTCTCATAACGCCAACAGGTACACAATTCCATCATAGATGATTCTCCGTGGATGCACACAGTGGTTTCCATTTGACAAGAGTCATCACCACGGTAAGCAGCCGGACAACAAATAACAAGAATACCATTAATCCCGTTGGGTGATTTCGTTGATACTGGTGAGCTCGCTTTGGATCGCTTCTCGCCCAATGCATTCTCCCGTTTGTCTACCGGGCTTTATGGCTTCCATTATAAAACCCAATCCCGCAAAGGATTGTTCATGGAACTAATATCAAGATTCTTCGGACCATATTTCCTAGTATCATCCCAATGCTCATTGCTATACCATCATTTGTTCTCTTATACTCAATCAATGAGTCACACATAAGGTCCTGAAAAAAGGGATGCAACCACTATCCATAATGTTTTAGTTTAAGAATGGAAGTCTTTGAGCACATTTCAAATTTTTGAGTGTCGTGTTTAGGACTATGCTTACTTGGCTCTAGCTATATGGTCAAGTTTACCTTTTTAAACTCATTGAAATCAGTCCAGATTTGTAGGAATCAGTTGATTGATTATTTCTATTTTTATTCCATGATTAGGACCTTAATTTTAGTAATTTGTTTCCTATCTTTGTATTTAAATTGTTGTAATTCTCCATCAAAACACCAAATTATAATTCTTCTCAATCGTTCCTTCCTTTATTTCCTCTCTTCGTATTTTTTCAAAACTTCAACAATTGGTATCGAGTCTCTTCTAGGACCTACACTGATCGTTAGCGTAGTCACCTTTAATAGTCTACAACATTTGACGGAACAAACTATCAAATGTGGGCAAGTATAGTGAGACATATCCGAAGCTCTCTGGATCTGGGAAGCAAAGAGAAGAAGACTATGAAATCCATGAACTTCCTACAAATCCCACCATGGCTCAAATGAAGGTACATAAAGAAAGGAGGATAAGGAATCAGTAAAGCTCATTGCTTAGTAAAATCAATTCACTATTTTCACACGGATCATGTTTCTAAAGTCAGCAAAGGAGATATGAGATTACCTCAAAAAGGAGTATGCCAGAGATGAGAGAATCCCAGCATTCAAAACTGTTAAATTCAATTAAAAGAATAATAGTTCAACCCAGCTAAAGAATACACTCGACAAACTTCGAAATTGCAACAGAGTGAGACTTCTCGATTCCGAATTCACAGAGTCAAGAATAGTTGAAAACTGGCATCGTTCCTAAAGGTATGAAGCACCATCAACGCCTCAGGAAACATCAAGGACCCGCCAAGAATTTCTCTCAGATAATTGTTAAGTGCTTTGCGCAACAAGAGCAAAGGACTTCACAGAAGGCACAACAATAGAAGGAGCACTAGCAGCCAAACATCAAGAAGCTACCAAGAGTGAGTGGAAGATCAAGAAGAAAGAAAGTAGCACCAGTGCAAAACTAACAACTGGAAAATGGAATGATGAGTAGAAGAAGTCATATCCACCCTACTAGTATTGTAACAAGAAAGGTCATCCACCTTTCAAGTGCTGGAGAATACCAGATGCTAAATGCTCCAATTGTTAGGAAATGGGGCATGAGGCTATTATTTGCAGGAATGAAAAGCAACAAAATGTAGAAGAGGCAAAAGCAGTAGATCATGAGGAAGAAGATTCCTTGTTTTGTTACCTGTTTCACTAGCACAGAGTTCAACAAATTGTTTTGGTTTATTATCAGTATGCTCGTTCACATGACACACAACAAGAGTTTGTTCAAAGAATGGTGTGAAATCACTTCATCAATGGTTCGAGTGGGCATAAAAGGCTATTGGTTGTCAAGGGAAAAGGTACAATTGCTATCCCAACCTATCATGGTACTAAGTTAATCACTGATGTGTTATATGTGCCTAACATAGATCAGAACTTGTTGAGAGTGGGTCTTAAGGTTGAGAAAGGATATAAAGTGTTGTTTAACAATGATTGTGGTCTATAATTAGTGATGCAAAATGGACCTGATTATTCAAATTCTAATATAAAAGTTTATTCAAAATCATTGATACAAAATTGCATTCTCAGTGACTCGGGTTGAACTTGATAGTTTGAACATTGGAAAAAATACTAAGAAAAGAGGAAGGAAGCCAAATTCTTCAATTAATTTGATAGAACCTTCTGATTCTCCTATTGGCTGTGAGGAGTCCGAGAAACTATTAGACCATAAAAAGGATCAAAGCAAGCAATGATGCCTTTGTAGAGACCTCCCATCAATGAGGCAGTTGTACCTCCGTGAAATAAAAAGACTCCTACTTAGCTCTCACTGGCATTGAGAATGAGTCTTCATTGCTTCCACGCTAGGCAGGAGCTCACCTGATGCGAGAGTCACTCAGAGTGCACAATAGCCAAGGAAGAAAGACAACCTGAATCAAGAAAAGAGGAAGGCGACCCGGGGAAAAGGGTCGGTCTGGATCATGATATGACAAGACTCATGTCACCTTGATTGACTTAGTGAAAAACCCTAAGAAGAAGTCGGGCGAGACTGGTGTTTACAGCTCCAAAACAAGGAGGAGTGTTGAGTGCCCTGTTTAGGACTGTGCTTACCTGGCTCTAGCTGTATGGTCAAGTTTACCTTTTTTAATCTGATTGAAACCAGTCCAGATTTGTAGGAATCAGTTGATTGATTATTTCAGTTTTATTCCTACGATTGTAATCTAATTTTTAGTCATTTTTTTCCTATCTTTGTATTTAAATTGCCGTAATTCTCCATCAAAAGAATTGAATTAAGAATTCCCTTCTCCATTGTTCCTTTCCTTTTTATTTCTCTCTTTGTATTTTTCAAAACTTCAACACAAATTCATAAACTGAACTCTGTATGAAGTGTAACCATAAATCTAAAAGAAACAAAATAATGTTAGCAGACATGCAATCATAGTATTTTACCTGCTCTTTCATACTCATTTAACTCAAAATAACACTGGGCCGCAGGATGAGCCTGGCCAATTTCTTCAAATATTTCAGCAGCCTTCCTAAGATCAACATGAGCTGCATCAAGATTCAAATCACGCTTCTGTTCAGCTGCTGCTTTAAGACCATAAGCCTTAGCCAGCCTTGCCCAGTAGGTGTCTTCCGCCCTTTCAAAGCACCTTGTTGCCATCTCATAGTGATGCTCACGAAGGAGCTGCAAGAAATAGATAAACAAACACAGAGCAAAATGCTTCTGTTACTCAAAATCACACCATTGTCTGCAGCCCCAAAAATGGTTCACATGCTAATCAATGGAGAAACACCACTTTTTTTTATTATTTTTTATTTTTTATTACTAGAACAAAACCATTCAAAACCTGAACTCAAACCCCCAAGCACCAACGACATGATATCACCCTTAGAAGCATGGTGGTTTTGGGTCTCCAAAACTTGGGAGGGGATGCTACATGAGAAAGGGACTATTATTGTCATCCTAATATTGTTATTTGAAAGGACTGGACACACCTTCATACCCGTTGCCTTCCATTCCTCAGGGGTGCTTGCAACTCGCATTGCATTTGCAAGAGACTCATTCAGTTTTGTAACTTGTACAAGGCACAATTTCTTCCAATAGTCGAACATAGGCTTGGAGCACTCCTCTATGTTTTCACAAATCCACATCCTTTGTCTAGTACGAGTAATAGCCACATATAATTGCTTTAGTTCAGAGCACAAGAGATTGTGTTTGGCCTGACTGAAATGTGGGCTAGCAGCTGCAGGGTCTAGCAAATTTTGTTCCTTCATAAATTCATATATTACTCTCCAGTGATCTTTTAAAGGTGATGACCCAAAAAAGTTGTACAACAGCACATCCTACAAGATGAAACAATCAAGGACTGAGAAAATCAGAGTATAAGCCACAGCAAAATTTTCCCTTGTAAGTGCTGCATCAGCCATCTAACAAATTAAAACAATTTGAACCACAGCAAGAAATAAATTGTGAACTAGGATTACAATCCATGATTACCAGAAATAAATGGGATTGGTAGTTTGAGATTGTCAAAGGCATGATGTTCGTATTAAACCCAAATCCTACAAGCTTGAGCTTTAGGAGATAATATTGCATATGGTATCCGTTAAACGACCTCAATTTTCCTCTAAAGCTTGAGCCAGGATTTGGCTTAACATAATATCACGCTTCAACACCTCTCCTCATGCTTTTTCTGAGACAGAGGTGAGAGTCAACAATACTTTTTCACGATTTTCTCAAATAAACAAACTGCATTAAATCGCGTGCGAGAGTTTACCTATAATTTCTCACACAAACCAACCTCCTCATACAAAGAACACCAACTTCCTAAAAGATCGAGCTAATAGGATTTGGGTTTAATATGAATATCATGCTTCTCAACAATATCAAAGCTTGGTATGGCAGGAGATCCTAGATTCGAGATCTCTCTTTGTAATTTGAACCCTCATTTGTTGATTTGAAAGTCCATGGAGGACTCTATTTGGTTTGTTTGACTCTCCACGTTCGGGTATGGGGCCACACGTGAAGAAAGGTGTTAAAGGCATGATATCCGTGTTAAACCAAAATCCTACAAGCTTGAGCTTTTAGGAGTGTTGATCATTTAACAGAGATGAAAATGATAGGGTTACAATCATGCCCAGTTTATGCAAATTATGGACAATGCATATTTTTAACACTTTTGACAAGATTAGAGACAATGCATCAGTATGAAAAAAGCATGAAAGGGTTACAATCATGCCCAGTTTATCCGAATTATGGACAATGCATATTTTTAGGACTTTTGACAATATTATAGATGACGCATCAGCACAAAAAGCATGAACAAAATTAAAAACAGATTCAGGTAAGGAGTGGGGGCATAAGCTAAAATTGAATAATCTACCTGAAACTCTAGGCCCTTGCACTCCAGTATGGTAAGAACCAGAGCTTGCTTCCCAACATGATCTGAAATTTCCTTCCTAGCACTATCATCACGCACTAAAATAACCTGCTCCGCTCCAAAACCAAACATATTTCCACCAACATTTTGAGTATTTCCAAACATAGTTATAATTGCATTTTCGTTCTCTCCAGGCTCAATTAAAACAGGAGCTTCACCATAAATAAGACTGGTTTCTGGACTCAAAATGTCAACAGATTGAGGAAAAAACCGATAGAGAAGGTCAATAACACTCTGTGCTAACTTGAGAACACCAGCATGGGTACGAAAATTCTGGCTTAAGTGGAAGTTCTCTGATATTTGACCTTTCTCTTTTCTTCCATCACTTGATTTCATAACAAACTCAGAGTAGAACAGTGACCGTATATCTTGGAACCTAAAATCAATACCCCTGGCAATGGTCTGTGCAGTATCACCTGAGAAAACAAATCCCCCATCTACATTTTTGCATATATACTTAAAAAGAGCAATCTGTCTCATTGTAAGATCCTGCACTTCATCAATGTATACAAAATCTATTTCATCACCCATATATCTTTCTTGTTTAAGTCTACGATGAAGATCAATTACTAAATCCGCCAAATCAAATTCACCTTTCTCCATCTTCATCTTTTCATAGTCTTGGAAGATGTCATAAATTATCTGTCTCTCATGCCTCCTTAAAGTAGACACCCGGCATTCAGATAGCAGCACATAATCCTCCTGGGACAGCTTACCATCAGGGGCCCTTCCTCCCTCCAACCCACCTTTTATATGAGAAATTATCTCAGTAAAGACCCTGGAAGAATCTAGCTTGTTTGTTAGCTTACTATTAAAGTGGGGCCAATAGGAAGAAGTAAATTTGTCATAAGTAACCTCTTTTGTTCTTATAAAAGTCTGCATGCCAATTGAGCTCAAACTTCTTCTTTTTCCATGAGAAAATTCCCTTACATCACAGAATCTTTCAAAATATGAATTGCCCAGTGTTCCATCAAGCATCATCAAGAACTTATGAAATGTTACAACTAGAGGGTATGATTTGGGTGGAATATCCACAAGAGAATCTTGAATATCATTGAATAGTTCAGCATCATCAACATAATCTATATTATTTGAATTGCTCTCTGATGAAAGTTTCTCTCCATGGGCAAAGCTGCAGACACGGCAAAGTTCTCAGTTTGAAACTTACTTTGCAGGTAAATTTTCTCATTGTATTATAACACATTTCTGTTGATAAATATAAGAAATTAAACATTTCAAGACACAAGATTTAATGGTAATGAATAATTCATATTAAGAAAGGTTTTCATGGAAAAAAATATAGTACCTGAGGTTGAAAAGGATGGCTTCTTAAACCTATTAAGTTTTAAGAGGTGTAGAAAGCAAGACAAAAGAATTGGAGGAATGAATTCCTTGTGTTTTTCATTAATCCATTGTGAATATATATATACAAAAGCCAATCTAACCTTCCTAATAGATTTCAACTTTATAAGACAAGTTTCCTAATAGATTACAACGTCATATGTAAAGTAGATATATGTTATAACACTCTCCCTCAAGTTGGAGCATAAATATTAATCATGCCTGAACTTGTTAGTATAACAATCTAAACTCTACCCCATTTAGAGCCTTTATGAAGATATCATCCAATTGTTCCCTCAATCTTCACATATCCTCAGAGAACTGTCGAGTTGTATTTTCTACAACGAAATGACAACATCTCAAAATGCTTAGTTCGCTCATGGAATACCGATTGAAGCAATATAAAGGGTAGCCCGTTGTCACACTTTCAAAGCCTTGGCGGATCAAGTCTAATAACACTTTCATCAAGAGCTGATGAACCATACATAATCTCACTACAAACCTTGCCATCACTCTATTCAGATCAGATTAGATCGAGACAAACTCGCTTTCTTACTCTTCTATGAGACTAGATTCCCACCAACAAAGACATAGTAACCTGTAGTGGATCTCCTGTCCTCCTTAGATCTCGCCCAATTAGCATCCGTGAAACACTCAAGTCTATTATGCCCATGACACGCGGAGCAAATACCACGCCTTAGTGTCTTTCGTAACATAGAATTTGCTCTAATTCATTCAATGGTCACCGTCGACAAGACATGTACCGACTTATGTAATTAAGTGGGTAATATCGTGACTGAGTGACCGTATGTAATCTCACTTCCAATTAGTCTTCTATATCTCTGTGATCCTCAAATGTTTCGTATTTTCTAAGAAGTGTGTACGCCCGAACCATAGGAGATATGCATGGTTTTACCCCAACTTTCCAAATTCTACAATAATAGATCAAGCACACATATTTCCTTTCGCATAAGAAGATTCCATTTTTGTTTCATAACTCTTCAATGCCTGGTTAGCAGAGTTCAAAGACTCCCTAAGTCCTTTATGAAATCTGATTCCAACAAAGGACTTAAAAAGATGGATACCTTGTGAGTTCTAATTCAGCTAAGATATACTCATAGCCTAGTCTATTAAGGCAACATATATGCTACCTTATTTAGTCTAGCTAAATATAGAAGATATATATCAGATATAGGCATACATAATTGATGCTTTATTCTAGTACTCAGATAAAGTACTTATTGAGTTTCAACCTTGTAATTAAATTCTCCTGACACTTTTATAAAGGAGTAACTCAAGGAGTTATTCAAAACAAACCCAATTAACATATATCGTGAGTCTCAAATTATTTTGTTTTCTAGCTTATTGAATTTTTGTTCCTGTTTTTTTTTTTTTTTCATAAATTTT
The DNA here is from genome assembly GCA_016808115.1 of Tetrastigma voinierianum. Taxonomy (NCBI): domain Eukaryota; kingdom Viridiplantae; phylum Streptophyta; class Magnoliopsida; order Vitales; family Vitaceae; genus Tetrastigma; species Tetrastigma voinierianum. The sequence continues at coordinate 862,868 of JAEQBH010000656.1, read as the reverse complement.
TTTTTAGGATTGTCATGCTGTCTGTTTATAAATTTTGTTTGTGCGAATTCTCAAGGCTATTTCCATATATTCTGTAGGGGTATTTCTGGTGAATCAGGTTTATTTTTCTGCTTATAATTTTGTTGCAATTCTGGTTTGGGTGTGTGACTATCGGCAATTTATTTTGGTGTTGTTGGGCTGTCGCAATTCTTGTTCCAATAACTGTTGTGATTTCTCTGCTTTGTCAAATTTTTTTCCTAGTGGTTATTATGTCTGGAGAAACTTCTATTATTCGTTTTAATGGCAAGAACTATGTTAGTTGGGAATTCCAGTTCAGGATGTTTGTGAAAGGGAAAAAGTTATGGGGTCATTTGATGGTCTTCTATTTGCTCCAACTGATCCAGAAAATTTCTTGGGGTTCTAGTTCATGGGAAAGCAAGGATGCCAAAATTACATCCTGGCTACTCAGCTCTGTTAAACCTCATATGGTCAACAATCTTCGTGGGTTCACTATCGCAGATTGATGGGGACACTCTCTCACAATTTATTTATGAAGATAATTCTGCCCGAAAGTTTCAATTAGAGTTAGACATCGAAAACTATCACCAGGGGAAACTCTCTATTGAGCAATTTTATTCCAGTTTTATTAATTTTTTGAGTGATTATTCTGGGTTGGTACATTCTCAAGATCCTAAAGAAGCTTTAGCAAAGACTACAAAGGCATCCATGGCCTCAGACTCAGACCACTTCTACCGACAGGCCCAAATGCCTCATCGCCCGCCACTGCCCACATCATGCAACGCGCCCAAGCCACTGGTCATATTAAAAACCATGCGGAACTAACCAAACGGAGTGAACCCCGCTCTGATCCCAAGTCCCTCAAATAACCATCCTACCGGTGATGGGAAATTCAAGCAGGATAATAATAGAAAGATATTGATCCACGATTTTAGTTTCCAACTCTACGCTCAAAAAACATAAATCCTTAATAAGGGGAGAATTAACTCTTGATGTGCCAGGAGATTTTATTAACAAAATCACGATTATCTTCCTATAAATCAAGGAGAAATGGTATAAAATGTAAAGACTTACAAGGAAAGACAGAATTCCAACTGCGCTAACTCTCTTCTTCCTCTTCTCCATCCTTTGTCGACTTAATCATCTGAGACGTCGCAATAATCGCCACCTTTTATAGAAGTTTACATCGCGCCGCTAATGCCCGGGAGGTCAAACGAATGTGTAATACACAATTGGGCACCGCTCAGGAAATCAACAAAAAGTCTCATCGACGACGCAAGAGCTTGGCTCTAATCTGCTATCCAAGAGTCTGTCGCCTAAGAGTCTTCCCGACGTTCCCTTCCACATCCGCCTTCCGACACACGCCGCAATGACCAACAACCCGCGGATCCGCCACCCGAAGATCAAATTTCTTCATCAAGCCAGACATGGAGAAGAAACATGAGGAGCGCTGCAAATGAGGGAATCGGCAGGGATTGCGCCGGAATGACCAGCGTGAAAACGATCGCTTATGCCCAAGTAGAAAAAAGGCGCGATCTCGCGAAAGAGACGCAAGACGCAAGATACGTCAAGCAGACACCAACCACTCACGATAAAGAAAGATTTATCGTCTCGACGATAGACATCCCAAAGAACGATAAGTCATTCTCGCAACAACAAACCTCTCCTCCCCTGCAAGAAAGTAGGTGGTCGGCCCGCACTGCAGACACTCCGCAGACGGCCCTACATTCATCAACACGATAATGGTACAGACTCCGCCACAAGAAGAGAAATGTTAAGGGCGAATCCAAACAAACAAAAGTGCCCGGCAAACATGTCCCAGATACCCACCATGAGGCGCCCATAAAACCAAAAGATACCCGCCTTCGGTATAGGACCTACACTTTACATACCACTTCAAGAGTGTCACCCTGAGTCCCGACGACATGCCTCTCGCCCTGTGGCGACACATTCAACTACGAGTCACTACGGTTTGTCGCGCGCCTTTCACTATGCTCACGGCCATCACCCTACGATCATATGCTCCATTATAATCACAATGACTTTGAAAAAACAATGGTCTACTATGTTTTATCACTAGTTTATGGTTCCAGATTAGCCTGGTTTCACAAGCTCCCGCGAAACTCAATAAATACGTTTAATGAACTATGGGGAGAGTTCATCTTGCAACACTTATGTTCAATGCTTCAGAAAAGGAATATTAGTTCTTTACAAACTATTTTGAAACATGAAGAAGAGTCCATACGGGACTTCACAATGAGGTTTCAATGTCTAAACAAATAGAATTTTACAAAGATGGACGCAGCCCTTCGTAACTTTAGAGAAGCTCGGGCCAGCCCACTCCTTTCTTCCACTCGCTATCTCTGCACTCACCAACAACAACAATGCAAAGAGTTATACAGAGGGCGCATGCATACTCAACGCTGGAGGACAATATCCGAGCGGCAACTCAGACAATCATGATCACAAACCAGCCGGCTAAGAAAGATAGGTCGGCGGGAAAGAACTCCATGATGGAGTATATGGAAATTGTCCAGGCGACAAGACGTTGGTCCATAGAGCCCATACCCAAGGCTACCATCGCCAACCATCGCCGCACGCATATACGCTTATGTCGCGCGTGACCGCATAGAGACAGCCCCCGTTTTTAAAGGTGCCACCCAAGACCTTAACGATCATAACGAGCCCTCGCCCTCGCCACGTGGGGAATGGACATCGAGGGCCATCGCTTACCACCACCCTACCATAAGAAGCATATACCGTTGTCACTAACTATGAGCAATGGATAGCCGGCCTTCAGATCCATCAACAAGATAAAGAGGTTGTTCGGGCTTATGGAAGAACATTATGTGTTGTGTTCTAATACCCTTAACCATTGTAACTGACAATGGCCACAATTTGATAACAGAATTTTTGCAAGAATTGAAAATCAAAACCCACTCACCCTCGCATCTACAAAACAACTGGCCGTAAAAGCATCTACTAAGACTCTCCCATCAACTCAAAAACGCTCATTCAATTAAAGAAAAGTGGGTAGATAATCGGGCGGGTTTTGATGGCCTTACGTAACCAACCTAAGCTAACTGCATATGACTGCTCACCTCACGTATGGGATGGAAGCCATCATCCTACGTAAACGATGTCCACCGTATGCGAGCAAATTTCGAGAAAGCAAATGCCGGGTTATAGCCAAAGACTCCACATACAACCGACGATCTTAGCAACAATCTGCAGCAGATAGCGCCATAACAAAGAGAGACCAAACAGACAACTATCGTAAAGCCGCGGTACATTCCTACCGAGAATTAATTAAGAAGGGTCTTTGAAACACTACAACCTGGGCAGACAGAAGTTCCGTACTAATCGGGAAGGGTCATACACCTGTGAGTTCAAATACGGACAACTGTCTTATGCTAAGGTGCCACGGGATCGGCTGCGCTCGTGACGTGGAACATCGCTTCCTTACACATTGAATGTTTTATTTGAGGTTACTATCATTAATAAAGATTATCTTTTAGACATTTCCTCTGAAAGCCTATAATTGCTTCAAAAGCCTAGATATAGTTGTCGGGCCTGGCCGGCATTTTAAAAAAGTTCGATATGGCTGTCATTCACGAGAAAAGCCTAAATATGGTTGTTGTCCTGCTGACATTTTTAAAAACTCAGATATGATTGTTTTCCTGCTAGCATTTTTAAAAGTTTAGATATGGTCATTGGCTTGCTGGCATTTTTAAAAGCCCAGAGGCTGGTTGCCTTGCCGATAATTTAAAAGTGCGTATATGGTCATTGCCCTACCGGCATTTCTAAAAGCCTAAATATGGTTATTGCCACAAATTTTTAAAAATCCGCATATAATCATGGTCCCACCGCATTTTAAAAAAAAAAGTCAAGATATAATTGTTGTCCTGCTGGCATTTTTAAAAGTCCAAGTATGGTTACTACCCTGCCGGCACTTACAAAAGTCCAAATAAGGTTGATATCCTGTTGGCACTTGTGAAGAGAGAAAATAGAGAATTCCTAATTTTATTATTTCCACAGAATAATGAATCTAGTCTCTACATTACATATTGGACTTATATATATACACACTCATAGACCATAATTACAAGAGACAATAAAGGAAAAGACTGCATAATATCTAACACTTTCAAGATGGTTATTATATGTCATAGCACCAAGTTTGTTAAGTAAATGAATTTAATTCTAGACTGAGAGATTTAGTAAAGATGTCTCGTTAGTTGATCATTTGAATGACAAAACTAGCCATACATCCCGATGCTGTATTTTCTCTAATGAAGTGGCACAACTTCAAATGTGTTGGGTCCTTTCATGGAAGACTGATTTGACAATGGCGCAAAGCATCAAGTATCACAGACATTTCATCCGCTCATCCTTCCAAATCTCAACCCGAGAAGGTGTCTCACCAAGGAGTTCGCCATGCTGCGCGCCATAGCTCGACATCTTCGGCCAGCCACAGATCAGCCACTGGCATGTTGTTTCTTACTTTCCGTGATTAGGTTACCACCAATGAAACGCCAATAACCGTATGGAACGTCGATTCGGGTGAGCCACTTCAACTGCAGATCCGGCGGTCCAATAACCTCGGTGCTAATTTATTCTCGCAGATAACACACCTGACCGTGTACTTTTAATATATCAAGAATGCGGATTACAAGATCCCCAATGGCTATCACATGGTGATCGTAGGAATCGACCAACAACACTTACCGAAAGGAAATGTCTCGGCCAGTAATGGTGATAATAATCTCGCCTTACCCACCAATCGTCGAGCATCTCCCAGATCTCCGAAAGACTTCCGTCCCACAAGTTTGACATTAGATCCATAGGAGACGCCAAATCCCACATACCTACCATACTGGTTTTCCAAGATGCTCCAAAGACATCACTTTCTAGAGAGGATCACACCAGAACTGATTGAGCTATCTCACTTAACGTACTTATTTCAAGTCTTTAGTTTGAAAGTGGGTGAAAAGATGTTGCTTTAGTTTCTGAATACCATCCTGATCACTGCCCATAATGACGATGTCATCCACATAAACAACCAGATAAATACATTACCCCGAAGAGTTATGATGATAAAAAACTGAATGGTCTCACAGATCGCACGCCAAATTTAAACAATGTAACTAAAACGGCCAAACCATGCTCGAGGAGATTGTTTCAAGCCATATAAAGAGCGCGTAACTCCGCACACTAAAACCGTGACCCCCGAAAGCAACAAAACCGTGGTCGCTTCCATATAAACTTCCTCTGCGAGATCACCATGAAGGAAGGCATTTTTAATATCCAATTGAAAAGCTACAGAAACACATAGTTGTATCATGGAGAGAAGCGTAATTACGTACAATCTCTGCAACTGGGAGAAGGTCACCATAATCAAAACCATAAACCCGAGTATATCCTTAGCAACCAAGCGCCTTAAGGCGATCAACCCACCATCAGACTAACCTTAACTGTAAAATTCAATGACAAACTAACCGGAAACTTACCAACCAAAACAACAAGATCCCAAGTGCCGTGGAGGCAGAGCGCGCATTTGACCACCATTGCCTGTCGCCACCGCCATGGGAAAGGTCTTCACATTCTGGGGAAGAGAAACGCGGAAATAAGAAAGTTCAAAATGCGTAGCAGGTGGAAGATAACGGGATGGTAACCTAAAATTGTAAATAGGATGAGGATTGCTAGCAGAGCGAGTACTTCAAGAGCACGGGCAACATCGCAATGTGCTCTGGGTAGGAGGAAGCTCATGGGAGAGGAAGTGAGTCAACAGGGCCTGCAAGAGAAGGAAAGGAACAACGGCACTGGGGACGGCGATGATAAACCCGAAGGACGAGAAGATAGATCATCAACGAAAGGTAGATGATAGAAGGGCAAGACTTCTGGTGAACGGAAGAGACTGAGGAGGAGAAGGAGGAGTCCTCGAAGAAGGTGACATCAAATGAGAGAAAGTATCATGAGTCCGAGGTAACAATGGAACGACAACCCCTTCCTCAAGCCTGAGTAGCCCAGAAGATGCACTTCGTGGTTTTCGGGCTGAAAGTCATTCTCACTCGAGTGAGAATATGAACAAAGCAAGTACAACCAAAAACACGAGGAGGAAGGAAATAAAGAGGTCAATGGGGAAAGAAGGGAAATGAGGAATCGAAAGATGTAATACGATGAGGCATACGATTAATCAACATGTCAGGCGACACCCCAAACAAAAGGAACATGATGATGGAGTAGAGCAAGAAATGCCTAACATGACGATTCTATGCTCACGCACCCCCATTTATTGGTGAGTATGAGCAATAAGAAGATCGATGAAGGATCCCATGTCGTTGCCAATGAAATAAAGGTGCAGAAAAATATTCTCGCATTGACTACGCGAACATCGAATAGAAATATTGAACTGCAAGAATTTCAGCATAAAATTCTCTGGAAATAGAAAATAACTCAGCTCGAAGCCATTAAAAATACCAACTGGCACATCGAGACAGTCAATAATGCGATAAAATAATCAAAGCTCAAAGTGGACGCAACCGGCAAGGACCCTCAAACATCAAGTAGGGACAAGGGCAAAGGAGATGTTGTCTGATTATTCAAATCATGAACAGATACGAGTATGTTTCCAAGCCGACAGGACTCACACGCGGCGACGGCTGAAGGAAAACGAGGGACCATCTTCTCTGAACTTAAAGACTAGGTGGCCCGCACGCATCGTGGATGGCGATGGGAGCACAGCGGAAATTTGAACCAGGAGATGATTGTGAGGTGAGGTGATAGAGGCCCCCGTGACCACGTCCATGCTAATCATCTCCTCTGCACTCCTGGCCCCGCAAGGTCACAAATTTATCAAAAAATAATGGAAATGTTTAAGAGTACGAGTGATTTAATGATAGAAATAAGATGAAGGGACACTCGTGAGGATAAAGGATGTATGAGAGGTAGGAAGGGAGGATGAGCAAACCTACCTTTAACTACTTCGCTTGAGAACCATTAGCTGGCAATGAGGTAAAGTAGGGGTAGCAAGAGAAGAGAAAAGATCTTTATTACTGTAATGTGGGATCGGAAGCACACTCAGAATCTAGAACTAGGTCCAAGAAAAGAGGTGTGTGAGTATGCGGTGCAGAGGCATTACTTGGCCCTGGGGGCAATGTAGAGGCAATGTGGTTGGACCAAGCCGCTTGATAGCGAAGAAAGGCATCATAATTACTCATCAGCAGGGAACACCCCAGATGGGCAGAGAGCTCGCAGTCTCAAGGCCGAGAATCGTAATCATAAGATCGGGCCACGGTGCGCTAAGGGAGGCGTCCATGCAAATGATAACAACGATCACGGGTGTGGCCAAGCTTATTTGCGAATAGTGCAATGAGGACGTTGAACCTCCGACTTTGCGTACCATCGCCTCCCGGCGTTGCATGAGAAACTAACACAAAGAATCTAAAGGCTATCGATGGCAAAGTCCTGTAGAGAGATACTGAGAGGCGAGCAAAACACATCATCCATGACTGAATCATGGATCCGCCAAGAATCCGATCTCTGAGGGTCTCAAGATCCGACTTAGAGCCAATGAGAGTGCGACACAAGAACTTGTCAACTCGCGCTTGTCGGTTCTAACCACTAGTGAGGCATCAATGTCGAACTCCTCCTAAGAGAGGCAATCCGCCAATATAATTAGATAGATCCATGTCTTGTCGCGGATATTAACAATAGCGTAAGCCACCTTATAAAGACGCCGGATATCATTCGTGCATAGAGCTTTCGCCTTCTGATTCAAAACTTAGAACATGTCTTGTAAGCCCGAAGATGAAGCAAAATTTTTGGATCAACGACTGCCATAATACGCTACATAGTTGTGCATCTATTTTCTTCCAGTGCACCTTGTCAACACTAGGTATAGCATCCTCCGGTAATAAGATGATCCTCTCTATAACCCCGTCCCATGAAATCCGTAGGGTTCCACGTAAGCCGACCAGAGAGATAATTCTCACTACCAAGCAATTTTTATGATGTGATAAGAGGGAGATCCAGAGATAATGTGTATAAAATATAATTTTAAAGTTGCCATATCCACCGAATCGTGAGATTTGAACCATGTTCGATTGAAGAGCCCTAATAAGAGGGCGACTCACGGCCGCAGAGCTCAAGATACAAAAATTCGGGACCCAAACCGTAGAGAATATGATCAAGATGAACCGCCGATCAAGCATGAACCGTTACATCAAGATGAACTGGCCAGATCAAGATGAACCGGCCGACGCTGAGGCAAAAGGACCAAAAGGTGAGAAAGAGGGCTCGTCGACCTGGAGGGATAGAACACCGAAGATTCGGGCCGACGCACCTCGTGTGAGTCCTGCCGCCGGAGAAGAAGGCACGCCGCCATTATCGCGTACCTTCACGCTACGGGCGCTGATTCGCGCGCCGCCGAGAAGCGAGCCGCGCGTGATGCGCGTTTCGGGCCTTCGCCGCATGCGCTGCCACCGGCAATGGCCAGGCGCCAAATCTGCGGGTTTTCGCACGAGAAGAGCTTTCAAAAGTCGCCGGCGCAGCGGACGGCAGGCAAGATGCACGGGCCATACAAGGACTGGGTGAGAAGAGATCCTGGGCTACGTGAGAAGGAGACCTGAATGAAAACACGATCACCCAAAATTGTAGGTTTTCTCGCTCCGATACCATGTGAAGAGAGAAAATGCAGGGCCTCACTTTATTATTTCCATGTATCAATGAATCTAGTCTCTACATTGCTATTTGGACTGTTTATATATATACACTCACAGACTCAAGAGACAATAAAGGAAAGATCGTGACAACATCTAACAAAGACTTATAAAAGCCCTGGCTACTACTCCGCTTAGCATCTTTCAAAAGACTAGACGTGGCTCTTAGCCTATCAGCGCCAAAATCCGATGAGGCTCCTAGTCGGTCAACTTGGCACTGGGATCAGGCTCTAAGCCCGCTTAGCACTTTCTAAAGCCCGTGATCAGGCTCCAAGTCCTGCTGGCACTTCAAAAGTCCAAATTTGTGGTCCCAGTTCGCAGCGCAAGTTTCCGGCATAGCAATGACTCTCAACCCATGTGTACTCAGAGTATCCAAAACGACATGCCTCGCCATCGCCCATGCAAACCTCACTATGATGCACCTCGATCACGCCGGGCGAATGGCAGACCGGGCCACCTAGGTTCACCAGAAACTGAAGAAGCCGTGAAGCACAATTGTCGTGACTTTCTCATTCGTAGTGCATCCATGTGGCAAATCCAACAGCGAGATTAGATATATCATCCTTTCTCTCCTCGGCCGGCTCACTAGATATTGGGTCCACCCAATCCACGAAGACCTACTAGTCCCGCGTCGGTAGCCTTGATCTGTCCAACCTTCTTTGCCTTCTTTCTCTTCACCGCCTAGGAGGCAGCCAGTCTTGCTTCCCAAGGTGACCGACGTGCCGCATTTGCTAACCAAGGCCCCTTCAACGATTCACAGGATCTCGAGCAACCCCAATGGGAAGAAATCAATTCCGGATCGACTTCAAAAGATCAGCAAGAACAAATGTTCACCCCTCGACACTTTCTCCTAGCAGAGGACAGGACACTTCGGCTGGTGTATAAAGATCGTGGGTTATGTGTTGAAATGAGCCGGAGCTTCCACTGTAGTTTCTTCACTGACAAGAGAGTCGCTGTACTCTCAATGATCTCGAGCAACCGACTAATGTTGAGAAACATGCGGTTCACACGCGCTTTGTATCCAAACATGAGTTCAATGCACGCATTAATTCTCTCAGTCCCTTCAACTTTCTCCACTCAAGGCTTTGTGCATTCCATTTCTTCCCGACCAAGAAGACCAATCTTTAGCTTTGGAAAATGGGGTGATATATCGGCTCTAGACCTGTAATCACTACTATCAGCCCAAAGCTCCACGCGGCTCGGGCCATCGGTCCCAGATCATGTTGCCCGCCGCCTCACGTATTAAAACCACGCTGGGAACTAACTGTGGACGGGAGCTTTAAACCCCGTCTAGGATCCCTGAGTCCCCCAAACGTCATCAAAATACTAAATAATGCAAAGAGTGAAGAGAGATTTCAAAGTTTTCCTCTTGATTCCATCAAACGCCATACATATATAGTCTCCCAAATTATCTAGTCTTTAACATCTATACATGTAACTAATATTCCTAATCTTTAGTGATCATACATGTATATAATATATACTAATATCCGTCTAAACTCCTAATGTATAACATCCCCTCAATTGATATTGGTAAGTCACGCCAAGAACAATTTTCCAATAAGAAACTTCAATATGTCATTGCCGAGTTAGAGCTCTTTTACAAGACATTCACATTTGAGATCGTAAGGAGATATGAGGTAGATATCACCAACTTTCCAAAGTTTCAATAAATGACAATCAACTTCAATGTAGCCTCTGCATTCATGAAAACGATCGGTGCAACTGGAATAAACACTAGTGTTATCACAAGAGGAGTGGGCGGTCTAAAGAACCCAAGCTCCTCAAGAGACGATTACGCAGCTACATACTTTAACACAAAGAGATGGCATTAATATCACTCAGAGATTTAGAAATACGACTTGTGTTTCTTACATTCCAAGAAATTAATGATCACCTAAAAACATATACTGAACTATAGCAGATCGACGTATCCTGACACCAAACTTAACCTCAAGCAAGATCACTATAGCAATGCCGAAGAGAGGTGCTCAGAGGGAAAAACAACCCAACGAAAGTAGGTGATCCTCGAAGATAGAATGATGCACGAATCGCAAATAGAAGATGGAGATGCGAGGAGAAGACATATAAATTGACCCACCACGGTAATGATAGGAGAGCGTGCCGAGTAGTGGTCATAGATAAGACTCCCAAACTACACCGATAGAGTAGGTTCATCCAGAGGGTCCTCTCTATCTTTCCCCAGATCACATTTACCCCATATCAATGTAATATGTCCTCCAAACCCAAACAAAGTGATAAGATTCAATATACTTATGTTAGTTCAACAGGCCATGGGATCGATAATGAACTTCCAATCCTAAGAAGTATGTATCGCCAAGATCTTTCATATGGAAAGCCACAACGTTGAAAGCTTAGTAATCAAACTACGCCAAGCAGCAAGATTATTAACATCATCCACATAAACCAAGATAATAACTATACCCGATTTAGATGTGTGAAGTAAGATAAAGAATCATATATTGACTTTGTGTAAAATCATGTTAGTTGTAACATAAACTTCTCAAACCGTTGGGCGAGGTGCTTACTCAGCCCATAGCAGAACGCCCGAAAGCACAAAACATCATGAGTGAGAAGAAGTGGCCATACTTGGGAGGAAAACGCCATGTGGGCCTCCTCCCGAGATCACTATGAAGAAAGGTATCTTCACATCCATTTAATGTAGTCGCTACACCGTAGCAGCTATATTAGCAGATGGTTCGAATCGTGGTCATTTTGGCACAGGGCAAATGTCTCTCATAATCCACACCCATAGATCCTCACCCACATAGCTGTGATCGATCCAAAGAGCTATTAGAATAAAAGTTTTATAGAAACCCATTTAATCTAAATAGGTTTGATCAGAGACAAGAACAATATCCCAAGTGTGACTTCTCTCAAAGCGAAGGTTCACACTTGCTAACACAGTGCCCATGGCCTGCTAGAAAAGAGGGAAATGGGAAATAAGGGATACAAAGTGGGCGATGACAAGGAGAGAGAAAAACCATACCACTATAGGGTCTAGTAAAGGACTATAGACCACGAAGAGTGGTGGAAGTGTGAGCAAGATCAGCGCCAACATAGTTATTTAGTACAAGTGCACTGAAGAAAGCCTTGTACCAAGCCAAGCAAGACTTGATATTATATGGCCAGAAAGCACTTACTCAATACAAATAAAAATTATATATCTAACTAAAGAGTTGTCATAATTTTCATGAAATAATAAAATATTATAATAAAGTAAAGAATATCAAACATTAATAGTGCCCTACATCATCCAAACATTAAAAGTTCCAAAACAAAATAACAAACATCATTGTTTCCTATCATCACAAAAATTCATAGCCTAAGACAAAATAAACACTCAACAGATCTAAATCTAAATCAAGAAAATCGTCATCAATATCATCCCCATCACTAAATCTCCACTCCCTTTCTTTCTCTTTCATCTTCCTCTCTCGATGAATAGATTCACTCTTCGCCTTCATCAATCAAAGCAAGAGTAGGAGTATGTTTAGAGCCAGATGGTCTCTGAAGCCTGGGTTTTCGTGTCGTGTTTCGTTGCTTTAGCTCTTTGTATAAACCCTAAGCTCCTCAGCCCACTAGCCTCAGAACAACATCACCCTGGCGTTAAATCATCACCCTCAAACACCAACCATCTCTCTCTCAGTAAAGACCTTCATTCTTCCATTCTTCCCATCAACCATTCGGTCATTCATTATCTATATCTTTTCAAGATAATGGGATCACGGTATGACGCCGCATATCTTTTCACTGGCGTCTTGCTGGTAATTTAATGTACACCAAACTATTCAAGCGTTGATGGTCCAACCTATCCCTTGCTATGAACTAAAAACAAATAGCTTTCATGATTTAATCATGTTTTAGTTTCTAAGAATCTAAGTTACATTAAAGAATGTTAAAGTGAGTCTGAAAATCACAAATCACTGCATACCTGCTCAGTAACTTACATTCTCAAAGACCAATTCCTTTCACAACCTGGACACTATGATGCTGGGGTTTCTCAGAACCTAATGCAACTGCAAACTTAGTACTTGATCCAAACATACCCCACCATTCACAGCAATTAATATAAATAAATTAGTTTAACATTTTAATCTTATTTTAATCAAACATAGGCATAATTTTAATGCACTAATTAACAAAACTAAAGGACTAACTCGGAGGCTTTCTTCCGTTCTAATAACAAAACCACTACCAAAGGTCTCTCTAGCATGCATGTACAAGTCTAGTCATGATAATTGCACTTGTTCATCTCTATTTTTCACCAATCTCGACATGCAACTACATACATCTTCAAAGATTTTGAATCTAGGTCCACTTAATCCTCAGATCATAATAGAATCGTGGGTTCAAAAATTCAACCTAACGCAGTGTCATGAAGTCGAACCTCCCACCTCCTATCAATGATTTCCAAGGATTTCATACTTTCATTCCCATTAAAGCTTTTGACAATGATTTCGCTTTTCATGGTCAAGATAAATGTAGCCCACAGGAGGCCTTTTTTCTACCATCCACCAAACGGCGCGACGTGACAAGAGAGGGCCCTCGACACTCAAACAAAAATGTCGCAGTTGTTGTCCAAAAACAAGACAAATTATATTTGCTACATTTTTCCTTTGCTCGCTTGCCCATTTACTTTCATCCAACTGAACTAGTAAAACATCTTCCTGCTGTTTCTTTGTTCACGGCGCCCGATAAGGTGATAAAGGCCGCAAACCGAGTCTAGCGTGCCTTAACAACTCCCTTTCGTCAAGAATCGCCTCATCATGTTGAGCAAACCATTATGATGTAGTCGCTTTTTATGGATATGGCCTTCTATTGTCTTCGAAGTGAGTTTTCAATACCTTCAGTATCGTCAAGACAATGCAAAGACATGGTGTCCAAATACAAATGTGGGTCTTTTTTTCCAACATCCTCCTCATAATTAAACAAAATAACAAATAGATAATAGATAAAATTACTTACATACAAAAGTAAATGAAAATTTCAAATTAAATTATAAGTACCTATAGCCACACATAATTTGAATATCACACATTCAAAACAACATTGCTTTCACTTAACTTCTTCCACCAACCACAAGTATCTAAATAATTTTCTCCCGTTTTGATCGCATAGAAGAAGCACTGGTCAGATTTCATAAACATATCCCTTTCTGAAGAATTACTAGCAACCACAAAGACCTTCCTTCCTATCACCCATCCATCTGATATAATTCAACATCCATTTTTGCTCCATTCATGAAATGGATCCTTCATTGAATCCTTTATAAGAGTCAATTCTTTCTTTGAGGTTAGTAACTTACATCATGAAAAAACTTGGTCCTTGTGTACCACACCATAAGCATGCCCAATTGCCTCAAGTACTGGTTGAAAACTGGGCATAGTTCAGCGATTAAATGGAATCGCGTATCATACATCCATCATCTTACAAATAAGATACTCACTTTCTCCGTCTCCTTCTCGTAGGCACGTTGCTGATAGTATTTGAGTATTTTTCTATTTTGAACAACCATTTGATTAGAGGAAGAAATGATCCATAAGACTCCTTTGCCTTTATTCTCTTTAAGCAACTACCATCACTACTACCACTACTACCACCACTCTCCATTGTCACACCACTAGAAACATCCTTTCTTCCCATTTTACTAGTAACCTCCCGGTCCTTCATCATCTTCATTCATCCAACCCAAACATATCTGTCTATGTCCCAAACCTCACTCCAGATCTTGTTCTTTATCACATTAACTCCATCCTTTCCTGGTACATAAACTAACACTTGTGTTATGCCTTTCAAATGCCTCAAATCAACAAAACAGTTTTTAACATAGTTTTTCTCTATTATTTATCATGCAAAAAATATAAATGAGTGTATTTGTGTATCTTCATTTAATGAATGCATATTTCATCCCGGATCTTTTCTTTCCACTCTGCGGCTTACTCAACTTCAATCTCTTTGTCCATTTTTGTGTATCTTACAACAAATCAAATAAAATAACAATTATATTGAGAAAATGAAAATATACAATATATTATATATTATAAATCTATAAATTATAAACATACTCCATGTTTGCCAAACAAATAAAACTGTTTTAAATTTTTGTTCAATTTGTTTCATAATTTTTCATACTTTTATTTTCTATTTTTCAAGTAATTTCGATTTTTTTTTTTTTCCTATTTTGTACATTAATTTTCTGAAATTTCGTATTTTTCCTAAGTTTTTTTTGAAAAATTTTCTATTTTTAAGAATGCTCTAAGAATGTTTCTCTACTTTATAAGAATTTTTTTTTTTTCACAAATAAAAATAGGAAAATGAAAAAAAAAATACTCTTGAGTCTTTTCTTCTTCCCTCTTCAAACCAAATTCAGAGATGTTTTGGGCTTTTTTTTAGGGTTTTGGGATGAAATCCGAGAAAGAGGGGGGTTTTATAGGGCTTAAGGCTGAGACAGCCTAAAACGGCGCCGTTTTGGTTGCTGGAAGCCCAAAACGACGCCGTTTTGGGCTTGTCGTTTTTTTTTTATAAAAATAAAGCACCCCAAAACGACGTCGTTTTAGGGTGTTTTGATTTAAAAATTAAAACCAACCCAAAACACGCCGTTGGTCAAGGTGTTCTTCTTCCCGGCGAGCCATGACGACCGCTCGCTCCGCCTCTTCTCGGCGCCGCAAAGCAGTTAGGATTTCATTTTCGACGCCGTGCGACAAAAAAAAAAAGAGGAGAAGAACGGAAGAAGAGAAATATGGTCGGGTGGTCTTCTTGTTTCGACGACGACCGCCTTGCCCGCTTCTCCCCCGACGCCAGCAAAAAAGAAAAAAAGAGGAGTAAGAATGGTGCAAGGAGAATATGGCGCATCTCGTGAGGCGGGTAATCGAGTTCGGAGGCCTCGACCCGCGCGAGCACCCCACGCCTCACCGGGGTGGCTGCCACCGGAGGCGTCGAGGCTTAGGCGCGCCTTTCATAATCGTGGGCGCTAAGTTTACAAGGACATCAAATGGAACTACCAGAGAAAGAGCTCACACCAAAAACGAGGAGGAACAAATGTGATTCAAGTAAAAGAGTTCTTACGACATCAAGAAGGTGGTGAAGTATTTTTCCTCTCAAAGAACACCATTTGCCAGGGTGTCAAAGGACATGGAACTATCCTCGTTTGAAGAAAACTCAAACTCATTGGGAGACATGGTATCGCGCCGAATCGAAGAGCAAGACCTTGATGTCAAGTGTAGAATCAGAGTCTCAAGGAGGGCAAGAAAGCGCTGAAAAACTAAAAAAAACTTCACCCTTAGCCCAGAGGAAGTAAACCTAAGTAAAGCGACTAAAGTCATCAATGAGAGTAACAAAGTACTTGTAATGCGCATGAGAAACAACATGTGCAATCCCCCAAACATCACTATGAATAAGCTCAAAAGACACAGAGGTACCTAGATGCATGATGAGGAAAAAGGAACTTTACTTTTGACAAAAACGTGATGATGTACAATCAAAAGAAAGACCTAATAAGAACATGCTTTATTTCAATAACCAAAATTAAACAAAGCACGGCGACACGTGCCTGGGTGGCTCAGACGTCATGCTACATCTATTGCCAACCAACAAACATTGTGAAGATGCAAATGAAAGTAAAGGAAAGAATAAAAGTGGAAGAGAAACATGAGGGGCAGAGAAAGAGTCGCACCCACTTTAGCCCTCTTCGCGATCTATCTCATTCCTGATGATCCCACAACACAAATGTAATGAGAAATGACATTATAATTGTTATCAACCAACGCTGGACCAATGTAAATAAGAGATTTGTGGAGAGTCGTAGACACAAAAACACTGAAGTTTAAGAAAGAGGAAAGATCATCACACAAAGATCATATAAGAGTTGCCATCAGCGTTGTTAATTTCCAGATTTCCATCATACTGATATCGTGAAGAGGAACAACAAGATAGTCATATGGTTATGAGTCTGTCAAGTCATCATGGCTTAGAAGAAAATTTATGATTACCCGAGAAACCCAAAAAGCAAGAAAAGCGCAGAAAGCGATCATCTGGCTTGCACTATATTTCCCAGGAGGAGGGGTCAAGGTTTGCCAAGGTCGGGTAGAGTAGAAGAGGAACAACCAGCGAGGCAACAGTAATGCAACAGCAATCAAGTAAGAGGCAGCAAGAGCATGATAAGTAGCACTCGCCTCTCCTTCTCTGCGATAGGACAAGCAGAGATGATAGACCTGCTTTCTTGTAGAGTTACGTAACTTCGGGACAATCCCGGTTAATATGGCCAAAATCTTTACAACTAAAGTTCGGACAGCACGCATGTCTCTACCTCGTATGTCTCCTCAAGCCACAAACAAAAAGTACTAACAAGAGTCTCATGCTCCATGGCAACCTCGAGTAACGAGCACACGCTGTTTCTCACGAAGAAGTTCACCAAACAGCATCCAGTAGGAGGATGACGGTTCATCGATTAAAACACGCAATTTCAAAGTCAAGTCAGAATCTCATCAAGAATTGATCTCACACAGTGTGGCATGCACTTCTACTGAGTCGCAATGGAACATTAGAAGCAAACAATGCCGCAATAGTCACCCCATGAGTTTGAAAACCAGAAAAATATCTCAATAGAGAGACTACCTTGTGTGAAATTAGCCATCTTCATACTCCAAATGAAATCGCGAAGCGTGAGTTGGCTTGATTGTAAACCTGCGTTAAGATAAGTCCATTAGCAAGAATACGAGTAAGGCTCAAATTGAGAACAAGTGACTCAACCGAGCTTAAGAAGGAGCCAAGTCATGACCCGAGCATCATGAATCTCCCCACTTAGACAAAGCCTCAAAGACCTTGAGGTGGGAGGGAACACTCCCATCAATATGACCCCACAAATCTTTTCCTCGACAACAATTTAATTGGAACCCAAGCCGAATACCTTACTGGGAACTATCAGTGGAATGATCCCAACTTATCCAATGACATGATGGACCAAAAGACAAAGAATATCCCACCAGAAAATTATAGCTTGCACCATGAGAAAAAAACACACAAAAACAAATACCCACTGTGAAAAACAATATATTGCACCGAAATTAGAAAAGACATAAACCCGAAAGTATAAATTCTTCAGAAAACCACAGCGAAAAACCTTTGGAAATAAGAGTAAACCCAGAACGCATGAGGCAGCGAGAACAAGAGAGAACACCCACGAAATTCCGTCGGGTTCACGAAGATAGAACCCGAGTGCATCGAGCAAAGAAACCCACAAAGCGAGAAAAAAAATTATTGAGCGGACCGAGAAATCAAGAGCACAGGCTCACGATACCATGTCGAAATACTAGATATGAAAAATACAAAGAGAGATTTTGGAAAAGTTTCCTCTGCCAGCTCCATCGGTCATATTTTATATAGTCTCCCCGAATTATCTAGTCTTTAACATACATACATAGTAACTAACATATTCCTAATCTTTAGCATATATACATAGTGATTCTGATCTTTTAGCATCTATGCATAGTATAACATATTCCTAATCTTTAGCATCTATACATGGTAAGATAATATATATAGCTAATAATAGAGTCCCAAATTGCATAAACTCCTAAAATTGTATATGGTAACAAGCCAGCCATCCTATCGCATATGGGAAGTTCGTTATGAATAATACAAAAAAGATATTTATCCACGGATTTCCTAGTTTCCAAATCCATCACGTCTCAAAAACATAAATCCTTAATAATGAAGAATTAGTCCTTGATAAGGAAAGAGAGATTTTATCACCAAAATCCACTGGGTGCCTTCTTATAATCGAAATTCAGTATAAAACGAAAGACTCCCGAGGGGAAGGTATGTTATTTTGCAGAACTCCTTTCTTCCTCTTCTCCATTATTTTGCTAACTTAATCATCGAAGAGGCGGTCGGCACACCGTCGCCGGACCCCCCTTTTTTGTAGGTTTACATCACGTCGTTAATGCCCCAAAGGTCAGACGATCCAGGTAATGACAAAGCAATTCACTCTGAGAGCCAACGGGATCAATTCTTGATGAAGCTCCGACCCGAGTTTGAAAGTGCACGCGCTGGGTTAATCAATCGCACACCTATCCCATCTTTGGAGGTTTTCTTGGGTGAACTCTTGCATGAAGAACAACGTCTTGCCTCACAGCTTGGTCTTGCTCACGACGATGGTGGTTCTGAGATGGTTAATGTCACCTATCTTCTTTCAGCGAGAGACGATCGGATCTACAGCCACAGTGTTATAGTTGCAAGGAAATTGGGCACATTGCAAAACATTATAGCAAGAAATTCTGCAATTATTACAAGAAGGAGGATCATATCATTAAGGATTGTCGTGTACGCCCTCATAATCGATCCGCTCCTGTGTGCTTACATCTTCCCTCTGCCCGTTGTTTTGAGTTCTTCCCACATTACTCCCGAGCAGGTTCAACAGATGGTTATTTCTGCATTTTCTGCTCTTGGTCTCCAAGGTAAGAAACATCTCCTTACTTCTCCTTGGTTAATTGACTTTGCGGCTTCCAATCACATGACTAGTAGTCCAACAGCTTTACATGATCTTCGTAAGTATGATGGTGGGCAGCATATTGAATCATGATTATGCTCTCTTCCCTATTATTACGGTTGGAAACACGAATTGCCTAATGTTTTCGTATCTCGGGTTATCTGCGATCATTTCTATTGGAAAATTAGTAGAAGAAAATCGTTCTCTTCATTTTGATCGTTCTAGTTGTCGTGTGCAAGATCAAGCGTCGAGACAGGAGATAGCAAAGGGGCCTAAAGTGGGACGTCTTTTTCCTCTACAGTAGTTTTCCGTTCCTCGTTCAATTTCTGTTGGTTGTTCTGCTATTGCTAATAATACTGGCCATTTTTGGCATAAGAAGTTGGGTCATCCCAATTCTGTAATTTTGACACATCTTATGAAACATGATTATTTGAGTAAAACAGATCAGTTTTCTTCCTTGTCTTTTGATTGTGCTTCTTGTAAACTTGGAAAAAGCAAATCTTTACCTTTTCCTCTGCAGGGTAGTCGTGCTTCTACATGTTTTGAAATTATTCATTCTGACGTTTGGGGTATGAGTCTTGTTCTTTCTCATGCTCAATACCGGTATTTTGTGACATTTATTGACGATTACAGTCGTTTCACATGGGTTTATTTTCTTCATTCTAAATCTAATGTGTTTTCAACCTTCAAAACTTTTGTTGCCTGTCTTGAAACCAGTTTTCCTACGTATTAGATCTGCTTTCAGATGGGGAGAATACATGTCTCATGCTTTTCAATCTTTTCTACAAAAGAAGGGTATTCTCTCTCAGCATTCATGTCCTTGCCCTCAACCTGAGGCCATCGCCCGAAGCATGAATGGACATCACGATCTTCATTTGTATTCTTGAATCACATCCCTCTCGATTTTGGGTGAAATATCTCTGGCTGTATATTTGATTAATCGGCCTTGTAACTTCTCGCTACATCTTGATTCTCCATGTTCTCGTTTGTTTAGTGTTCCTCTTGTTAATTCTCTTATAGTTTTGGTTTGCATTTGTTTTGTTCACTTACCTCCCATTGAACGTCACAAGCTTGCTGCTCAATCTGTTCAGTGTGCTTTTCTTGGCTATAGTAACTCTCATAAAGGGTTTGTGTGTTATGATGTGGATGCTAACAAGCTTCGTATTTCTCGAAATGTGATTTTTTTTTTAAATCAATATTTCTTTATGTCTCGTACTAATCTTGTTCCTTCTTTTATTTTCCTTCCTGCTTTTAATGATGTGTTTAGTACTCCTTCGTTTAAGCCGGTGTGTATATGTGTGTCGACCACTACCTCTTCCTTCCTTTGAACTGCCACCTGATCCTGTCTTGCATGAACCACGTCGGTCTACTAGGGTTTCCCGGCCCCCGAATTGGTATGGTTTTTCCTCTTCCGACTACTCTTCATACTACTTTTGTGCCTAAGTCTTATTCTCAGGCTTCTACTCAAGAGTGTTGGCGCCAAGTTATGTAGGACAATCACACTTGGGACATTATCTCTTGTCCTGTTGAAGTTAAGCTTACTGGGTGCAAATGGGTCTACACCATCAAACTACATGTTGATGGCTCTATCGAAAGACATAAAGCTCGTCTAGTGGCCCTCGGGAATCGACAGGAGTATGGGCTTGATTATGAAGAAACATTTGCTCCCATGGCCAAAATGACTACTGTCCGCACTGTTATGGCCATTACTGTTTCGAAAGGATGGTCACTTCACCAGATGGATGTGAAGAATGCATTTTTACATGGTGATCTGAAGAAGGAAATATTTATGTCTCCTCCTTCTGGCTTGTTTCCTTCCTCTTCTGTTAAGGTTTGCCGCTTGAAGCGATCTCTCTATGGTTTGAAGCAAGCACCACAAGCATGGTTTGAGAATTTCGTACTACTCTACTAGATTTCACTTTTACTCAGAGTCAGTATGACTCATCTCTCTTCTTCATGAAGACTAGCAGCAGGATCGTTATAGATTACTTGCGTATGCTTGATGATATTGTGATTGCGGATTCGAATCTCAGGTTAATTGGCTTGACTCGACAACGCCTCAATCTTCGTTTCATATGAAAGATCTTGGTCCCTATTTCTTAGTGGCGTTGTCCGAATGGCACGCTCTTACATCAGCATAAGTATACCTAAGAACTTCTTTCTTTAGCAGGACTTCAAGATGGTAATTCGATTCTTACACCTATGGAGGTCAATTTGAAGCTACATCAATCTGATGGTGATCCTTTATCTAATCCTTCGATGTATTGGCAATTGGTGAGCAGTTTGAATTATTTGACTATTACTCGACCTAATATCTCGTTTGTTGTTGACCAATTCGGTCGGTTATAGGGCTCAGGTGCGGACACATTTGGCCGTTGTTCGTTATCTTCTTTGATATCTCAAAGGGACATCTGGTCGTGGCTTGTATTTTCCTTAAAGGAATTCTTTACAATTGGAGGGTTTTAGTGATGTCGATTGGGCTGGTTGTGCGAGATGCAGAAAATGGATTACATTCTGGGTTGGTGTATGTTTCTTAGTCTGCTCATTTCTTGGAAGAGTAAGAAGCAAGCTCGTGTCTTGAAGTCATCCACCGAGTCTGAATATCGGGCTATGTCATCTGCCTGTTCTAAAATTATCTGGCTTCGAGGGTTGTTAGGCGAACTTAGTGTTCCACAACTTACTCATACTCTTCTTCATGCTGATAATACTAGTTCTATTCATATTCTTTGCCAATCCCATTTTCATGAGCACCAGACATAGATGATTATCATTCCATTGGTAGTGCTTTTCTCATGGAGATTACTCTTCGCACATTTCCCTTTAAACACCCAGCTAACGATGTCTTCACAGGCTCTCTCGTCCTGTCATCGATTCTAATTGACAAATTGATGCTTCTCGATCATCCAGCATCACTTTAAGGGGGGATGTTAGCAAAATTGACAACTGGATATGTACTGGCCTAGTCTATTAAGGCAGCATATATGCTACCTTATTTAGTCTAGCTATATAAAGAAGAGTATATTGTATATAGGCATATATGCTACCTTGCATAGTCTGATGTAATGGCTAAGTTTCTGCCTTGTAATTAGCCCAACAATTTCTATATAAAGTGAGCAACTCTCACAAGGAGTTATTCAGAACAAAACCCAAATTGACAAACAATATCATCCACTTACCTTTACTGACGGAATGATACGAACTAGAGTCCACGTAGAGAGGCAATTGGTCGGTTACAACACGGATGAATTCCTAACGGGTTGCATTTGAATTTGCAGACCATGCATACGGATCTGTTTCAAACCATATAAAAGATTTTGTATGGAGGATTTGCTCCCTCTGACCTAGAGCCGACAAACCACAGGAGGTTGCTCCATGTATATCTAAAGGTCGCCATGAAGAAAGACATTCTTAATATCCAATTTAGTGGAGATCTCGATTATAGAGCATGGCCAGAAATAAAGTTGAACATATGTCATCTTAGCAACAAAGGAAAAAGTGTCAAAATAGTCCACGCCATAGATATGGGCATACCCTTTAGCAACAAGGCGGGCTTTCAACCAAGCAATGGATCCATCAGAATTAACCTTAACTGTAAACACCTAACGACAACCAATGGCTTTCTTCCCAGCAGGAAAACGAACCAAGTCCCAAGTACCATTGTCAGTCAAAGCATCTATCTCCTCTATCATAGCACTACACTAACCAAGGTGAGCGAGGGCTTCAGAAACCTTGTTAGGCAATGAAACAGAGTCTAAGGATGCAATAAAAGAATAAGAATGTGATGACAACTGGTCATAAGAGCAAAAGGAGGAAATTAGATAAGCACACTGACGTTTACCTTTACGGAGAGCAATAGGAAGATCATCATTAAGAACTAAATCTGATGTTGAAGCAGCTGGTGGAGGACTCGAGACTGGGGGGTGTTGGCGCCGAGTGTAGACCTGAGTGATAGGAGGTTTTACCTGAGCAGGAACAGAAGCAGGTTCGAGAGAGATAATGGGTGAGGCAAGAGTATAAACAAGCAAGTCTTCTTCTGCCCCCTAACTCGAAACAGTAGACGGAAGGGAAAATGGGGTAGCCTCAAAGAATATAACATCAATAGACACAGTAACATCAAAGAGTGGGATAATAACACCTATACCCTTTTTGAACACGAAAATATCCCACAAAGATACACTTTAAGGACTTCGAATCAAGTTTAGAGACTTGAGGACGGACATCCCGAACAAAGCATATGCATCCAAATACCTTGGGATCAATAGGGAACAACGAATTATTTGAAAACAACTGAGTAGTAGAGGTAGCGATTAAGAACCGATGAAAGAGGCATCCTGTTAATCAAAAAAACAAATTTTCATGGCTGTCGACCCCAAAATGTTTAAGAACATTCATTTTGGAAGCAAAATGGCGGCAGTCTCGAAGATATCATTCTTTACCAATTTCTACGAATTACGAAAGGGTGTATCAACTCACGAGGTTTGATGGAGAATCTCATGTTGTAACATGAATGACTGAAAAGGTTCCGACAAATATTCCTTGACATGATCACTTCTCAATGTTTGCACAGAGACATGAAATTGCGTTTGAATTTCGATCTGAACATATTAAAATGAGAAAAAAACTTTCAAAGCATTTTCTATTAGATAAAGTCAAGTGACCACGAGAAATCATCCACAAAGGTAGCGAAATAGCTAAGCAGTCAAAGAAACAAAACTGAAACGAGGACCCCCGAACATCAGAATGAACTAGCACAAAAGAAGCGAGAAGCGATTTATTGACTCCTAGGACTCAAATGTACTTTCGATGAAGCTTAGCATATTGACATGACTCAAAGTTCGGTAAGGGATAGGCTAGAAAACTGAGGATATAACTTCTTAAGCAAAGGGAGAGAAGGATGACCCAGGCGACAATGTAATTCAAATGGGATAACAACTCCAGAACAAGCAACAAACTTTGACACTTCTATTTCAAGGATGTAGGGACCCCCAGACTCGCGTCCTCGACCAATAATCCACTTTGTCGAAAGATCCTAAATCAAACAATGATCATGAAAGAATGAGATACTACAATTAAGTGTATGAGTGAGTTTACTTTCAGAAATTAAATTAAAAGAGAATTGTGGTAAACTCATAACAGAGGTCAAAGTGATTAGAGGAGTCGGATGAATTGTCCTTGACACAAGGACACGAGATGTTGACCCATCTACATGGTTAATAGTAGAGGTAGAAGGGTGTGACTAAAATGTAGCAAATAAACTGGAATTACCTATCATGTGGTCGGTGGCTCCAGAGTCAATGACCCATGTGGAGGAAGAGGAAACAAAACATGTGTTGGTTTTACCTGACTCGACAAGTGTAATGATAGAAAGAGATGTAAGTAGTGATTTCTTATAATGAGCAATTTGAAATGCTTGATTTTATTATGACTTCCTATAAGTGCGGGTATCGCATTAATCACCGGATTATAGCAATAATGTGACTCCGCAAAGAAACTTCTCTAAGGGGTTTCGTGTTAGTCATAGAAGCAGATCTAACTCGAACAACCTCCAAAAATCCAAAAAATACCAGAAAAATAGGATCTTGCAAGGAAAACGACCACCTTTCCACAAAAAAAACACTGCACTGGAATAGAAATTGGCTCTACAATCCACAAAACACCTTTTGACCTTGAAAAAATCAAGGAAGACAAGTAAAACCCGAGAAGTGGCGGATAGAAAAGTGTTTGAAAAACACTGTTATGAGGAACGAATAGTAAGAAATGGGAGTGAAACTGGAATGGAAACATCGGCGGCCATTGACATTGTAAGAGTGAAATAGATGGCGAGGAGAGCCACCCATGCGCGGTTCGTGGTGGTTACCATTGGAAAGGAATCACCGCGTGGAAGCGTGTAGTTGCTATACTAAGCGAGTTCCTTCGAGGGGTAGATGGTCGGCCTTTGATGTAATTGGGGTTAGCCGGTCGGAGTTGAGAGTGATGGCGAAAATTCACGAAACATTTTTTGGCAGTTCGAAGCTTTCTATGACGAAGGTGGGGTGGCCGGAGAGGGACTTAGCCACTAGATGGTTGCCGGAAGAAAACTCACGAAAGCCTATCACGAACCTTCCATGGCTGCGATACCATGTAGATATCAAGACAAAAAAATTGGAGGATTGAATTCCTTGTGTTTCTCATTGATCCATTGTGAATATATAGATACAAAAGTCAATCTAACCTCCCTAATAGATTACAACTCTACAAGACAAGTTTCCTAATAGATTACAACTCTATATATAAAGTAGATATATGCTATAACAAGAGGAAATAGAATTACATAGTAGACATATAGAAGCATACATGGTAGCAGAATCTGTATGTGAGACAAATCGACAACCATGTTAATGAAGTAAAATACACACCTTTTCAGGCGAGAGATGTTTGTTTGACGGCATAACACAATTTAGGACTGACAGTCACAAGCTGTGTAAAGATAGCCACACAGGTCTTTCAATGCTAGTCTGACCTCATTTGAAGGTAGCATTTGTGGATGCATTACCACTGTCTTGTTAGAAAACCTTCCATTGCCATATGGTGCTGTTGCTCCTTTTGGATTAGTTTCATGGTCAAAACAGTAGTTTTACCAGTACCTGACCGTCCCAGAATAAAGGAGCTTCTACATGAAATAATTATATCTTGTTCTTGGTCAGTCACTTCAAATGGGAGATCCAATTCACTACCATCATGGTCAGAGAGCAAGTGCTAACCATACCGATGATAAGAGTAGAACCATCAGTAATATAAACTTTCGCTAACCTTTGAATTCTCAACATAACATCTATCATCAGAAGCATCAGCATTTTCATTTCCCTGATACTCATCTTTGCAAAAATTCTTAAACTGGACAATGTCCGAAGAGGATGTCCATGTCCTTGGAACTCTAAATTCCCTATTAGTGAAAACAAATCTCAAATTAACATATAAATAACACTTCTATTATTTTTTGACAACTTAGGATTACAATGAGAAATGAACTTACCCATCAAGACATTTTTCCTTGCAGCGATTGATAAAATCATCGGTGTACCTCTGGAATATGTTATCAAGACGTTTAACCAATTTTGGGATATCTTCCAGGGGCAAAATATTCCAAACCTTCAAAACCTGGGTGTGCTTAACTATGTCAATCGAGCAAACAATATATAATCCTTCAACCTTGAATTGTAGCTAAGATCTGGGAGAGCTTTCACAAGCTCCGCATCTGTCATTAAACTTCTCTTAGGTCTCAACCTAGAAAGGTTCAGTAAGAGGTTCTGGCAACTTTTTGTCCTGTCTGATTTCAGCTTTACAAATGATTTTCTAAAGTTATTGCTAGAAGAACCTGTGACAGTAGAAGAATTATACAATCTATAGTGTAGAATATTATCAATAATAAATGCATAGCAGCAGTAAATTATAGAAAAGAAAGGTCTACATACTGGGTTATGTACCTTCCCACTAGCACTTTAGAAAAAGTAGCCTACTCCACATCAAACAAGCAGTCAGGCTGATAAACTCCATCTTGACCAGCTAAATGAGCTTTGTATATCCTTGTTTTCATCAGCATTGAAAAGCAGCTTCATTCTTAGCATCATGAACTAAGTCTTCCCAGACAAGATTCACTATTAGCTAAGTCCTTTCCATTCCCCAAAATCCAAAAGAACCAGTGCCTAAAATGGAATCAAAGCAGCAAGCAAATATTCACCATTCTCAAATGAAATAACAAGTAATCTCCTAATGAAGAATCCCATTTTGGGCGAATCTTTGGCCCTTGTCAAAGTAACATTAGTTCTCTGAGGGTTAGAAGAAGGAATCTATTTATCATAATTATTAAGCTCTTGCAGTGAATATTATTGGCCTATCTTCCTCCCCAGCCTGGAACCCATCAACAGTCTTCACCTTTGCAAAGTTATCAAGAGTTCACATATTTCTCTCAAGTTTGTCTTGGATTGTCACGACTTGACACCATAGGGAGATATTACACCAATACAAAGCTTCTCATTTGAAACCCTCCATTCTGTACCAAGATGCAAGATGCAATGGCAAATGTATAACATAATCAGTTTCCTCACTCCTAATAAGAAAAAAACCCATAGGCAAGAAGTAAAATGTCCACTGAACACAAAGGAAATAAAATTAATAGATAAATCTAGAAGGCTTAAAGTTTTGGCACACAATGTGACCAAATGAAAGGCAACTTAAAATTACAGATGATGGACGAATAATTGAATCAAGATGGCATTAGAAACATGAACTTCCCACTCGACATACCTTTATATAGATTTCCTATTATCTTGATCACAATAGCCACCTCAATCATATTTTTACGGCTCTTACCAACATCATCATGTTCTTCCTTTCCACGAACATTTATGAAAGAATAGGAGCCAAACATGGGTCCTAGAAGATATATTTAGTGCTTCAGTTTTTCTTTTTAACATTTAAGGAGCATCCAAGATCTAGTTGAGATAAAATTTTGAATTGGGGAAGAAACTTATTGATGGATGCATTCTATACTGCACATTGAGAAGGTGCTTGAAATGACTTAATGAACTCAATCTTTCAAATAAACTTCTTCCAAAACCAAAGCTATTAAGAAACCTAATTTAAGAAAGTCAAAGAAATAGGATGTTATTGGGTGAGTTGGAAAAAAACGCATAGAAAACTAAATTTTAGAAAGAAAACAAAAAAGTTTTAAAGTAAACATTGGATGAGGCAAAATAAGGATGCCATATTTTCCGACCTTGCTATTGAGCATTGCTGGTAATTGACACTCATCACCAATGAGAATAGCATGCCTTATATCTGGAAGTTGTAGAGGTATAGCTGATTCACACTCTTTCAACTGTGCAGCCTCATCGATAACCAACAAGTCAGTGGTTTCATTTTCACTTGGTAAAACATATGAACCTTCGAAGCAATTGCAGAGAAAATTAATGAAGCCATTTGAAAACAGAATTTCTTTATCAAACCTTTGTCTTTAGCACCAGGAAGGTGGAGTTTATTTAGAGAACTGAGAAGTGTTTTAAGAACAGAAAGGCATTCGCTTCTGTGCATGTAGAAAAGGTCTGAAGAATCTGAGAAAGAATCCTGAACTGCTTCTTGATGTGAAAACAGCTGCTCAGGATTCCTCAGGAACTCCCATATTATCTTCAGATAATAAACTTTCAAATGAATCAACAGCTGAAGAGATGAACCATGATTGTAAATTCTGTTCCCAATGAAATTTTAGATAGATGGGTGCAAAATGCTGACATCTTCTGAGAGGGCGAGCAATAGCCTAGATCTGTCTCTTACAAACTCAATGAATGATTTATCCACTTTATTGGCATTTCCATCCATTGCTAGTTATTCATCTTTCCATAAAAAACCCTCTTACTGAAGTACTTCCACCTTCCCTGCTGCAACTTTTCTCCTTGCCAATTCATTTTCCAGAAAATATGGTAGTAGAAACACAGTCTTCAAAGAAAATCTATCATGGAATTGGAAACAATATCTCCAACCAGTAACTGGCCCCAAAGCACTCAATCAGCCTATGTGATTATCCAAATATACCCTCCTCAATGTCTAGATGGGACTTCAGCCTATACTTATTCCCCAATAGGAGAATATCTCTAATAGACAAAACATACCATTTCCTCCAAGTCCATTTCAAATGACTCTTTCCTCAGCTTGAGGACACGAGAAACAACTTCTGCAATTGCAATATTCGTCGGGGCACAAGTGAGTGTTCTAACATTCATCCTTAAAAGGATTGATAGCAGCACACCGACTGTTTTAGTTTTACCTGTCCCTGGGGGGCCCCATATAAGTTCAACCGAAGGTTTGTAGATTAATTTTCCAAAGACAAGATGAAATTGCCTTAGTCTGGGTTCATTTCAGATTAGATGATAAAGCAAAATTTTCAGCATATCACCATCCACTCAGTTCTGAACGTGATGACAATTTTCCTTGATCTGTTATTGAAAAGAAAATTATGTCAATAAACCTCTTAATTTCATTAAATATAACATAAATATGTGAAAGCCAAAATCGTGAAACGACCGCAAGATTTTAATTGCAATACTTAGTTTATTCGTATTACTTGCCAGAGAATCAGAAGACAAAACTTTATTTATAATCCGCAAATTCCTATACATGTGCAATGCCTTCCATATTCTTCTGTTAGTGATTATATTAATCAAGAAGACAACAAACATTGAGTTTTGCTTTGCATCATTAGCTTCATAATCTTCTGATATCTTGACCTCAAAATAAGTTGATGTATCATAATCGTTGTCCTCATCCTCGTCCTCATCTTCCTTCTTTGGGATTTTAGTAACTAATGCATAAGTCCAAGTCCTTCCCACCCGTTGTAAGTCAGAACCTGTTTCTGGTTTGGCATCTGTTAAAACAAAAATATCCCCAGGTGTAGTTCTGTAAGGCTCCTTGTCCACGATCACTGAATCCTATTTCTCCATCGATCAACCATAGCATCATAGAATGAAGTCCGTCTGAATCACTCAACAAATGAAGTTACTTCAGCAAAGGGTGCTCTGTGATGTCCTCCACTTGAACCACATCTCTGCTCATGTCTTCCAATAAAGGAAAAGTATAAGACCCTAAATAATGATCCACTGTTCTAAAGGATGCTGGGATCTCTTCCACCTGTGAAGAATTCATGAGGATAAATAAAAACTAGAAAATCAAACCAATTCTTGTCAGTTAATAGAAAAAAATATACCATGTCACCTAAGAAATTATGTGAATAAGAAAAGGATTTTGTATATATACTGAATAAGCATAACATGGAATACCTGAGGCTTTACTCATATAAAGATTATGTGAACAAGAAAAGGATTTTGTATATACTGAATAAGTATAACATGGAATACCTGAGGAAGCTTTTACATATGAAGGCTACATGTCAGCTAGAACATTAAAGTGATGTCTAAGAAAGATTAGCCTCATGCTAAGATATACTTGAAGGTCCCATGGATATCACAACAATAGACAAAATTTTAGGGAGCTTCAGCATTTCCTATTGACAAGTTGCAAGGAGTTAGATATATGCTGTTATAAGAATTGCATGAGTGCAGCTTTCAATTTATGAAAACTGATTAATTGTTGTCCTTTTGTAACTTTATCCAACCCAAATGCAACCATATCAATTTGTTACCAACAAAGTTCGCACCTAGTTTTATAGCATTTCATCCTGCACCAGGGCACCAAGTGAAATTCGAATTTGTGAGTGTAAATCATTATGTAATTATTCAAATTGTGGATTTTCACATTACAAAGAACCAAAAAGAGAAATTACTAATAAGTTGGTAGAAGTTATAAGCTAAAAGAGATTAGAACCATGAGAAGCATATATATTTTCTTCTTTTAGTTGAGAAACCAAGAATCAAGCAGACAAGTTTCATGAAAGGGTTGTCAGAGGGATTATATGGGTTTCATGAGACAAAGAAAGTTTTAGTAAAAGGTTAGTATAAACCAGAGCTACAATTAGTTCTTGCAAAAATAAATCAAGGATTTGCTCCATTTCTTCATAATGGTCAGAATTAATCAACAGCTTACAAACAGCACCTTGAAACATATTCTTTTTGTAAAACAATGGATAATTGGAGATAAAATGAAACATTTTAGTGAGAATTTGATCGTGTGCCGTAAACACTAGTAAAGGGTTTTTTGAACGTTGGGAAAGAATACATAATAATACAATGAGCGTGAATAAAATAATCTTCTTTATCTCGGTCAATAGCTTCTAACTGGAATGAAAACAGGCATTTCCTTCTATGGAAAAACTTGAAGAAAGATTCTCATCAAGAAAAGGGTATTAATGAGATGATGCTTGTTCTGCTCATACAGAACAGTTCAAATGCATGTGAAATAAAATTACCACCAGATAAAGAGCAAAACAAACCAAACCAAACAAAGCATATATAAACCACAACAAAGAGCAACTACAAAGACCAAGTCAGTAAAATGAGCATATACAGAATCCTCACCATGAATAACAACCACATACAGAGCATATATCTTTTGATTTGATGAGATCCCAAGAGCATCCAGCTCTTAACAATGCCAGCTTTCCCAATCAGGCACCATTTTTGCTTGTACAGTGTCTTTGAGTTAATGACAGCTTCCATTTCAATATAACAGAAATGAAATAAACAATGATTGACATTGAGTAAAACAACTCAACAATGCTTGATCTGTTACTCAAAAACAATTCAAGAAATAGATATGCAGAATTTCAAATTATGGCAAACCCCAAGTGATGCTCTCTTGTAAGATTGATGACTCAATTAGTTCTAAATAAACTAGAGAGAGTGAATTCATGGATTTCTCTAACTGTTGTAGCTTCAGCAAATATGTTAAGATTCTCCATTTAAAACTAATATTTTTGTCACTGCTATCAAATAAGATATATCATTATAAATAGTCATAATCTCAGATGCAATAATCCACAAGAGTTGGGAATTCGTATGTCCTTACTTTTAAGAAATACCGAACGAAAAAAAAAAAAAA
This sequence comes from Tetrastigma voinierianum, assembly GCA_016808115.1. Classification (NCBI taxonomy): domain Eukaryota; kingdom Viridiplantae; phylum Streptophyta; class Magnoliopsida; order Vitales; family Vitaceae; genus Tetrastigma; species Tetrastigma voinierianum. Next base: position 831,116 of record JAEQBH010000656.1, on the reverse strand, counting down.
GATTATATATAAGAAGCATGGCAGCAAAGGCTTCACTACTAGTTTTTGCAGAAATAAATCAGAGCCAGACTAACCATTTCAATTGAATCTTTGCATAGATAAAACAAGGCTAGCCATTCATCAATGCCTTATGAGCTGGAACCATGACTAAAATTCAAAGTGACCCAAAAAATCCTTCATAAAATAGGGGATAACTAAGGATGAAATGGAATGTTTAGACAATAAAAGCACATTATGTGACAAAATGGTAATTATGTCCAAACACATTCCCAAGGAAGTCCACAATACTCTGATAGGAAATCTGCATTTGAAAATGTCTGTATAGTTCCACAGCTTCCATAGCAATGAAATGAAAACAAACATTCCCTTATATAGAAATTTATTTTTCAAAGCAAAAACCTAGAATTTTTTTCATAAAAGCTGGGTCTACTCATTTAAAGCAGTTCAAATGCATGTGAAATTAAATTTCTTTCATTGTCATCAGTCATGCTCAACACTTAGGAAAGATTGCTTACAAAGATGATTCAGAAAGACATGAAAAATAGAAGTCACTTATAAACCATATAAAACCATATAAAACGAACATTCCGGTCATAATCAGACAAAAACCAACTGCAAAACCAAATGCTCATACCAAATCATGATATGCAGAACATAAAAGTACTGAGCCCACAAAAAAGGGCAAATCCATAACCATTTAAAGTAGTTCAAAAATCTCATCATTTTCCTTTAGTTTGTATTAAAGAAACAATGGTACAGTTTTTATGCTTATATGTTTTTTCTTTTACAGGTAATGAAATAAATTTATTTAAAACTGCATCTAAATGGGTCTTAGAGTACAAAGGCCTGCCTGAAGGAAGCTAATAGAGCATAACAAAAAGGAAAGGGCAACAACCATCCCTTTGAGAAGATCTTAAATTCCATAAAAGCTAATGTGGTTAGGGAGCCCTCATATGTGTACATTCTAACCCACAACAAAATATAACAAAGAAAAGAGAATTTAGTGCATTTGAAATCTTAATTTGCTTTCAAAAGATCTTTGATTCCTTTCCTTCCATAATACTTCACAAACATAAAGTAGGATAACCCTTCAAACCTTCTTCCAAATTTTTAACTAACAAAGGAATCATGCCTCCCTAACAAAGTCTCTTCAACCCAAACAAGAAGAAAATAAAATTCCACATTTCTCAAGCTCAGGTAAAATGAAGAAGATTGTAATCTACTACCTCTTTCTCTTTCATGCAAAAAAAGAAGAAAAAAATTTTGGTTCACCTATGGCCATTTGTCTTCTTTACTATGGTCGAACATCAAAACCTTTCCCTAAAACGCTTGTACAAATAAACCAATTTTGCTCAAGACAATCAAGTTAAATATCCTTCATAGAGAAAGAAATCGTTCTTTCCTGACCAACAATTGAGTATAAGAATTTGACAATCCCTTCCCCCTATTAACATCCATTAATTCTAGCCTATCATCTTCATTTCTTCTTATTGCCTTTCTTAAGTCTTGAAAAATCCTTAGCCTTTCCAGCTCACAATCGTTCGTATTCCTATAAAATCGAGATTTAAAACCCGCCCTCACTATTACGGCCCCAAACATCGGCCACTTAAGCATGAATTGTCAAGGATATGGAATATAAGAGGAAAATTTCTCTTAAAACTTGATTCAACACAACATCTCTAATCAAAACTTCACCTTCATCATTGCAATATAAAGAAGAGGTTGTTTGTTCATAATGTCCTAACCTCTCCTCTTTGCCTTCCGTGTTAAGCCCCAAAACCATCCCTACTTTCCCAAGAACACCAACCCTTCCCCTCATCTCCATACTCCCAAGTCCCAACAGCAACCTTCTTTCATAAAGGCTCATTCTTGAAGGCAAACTTCCACTACCACCTTCAAGTTCCCTAAAGCACCTTTCTAAGAACTAAAAGCCTACAAATGCCAAGACTTCCATCACATTTCTCTCTAAAAGGGATTTTCCACCCCATAAGGAATCTCTTTGAATCTTCTCAAGCCTTAAGCTTACCCTCTTAGGCAAGAGAAAAAAAGAGTAAGCTTCCCATCTTTAAAGAAAACGTCTTTCCCACTAAACCAGCCTCTTATGGACTCTCTCTCTCTCTCCTCCACCAAATGCCAAGTACAGAAACATTTCGATCATTCTCATCCTAGAAATTTTGATTAAACCAGAGTTTATTTAAAGATATCTAAAACAGATGGGCCCTGATAAAACATTCTAAATTGGTTACCAATAAATTTAATCTATCATGGACTGTAAAAGATACCATCCTTGAAAGAAAAAGAAAGAAAAGAAAAGAAATCCATCCTTCTTATGGGATAGAGATTCATTTAAACAAGCAAAGCCATTTTAACATGTAAGATAAACAGATATAAGGTCGGACAACTAGACCATGCATACATTGAAAGCAAAAAGCCTCAAAACTGGGCTTGGCCCTGTCTATAAAAGACCCCAAGCTTTCAGGAAAATTGGGTTTAGCAGAAGAATCATAATCAAGAAAAGAACCACCTCCATAACCAGCAATATTCTTATTCAAAAAGCAGAAACACTCAAAGAAAGGAAAAACGGAAGAACCTGGGTCCTGTAAAGATCTTCATTGTAAATGTCCTCAAGGGACCAAGAAAACAGCAACTGAGTCAACCACTTGGTCGTTAGTAGTGCTCTTGTCTCCCTCTCCATCTCCATCTTTCCCTGTTCTTGAACCAAGTCAAGCAAGTCAACTAAATCCTTCACCCCACCAAACAAACCTTTACATATATAAAGAAATGAGAAAACTTAGCAAGAAAGGAAGCAAAAAATAGGAATGAGGAAGTCTGGAATCTATAGTACTAAGAAACAGTGGCTTTCTCATATTAGTGCTTTTCCTTCATCCATAGCTTTAGTTTTACACAAAGAAAGTCACTCCATCATGCATACCTTGGAAAAGGGATGCCAAAATAATATTAAAAAAAAAAAAAGGGAAAAAAGCTTAAAGTTCAAGAATAACAGTCAAAAAGTTGGATAATATTTTCCATTCAATGCATTTGAGCTATGTTTCAAGAAAATTTGAGACAAGATGAAGAAAGAAGTAAGAAGAAAAGTGTTAAGGAAGAAAACAAAATGGATTAAATCCTAAGGAGAATCAGTTTTATTTATTTCTAACTCATTAATATAAAAATTGAATAATTTAAGATTGTGTAAATTTCTAAGTAATTTTAAATTAATTTTTATTTATTTTAACTCATTAATATAAAATAAAAATAGGTAAAGGATATATAATTTCTAAATAAATTTATTTATAATTTTTTTTTAAATTTCCCTTTATAACTAAACATAAATAACATTTTTCTTTCTTTATTACTTTTTAAATCAAAAAGCACCTTTGCATTTTAATTTAATTTTTTATTTCTGTTCAAAATCATTTTATTTATTTAATTTTTAATAGAGACTAAATAATCTAAAAATATATAAACATGATATTCATATAAGTATAAAACATAGCATTTGAAGTTTCCTAAGGTCCTATTTGATTCAACTCAGCAGCGATAAAAATAGCTGATAATTGGTTTGCTAATTGAAGATAATTTTCATATATAGATATGATAGAGATATAAAAATAATGCAAATACACAGAGAAAAACCTAGTAAGATTCTCTAAATTTTGTTAAATAAAAATAATGTAGACTACACTCTATATAGAGTAAAAAAAAAAAAAAATTTATCTACAACCCCATACTTTGTTCATTTTTTGTTTGATTTCGATTCCACTATATTTTCACTTGAGAACAAATATTAATAAAAATTAAATTACAATCAAAACTTTAATCCCACATCTCTAACATTTAAAAAAAAAAAAATCAAGATCTATTATTATTTTTATTATGATATCACACATTAATAATTAGGCCATTAAAGCACATTTTATTAAATATATAATTTCTGATAAATAAAAATAATTGTAATATTTAAATAAAAATTCATTTTTTCTTTTATTTCTATGTCAAATATATTTATAAATCATGTAATAAAAATTTCATTTTGAAAGAGTAGTTTATTTTTTAGATTATGATTTTATTATATTAAATAACTAAATTAAAATTAAAGAATTAATATCAAATTAAAAATAGACATTGTTGAATTTGTATAGTTGGCTAAATAAATTAAAACAGAAATTTCTTTAAAAATATTTATTAGTATATGAAATAATTAGTAGTGAAATTTCAATTTTTAAGGAAAAATAATATTATTAATTCAAACTTACATTAGATCGATGGGTAAGATATAAATAAATTTAAAAAGCATTATAAGATGAAATAATATCTAGGTTAACAGTATAATAAATCGACATAAAGCTTACAAATTTAATAAAATAATAAGCTAGAACTCTCTGAAACAGTTTTGTATCTTGTGGCCAATAATTTGATATATTCGATTGATCAAATCTGCATTTATGTATTTGGAAGATACAGCCCCTACCACGAGATAAGATGTCATAACTCAGAGTGACATTCTTGGCTTTACATCGATAAAATAACAACAAATCAAACGTCGATAGAATAACGACAACATAAAAAACAAAATAAAACATAAATCTTCAAGAGGAGCCACTTTATTAAACAAGAAAATGAAAAGAAAATATTCAAAATAGTGATTTAGGATAAGAATAATAAAAAAATCACCCCTCACTTGAGAAAATAGGTAAGAAGAAAAGATAGAAAATGAGAGAATGACGGTTAGGGTTTCTTAATTACAATAATTTTAGGATAGAATTTCAATTTAAAAAATATTAACTACCATAAAATTATTGAATAAAAATATTATCTCAAAATTATAAAATAATTAGATAACATAAATAGTTTATAAAAATAAAAGTTTTTTTGAGATTTTAAAATTTTAAAATATATTTATATATATATTTTAAAAACATAATTTATGTCTATTGATTTAACTATTTTCTACTATGAATAGAAAATATTTTTGCAAATAAAAAAATATAATCTAAAAACAATATATTTCCTTTTTTCTCATAAATCTTTTTTCATGTAACCAATTTCTTAAAGAATTTACAGAAAGAAGGATAAAAATGGAAAATATGATATTTTTATAGGAGCCTTTGAAAAGGCTATGATTTGTAGCTACGATTTGTAACCATCTAAGAGCTATTTAGATGTTCTTTATCATGAGTTTTTTGGAAAATTAAAGGTTGTATTTTGGTTCATGTTTTTTGAAAACCATTTAATATTTTTGAAAATTGTTTTTATATTCTCTAAATTCAATGTTGTTATGACTTTTTGAGAACAAAGAATTAGAACCCGAGGTTTTGTTTGGTTTTTATATTTTAAAGCGATTGTGAGACGATTTTTTGAAAAATGAAAACATTTTGGTATTTTCTAAAAATTATACTTTTTATTGAATTTATTTACTTTATATGTTTTTTCAAAAAAAAAAAAAACTACGACTTAAATATGTTTTTCCTATTTTTCTGGTTCTCCTTATTCTTAAAAACTGAAAACATTTTTAAAAACAGGGAACCAAAAGGCCCCAAACTTATCATTTTCCTTGTTCATTTTAATTTCAGAACAAAGCAATTGTCAAAAGTGTAAACAAACAGGCCCCTAAAGATCCATTTTAGTTTCTTGTTTTTTTTTTGAAAACTGAGAAAAGTTTTAAAATACAAACAACCTCACTTTATATTAGTGTATAATTTTCTCATAATTTTTCAAAGAAAAAAAAAACTGTTTTAAAAAACTGTAACAAAAAAAGGGCCTGTAAGATACATTTTACTTTTCTCTTTTTAAAAGCACAGAAGCGCTTTTTGTTTACGAATCGTTTTCTGACAGCCGTTTGGAAGCATCGCCAAGCCAATTAGCTTGCTTTGGAAGTGTGGAATCGACAATGGGAAAATGAAATGCATGTTCCTCTTTTCCTTGGAATCATATTCCTCTGCGTTCCAGACATCGATCTATTACATTGAAACTTGTTTTTCTTTTTCCATTTAACTGAAAATATTTGCTTCCGGAATTTGTTTTGAAGTATTTTCTTATACTCTAATCCAGCTGTCTTTGAGTTATTTTTGCTTGTCCAGCTTTCGGAAACATAAGTGTTTCTGATGGATTTTGGTGTAGAACATACAAAAGTATAAGAATTGGTGAATGTATAGACATGTCAGGAAATTATAGTATTTCCAAACTGAAATTGTGTCGAAATTCAACTTTTACTCAAGCGAAAAATGAATTCCCTAGTTTGTTTGACAGTTCTATAGAATCTAATTAAGTAGAAAATATTTTGAAAATTGAAATGTATTGAAAGCTAAAGAAAAAAAAAAATTATGTGGGTAACTTGAAAGATAACAAATTCGTTGCAAAATAGGCGAAAATGAAATGTTGAAACAACAAAATTTAAAGTAATAAAATGTAGAAGAATATCTAAAACTAAACTAGGAATTTGAAAAGACGGCTTTGATGAACTTGTAAACAAACTAAGAAAATGCTAAAATGCTCTGTTTTGAGTCTTGGTTGATGATTGATTTTTCTTGGTCATTTGCTTTGAAGTTGAGTCTTCCTTTTATAGGCATTTTGAATAACTACTTCAACCCACCTTTTCCAAGTCACGTACCCACTAAAGTCTTGTTCTCCAAGTCATTTATCCACTAACATCTTGTTCCGTAACTCATTTATCCATTAACAATAACTACTCACTTCTGCAATGTCATGACTTAAATTGGAAAAAAAGTATTTTCCACTTGCTTTTGAGACAAAGTCTCATCATTCTGAGCTAACCGTTTTAACAAATTGAAAAATTGCATAAATGTCCTTAGACCCTTCCATGGGCTGATTATTATGGACTTGAGCTTTCTTGGACTGGGTTAGGCTCAGTTTGGGCTTGATATATCTATTCGGCCTATTCCACTACCCTTTGAGCCAAATAATTATTCAAATATCATTTAAGCCCAAAAATTCATTTTTAATGTATACAATTGCCCCTCGCATACAATATGTTCCATGGGCCATGATTGTATGAAAAAACTTTTATATGTCAAAGACTCTCTTCTCTCATCATTCTATCATGAGGCCCAAAGTGTAACTTACCCCTTTGGATGTGAATTACCAATAGGAAGAACAAGTCAAAACCCGAACCCGGTTAGATGAGTTGAAAAAGCTCAAAGTAATACCTCGAGAAAAACCTCCCGCCAATTTTTCTTTCAAACCTGTGACTTTTGATTTTCCTCCTTCGATTCCTTTCACATCAAAAGACTCTCCTTTGGGATTTGACAAGTTCATAGGAGGAAATCTCTTTGGTTTACGTACAAAACCTTCTACATTCTCCTCTCCACCTTCTTCTTCTTTTTCTTCTTCTTCTTACCTATTCTTGGCCGAAAATTCTTGCATTGTTGGCAAAGACGCTACTGCTACTTGAATCGACACCGCCACTATAGCTCTAAGCAACATCGCCGCTCCTCAAACCGACGTCGAGGACGGTGACGTTTGGGCAAACATCGCAAACGACGTTATGGCCTCCACTGATCCTCCTTCTGCTGCAAGTTCTTATTTTTTTTGTCATCTTCCACATCCCAAACTTACCTCTTGCACTAGTAAGTAGATCTGTCCCTTCTTGTCGAAGTGATTTGCATTGAATGTTCCATATGATCTTTGATCTCATAATCCAAGCGAGTTTTTTCAGATTTTCAAAAACTAGGAAGTCTTTTTCGATTTTTTTTTAACTTCAAATCCTTTGTTCTTCAACAAAAAGTCTTTGATAATCAAAGGAATGATCTTATTTTGTTTTTTCAAACTCCAAAACCCTTTGTTCTTCAACGAAAAAGTATTCAAAAAATCAGGAAAGATCATTTTTCGTTTTTTTTAGAACTCCAAAACCCTTGTTCTCCAACGAAAAAGTCTTTAAAAAAAAAAATTAAAACTGAGTCTGGTTCTTACCAAAGCTTTACTGAAGCTTTCCTTCTTTATATGTAGATCATGGTCTCTCCCGCTTTACTCGATCTTTTCGCCTCGTCTACTAATAAAAGCATCGCAAAGGTAACTTCTCAACCTTTTATTCGATGAACTTGAAGATATTGCCTTAGAGAATATAGGTTGGGTCATGGATACCTAGTATTTTTAAGAGATTTTCTCATATGTCTTCCTAACTTATGACTACAAGACTTCAAAGCTACCATGACAGTAGTTGCCATTTGAAAATTTTGAAAACCCCATCAAAAAGAGCCCATCATGTTAATCTCTTTCAATATTTTATCCCCTGATTTCTTTTTGGTTTTCCTTGTGCAGATTTTACTTCATTTCTTGACATGGCTGGACAATCTTCCTCAAGGTAAAGACATTTCCTTATAATTTCTCCAACCATCTTCATTATTCTCTTTTACCCTTGGCTCACTAATACTATTTTTCTGTGTTCCAATGTACTTGTCACACCCATTGACGAGCCAGACCGACGGTGGAATGGACCGAGGGACATAGACCCTCCATTTATACGTAAAAACATTTCATATACTCAATTTCGATAGGATATTTAATATCGATTTAATCATATTGATATATGTGGATTTGATATCACTACTATTTCACATTCATTACTATAAGAACTATGCATTATATCTTTTCAAGATGGCTCATAACTATACTTTAGTACAATATTTATACAAAACGACATTTCCATGCCCTTTCCAAATCATTTACAAAATATTTGTTAAAAAAAATTGAAAATATAATCTTCTTATGAAGATCTTTACATCTTTTGATTTCAATACAAAGTAGTCACATGATATCATGGAATGAAATTATGCATGGATAAGCATTTGCTATTGATGATGCTTTTTTTTTCAGGAGCGGGGTACATGGACGTGTGTGGGGTCGTTGAAATTTGGACCGGTTCTTTGAGTGGAGGCTGGGATGCGGGCTTTTGGATCGTACGGGCTGAGAGTATGACTGCTGCCAACCGATCTGCAAACTCTGTGTGGCTCTGCAAAAACAAAGAAGAAGGAAATTCGGCGGGCTTAGCCGGGTGGCCCTCCGATGCCCTAAGTCGGATTTCTTCCCCGAGGAAAATAGAGTTTGCTTAGGAAGGCGAGCCTGTCTAGGATGCGTGTCCCGGTATGAGTATCAGTAATGGCTTTAGTTTTTTGCGTACCTTTCACCGATGGGGTGACCTTGTATTTATAGTAGATGTTCTCTCAGTTGGATGGTAATTAGGATTCATTCCCATTGGATGAGATATTTCTTATTATAGTCCGTATCGGATTTGGTATAGGATATAGAAAGAGTAGTTTATTTGGGGTAATCTTCCTTCCTTATTGGGGGATCCGATTTGATGTTGATCTAATATTGTCTTTCTTTCCTTATTGGTGAGATTTGGCTGGACTTGCGGAATAATATATTATTAGGGACTGTTCTATTTTCTGTACTTGTGGGAGACTTCCCATAAGTGGCATTTGGGCCAAGCAGATTGGACCTCTCTTACGAAATTTGCCACTGAAAGTACGGAATCTTTGTCATAAAAACCCCGAGATACCTCGTTGGCCAAGCCTCTCCTTTGGATTCAACTAGTGGGCCTTCGTGTTTATTTGAGGGTTTGGTCTCTTTCTTGGGCTTGAATTGTGTGGGCTTGCGAGACCTTATTTTCAAACCCTGTCGGTTGCCCCAGCCACTTGTGTGTCACGATTGTGCGTGGAGCAAGAACATAACGTTTCGCATCGGGTGCAATTTCACGTGTGCGCTGGAAATTTGGATTAGTTAAGGGCTTGAGTCGCCAGTCATTTGTCTTGTGATAATGATGACTCTTCGGTTCCGCTTATTTCTTCCAATCCTTTCGGTTCCTTTTGTTTCTTTTCGCGGACATCCTCTGTCTTATTGTGCCATTGCTTTGGGACCTTTGTTGCCTTTAAGCGAGTTTGGACTTCTTCTCTCTTGGTCTTACATGCGAGCCTTTTTGTCGCGAGTATTTTCTGTTGTCTTTTTGGGTCCCGCTAGCGTCTTGGTTTTTTTTTTTTTAATTTCTTTTCGAGGGCGATAAGGCCCGAGTTGTTTAAGGTTGGCTGAATTTTGTTTTCATTATCAATTTCATCATGGGTCGGTCGTTCTTCCTCTCTGGCGTATCGATGGTGATTCTTCGGTTGTGATGGTTCACAAACGGCGGTGAAGGGTGTCTCAATAGTTTGGTCGGTGTTCGAGATGCTCCCTGTAACACCCCGAAATATACCCTAGTCGTTTTCGACATGTTTATGGTATTTTGTAAGCATAATTTGATTGTTTCTTGAGTTAAATGCTAACCACGGAAACGAGAGACCCGGAAAGTTACAAGACTTAAGGACAATTTTGTAATTGGTCCCAGGGGCTTAAGTCCTAATGTGAGATTTGAGGCCAAAATGAAATAAGGAAGGGTGTATTCATAAATAGAAGGAGTTATGGGGCCAAAAACAAATAAAGCAACAACCCAAAATGGGTTTTGAGAGACCCAAACAAGGCCCTAGAAAATCTGGACTAAGACAAAATTGGTCTCATTTGGAGGAGGGAACAAATCGTGAAGAGAGAAGAAAGAGAGGAGGAAGGAAGAGAGGAAGAGAAGCGAATCAAGCCCTGAGTATGAAACTAACTTTGGCTATGGATTCTAAGAGATTATGTATGAATTGTCATGCTTGGTTGGTTAGTAGTTTGTCCCCAAACATGGGGTTTTGCTAGGGTTTCATTTTAACCCAAAAATGATGGCAAGTAAGGTGGGTAAAACCCCATATGGCACATGAAGCTCATGAAATCCTCTCTTTGAGGATGAATTCATGTAGTTAATGAAAGGAAATTGAGTTAGGGTTTAGAACAAACCTAACAAATCTTATTAATTGGTTTGTATATGGGTCATAACCCATATTAAGTCAATTTTAGATTCATGAGAAAGAAGTTTGAAGAAAGATATGAAATTGAAAGATGAATTGAGTAGAAAAAAAAGATTCGATAACCGATTTGGAATGGTTTTGATGTGTTTAGTATAGAATTGATTTGAGTATCAAATATATGGAAAAAAGGGAGAAAAACACGATGCAGGCACTTTTCGGAGACTTGTACGGTACAATTTGAACTTATGCCCCGGTACAGCATAATATTCTGGTCATTTTTGGCGGCTGTCTGCCGTCTGAGTTAGACATGTCTTAAGTACAACCACATCCTGATTTTCCGGTTTTGACCGAGTTTTCATATTTTGGCCATAACTTCTCATTTCTTATCGATTTGAGTGATTCAAGTGGCTACGTAAAATAGACTTCCAAGGAAAACAAAACTTAAAAGTAGGCATTGCTAAATTCTGATCCTAAGTGGCCTAAAATTCACTCAAAAGTGGGACGTGCAAGCGAATTCTGGTTCTAGCTTTGAACATAGAGAAGTCGGGGATGTTTGGACTTAATTTGAGTTCGGTGCTCGAATTGGGTGATTCAGTTGGAATAGAACCCTTAGCACCTTAAATTTAAAAAGGAGTACAAAGATCCGGTGTCAAATATAGAGACAAAGCCTTTGGAAAATAAATATTTCAAACTGTTCCTCGATAAAATCGGTAAACCGACTAGTTGGCATGAAAATGCCATAACTTGAGTTTGGATGATCCGATTGGATTGATTCCAATTCCTAAAAAAAAATATTCATAGAGGGACTAGAATAGAATACATGAATGATGTGTGGATAGACATCATATCGTACAAGTATCCGAAATGCCATATGGAATAGGCATGAAACCTGAATATTATATGAAACATGAACATGAACATGAAAAACAATATGTCATGATCACAGAATGTGATTAAGATGGCTTATAAGTTATGAAAGATATATGATCATATGACTACCTAGGACCAAAGAATGAATGAGTGGACGTCCTGATTAGTGCTACGGCACTCTGTTTATGCTTGCCGGTACTCGACTAGTGCGATGGCACTCTACGATCGTGCTTTTGGCACATTAGTACCGGTACTCTGATTAGTGCGACAACACTCGTCGTGCTTGACACATTAGTACCGGTACTCTCACGATTAGTGCGGCGACACTCTCACGTCGTGCCAGCGCGTGGTGCCGGTGCTCTGTGCTACGGCACTCTGATGATGCCGGTACTCTTCTTTGGTGCTATGGCACCCAGTCTTGTATCATTGCAACCGGTGCCATCGTCTTTAGCGTCTACTCATTTCTTATAATTATTGGTGAGTAGTCAGACCAGGGCGTATGATAAGACAGACGAATAAGAGTAAAGATACGAGGCGTGTACGATACGTCACTGGCCAGTACCCTACGGTGCTCACACGTATGCGATAAGTTATGTAGTACCTAAGGGTACTCCTGTATTTGACAAGTCCTGTCTCTGAATAGGATTACGTGGTACCTCACGGGTACTCACGTCTCCCAGGACCCAGTTATGTAGTACCTTCGAGATGCTCACATCTGAATAAGTTATGTGGTACCTTCGGGTACTCGTATACAGGAATAAGTTATGTAGTACCTTCGGGTCACTCCTGTCTCACGATTGAGTTACGTAGTACACCCTCTGAGGTGCTCACAATATCTGAAGACAAGTTCTGTCACATGGCCCAGACCAACTCTGTCTCTGAATAAGTCCTGTAGTACCTCTGGTCACTCGATCTGATTCAAGTAGTACTAAGGGTACTCTTAATATCTGATTAAGTTATGTAGTACCTTGGATATCTGTATCGAATAAGTTATGTAGTACCTTGGCGGGTACTCACGTATCTGAATAAGTTATGGAGTACCTTCAGTGCTCCTGTCTCTGATGAGGTTAAGCTGGTACCTCTGGTACTCACAGTATACAGATAAGTTAGCATGTCACAGTATCCCGAATAACTCCACGTCTCTGAATAAAGTCTTGTAGTACCTCTTGGTGCTCACGATCGATGAGTTCGTAGTACCTAAGGGTACTCTTGTATCGATTAAGTTCGTGAGTACCCCTCACAGTACTCACATGTCCCGAATAAGTTTTGTAGTACCTCTGGGTACTCTTGTATCTGAATAGAGTCCGATGAGTACCTACGGTACTCATGTATCTAATAAGTCACGTATGCGAACAAGTCTGTAGTACCTACGGGTGCACTCATGTCGATAAGTTCCGTCACATGTATCCCGATTAAGTTATGTGGTACCCTGTGGTACTCTGTATTGGATTAAGTTAAATGCGCCTGCGATTAAAGTTTTTTTGTGACCACTATGGGTACTCTCGCATTTCATCAAGTTACAGTACCTAGGGGGTACTCACGTATCGATTAAATTACGTGGTACCTACGGGTACTCTGTAACGATTAAGGATTACACATGGTACCTCTGGTGCTCACAGTTTGATAAGTTCGTGAGCTGCGGGTACTCTCGTATCGGTAACATAGTATAAGTTACGCTAGTACTTAAGGGTACTCTTGTCTCAAATAACATAAGTATAAGTTACAGCTATTACCCACAGGTACTCTTGTAGCAGGTAAAATAAGTATATGCTCTAGACATGTATAAGATCGAAATACATGTCAAGTTCTGTAAGACCAGGTATAAGTTCCGTGGAATAAGTATATGCTCCGTAAGATCGGTATAAGTTAAAGTAAGATAAGTATATTCTCACGTAAGACATGTATAAGATCTGAAATACATGTCAAGTTACCGTAAGACAGTGTAAGGATTAAAATGAACCATTATAAGTTTTGTAGTACTTACAAGTATAACGTGTAAAAAAGAATAAGTTCTCTGATATCGTTATACGTTAAAGTAATTTGGCGTACCTACGGTGACCTCCGGAATAAGGGTAAACTCCGTAATATAAGGATAAGTTCTGCTCCTACGAAGTCTGAATGAATGTAGTGCATTATAAGTAAGTCTGCATAAGATAAGGATTACGTAACTCCCACGGGGAGTCCGGCGAAAATAAGTGCATTAAGTATAAGTTACCGCCAACTCCTACGAGGAGTCTGAATAAACATAAGTGCAATTAAGTATGGTTTTGAATAAGTATAAGTTACATGCTCCTCTGGGAGTCCGGAATAAACATAAAGTTTGTTATAAGCATAAGTTACGCATAAGAATAAGATCTGTAACTCTGGGGAGGTCCAGAATAGAGTAAGCTTTGTTATCGAGAAAAAGTACACGTATAAGTTCATAATATAAATACATAAAATTTATATTATCATTGTGTTTATGCATTAAATGTGTATATGCATAAGACACATGTTTCCCCACTAAGGCGTAAAGCAGCACCGAGGTTTTTAATCCGTGTAGGTACGAGAAGACATCCCGAGAAGACTTCCGCATACGGTAGGTCGACACGAGGAAGGAGTTCACTACATGTAGGTTCCGTGCTACGATTTGTAAATATAAAAAGTAAAGTTTTATGTATTTGTAAAAATGGGACTCGGAGTTATATGTATATAATATTTTGATTGTTATAGGATGTGGGCCATACCCACGGTACCCGATTGGCTTTTAAAAAAAAAAAAAAATCGGGTAAGAGTCCCGATCCTGAGTCTCACGTCCGAGGAAAAGCGGCGTGACACTCGGAATCCCCTCTTCCACAGACGGGTAAGGGAAAAGTGAGCGATTAAATACCACTGGGGGTCGGAATGCACACGAGATGCGTTGTTCGACTGCAACGATGGGACCTAGCAAGGTCGGTCCTTCATATGGGGCCCGTTTGCCGGGCGTTATCGACCTCCCTTTGGGCGTTGGTGTGGTCCCACGATGTTTGACCCTCTATGGTTTTACGTGCCTAGGATGGTGTGTTTCTTGAGTGGCAGCCGATAAACGGTCTTCGCCCTCTCGCACCCCTTCATAAAGGGTTTGCGACATTTCAATGTGTGTCCGCTCAACTAAGCCCGATAGTTGGGGTATTTTGGTTGGTCTTGGTTTCTTTAGGGACGGGGGCTCGGTGTCCCCAGCCTGCTTTCTTCTTTACCTTTGCTTGAAAGGGAGACATCGAGCTTTCTTTCCTTCCCTAAGCGTTAAAATTGCTCCCTCACAGTGATTCCGTCTTCCCCTCCTCCAGTAGAGGTATGGAAGGATGTTATTTCTTACGTCGGTGGCCGCGGTGGGAAGTATGATCCTCTCGACAAAGGGCGACACTGCAGGCGTGCGGTGTGGACTACCCCAGAGAATGCCGTGAGGTGTTCGTTACGTTTTACTAACACCGATGTGTAAGTCACCCAGCATCTACGATTACATCTTGTCTACATGCTTCTCGGGTGCTCGAATTGATCTCGGCGTTGAAGACTCTTGGCCGTAGCGTTGGCGTTAGGTAGTATCCTTCCCACGTCATATGCGGGTTGATCAAGTCGGATGTTCAGGCCCATCGAGTTAAGTCCACTCGATCCTACGCACGACCTTCACCTCCTTCCACTATAAAAGTTCCTCCCGTTGGGCCCTCTGCTGCTAAACCCACCAGGGGGGAACTGTTGGCCCAGTTGGAGGTGGTGTCTCGAAAACCCCGGAGTAGGAAACGAAAAACCTCACACTCTGTCGAGAAAGATAGGCCGGCTTTGGTCAAAGTTCCGAAGTTGGGGGCATCTTCATCTTCCCCGTCCTCTCTTATCCATAAATCAGGACGGATTATGGCTCCTATAGTTTTGAGCTCGCGATCCGTGAGATGTGCGGGGCGAGGATCCCTCGGGAGGCGTTGAGCTGACCGTTAGCGATCACACCCATTACCGTTTGGAACCCGCCACCGGAGAAGGTTAAGTCGTCTTCTCGAAGGGAGGAAGGCGAGGAGGAAAGATCGAGCCCGAGTTGGCGGAGAGCTGATTCTTTACTTCACAATCTGCAGAGCTGTGGCGATGTGGGTCTCGTATATTCTTAAGGATTACGATCTTTAAGAGGTCGGTTCTTGTGCCAGATTGATGAAGCTTTGACCCTATCTCTCTAGGGTCGCCTCCCGTAAGTTCCGTGTCATGTTGACTCCATTTGAGATGTGTTTGAGCTTGCGTTGGATGTTGATTCTATCTTTGGATGTCACGGTGGCTACTCATTTGAAGGGTTTGGCAAGAAAGGCCACAAAATAAAGCGAAGGTCATCTTCAAAGCAACTAGAACTTATAAGGCAAAGGGTGGCTTCCCTCACATCGGCGGTAGGATTGCGAGGTCAGTTACAACGTATAGCAGAAGCCGTGAAACTCGAGTTTGATATGAAACAATACCGCCGGCTCGTAATAGGGCCGAGGTAGGGAAGACGAGGCCCGAAATAGCTTGAGAGCGGCCGAAGGCGAGCTTTGGGAGGTTCGGGATGATTTGAGGGCTGCGTAGAATGACTTGATGGAGGCTAGGGATGGGCTGCAATCCGCCCGATTATGATCTTGGATGGTTAGGGACCGAACTCCTCCGCGTCCGAGCGAGCCGAGTGAGGAAGGCTGCGTGCGTCAGGCGATCTTCGTGATAAGACTAGGCTGTTGGGCGAGGCTCGTCGCGAGGCTAACGAGGCGGTCAGCTCGGTGGAATGCCTGAATAAGGAGTGTCGCGGGTTGCGTGGGGATCTTCATTAGCAAATAACTTTAGTGGCTCAGCGAGACGAAGTTATTGGAAGACTGAGAGCTGAGGCTTCTAATCAATGGGTTTCTAGGTGGCTCGCTTTTCAGAAGAAGGCTGTTACTGCCTATTCCGGCCTGGACTTCAACTTTGACCTTCCTAGTGACGAAGAGGATGAGTGGTCCTTCTCTGCTGATTATCACACGGAGGCCCAGGGAACTGTGAGGTCCGCTCCCTTCTTCACCGTCTGATTTCTCCTTCGACCTTCTTCCTTACTTGCCTAATGTCGACTTTTATACCTTTTTTTTTTTTTTTTTTGGGTGTGTTGTTGGGCCTGGGCCCCAAAATATATGTAGCCTTGTCTTTGATGAATACTCATTTTTGCACCTCATTTCTGTCGCCTCTACTTGTCTTCTTTTGGCCCATTCTTAATTTGAATCGCAGCCTAGCATGCATAGTGCAGATTAGATTACTGAGTTGAGATGTCTAGGCTGGCTGCATCGGTGATTGCATGGTGATTTGACTCAGCAAATTTGCATGGCTGTCTTCGGAGTGGGATTGAACTCGTCAAAGTGAACTCTTGAGCTCAGTCGATGACTTGCTTGAGTTGAGCTGACTCCTTAGGCTGCGTGGCTTTGTCTTTGAGTGGATGAACTACGTCAAAGTGAGCTCTTGAGTTTGTGTCCCGGTGAGTGCCGAAATTTGGATTGCTTCACTAGGCGCATGGCTGAGGTGAATGGTTTAATCGTCGATGGGAGGCTCTTCGGAGCTCGCCGTGGATGCAGAAATTTGAGCCCCCTTCTGAAATTGCATGGCTGAGGTGAATGGTTTAGCTCGTCAACGTGAGCTACTAGGTTCCGTCAGCTGAGTTGCCTAAGTTGAAATGACCCTTGGAAACTGCGTGGCTGTCTTGAGTGGATGAACCGTCTGAAGTGGGCCTCTTGAGGCTCGTCGGTGAGGTGCCATTTGAAGCCTTCCTAGGTACGCATGGCACGAGGTGAATGGTTTGGCTCGTCGATGGGGCTCTTAGACTCCGTCCCGGTGAGTGCCGGTTGAGCCTTCCCCAGTTTGTGGCACGAGGTGAATGGTTCCCAGCTCTTCAATGTGGAGCTCTTGGGCTCAGTCGGAATTTGAGTTAGAGTTGAGCCTTCCTAGAATTTGCATGGCCTATGTAGAATGGTTGAACTCGTCAATATGGGCTTATTAGTGAGCTCGTCTATATGGTGGTGTTGGGGCGGGAACCCGCCAGCGTGGGGCGGTGAGTGGAGCTCGTCTATATGAATTCTTGGAGGCTCGTGCATGCGTGATTCTGGAGCTCGTCTATGTGAATAGTTGGGTAGAGCTTGTCTATGTGAACTGCTGGGAAGAGCTCGTCTATGTGAATAGTTGAGCAGAGCTCGTCTATGTGAACTACTGGGAAGAGCTCGTCTATGTGAATGGTCGAATGCTTCGTCAGCGTGGTATTGGGCTCGAGCGTGGCCCCAGTGGCGATGTAGCTGAGCGTCGACTCTCGGGTAAGCGTGACTTGTCGGAGTAGAGCGAACTTCGTCAAAGTGGCTGGCTCAGGCTCCGGTATTTGTGGCGGTGGGATGCTGGTACGTCGACTCCTCCGGTAGCGTGACACGTGCGAGTAAACGAACTCGTCGAAGTGGTAACGGGCTTGGTATTGTGGCCAGTGGCGATGTAACTGGCGATCGACTCCTCGGGTAAAGCGTGACACGATGCGAGTAGGCGAGCCGTCAAAGTGGTTCTTCGGGCTGGTGGCCCTATGGCCAGTGGCGATGTAATATGGCCGATCACGACTCCTCGGGTAAGCGTGACTGTGCGATAGATGAACTTCGTCAAAGTGAGTTCTTCAGACTCGGATTATTGTGGCCAGAAGTGGCGATGTGGCGGTGGCCGAAGTAGCCCGGTGGCGATGTAGCTGAGTTGATATGACTCTCGGGTGGCGTGACTGTGCGGAAGTGGCGACCCGTCAAGTGAGGCTGGCGGGCTCCGAGGGCGACGTGGCCAGTGGCGATAACCTTTGTGTCGACTCCTCGGGTAAGCGACACGTGCATAATAGGCGAACTTCGTCAAAGTGGTTTCTTCCGGGCTCGGGCGTGTGGTAGTGGCGATGTGGCCAGATGGCGATGTAACTGGTGATCGACTCCTTAGGTAGCGCGACGTGCGAGGAGTGAGCGAACTTCGTCAAAGTGGTGGCAGACTCAGGCGTTGTGGCCAGTGGCGATGTAAGTAGAGTGGCGATGTAACTGGTGATCGACTCCTCGAGGTAAGCAGCGACGTGTAGAGTAGAACTCGTCAAGTGGTAGCCCGGATGACCTCGACCCGATTTTCTTGGAAGGTCACGAGCGTCTTTAATCTTTGATTTATGGAGAATTTGGAACGTTCGGGTGACTTTTTGAGTGCTTTGGCCTTCTTATAAATGGCGCTTCATTGCTATGGAGTTTACACTTTGTATATTCTGCTTCTTCGGGTGCGTCATTGAAATTTGGGCGAGATGAAGCGTCAACGTCGGTTGCTAGCCATGAGATCCACACGAAGATTCTAGTTTAGTTTTTGTTAAACTTACGCATTGGGGTTGTGTTTTCCTAGTCTCCCCTTTATGGGGTCATGTTATTCCTAACCGTGCTAGGGGAATGCATCTGAGGAAGGGAATGCATTTCTTGCGTCGCCTTCTTCATTTTACATTCTTCTTTCTCTTCCTTTCTCCTTTCTCCTTCTCATGCTTTTTCATCTTTTTTCCTATCTCTTTCTCCCATTTTTTGTTTTTACTTTAAACTCCTTCATCCCTTTCTTCTTCTCCTCTTTTCCACCTTTACGGTCTTCTCCCATTTCTTTTCCTCTTTTCTTCTGAGTTTTTTTTTTTTTTTTTTTGAGGCTGCTTATCTTTGAGTGCTTCGAGATGTGTCGATGACACCAGCGGTGTAACTGAATGTGTCCCGATTGGAATAAAGAGATTTTCCTTTTATGTCTATCAGTTTTTCTCCCATTCTATTGCATGTAATTTTACAGGCATTATATATACGAGTTGTTTCAACGCGTCTTAATAAAATGACCCGTGAACGGTTGAATCATTAATTGAAAATTGATAAATCTCCATTTAAGATTCTGAAACCCGAGTTCTGCGATAAAAACGTTTTAGATGTTTCGCATTCGGACATCTTTGTAAGTGCCCTCCACTCTCTCTGATTGGGAGTTCGTAATTGCACAGTCTGACGACTCAGGATAAATCTGGGCCTTCCGGTTGGGGCCCGATTTCCCGTGTCTTTGGATTCTTCCTTCTTGTGATAACTTTAAGACGAGATCACCGTATGTAGCTCCACAGGTTTGACTTTGGTTGCGTACCCGTCGTCTTCCTTTACCACACCACAGTAGTCTCATATGCGCCTTAGTACTTGCTCGCGTTTTCATCTAAAGATCAAAATTGGTGACCTACCGTCATTGTCTCCTTGCGCGCCAGCTTTCGATCCTTGGGGACTTTGTCAGATCCTAGACGAGCCTCTTTGCCCGATTACGAGCTACAAGGCGGGAATGGGGTTTCTCGGGTTCTTGATACGTGTCGATCTGTAGGCCCATAGCGCCCGAGGAGGTGATACCCACTTCCCTTTAAGATCTTCAATTTTATGATGCTGTCACGGCCTTAAGGAGATTCGATGGTGACTTGACTGTCCGTAGGTGTGGGGGGATGGATGTGGATGTGGTGTGTGAGCTCGGCCCACGAAATCTCTAAATTTAGTTGTGGTGCTTTCAGTTATCGACAGGGCTCTTGGGATCCCAGAACACGCATATGATGGCTCGCCATACAAAATTCTGCGTATCTTGTTCGGTGATTGTAGCGAAAACTCGGCCTCTGCCCATTTGGTGAAGTAATCTCTGCGTGATGATGAACTTACGTGGCCCTTCCCGGGGCAAAGGTCCCGATGTGTCGAACCGGGTGTTGGAAGGGCGGGGCTTGTGATTGATGTCAAGGGCTCTGATGGGAGGCGTGAGATCTTGGTGTGCTCCTGGAAAATCTTGCATTTTTTGACTAGGTCGGTTGCGTATTTGAGTGTGTAGACGATCGTATCCTTGTCTCAAGACCTTTCTGCCCGATTACTCGAGCTCAGATATGATTTCCACATATACCTTAGTGCTACCTCTCTTGCACGTGATGATGTTTTTCAGCGATGCATTTAAGGATAGGAGTGAAGAATCCTCAAGCATATAGGCTTCCGCACTTATGATTAAAGTGAACACAGCAGACCTCGTCCTTATTTAAATCGCTGCTTCTTTCGGTCGTCGGTGGGCGTCATCTATTATAATCGAGATGGGGTCCATCCAGCTCATTTCAGACTCGACACAGGCGACCTCCGCACGTCGCGAGGAATCAACAGGAGCTTTCTACGCCAGGTATTCGCGGGTGTCGATCGCGTGTCTTCTGTGAGGCTGTTGCTAACACGCGAGGCGTCGGCTTCGGGAGTTTTACGCTCTAGGGACGTAATACGACTGACGAGCAATTTTTAATAAATCTAAGTACCTTTTTGGAGATAGATCATCTCTCTTGTTTTTTGGCTTGTAGTATCTTCTATCATCTTCTTTACCAGGCCCGAGAATCCTTTATGGTTTCTATTTGGTCAACTTCGATGGATGGCGAGGTTGAGGCCCAATGACCTCATGCACCGGCCTGGTGTCCCGGAGGCTTGAAATGATCTGATGATGCTGACCTCTGTTATACGATCGAGGATCGGTTTGTCCCTCCACCGCCGCGAGCAGAACCATACAGGCTTCGGTGGGGAGATCGTTCATTATTTGGCATTCTCATTGGCTCTGTGATAATTCCGCCATTGAGTCGACTCTAGACTGCCGCACAATTAAATTTTGAAACATATCACGATCAACTGTTCATTAGACTCTGTGGCCCACTTCATCTGACCTTAGGGCTTGCAGTTTATGTTTTGCCCTTTAATTTGAATTCAATTGGAACCATGGTGCCGAACTGAGTAAGGATGGGAGTTTATTCTGAGTGCCCGAAACCAAAGATGTTTTCCATCTTTGGGTACTCACCTCACTCTCGAGCTCATTACTGATAGTGGCTGGATGTTTGTGCTGGCTCTTTGTCTGGCGAGAGTGACCTTTAGTTGAAATCGATACGGCGGGGTATAGGAGTGGAGTTCCCATCAGTGGGACTTACTAGAATGGGAGGAGAGGCACAAGTATCTTTTTCAAAGGCCCGAAAATGCTTCCTCACACTTCGTATCCGATGAAGAAAGGCCTTCTTCATAGCTTGGAAAGAAAGGCGGCATTCATCAGCACACCGGATCTGAATCGGCAAAATGGTATTATTCTGTCGGTATTTGAACTTCCTTTATGTGATGGCGAAGGCATGTGTTTAACCTTTCATCTTCCATGCAGTTTGCTGATTCCTAGGTGGTTGGCATTTTGTGATACCGGTGCAAGGCTGATACTCAGAAGGCACACTTGTTTGGGTTCAGGTTTATGTTGTAGTTTCTCAAGATGCAAGGCGGCGGACGGATTCAATTAATGGAGCCAGTTCAGGGGTGGATTTACTAGCATGTCAATATGTACACCTCCATAGTTGTGCCTGGTGGTTTACGAAACATGGAGTTACGACCTCACGTCCGTGTAGCTCAGCGTTTTCTGGATCAGAGGCGTTACCGTGTAATAGGTTCCACTGTTTGTGAGCAGTCCTTTCTTATTGCTGGTCCTCTTCAATGCGATTATATGGAAGAAGGCATCCATAAAGCCAGATTCATGTCGTGTCCCTACGATAAGTCGATTAAATTATGGCGGAGAGCCTGCTGGGCCGCTTTGTTGATGGTAGTGATGCGAGTCTCCGCTAGCGTTCAGTTTTGAGTACTATTGGCCCCAACCCTCAGGATGTTCTATCTGGTAACTCTGAAGTTGTTGACCTCGTTGATGGCTTTTTTGTCTTTAGGGCGTGACTCCTCTCTTTGCAGCCAGTTGAAGCCCCGAAGGATGGTGACGTTAAGCTGTGATGATCACTACGGATAAAGTTCCACTCTATCTTTTTGCTTCAGTGATGAAAACGTCCTGTTTGTTTTAAAGAAAAATGAGATAGAGGGTTTTGGTCTTGATAACCGGTCAGGACATGGCGAATCCACTCGTTGTAAATCAAACTCATCTGGGTTCAATGAGTTCTTGATGGCCAGATGGTGTTCACCTGTCATGCCAAACTCATCTGATATGTTATCCAGTAGTTTTTGTTTCATGGAAGGTGATAGCATTCTAACCACCAGTTGGTCTTTGAACCATTCGCTCCAGTTTACTGTTGAGAACATTCATCCATATGGTATCTTGGAGGATGACACTATTCATTGAGAGAAGGTACATGACTAACATGTGTCATGAGTAGATTCATCTGACGAAGAGAATCTTCTTTGTGGTCATCGTCTACTTCTTTGTGAGGTCTCTGGGTGGGTACCGATTGTATTAATTTACAGAAATTAATACCTTTCCAGAAGAACCCATGGAGATGGCGTTGTGGGTTCCAGTCTCTCATAAAATTACCATTTACTCCAGTGGCGAAGATGATGCTCGGTGAACTCAGATCTTATCAAATTCGGGACCGGTCATTGTTTGTTATTACCATATGACCAGAGTGGGTGATCTCGTAGTCATTAACTGCCCCTCGGATAAGTCAGAAAAATGTAGATTGGCGATGTGAGTGGCAAATGGTTGAGCCCTTTACTTGTATTCCAGTTACCTCCATTCACTTGCAATCTTCAGTAAATTGGGCCTTTAAGATCTTTGAGCTAGATTCCCTCATCTGTGATCTCTGAATTTTTGGATTTCACAGTTGTTGAGTGTTTGAGAGTGTAGTGTTCAGAGGTGGTGGATTCTTTGAAGACTGAACCAGTTACAAAAACTTGATTGGGCATGATTTCGATGGATATGTTCGGAGGTGTAATAGCAGTGTGTTGGTACTCATTTCTCCATCTTGGGGTTGTAGCATCAGGTGTCAAAGTGGGGTGTCATGAGTCTCTGAATTCATGGTGTTTAGATTGTCCTCTTATTCTCTTGAGTTGACTTTATTGGAGTTGTATGGAGGCCATTAGTTTTCTAGTGCCGCGAGGACACAGCCGTCTTTGAGAGGATTCTCAAGGGGTGACCCAGTGGTGAATAAGCGTGTTGTCTCTCGGGTGCGTGGTGGACTAGCAGAATCTCTGGGGTTTCCCGCATGCTTTGAGTCGTTCTGTTCTCTTTGAGTCAACTACACAGTCGCTTTGTGTCTCTTGGGACTTCGTCCTCTGTGTTTGTGGGCCGTCTTTCTTTGTGGATGGAGGAGCTCTGCTGTGGATCTGGGGACTCTCCACTTGGACAATGTGTTTCTGCGCACTGCTGAGCACCTGCGCGCCATGTTTGAGATTTGAGATGAAAAACATTAATCAACTGTTTGAATCCACTAAAGCGGTAGCCGACAGTGATGATTACCAATGATCTGTCTACCTTTAGGGCTAGACGTGAATGTACAGACATAAGACCTCGAGCTTTTGCTTTTGGAGCCACTGGCACGATGATAAGTGCGGATAATGCAGGATTTACCATGTGTCTGGCTGTAAGTGACGAATCACGATGGATGTCTCGAATGAGGAGATTGGCCGTGGTGGGAGTCTATTGAGCGATGCCCCGGGGTGGGGCCTTTTGAATTGATAGCGAGCTTTCACGCATTGCGGGATCACCGTACCCATCGCAGTTCCAGCTAGTTTTTTACTTAGTATTGAGATGATGACCGGGATCACAATTGCCATCAGACTCTTCAACTATTATTAGACTTGAATTTGGAAGGGGAAGTGGAGTACCTAAATTTAGTGTGAGGCGACTGGGTTGTTGTACCCAAAGTATCCATAATTATCAGGCGTCTCCTTTCTACCATCACCATTCACCAGGAGCTCTTCACGGGAGGCTCTTTGAACCACTCAGACCGTGATTGTTCACATAACCACCTTGCGAGGTTGAAACATTCTCTCTGGTTTCAGATGTGCTCTCAAAGATTGCTGTTTCCCCTCGAAGCTAAGTGAATCCGTGCCCCAGGCTTGGCTGGATTACCCTTTGAGGTTTATTACTTAGGAATCACGATATTAATGTTGTCTTGTGGAGAGACCTCTGTGACCTTCCTGGTTTTTGTTCACTTTCCCAGAGGTCGTAGTTCATCACAGTGATTAATATGTGGGTGATCAATTGAGTGAAAATGAGGTGCTTCCCCTCCTCTGGTGGCACACATTGTTTAACCTGGGTGGTATCTGCGTTGCCGTGGATCTTGCATCCTTGGAAGTTAGTGTTGCTCTGCTTGTGTTAGGTGTTGATACCATCGATGGCGAATCGATTATATTTATAAAGGAAGCTGTCGTTCCCCACAGACAGCGCCCATTGATGATGCTTTTTCAGCGGAGCCAGAACAGTATGGGATTATTTAAATTTTGGACCAGAGTTAACATAGTGAAATTTGGATGGGCTTTTTGGGATGTCCTGAAGTGAAGTATGGCTAATATGTACGATCTCAGCTCATTATTAACATCTCTCATAAAAAACAAGAGGGATGTGAGGCTTAGTGACATAACCGCTCCGTCTAAGTCGATTTCTTCTGGGAAAATAGGGAAGCTATAGGAAGCTGGATATTCTGGATCATGTAGTGCTAAGTATAGTGTGGCTTTGAGATTTTTTTGTGCCACACCGTCAGGTGACCTTATGTTATAATTGATCATATTCTACCAGTTGGATGGTAGTGGATTCATTCCGTGGATGGATATTTCTTAATGATAAGTGCCAGTTTGGTATCAGATCACAGAAAAAGTATGATTTATTTGGGTAATCTTCTTATATTGGGATCGTTGATGCTGATCTAATATTACTCTTTCCTTTCCTTATTGGTGAGATTTGGCTGGATTGAGATAATATATTATTAGGCATTTATTTGTGCTGGAGCTTCCATAGGCCTTCAGACCAGTGGTTGGACCTCTATACGAGCAGCCTGAAAGGCTGGAATCTTTGTGTAAAAGCAGATACTCTTGAGCCAGCCTACTCATGCAGATTAACTAATTGGGCCTTACGTGTTCTAGTGGGTGCTCTTTCTTGGGCTTGGAGTGTGGGCTTGCAGAGACCTTTTTTTAAACCCTATCCTTATACTCCGCACGGGATTTGGCCGGTGGCTATAGGCTCTGCGGTCTTGGGTTCTGTATTCTCCTCAATTTTCTTGGCGTGAAGCTGGCTGCTTCAACGTTTTCCTTCAATGGTTCTTTTGCATTTTCATTCTCATTTCAAACAATTATACACATATAAATATGCACAACAATTAACTTTGCCTGTATCATTAACATTAACATAGTTTCCAAACAACCTTTCATCATTCCTCATGTGATCAATTTGTAAATATACATTTACATTAGTTTAACACTACTTTCATTTTGTCTCAAATATAGAAATCTGATAATTCATCTTTCATGCTCCCTTGTGTTGTTTGTTAACATGCAGCTCAAATCACCTGATCACCTGATTATTAATCTATTTTTGTAAATGATCTAGCAAGAGCTTTAAATTATTGGATCAGCGGAATCCGCGGCGTAGTCATTGGGCTGTAAAATTGTATAGAACCATTAATAACTTCAGTACTATCATTTGGGCATAGGGCTAGTGTTATTTTAAATTTGAATTTTATTGTACATTCACCGTCTTTTACATCCTGTTGAACTCAGTTAGGTATGCCTGCTGTAATCATTTGATTCATAAATCACGCTACGCATTGATCCTTATTAGTATACTAATCTATCCCCTAACTCGAACATGATGGTTAACATTTTGTTGGGACATTATAATTAATAGTCATTTCTGTACCATTTCACATTTCCTGGCCACAATTACCCATTCTCAAACGGATTAAGTTTGCTATCGTGAATCCATCCATATTTACACTACATAATTCATTTATAAGTCAATTAACCAACGCCAGCAAATTCATTTATGGTTCAAATAGAAGCACATATGGAGGTCATTTGTCAAACATTATCAAATTAATTAGTTGAAATAAAACGCTCAGATTTCATAACATGTTTCGATTTGTTTGTGAACCAAACCTGAAACTGAAACTGAAGAAAGTACAGACAAACCAAGATTGTCAATTTTTGTCCTATTCCTTGTGTCTGATCTTAGCTCAAGTTTTATCATTACATTGTCATTACAAATACGTCCTGATTAGAAAACGAACATGAAAAATCGTCATGCATGCTGGTGTTTTTTTGGTGGGGTTAATTTCACCCAATACACCTTCACTTTCAAAATTTTACGGGAGCAGATAGGTCATATTTTACCCAACTTCCATCAAGAAAAATGATAGTTCTATGAGTCTATTTTCAGTAGAAATTGGAATTATCCAATTTGGAGCACCGAAACTCAAGATATATCATAAACAACTAGGACTACTCTATTTTTAAAACAGAACCAGAATTTGCCCAAAAATAGAACTTCACTTTGACGAATTTTTGGATCTAATGGGGGTCCAAATTTGAATACATTTATTCAAAAAATTTGTTTTCCTAGAAATTTGAATCATTCAATTTGGATGAGTGAAACTCAACTTATGGCCTAAATATCAAAACTGTGCCAAAACACCAAAACAGAACCAGAATTTGCCCGAAAATAGAACTTCACTTTGACAAATTTCTGGGTCCATTGGGGTCTAAATTTGAATATGCTTATTTCAAGAAAATTTGTTTTCCTAGAAGTTCAGTTTATTTAGAAATTTGAATCACTCAATTTGGATGAATAATGACCAAAACAAAAACATGTATTTTGGAAAATTTTTGTGACATTTCCACACAAACCCTGACATTTTCTTTATCTAAAGATTCTAAAGCAATCCTAATCAAAACAAAGAGGCCCAGCAGACTCTAACTCAAACATATATCTTTGAATTATGATTTTACCAGTCAAACACGATCAAAGAGGGAACTAGGAGAGTTCTAACAAGCGAATGGTGAATCCATACCCCGAACTTAGGCAAATATCCGCACCTTAATCTTTTTTAACCTCCTCTAAGCTTTCCTTCTTCCTTCCTCTTTAAGAACGTAGGGTCAAAGATGAAGCTACCACCCTTTCTCTCAGCAGTAGCCCTAACTTGGACTTCTTGAGCTGTCCTTTCACCTTTTCTTATCTTAACAACTTGAGCATAAAGTAGATCTCAACCATTGAAACAATCACAAAAATTTGATCTTCTTCTCTCCAAAACGTGAACCCATAAGCCCTAGCTCCCATTTTTCCCAAATGAGAAATTATCTCATTTCACTAGACCAAATTTGGTCTTATTCTCATCTTGTATAAGACCTTGGTTGGCCTTCCCCTTTTTGGTTTTTTTTTTTTTTTTCTTTCATTTTTTTGCATTAAACCCCTTCATTTCTATTTCATTTGCATAGCAACTTATCACCTTTATCCTTTGACATATACTACGTATTCATTTATGGCAACTGGTTCTCATTTGACATTTTATCAATTTTAACATGACTCTTGTATTAATTAGAACTAACTTTTAACTTGTATTTATACCATATCATTAACTACTAGGGCTTAATATGGATGCACTAATCACTGTCACGAATTCTCACTTTAAACCTCTATTTTTATCACTTAAAACCAATAAAATATCGAATAAAAAAAAAAATTATAATAGAAAATCTTTATCATAAAGTAAATAATAAAACAAAAGGCTATTTTGGCGTCTCTCTTCCTCTCTTGTTTGGAATTTGGGACTACTCGTACTGTGGAGATGTGGCTATTATGTCCAGCTTTTCCATTTCCTTTAGCGTTATATCAGGAGATACTTCTTGGAAAGAACTCAGGAACTATAAGCTCTACTTGACTGATCATGGCCTAAGGCATATGAGGTTAGATAACTGGGTAGGCAGGACTATCTCTATTTCAAGGACATTAGAATCCTTAAGTATTACCCAGATCATTAAAGCTTACCGGGTGAGGAAGTAACCCTTGATTTGGATTTGATGAAGTGCGCCTTGAGGTTTTGCTCTA
This sequence comes from Tetrastigma voinierianum, assembly GCA_016808115.1. Taxonomy (NCBI): domain Eukaryota; kingdom Viridiplantae; phylum Streptophyta; class Magnoliopsida; order Vitales; family Vitaceae; genus Tetrastigma; species Tetrastigma voinierianum. The sequence continues at coordinate 802,605 of JAEQBH010000656.1, read as the reverse complement.
AGGTTGATTCATTTATCTTCCCTTTGGTCCAGCAATCCATTACCTTGAGGACATTTCTATCTTTCTTGGATTACATGTTGAGAGGTTCAAGGCCATATGTATCCTGAATGTCCACCAACCCACTTCGCTTCCTCATGCCAGTTTCTTCCACTTCCCCCAAACTTCTTACTCATCCGCCATCACGAGTGGCGAACTTCTATTAAAGTGCCTTCACCACCATAGCGCATGGAATTCACAGTAGGTTCTTCTTTGTTGTTTGCCTTTTTCTAAATTCGGGTAAGCCTTCCATGGGATATCTTTCTACGGTGGGGGCTCTTTCCATTAGAGGCGGCTATGCTTTACAGGGTACCATTCTCTTGGCCTCCTTGTACCAATCCACTGCAGGCAAATATGTAGTGAGATATCTTACAGAGGAGTAGGATGGGCCCTTTGGTTCATAAAATATAATCTTTTTGCCTTTTTCAGCCAGGCTATCAAGTCTGAGCTCTTTTCTCCAGTGAGGATTTATATCTTTAACATACTTTCTTCTTTTTCATAACGGACCGTTCTTTGTCTCAAATGCTGCTTGAGGCTTTGACATTATTTCTATTGACGGCATCGGATATTTAGATTGCCACCACTACTTTGCTGGATTTAAATGATCATCAACATTTTGCGGCCTGGTTTGGCCCATGCTTGATCTGCGGGGCTGCGTGCTAGTTTTCCCCTCGGTTGTCTTCATCTTGCGAGTTTTCTTACCCTACTTGCCCTCCTTGCGACGACAATTCGGATTTACTCGGTTATCCTCATTCCCTTGTACCCTCGAGACCACCTCTTCCCATAGCATTATTAGAGCAAAGCAGGCCCCAATCACATGGGCTCTGCTATAGCTAAAGACCATTGTGCTGCTCGGATATAGAATCCTTCTCCGCCTAGTGGTTTGTTAGATTTGATGATCTTATCAACTCCTGCCCTTCTTCCTCAGGTACATGAAATTTTATTCATTGTTTCTTGCATACAGTTCTTTGACTTTCACCTCGACCTCTAACTTTGCCTTGTGCTATATAGGTTTTACTTCCTCTTCCTACAAGCCCATTGAAATTGAAGAAAAGGGTTGGGCAATCTAAGCCTCATGCTATTAAACTGGCTATAGTGAACAATACCCAATGTTTAAAAGCCGAGCCAGATGGTAGGCAGGAAAAGTTCAAAGTTTCACGGTTCGTGGATTGAGCCCGGCGGTCGAATCGTGGTTCGGCGCTGATCGCGTCATAAATAGATAATTAATATATTATTAAAAGTAAAAAAATAATTTTAAATAGTTTACTTGGTTCCCACATGATTATTCCTTCAATTTTGTTGGTTGTTCAGTTCAGCTCACGGTTCTATTTGGTTAAAAAACGGTTTTAACCTTTGAACTGGACCCGTTTTGAGGACGGTTCATAATCCAATCGGTCGGACCGGGTTCGGTCCGGTTTTAAAACATTGAGAATACCTCTTCTAAACTCAAGTGGAGATCTCATAGGATAACTTCCAAGCTTGAATTTTCTAACACACAAGACAATCCTATAGAGATTGAAGAAGCTGAAGAGGAAGAATCAATGCACAAGGAAGAAATAGTCTTTATTGACGAATCTAAAAAGCAAGGTAGTTCAACTGTCTTTAAGGGAGATCATTCCTTTAATGATCTTTCAGAATCGGAAGATGACCATTTTTCAGCTGGTCAAGGCTCCATTGGGCACACTCTTCCAACTCTTTTACTTTCCATTCTCGGTGAACAACTTTCGCTTTCCCTTCTATTTGTCCATTTTATTTTCCTTACCTTTGTCTTTCACAAGTCTCTCGCGGTTACCTTGCATCTTGAAGTAAGGCAGGTTCCTTCTTGGATATTTCCTTTTGGACCGGCCGCTCCTCATGTTGAGCCACCATCCGGACCTCTACTGGTGAATATAGTTGTTCGCTCCGCATAGTCCTCTTGAAACTAGACCTTCTCTCCCTATCCATTATCCAAAAAGATGCTTTTCATGTGGCTATGGAAATATTACACACCGTGCTCTTAAGGTATTTTTTTCCATTGAGCATATAGTAAAGGAGAATGCTCAAGTGATATCTGAGTTGGAGAAATTGAGGGAGAAAAAATGAGTATGAACTGATTAAAGTTGCTCTAAGGCTGAGCATCAGGAGAGGTGGAGGAAGTAAAAAAACGAATCATCATGCCCATGAAGAGTGAATCGGACTGTTGATTGCAGAAATGGAGCGAAAAAAGCCAAGTTATCTTCTTTGATACAACAAGGTGAGGTTTTTCTTGCTCAAGGCCTAAAGCACCAACAAAAGACCATTTCCTTGGGTGATTTTCTGTGCTAATATTTTTATGAGGAAGGCTTCCGTCTAACCTCGATTACGGTAGATTGATCTTCGCCAAGAATGGTTGGGGTTTTGAGAATCATTGAGATATTTTGATTTTTCCAAGATCTAATCTCCCACCATTTCAGACACGATTAATGAATTTGATATGACCCTTGACCTTATCATGCTAATTTATCTCTTTTTGCTAGGTTGCCAAAAGTAGACCATTGCTTAAGGACTGCTCTTGAGATACTTGATTTCTTGTACTTAGATTATTGATGGAAACTCACTAACATTGCATAGGTGCACTCACAAGCGTAACATTGCATTAGTGAACCAAGGTGGCACTAGGCTTACCTTCGGATGTGATGAACTTGTGTGTATTGCTTGCAGATTCACTGAACACTAGCACACGTGCAATTACAGCCATGACATTGCATTAGTGGACCAAGGTGACACTAGGCCTACATTTGGAAGTGTGCTTGCGTGTGAATGATGATGATATACTGCGTCTATCAGGTACTGCTTTGGAGAAATTGATGAAACAGTGGCTAAAATCATACTATTTATTTTTTAATATATATATTGATTGTTGTGTGTTGGGGAAGAATTTGCATGCTTGAGAACTGTGGCTAAGAAGTCTGGTTTTACTCAAAACTAGGATAAAAACATATGTTCTCTCTTCACTACGGCGAACAACAGTCTTTGCTGTGGCAAACAACATCTTCGCCTTGGTGAACCTGAGACTGGTATTTCAAGCAACTTTCTCTTCGCCGTGGCGAGCAATAGCCTTCGCCTTGGCAAACGTCTTCATCGCAGCGAATAACATCTTTTCCATGGCGAACCCATGAATGGTTTTACAATTATATCTCTCTTCGCCGTAGCTAGCAATAGCCTTCGTTGGCGAGCATCTGCAGCCTCTGACAAACAACACTAGCCGCCGTGGTTAACTTTCAAGCGGTACTCCTTCTTAGCTTGATTTTTTCCATTTACACCAGAGGAATAACCTATCACTTGGTGTAATGATGTAACAAGTCTACTTTTTCAAAGAAATCTTGCATATGAATGTGTAGTGGCTCTGAAGTCCCTTTCCTTTAATCGGTCGGCGCTGAGGGCTTCTTCAATCATAGAGTGATTATGATACCCTCTCATGAACTTGTCCAAGTGCTATGTTTGGGGAAATATGTGTATCCAGTGGCCTAGAGGCCTACCTTATTCACTCAGATATTTACGCTCTTATTTCCTTAATCTTGAGATAGTCAAGAAGTCTTCCTTGGGGAATCAGGAGAGAATCTTTGAGAAGTTTGTGTTTTTTAAGGTGAAGTGGCCAAAGGCAACCTTTACTACCTCAAATCCTATCTTGGAACTGCAATTCATATCTATTTCTCCAATGACCTTAATAATCTTGGGACTTATCAGAGTGAAAAAGGACACCCTTGGAGAAATTAATGTGCTAATGAATGTAATGGCCAAGAAGCCACTTTATCACTAAGCCATCCCATATTTCTCCAATCCTAAAGTGGTCATGGAACTTACTTTGTTTATTCATAAAACAATTGAGGGTATAACAAGCATGTCTTTTGAGAATGAGTTTGAGTAATGAGTGGCCAAAATAGCCTACTTTATCCACTCAGTAACTGGAATATTTTCCCTGCCTAAATGGTCAATGATACCTATTTTGCTTTTTACTCCCTCATTCCCTATCTTAATTTTTCTTGGTCGTATCTAGCATTTCCCACATTATGGGAAAGTATTTTTTAAGGTACTTTCCATTGATGAACCTTTTGTGGCTGCCATTAAACGATGGCCAATATGAGCATTTCCGGAACAATATTTGATGACCTTGAATGATCCCTCCTATTTTGGAGACCATTTCCCTAATTCTCTGTTTTTGTATAGATACGTGACACCACCTTCAAGCAGGCTCCCCTTCTTCAAAACTCTTTCTTAGAGCCCGGCTGTTGTAGGCTGGCCCTTCTTTTCTGGATCATGATGTGAAATTCAGGCATACAATCTTTTCCCATCCAGATACCTCGAGTTCCATCATCCACGGCCTCCCACTTTGTATTCTTGAGCATTGAGGGCCCATTGTGTCTGGATATACCCAGAGAGAATTCCACCTCATTGGGCTTGCTTGCATCTGTGTCCATATGTTAGAGAGTAAGGAACACCCTGAATCCTCTTTTAGAGTTCCATAGCCATGGGTCTCGAGATAAAATTTTTTGTGCCCCAATCCTGCAGGATTTGTCCTCTAAATCTTCTGAGATGTTTATCAATACCTTAATAAGCCCTTCACCATTTTCTTGGACATAAAAGGGAGTAAGATTTGATCAGTTAGATATATAGTCATTGGCAAAATAAGTCATCTCATCCCCAGTGAACATAGTGCCTTGGTTGATTGTAATGGATTGAGGAATTCCAAACCTATGAATGATATGTTCCTTGATGAACTGGATCACATCCTTCTGCTCTACCTTCTTTAAGGGTATTGCCTCCGCCCATTTAGTGAAGTAGTCTATAGCAACTAGGATGAAACTGTGCCCCTTTGATGAAGCTGGGTAGATTTTCCCCACGAATTAAGCCCATGGCCCATCCTGCGAGCCACAACTTCTGGTGAGAATAGGTTCACCAGAAGGTGAGTGTCTTTGTATGCCACCATACTTTTGACACTATTGGCAACCCTTGGAGTAATTAGTCTGATTACTTAGAATGATTGGCCAATAACTCATATCCTAATCAACCTTGCTTTTATCTTAGCAGTGAGCCAGGACCCCTTCGGGACTTGCCATCCACTTTCATCTTTGTCTTGGAAGGATGAAACGACGATAATCCACTCAAGTCCCTTTTAAGCACAGTTCGCCGCAGAGGCAGGAAATTTTACGATTGAGCTTTCACCCTATGGGGTGTTAGGATCTTCTAAATACTCTCTGGAAAAAAAAAAATTTGTACAGACTAGCTTAAAAGATAACAAATTTCATTGTAAAATAGATTGAAAATGAATTGAAGCAACAAAGCTTTAAAGTAATAAAATGCTTGGAAAGCATATCTAAAACTAAGTTAGGAATGCAGAAAGAACCTACGTGAACTTTATGAACAAATTAAGAAAATGTTAAAATGCTCTATTTTGAGTCTTGGTTGATAATTGATTTTTCTCGGTCTTTTGCTTTGAAGTTGAGTCTTCCTTTTATAGGTAATTAAGATAGCTGCTCAAGACCACATTCCTCGATGGCTGGTCCAAGTACCTAGAGTCTTGTTCTAAGTCATTTATACTAACATCTTCTCCAGTCATTATCCGTGTAATAACTACTCACGTTCTGCAGCTAATAAGTGAGCAAGTTGGAGAAAAAGCCTCCTCCACTTACTTTTGAGATAAAGTCTCCTCCACTTGCTTTTGAGATAAAGTCTCCTCCACTTTTTTTTGAGACAAAGTCTCACCATTCTGAGTTGGTCACTTTGACAAATTGAAAATTTTAAGCCATCCTTTAGACCTTTTTCGTAGGTGATTATCATGGACTTGGGTTTTATTGGACTGGGTTAGGCTCGGTTTGGGTTTGATATATCCATTTGGCCTATTCAACTACCCTTTGGACTGAGTAATTATTCAAATACCATTTGAGTACAAAAATTCATTTTTAGTGTAAAGTATAAACAATAAGAAATAATCTAAGAAAATATTTGAGAGCACTAAAAAGACGTTCAAAATATTATAAGTTTCAAAGATATTTCATATTTTGATTTTGTCAAATTTTTTACAACTATTTTATAAAACAAAAAACGGTTTGTTTCCTATATCTAGAAACAGAAGATCATGTTTAAAACAATTTTATGGTGTTTCGCTGACAATATTTATGCTGATGAACCCTAAATGTTTTCGACTTTCAAATATATTTTAGAAATAATTTTTAATATGTAGTATTTTATCTTTAAATGTTTGCTACATTTATATAATTATTTTTTAAAAATAAATAAATTATTCAAAGATGTTTTTTTAATGATTTTGAAAACTGATCTTTATAAAATAAATACTTGTTTAAAAACTAAAATATTTTTAACTTATTTTCATGGTTAGAAATAATTTTTACTATCAAATCTCATATGTAGAATGTTCTCTTTTTCTTTTTGAGAATAAAAAAATGTTTTAGAAAACCATTGCCTAGCATATCTTACAAGTTTTGTCTTTTGTTTGTTTTAACTTCTAAGAATAGAAAATTTGCCTATTTGGTACACGTTTTTTAAAACTGTTATTGTGAACTTTTTTGAAAATATAGAGAACACAATTTTGATATTTTTTAAAAATTGTTAATGTTATTTAAATTTAGTATTTTATGTGTTCCTTGTGTTTTTTCATAACAAAAAAAAACTAGGAACCAAACGTGTATTTCTTGTTTACTTGTTTGATATGAGTAATTTTAAAAATAGAAACCAAATGAGATTTTTTTTTATATATATATACAAAACTATTCTGCCAAATCTATGTAGGGTGCATTGTTACAAGGAAATGAAGAGGGAGAAATTGAATATAATTTTGTATTTAATGTTTTTGTGTTCTTTATGTTTTACTAAAACAAAAAAAATGGGAACAAAACTATTTTCCTTATTCTTTTTGTTTTTTAGAACAGGAAACAAAAAGACCAATTATGAAAATTATTTATAATTTATAATTAATTTTTATTTTTAATCATGACTATAATTATTTTTTAAAAAATAAGTTAAAAATGAAAATAGTAGATAATAATTAAAAGATTCTAGCTAACATGTTTTTTTTTTTAAATTTCTAAATGAAAGAAGCATTTGAAGGAACTTATTTATTCGTGAATTAAAACGGTCGCGGAGTGAAAGGAGGAAGAATGAGATTCCATTTATCTTACCTCATTCCATTCCCACCATATTTTATTTTGCTCCAGGAAAAAGAAGTAGCTATCCCTCTCTTGTTCCCAATTTTACCCTTGATGTTATTACATTCTAAGTTTGGACTGGGAAAAAGCATTGAAGAATGAAGAGTAAAAAGTTATTATAGCATAAAAAATAAAAAGAAAAAGTATTGAAAGGCTCAATCCTCCCCTTTCCTGACCGCAACTTCTTATACAGTAGTTGAATGCTTGACACTTTTGCCTCTAGATTCTTCCCACTGAAAACAAGAAAGCAATAAACTGCTTTAAAGTACTGCAATAAACAAAGTTCTTCTTTTCTTTTTCAATCAAAAGAAGCTCATCGAAACAAGATAATTCCCTCAAGAAAGAGAAAATCGACTCAATGGAATGGAAAGCTCTAACATACTTCATCATGCCTGTGAGATCATTTAAGCAGATGACAGTGCCGTGCACATCCTTCAAATGCTCTCTTCAATTCTTTGTATTTCGTCACTCTTTCAGATTCAAAATGGGACCTTCTACAGTTTGTTTCCACTGCTGGATGAACTGCAAACCCATGTAGAAGAGTCTTCCTTTAATGCATACGGCCAAACACTCCGAGAAATAGTTTCCTTTAGCATATGCCTTAGCTGAACTTGTGTAGCATCCTGCAAGAGAAAAACACTCCCCGGCTCTATATAGCGTAGTTTCCCCGCATTTTTCCTCCTAAATTCTACCTGCTCAGGTATTATGTTACAATATCAATGTCAATAAAATAATTTCAAAGTAAAACAATAATTTACAGTTACTACTTGTTGCTGCAGGATATGCCTTAATCTTCAGATAAGAGTCCCTGATATGAAAACTATGCATTCAAAGTGATATAGCCCTGTTAAAAGAAAATAGAAGATACCTGCTCTTTCATAGTTCTGCATTTCAAAAAAGCACTCGGCAGCATATTCAGCCTTGCCGATGGCTTCAAATATCTCAGCCGCCTCACTAAGGTAAGTTTTAGCTATTTGAAGGCTTGAACTTGATATACTTTTACCAAATGCTTGAAGATCAGCGGCCCTCGCAAACTTTTCATTGTACGTGTCCGCTGCTTTTTCAAAGCACATTCTAGCCATTGCATAGTTGCGTTCATAGAAGAGCTGCACGAGTATTAAAAACAATAATTGCTCAGAAAAAAGATATGAATAAAAGAAGACCTCACAATCAACTAAAATTCAATAGCAACAGCAGCAGCAGAGCTTGAATAGCAGTATCAATAACTAAAAGGAGGTGATAAATGGGAACTGCAGTAAATGTAATTAGATTTTTCAGTTTACCAGCAACAGGTGGTGCTAATAGAAAAGATAGACAAATAAAGTTGGCAATGGCAAAGAACAAAAATATTAAAAATCAAACCTTGAAACCCTGTGACCTCCACTCATCTTGTCTGCTTGCAACTTGCATTCCCCCCTGGGCAAGTAAATCATGCAGACATCTGACCTCAATGAGGGACAACTTTTCCCAGTATTCAAACATTGGTTTGGAAACTTCATCTATATTATCACAGATCCATAACCTTTGCCGCGTACGGGTTATTGCCACATATAATTGCTTCAGCTCAGAGCACAAGACATTGTGTTTTGCCTCATCAAAGTTTGGAAATGATGAAAGGGATTTACAATCAACCAAATCAATGTTATTCATAAACTGATATAATACTCTCCAATGGTTTTTGAAAGGGCATGACCCAAAGAAGTTATACAAGAAGACATCCTACAAAATGAGAACAATAAGAAGTCAAACAGCTGATCCAATGAACTTGAGATGACATCTACCACATGAAAGTTAGGCTTCATGCACATTCAACACAAATACTAAAATCATTAGGAAATACTATATGAATAGAACTGTATGAATTGTTACCATATGATACTGTCATGAAGGATTTAGAACAGTAGCACGAAATCATAGAAAATTAAACCGATGAAAGGACGGAAGCTAAGAATCTCAACTCTTTTTTCTCAAAAGAAATCATAAGAAATATAAACAAGCAAATTTATGGATTATAAATGAGATATAATTTACCCGAAACTCTAGGCCTTTGCCTCCCATATTGTCAGGACAAGGCTGCTTTCCAACATATTTAGAAATTTCCTCCTTAACAGAATCATTCCGCACTAATATAACCTGATCCGCTCCAAAACCAACATTCCCTTTTCCATCTCCAAAAATGGTTACTAATGCATCTCTGACATTCCCAGCTTCAATCAAAACTGGAGTCTGCCCATCTATAAGACTTGTCTCTGGGTTCAATACATCAATAGTTAAAGGGAAGAAATGGTAAATAAGGTCAATTACGCTTTGTGCTAAGTTCAGCACGCCAGCATGTGTGCGAAAATTCTGGCTCAAATGAAAAATTTTCGATATTTTTCCTTTGTCTTTCTTGTCAACGGTCGAATCAATTCTAGAGCCCAATAAAAATTCCTTGAAGAACAAATGGCGTATATATTGGAACCTAAAATGAACCCCCTTAGCAATAGTCTGTGCCGTGTCACCTGAGAAAACAAATCCTTCATCAATATTATTGCTGACATACTTGAAAAGAGATATCTGTCTCATGGTCAGGTCCTGCACTTCATCAATGTACACAAAATCAATTTGATCCCCTTCATATCCTTCATTTCTAGAGTAATGAAGATCCATTACCTGATCAGCCAAATCATATTCACCCTCCTTGGTCTTTTTCTTTTCATATTTCAGAAAAATATCATAGACTGTGTCCCTTTGCTCCCTGGTAAGAGTAGACACCCGACCCTCAGATAGTAGAAGATAGTCTTCACGCGAGAGTCTACCACCATGGGACTTTCCTGCTTCTAACCCACCTTTTATATGAGAAATAATCTCAGTAAAAACTGCAGAAGGGTCAAGATTCTTCATGAAATGGGGCCAGTAAGATGATAGGAATCTCTCATAATTAACCTCTCTTGATCTGATAAAGGATTGCAGGGCAACCTTTCTTGAAAGTTTATGTGCTTCAGGAAATCTTGAGAAGTATGAATTACCCACTGTTCCATCAAGCATCATTAAAAACTTGTGAAATGTAATGACAAGGGGGTATGACTTTGATGGGATATTAACAAACGAATCTGGAATATCCTTGAATTGCATTTCATCGATATAATCCAAATTTATTGAACTGCTTTCTGCCAAAAATTTCCCACCAGAAGTAAAGCTACAATTCCAAGAAAATACAGTTAGAAAACAGAAACATCCTTATTGTATTTAGAATACTAAACTATTTTCAAATAAAAGATTACTGATTACATGTCAAAATGAAGATAATGCAGTCTCACTTGCACATCAAACTTTTTTCCATCAGGAAGTATAGGAAAAGTATGAAGCTTAAACATAAAAATGAAAATTTATTTTTCCGTCTTCTCAACGGTACATCTATGCCTTTGCCTTTATAACATGCATGATACACAATCTAATAGTATAATTTTGAAAATGAAAAGGGACTGCTAGCACGCAACCAAGACTAGGTGCTTATATACAAACAATAAATAGTAGAAAGGTTGTTGATGTATAATAATTCTTCACTCACCTTTGGAAGTGAGATAACTGTTGTCTAATGGACCATAGAGTCTTGGACTAACTGTAACAAAAAGTTGGTGCAAGCATGCCTTCTTTGCATCTCCAGAGCATTCACCAATTTCATTTCTCTGGCTAGCATGCAAAGATGAATTTCCCTCAAAATTATATAACTCAACTGAAGCTATACGAGACAGTTGCTCTTTCTGGAACAGCTTCATAGTCAAAACTGTAGTTTTCCCGGTGCCAGACCTTCCAAGTATAAAAGTGCTTTTATTGAAGAGAACAATCTCCCTTTCTTGGTCACTTAATTCATAGGGAAGATCCAATTCTCCACCATCATGGCCAGAAATTAAGTGTTGCACCATATTACATGTCAAGGAGTAAAATTTCATAACTAAAAAGCTCTCACTCACAGTTGAGTGGCCACCTCTTCTGGCCAAACCGCTGACATTGGAATTTCTACCAGTTGCATTATGGCAAAGACTCTCGTATTGAACAATATCATTGGAAATTCTCCAACTCATTGGAATTTCAAATTTCCTGTGTTTAAAAAACAAGGTTAAAATTGAATCAATTTTCAATTGGTTAAAAAAATAACAAAGAAAACACTTACCCCTCCAAACATTTCTTCTCGCAACGACTGAGATAATCACGTAGTGTACGTTTGAAATATGCTGTCCAGGTGTTCAACCAGCTTTGGAATATCCTCCCAGGGTACTATATCCCAAACCTTAAGAACTTGGGTACAGTAGCTACCTTCCTTCACAACATCATTTGAGCAACGATGTACAGATATCCCACCTTGAATTTTTTCAAAATCATGGAAGAATTTTTACATGGGAGATCCATATTCCTCCTTTTAGGTCGCCAGCCAGTTGAAAGTCTCAGTAATAGGATGATGACCATATTCCGAGTCTGTGATGACTTCAAGTTATTGAATACTGTTCTAAAATTCTCACTGAAAATAACCTAGGTATGGATGGAAATAAGAAAACAAAGGATAAGATCTTGTAGGAATATGTGACAGGAGTTATTTATGCAAAACATACAGAAATGTTGTGCTAAAATGCAAGGTCAGGAAAGCAATGGTGCCTTAGAAAAGGCTTATTAGTGAAAGAAAAAATAAATAATTTAATAAAATCTAGATACTACACACCTTCCATCTTGCATTGTCGAACAGTGAACTATCCTTATCAAGCAAATCATCAAGTTGATTGCCCTGTCTGACCTTAACCATAGCATTGGCCAAATCACAATCTTCATCAGCATTTGAAAGACAATGTTGATCCTAGTTATCACAGACAATATCTTCCACACTGTTTCACCTATAACCAGGGTCCCCTTTCTGTGCCCCAGAATCCAAAGACAATGTCTGGAAAGGCAAAATGAAGTCATTTGCATCATAATATTAACAGTAGAAAGATTGGAAAGGGATTATTTAAAGAATACATTTGAAGCCTTACCTAGCTCTTGTCAAAGCAACATTAGTTATTTTAAGATCAGCCATCAACCCAACTGATCCAGAATTATTAGTTCGAACAGTTGATATCAGTATTATATCTTCTTCTCCACCCTGGAACCCATCAACTGTCTGTACCTTAATTGAAAACCTATCATTGTTCTCATACTTCTGACCGAGTTTTTCTTGAATTTCAAGTACTTGAGCAGTATATGGAGATAGTACACCAATTCTAAGCTCCTGTTTCATTCCATTTGTCCAAGCTGGATAGAGAACCAATTAAAAATATTAATACAAAATCAATCTAACAGAATATGGGAACCATGAAACATTCTTTCTGGGAATCATTTAGAAAAATTAGTGGCATAAACCAAAATATTGTATATAAAGAACCCTTGATTTTTAAAGAATGTATATAGAGAGGAGTATGCACTTTACTAAAGTTCTCTCACTTTATATTTGAAGAGCCAGAAGTGGAATTGATACAAAAAGGAAGAGGGACAATGGCCTTTCAGAAACAATTGCATGAGACTTTGCACCTCCTCTATGTTTTCAAGATACAGGATTGCGCATGATTTAATGTTATTCATAGAATAGAAGTTCCAATGGAAGAAACTAGAAAGCATCTGCAAATGGTCTGAGTTCGTAAATATAAATGGTTACACAGGAAGAAACTGACAAGTTGGAGACAAACATGAACCCCAAAGAAGAAAATCATGAAGGGCTCAAAAGAAAAAAAAAATACTATTAGTGTGGTTATGGTATCAAACTGAAGCAAATCAAGAAGTTTGAGAGTGTAAATTGAAACATCATGAGAAAGATAGTTCAGCGTGTAAATATCAGATATGGAGAACCCAAGAAGGTAAATTATATTTGCAGTGTATGACAAGGTGTATAGAAGTAAGGATGAAAAAAAAGCAGCAAGAAAATAAGGGTGGCAAAGAAATTGGTCTTTTTCATTTTTTTTCGTTCCATACAATTCAGAAATGAACTTATGGACAAATTTTCCTCAACATTTTGAATGTTCTGGTTTTCAGAAAACAGAGATCAGCATTCAAAGAAAAAATAGAAACGCAACATAAAATTGGCATACCTTGGTATAGATTCTGTACTATCTTCATCAAAACAGCTACCTCTACCATATTTTTTACACTGTGGCCAACTTCATCCACTTCCTCCCTTCCACAATGTATATTTATGAATGAATATGGTCTAAAAACTGGGCTGGTAAGATATTCTTTTCCATAGGCTTTACAATTAACATTTGGAGCATCCAACATTTGATTTGTATAAAAATTTGAGCATGGAAACAAACTGATTGCTGGATGCATTCGATACTGTAGAACGAGCAAGTGCTTTTCATGATCCAGTGAACTCAATCTTTCATATAAGCTTCGCCAGTAGCCAGCTTTATCACAAATCTATTGATAAATAGAAAACACTGAAGAGTTAGAAAACCATATCTTCAAAACAAACCTTGAGGGTAAAAGGGAAATTGCATTGAGGGAACTATGAGAATAATTTCAGCATTTCAATTAACATAAACACGATTGATATTTTATTATTAACTCACCTTGCTCTTAACTGTTGAGGGTAATTGGAACTTATCTCCAACCAGAATAGCAAGCTTTATACCCGGAAGTTGGAGTGGAATGGTTGACTCAGACTCTTTTAACTGAGCAGCTTCATCTATAACTAAAACGTCTAGGGGCTTTATATCCACCAAGTGTAGTTTATGGGAATCAGAAGCAGTGGAGAAAATAGAGGAAGCTGTTTGCAAACAACCTATTTACAATCTTTTTCATATTCTTGAAATTGAAGTTTATCCAGGGACATCCTAAGACTTTTAAGAATGTTAAGGCATATACTTCTGATGCCAATCAAAGTTGATGAAGCTACAAGAGACTTCGAAGAATCTGAATGCTTAACATTTTCTTTCCCTGCAAACAGGTTTTCTAGGTCATCAGACACCATATCGTCCTGATGCAACAAATATTCAAATGAACTGAGAAAGTCTAGCAGAGATAACATTGCTTGGAAGTTTTGTTCCAAGATAAAGCTTTTGGGTATATGGGTAGACAAGATAGTGACAACTTCTCTGAGATGCAAAGAAGTAGATGTGAACCGCTCTCGTGCCAACTGAAGATATGATTTGTTATCTCCCCTGCTGCCTTCCAATGTTTCAGACAATTCACATTCAGTGACACGGTCCTGGGAAACACCTTCTTGAAGGAAACCTATCATTGATTTGAAAGACTGCCTCCAACCATTTAGTGGCTCAAAGCACTTTAAAAGTCTTTTCTGTTAATGATGAGATCCTAAATATATCTCTTTCAACTCTGAACCAACTGAAGTGGTCAGTCACCAAAGAAGAGAAGATCTCCCAAGGAACGAATCGAAGAATCCTTTTGAGTGCCGGTTTCAAATGACTCTTTAAAATGCTTCATAACCTGAGATGCCACCTCCTTAACAGCAACAGCAGTAGGAGCACAAGTGAGAGTCCTTATGTTCGTTCCCAATAAAGAGCATAGCAATACACTAATAGTTCTAGTCTTCCCTGTTCCTGGTGGGCCACAGATAAGTTCCAGAGATGACTTGTGGCTGCAGTGAATTTTACGAAGACAAGCCGAAACCGCGACTATTTGAGACTTATTCAGCTTAGACACTAAGGTTGTGCCAAAGTTTTCAGCGCATACTCCACTGCTGCCCTCTGAACAGAGTTCACAACTTTCTTTAACCTGTAATTTACAATCAAATTTTGAGATTCCATGCAAAAGCAAACAAGTGAAAATTTTCTATAGCACATTCATATCGTATTGCTCACCATTGACTCTAGAAAAGAGAACTTCTTTGACAATGTTCAGATTCCCAGACATGTGTAATGCATTCCAAATTCTTTCATTAGTTGTCATATTCGTTAGGAAAAACACAAATGCCCATTTGTTCTTCCCATCTCCTTCTCTAGTCCCTTTGATACTTGACACAAAGCAAAACAGATGAGCCTTACTCCCTCAATCTGGCCCTCTTCAACTTCTGTGACCATCGCAAAAGCCCATGACTTCCTCTCCAAGTTTTGTACGTCAGAAAAAGTTTCCAGTTTAGAATCTGCAAAAATAACAAGATCGCCAGGAACTGTTCTGTAAGGATCCAAACAACGCCCAGCAAACCTATTCCTCCAGTAATCAACCCTGACATTGTATGGCAATTCTTCATCTGATTCGCCGTAAACACGGATAACTTCAGCAAAAGGGGCTCTGAAAATAAGCCCCAAACTTAAAGACAGTTCAGCCCGTGTTTCTTCCAGTAAAGTGTATAAACATGAAACATGCTCTGCTGATTGAAATGTATCAGAATCTTTTTCCACCTGAAAATCCAACGGAATTCAATTAAAAATAGTACAATTTTGCAGAGGAATTACACAATCATCTGCCAATAACGAATTTACAATTAATAAAATGACAATGGAAGGGAAAGCAAAGATTTAATCAGATTGAAGCACTGGTTTCAAGCTATCAGTTAATTCCAAGGCTTGAGGTTTTCGGTGATGGGTCTCCAGTTAATAGAATTAAAAACGGAATTGACATTTATACTCATAGTCTACATATATTCTCGACATGATAGGAGAGCAATTTTTTTTTATAAATTTTCTCTCCTTTCCGGGAAAATTATAAACGAAGAGTGAAGGTTTAGAAATGGGTTCGTGGTAGGACACAAGTTCAGGGACATGAGACTGATATCACCTGTTGGGACCTTCAAAAGTTTGAGGGGAGTAACATGGGAAAGCAAATATTACAGACCAAAATAAGATTTATTAAAAAAAAAAAAAAAAAAGATATGAGCACTATTTTGCACATCAATATATTACATTTTAAATTTAAATGATTTTAAAATGAAATCCTTTAATAAACAGTATTTATAATGAGGATACACGATGATTCTTTTTCATTAGAAGGTTTAAGAATCACTTAATTTTGAAAATATCAGTTTTTGCAAAGCTACATCAAATGGTTAAAACTGGGTCACATATTTATAAATATCATAAAATCAAAAGAATTAGAAGAATCATAATGGGAAACTTATTAATACATGAATTAAGATCAATGTTTTAAAAATCAGACCGAACATTGAATCGAAAAAGTTATCAATTAACTGTTCACTGGTCGAATCGGTTATTGAACGGTCGAACCAATGACCGTAATAAATATATAATTTATATTTTATTTAAATTAAAAAAAATAATTTTAAAATTATTATAATTAATAATATTATGATATTATTTATTTTATTTTATATAAATAAATTAGTGTGTTTTAAAATTTATTAAGAAAATATCTATAATGTTAAATATGAAAACATATTAAAAATAGAAGAAAATTTATTTATACAAATATGTATTAAGTAATACAATATATATGTGTTAAATATTTAAACATAAAAAAGGATGACATAGTGGTAGAATGCTCCTTCTATGAGTCCAGGATTGGGTCCCACATCCACATCGGAAAATAATATATTGATATTTGAAATGATTGAACCGCTTTTGATTCGACTAAATCAAGTATCCGAATCTTATCCAATATCGTACTCAATAAAAACGGTTCTAAGGTATGAATCGGTCCGATCGATCAATCCGATTCGATTTTTAAAACATTGATTGAAACTACCTTCCATGATGTCTATGAAAAGCATGGTTTAGGCCTCGACGGATCATAAGATTTAGGAACCTGTCCCTTCTTTTCTCAAACTTTTAATTCAAAATATATAATGATACGAAACTTATGGACTCAACTCTATCTATATTGATATAATATTCTTCACTTTGGATTAAAGTCTCATGTGGACTTAAGCTCTTATTGTTTTGTTTTTGAGCTTCTCCCACTTGTAGTATTTGGATATTGATATGATATTCTATTAATTAACTCATAACTCTCCCCCATCTCTAACCAATATTGGACATTGGGGGCATGCCAACAAATAATTCACATTGTGTTTCCATAAAATTAAAAAAATTATTTATTTATTTTATAACATATACGTTTGATTTTTTTTTATAAAGAAAAAGATAGGAAATTAAAAATTGAGAAGAAAAAAAAACTGAAATTGAATACAATAAAAATAGATTTCGTAGATGAATAATTTTATATATTATTTTAAATTCATTTTATTTATTCTATTTTTTACATAAAAATAGTTTAATATTACATATATTTTAATTACATTTGAATTTTTTATACTCACAAAACATAAGATTTTTGGCCTGGTTATAGGGAAAGAAAAAAAAAATTAAAGATAATGATTTTCTCATATATGGTTTCATAATGTAAAATATAAATATAAAAAAATATATATATAATCAGTAATTAATTTACATATTTTTAAATAAAATGAGTTTGGAAAAACATGTGCAAGTAATCTATTTAGTTTAAACTTATTTTCCATTTCCCTCTTTAACTTGTTTTCCTTCCACTTTTCCTCTTTAATTTTCTTTTCTTAGTATTTTCTCGGTTCCAAATTGACTCTTTGAGTATTCTTTTGCTTCTTTCACTTCGCTAAACTGAATATAGTTTAAGAAAAATATATATAAGAAAAAATAAGAGGAAAAAACAGACCTTGTTGGTGTAGAAATCTTGGTTACAAACATCTTCGAGAGACCAAGAGAAGACAACATCTATGAGATATCCTGTGACTGCCATATCTGAGTTTCTTCCTTCCATCTCTTGATTCCTTGTTTTATATATAAACCGATTCTCAAAAATGAAGCCTAGAAATCCTCAATCACAGACCTCTCATCTTCTTCTATCCCACTTGACTTTAACTCTTCTTCTTCTTCTTTAATTTATTTAATTTTTTCGCCCATAAAGCTAATAAATAAAATGGTTATATCAATTTACATTGTATACATGGTCAGGTCTAACTGATTTCTCATTATTTATTTGGATGATTGAAGTCTCTCTCTCTCTCTGTGAATCCCTTTTTAGGTCCGACCTAAAAGATGGTCGACTAGATCAACCTAATCTATTTTTAGTTACCTTAATTGTCGTTTTTTATGCCAAACGTGTATTAATTATGTGCCCTATTCCCAACGGGGGTTTTTGTATGGCTTATTTAAAAAATAATATTTAAAATATTGGGTTTCAAAAAATATTTTCAATTTTATAATACCTTTTGTTGACAGAAAGAGATAGTTGTACTGCGTAGCTAGCAAATCTATTTCTTCACTAAAGAGATTAACCATTTAGAAATTGTCTTTTCAAAAACTTATTTTTCATCGAAGCACATCGCTCTTTGAAAAGACGAATTTTCGATTTATTTCTTTAATTTTCGATTTAGTTCTTCAATATAAGAAATTTAGAAGCGTTTTTGAAAGACGGCTTCAATGCATTTAGAAATCTGTGTGCCTAACACTAAGGAGGTGAAGATTTCCTTCTAATCTTTCTTGATATGAATTTCTTGGGCTTTGAGGAGACGGGAACCGCTGGGGTGCTTGAAATTTGGTCTTCCTCTTCCTAGGTCAGTGGCAGCTCAAGAGAACTTTTGTCACACTTGTATGACTTTGATAACTAGGAAGAGGAAGACCGCCCACACCCAACTGCCTCCCACCTCTCAAAACCCAGAGAAATTCATATCAAGAAAGGTCGATGAGTGCTAAGATATCCTCAGTGTTAGGCCTTTTGAAAATATGATTTCTAAATGCATTGAAGAAATTGTCTTTTCAAAAGATAGACTTCTAATTTCTTAGATTGAAGAACTAAATTGAAAAGAAATTGTCTTTTCAAAAGACAATATTGAAGCTCGATCGAAGAAATCGTCTTTTGAAAAGACGATTTCTAAATGGATTGAAGTCCTCTTTAAAGATTGAAGAAACCGTTTCTTCAAAACACTATTTTCAATTATCCCTTTCCTAATCAGTAAAAACAATCGTAGAATTGAAAATATTTTTTTAAACACCGTATTTTAGATATAATTTTTTAAATAAACATTATATAGGAAAAACCCCAATCATTTGGATAATGTCGGCCTTAGACCAAAAGGCCTCCTAGGTTTAAATTGCTTGTACAAAGCGAAAAACTTTCCCCTTAGTCGTGGGATGTGACACTTGTTAATTAAATCCTAGTTTGGTATAAGGTACGGGAAAAATCGACTTTATCACATACGAAATAAGGAACTGTTTGGATTAGATTAATGGGTTACAACCAAGCACTTCCTTCCATGACAAAGAAGGCAATACAGGTGAAATTGCCATTGTGCGTTTTCCAGTAAAGCAGATAGAAAAGACAACAGATAGCTAGATAATAATGGCCGGCGCAGCGATCATGTGTGGAATGCAGCTATTTCGATGCCTTTTCCATTGAAGCAGATGGGGGCGTCGTACTTGCTGAAAAGCTTGTAGGAGGAGATAAGAGAAAGCACGACATAGCAAAGGACTGTAACGAAAGTGACGGAGATGGCTGCGGCGGTTTTCCGGCAGAAACTCCCAAAGGTGCCGCATGCATCACTCCATGTGACGGCGTCATCTCCGTTGTACGCTAAGTACACAACCTCAGATGACACTGCTCGGCGGCTGCATTATGCGTATGTCAACACCTGCATGCCATCCATCAATATTAATTCAAAATTAACTAGTACTGTTATTGTTTAAACTTAATTTCAACAAATAATAATGAAGAATCAAAAGAATAACGAAGACACACACACATTATTGTAACATGTGTTGAATAATCTTAAATTTAGGAACCTAATATTTCCGATGTTTTTTAGATAAAAATGTTATTTTCTATTTTAAATATTTACATTGTCTTTTAAAAAGGTTGGGTTATTTTTTTCTAAAGAATAAGGACATTTTTATGGAAATTAGGCCAAAAATTAATGGAGAGTGAAATTTCAAAAAATATGGTTTTCGAAAGGTTTTTTTAATCAAATCACCTTAAGAAGTATATACACTAACCCTAGGTATTATAAAATTCCAAATAATAAGTATTTATACTAACCCTTGGTATGATAAAATTCCAAAAACACCCTTATACACCTAACCTATCATTCATTCCCAATAAAAAAAAAGGCAAATGTTACCCTTTTACTGTATTTATACTAACTCTATGTATTGTAAAATTCTAAAAATACCCTTATACACTTGAACATATCATTGGTTTCCAATAAAAAAAGGGCACCACACCAAGCATCTGCCCCTTTTTCTTCGTAGATGTGTTTCATTCAATAAAAAGCCACATATTACAACAACAGAATGATTCATATTTGTTGTGTCATGATTTTAGAGTATGGTGTTGGGGGTGGTTTTTAGTTTATGTTTTACTGAACCTGATCAAGCAAGAAGAAAGTCCAAGCTCGGGACATTGTAGAGGGGCGAGGCATAGCTGTAAAGACTGCCGAAAGAAGGGAGTACCCGGCACAGATTCCATTAACATGCACAAGATACCTGCTCACCACACCAACCATGATCATCATCATGAAGAAAGCAAAAAGAAAAATAAAAAAGAAAAAATAAAATTGCTATTTTTTGCAAAAATTGCCCTGGCCAGGTCAAGATGGTTTTGATACAAAACTTTGTAAATGAACAGAAAGGAAAAAGAGGGTTTTACAATGGGAATTTTGAACTCTTTGGAGATGTTCTATTGGGTCTACACGGTTGTATGTGTTTGTTCCTACTTTGAACTAATATCCCTATGATTTGGGGAATGGGATTTATTTAAATTTAAAGGTATATATATGTATATAGTCAGTCTACTGGTTGTACTCAACAAATAAATTGACTAAACTAATCCAAATGTTGTGTTCGGTTAGAAGTACACTGAAAGAAAAAATATTAAAAATGATTTTATTATATTTGATTGTTTAATGAAAATTTAAAAAAAAATCATTTTGTAAATAAAATTGCTTTTGAAACTTATGTATTTTATATTATTCAATTTTTACAATAATGAGTTAAAATAAATAAAATAAGTATGAAGTACAAAATAAAAAGAAAACATATGTTTAAAATCAATTTTTATTTTCCTTTTTTTTGATCTGTTTTCTTTCTTAGCATTTTGGCTCAAAATTTTCAAGATTCAAACATAGTCAAAGAGATCAAGAAAAGTCTTTACTTCCTATTTTAAAAAAATGTTTTTGAAAACAGAGACATCATTTCTTTGAAAATTATTCTATTATTTGAATTTAGTGTTTTTTTTTTTATATTTTTCAAAACAAAAGGAAAAAACAAAGAAACAAAAAAAAGGTTGCTTGTTTTTCAGAACAAAAAGACAGTAAACATTCCCATATAAAACTCTTATAAGATCCAAAAAAGAAAAAAAGAGTGATCTGAATGAAATGAGCCAAAGCAGATCAAAGCAAACCCTCCATGGCCGAGTCATGCAAGCATCCAAACAGATGCCTAAACTGACGATATCATTTATAACAAATAATGGCATGAGACCCTTAGAGAAGGCTCCAGCTCCTGTACCTTTTCAGTAACTCAGAAGTCAATAAAAAATGGGAAAAAAGAAAAAGAAAAACTAAAAGAAGCAATCTGCAAAATCCAGTCATGATGAAGAAGATTACTACACACAGCAGGAAAATGGGAAGAAAAGTAGTATTTGAAGGTCTGAGGTCGGAGTAGGAGAGGGAGCCGAAGTCGTTGGTCTGAGAGCTTTTGAGCATCACGACAAGTGAAAGCGTGCAGAGCGCCACCGGAACCAGTCTGAGCAACGTCTCTGCAGTTCTCAGGGAGCTCTTATTCCCACCCTCATCTCCATCTCCACTCCCCAACTCCATTGGAGAGCTTGCTGTTGCAGACCCGTTCTCTCTCTTGTCCCCCATCATCTTCTTTTCTTCCTTCTCTCTCTCCTCTCTCTTTCTTTCTCTTTCTTCTTGCCTTTGCCAGAGTGGGCTTTTGCCACCCACTTTTGCAGCCATTAATAGTCGCTGGCGGATAATTTCCCAACCATTCGGTTATATAAAATTAAATGCTGACATCACTAGACATATCAAGTGGTGAATATTTTTCCCTAATTTTTCTTTTTTGAAGTAATCATAAAGGTGATAGCAGGATTTAAGAGAAAATTATGTTTGTCTCCTATAATATACAAATATTATAAAAATTAAAATCAAGTTTTTGTTTTACAATGTTCATTATCCTATTAAAAAAAATTATTAATTTTCAGGTCAAAATGTAATGTCTCCTATAATATACAAATATTATAAAAAATTGAAATCAAGTTTTTGTTTTACATGTTCAGTATCCTATCAGAAAAAATTATTAAATTTCAGGTCAAAATATAATGATTATCAAAAAATACCCCAAAATATCCTTATAGTACATTCAACCTCCTACAGTAATAGATTTTTTGTTCTTCTTCTTTCTTGGCTCTTCATTGATTTGCTTTCTCTTCCTTCCTTTTCTCCCCTTCATTTTCCTTCTATCTCTTTAACTCTCATAAAAGTGAGAGAAAATAATGGATTTTTTTTTGATAATATTAAATATATTAGTTTTATTTTTATATTTTCAATATTAAAATTTTAAATATAGTATATTACAATTTTTATTTTTAAACCGAAAGGAATGCCATCGAATTAAATTATTTTAATCAATTACTATCTATAATCGAATCGAACCGGTTTTATCGGTTGTATATTTCTAATTATCAGTTTAAGTTTTAATTTATTAAAACCGATCATAATCGGTCCGGTTACAATTTTATATTAAAAATTGAACTGAATAAACCGTGTACAACCTTACTAATTACCATAAGCTTTGTCATGGTAGTATCAAGTAGTACCCTAGTTCGTTATGATAGTACTCCCAGTATGTTATGGTAGTATAAAGTAGTACCCTTAGTTCATTATGGTAGTACTCTCGGTATATTACGATAGTACCATTATAAAGTTGATGGTAACTAGTGGCTTAAACTTGTTGGAACACATATTATTATGGTAGTACCACCATATTACAAACATATAAAAATATTGTACATATTGCTATGAGTTTGTTTTTGATTCCTACGTTATGGTAGTACCAGGTAGTACCTCTAGTTCGTTATGGTAGTACTTCCAGTATGTTATGGTAGTACCATTACCAAGTTGATGAAAATTTGTGACCTAAACTTGTTGTAACACATTATTATGATAGTACCGCCATATTACAAACTTATAAAAAGATCATACATATTGTTATGAGTTTGATATATTGTTATGAGTTTGTTTCTGGTTCCTACATTATAGTAGTACCAGGTAGTACCCTCAGTTCGTTATGGTAGTACTCTCAGTATATTATGATAGTACCATTACAAAGCTGATGATAACTAGTGGTTTAAACTTGTTGGTACACTTATTATTATGGTAGTACTACCATATTACAAACATATAAAAATATCGTACATATTGCTATGAGTTTGTTTTTGATTCCTATGTTATGGTAGTACTGGATAGTACCCCCAATTTGTTATGGTAGTACTCCCAGTATATTATGATAGTACCATTACAAAGCTGGTGGTAACTAGTGGCCTAAACTTGTTGGAACACATATTATTATGGTAGTACCACCATCTTAC
Organism: Tetrastigma voinierianum; assembly: GCA_016808115.1. Classification (NCBI taxonomy): domain Eukaryota; kingdom Viridiplantae; phylum Streptophyta; class Magnoliopsida; order Vitales; family Vitaceae; genus Tetrastigma; species Tetrastigma voinierianum. The sequence continues at coordinate 778,846 of JAEQBH010000656.1, read as the reverse complement.
AAACATATAAAAATATCGTACATATTGCTATGAGTTTGTTTCTGATTCCTACGTTATGGTTGAACCGGGTAGTACCCCCAGTTCGTTATGGAAATACTCCCAGTACGTTATGGTAGTACCATTACAAAACTTATAGTAATGATGTCATTGATTGTTGGAACACATATTATTATGGTAGTACCACCATATTACTAACATATAAAAATATCATTGATTGTACAACAACCACTACATTGTGGTAGTACCCTCAATAATGATGTCGAATGCAATAAAAAAGAATGAAAACTTATTATACAAGAAGAAAAATAACATAAAAGGTAGTTACATTTATGAAATTGAGGCACCATTACATAAAATGGTGGCATGAGTGTATTAAGCGCTATTATTATAACATACAATTTGAACTTCTGATTATCGAAAAATGAGATTACATCCCAAATATCAACTAAACAATCTCATTTGCAAGCTCGAATCCAAGTATATTCTTCATTACTTTTTTGTGTGATCAAGGTGGAACATGTCTTTAACGATGGTATTGCATTTGAGACTAAAATGAAAAACAATAGATTAATGAACCAATTCAACCAAGAAGTAATGCATGTAGTTTAAACACTTTTGATATATAACATACCGGGTCTATAACATATGTCAATATTGCCCCATTCCAATGCTCCATGTATTTGATGACAAATAAATTACAATCATTTCTATAAACAAAATGTAGAACAATTTTGGTGAAATAAGAAATGCAAATTTTGAACATTTAAAGTGGTGAAATAATGTAATGTATTATATAAATAATTAACATTATGATCAATTACAGTTTGTATGGGGTGTTTGCAAAAGCTATGCTAGTACTAGTTAATACCTCTAGTATTGATTGACATAATATAATGTACATGTAAAAACAATAACAATGTAATTTATAGTTTGGTAATAATTGTTTCTAATTTTTAATGGTAGTACCAATTATTACCCCCAATATGTTATGGTAATACCGCCAGTATGTTATGATAATACCCTACTATGTTATGCTGGTACCACTTATATGTTGTGGTAGTATAACTTCCAAATATGTAGTGGTAATACCTCTATCCGTTGCTACTTCCATCAGTAAGTTATGCTAGTATAGTAGTAGTAGTAGTATCGAGTAGTACATTATGTATAATACATTATATTTGGTATTTTTTTTTCAATTTGGACATTTTCTCATTATAGTAGTCCCTGGTGGTACCCTAGCATGTTATGGTGGTACCCCAGTATGTTACTTATTATGGTAGTACCGGGTAGTATCCCCAGCACGTTATGGTGGTACCCATAGTATGTCATGGTAGTACCAATGCAACAATGAATGCCAAATCAATTACAAAAATAACAAGTGTTTGTTAAGGTAGTATCGAGTAAGACAAACCTTACTTAAGCTAACTCACAATTTGACCAATGATTCATTGGGGGTAGTACCTGGTAGTACCCCAAGTACGATATAATGGTACGAACATTATATTATGGTTGTGGGTATTCATTCATAACACGATTATTGGTAAACCTATATACAGTAGTACCACCAGTAAGTTATGATGGTACCCCCAATATAGTATGGTAGTACCGGGTTGTACATTATATATAAACCCACTTACTCATACATAAAGTAGTCTCCCATGTTTTTTTATAAATCTTGCTAAACAAAGGTATCTCCTTTATATGAAAAAACAAACAAAGAACATCAAAACTACTAAAGGTAACTCCTTTATATGAAAAACCAAACAAAGAACACTAAACTAATAAAGATAACTATTTTATCTAAAAATCCGAACATAGAACATCCGAAAACTAATAAAGTTAACTCCTTTATTGACAAAAAATGAACAAAAAACACAAAAAAAAAAAAAAAATGCAAAACACGAATGTATATATAAAAATCAACTTGAAACATAAACTTAAGGCCATTTAATTTGAACAACTTCATTTCCTTTGCAACGTATGGATGGTTGCTTGCAAAACACAAGATAAATAAAACGAGGGGAGGGGAAACTTTAGCAAAATGAGAATGAGAGTTAAAGAGATGGAAGGAAGATAAAGGGGAGAAGAGGAAGGAAGGGAAAGCAAATCGGACAAGGGGAGAGGAAGAGCCAAGGAAGAAGAACAAGAAAAAAATTAAGTTTTTTTTTTACTTTTGTTATTGTAGGATGTACTTTAAGGGTATTTTGGGTATTATTTGGTAATCATTACATTTTGACTTGAAAATTAATAATTTTTTATGATAGGATAATGAACATTGTAAAACAAAAACTTGATTCCGATTTTTATAATATTTATGTATTGTAGGAGACAAACATAATTTTCCCAGGATTTAATATGTTCGAATCTGATTTGACATATTAAAGAACGGAAATAATCTATTGAAAAAATAATTAATATAATTTCTATAAAAAAAGAATTTGGTTTAGAAGAGACAAATTATAAAATTATTTACAAAACTAATATTTTACAAAAATAACTTTGAAAAATGTCACATTTAGGACAAAATACCCTTAAATAAATCTCCCATCTCTCATGGCCACTTTGTCCAATTCGGCACATTAAAACTAAATCTCAAGTGACATTTTTATTCAAAATAATGTCTTTTTGTAACTCTTTTTAGTGTTGGAGTTTAAATGAAATTGCTAGGTTAATTTGCTAGTATTTTGTGGATTCATCTCTTTCAAACTGTTATTTCAAAAATAAAAACAAAGGCTTGTAATATGATTGGAGGAACTCTCATGATAATTAGTTTTATTCCTCTTATGAAGATTGTCTATTATACCCGTAGATACATATCTAACTGATAAAATGAAAAAATTAAATGCTGAAAAATAAGTGTTGAAAAATTAAATGCTGAATTTAATAAGTATTGAATCAGATCAGAAAATCTGCTTACGTTACTAACAATCGAATTTACAAGATAACATACTGCTTGGATAACTATAAATGCCGAATAATCGAAAATTATGTATTTTACATATGTACTTTATTATCATTAAATTACATATTATCTAAAATAAATAGAGTTTCTAATAATATTTTATTTTTCACTACAATTATTAATTATTGTAAATAACATGTTTAAAAAATATTTATTCTAAAAATATTATCCAAAAAAAGACATAAATATGTTTAAAAAATAACCAATAGAATATAAACTTTTTAAAACTATCAAAACTAACCAAGAGATATTTGCAAAAAATTATATTATTTATAAGGGTTTTTTTGGTCCAATTTATTTTCATTTAAATTTTTTTTTGTTGACCATATTCTACATTCCATGTTAAGTAGGTCTTTACCTACTTATAATTTTCAACAATTTTTTATTTAAAATTTTCAATTAAGAGCTTCCTAAAATTTTGTTATCAAACATATTGAAAAATAAAAACCATTGAAATTTTTTATTTTTAATGGTTTGAACATTTTCAATAGTTTATCAGCGGGGCCTTAGTTTTAATAATTGTTATGTTCATAGAAATCACATTGATTTGTTAATTTGTAGTACTATCTAAATCCTTAACTTTGTAAATGTGAGACATATTGTTTGGGTTGAAAGTTATATAATGAAATGCAGTGACCTAGAAAATAAATTAGGAGTAAAACACCAGTTTTTTTTAGTGAGGGCAAAAATAAGACACAAGTCAGTTGGATGGTTCAATGGCAATTGACTATTACCTTGAATTGGAACACCAGTGTTGAAGTCCTAATACAAACTTAATTTTTTTCCGGAACGTTTTTATTGAGCCCTCTCTAAATTCGATGAAATAGACGAAAAGCACTTGGAGATAATTTTTTAGGACAAAAATAGTAATTTACTTTTAATGTATAAAGTTTATAGTACCACTATGAAATAATTAATGGAAATATATGTACCATATATGAAAAGGGTGGGAAAGCTCTCAGGGATATTTTTGAGGAGAGAAATGATATTTGTTGATGGTAATCAACTTCTAATGTATAAAATCTAGAGTTTTAGATGAAAATAATTTTTTTGAAAAAAAAATTATTAAAGTAGTTTGGAAATCAAACTAATGGTTAAAATAGGGCATAATACCGCTGTCATGGATAATGATAATTTGAAATATGAAATTCTCAAATATCGTTGTCCATGATAGAGACAATTAGACTTAAAACTGTCAAAAGCCGTTGTCATAGATAACGGTAATTAAGTTTTGTCAAATACCGTTATTCATGACAACGATAATTGAGCTTAAATATTGAAATTTATTATATTAAAACTGTAAAAAATTACTGTCATGGATAACGACATTTGACAATTTATGAATTCCAATTACCATTATTCATGACAGTAGTATTATGCACTATTTACATCTTTAATTCGATTTCTAAATTAATTTAATAATTTATTTTTTCAAAAAAATTATTTTCACCTAAAACTCTAAAATCTAAGGGCATAGTAGTAGATGTGAGAGAGTGGAAATATATGAGCCATACATGAAAAGGGTGGAAAGCTCTAGAAGATCTTTTTTGAGGTAAGCACTTTCAAAGATATTGTTGAGAAAAGAAATAGTATATATACTTGTGGATGTTAGTCAACTTTTATGTATAAATAAAAAGTTTATTATTTGTATGTGTGAGAGATTTTTATTATCAGCATTGTACTGAAAAATGAATTAGCACATGTTTGGATTAAATTAGATATTATTATGGTTGACGCTCCCGATAACATTCAACATAGTTAAAAAGTGATTTGTGAATATTAGTAAAATGAGAAAGTAGATTAAAAGGGACAAATCAAAAGAATTTATAAAGGCCAACCATTTATAAAAATAACCTTGAAAATGTCATTCTTTTATTCAAAAAAATGTCTCTAAAAGTATAAGATAAATTCTCATATGACAATTAAATTCATCTTGTTCATGGTCATTTTGCTACATTTTTCATTATATTATATCTTTAGGGGTATTTTTTATCAAAAGAATAATATTTGTAAAGTACTTTTTGAGAGGTCATTCATGTAATTATTTTTAAGAATTATCCTTTTAACTAAATATCTTGTCTTTTAAAATCACCCCGTCAATGGAATATAAGAATAATAAGTTTTAATTAAAATTAAATTTATGAAACACAATTGCATGTATAAGGTAAAGGCAAACATGCTTAATGCATGTATCTTAAAATAAGAAATAGATTTGAAAAAAAGAAAGTAATTGGTTTAAAATTCAATAAAATGGGGGTGAGTCAAACAAGGTTTTGATAGCTATATATACTGAAAGAGATTGTCATAAAATAGGGTTGAATGAAGAATTAAATGATACTAAAAGTGAATCCACACATTTCCATGAAGGTAACAACACCACCTCTCCTCAATCTCTACGCCTTGATACGTTGGAGAAAGAGAGGAGTCTTTATCTCCTTTGCTATTAAATAAGTTATTGGTGGAGTAGGTGCTTGGCATTCAATGTCATCAATCCATCCCACCCATTCCCAAGGAACCTTTATAACTCTTTCTCTCTCACTCTCTCTCTTTCTCTCTCTCTACATACCAAGTTTTGGGAGCCATCATGAATTCATGGTCTCCCTCCCTCTCTCTCTCTCTCTCTCTCTCTCTCCTTCTACCTCTCCCTCTCCAGCCAAGTTTGGGAAGCCCATCATGGATTCATGGGTAACTTCACTTAGATGGGCTTTCAGTACTAAGAAATAAATGACATAATGATTTTTTTTTGTCCCAAGTAGAGGGAAGAAAATTCCAACAAGGGACTGTTTCTTGTAACCAGTGCCATGATAACGTTGAACAATGGTATTTAATTTGCTAGGGCTTGAATGGTTGTATTTGTACGTACGATCATACGTGTGTAATAAATGACATGGTACATGGGTTGTCTCACTATTTTTTCATCATTTGTCCGAATTACAATTTTTTATTGACATTATTTGAAATACATATTTATGTTATAAAAACTAAAATGTTTTCAATAGTAGTTTTTATCCATGTAGCTTGGATCTTATTTTGTTTTGTTTCTAATTAATGTTAGGAGACACTTGTTCCTACTCTCACTTTTGGTGCCTTTTTCTTTTTATGTTTTTTAAAACTCATATGGGATTTATAAATAATCTTGCAATCTCGTATTGAATTATTAGGTAAATGTTAGGTTTTTTTTTTATAGTACATATCTTCGTACTAAGGGCTCGATTGGGGCTGTTTCAAAAATCATAATTGATGAAGATTTAAAAGTTCAAGTAAAAAGTCTTTGATAGGATCATGATGTAGTTTAGACTAAGGAAATTCTGTAGTATAAAGATTAGAGTTGGGAATTTGAGCTCAACCTAATGGACTAATCAGACCAATTCGAAATTAGGGTTTGATAGAACTCTAAATTTATTGACATAAAAAAATCGAATTAAATTTGACTAGGCCCAATTGACTCGTTGGGTCAATCAATATCGGGTCGGGTTGATCCGTTTTGTTTAGGCTAGCCCGGTTGCTTTCCTTAGAGGAGGCATCGCCTTACTTTCTTTCGGCTAAATACGAGATGGCAGCCAGAAGCCCAGTAAAGACCATGTTTGAGTGGCGGGACGGAGGGGATTAGGCTAATTTTATGACAAATTAAGTGAGTCTACGGTGGTAGATCTTGGGAGGCCCGGTTAAGCGGGGACAAAATTAGTGAGGTGAGTTATTTTTATGCGCGGTTTTAACCACCTGAATCAGGTGGGTCTCGTGATTAAGCGGGAATGGCTCTTTTTATGGTTTTACAAAAATAATTAATGTAACTAAAATTTAAACAAAAAATTTATTAACTAATATATTATCAAATAACTAATAATAAATACATGAAATAAAAAAAAATAAGCTTAATATATATTATATATGATATAATATATTATAAAATATAAATTTAACAATATAAATTAGAATACCATATTATCAAAATATAATATGAATTTTATAAATTATTTATTAAAAACATTATAATAATAATTATTATGTATATTAAAGTATAAAAATAAAATAATAAAAAATTATTTTAAAATTTAATCGGGCGGGGCTTGTTATTATTATTTTGGATAATGGTTCATATACACTTTCATTCGAATTTAGATTTATACGACCATTTCCTAACTTTCGAGATTTTCGTAAAAATCTAGATCCACAGAATCAACGACCAGACTTATCACCTAGAAAATCGGAAGAATTTCAAAGCATCTCATAATTCAGCGAAACTTTTACGGGTCACTAGATTTGCGAGGCAGATTAGCAGTAGCGATTCGTTTCATCATCAGAGATCTGGCGAAGAGAATTTTCCCGAACTTTGAGCCGCATGGCGATTTCGGCTATTTTTATTCGCGTTTTGCCGTTTTGAAACCTAATTTTTTGGGTTTTCTGATAACAATACTGAACCGTGTCGGTTGAGAAAATAAACTCAAACCTATTAAAAAACCAGATTAAAATTAATTAAACAGTGTCGTAGAATGAAATTTGGGCGAGAATCCAAAATAATCTGTCCCGTTGCCATCCCTACTCACTACCTAATGTTAAAAAACAAACAACTTAATACTCAATGCTATTTAATTTTCTTTAGTATTAAACCCAAAAAGAAATTACATTCGGCATTAAGTAAAAAAACAAACAAATTGGCGTCAGGGTATGTACGAAGCGTGGATAAAGTCCGTAATTTTTGTCTGGTATGCCAAGCGCGGGACCGGTATTAAATTTAATAAGGTCTGAGTCAGGCCAGTTAATTAGGTCAGAAGTACAAAAAATTATTCATAGCAATCACTTAGCGTACCAAACATGGCCTAAGGGTTCGTGTAGTGTTGGAAGATTCCAATCTTCTGAACAATACACAGAAGTCGGAGGGACTGTGGCGGAGCTGGCTTCTCCTTAAACCTTTACAAAACCATCAAACCTCTCTTCCTATCTCCTCAATGCATCTTCCATTTCCACAATTCTTTGCTCTAATGGTCTCCTCCTCTCTGTATGTCTTCTTTTATACTTGCTCTATTATGACGCATTCAGTATAGCTTTTTTTTCTTTTCTTGTATTTTCGTTCTTATATGTCAGATTAATTTCCATGCTCATTTTTTCCGGCAGATGGATGGCTTTGTTTGCCCTCATTTGGAGTCAACTGAGCTATTATAAAGGACAAAGACATCATTAGGTTTGTTTCAAAGTGTTCTATTCCATTTGATGGATTCTTATTTGTGTGAAAATAAAACGTAATGTGCGTGGTTTATTTTTAATTTTGTGTTAGTGTGAAAAGAAAAGGTGGGCAATCAAGCCCTAATTTCCTTTTGCAAATCTCCGTTTCTTCATCCATAAAATCTGAGAAGATTAATATAAAGAAATACAAAAAATAAAATATGGGATTCATCCTCAACAGATTGTTGACTGTTGTTCTTGTTTTTTAGAGATCGAAGGAGTTTGAATGGAAGTGCCCCAGTGAGGTTTTGCGGTTTAAAAATAGTACCAGGTTTCGATTGTACGGCCTCAGACCTTCTGTGTGAAGAGGATAACATCAGCATCTTTTATGATGCTGATTACGGCGCTGGGGTGAAGGCATTTGAGACTGCATGGCATCATCAAAATCATTGAAGTCATAATCAAGACAGAAGCTTTAATGGGGAAGAGTTTTTTCCTTGGGTTCCCAGTTCAAAGTGATGAGTGTTTGGTTGTGATGATTGAGAAGTGTAAGATGTATGCAAGTTTTCATATATAAACATATAAGACATGCATTCAGTATATATGGGTCGAAGGTCATTAGCCTTAGTGCGAATAAACTGCGATGGATGCCCAGCGTCTGTTGACTACGAGCCTTTGTGCACGTTCCTTAGTTCTCGCATTGTAGAGAATAGCCACAACGTGCTATCCCCAATCAATCCATGAACCTACGTTCATGGGGCAACGATGGTGATTTCCCAAGAGAGAGTTCTAGTGAGAGAGAGTGATCGGAGGAGGAACCGTACGTTCTATTGTGTTGGATAATACTCTATATGATAAGGGCTTTTTTAGCCTAGAGTGAGACTCATCCCATTATAGCAGGCGACAAAGTTATAGTCACATTTGAATAAGGGACTTATCCCTATCCCATCAAACGGGTATTCAAATATGAATTAACCTTTTGTCCATAATGGGCGGATATGAATTGGGCCAAAGCTCAGCCTAAAAGTCTAACAGCTCCTACTCGCCCACAATGGGCATAACATCTCAATTAACTCACTTACTCATCTCTTCATACAGGAAATGGGCCGTGTGACATTGCGAGAAGAAACGAACAACAACGGGAGTATAATTATTAAGTCACCACCAAGACTAACAAAAATACATCACCCAAAGGCTACTCGCATATGTCACAGATAATTTTATACGACACCAGTTAAGTATTTTCAATCCTAAAGTAATGAAGCGATACTCGATCCTCTGATATATAAGTGTTTATCAGCAAAATCAAATCACGAAATCGACATAAATGCTAGTGACTTACAAACACATGACGGGGTGTATTAGTAAATTAATCTTCCTGGGAACTCATGTTATTCAATTAAACACCGATTGCTTCCTAGACATGTCCCATGTGGCTGTATCAATCATAGCCCTTAGAAAGCATACTAAAGTAGCAACATCAAACATCCTCTTCATGGTAGGCCTTAGGATGGGAATTATCCATAGATCTTAATTGGCTCTGCAGTGGTGGATAAGGAATTATCGACACTCCCACTGTCGTCGGCATTAAGCACATACGATGTAGTATGTATGTTATGGTGTAGCTCATATAAATGAGCATCATCGCTGTAAATTTATACCCATACGGATGAATGTCTAGTCACACGAAGTGCCCCGACTTCACACCTAACTTCCTCGAGGCTTCAGGTGTGGAAATAATTCTATGAACGATTCTCAAAAGATCTCATCTAAGTCATGACTAAGGCGACTATCAAGTGGAAATCTTAGATCGCTTCCAAGGCGCCATAAGTTCTTTAAGTTTCATCTACTAGCTACTAAAGCGCTAAAAGTAGATACCTGTGTGAGTAGGTAGATTCTTGTCTGTTGACATGTACTAAGAATATGCGCACAAGAATAATTATTTTGAGAGTAAAACACAATAGAACTAAATAATCAATTATTATTAATAATAATGTCAAATACAATATGAGTTGTCTACATCCCTCTATGATCCCATACCTGACATGAGAGCCAGTATATCTCTACGCCGATGAAACTATAAGTGATCGTCTGACCACCATGCTTCCAGTAAAAATGTGTTTCATGACCACCTCACTCTGCTCGACCATATCTCTAATGAAATGGGACTTGATTTCAATGTGCTTAGACTTCCTGTGATACTTAGGATCCTTTGCATGCGCCCGGGCGCGTCTTATCGAATATAATGTTCACGAGGCCGCCTCCTCGAATGGGTTGCTTAATGCCCTGGCGGTGCAGAATCTCTTCAACCAGATATCTTCTTGCACAGTTGATGCACATGTCACATGCTACGACTCGTCGTAGATAAGGCGACCACAGTGCGCTTCTTCTTTGCACGAGATGCAACACCACCTCGAGATGAGCATATAACCGTGTGGATTTGTGCTCATCTCTATCACCGGCCTAATCAACATCACTGTATCCCTTCAGCCTCAAGTCACCCCTATGGAAACACAAGGCAAAGTCTGTTGTCCCTCGAAGGTATCGAAAGATCCTCTTATTTGGCACTTGTCTGCAGGTCTGGGTTATACATTAACGACTCACCATCTTAGTATAAAGCATAATAATAAAATTGCAATAATGGTTCAAGGGAAGCCACAAATTCTCTGATCTCGGATGTGTAGCAGTTTACTGTGGATTTGTCTCTCTCGAAATCTAGTTAGCAAAGAATTTTGTGGTCGAGACAATGGATTTAGTAGTTCTTTGGTGGATGGATTATTCGATAACCAGGGTGAATTTACGAGAATCTTGAGAGTTAGAAAATAACTCAAGTTAAGTTCATTTAAAATAAATTGAACTTAAACTAGGACGAAAATAAATTGTTTCGGGGTAGGAATGGATCCGAGCGAGGATCGTGTGACACGTGGCACCATGAGAGCCACTTATCCAACTTAACTTAAATTAAGTTAGAACAAAAAGAAAGAGAAGGGGGAGAAAAAGGGAGAAACGGACAAAGAGAGGAGTGAAACAGAGAGAGAAAGGAGAGAAGAGAGAGAGAGGAGAGAGAAGTTATATCTTCTCTACGATCCTATGGGACCAGGTAGTTGGTTTTAAATGGACAGGCCCAAAGTTGGAGTGCTCGGAGGGGGCTGCGGCATTAGACACTTAGGAGATTCAAAGTTTCTCAGGTTCGTGGGAGGCATGAAGTCGAAAGCTTTGGGTTTAGGAAGTGTCCGTGGGACTTCCTCGGCTCATGCTCTCAGAAAGTGGGAATTCTTCTATTTTGGTTTATTTTCCATTCTAGGGGCTGTTTGGTTGAGTTTTAATGCCCTAAGGGGCTGTTTGGCCCTTTTTGCCCTAAGGGGCTTTTTGACAAATTAATGGGTTATGGGAATAGTGCCCTGTTTTGACCATATATGATGTCCAGTTTTTGAGGCTGATTTTAGGTTAGAAAAAGGGAGAATTTGGACTAGTATTCTTCAAGGAAATTGTAGTCATATTTGAGAACTTGATGTTAGTCTTTTGAATCACCCAAATCGGGACTCTATAACTCAAGTTATGGTCCGTTTCCCGGGACCACTCCAAGTTGCCTTATTTTGGCCGAACCTCACATCCGAGGTTTTGGGATGATTTTTCGGTGGGAAAAGTGAGAATTAGAGACTAACATCTTCAAAAAAGGAACTTGTAGCCTATCAGAAGTATATTAGGCTTGAATCACCAAATCGGACCTCTATAACCTGTATGGTCCATTTTCCTCAGGAAGCTATTTACACCTTAGGCTGTTAATGATTTTGTGTCTAGATTTTTGCTGAATTGGTATATGATTATATTAATATCATCCTTGAATTGGGTAAATATACTTGGTTGAAATTGTGTGTCCTAATGATTTGGCTTGTGATGTGCTTGTATGAATAAGGCCATTACATGACTTATTATTGTAGGCTAGTTGTGGACATGTCTTGTCACAATTCGGCCTAGAGGTTGATGGATGTCGCTACTCGAGTGGTAGTGACTTATGATGTCAATGTATGCGTGTATTGATTGATATGATGACATGAATTGTATGATATATTTGGAGTTCGTATGTTTTTTGATCTAAATGTCCAAATGATGCATGGGTAATTATGCATGAGTAGGCATGCACATATAACACTCATCATATATGTAGCATGGTATGAATGAGCAATGGCATGATTGCATTGCATTATACACTAGGACATCACATGACATGGGTGTGAGTGCATGGTAGAGATCGGCACTGTGTTTGGTGTTCGATGGTAGACTCGGTAACATGGGACAACGTCTAAAATGGGTCTCACGGTTTTAAAAATGAAAAATATGTGTGTTGGACATAGCAAGTTGGGGTAGATCCCCCGAGTGGAAGACCGTGTGAGTTAGACATGATTACGGTGGCAGTAAAATGTCGGGAAAGGTGAGGAGGCTTCCTGCGGTGTAAAACTACGAATCAGTGGCCCCTGAAATGCATAAACACCACGGAACTTGAAATGCAAGTTGATACTCGGGGAACCGTCAATGGATTTTGATTTATAAAACAAAAAGCTTTTGTTTTAAAGAACAATGGCCATTGATGGAACATAATGACGGTTTGGTTTTCGCACTCAGCATATGCATGTGTGAGGGAGTCAGTAAGGACTCGGGACATGGGATAGGGTGAGTCACATTCTCATCCATGACATGTAGACATTTGAGTAGGAACGTGCATGTTTTTACTTGAATGTGTGTTGTGCCATTGCATGTGCATTTAGGTGGGGAGTAACCCTTGTAGGAGGTATTCTCTAGTGGGCATTTCTCATCCCGTCGTGGGACCCCCTTTCAGGTATAGGGAGTGTGCAGGGAGATAGTGCTCACTCGAGGCCGTGATTTTGAAGGAAGCGAGGATGTGGCTTTGATAAATATTTTTGTAAATTATATTCGACGGGTTAGTTTTAATATATGTATGTATAAGAGTATTATGTAGCTCTGTGGTGTGTGATATAGTTGTATATTGGGGATATGGACAGATGGACCCTGTGTGGTCATTACTACTTTTGTTGAGACCTTGGATGGGTTATAGTTATATTGTTATATAGGTTGTATGTTGGGTAGAGCTCCCCAAATAAAGGAGACTTTGCCCGATTTTTGTAAAAATATGGATCCCGATAAATGAGACACAACAGTGTGGTATCGGGTCACCCGAAATCCATAGGAATTCCGTAGGTTGACGAGTTATCATGGGACCCCCGGGTTTTGGGGCGTCACAGCTACAACCCCTTGTAAGAGATAAGTGCACCCATACCATCTCTTAATATAGCTCCCAAATTGAATTCACTACTATCATAAAGAACATAAGCATCACAATTGCATTTTAGCCAAGAATGGGGAGGAGGATGCCACTTAAGACATGGAGTTCGTGAACCATAATTCTTTTCCATAACCTGGACCCATTCATATAAATAAGCAATACCACGTAGAGTAACCAAGCTAGGAGGTTGTTGCACATTATTCCATAATCTCTCATTCCTTTCTCGTCACATACTCCATAAGATCATCATAATTTTACTAAACACAGGTTCTTTCACCGAGTCAATAACAACAAACAACCATTGAGTGAAACCATCAATAGAGGAGGCTAGATTATCAATTATGCTAGCAAAGTCTGTAGTAGCAATTCGTAGCAAAACCATAGCCCAAAAAGGTGCTAAGAATTTTCAAAAGCTAAAGCACGAGACACGGGCAGGAACCATCGCACCTGAAGATCGCGAGTATCCTTGTTGGCGACTCTCAGAAACTGAGAAGTTTTTAACCTTGGAAATATTTATCTCCCATCATGCGCCAATTTCAGTACATGGAGATAATCATAAGACACCATACGTTCCATGAAGATGTCATCAGATAAACGATATATTGATGAATCTACTTATCACCAACGTACCATAACATAAAGGAATATAGTATACTTGTGAGAATCCCTTGTGAAAAAGCTCCTTAATGCATTCAACATCTATTGCCAACACCTAGGAATCATCAAATCTTGCACATTTGACAAGACTAAAACGACATCTAAAAAGGAGTTTCAAGCTAGAAAGTGGTATCATCTTTCAACCAGGGATCAAACCAAACATTGATAGAAGAGCCATCACCCACCCTCCCTCCATCGATAACCACAATTTATTAATGCTTGAGAAATCCAAATACTCCTCCAAGCAAAACTTGGGTTATTACCAAGTTGAGCATAAGAAAATTCCCTTGTGGAAAATATTTGGCTTTGAAATACAAGACATAAGAGCATGCAGACTAGAAAAGAATTTCCAACATTGTTTCCCCAACATCAATAAATTGAAACCATGGAGGTTACGAAAATCCATTCCACCAAATTCTTTACGGACAAATAAGCGATCCCAACTCAACGAGCCATATCCGTTAAAATTTGCTTCTTCGTACTGAGCCAAGCGAATTTATCATATGATGAATCTCATCGTAATTAGAGCAGAGTAAATGCATTCATACGATAGCAGGGATAAGCAGGCAATAGCTAGTGGATACCCTCCTCCTTTAGAAATTGGCCTCCCACGCCAAGACCGAATCCTTTGCTAAAACCGAGTTTTCAAGAAATTAAACACAACTTTTTTATTACGGCCAATCAAGGAAGGCATATCCAAGTACTTCCCAGTGTCACTACTAGAAAATTGTATTTTAGTGATAAAATAAGTTGTCACTAAAAGTTTAAAATTTATCTGCAAAAACATTTTCTTGTGAAAATTATTTTATATCATGTTTGTCACCCTAGACCCGTCGCTAAAAGTATACCAACGAAAATCCAGTGCATTGCCCAAAGTTTCAATGATAGAAATAAAAATTTAATCAGTGTGAGGTTTCCCTAACAAAACATTTCATCACCAATAATAAAAATTTTCGCTTCTGAAAAAACAATTTGGCTTTAGGGTTATTAAATATTAATCTTAAAAAATTCATTTTCATAGGCAAATCTTTTTACTAACAAATTTATTTTGTCTTTAAAATGCATCACTTTTATATATATATATATATATATATATATATATATATATTCTTTTACTATTTGAACCTAATTCAATAAATATAATGGAAAATGTTATTATAAAACATTAAAAAATCAAAATAAAATATTAATCATAACATAAGTAATCATAACAATAGAATATGTATATTAAAACTATAGAACAAAATAAAATATTATTATTATATTGTTTTTATCATAAAACGACTATATCTAAGGAAGTCTTTAATCTTCTAATGATGCATGATTTTTCCAAATTGTTGTTGATACTCTTTGATCTTTTTTATGTTGTTGATTTTCATAATCAAAGTCCTTGACTTGTCTTGTACATAAATTTTTCAAAAATCTTCATCTTGATCATTACCATAACTATCTCTACAATGAAAGATACCAAAACTTTAATATTTTCTTCTCTTGTAAATAAAAAGGAAACCACAAAAAAATAAAAAAATAAAAAAAATAAAAACAAAATAATAAATTAGTAATTACAATTTACATGATCTTTGGCACTTGAAATTACTTTCCCTTTGTCCCCTTATACCAAAGGGGTGTTGTTTGTGAGGCACGTAGTTCAAATGACTTCCTGTAGAATTCGAGACTGCATGATGACCTTGTTTTGTGGATTTAGCACTCGAATTCTCGCATTCACCTAATCTATAAGAAATGATTTTCATATAAAAAACTACAATTCCAAATTGAAAAGGAAAATATAGGATTAAGAATTCATTATTCTCTTTTCTCCTCTATCTGCACTCATCATTCCTATATTTAGTGTTTCATATTATTAATATTCATGTGTATATCAAAAGAGCCACTTACAAACAAAAATGGGAAGGAGATTAAAGGTTATACCATATTCTTGGGAATTGAAAAAGTGAAAAAAAAAAAATATATCAATGTTGATCTCTACTAAACAAAGGCCAAACCAGTTATGATCTTACTGGAAATCCACGAACTTTT
The DNA here is from genome assembly GCA_016808115.1 of Tetrastigma voinierianum. Classification (NCBI taxonomy): domain Eukaryota; kingdom Viridiplantae; phylum Streptophyta; class Magnoliopsida; order Vitales; family Vitaceae; genus Tetrastigma; species Tetrastigma voinierianum. The sequence goes on along the minus strand of JAEQBH010000656.1, from coordinate 762,728 downwards.
ATTGTGTTTGATCTCGAAGTAAAGTTTCATGATATTAGTTTCATATCGTCATCGCCAACATGTTTCTAATATGGAAACATGAAAGAAATAGGATCTTTACATACCTCCAGTCATTGATTTTTGAAAACTGAATCACGGATCACAAAGGACCCGACTTATATCACTTAGAGATTAATGGAATTATCAAAGAATGAATGTTTTTGTAATAGAGTTGTAGAGGATCCACTTTATATATAGTAGTTCTTAGCCCGGAACTACAAATGTATTAACAAAGAAAGGTTACCACTTTAAACTTTCAAATTTCAAAGTTTCAAAAGTTGAAACTTTTCAAAAGGGTTACACCATTCAAAAAATCTACTAAAACCTGCATTCTCACTAGGTGCAATCATTAATAAAACCTTTGAGTTAACAAAATACATGAATCATAGGGTAAGATCCTCAATAATGAGTATTATCAACTATATCACAATGCATTTGCTTCTTAATTACTTAATGTGGTAGAAGCTTAATGAATAAACCTATGTTTATTCTGAGTCGAATGAAATATACTTTCTCAAATGAATTAAGTGCATATGAAAATGAGAAAATAAATGTATGTATAAGAATTTCATGAACTAAATGTATATATACATTTACAAAGAGGAAACAATCCCTATTCTGTCTACATGATACTTGAATTTCATGGGTGGCATGCCTTTATTCAAATAATCAACTATCATCAACTCAGTACTAATATGCTTAATGACCACTTGCTTTTCCTTAACATGTTCTCTAATGGTTAAGTATTTGATGTCGATGTGTTTGCTTCGACTCACATTCTTGTTATTCTTAGCCAAGAACATTTGAGTTGAGTTGTCATAAACAATCCTCAATGGCCTAGAAATAGAATCCATAACTCTAAGCCCATAAATGAAACTCTTAAGCCATACACCTTGTGAGGTAGCCTCAAAATAAGAGACGAATTCAGCTTCCATGGTAGAAGTGGCAATCAAAGTTTGTTTGACACTTCTTTAAGAAACAGCTCCATTGGCCATGATGAAAATGTACCCAGGTGTTGATTTACGAGAATCGACAGTTATGAGAGTCTGCGTGAATGTGACGGGATCGAGTTGTCGGAATGCGTACATCGTAAGCATATAATCTTTAGTTCCTTGTAGACACCTCATGACTTTCTTTGCAGCTCTCCATTGGTCCATACCTGGATTACTTTGATATCGCCCTAACACTCCAATTGCATATGCAATATTAGGTCTTGTACAAACCTGAGCATACATAAGGCTGCCAACTGTTGAAGCATATGGAATATTCTTCATGGATTCCTTTTCTAAATCAATTTTTGAGCATTGATTTAGACTTAACTTATCGCCCTTCATAATGGGAGCAACACTAGGTGAAAAATCCTTCATTTGAAATCTTTCCAAAACTTTGTTAATATAGGTTTCCTATGATAGACCTAAAATCACTGCGAGATCATCTACATGGATCTTAATGCAAATGACATAGTCTCTCACCCATATCTTTCATATCAAAGTTTTAGGAGAGGGAATTGTTTTCATTCCATCACATCATTCCATATCATTGGTTGCAAGTAAGCGTCATCCATGTATAAAACAAGAAACAAGTTTTACTTTGATATTGCACTGGGTATATACATTGATCTATGGGGTTTTCAACGAAACCAATATAAATAATTACTCCATAGAATTTGTAATACCATTGATGGGAGAGCTTTTTTCAAACCGTATGGATTTCTTAAACACCAAAGCCAAAATGCTCACCTTCCACTGAGAACCTCCTGCTTCTAGATCAGATTCAAATGCGGTTTTCATATCCATTTATTGCAACTCGAGGTCGAAATGCGACTAATGCGAAATAATATGAAGTGTTCTTTCTTGGATCTGAGGAGAAAGGTCTCCTTGTAATTGGATTCCTTCTTTTTGAGTGAATCCATGACAGCAGAGTCTCACATATATCTCTTTCAATGTTACCTAATGAGTCTCTTTTGGTCTTATAGACCCATTTACAGCCAATGGCCTTTGCCCCTTGAGGCAACTCTACAAGGTCCCATACTTCGTTGCTCATTATGGAATCTAACTCATCCTTCATAGCATTATACCATAGATTAGACTCTTTACAACTTAAGGCTTGTGAAAATGTTTCAGGATCATTTTCGGCTCCAATATCAGTTTCTTGTAAATACATTATGTAATCACTAGGAATCGCTGACTTCCTTTAATGAGTAGATCGCCTTAATGTTGAACATCTTCTTCTTGAGGAGCTTGTGGTTCAACTATTTGTTCAAGATTATGTGGTAATTCTTGAACTTGTTGATCCTCTAGAAGGTTCTCAGCTACTTGTGGAACTTCAATGATTGGTTATTCAACACTAATTGGAACTTGAGGAGTGTTATGAACTATAACCAATCTATCATATGACGTGGAAGGTTGAGTTTCTATATAATCGTGAACATGAATTAAATCTCTGAATCGATCCCTCCCACTGATCATGTCATTTTCAAGAAACTTGGCGTTCCTCGATTCCACAATCCTAGTCAAATGAGATGGACAGTAAAATCTATAACTCTTTTAGTGTAGCCAATAAAGAAACCACTAAGTGTCCTTGGGTCTAATTTCTTCTCATGTGGATTATATATTCATACTTCAGATGGACAACCCCAAACGCGCATATGCCGCAAACTTGGTTTCCAATTTTTCTATAATTCAAAAAGTGTCTTTGGGACAGCCTTAGTTGGAACACGGTTTAATATATACACTGTCGTCTTAAGTGCGTCAGTCCACAAAAATTTAGGAAGATTGGAGTTGCTAAGCATACTCCGCACCATATCCTTAAGGATTCGATTTCTTCTTTTCTTGCTATACCATTTTGGTCGGAGAACCGGGCGCAATGTGTTGAGGCGACTATCCTATGGAAGAAACTTTGCGAAAATTTGGGGTGCTTGTCAAAATTTCTCGATGTACTACCATAGTATTCACCACCTCTATCAGATCTCACTATTTTTATTTGTTCCCGCATTGGTTCTCAACTTCAGCCTTAAAGACTTTGAAGGCATCCAATGCTTCATACTTGTTATGAAGCAATTACACATATATCGTGAGTAATTGATCGGGGTGACATGCATGCATTTACGTTGAATTCTCGGTGTTCTTTATAGTTCAATTGCATGATTCATAGTCATTTTCATTAATATTACGCTAATCCCTCATATTATATTATTCTATAGAATATGGCGATGTTGGAAACAAACGGGCAGCTAAAAGACAGAAAAACAAAATAGACGAAATAATGGTAGAGCGACATAAGTGTTATTGGTACGTAGCAGCGAATCTACCTTCGCCGCAGTGTAGCTCTTCGTAGTGGCGACAGCTCTTGTATGATGAACCGGAGATAAAAAAATTTGAGGCCTGGTTACGCCACGGCGAAGCCCGCTATCACGGCGTAGCCGAGGTCCCCTTTTCCAAATGGGGCTCGCGGAGACCTAATTTTCTAAGCCATTGATGGGCTCGCGTCTCGGGTATAAAATGGAAGAGATTTTTAGTGAAAGGGGGGATTGGATCGGCAAGAAGAGAAGGAAGTCTGAGAGCGGAGGAGATCGATAGAGAGGCAGTTAGGAAGATCGCGAAGACAGATTTTTCTGTAGTTCTTCCCTCAACCTACTTCATGATTCGAATTCTTCAATCTGTAATGAATAATATGATGAACTAATTCTTTTCTCTAGGGTTTTGTCAACCCTAACCACAATTTGATGGATTGATTTTCAATTTTGACTTATTTAAATATTAATATGAGTTCATATGTTTGCTTTAATTATGGATTTAATTACATGTTATTGTCGAAGCTTGGCCGTGACATGCTAAAAATTTGGGAGTTTGAGATCGAGAAGATGACTTCTGGGACATGGTTAAAGCAACACTTAGTCGTGATGATAGAGATATTCCAGGGCGCAAGTGTGGCAGGGGTTTGCACATTTAGGCGTTTCGGAGTCGAGGGGTTGAGGCAGAAATGCAATACATCCACTTGTGAGATAGACAAATATATATCTCGAGAGAATATCTTGTAGGAAGGTCGACACTTGACATAACTCATATGAATACTTCAATAAGTCCTTAATGAATTGACATCCATCAAATTAATGAGTAGAAACAGTAAAACCACAGGTTTCTCATCATCGATATAATTGATACATCCGATTTTAAGTTTTTTGTTAATTCTAGTAATTTAGTAGTAATTTGCTTTAGGATTAGATCAAATGTGTCGAAGTCATTAAATCCCGATGTCGACACGCTTCTCTTCGAGGGAACGACACTTGACTAACCACTACACTACGTCAACTCGACGTGTATACTTGCGCACACGGGTTTGCGTTTCCCGCCTAATTTTACACACTCACGCTAGCGGTCTGTCAAGAGTTTTGGCTGTGGATTCGCGATGATTTAGTGTTGATATTGACAACCGTGCCATAGATAGTACTTTGGATCAATGTTATTTTATTTTGTTTTATTTTTTTTAGCTCTTCTCACTTCTTGATCATTTCTTTTTACTTTTATTCCTGGTTTACGTGTTCTCCTTTACTGCATCCGTGCTGTGATTTGGTTTCGATCTCATCCTGTGATTTCAGGAATGTGTTTAGAGTGTATGCAAAGACAAGATCACGGGAGCCCTGCATTCGATCACCGAACGAGCGGACAAGCACGCATCAATTACGTAGAGAAGCCCACGTAACTCAACCTAAAATCATGTAGCATCAAGTAGACGCAGGATAGATTCATGATAGGGATGAACCACAGGTGGAATAGAATGGACGAAACTATAGAAATCAGGCCACCACACCCTTCGTGCAGCCCGATAATCCCCATATGCTCCTTGAGGAGTTTTCCTTGCCACCGACAGTTGTTCAGTTAGCTATCACAGCCGATCACATACAACGAACAACTTTAGCAGGTTAAAGGAGTAATTGTGTAGATGCTTTCGATAATATCTGATTCCATGGGCTACCTAGTGAGAATCCAGATGCACATTTGACGGCTTTATTGAAGTCTGTGATACATTTAAGTATAATGGAGTAACGGAAGAAGCTCTCAAGCTGCAATTTATTCCCGGTATCCCTTAGTGGTAGGTTAAGCTTCTTTGAGTTGATTCTTGACCTCTAGATTTCAATCTCCTCATGGAATGACTTGGTGCGAAATTTCTAACCAAAATTTTCCCTTTCGAAAATAGCTTCGATTGGTCTGATAATTAATACATTTAGACAATTTGAGGGGGAGAATCTAGCTGAGGCTTAGGAGAGATTTCATGAGCTATTAGGAGATGTCCATACTCCTTGTGATTGCTTAAGTGGATGCAGTGCATACGTTCTCTGGCTTGATCTAGCGACTCAGCTAGAACAATCATTGATGCTTGGCTGGGAGAGTGATGAAACCACGGATCGAAACTATGAGATCTTGGAATATCTGATTACTAATACGTAATCAGCGCTAGAGATAGATTGGCACCTAGGAAACCCACAGCGGCTTAGTGTCACACGATTAACTAGGCAGTTGCGGAAACATGAGTATAGTAAATGCTATTCAGAATAATTTGTGGGAAATTTGTGAATCTTGCGGTGGACAACACGATTGCTATGGGTCTCGGTCGGGGCGGGATGATAGTAGAGCGGCCTAATAATGTGAGATTAGCGGGGATCAGCTGCTGCGAGGGCGGAGTGGAGCAAAATGCGTATCGAGCCGGATGCGAGTGGGAATCGGAATCAGGCTAGGGATGGAGAGGCAATTAGAGTGAAAGTCGGAACTATCGAATTTATCGAGGAACTATGGATGGAAGGGTAAAGTGGAATAACATGCCACTACCCCAGTGAATGAACCACCCCCGAGGAAGAAAGTAGACAGAGACGAGCACCTACAAATGTTCACCTTGCACACTGCCTTTATGAATGAGACTAAGGCGAATTTGCAGAACCAGACCACCCAATTGAACAATTAGGCGGCCTGTTGAGAAACTTAGAGGTGTGATAGACTGATAAGCGGAGTCTATTGATGGAGCGTGGGAGCATTCTGAGGTAGTGCAGTGGGCAGGAAAGAAGGTAGTGAACATGTAAGGCGTCACATTAAGGAGTGGAAAGAGACTAGCGTGCCAAGGCGGCCACCGGTGATAGGGAGGTAGAGACGGAAAGTAATCGGCCTAGCCGGACCGACAAGGTAGTAGGAGCAAACCCCATCGGGAAAAGAAGTTGGGTGAAAAGAAATAGAGTATGAGGTGGAGCCACACGAATTTGAACCCACTATCCCGATTTTGTACCCTCGGCTGAAGAGTAAATTGGACAAGCAATTCACCAAGTTTTTGGAGGTGTTCAAGAAACTACATATAAACATTTCGTTTGTCGATGCATTCGACGGTGCCGATTATGTGAAGTTCGTGAAGAAATCTCATCGAAGAAAATGTCGAGACTTTGAGATAGTAAACCTTACTGAGGAGTGTAGTGCCATCTGATAGCTTGCCATAAAGGCCGAAGACCTGACAATTTTACTATCATTGCTGGTGGAAATTCCATCTTTGAGAAGGCCTTGTGTGATTTGGGACGAAATGTCGACCTCATCTTGCTATCATGTTGAGACGATTGGGGATTAGGTGGCTTTCATGACCACGATCCACACTCGGATGCGAGATGGAGTCTTGAAACACCCCAAGGGGAGGGGGGGGGGTGATAGAAGGCAGTGCGAATCGAAGTGGATGAGTTCGTCTTTCGGGAAGATTTCATTAATTACGGATATGGAAGAAGATAAAGAAATACCTATCATATTAGGTAGGCCATTTCTAGTGACTGGCAGGGTAATGATTGATGTGCAGAAAGGAGAATTGAAATTAAGAGTACAAGATGATGAGGTCAACTTCAATGTATTCAAAGCCATGAGACACCCAACAGAGAGTGATGCATGCTTCTTAGTAGAGACTATTGAGGCTATAGTGTCTAGCCAAAGTGGTCCCACTAACCCTTTGGAGGTTAACAATTAAGTGATTTAGAGGGAAGGTGAGTGAAATTTGGCAGCGAGTATGTGGGCTGGATGAACTGCCGAACCTAATGGAGGAAATACTATGAACCTTAAGGTAGAAAACACTTTCGAGCCTTGATACCCTCTTTACCAAACAACCACCCAGAGTGAAGCAAAAATCCATTACCTTTCCATGTAAGGTATGCTTATCTTGGGGAGGCTTGCACCTTACCAGTAATTATTTTAGCATCTCTGACAGCATAAGAAGAAGATAAGCTATTAAGAGTGCTTAGAGATCATAAGGATGCAATTGGTTTGTCTCTAGCCGATTTAAAGGGGATTCACCCCTTTATGTGCATGCATCGAATTCTACTGTAGAGGAGACTGAATCTAACTATGAAAGAGGTTGTATGAGGAGAGCACACTAAAGTGGTGGATCTTAGGGTTATATATCCTATCTCAGACGATTGCATGGGATGAGTCTAATGCGAATTATGCAAGAAAGGAGGAACAACCGTGATCAAAACAGAAGATAATACATTGCTGCCTTCCAGAATAGTCACTGGATGGAGGATTTGTATCGACTCTTTGTAGGCTGAATAAGAATTTTTCAAAAAGACCATTTTCCACTATCGTTTTGGGATAAGATGTTGGATAGGTTAGCGGGGGCATGAATATTCTTGCTTCTTGGATGGAGTATTAAATTTTAATCCTTATCGCCATAGCCACGAAGACCGAGGAGAAGACAACATTCACGTGCACAGTATGGTGCGTTTGCATTGAGCGAATCAGATTCGGGTATGTAACGCACGGGCGCATTCGGCGTTGTATGATGACCATATTCTCGGATATGGTTGAAAAGACAATTGAGGTGTTCGCGGGCTGACTTTTGATATTAGGAGTTCCTTTGGCGATTGTCACGAAAACTTTAGAGTAGTGCTTGTTAGGTGTGAAGAAACCAATCTTGTCTTGAATTGGGAAAGTGCTTTATGGTACAAGAGGGCATCATTACTTAATACCGGTTTTGGCAAGAGGAATAGAGGTTGTAGAGGCTAATTGAGGCAATAGAGAAATTACCTCCACCATCATTTGTGAAGGGCATGAAGTTTTCCAGGACGTAGGGTTACATCGGTTCATTAAAGATTTCTCTGGATTGCAAAACCATTATCCGGTCACGCTGGATTCGGGGAGACACCATTTGTTTTTGATGAACAATGCTTGCAAGCTTTCGATTCACGAAAGATAAAAAGCGCAGTATCGGCTCCATAGTTGTAGCACTAGATTGGGACCTCGTTGAAGACAATGTGTGACTCAGGTGACTATGCGATCGGGCTTGATGTTAGGCGGAAAAAAGAAAGGATATTTGGTCATCCACTATTCTAGTCGAACTTTGAATGATGCTTTCCCATTTGGGTGCCACCACGGAAAAAGAGCTATTGGCCATTGTTTTTCGCCTTTGATAAATTTAGGCCTACTTGATTAGCGATAAGGTGATCGTACTGCGACCGCTCGGCCATTAAGTACCTAATGACAAAAAAAAAAATGCAAAGCAAAGAGACTATCTGATGGGTACTCACATTGCAAAGTTTGACTTAGAGATAAAAGATAAGAAGGGAATAGAGAACTTAGTCGAGGACCATTATTCACGATTAGAGGGCGAGACGAGTGCGGAGTTGAATTTCCCCGAATGGCCGGCTCTTGGCAATTGAAGACATACAGCCGGTTCCATGGTTTGCCGACTATGTGAACTACTTAGTGGCCAAAGTGATTCCTCTAGAGTTTAGCTACCAACAGAAAAAGAAGTTCTTTGCATAGTTGAAGCACTACTACTAGGAGGAGCCTATTTTATACAAACATTGTGCCGATCAAGTGATAAGGAGATGCGTACCGGAAGAAGAAATGGGTAGTATTTCGAGTCATTGCCATACCTTACCATGTGGGGGGCATTTTGGAGCCAGAGAACAACAACAAAGGTACTCTAATCCGGTTTCTATTGGCCTACCTTATTCAAGGATGCTCATCATTTTGTAGCCATCTGTGATAGGTGCCAAAGGATGGGTAGCATTTCCAAATGGGATGAATCCCCCATGAGCCTAATTCTAGAAGTTGAATTGTTTGACTTATGGGGAATGGACTCATACAGGACCCATTCCCTCTTCATTCGATCACATGTATATCCTCACAGTTTGTAGACTACGTCTCAAAATGTGTAGAGCAATACCGGCGTACACCCGATGATGCGGTGTGGTAGTCAGGTGCTTCGTAGCCATATATTTACTCGATTCGGCACTCCACGAGCATTGATCACAGATGGTGGTACTCATTTTTGCAATAAGCTGGTTGATAAAGTCCTGCAAAAATATGGTGTGAGACATCGAACTTCACTCACGTATCACCCGAAGGCGAATGGACAGGCCGAGGTGTTAAATCGTGAGATTAAGTCCATTATGAAAAAAACAGTCAATAGCTCAAGAAAAGACTGGTCGAAGAAGATCGATGATGCACTCTGGGCATACAGGACAACCTTTAAGACCCCTCTAGGTATGTCCCCATTTTGACTAGTCTATGGGAAAGCATGTCACTTGCCGGTGGAATTGGAACATAGAGCATATTGGGTGACTAGGCGGTTGAACATGGATAGCAAAGTAGTCGAAGAAAAGCGATTGCTGCAGCTCAATGAATTAGATGAGTTTCGCAATGAAGCTTATGAAAATGCTCGGATCTATAAGGAAAAGACAAAAGCGTGGCATGCCAAACATATTATGAGGAGAGAGTTTGCAGGAATTCGGAATTACGTTCACGATGGTGCAAGTATTCCCATGGAGGTTGAGATCTTTGCATCCCGGAGAAAGGACAGTTCAAAGTTAACGCTCAAAGATTGAAATCGTACTTTGGCGGAGCATTCCATATTGAGAAGCGGGGACACCGCTCACAAACAGTGAGAAGATAGCGGCGATGGAAGCAAATCTGACAACTCAAGTTCTTTCCCCGATCTTGGTTAAGTGGTACACTTGAGAATGTTGAGTGCGGCGCGTTAAACATAACTGACTTTCTTGGGAGGTAACCCGAGTGTGAGATTTTCTTTTTCCCTAAACTCGTATGACTTCCATTCTTTTTTACTGCTTTACGGTAAAATTTTTGTTTTGGGCGTTCTACCTGTGCTTATTTTTAATAGATTGGTGAGTATTAAAGGCGAGAGGTAAAAACACGATTTCGGACTTTACGGTTCCGCGGCGTAGAGTGGAGAAGCGAAAACTCAATCTGTTGCTTTACGATCCATGCCGTGCGAAGCTTGCTACGCCCTTCTGGAGGAGAACAATCTTGGAAGTCATCTCTTGGGTCGCCCATTTGCGAGAATACGCGCCGTCGCCTTCGAGATCTTTCACGCTTATTTCAGCTGAAGTAAGGCTTCGTTGTGGCGAGGCGACTCGTATTTGACCCAGGAATACCGCCAGTATCCCGTTTTTCCTCCACCCATTTTTGTATGCCCTTTAGGTCTCATGCTCTTGTCACGGTGTGCGTTTTTCTTTTTTTTTGCGGATTTCTAGTAGAAATGCGACCTATTATGGCTCCCCGAAATTCATCAGTGAAGCGACACCTCTCGGCTCCACATCACGAGCGGCACCTCCCTGGACGACCCGCGCGATTCATCGGAGGTCGGCGGCTCTACCATGAGTTGTTGCAACCATTCATTCGTTAGGAATTGGGGTTTCCTACATCCAAACGCATTCTTCAACTTCACCATCTAAGCGAGAGGATGGCGAGCCACAATGTGCTCCTCGACCGGGTGGTCTCGATCATATGAGAGTTCCACTCCAACTTGCCTTTCAGGGTTGGCACCATTGTGTTTGTCTGGGGTAGGTGGGTCGACTTCGGGCACAGACCATCAACTAGATCTATCAGTTGCGGGAGGGGCGGCCAGTGAAAGTAGGGCATTATTTATGGACCGCAGGCTTGAGAGCGATGGGGAGATCACGGGACCCGGGGAGTATCGACGCCACCCGTTGACCAACGATTTCACCACATTTTAGATGCACGCGCTCACGCCCTTGGCGAAGGTTTGGTATAATTTTCTATGTGTTAAGATTAAGCCTTGTGCGTCTCGGTCTGATCCTGAGACAAGACGATCCTCATGTAAGCCATGACCAAGGGGTTTCAATTCGACATCGGGATAGTCATTGAGCGGGGTTGGCCAGTCGACTCAGGGCGTTACCAGGGCCACGATCTACCCTTCTCGATCACGGCTATGCCGTTTGGTCGGGATCGATGTTGGATTAGGAGCGGAGTGCGGCGCTTCCCATTCCATTGCCTGAGTGAAATTCGGGAGCAGACAGAGTGAATAGAGGGAGGCAGACGAGACATCGATAGCCACACCCGGCCTGGCGACCTAGTGGACATTGGCGACCCTAAGGTCCCCTTTAGTTGGACCAGTCCTTGGCCAGGCGAGATCGTACGCCACCGCAGCCGGCTTATTGGGATGAGTCTCGGGAGCCTTAGGGTTGCCACGAGCCGGGGCGTGGACTCCATTAAAGTGAGATGGGCGCCCATCGCGTGCCAGCTAGGACTAGATCGCTCAGTAGTTAGCCCAACTTCTATCATTTCACACACCGCCACCACCGTAGTGATTTTTTTGGGACGTATCTCTTTACCTGTTTTTTTGCTTTACTTTCTTTTTTGCCATTGAGGACACTGTCAGTTTCAAGTTTGGGGGTATGGGTGTATGGGATGTGGATTTTTATGCCTTAGTATTTTGGTTCAGTTTGACTTAGTATTTTGATTTAGTTTATTGTCACATTAGTTTTTCTTTAGTTTATTGTCACTAGGTTATCTTCACTATATATATATATGTATATATATATATATATATATATATATATTTTTTTTTTGCTATTTTAGGCCTCATTTTTCTTTATTTATTTGTTTTTGGTGTCTTGTTTCATCTTGGTTATGTTAGTTTGTTTAAGGACCAAGCCTAGTCCCCCATGCACCAACATTATAATACGACAGTTCACAATGTTAGTAGTGAGTATCGCCGCCTTACCTTTAATCATGATGACGATAAGCGGGTCGCGGTGTAAAGCCGGTGTTGATGACATAAGGACCCCGAGGTTGGTAGACGAAAGGGACCGCACTGTATGAAGTTGAGGATGACCATGCTTGTTTCCCCACCTTGTAGTCTCAAGACATCAAATTCCAAAATAAGCTACCACACACACACACACACACACACACGAGATCCCCAGGGTATGCCTTGACTCTAGACTCACCATGCAAGAGTCATACGAACATGGGAAGGTTTAAACACCTAAGTGGCGGGACACCGTCGCAAAAGAGGATCGCCTTTGAGCCCCAATGTTAAAAAAAAAAAAAAAAAGGGCTAGAGTTGAAATAGAACAAGTTAGCCAATTGAATTCAAGGCCCAGATTAGAGGTTTTCCAAAGTCTAATGCCACGAGCGATTGGTAGGAAGCCGTCAGCTTCCTTGCACCTTTATGGGACGGAAGGTGGACGTTTCCAGTCTGGGACCTCAAGGTTTGAAATTTAGTGTTCGAGGTGAGATTCGAGGCCCGAATGCCGTGCCCTTAACTAAGCTGGTAGGAGTCATCGTGGATCCTGGCCCCATAGGAACCCTTACTCAAAATTTTTTGGCACTAGCACTTTTCCAATTCTACGTTAGAGCTAACCCCCATAGGCCTAGATGAAGTGAATAACTTTCAGTGCGTTCTCGATACCTTTTATGCTAGAATCATTTCCAGCCAAGCAGGATTAGTTGAGTTTGGGGGGGTACTGAAGTCAATCTATACATTGGAGATCACACCTCAATTGCACGTAGATTATTTTAGAAGGACTATTGAGCACTACAAAAGGAGGGTTGACCCGTTTGGTTAACCGAGACTAACTTAATGCAGGTCCTTGATAGTCGAACAAACCAAGGCAAGCCCTAGGTATAATGAACTGGTGCATGAATCTTTTCTTGTTGTATCGTGTGTGGCAACCCATATCGTCAATATTAGCGTAGCGTTATTCTTGTGTGCCCTGGTTAGAGACTATCCTTGCTTGGGGACAAGGAAGAAGCTAAGTTTGGGGGTGTTGATCGGGGTGAATCATGCATGCATTTCCGTTGAATTCTCGGTGTTCTTTATAGTTAAATTGCATGATTCACAATCATTTTCATTAATATTATGCTAATCCCTCATATTATATTGTTCTATAGAATATGGCGATGTTGGAAACAAGCAGGCGGTAAAAGGGCAAAAAAACAAAACATAAGCGAAATGACAAAAATTTGAATGATAGAAGTACTCTTGTCTGTGATAACGAATCTACCTTTCTTGCGGCGTAGCTGCCGCCCGTGTGAAGAACCTCTCTTTGCAACGAACCGGAGATAAATTTAGAGGGCCTCGAATTTGCCGGCATATTAGGGTCCCTTTTCCCAAAGCAGGGACCTCGCAGGCCTGTTTTCTAAGCCATTGTTGGGCTCGCGTCTGAGGTATAAAATGGAAAATTTTGGCGAGAAAGGAGAGGGGGGAGGATTGGATGAAACAAGAAGAAGGAGATATAAGCAGAGGGAGATCAATAGAGACGGATTCGGGAAAGATCACGAAGACAAATTTTTCTATAGTTCTTCCCTCAACCTACTTCATGATTCGAATTCTTCAATCTGTAATGAATAATATGATGAACTAATTCTTTTCTCTAGGGTTTTGTCAACCACTGACCACGGTTGATGGATTGATTTTTCGAGTTTGACTTATTTGGATCATTAATATGAGTTCATATGTTTGCTTTAATTTTAGATTTAATTACATGTTATTATCGGCCAACCATGACCTTCAGTTGGGAGTTTGGTCGAGAGAAGATGACTTCTAGGGACATAGTTCGCGACACTTGGAGTGGCGTGAAGGCTAGAGATATTCGGTGCAAGTGTGGCTCAGGGGTTTTGCACATTTAGCGTTTAGATTCAGGGGTTGAGGCAGAGATGCTATACATCCCACTGGAGAGATAGGCAAATATATCTCGAGAGAGAATATATTGTAGGAAAGATCAACCATGTATAACTCATGAATATGATAAATTGTAGTGAGATTGAAATCCGTAGTGTGTAGAGAGCGATAAAACCTCAGGTTTCTCATCATTGATATAATTCAAAAATACATTCAATTTTAAGTTTTGTTAATTCTAGTAATTTCCATTAATGTAATTTGCTTTAGGATTAGATCCAAATATTAGCCGAGAGTCATTTAGTGGTAGTCGACTACGCTTCTCTTCGAGGGAGCGATGGTAACTCTTGCACTCGTCGACTTGAGCGCATATATACTTACACACGGGTTTGCGTTTCCCACTAATTTACACACTCACGCTAGCGACATCATTAGTCATCTGATAGAGAAGTGATAAAAATATTTTTACGAGGGCATATCCATATCATGGACAACATATGTTGGTATGTATGATTTCTAATATGTTTGAACTCCTATTGGCATTCTTCTTAGACTTGTTTATGCCTTTCCCTTAATGCCGGACCACCTGAGTCTCAAGATCGATGTAATCTAAAGTACTAAGTACTCCATCTTTTACTAATCTCTTAATTCTATTTATGGAGATGTGACCTAATCTCCGATGCCATAACATAGAAGAATCCTCATTAATATTACACCTCTTAATACCAATATGAACATTATTAGTGGCTTCATTATGTAAAGAAATTCTATATGGACAATATTCTAAAATACCTGTTCCAATATGATTTGATTTATAAAATAAGTTAAATACATTGTCTTGAAAAGTAAAAGAAAAACCTAATGGAACAAGTCTAGAAACAGAAATCAATTTTCTTAAGAAACTTGGTATAAAGGTCTTAAAAGCCCAAGAAACAAAGTCATTGCTTAGTGTTAACGTGCATGTCCCGATAACCTCTACATGTGAGCCCATCTTGTTGCCTGATAAGATGCTTAGCTCACTTCCCACTGGCTTCCTTAGGTTTTGCATACCTTGCAAAGAGTTTGCTGATATGGATTAATAGAACCAGAATCAATCCACCAGGTGTTAATATTAACATTAACCATATTAGATTCATAACTAACAAAGGATGATAGATTACCTTTCTTCTCAAGCCACTTCTTGAATTTAGGACAATCTTTCTTCACATGTCCCTTCCTTTTACAAAAGAAACACTTATTTTCCTTCTTGATATTAGCTTGAGGTGGTATTCTACCTTTCCCTTTCTGATTTGATCTAGAAGTGTAAGTCTGAGATGTGTCATTCCTTTTGTTCTTCCCAAAAGTTGTAGCCAACATCGCACTTTCACCCAATTCCATCACGAGCCTCTCTTGCTGCTTGAACACACATGGTATTAATTCATTGATGGACCATTTGTCATATGTGTATTGCCATGAGATCTTAAAGGCCGTGATGAGAATAGTGTTCGAGAATGGGAACTAGGGGACTCGACATATCTATGGGAGTTTCTTAAGTTGAGCTACGATGTCCCTAAATACGCATGATGTGCTCATGCACACCCTTAACGCTTGTGATCTGAATGGAGAACTTCATTATTAAGTACTCGAGCTTTATGCGAGTAATGGTGTTTGCCCGATGGCTTTAGCAAATCTTGGACCTTATCATATTGCTCAACAGAACCCCTAATACAAGTAGTGATTTTTGTCTTAATGAGCATTACACTAAGTCGATTGGATCTCTCCCATTGCTCAAATAGCGCAACTTCAGTTGTTGTGCTTTCTTCTGTCACTTTTGGTGGTTCCAATTTCCTTATTGCATAATCGATGTCCATATACCCTAAATGAAGGAGAATCCTTTCTTTTCATATTTTATAGTTGTCACCCCTAAGTTCTGGAATGTCTAGGTGCATATCAGTGTAACTAGTAGGTTGAGATCTTTTATTAAAAAGTCAAAAGCTTATGTTAGATTTGAGGGCTTATATCACTAAGTACGTGTAATTTACCCGATATTAAACATACCGCTAAACTATATGTAATTTAATAAAGATTACCTGTGGGCAAGGGCAAAATCTTTATTTAATTAGTTCTCTTTAACTTTATGATAGAAATTCCAAATTATTTAATTTTGATGGGTGAACAGTAACCTAGGAAACGAATAAGTACATGCATTTATATACACTAGGAAAGTCCTCAGGTAAGTGGAGGGGTCACAACGGTCCCTCTTAATAACCACTAGCCTTAAGGCTCTTATCACCCTTTTGTCAGGACTTTCCTAGACATATATAGTCCACACAAGTACCACTTAATGTTTTAAGGTTCCGAAACTACTATATAGTTTGCATTTCTATCCTTAAAGATAAAACTATCAAATTATGTACCAATTTATAATTCATGTGGGTAAATTATGAAAATAATCTGGCATCTCATCTTGGTAGTATATAAATATAACAAAGATTTCTGTGGGATAAATTTTTATTATATTAAGCATAATTAATTACAAGTTTATGTCTCATTCTTTATGTGATCTTAACTTAATAAATAATTTTAATTAATTAAAGATGCTGTGGCTATTCCCTAACTAACCAAAATTATATCGATCACATGGACATTTTATAAGTATTTAGTTGTGCTTTCTAACTTAGGCAGTAAACTTAAGTTTTATGTATAATATCAGTTTTTTATTGAATAGCATAATTAAACCATCCTATTATGCTACAAAAATTATATACTTAATCATAATTATCACACACAATTTGGTTTCATACAAAAGAATCAAAGCATAAATAATACTTCATGCATGAGAAAGCTTTAAAATCTGTAAATTTTATTAGTATTATTCTTAAATAAACATGATTTGAGCAATTAATAAATAATGCTTAAACAAGCAATGAATATGGAAGCGTATAAGAATTAAACATATAAATGCTTGAACACACAAGCCAAGTTGGCTTGGTGGAATAGTTATTTTTAATTGAACCTTTGGTCGTAGGTTCAAATCTTATAAGTAACACATTTTTAATCTTTTTAGCCAATTAAAAGTGGCCTGATTCAAGACCAAACCCTTAAAGGGCTTTCTAGCAAGTTTGCTTAATATTGCTAAAGCCCAAGAATAAAGTCTTTTCATATAGGCCCAAATACTATTTATTTATTTATTTTCTTAAAGGTTGTCTTCTTCGTATGGGACCTCTATTAGAACCAGAAACATGAATATATATATATATATATATATATATATATATATATATATATATATATATATATATATATATATATTACTAGCAGTTTGTTGTTATAGAATCATAAAAAACACATTGAATCAAATGTAAATGTGATTTAATGATTCTAAAACAGAATTATGGAAAAATGAGATCTTGTACATTTTTAGGAACGTAAAACTTGTAGAATAAATATTCAAGAGACAAGTTCAATCATGGCTCTGATACCAAATGATAGTTTCGTATACGTCACCCTAAACATGTTTCTAATATGGAAACTTGAAAAGAAATAGGATCTTACATACCCCGCCATTGATTTTCTAAAAGCCTGAAACTGGATCACAAAGAACCAACCCGTATCACATTTTTGTTTTTCCTTACTTTACTCTCCCCGAATTGATGGAATTCTCAAAGAATGAATGATTTTTTTTATTTTTTTATTTTTATTTTTTATGTAATACAGTAGTAAAAGAGGACCCCTTTATATAGTAGTTCTTTCATCAAGAACTAAAGTTGTATTGCTTCTGAAAGGTTACCACTTTAAACTTTCAAGTTTCAAAGTTTCAAAAGTTGAAACTTTTCAAAAGGGTTGCACCATTTCAGAATCTTATAAAACCTTACATTTCATTCCTTGACCATTACAAAGTGGTAGATGTCTTCTTTCATAAGCTTTTTAATAGAGCAAACATAAAATCGTTAGAATTAGAGTTATTCTTTATGAAAACAGCTTTCAACTCACTTGTCAAAGGAGATCATGGTGTGGCGGCAAGAATTTTTTATTTTCAAATCAATAAATTTTTTTTAGTGAAATACTATATTTGCAATGAAACAAAATATTTAATTATTAAAATATATAAAAATCTAAGTACTTAATTATAAATATTTTAAAATTTTAATATTGGAAATGATAAAATAATTTTATCATATAATATTGAGAATCTTACGTTTAATCTCAAGGTAAATAATTAAAATATTTTTTAGAATTAAAAAATATCATGATATCATTGAGATTTTTAAAAAAGTATAATTGTACGGATTTTTTTTGCAATCATTTTGATTTTTTTCATTTATTTTGGATTTAAAAAATATCTTAATATTATTATTTTTATTTAAAAAATATTGATTTATCTATTTGTTTGATAGTCACCACTAATTTAATAAATTATATTATTTAAGCATTAAAGACATTAAATCATTTTTATTTTTTACTGATGATGATCATTTCAAATTTAGAATTTTATCTTAAAGTAAGGTAAAGATCAAAAAGTATTTTTTAAATTGAAAAATGCAAGATATCATTAATATCTAATTCCAATATGATAAATCTATTTTTTGATATAAAATAATTAATTTAACATAAAATAAACTTCTTTATATAAATTACTAATTAGTATACCAAATCAAAAGAGCTATATTTATAAAAAATAATTTTAAGTAACAAAAAATATATTTACAATTTCTTTTGCAATTACTTTGATTATTTTTATGTTTATTGGATTTAAACAATAATTTAATAATATTTTTTTATATATTTAAAAACATTTAATTTATCTATTTATCTAAAAGTCACCAATAATTTATAAAAAAAATTATATTATTTAACATTAAAGATGTTAACCATCTTGCGATACCTCATAGATATGCTAACAATTTTAAACTATTAGATAATGTTTTTTTAAGAGATTAGATAATGTTATTTTTTTAAAAGAAGATTAGACAATGTTTTTTTTAAGGAAATTAGATAATATTATTAAAAGTTAGTTTTTGAATGAAAATAATATGACTATTTTAAATGGTGTAAAGTGGAAATGTTGAAAAAATTTAGGTGGTGTTTGTTTTTTTAACTTAATGCTGAATAGAATTTTTTTTGAACTTAATGCTGAATAATACTTAATAACATTAAGTATTAAGTTGTTTGTTTTTTAACATTAGGTAGCGAGTAGGGATGACAACATGACGGATTATTTCGGGTTCTCGTTCCGCCTCGTTCTTAATGGGACGACTTTAGTTTAATTGTAATCGGGTTTTTAGAAGGTTTGAGTTTATTTTCTCAAATTCGAGACGGGTTCAGGTATTGTTACTCTCGTCCCTCCCCGATTATATTTTAAAAATAATTTTTATTATTTTATTTTCTACTTAAATATAAATAATAATAATAATAATAAGAATGTTTTTTAAACTAATTTATAAAAATTCATAATATTTTATTTTTATGAAATATATTAATTTTAATATAATAAAAATAAAAGCAAATATAAAAATAAACGAATCGAATGTGAAGGCGGGTTTAGAGGTGCATTCACATATCAGCTCCGTCGTTAATTTTAAATGAAAAGTTTGGGAATTTAAAAAATCGCGGCGGAAGTCGGGATGGGGACCACCTATCAAACCTCCACTGTCATCAGTAGTAGTGTGTATTGTGCTTGCCTCGCTTGTTGGACAACGATGAAGTTTTTATTGTTTTAATGGAAAATGACTTTTTACGAATAGAAAAAGCGAAATATTCCCCAATTTTTTTATTCGGAAATTTTTTTAAAAATTTTTCGATAAGTCGTAAAAATTTTAAAAAACAAATAGCTTAATGCTGAAAGTTGAATAACTTTCAGCATTAAGTCAAAAAACAAACAACCCCTTAATGTTGGAATTGATAAAATAATTTAATATTTTTACTAATGGTGATCATTTAAAATTGAGAATCTTATTTTAATGTAATTAAAGATTAAAAATATTTTTAAAAAAATTGAAAAAATTTTCAACATCAGTGATATTAGTTCCACTATGATATATATATATATATATATATATATATATATATATATATATATATGTAAAGGGCAAGAAATTCAAATTTATGGAAAAAGAGTAAAATAGTAATTTCGGTAAAAAAAATTCTGAAATTTATTCTCTAGATCTCGGATGGTGAAACAGATTTCACCATTGGAATCGTGCTTGTAGGGAAATATTTATTAAACCAGTTGTCGAGTCAGAGATAGTCGAAATTTACACGTTTTTCGAGGCATCGAGTTTGGTCTTGAAAGCGACATGAGGATCTTGACAAAAAGTCACATCTCTTATCTCTGCTTGTCTTATCGTGTTGGCTTAATAATTGAGATGATAGAAATGGAGTAGGGATAGTGCGAATGTGAAATCCAAGCTAAAAGACAAAATGGTCATTATTTAAATTTTAAATGACACTAAAGATGAAGAAAGGAATAGGAGACTCATCTTCTCCATTAGTGGAGACAAAAGGGGAAAAACAGGAGAGCACTTCCAGTAGCTTAGGATTTCAGTTTCTAGTGAGAGAGAGAGACTTATCTCTAGATTTACGGGCGATCCGATCGTCGGAATTTTTCGGGCCAAGAAGGAAAGTTGCTCTACGCGGAGAGGCCTACGCGTGGACTCCGGTTTTAGGGAGTTTTGTCAAACTCCGAGAGATAGGGGTTTCATCCTACTTGGGTTTTACACTTTATTTAAATGTTTTATAATGTTTCGGTTGGTTTGAGGCCTTGAACGACCGTTTGATCGGTCTCAAAACTTGGGGCCAAGTATAATTTTTTGAAATCATTTGGACGGTCCAGTGACCTTTACTTGCAATTTGTTTTAGTATGTTTGAGTTGGAAATTGTTGAATAAATTGTATTGTGATGTGTATAGAGTAGAATGGCGGGGTGGTTCACAAAGTGAGCGATGATTGGTGAATTAGGGACGATGGCAGGGTTTCCTTTGTTCATATAAATAGTGTTCACAAAATAATTTTTGTGAAATAATGTGTTGGTTGATTAATTCAAGTTGGTGCTCGTGTTTGATAATTAGCTAAGTGAGCTAATTTTGGTGTAATGAATTGTGAAATTACATGACATGTTTGTGTGATTTAAATTATGTGAATATATGCATTATTATATATTTTACATGTGTTATATAATCGTGTTGGAATTGACATCATGCATTTCATATGCCTTTGGGGCACCTAGGAACAATAGGAGTGAGTACATGGTGATTCTTGAGAGAATGGTTTCGGAGGGTTGATTAAATAATAATAATTATCGGGTAGTCCATATAAAATATCAATCGTCGGGTCGAAGTGATTGATATACATCGGAGGGTTAATCACTTAAATAGAATATCGGTCGGTCCGCTCTACTTATATCGGGTTGTCCATAAATAAAAACAAACATCTTTGTTGAAAATAAGGTTTCTCATACGTGGCTTGGGCAGAGTGTGAGGGAGTGGAGTGAGACTCGGGATATGAGTTGATCATGTAGACATTAGTAGGATCACGCATTTACTTGAATGTATGTTTTCGATAGACATTGCATATGCACTTAAGGTGGAGAGTAGCCTAATTAGGGTGATTCCACTCTTGAGCATTAGCTCACCACAATCGGGATATTATTTTAGTCTGGGAGGCGCACGAGGGTGGCTCATCATGAGGCCGCTTTAGAAGAAAGCCGGGTTGTGGCTTTGGTTTTATTATGTATACATGTATTGAATTCTAGGGTATGATATATGTTTTGTATAAGAGTGAATTATCAACTCTTGAACCGTGAGATATGTATTTGGTTGGGATATATTGGTTGAGTGATCACGGGGGCCCCAGTGGCCATTATTTACTCTCATTTGGACCACATGTAGTCGTTGGATGTGTGGGACGGGTTATGTACTAAGGGTAGACTTCCCATACAAAGGAGACTCTTTGCCCAGATTTTCGTGAGAGATGTCGGGTCGTGGGCGTGGTGTTCAGTGTGAGTTAACTGGGGTGAGTCGACTTACCGGGTTGGGGCGTCATGGCTTAGTGTCGGAGCTGGGTATACGGCTATCTAGGGCTTGAGGGGATTTTGGCTTAGGCCATAGTCTTTGAGGTGTAAGAACATCACCACTAGGTGTGGTTCGATGTTGAGTTTAGGTAGGAGATTACTTAGGAAGGCACGAAACAAAAAATAGGACACTGCATGTGTGTTTTGTGTGTGATTTGATGAATTGTTGTGTGAAAAATATGCATAACATGAATGATGTGTGATCATGTGTTGTGTTTGGTTTGTGTGTAGTAGGTAGCACATAAGTGTTAGAAAAATTTTTGGGTTTTAGGTGTGTAAAGTGGAACAAAAAATAAATGAAATAAATTTGAATAAATTTATTTAGTTTAATCAGATAATAAAATAAAATATTAATAAATTTTAGGTTGAACACTAAGTTTAGTGTTGGATCTTAATGAGATTTGAGAATTTTGGACAAAATGTCCAAAATTAAATGAAAAAAAGAAAAAGGGTGAAGAAAATTATTTTATAAGGTTTTACGGTTTGTAGCGAAGAAAATCAATTAAAATAAATTTTTTAAATTTATTTAGTGTTGGAAAATGGAAAAAAAGAGTATATATTTTTTATTTTCGATGGCTGAAAATTAATGTGTGAAAAAAATTGAATTAAATCAAATAAAATCAAAATCAAATCCAAATAAAATGAGACAAATTTTTTGAAAAAATGAAATTTTTCGAAAATACAAAATTTTGTTGACAAAAAATGGTTTCTTATGGAGCGGTTGTCTTACAAGGACTGGTATATACAACGATTTACGTGTATGAATAGTGTCTCGAGAATTTGTGTTTGTGCCTTAGAATCTTGCATTGTGACTAAGCGCCATTAGAACTGTGTAGATGGCTAGTCGAGGGCGAGGACGTAGGGCGTCCACGGGGTACTAGTCAGGCACCACCGGTGTTGTCCAGCGAGGCCTTTGCGGGGGTGTAGGTATTGCGGCAACTATAGCATGGGGCGGGGTATAGCGGAGGTGGTCGGGGGAGGTCAGGAGTAACCTCCGGAGGTTTAGGGCGCGTAATCTCGGAGCATTCACGGGAGGAGATCAGATGGTGGCGGACCATTGGTTCATGCGGAGTAGAAGGTGTTTAGAGCCTGGAGTTACCTCACGGCGCGACGAGAATCAGAATTTAGGCTGCGCGTTCGGCTAGAGGGTGAGACCCAAGTATGGTGGAAATGGGCAAGGACTTCTAGAGACTTAGAGGTTATGACATGGGTAGAGTTTCAGGAGCTGTTCATGGGTAAGTACTTTCCCGGATCTACTTGAGGCATCGCGAGACTCGAGAGTTCCTAGAGTTGAAGCAGGGGGCGATGACTGTGATAGATTATGTGGCTAGGTTCACAGAACTAGCCCGATTTGCTGATGATTATGTGGCCACGGACATGTCCAAGGTTAGAAGATTTGAGAATGGGCTGAAGTTGTCCATTCGGGCCAGGATAGTAGGACTTCATCTACAGGATATGGACTCTATGGTTGGGATAACCCTGACCATAGAGAGAGAGATCAAGGATGCTAGGAGCACTCGGGATGCAGGTGTTAGTAGTAAGAGGAAGGAGAGCCAGTCTTCTTCCAGTTTAGGAAAAGAATTAGAGCTTCTAGTTCACGGTTCCGTCGCGACCATTCGGGCGGGGGACCAGATGAAGTCGTCGGTCGGGCGGGGTAGATGGTCTTTACCATTGTCGGCAACTGGACACATGAGGAGGATTGCCCCCCAGACGGGATCCCGGGGTTTCGGGACCGGTCACGAGTCCCAGGGCAATGATAGGACGGGAGGATACGATATATTCTTTACGGCCGTGCGAACGGAGCGGTTTGGTTCCGAGGAGCTACGGGCACCTCCGTTTCACGGGCGAGGCGAGAGGCCAAGTTAGGGGTCGAGACGGAGGAGGACCCACGGGCGAGACATCGGGGTTCGGGCGTGTGCGCCATCACCGCCGCGAAATTTGAGTCGTGGATCATCGATTATACGAGTGCGTTTTGCTATCTCGCATGGGCAAGAGTGTTATTTGATTACGGTCGTCGCATTCATTCATTCTTTGCA
Source organism: Tetrastigma voinierianum (assembly GCA_016808115.1). Classification (NCBI taxonomy): domain Eukaryota; kingdom Viridiplantae; phylum Streptophyta; class Magnoliopsida; order Vitales; family Vitaceae; genus Tetrastigma; species Tetrastigma voinierianum. Next base: position 738,702 of record JAEQBH010000656.1, on the reverse strand, counting down.
TCGATTGTGATAGGATTGGGCTTAGAGGTTGAGACCGGTAGCCATTATGTGAGTTCTCCCCCAGGGATTAAAGGCGAGAATAGGGATGATATGTTGGGGTTGCGAGTTGGAAGTCTCGGGGACTCTACTCACGGTGGGCGGGGATCATGGACATGTCGAGTTCGATGTCATCACGGGGATGGATTGGTTGACGAACTACGGTCGTTATCAATTGTGAGCGGCCGGAGTTGCTTTACGCGGGACGGTACTCGTGTGGTATTTCGGGGAGACCGAGCATGATATTTTGCCGCCGGGGTGTCTGAGTCCAAGTGTCAGGGACAGTTGGCGGGTTGGCTAGCAAGCCTTACCCTATAGGATGAGGTGAGACCAGACTTAGACCTACCTCGAGTAGTTTGTGAGTATGTGGATGTTTTTCCGGATGAGCTATCGGGATTGCCTCCACATAAGGATGTAGACTTTGGTATCGAGTTACACCCTGGTACTTTGCCCATCTCTATGACTCCGCATAGGATGACACCAATTGAGTTGCAGGAACTCGAGTCGGCCTACGAGGCTCTTTGGACAAGGGGTTCATTAGACCTAACGCCGCCATGGAGCTCGGTTCTATTTGCAAGAAGGGTGAGACCCTTCGTGTATTGACTACGAGGCAGTTGAGCGGGGGTTCTGTCGAATCGGTATCCATTCTTGGGGATTGATGATTTGTTTGTCGAGTTGAGGGCGCGAGTCTACTCCAAAATGAACCTTTGCCTTGGCGGTTACCATCAGGCGGGGAGGTTAGGAGCGGATATCCTAAGGCGGCGTTTAGGACTACGTTATGGGCACTTTGAGTTCTGATTGATGCCCTTTGGATTGGCGAATGCGCGGCGGCATTCATGCAGATCATGCATGGTGTTCAGCCCTATACGATCAATTTATCGTGGTCTTCGTGGATGACATTTTGATATCTCGATCCCCGAGTGGGAGCATGAGTGTCGCTTGAGGATCATGTTACAGTTCTTTGAGAGACCATCGGTACATCTGCGAAGTTCGATGAGTCACGAGTTTTGGCTTCTTGAGGTGGGGATTTTAAGGACACGTGGTGTCGTGGCATCGGGCGTGTCGGTGGACCAGAGAAGGTTGGCGTGATGAGTTGGGAGATGCCGAGTCGGTCTTCGAGATCTGCGGTTTTGAGATTAGTGGATGCCTGGGAGATTCGTGAGGATTTCTCGGTGCGAGCTTTATGCGAGGTTGACCGGAAGGAGGTCGGGTTTGATTAGGATGGCCGTGCGGGGCATTCAAGAGTTGAAGAGGAGGCTTACTTCAGCTCCTATCTTGATAGTCCCGGACAGGGGACATGGGTATACAGTGTATTGTGATGCCTCGAGTGCTGGACTAGGATGTGGTTTGATGCAGTCCGGGAGGGTAGTATGGTTCCCGTCAGTTGAAGAATCATGAGCAGAATTACCCCACACACGACTTGGAGTTGGCGGCCGTAGTCTTTGCTTTAAAGATTTGGCGTCAACACTTATGGCGGAGTTCGGTATACTCGGACCATAAAGTCGAGTATATTTTCACTCGACGGGACCTCGATATGAGCTGTATGAGATGGATGGAGTTCTACTGAGGATTCACGACTTCACTTTGCATTACCATCTGGTAAGGCAAATGTGGTGTGATGCACTTTCCCGGTCGGAAGTCACGAGGAGCATTATTAGTATAGCTTCAGGGAGTGGCGGATGCTGAAGCTAATGGGACGGTTGAAATTTCTGATGTGGCTTGAGCACGAGAATACGTTGGGGGTTTAGTGGCTACAGTCCTGCGGTGGCCAGTGATTGAGTCCGGTGGCAAGACACGGGGAGATGAGTGTCCATCGGAGGCTAGGGTGCAGTCGGTATGGGTGACGAGGGCTGGGCCAGATCCACCGCAGAGATGGTAGTCTTCGGGTATAGAGGACGGGTAGTGGTTCCCGTTCGGCCGTTTGAGAGGAGATTCTCGGGGAGTTTCCTTGCTCGATTTTAGTGCCAATTGGCACGAAGATGTACGAGGATCTTCGTCGTCGATTACTCTTGGAGCGGGATGAAGAGACACGTGGGGACTTTGTGCGGCGATGTCTCAGTGTCGGCCCGGGTAAAAGGATGAGCACCGGAAGCCCGGCGAGTACGCCGGCCGTTGGAGGTAGTTGAGTGGAAGTGGGAACGCGTCGATGGATTTGTGACCCACTTGCCACGAACCAGAAGTAGAACATGATGCGGTATGGGTGATAGTGGACCGACTCACGAAGTCGGCACATTTTCTAGTCGTGCAGATGACCTTCACATTGGAGAGATTCTGTCGGTTGTATATTCGAGAGATAGTCCGGCTACATGGAGTACCAGTATCCATAGTGTCGGATAGGGACCCGAGGTTTACGACGCATTTTTGGAAGAGTTTCCAAAAGGCTATGGGCACACGGCTGACAATGAGTACAACTTTCCACCCACAGACGGATGAGTGATGCGGGAGGACTATCACAGTGTTAGAGGACATGCCTACGAGCATGCGTCACGGATCATAAGGAGTAGGCATTTGGGAAGAGCATTTGCCTTGAAGTGGAATTCGCCTACAACGCGGTTATCGGGCGGTATACGGATGGCACCATATGTGGCATTGTATGGGAGAGCCATGTAGATCAGTTATGTTGGACGGAGGTGGGGAGAGAACTCAGTCACTGGTCTGATGCGATTAGAGACACCTCAGGAAAATTGAGCTTGATGCGGCGATCTTCTCGCGGCTTCAGGCGGCGAAGAGCTATCTTGATATCTGACGTCGACCCTTAGAGTTTGAGGTTGGGGATCACGTTTTCGCGAAGGTCTATTTGCCTAAGAGAGGAGTGGTCGATTCGTGACGAGGAAGCTATCGTAGGAAGTCATTGGGCGCTTCGAGATACTCGAGGAGGATAGGCACTGTGCGTACCCGGTTGGCTTTTCTGTGACATGTCGGGTGTCACGGTCGTTTGTCTCCGTGCTCAAATTGCACGCGCCCGGATCCGAGCTCATGTAGTGGATTGGGGAGGGTGAGGTTGTGGCGATGGGACCTTTGAGGAGGGGACCGGTGTGCATTTTGGATAGCCGTGATCGGGTTTCACGAGAAGCAAGGCGTGAAATTTGAGTAGAGGGTGTATGGCGGCACTATGGGGTGGAAGAGTCAACGTGGGAGCACGAGGACACGATGCAGGCCACCTATCCCTCCTTGTTTAAGGATGAAGGTATGTGGTTTAGTCGAATTTACATGCATGATATAGTGCACGTTGCATATGCATGTGAGTGTTTTGATTGTCCAGAATTTCGGGACGAAATTCCTTTTAAAGAGGGGAGAATGTAAGACCCGAGAAATTCCAATTTCTGGAAAAAAGGGTAAAATCGTAATTTCGGTAAAAAAATTCCAAAATTTATTTTTTAGATATCGGATGGCAAAACGGATTTCACCGTTGGAATCATCTTGAGAAATCCTAGCTACGTCGGGTGTCGAATTAGGGACGGTCGGGTACACGTTTCAGGGCATCGGATTTAGTCTGGAAACGACATGAGATGTGACAAAAGTCACATATAATATGTACACATGTTATACATGTTTCATGAGTAGAGAGATGATGGAAATGAACGGTTGGGATAGTGCCAAATGTCGAAAATCCAAGCTAAGGGACAAAATGGTCATTATTTAAATTTTAAATGACACTAAAGACGAAAGAGTGAATAGTAACTCATCTTCTCCATTAATTGGAGACAAAAGAAGCGGAGAGGCACTTCCAGTAGCTTAGGATTTCAGTTTCTAGTGAGAGAGGGCTTCTCTCTAGATTCTGAGCGATCCGGCCAGTCGAGATTTCGGCGAAGGAAAGCTGCTTTACGCGGAGAGGCCTACGCGTGGACTCTGGTTTTAGGGAGTTTTGTCAAACTCCGAGAGGTAAGGGTTTCATCCTACTTGAGTTTTACACTTTATTTAAGTGTTTTATAATGTTTCGGTTGGTTTGAGGCCTTGAGCAGCCCGTTTGGTGATCCCAAAAACTTGGGGCCGAAATGTGAATTTTTTGAAATCATTTGGAGCTGATCAGTGACACTTTGCGGACTGTTTTAGGTGTTTGAGTTGAAAATTGTTGAATAAATTGTATTGTGATGTGTATAGGGCCGGAAATGGCCGTGAAATTCGAGTTCACAAAGTGAACCGATGATTGGTGAATTGCCGGGAACAGTAACTCAAGGGTTTCATTGTTCATATAAATAGTGTTCACAAAATAATTTTTGTGAAATAATGTGTTGGTTGAGTAATTTAAGTTGAATTGCTCGTGTTTGATAATTGTAGTGAGCTAAATTTTTGATTGTAATAGATTGTGAAATTACATGGCATGTTTGTGTGATTTAAATTATGTGAATATATGTATTATTATATATTTACATGTGTTATATAATCGTATTGGAATTGGCATCATGCATTCCATATGCACTGGGGCACCCTAGAACAATAGGAGTGAGTGCATGAAGTGATTCTTGAGAGAATGGTTTCGGAGGGTTGACTAAATAATAATAGTGCTCGGAGGTAGTCATATAAAATATCAATCGTTGGAGTCGACTTGATTATTATACATCGGAGGTTGTCAGCTAAATGGGAATATCGGGTCGATCCATTCTCTTATATCGGAGGGTTCATAAATAAGCAAAACATCTTTGTTGAAATAAGGTTTCTCATACATTGGCTTAGGCAAGTGTGAGGAGTCGATGAGGACTCGGGATATGAGTTGATTATGTAGACATTGATAGGATCGCGCGTTTGCCTGAATGTATATTTTCGTGGAAGCGTGCATATGCGCAGGTGGAAGTAGCCGATTAGGGTGATTCCACTCTTGAGCATTATCTCACCTGTTGGGGATATTATTTTGGCTGTGAGGGCGCACGAGGAGACAGCTCATCATAGAGGCCGCTTTAGAAGAAAGCCGGGTTGTGGCTTTGGTTTTATTATGTATACATGTATTAGAATTCTAGAATTTTGATATATGTTTGTATAAGAGTGAATTATCAACTCTTGAACCATGAGATATGTATTTGGTTGGGATATATTGGTTGAGTGATGATGCAGGGGCTCAAGTGGTTATTATTTACTCTCATTTGGACCCTATGTGGTCGTTGGATGTGTTGGGACAAATTATGTACTAAGGGTAGAGCTCCCCGTACAAAGGAGACTACGCTTTGCGATTTTTCGTGAATGTCGGGTCACTCGACATTCACGAGTCATTTCCAGCGAGGTTGAAGTATAGTCTGCTTGGACCCCGGGATTTGGGAAACGTCACAATATATATATATATATATATATATATATATATATATATATATATATATATATATATATATATATATATATATATATCTCATATATATATATATATATATATAATTGTTTGCAATCATTTTGATTTTTTCATTTAATTTTAATTTTAAAACTCTTTTAACTATATTTATATTTTCAAAGTCAACATTAATTTTTTAATAAATTATATGATTTACACATTAAAAATGTTAACCATATTGCAATACCTCATACTACCTCATTATATTACAATTAGTCATTCTAATTAGTTAAATTATACTTTTTAATCTATTAGATAATGTTATTAAAAAAATTAGTTTTTGAACTAAAATAAAATGATATCTTAAATGGTTTAAAACTTATATATTTAAAAACCTTAGTGTTTGAATTGATCAAACAATTTTAATTTTTTTTACTAATGATGGTCATTTAAAATGAAGAATCTTATCTTAACGTCATCGTAAAAATTAAAAAAATGTTAATTTTTTTCATTTTAAAAATATGAATATATCATTGATATTTAGTAAGAATATAATAACTATTTTTTTGAATAGTAAATAATTAATTCAACTTGATATAGATTAGTAATTAGTGTATAAATAGAAAAAAATATATTTATAAAATATAATACTAAATACCAGGATAAATACATGTATGAATTTTTTTTTTTGAAATCATTTTTGATGTTTTTTATTTAATTTTGATTTAAAAAATCTTTAAATTATTATTTTTATTTATTTAAAAACTATTCATTTATCTATTTGTATGAAAGTAACCATTAAAATTGATAAAATAATTTTATTTTTTATTAATGATGATCATTTAAAATTGATAATCTTACCTTAATTAACCTAAAGGTAAAGATTAAAAGATTTTTTTTTTAATAAAAAAATGTTAAGATATGTGAGGACCCGAGTAAAGTGAAACGGTAGATTACCGTTCTGTTCTGACTGCGAAGATTGAGAATTCTGCGGAATCTCGGATGACTGACAGGGCCAGCTATTTATTGAGTTCGTCTTGTGAAATCTAGTTGCACAGTTGAATTACGTCGAATTCTGTGATAGTCGGGATTTCACGTATTTTGAGGCAAAGTGAACAAACAACATGGCGACAAATGGCACAAGGACGCGTGCCATGGCATAAGCAGTGGATTGCTTGGCACATATGAAACCAGTATCACATTCTTTTCATGCATGAACTAGGTGGGGAGAAAGGTGGCATGAGGAACACATGGCATGGTGATTGTCATGTGTCAAAGTGATTGAGAAAGGTGTTTTACACCTAGACTAAAATGAGTTCGTGGGGGAGAATGAAAGAAGGAAGAGGAAAGATAGAAAGAAGAGAAAGAAAAAAGAAAGAAAAGGAAAGGAAAAAGGGGGAGGAAAGGAGATCCAGCTTCTACTAGTCTCTAGCATTCGAACAACAAGAGGTTCGACGGGTCAGGAAATGAGTTAGTCTGCACTCCAAGAGGTAGGGGTTCTCTTCTACTCTGGTTATTCTTTTTCTAAGGGCCATTAAATGGCTATGAGGTGTAGCCCTAACAGTGGGGCTGGTTCAAGAACAATTGTGATCAAACTGTTGATGGTTCACGGACCAGTTTCTGGGTCCTTTTTGTTCTTAGAACTACAGTTTTGAAACAGGTTGTGTTTGCTGGAAAGCATGGGATCTGAGTGTGACTATTTTATGGTATGTCACTGCTGGACATGGACTGACAGGCTGAACTGTATATGTTGTTTTTGGGTCTAAACATGAAGATCTAGTTTGTGTGTTGTTAGTTGATTGAATGACATGCAGGTTGTGTGAAAAATCATGTTGATATATGCTTACTTGATGTATTAACATGGGTTATATGATGGATGTGAATTATATGCAGTAGATATAATTTATCCATGAATTGTAAATGTTGCATGTAGCTCTCATTATGCATGTAACATGAAAGAACATGCAATGACATTTCTGCATTGCATATGCACGAGGATATCGCATGAAATGGGTGTGAGTGCATGACATGAATTAGCACTGTGTTTGGTGTTTAATGATGGGCTCTGTCAAAGGGACAACGTCCTAGAGTCACACGGTTTAAATTATGTGTCAGGTAGTAACAAGAAGGGATAGACACCCCCTTAGGTGAAAAACCTGCATCCTTAGTTAGACATATGTATCCAGCGACGAAAGCTCGTGAAAATGTCAAAAGGAACACGACACCTGTGATGAAACCCTGGAAAGTTCGTTACCCATAAAAGACACATGACTTTTGAATGAAGCAGTTTATTGGAAGTTGTCCAGTGAGTTAAATTATAAAACAAAATCTTTTGTTTTGAAATGAAGGTTTTCATACATGGCATACGTATGTGTAGGGAGTCAGTGAGGGCTCGGGATATTGGCATGACATGTGAACATTCATGTAGAAATGTATATGTTATTGCTCAATGTGTTTGTAAATGTTGAATCATGGCATTGCATGTGCACTTAGGTGGTGAGTAGCTCTTGTAGGAGAATTCCTCTACTAGTCATTGTTCACCCCGTTGTGGGAAAATATTTAAGGTATTGGAGGTACACTAGTAGATGGAACTCATCTAAGACCTTAGTGGTGAAGGAGGCTGGATTATGGCTCTCTTGTATATTTTGTAGAATTCTGGACTGTTTATCCAGTTTCTATACATGTAAGAGAAAAGAGTTGTAATGAAACTCGTTTGTTTTGTTCAATAGAGTTTGGCAAGTTTTTCCCAGGTTTTATATTACCTTAATTATGCAGAGGTTACTGTGTTGAATCCATTGTGTTTTGGGAAAGAGTTGGAGGTGCAGGAAATGCCAGAAAGGCTACTACATGTTTTGGCAGGTTTTAGGGCGCGACAAGGGTTTCCTAGTCGGGACAGAGTTGTTTTGGTTATGTGTTGCGACAGGGGTTCCTTGTGTCGCGATATGGTTCTCATGCTTCATCAAGTTGCAAGGTCGCGACATAGCCCTTCCATGTCGCGATAGTGTTTTTGATGCTCTGTCGTGACAATGTCGCGATAGAGGTTTCCTTGTCGTGAGGTCAGGTGTTGCAACCTTCGTGTTGCAACAGGTTTGGCTTTGTAAGGGATTTTATGTCGCAACATAGTATTTTTATGTCGCGACAAAGTTTCGTCAAGGCCAAGGGATTTTATGTTGTGATAGAGAATTTTTATGTCGCAACAGAGTTTCTTGGAGTGGTGTTACGACAGGGCCTTCTTATGTCGCAACAGAGGTTAGTTAAGACCAATGGGTCTTCTATCGCGGCAGAGAATTTGATGTTGCGACAGGGCCTTTTGGAGTTGTGTCGCGATCGAGTATTTTCACGTCGCGATAGAGAAGGCTGGGCGACATGACAGAGACACTCTATCGTGCACGATAGGGTTGGGTGCGCTAAGGCTGGCACACACGACAGAGATGTTCTGTCGTGACAGTAGGGCACAGCGTTGCGTCGCGACAGGGCTGGGTGCACACGATAGAGGTCCTCTGTTGCAATAGAGATTTCTCTGTCGTGACAGACTTGGTACAATGGTAAAAAAAAAGGGACCCTCGGGATATGGGGCGTCACAAGATATCATTCATATTTAGATCCAATAAGATAAATATATTTTTGTTTATTAAATAATTGATCCAATTTAAATTAAATTAGGTTATATAGATTAATGATTAGTATACCAAATAAGAAACAATATATATAAAAAAATAATGTTAAATAACAAACAAAATATATAGGTATAGATTATTTTTTCAATCATTTTGATTTTTGTCCATTTAATTTTGATTTAAAAATATTTGATATTATTTTTTATTTATTTTAAAACTATTAATTTATATATTATATATACATTAAAGATGTTAACTAGTTGTGTGATATTTCATATTATCATCAAAAGTTATTATCATAAAGATGTTAAATGTCTAATTAGTTTTTTGAAAGGAATCATTCTAATTAGTTAAATTTTACATTTTAATTGATTAGATAATGTTATTTTTTTATAGTGTAGTTAATGTTATTAAAATATTAGTTTTTTTTAATGAAAATAATATGATAAGTGAGATCACATTATATTATGTTAATACCATAATTACATAAATTCAATGCTACCAACTTTTTAATAACATTATATAAAAACTATTGAATTTAAAATAATTTTTTATAGGATATAATTTTGTTTATCTTTAATTATTTTTTATTATTTATAAAAGATAATATAAATAACCTATCACATTACAAATATTAATTTTCTAAATAATATGTCTTTATTGTTTCATAACAATTTAATAACACTATTATTAACAAAATTACTCCGGAATAATTCATGCACCACTAAAAAATATTTTGTCAGAAAATATAGATAAAAGTTATAACTTTCGGTGATGAATATATTTTTCTTGCAAAAAAAAAAAAATTCATATTTAGGGATAAAAAATTTTGTTGGCAAACCTTTTATTTTCATTACAAAAATATTGGTGCTAGAAAAAATGCGTTAACTTTTCCTGCCATTTTTTACGGTGACGAAAATCTTCAATTTGTCAAAACAATTTGTCAGAAAAATAGTATTACTGACAAAAATCAAATTTTGATAGGAAAAGCTATTTTTAAGGATGAAATTTTAATTCATCACTAAATTTTCATCGGGAAAATCATGTTTTGTTGTAGTGTGTCTAATGGTTTACAAACACCAAGGATAGCACTAGCAACCTCCTGCAATAAAGAATCCGTATTTTTACTAAAAAAGATACCTTATTTTGCAAAATTAATAGATTGACTAGACATTGCCTCATAGGTTGAAAAGATATGCTTCATAGCTCTCGCTCTTCGAAAGAAGAAAAAACTATCACCAACAAAAAGTAAATGGGAGATAATTAGAGCATTCTGGCAAATCTTTACCCCATGCAAAACACCATCTTTTATATCCATTCGAATCAAAGACTATCCCTCAGCATAGAGGATAAAAATATAGGGTGATAACGGACATCCTTGTCTTAGGCCATAACTAGGAATAATAGGTCCAATCTGAGAATCATTGAATAGCACCGTACATGAGACTGAAGTAACACACTGCATCATCAACTCCACCCATCGTCTATGAAAACCGAGTTTTAGCATAATAGCTTCTAAATAACCCCAATCAACCCTATCGTAGGTCTTAGATATATCAATTTTCAGCGTAATATCACCAAAATTTCCACCATATTTTGTCTTCATATGATGAATCAATTCAAAGGCAACAAGAATATTATCAACAATGGAGCGTCCTTTGATAAAAGCATATTGTTCCACTGAGATTAGCTTAGGTAAGATTAATTGCAGCCGGTTTGTGAGTACCTTAGCAATAACCCTATAAATTAAGAACATTACATAAAGAAATTGGTCTCAAATTTGTCATCGAAGATGAAGAACCATGCACCTTTCGGGATCAAAATCACATTTGTTTTATTAAGACCTACCAGAAGATAGGCTGAGTCCAGACACCCAATACAAACTTAGATAATGTCTGGACCAATTAAGTGTAAAAAATGTTGATAAAATCTAGGATTAAAACCATCAGGTCCTAGGAATTTATCAGGATGCATTTCAAAATTCAAATAATGCTGCTTGAAATTCTTCGGGAGAAAAAGGGGCCAAGAGTAAAGCATTATCCTCCTTAGTAACAATCTGATCCACAACATTCACCCTTGGTTCATACGAACTCGAATTAGGGGCAAAAAGAGTGTCAAAAGAATTCTTTATCATAGAAGCCAAGCCCACTGAATCATCAATCCATTGACCCGAGTTGTCTTGAAGGCTAATGAATCATCAATCCATTAGCCTGCATGAAAAAATCGCGAATTCGCCAATGTCCCTCAACCAGTATTTTTTAGCACGTTGTCGCCAATGTTTTTCCTCTTGTGCTAGTAGAGAGACAAACCTATGGCACACCCCATTATACTCAGAAACAACATCGGGATCATCTTTACCACGCAACACCATCCTACGTTTTTGACAATCATCAATATCATGCTTAAATTTGGTTGCAAGCGCACGTCCCCATTGGCCAATTGCTGTGAACAAGACTGCAGTTTACTAATAAGATCCAAATCAGAAACAACATTATGCCAACAAGCTGCAACAATATAATCAAGAACTGGCTCAGAGAACCATTTATTCTCAAATTTATAAGACTTTTGTACATGAGAAAATTCAAAAATTTCAGAATTTAGCAAACTAAGAGAGTGATTAGATATGGGTGCAACTAAATTTCGCAATCAGGCTATTGAAAACAAACGCAACCAGGCATCATTGACAAGAGCTCGATCCAACCTCTCCTCAACACAATTGGGCTTTCCTTTGAACCTCACCCAAGTCTAAAAGCATACAAATTACAATCTAGAACTGCTTGTCCAAAGCCCCTGAATAACCATTATGGATGCTCCACAGTCCCTTTCTTGTCTTCTTCATATAATAAATCATTAAAATCTCCCATACAACACCAAGGAATTGTTGAAGGAAAAACAAGACTATGTAGAAGATCCCAAGATTCACGTCGTCTGTGTCTTTTCGGAAATCCATAAAAACTTGTTAGTCGCCAAGTACCACGCTGACTGTCAGAAACATATACATTCACATGATTTTGAGAAAAATTAATTAGAGATACCTGCTTTGCTGACCTCCAAAGAATACCAACCCCCCACTGCCTCCTACGCAGTCAATCGAAACACAACCTTCAAACCGCAATCGAGCACGTATATCTTCAAGCTTCTTAGCATGCACCAAAGTTTCAAAAAGTATAACCATATCGTGCCTATGAGCCCAAACGAGCTCATGTAGTACCCGAACTGCCTGAGGGTGGCCCAAACCCCACCAATTCAACTTAAAATAATCATGATTCTAGGCAGGCCCTTTGGTCTTAACCTGCCAGTACCACGTTTTTTGGATCATAGCTTCCATTACCCATAGTAACAACATCATCACGTTGGGCCACCTTGTCAACATCCATTACACCATGTTGGCCCACATCATTAGATTTAGTCATCCTTCTCTTACGCTCCTCATTTATTTCCAATAGAGTTTCATCATCATCATCACGAAAATAATATTATTTATAATCATAAAAATATTATTTATATCATATTTTTGTAGATCCCAAATTTAGGCTTATATTCTTTTTCCATTTATTTTATTTTACTATATTCTGATTTTATTTGATTGGATTTTTCATTTTTATTTTATTTTATTATTTTTCTTTTGAGGAAAGTCGATCATCCTTTCCTTTGGAAGGTTTTAGGGTTAGTTTTCTTTGGGAGATCCTATATATTAGAAACCAGAAAGACGTCTAGAGGGGGGACCCGATAAGGAGTTTTTATGGGAAACGATCAGAAGAAGGGGAGAAGGTTTTTTTTAGGTGGAGGGGGGGCAGCCGACTTTGAGAGAGAAGAGAGATCGACAGGGGGGCGGCTTAACGGGAAGAAGACAGAGACTGCAATTGCCACTATCTTTTATATCCGAAGTCCTTCATTTGGATTTCAAAGCGAACCAAGCAACCCAGGTACTTACTACTTACTTTTCCAATTTTCAGTACATATTTTAAGTTTGATGTCATGCACGTTATACAAACCTATGATTAGAATTCTTACTGGTTGGGGTTTGGCTTTGTAATGATTGGAGTGCATTTATTGTGGCATTTATTATGGCGTTGACTTTGGGCCTTTTGTTTATGAGATTCAACCAGTTGTATGAGATTCAATCACTTGTATGATTTTACAGGGTTTTTCCTCTATGTACTGCTCATTAAAAAAAATAATATCTGACGTTTAAAAAAATATTGACAGTTTTTACTTATTAGGAAGGAGATATTTAAAAATTATGTTTTAGAAAAATGAGTTTAATTGAAAATCGTGTTTTAAAAAAATGTGTTTTGTCGAAATCTTGTTTTAAGGAAATGAGTTCTACGTTCTTTCAATATTTTTAATATCCTCTTTTGATAAGACAATTTTCAAAAGTTTCAATTTTTCTCTAATTTTAATTTTCAATATTGTCTTTTAAATAGACCATTTCTTTTTTGTCTTTTTGTCCTCTTTCAATATCGTCTTTTTTTAGAAAAGATGATTCCTTCTATTATTTTCTTCGCAACCCGTCCTTGATTTCCACTTCATTTGATTTGAAATATATATATATATAAATCTTTGCAATGACTTTTTTTTTTTTATAATTTAATAATAAATTATTATATTATAATTTGATGATAAAATTATTATAAATATGATGATGTTTTTTTTAAAATAAAAATAAAACTAACAAACTAAAAAACATGTGTAATTTATTGAATAATATATTAATTAATGATTTTTGAATAAAAATTTCAAATTTTAAGAGATGATATTTTTAGCATTAATCAATTTAAATAATAAATCGGGAAGTAGAAAAAATAATGAGTGATAATAGTCAAATTATTCATAATTTTTTTATATTAATAGCTCATCTAATAATAATTCTATTTTTAATATCAAATAGTTAATATATATATTTTAAAATATTACTATTTATAAATACTATATTATAATAGCTATATATATATATATATATATATGTGTGTGTGTGTGTGTGTGTGTTATATTTTTATTAGTAATAAAAGATGTATCATTAAAATATTAAATATATATTTATAATAATAACTATTATTTTAAATTATCTTTTGAATATATATATATATATATATATATAATGTGTGTGTGTGTGTGTTATATATTTTTTATTAGTAATAAAATGATGTATCATTAAATATTAAAAATATATTTATAATAATAACTATAATTTAAAATAATCTTTTTTTTTCAAAAAACAATTTAAAATAATCTTAATCGTATAATATATTAATAATGATAAACATAAATTCAATTCAAATTAACATCAACATATTTATTTTTCAAAAAAAAAAAAAATCAACATATTTATAATAATTTTATCATTAAATTATAATATAATAATTTATTATCAAATTTAAAAAAAGTTGTTGCAAATGTTGGAAATTTTTTTATATGGGCTAACATTAATTGAATAATTTGTTTATGCAAAAACAGGTTAATGGATAGTCTATCAATTTTGGATTGGGCTTTGCATCTTTTGGTAGAAACCCAGTTAAGTGGCAAGTGTAGGCTATGGATATTGATAGGGTTCGAAAAATAAGGCTCACAGGCCCACTGCTTGATATTGAAAGAGCCGGCCAGCCCGAAACGTGAGGCGGTCAGATTGAACTGAGGAGAGACATGCCCATTGGAGCATTTAGGTCTTTCTGCGCCAACATTCAACCTTTGTGGTGCGGCCCGAATAAGAGGCCCAACCAGATTGACCAAAGATAAGTATGGGAAGTCTCCATAGGTACGAGGAAAATAGAATAGTCCTAGCTAATATATTATTCGCAAGTCGGCCCGAATCTCACTGATAAGGAAGAAAGACAATATTAGATCGTCAAATCGGATCACGATAAGAATTAAGATTATCCCGAGTAAACTGCTCTTTTATATCCATTGCAAATCCGATATCGATAATAACAAGAAATACCCCATCCAATGGGAACAAATCTTAATCACCATCCAACTGGTTGAACATCTACTATAAATACAAGGCCACCCCATCGGTGAAAGGTACGCAAAAACATATGCCAATACTAAGCAGTCTAAGCAGCCTCTCTTTTCCCTCAGAAAGAAACTGACTTAGGCATTGGAGCGGCCACGGGCGAAGCCCTCGCGGTACTCATTCTTGTTTTGCGGAGGCGATACCTTCAGGCCCATCGCCAAACCAGCCTGCGTGATCCTACTTGATCAAGGCGTCCGGCATCATTGCTCAGCCCACGGTAGCCTTGATTCGGTCAACTGAGCCCACACGCTCGTGAGTTCCGAGTTGAAAAGGCATCATCGGTTGGCGCGATGCAGTAGAGCAACCGGTTCCTTTATAAATATAGCTGATTTCTCGATTCTCGATGGTATCAACCACGGAACCTGGCCGGGAGCAACACTAATCCTCCAGGATGCAAGATCCCAGAACGCGAGACAGCCAGGCCTCCGTGTAGAAGCAATGCGAGACGACGGATGAGGTGGAAGCCTTCGCCTCACGTCAACGTCGTGAAGAGTTAGAACAACTCACGGACGGATCCAAACGACCGAGAGGCGCGACAAACTCGGGAAGGTCATGACATTTCCCCATGAAGGACAACACAATGTCGGTACTCCTAAGGTTGAAACTAGCGGAATCGGTCGGAGCCGGGGCACGGTTCACATCTAGCCCAGGGGAAGGCAACGAAGCAACCCTTGGAGAGCACGTCGGGAACAATTGCGCCATCCTCAGCAAGGAGCAGGGGAACAATCGTGGGAACAGAGGTTCAAGAACCTCCAGCAAGAGCTCGGCCGCGTGAAGGAGGTGGTGAAAAGACGTGCTCTGAGCCGTATGGACACCTTGAGTGCAAATAATTGAGTCACCACATACATCCAAGTACTCTACTTCCTCCTCCGACGAGTTGAATGCATGGTGGAAGCGTTCGGCGGTCTTCAGAATCCGTCGATCATCTCAACACTTACAAAAATCAAATGAAGAACATATGGGTATCAAGATCCGGTGCGATGCGAGCTTTATTATCACCACGAAAGGCGAAGTAGCATGGTTGATAGACTCCATCGTCATCAATCTCCTCATTCGAGGAGCTATCCATTGCATCTGCCTCTCACTCATTGGGGCCAGACGCACAGAAGCCAAGTTATCATCCGCGACTATCAAGCAGGTCGTAAGAAAGCCCGAGGTCTTATGCGTCCAACGATTCAATGCCGAAGCCCTAAAGGTAGATATACCGACAAGAAATTCTCGACACCGCGCTCATGGTCGCTTAGACTCACTGGAAGACTTAATGTTTTCCATCTCCAAAATCCTCAAACAAGCATGGCAGAGGTGCTCGCGAAACAGAGAAATAATATATTAACTATGAAGAGGCTCCTCATTCAAGAAAGAGAGCTCTTCCATTCATTAAAGAAAGAGCTTGCCTGACAAACGACCGTGACGAAGCCCCAAGAGACAAAGCGACTGTAAAGATCTCCAAAGAAAAAATGGAGAATGATCTCCAAAAGGCGTGAAACCTCGTGAGATCGCTTCAGGTCCATCGCAATCCAAAGACGCACGACGCATTTCACCCGCAACGCTTCACCCTCTTGCATCGTACCTCGTCAGCGTGCCCCGCGCCGGGCACGAAACGAGCACCCCGAGGTGGCTAACCCAAATGAAGTCGACCCACAACAAGGACAACTCCAAGTATCAGCGAGTTCCATAGGGACTACTGACACCGCACGCATTTACTGCATACACCCAAGAGAGAAATGAGTATTTGATACGGGCGCGATACCTCCGACGCTTTATATCTCGAAAATCGTATCTAATCAAGCTCAAACCAGTTCACTCCAAAGAACCACTACATCGGGCAGACGAATAATTAACACCAACAATCCAGGGTGAAATCTTAGGTAATCCGTGGAGGATTCACAGGTGGTGGGGGAACTACCAGCCTCGAAGGCCTCCACCCACGCAAAGATTAGATCGACAAAGATAGGGAAATTCAAGCAAAGGTCTAAACTACCGCTGACACATCCATCACGCGCTCCTAATGCACTAAAGGGATGCTAATGACCTCATGACGCACTCCACCGTAGTTCGTACGCCAGGCCAACAAAATACCATCGGTGCTAATCGACAACGGAGTTCACGATATCATCTTCAAGGTCACCCTTTGATAAAATGGGCACTTGAAGCTGAGAAACTAGAGCCCGTTAACACACCTCTACTTCCGGGCCCTCCGGGGAAAGAGTATTAATTTATGCTCAATACAATCGGGTACTCACCTTGGGAGATCCCCATGCCGTGCTTACCGACTACAAGATTCCCCGCCTCTAGGACATTCCGCCCCGCTTATAACGATGCCGGCCGGGCGCACCTTCTCTCAATGCAATAAAAGCCATCCTTTCGCATATCACATGATGATCAAATTCTACCATAAACGGGGTAGGAATGGTCTGAGGAGACCAACGAAGGGCTAGGAATGCTACTCAAAGATCTCAGAAACAAAACGGCCGACAACATATACGTAGATGAGCTCGACACGCATTTAATGCAGGTACTCATCTCGACCGGTTCTTAGAAGCAACTAGAACCGGGTATCGCTGGATGACGACCAGATCTCGCCGATATCGCTCTAAACTAGCGGAAGACCTCAAAACCAGCTTATCCATTTTAAGACAAAATGTGAGACGCCTTAGCATGGAAGGTGGCTGCATAATGGAGGAATTGACCTCACTGCATCACCCAGGTCGAACGCTGCCCCGTCCTTTAAGCCAATCAAACAAAAAAGGAGAAGCTTCGTGCCAGAAAGGAAAAAAAGCCATCAACGGGCTGAAGTCAACAAACTCTTACAGTAAAGCGATCAGGGAAGTGAATACCCTAAAATGGCTAGCCAACGTCGACTCGCCAAAAGGCAACGACAAATGCATGACTCGCATCGAATTTCACCGACATCACAGCGTGCCTAAAGGAGAGCTCTCTCCGCCGCGAATCGACCATCAGAAGGCCACCGCGCCATGTACCTCGCTTTATGGATGCCTTCTGCTACAACCAGATCAAAGATGGGACCCGTGCGGATCAAGAAAAGACGCCGTCACAACAGGAACCTATCATATCAAGTGTGATGCCGTTCGGGCTCAAAAACGCAGGAGCTACATATCAGAGGTTGGTGAATCAGATGTTTCAGAACCAATTAGGCACAACTATGGAAGTGTACATAGATGACATGCTGGTAAAATCCACCTCAGCTGGGCTCCACATAGACCATCTGTCCGAAGTGTTCCAGATCTTAAGAAACTACAACATGAAATCAATCTACTTAAGCGCAGCTCTTCGAGTATCACCGGAAATTCCCGGTTTCAGCGTCAACCATCAAGGAATTGAAGCAATCCGCATAAGATAAAAATGTGATCGACATGCCTTCACCATCAAGCATAAAGGAAGTTCAACGCATGACGTGAAGGATCACGCCTTGCCGATTCGCATCCAGGCAAGCGAGCAAATGCTACCTTCTTCCAAGTCCCGAAGAAGGCCTTTCAATGGGATATGAGGTGCGAGGAAGCATTCGCCTTGAAATGGCTTCAGCTCCTCCCATTCTAGTAAGTCCCATCGAAGGAACTCTCAATTCTACACCTGGTCGACGACTTTTCAACCAAGGTCAGCCCTCGTCGGGAGACAAAGAGTTTAGTACAATCCAATTTACTATTGCAACCGAGCTTTGAGAGATGCGGAGGAGAGGTACCCAAAGATGGAAAAACTAATTTGGCCTTGGTAATCGCATCTAACTCCGCCTTACTCGTGCCACACCATAGAAGTTCCAACTGAGTTCCCGATGAGCAAGTGTTACATAAAACCGGGCGTTCCGAAAGGTCGATGAAGTGGGCCATGTAGCCGAGCGACCGACATCGATACAAGCTGAAAACCCAAATACAAAAGGCAGTTCAATGACTCGCTTTGAATTCAATTTACGAACCCGTCGTGAACGCTCAAGCACGAATGACCTCCCATCCGGAAACTCTCCGTGACAGCTCAAATGCGCAGGGAGCCGGAGCGTGCCTAATCTTGACCTCTCCGTAAGGAATAGACATTGAGTACGCACTTATCTTCGATTCCAAACAAAAAATGAGGCCGAGTATGAGGCGTCATAGCGTGCCTCAACTCAAGCCATTCATTTGAGTTGACTAACGGAGGTCTCGCAGCGACTCCCACCGTGGTGCACAAATAGAAGACACCGAGGCTAAAAGTGGAAGGCGGATGATCCTATATCTCCAAAGGTACGAGACGACAAAAAATCATGCGTGTTCAGTCGACATGTCCCCGCAGCGTAGAACTCCCGAGCCGACGCCGCCCAGCACCACCACAGAGGACTCGCGATCGGGACACTGTCGAATACCGGGCAGCCCCTACCACCCTCGTGACGGGAGGTTGCCTGTGTCGAGTCCGAGCCGAGTCGATGGACCTCATCCGGGGATTATATAATAGACGGACGCCCACCGACAACCCGAAAGAAGCAAAATGCAAAATAAGGACGAGGTCCGCCAGTTCACTTCAATCATGCGGAAGCCTATACAAGCGAGGGTTCTTCTACTCCTATCCTTAAGTGCATCGCGTGGAAAAACATCGCATCACGTATAAGAGAGGTACACGAGGGTATGGCGCGTTAAATCATATCTGAGCTCTATAATCGCGTGAAAGGTCTTCAGACAAGGATACTACCGCCTACAATACTAAAGACGCAACCGACGAAGTTAAGAAATGCAAGGTCCGCCAGAACACGCCTAAGATCTCACGCTCCATCAAAGCCTTTGACGCCAATCACGAGCCTTCCCCCGGGCTCTTCCAACAATGGGGTTTGGACATACCGACCTCTCGCCCCGGGAAAGGCTGTAAGTTCATCATCGTCGCAGTAGATTACTTCACCAAGTGGGCTGAGGCCGAGCCTTTAGCCACAATCACAGAACATAAGATACGCAATTTTGTGTGGCGAGCTATCATATGCAGGTTTGGTATCCCAAGAGCCCTGGTGTCGGATAACGGAAAACAATTTGACAACGCCAAATTCAGAGATTTCTGTGCCGAGCTCGGAATTAAGAATTATTACTGCCTCCAAAGACATCCACGCCCAACTGACAGCCGAAGTGACCATTATCCCTTAAGGCCGCTCAGGCCACCAAATTGGAAGATCTTAAGGGAAAGTGGGTAGAGTACCCTCCTCGAGGTTCTACGGGCTTACGTGGCTCGACACGTGTCATTGAACCCGAGAAACCCCACTGGCCCCACCTCTTCTCAAGATCAAGCAAGAGTCTTTGTCGAGGTCGGGATTAAAGTCCCTAAGGATCGAATTAGCAACATATATAATGACGAGGCTCTTCAGCCTAAATTTGGACCTCTTAGATGAAAAACGTGATGTGTTCTAAAGCTGCATTAAGACTACCAAAGGAAGTTACTGGGCGAGGCACTACAACCAAAAAAGTCGACCGTAAGCTACATGCCGTGTGATTCGTCCTAAAAAGCTACTCGCGCTGAAGGAAGAATCCAAAGACATGGGAAATTGGGCCCCAACCTGAAGGCCCTTGTTATCATATCTCGAGTCAGTCGTACTGGGCAATTACGAACTCCAAACAGAGGAAGGGAAAATTTTACAGCATGCCTGGAATGCAGAACATCTTAAACGTTTTTATCAGTAAACCTTGGTTTGTAATCTTAAATGGAGATTTGTCAATTTTCAGTTAGCGATTCAACCATTTACTGATTATTTTGTTAAGACGTCACAAACAACTCATACATACAATGCTCAGAAAGATTACACGCAATAGAATGAGACAACTCATAGACATAAAAGGAAAAGCCTCTCTTTATTCGAATCGACATATCTTAATTACAATCAAGCAGGCCATTGATTACATCTTGAAGCACTTAGCATGTGCAAGCCTCAAAAAAAAAAAAAAAAAAAACTTCAGGAAGAAAAAAGGAAAAGAAAATAGGAAAAGACCAGAAAGGTGGAAAAGAGGAGAAGAAGAAAGGAATGGAAGGAGTTTGTGCAGAAAAAACAAAAAAGGGAAGAATGAGATGTGGAAGAAAAGATGAAAAAGAAGGAGAAGGAGAAAGGAGAAAGGAAGAGAAAGAAGAACAGAAAATGGAGAAGGCGACACAAGAAATGCACCGCCTTCCCCAGATGCATTCCCTAAAGACGGAGCTGGGGTGGAATAACATGACTCCCATGCGGGAGACTAGGAAAACACAACTCCCGTAAGTCCAACAAAACTAACCAGAATTCAGTGATCCCAACAAGGCAACCAGACTTCGACGCTTCATCTCGCCCAGATTTTAGTGACGCACCAGAAGAAGTAGAATATTCAAAGTATAAACCCCATACCAATGGAGCCGCCATTTATAAGAAGGCCAAAGCACTCAAAAAGTCACCCGAACGTTCCAAATTCTTTATAAATCAGCATTAAAGACGTTCGCACATTTCCAAGAAAATCGAATGGCCACATCGCAGCACCTCACTGAGGAGCCTTCTACTCGTGACAGTCACGCTTTACTGAGAGGAGTCGACCACCAGCTACATCGCCACTCGCCCACGCGCCCGGAGCTCCAAGAACACTTTGATCTCCAGTTCGCTCACTCGCACAAAGCCACGCTACCCGAGGAGTCGTATCGCCTTAGGCTACATCGCCACTGCCCACGCTTCCTGAGCCAAGCAATTTCACTTTGATGAGTTCGCTCATCGCACGCGTCACGCCATCTGCATCATCACCGCGCCATCGCCACTTACTACGCCGAGTTTAGCCATTTCACTTTGACGAGTTCGCTCTACTGCAACAGTCAAGCTACCGAGGAGTCGTGATCACCAGTTACATCGCCACTGCGCCACGCCGAGCCCAAAGAATACCTTGACGAAGTTCGCCTACTCGCGATGTCACGCTACTTGAGGAGTCAAATCACCAGCTACATCGCCACTACCACAAATACCGAGTCTGCGGTACCACTGACGAAGTTCGTCTACCTTCGCACAGTCACGCTTACCCGAGGAGTCAACACCCAAACACATCAAGACTCACGACAAATACCGGAGCCCAAGAAATTACCTCTGGCGATCGTCATCGCACAGTCACGCCACTCCGAGGAGTCGATCACCAGTGGTACATTGCCACTCGCCACAAATACCCGAGCTCCAAAGAGTTCACTTTGATCGAAGTTCGCCTACCGCAGACAGCTCACGCCACCGAGGAGTCGATCACCAGTTACGATCGCCACTTCCATGATGCACCGGCCCAAAGAAATTTCACTTTTGACGAAGTTCGCCATCGACGCCACGCTACCTAAGGAGTCGATTACCAGTTACATCGCCACTTCGCCATGGGTCACCGGAGCCCAAAGAGCCACTTTGACGAAGTTCGTTTACTCGCGACAAGTCACGCTTACCCGAGGAGTCGATCACCAGTTATCGCCACTCACCATACCGGTCACTTTGACGAAGTTCGTCTATACCGCACAGTCACGCTACCGAGGAGTCGATCACCAGCCATCGCCACTACCACAGCTACCGAGCCCAAGAAATACTGACGAAGTTCGCCTACTCCGCACAGTCACGCCACTGGGAGGAGTCGATAAGCTCGTTACATCGCCACTACACAAAGACTGAGCTCAAATTCGCCACTTTGATGAGTCTGCCTACTCCGCACAGTCACACTACCCGAGGAGTCGATCGCTCACTACATCACACTGGCCACAAATGACTGAGCACAAAGAGCCGTATCGACGAGCTCAACGATTCCACAAGCCATACAAAATTCTAGGAGCCATTTTAACTCGTAAATCACTGATGAGCACGAAGAACAGATTGACGAGCCTCACGATTCCCACAGCCATGCAAATTTCAGAGTCAGCTCAACCTCGTGCAACAGCCAACTGAGCACGCCAGGTCGTATCGACGAGCTCAACGACCCACACAAAGCATACAAATTTCTAGAGCCATTTCCAACTCAAAATTAGCCAATCCGAGTACAGAAATGATTGATTCCAGCTCAACGATTCTAAAATGTGGCATGCACTTAGAGTCATTTCAACTCAGTAATCACCGACTGGAGTCTAACAGCTTCATATTGACGAGCTGATAATGATTCTACACAAAGATAGCAAATTCTAGAGTCACTCTTCTGATCAGTAAATCTAGCTTCTATCACAATTCAAAGACCAATATCATCTCAACTCAGCGCCTAATCTGCACTATGGACAAGAAGAGCAAAATTAAGAAGAACTAAAAAAAGAGCACAAGTAGAGCGGTATTAAATGAGGTGCAAAAATGAGTATTCATCAAGGACAAGGCCACATATGTTCTAGCCTAGGCCTAAAAAAAAAAAAAAAGTATGTGTCGACATCTGGGCAAAGTAAGACTAGGGAATCAAAAGGAGAAGTGCACGTGAAGGTGTGGCCTCAACAAAATCACTCTCCGTGATAATCACAGAGGCGACCCTCATCCCCTACTACTAGGAAGGTCAAAGAAAAGTCCAGCCTGAATAGAAGAATAACCTTCTTCTCGAAAAAGTCAGCCAATACGTAAACCCATTGATTGAAGCCCACTCCGCCCCATAATAACTTCGCTCTCGCTATTCACTAAAGTTATTCACGATGAAGATCCCCACGCAACCCGCTACACTCCCTCATTCAGAGTTCCACCGCCGACCGCCGCAGCCTCGACGAGCCTCGCCCAATCACGCCTTATCACGAAGATCGCCTTTGATCGCACGAGCCTTCCTTAGACTCTCGGCTTGCCTGACGTGAGGAGTCTCGCCCCAACCATCCGAAGTTCATATCGCGACCGCACTCGCCCCTAGCCTCTCAAATCATCCCAACCTCCCGTTCGCCGTCGCCAAGCTATTCCGGCCTCGCTCTCCCTACCCTCGCCCGTGCATGAGCCATGGTATGTTTCAAATCAGACTGAAACACCGCTTCTCACACATGCACCACTCGCAGCCGCTACTAAATGTTGAGGGAAGCCACCCGCTCTTATAAGCCCGGCCTCTTTAAGATGACCTTCGTTTATTTTGGCCTTCTGCCAAACCTTCAAATGAGTATCACCCAGACATCCAAAGATAGAATCAACATCCAACGCAAGCTCGAAACTCATCTCAAAATGGAGTCAAATATGACAAGGTATTGAATCCTACCGAGGCGGTCCCGAGAGATGTACAAGCTTCATTAACTGGCAGCAAGAACCGATCTCTTAAGATCAGAACCTTAAGAATAGATTGCACTGACGCCGTCGCGAGCCTCGACATTGTGAAGTAAAGAATCCCGTCTCCGCTAACTCGTGGTTCTGGATCTTCCTCCTCGCCTTCCTCCCTTCGAGAAGGCGATCAACTCGGTCCGCCGGGCGGGTTCCGCATCTGCACGGGTGTGATCGCTGACCCGCCGCCTCAACGCCCCCGCCGTAGGGATCCTTGCCTCGCAAAGAGACTTCGAATGTGGTTCATGAGTCAAACTAGTAGATTTACAATCCGTCCGATTTATGGATACGAGGACTCGGGAAGATGAAGATGCCCCCAACTTCTAACTTTGACCAAAGCTCACTTCTATCTTCTCAACAAGAGTGCGAGGTTTTCATTTCCTACTGGGTTTCCCCTGAGACACCATCTCCAACTATAAAGCAACATTCCCCAGCCGGGTTTAGGCAAAGCAGAGGGCCCAAAGGGGAGGAACTTTATAAAGGGAAGGAGGTGAAGGCTCAGAGTGTACATCGAGTGCACTTCGAACTGGCGGTCGTGAACATTCGACTTGATCAACTCCGCGTATGACGAGAAGGCGACAGCCAACGCCAACGCTACGGCTTTATCTTCTCAACGCCGAGATCAATTCGAGCACCGAGAAGCACATGTAGATGCATGCAGTCGAGATGCCTAGTGACCACACACAAGTTATAACCAAAAAATGTAATCTAACACTCACGGCGATTCTGGGTGGTCCAGGTCGGCACCTAACGCCCAGAGTGTCGCCCTTGGCTGAGAGGATCATACTCCCACTGGCGCCGCTAACGAAGAAATAACGCCCCTTCCACAACCACGGGAGGAGGGAAGATCTGAATCACTGCAGGAGCCTGAACGCCCAGAGGAATAGGCAGAAGAAAGCCTCTGATGTCTCTTCGGCCAAAAAGGTAAAGAAGCAAGGCTATGCTAGACACCGAGCCCTCGTTCCTAAAGAAACCACAGATCAATCCAAAATACCCCAACCATCGGGCGCGAGGCCGAGCGACACACATCGAAATGCGTCGCAAACCCATGGCGGCAGAGGGAAGACCGTTATCGGCGCCACTAAGAAACACACCATCCTAGGCACAGAGACCACATAGAGGGTCAAAACATCAGGGGACCACACCCGAACGCCAAAGGGAGGCTGATAACGCCTAGAAAAAATGGCCCCATATGAAGGACCGACCTTGCTAGGTCCCACCGTTAAAGCATGCTGAACGGCAGATCTCGTGATATTTGTATTCCCTGTATCTAATCTGAAGTTCACTTTCCCTCGCCTTGTCCAAGGGAAGAGGGGCACCTCTGAGCATTCAACACCGACCAAACGGCCTGAGACACCACCCGCCTGCCTGTAACTGGGCACAGCCGAAGAATCACCATCGATACGCAGAGAAGAAGAATGACCCAGACCCATAATGAAATTGGATAATGAAAAACAAAATTCACTAACCCAAACAACTCGCCTTATCGCCCGAAAGAAATCAAGAAAACAAAGATGCAAAGGGACCCAAATACGATAAAAGATTATCCCAAGCAGCGACAACAAAGAAAGACTCGCACAAAAAGGCCTGTAATAGTAAGACTAAGAGAGAAGGAAGTCCGAACTCGCTAAAGGCAAAGAAAAGGTCCTTAGCAAAGGGCACACATGACAGGGGATGTCCGCTAAAGAAACAAAGGAAACCGAAGAATAGGAGAAAATGATCGCAAACCGAAGAGTCATCATTATCATAAGACAAATGACTCGCCGACCAAGCCCTAACTAATTTAGCCTCGAAAGCGCACACGCGGAAGTCGCACCGGCCGGATTACAGCCCCCTTCGCCCACGTACACCGTATTGGCAACAAAATCGATGTGGTTCGAAAATAAGGCTCACAGCCCACCCGTCAGCCCAAGAAAGAGGCGCCCCAATTTAAACATCAGGCCCGTCCGTCGTCGAACCCTAAGGGAGAGACATGCCCATTGGAACATTTAGGCCTTTCTACGCCAACATTCAAGCCTTTGGTGCCAACCCAGAATAAGGGCCCAACCTGGACAATCTGTAAAGACTAATTATGGGAAGTCTCCTACTGTGCATGCAAAATAGAATAGTCCATAATAATATATTATTCCGCAAGTCCAGCCACATCTCACCAATAAGGAAAGAAAGACAATATTAGATCAGCATCAAATCGATCCCCCAATAAGGAAGAAGATTATCCCGCAACCGCTTCTTTCTATATCCATTACCAAATCCGATATCGATAATAACAAGAAATACCCCATCCAATGAGAACAAATCCTAATCACCATCCAACTGGTTGAACATCTACTATAAATACAAGGCCACCCCATCGGTGAAAGGTACACAAAAACATATGCCAATACTAAGCAGTCTAAGTAGTCTCTTTTTTCCCCGTAAAGAACCGACTTAGGTGATCGAGGGCGGCCACCCGCGAAGCCCTCGGGCCGACCCTTTCATTCTGTTTTCGCAGAGGAACGACACCTTCAAACCCGTCGCAAACCACCCGCAGAACGGATCCTACTTCCCGGCGATCTAAAGATCCCATCGCTTCAAATGCCCCACTAAAGAGTCGTGATCCCGGCCCAACTAAGCCCACATGCTCCGTACCCCGCCTGGGCTTGAAAATGCATCATCGTGATATCATTGAGTACAAAGTAGGTCCCTCTCTTTAGTCCGTGATCAAGGGTTTTTCCCATTAAGCCACCATAGTCGTTAACTGGATCATGCAGAGAAGACTTAGCTCGTAATCCGAAGGAAATAATCATCATTTATGATGGCTCAAACAGTATGTTATTCATTGTAATTTTCTATAATTGTCGTGATCTTTTATTCATGTAAATGATAAATTATCTTCACATGTATCGTGAGCTAGATTTACATGATTTTTTAGGGATTTCGATAAATTCTGAATTAATAAAATTTTAAATTTTACATTTTGGAGTCGAATCAGATCCATGATTGTGCATGGCTTTGTTTTGCTTGATCAGGAAACCCAGCCTTTGTTCCTCTTGTTCTAAGTTTCAAATTGATATATTATATGTGCAATTTTGTTGGGTAAATTGGGAGTAATTTGTTTTCAAATTTTCGGAATTTTCTTGTTCAAAGATTCAAGAAAATTTTTATTTGTAAAAATTATTAAGTTTTACTCAAATTAAACTCTTGGATCTTGTTGTTTACATATATCTTAGTTGATATGTTGCATAAATTTCGGGTTTTTGGCTCAATTTGGTGGAAATTGAAAATCCAATTTTATGTGTATGAACCTTATATCTATTCGTTTTATATTTTTTAAAATTGAGCAAGATTGTGGAGTTTTTTGTTCAATTAATTATTGTAGAGAGATTTCTTAAACTGTTTAGGTAAAAATACATGTAAAATGAGGCCGAAATAGGTGTTAAAATATAATTATTTGGATCTTGGCTATGGAGGTTTAAAAACCGAATTTTGTTTTTTAAATATGGAGATCTTTAAGTTGTTGTTGTTGTTGTTTTATTTATTTATTTTTATTTTTTATTTTTTATTTTATGATTAAATGTCTTAAAATTGCTAGAAACAACCTAAATATTAAAACCCATCGAAATCCCGTTAGAAAAAACATCTTTTTTTCAATGATTTGCAAGTCAGGTCATAAATGGATCATTTGACTCAAATTGCAAAAATTTTGACCCATTGCTGAAGGTTGAAGATGACCTCCAGCATATGCCACTTACCTCCTTTTTTTGGTACCACTACCACATTGGCCAACCATTCTGGGTACTTGATTTCTCTGATGAACTCCGCTTTCAAAAGGTTATCTACTTAAGCCTGAATAACCTGATGTCGGTCCGGGTGGAAGTGCCTTACTCTTTGTCTGATCGGCTTGGTAGACGGGACGACATTCAGCCTATGAGAAGCATGCGCGGGGCTAATGCCAGTTATGTCCGAGTGGGTCAAGGCGAATACATCAATATTACAAAGCAAGACCTGCCATAGTCGTTCTTTCTCTTCCCCATACAGGAAGGAGCTGGTCGCGCGTTTTTATAGCCCGGCCAGAGTATTGATTCTAGGGATCCATAGCTAATTGTTCCTCACCCTTCCTTACCTCTGGGCAAATAACTGCATTGCTATTCTAGGACTGTGATTCGAAGCGATTGTTGGAGCTTTCGCTCTTCTCGCTGCATTCCTATACCGGATAGCCGGAGTAGCACCGGGCAAGCCGTAACTAGCTGCCAAGAGGTCAACTGGTCCAGACCGGTAAAATCATTGTTTGATGGTAGATCGAGGGATCGCTTTACGGCGTGCGTGCCAAGCCCGACTAACGATGGTACTATGGCCAAGTCTTCGGAGTAATTGAGAATAAGTGACTTTGTCGAGTAATCCGGCCCCGCCTTGACGGGGAGAGCGATATCACCCATGGTTAGCGTAGTTGCCCCATTAAATCCGGACAAAATTATGCCAGTCGAACTGAGTTTATCAAGCGGAACTTTCATCTGTCCGAAGGCTGGAAATTGCAACAAGTCGGCCATGCTACTAGGGTCAACAAGCACTCCGTGTACATCAAAATTGTTAATGCATAAAGTAAGCACAAGTGCATCGTGGTGTGGAGTGATGAACCTGGACGGGTTAATGAGAAGAAAGGATATGTGGTCGTCAACCGGCTGTATTGCTCTATTGTTATCCGGGGTACTGATGGTGTTCACCCAAGCTCGAACTGTGGTTGCTCGCAGTAGCTTTTTCCTCTGATGCTTGGATTGATACTAGTCATCAGCTGGGCCGCCCAATATGTAATTAATGGTGGGTTGGGGCTCAGATGGGAGCTCTGAACTGGTCGCTATTCTTTCAGCTACTAGAGCGGTTTCTGTCAGGTGGGCCGACTCTCAGATATATCCTCTAAGGTGGCCAGCCCAGATTAGTTTCTCCACTAGGAACTTTAGAGTTCGACATCTGTTAGTTTCATGTCCGTGGTCCTTGTGGTAATCGCACCTCAAAGATCGATTGCGTTGCTCGGGATCCGATTGAATTAGTGGAGGCCATCTAAAGTCAGGGTGATCCCGGATGAGGGGGAGGAGTCTCACAGTGAGATGTCTGGGGTAAACTAGGGAGGTTCCTCTTCTCTCCTCGATTGCTCCCGGGAGCGCTTCCGTCCTTCTGGGGTCTTCCTCCCTTCTACTCGGCCGCCCTCGTCGCTTACTATTTCAAGGTAATCATGGGATCATTCTGAGGCCGCCTCGACATTGTCTTACAAAGATAGAGTATTTGTCCGCCTGTTCGCATAGCTTCTTCCATCAAGCATGAAAGTGTGTCCAAAGGATAGCGACTGGAAGAAAGGGGTAGTCGGCCCAAAGCTTCTTCGAAAGTTCTGGAGGACCGCGTCCATGTTGTATGCATCGATTTGTTGGACAACTTGTCCAAATCTCCTAGTGAAGTCCCGGATAGACTCATCTTCCCGCTTGAAGATGGTTTGTAGTGAACTGATGTTTCCCTTTCGCCGGATTGAACATAAGTACCGAAATGAATGCGTTTCCACAACTCTCGAACGAGTTTATGGATCCTTCCTGAGTTTGTGGAACTGTGCTGAAGAGCCCTCTGGGATCGGTCTGGGAATACCTTTGCATTAAGATGATCATTCCCGCACGATAGGATCATTACTTGGTCAAGGCAACATGTGGTCATATGGTTAGGAGGAGCCATCATACATGGCAAATGGCGGTATGACAAAGCCGCGGGAAGGCTCATAACTCAAGATGTGTCGACCTAGTGGGATGACAAAGATGCCTAAGCCCCTGACAACAAAAGAAGAAAGAAGTAAATGCAGTATGGTGGCTCTAGTTGTAGGGGGTATATGAACGAAACTGGAGACATACCCCGTGCCGTATGGGCATATTCTCAAGGGATACCAATAATCGTATGTCCCCTTTAACCTCTCTATGTATCCCTGTGGCGCAGCCACCCGATGGATTGGGTCGGAACGGCGTAGTGTGACACCCCAAAACCCGGGGTCCGTTAACTACCCACAACTCATGGAACATTTCATGAATGTCGGGTGACCCGACATCTCTCACGAAAATCGGGCAGAGTCTCCTTTGTACGAGGAGCTCTACCCAAGAACAAACATGTCCCAAACAATCCAATATAATACATAACATGAGTAAAAACGGCCACTTGGGCCCATACACAGTACTCATCAATATATACCAACTATATACAATAGTTCCAAGAGTTAAAAATTTACTCCTATACAACATATATTAAAATTCTAGAATTCTAATACATGTACTACATCATCCAACAACAAAGCCACAACCCGACTTTCTTAAGTATCGGCCTCTAGGATGAGCCGTCTCCTCGAACGCTCCCTGTACCTGAAAAAAATGTTCCCGACATAGCTATCGCCCAAGAAGGAATCACCCTAAATGGGTTTACTCTCCACCCAAGTGCATATGCAATGCTCCTATGAAAACACACATCCAAGTAAATGCGTGATCCTAC
Organism: Tetrastigma voinierianum; assembly: GCA_016808115.1. Taxonomy (NCBI): domain Eukaryota; kingdom Viridiplantae; phylum Streptophyta; class Magnoliopsida; order Vitales; family Vitaceae; genus Tetrastigma; species Tetrastigma voinierianum. Next base: position 708,100 of record JAEQBH010000656.1, on the reverse strand, counting down.
TTGAATGTCTACATGACCAACTCATACCCCAAGTCCTCACCGACTCCCTCACACTTGCCTAAGCCATGTATGAGAAACCTTATTTTCAAAACAAAGATATTTGTTTTTATTTATGGACAACCCTCCGATATAAGTAGTGGACCGACTCTGATGATCTATTTAGTGGACAACCCTCCGATGTATATCAATTGGGCCGACTCCGACGATTGATATTTTATATGGACTACCCTCCGATAATTATTATTATTAGTCAACCCTCCAAAAACCACTCTTCTTACCAAACCACCATGCACTCATTCCTATCGTTCTAGGGGCGCCTAAAGGCATATGGAATGCATGATGCCACTCCAATACAATAATTATATAACACATGTAAATATATAATCATGCATATATTCACATAATTTAAATGACACAAACATGTCATGTAATTTCACAATCCATTACATCAAAAATTAGCTCAAGTGGGCTAATGATCAAACACGAGCAATTCAACTTGAATTACTCGACCAAACACGTTTTCACACAAAAATTTATTTTCGTGTCACTATTCACATGAACAGTGAAACCCTCAGGTTACTGTTCACAGCCAATCATTCAATCATCTGTTCACTTTGTGAACCCGAATTTCATGGCCATTTCCGGCCTCATACGCATCAACACATTAATTAATGCACAATTTATCACATAATGCACTCAAACATTCCATACCCACTCACGGACTGTCCAAAATGGGTGCCATAATTTTTCACACTTCGGTCCCACATTTTGGGACCGATCAAACGACCGTTCAAGGCCTCAAACCAACCGAAACATCATAAAACACTTAAACAAAGTGTAAAACCAAGGATAAATCTCCTACCTCATGGAGTTTGTCAAAACTCCTTAAAACTGGAACCCACGCGTAGGCCTCGTCGCGTAGAACAACTTTCCTTCTGGGTTCAAGAATTTCCCGACAATGGACGCTTCGACATTTTGTGAGAGAAGTGACTCTCTCTCACTAAAACTCAAAGCCATAGCCACTGTAGCAATTCAACCCCTCCAGCATGTTTTTGTTTGGTCTTTTAATAAAGGAGATGACACTATTCACTTTGTCCCATTATCACTTAAAACAATTCCAAAAATGCCATCTATGTCCCCAAGTTTGATTTTCGACATTCGCACTTATCTCTAGCCATCCATTTCCATCATTTCTTACTCATGCAACATAAATACATGGGTACATGTTATATGTGACTTCTTTGTTACATCAACGTCGCTTTACTTACATCTCCCCCTGATACGCGTTCGAAAAATGTGCAAATCCAGACTATCTCGGAATTCAACGAAATTCGACGTGTTAGCTAGATTTCGCGAGACGATTCCAAATCTGAAACTGTCATCATCCAAGATCTAGAAAATTTTTGATTTTACCGAATTACGTATTTTGCCTTTTCCAAAAAATTAATTTTCTAAAGTCTAGCTGTGGGGCCTTTTCTAGATTCGTTCTGCAGCTTCCGAGGTGGTAAGTCAGTGGAGAAGTCACCTCGCCGCCTACCTATCGAGGTCGCTCAGCAGGCAGATGGCTCTTGCCCCTTATCGTCAATTGCGGTGTAGGATGAAGGCGCCCTTCAGATATTTGCTTCTGCTTGCTTTCTAAGTGCCCTCACGGCCGCTCTCCCCGTCATAGATATAAGGGTGATCAGGTTTCGCCATTCGCTTCAAGCTCAGTTTTCTAGCCAGCCTATCTGGACGCTAACTAAGGAACCGATCTTTGAGGGATTGATTTGTTGATTGTCATGATGACAAATTAACGGCCGATAACGGGAATCACCAAAAGTTCTCGTGGGATGGGAGATCACTCATTGCGATGCAAACCAAGCCCCTCAAGAATGCGATGAGTTTTTACTCGGGTCGCTCCCATGACCTGCGCCAATTGTTGTCTCCTAATTTTCAGTCATCGGATCAGTCAGAGCATCACTTCGCCGCCAAACAAACAAGAAAACGAAGGTGGTGCGCCCGCCGCCTCTCCGATGACTAAGTCAGATCAAGGAATCTGGAGAGTGAAAGGATCAGTCTTTTTCAATAAAGAATGTCGTACCTTCTTTGGTGTCATTCCCTAAAAAAAGACGAATCCTTTCACTCTCCAGATTCCCTGATTTGACTTAGGCATCGGAGAGCGACTTAGGCGCATTCACTCGCTGCTTTCTTATTTGTTTTGCGTACATGTCGATTAAGTTGATGCTCCGACGATCTAGTGACTCAGAAAATTCAAGAGACTACAATTAGCGCCGTCTGTGAGAATGACCAAGCAAAAAAGCTCATCAACGATTTGCGAGGGCCTGGCTGCATCCGCTTTCAAGTGATCTCCCATCCTCCGAAGCTTTGGTAGTTCCCGATCAACCCATCGGACCGTTAGATTTTGTCATCATGACCAGTAATCCAGCGAATCAATCCTTTGAAGATCAGTTCCTTCGCTGGCATCAGGAGATGGAAGCAAAGCAAGAAGAACAGGCCATGCAAATGGCCGAATTACAAGATCACGTTACCCGTCTGCAACAGGAGAACGAATGCCTGCGAACCAGCTTAGAAGCAAACAGGGGCGAAAATATACGGGGACGCACTCATCTTACACCTCTAGTTCAACCAAGTAAGGGCAAAGAGCCCATCCTGCCAGGCGATAGTGATCCGCCGGTAGACGACGAATTGTCCTCTGGCAGCTCTCCCTTGCCTAACCTCCCGCCACCTCAGAATAACGCAGAGGTCGAATTCAGAAAGAGACCCCACGCCGTTCCAGCCGATCCGTAAATGGCATGTGCCACCAGATATGTAGAGAGGTTAGTAGGGACGGATGGTATTCGGAGCGGCCCCTGAGAATATGCCTGTGCTGCACGGGGGTATGGCTCCACCGCTTCCGTTCATATACCCTACAACCGAGGCGCCACCCGCCCCACATTTGGTTTCCTTTACTGCTGTCCGGGGGCCTGAGGACATGCTGTCGTCCCCACTAGGTCAGCACATCTTGAGTTATGAGCCTCCCCGCGGCTTTGCCATAAATTGTTCGCCATGTATGATGGCTCCTCTGACCCATACGACTACATGTTGCACTTCAACCAAGTAATGATCCTCAACAGGGAATGGATCGCCTTCTCGTGCAAGGCATTCCCACTACCGAAGGGCTCGCCCGACTTGGTTCCACAAACCCCGAGATGATCCATAAACTCGCTCTCGGGGCCATAAGTCAGGCCATGATTCACTTCCCAAAGACTTATGTTCATCCTAAGAAAAGGGAAATATCGGGCTCACAATACAAACCATCTTCAAGCGGGAATATGAGACTATCCGGGATTTCACTAGAGATTCGACAAAGTCATTCAACAAATCGATGCATTGCCAAAGATGGACGCGGTCCTCCGTAACTTTCAGTTTTTAGGTCGACATCTCTTTCTTCCAATCGCTATCACTAGACCCGCTTGTAACGATGGAAGAACTGTATAGACGGGCGGACAAATACTCTACGCTGGAAGACAATATTCGGGGCAAATTTCGACAACTGGTCATCATAATTACCGCCCAAAGAAAGTGCAAGCCAACCAAAACGGCAGCCCGAGCGGTATGGGAGCCAGACCAGGACTGCCGCCCCGAGTAGTCAAAGAGAGAACCCCCGCCTTACCACACTCGAACATCTCCCACGACACTCCCCCTAATTCCGGATCACCCCGACTTTAGTCACCTCCACCACTCTGACCCTGATCTCTCGAGCAACGCAATCGATCTATGATGTGCGATTACCATAGGGACCACGAGCATGAAACTACCAGATGCCGAACTCTGAAGTTCCTAGTAGAGAAACTAATTCCGGGCTGGCCACCTTAAAGGATATATCCGAGAGCCAGCCCGCCCGGCTAAACCGGCCTAGTAGCCGAGTTAGCGACCACCCGCAGCTCCCGGGCCCGAGCCCCGGCCCACCATCAATTACATATTAGGTGGCGAGCCACAACCAAGATCGGGCCCAAGAGTCGAGGAGTGCCGCCTGCGAGCAACCACAGCTCGAGAGCCCTGTGAACACCATCGCATCCCTGATAACAACAACAGCAATACAACCGGCCGACGCACCTATATCCTTTCCTCCCATTAACCCGTCCAGGGTCATCACTCCACACCACGATGCACTGTGCTACTTTATGCATTAACACCATGTAATACGTAGTGCTTTTCGACCTTGGTAGCACGTGCCCACTTATCGCAATCCTAATTTTCAGCAGATGAAAGTTCCGCTCGATAACCCACCGCTGGCATGGCTCTTGTTCTGATTTAATGGGGCAACCACGCTAACCATGGGTGATATTATGCCTCCCATTAAGGCAGGCCTGCCATCTGTGCCGAAGCCTTATTCTCGCTGTCGAAGACTTTGGCACATACAATGCCATCGCCATCGGGCTCCAAGTTACACGCCTCATGAAAGCGCACTCTCAACCTACCATTAAACAATCGGCCATCTAATCCAACCGCGAAGACGACGACTCGAGCAGCCGCTACTCACCGCTGCCATCGCCTGCTCCAGACAGAGCGAGAAAAGGTAAAAGCTCCAACAACTCCGCCAAGCCCCCGAGTCACGCCCCCGTAATAGCATCATTACGCCACGCCCGTGCAAAGGGAAGGAGGACAGGGAACAATTAGCTATGGATCCCTTGGAATCAATACTCCTAGGCGGGCCGAATAAGCACACTTATGTTAGCTCCTTCCTGTCTGGGGAAGAGAAAGAACGACCGCGGCAGGTCTTGCTTTGTAATATTGATGTATTCGCCTGGACCCACTCATACATGACTGGAATTAAACTCTCGCATGTTCATAGCCGACGTCGCCCCGCCTCGCCGTGCCGATCGTACAAAGAGTAAGGCACTTCCACTCCGACCGACATCAAAGTTATTCAGCCGGTAGATAACCTTGGAAAGCCGCAGTTCATTAGAGAAATCAAGTACCTGGAATGGCAGGCCAATGTGGTAGTGGTACCAATGAAAGGAGGTAAGTGGAGAGTATGAGTAGACTATACCAATCTCATAGATGCTTGCCCTAAAGACAGCTCCCCTTAGCCCCGCATAGACCATAACCTTTTGAAAGCGAGGTTCATTAGAGAAATCAAGTACCTGGAATGGCAGGCCAATGTGGCAGTGGTACCAATGAAAGGAGGTAAGTAGAGAGTATGCGTAGACTATACCAATCTCATAGATGCTTGCCCTAAAGACAGCTCCCCTTAGCCCCGTATAGACCAGATTATCGACGTGTCATCTGGGCATGGGATGTTGTCGTTCCTTGATGCCTTCTTGGGTTACCATTAGATCCCCATGTACCCACTTGATGCGGAGAAAACATCCTTTATCACCCCACACGACCTCTTCTGCTATAATGTAATGTCATTTGGGTTAAAGAACGTCGGGGTAACTTATCAAAGACTGATGACCAAGATGTTTAAACCACTGCTGGGTAAAACCATGGAGGTATATATTGATGATATGTTGGTAAAGTCAAAAGAGTGCCTAGACCACGCTACGCACCTGCAAGAAGCTTTCGACCTCCTCAGAGCATACAACATGAAACCCAACCCTCAGCGCCTCTCGGTTAGTGCCGGTCGACTCTCGGGGTTTCCATGGTGACCTGGGGAGGCATAGCACAACCCAAGCCAGCCTTAAGGCTATTCTAGAATCCTCGACTCCTCGCCTAAGAAAAGGGTACAGCGCTGACCAGCCTAAGAACACTCTTAGGCTGTTCATTTCTCATCGCACCGTCTAGTGCCATTCCCTTTCTTTGCCACCCTCATGTGTGGGCCATAACTAGCTCGGATTTTGAAACGAAGAGTGTGACGTGCCTTGGCAACAATCAAACATTATCTGGGCTAAAGACCCCACTCGGCTAGCTCCTGGGGTTCACGGCATACCTAATGTATTTAGCGCCGATGTCGCAGTAAGCACCGTCTTGTTCAAAGAAGGTGAGGATGGAAGGCAGAGGCCAGTGTTCTTCTTCAAGAAGTCCTTAGCCGACATAGAAACTAGATACAAACACCTTGAGTAGTCGCTAGCTCTCCTCGAATAGCCGCGAAGAAATCCCCGCCCCGTACTTCGCCACACCCCATTGTGGGCCGCGACCAACCTTCCCTTTCAAAGCACTATTCACAAGCCCGACTGCTTCTGGGAGAATGGCCTCGCCAGGGCGATCGAATCCAAGCTAATACAAAGATCCCGTATGCTTCAAGGTTGGGCCAAGAAGGATAGGTTATAGCCGACTTTCTAGCATAAATTCCCTAACCTGAAACATGCCTTGTCAGTTCGAATTGGTGGACTCTCAGTGTGGACGAGGCGTCTCTCGCAAACAAAATGTACATCGGGCCTAAAATTAAAATCCCCTGGTGGGGACAAGATCGAGTGTTATCCATCAGCTTAGCGCTCAAACAATGAATCATAATATGAAGCCATCCTAGCCGGGATTGAATTGGCAGCTACAATATATGTTGACAAACTTATAATTCAGAGTGATTCCTAATTGGTGGTAGGGCAGGTAAACGTAGAATATGAGTCCCGGGATCCTCGAATGGCGAAATATGTAACTTTGGTTAAACAATGCCTGGCTAGTTTTTCAGCATGGAAGCTCGAACACGTTCCTAGGGACTGTAATGAAAGAGCAGATGCCTTAGCCGCCATAGCCGCATCTCTACCTGTAACATAAACAATATTTATGTCTATCTATTACCAGCCGGATTCCTTGATAGCCACTGTCCAAGTAAGTCAGGTGAGCGAAACCTCCCCTTCCTGGATGGACCCCATGTCACAGTATATCAATACGGGAGAACTCTCTAACGAGAAGGACAAGGCTCACAAGGTCCAAGTTCAATTTTCCAGATTTTCCTTGATCGATGGCAGTTGTTCAAACGATCCCTGGACGGGCCATATTCAAAATGTTTAAATCTACCGAACAGTGGCCAAAGAGATGTGTCGGGTCGACCGGGCATGAAAGCGGATATGTTGCAACCATCTAGGCGGCAGAACTCTGGCACACAAAGCCCACACTCAAGGGTATTATTGGCCAACCATGAAGTTCGACGTCACAGGACACGCAAAGTGTGGGATCGGTGCCAACGGCAAAGCTCTATCTTAAGATCGCCGGCTCAAGGTCTAATGTCCATCTCAAGCCCATGGCCCTGGCTCAGAAGAAATTGTTGCTAATAGGCACTGATTACAGCAAATGGATAGAGGCTTTTGCTTTAATCAAAGACAGAGACGTCACTTAGTTTTATCCGAAGAATATCATTTGCTCTGGCTCGTATTCCCGTGTCAATCGTGACGCATAACGGCCCCACTCGATAGCCGAGTCTACAAAAACTTATGCCAGGAATTGAAAATAAAGAACTTATACTCCACCCCTCGGTATCCGCAAAGCAACGGCCAAGCAAAGGCTTCTAACAAAACTATGTTGACAGCCTTAAAGAAACGGTTGGATGCAGCTAAAGGCAAATGGGTGGACGAACTTCCCGGGGTCCTTTGAGCTTACATAACGATCTCCTGTAGACCAACTGATATATCTCCCTTTGCATTTACCTATGGGATGGAAGCTATAATCCCTACAGAAATCGGTATGCCTATGCTCCGAACGGATATGCCCGAACAGTTAATTATAGAATCCATAATCAAGGACCTAGACATGGCGGATGAACTGCGTGAGACAACAGTTGTACGGGTAGCATCCTACCACCACCTGCTAGCAAATCTATACAACAGACGCGTGAAACCCTAAGTGTTCCAGCTAAGGGACCTGGTCTTAAGGAAAGTCTTCAAAAACATAGCCGATCCAGTGGTAGGAAAGCTTCAGGCCAACTGGGAAGGGCCATATATTGTAATACGAGCTAGCGAATCCGGATCATATGCTTTAGATAAGCTGGATAGAACACCTGTACCCAAAATGTGGAATGCTATGCACCTCAAAAGGTACTATCAATAAAAAGATGATTCACTCTCTAATTGTATTTTACGTACCTAATTTCTAAAGTCCGAATGGCTTAGAAAGCCAATGACCCATCCGCCTAGTATGGTTGGCAGCCCAACCGCTCGCCAAAGCCCGTATGGCGCGCATGCCAATGTCTTATCCGATCTCAAGATGCTTTCATGCCCAACCGGCTCGCCCCAAAGTCCGAATGGCGCTAGAAGGTCAATGTCTCGTCCGACCCAATATGGTTGATGCTTAGCTGGCTCAGTCCAAAGTCCGGGAATGATTGATCCCCTATCCGGCCCAGTATGGTTGATGCCCTAATGGTTCAATTTAAAGTCTGAGTAAAGTTAATGACCTATCCGGCCCAGTATGGTTGATGTCCCGCTGGTTTAATCAAAGTTCGGGTAAGATTGATGTCCTACCGGGCTTAATTCAGTTGATGCCTAGCTGGTATGCTACACAGCTCGGATAAGGAAGAAAGCAAATGAACTAGGGAATGATTGCCCAAACCAGGACTACACCCTACTCATTACACATCGATGCCACCCGGCTAAACAAAACTGAACTACTTAATGCAAAACAAGAGTCAGCAAAGTCGCAAAATAACACATGCTTTATTAAGAAGTTTAGTTACACTATATCAAAATGTCGGGGTACAGAACGGGGGCAAAGGAGCAAGGCTCGGCAATCAAGCGCAGAATGCAATCCCTAACTCTCGTCGGAGACACTGGACTCCTCTCTCTCCCCGACTACTGATGAGCTTAAAAGTCATCTCTTGTTAGTCCATTTTTCTGTTTGTTTTTCAGTTAAAATTGAATATTTGATATACAGAATTATGAAGAAACTCACCAATTTGTCATTAGCAGGAAGGAAGCAAGAAAGAAGAAAACGCAGAGAAAATGCGTAAATAAGTGGATAAAAATGCAAATAATGGCGCAGCGCAAAATGAAAGCAACTGGCCGAAGCTACCGATGCGCTGCGGGTCTCGCATACCCGCTCAAGTCGTGACATCAGGAAAGTGAAGGGAATTTGGCGCCGCCGCGGCAGGGTCGCCTAGGTACCAAGAAGGAGCATACCAGTAGAATGATGTCGCGATGTAAAACCGAGGTCGCGACATCAAAAACAACCGGGGCAGCTCTTACAAGAAGATAAGTGATGCCTGACAAGAAGACTGATGTCGCTGGCCACCAAGAACAACTCGGTTGTTACGCAGAGACTTAATGTCAAGTCGCGGACATCAAGAGGATCAACTCGGCGCTTCAAACTATGAGGTCGATGTCACGGCCATCGTGGACACCGCCTGGGCGGAAACAAGATTCGTGAGCGGATGTCGCTGACAAAGATATTGATGTCGCGCGTACATCATAACAAAATGCAGGAAGAAGCTGCGGAAACTTGAGCCGATGTCGCGATAATATCCCGGCGTCGCCGTGATCGTGAACAACCATTGAAGACCGCAAAGTGGACGAATGATGGTCGCGATCGTGCCATGATGTCGCGGGACACGCAAAGCGATCAACTAAACTCCGCAGTGCCATACAGCGTGGTGTCGTGACGATGAATCCACCGGGGCCCATAGATGTACTTTAGTAAATGTCAAGACAGTTCGATGCGCCACAAGAGAACCGAGGTCGCAATCGAGCGCACCTCGGGGCTCGCTATCAAAACTCATGCCAGGTGTTATATCGGGACAGCCCAACCCGGAAACTTATAAATACAGCCACCCAACAGTGCAAGCTTTGCGCTACTCAAAAGCAGGTGATCCAAGCTTCAGTCAATGCTCTTGGCCTTTCTTCTCAGCTTTCCTCTCTTCTTCTTCTTTCTCAGCCTTGCATTTGATGTTTGTCCTCTCATTTCCTTTCCGCTTATTTTTCTTTTCGGATCTCGAATGTTATCGCTTTATCGCTGAATACGTAATTCAATTTCTTTCAAAAATTATTACCTAGAAATTTACCCAAGTTCACAAATTTCTGGGATTCGATTATTTCGCCTTTGAATCGTAGCTTATTCTTTTGATCGAAGGATGTGCCTCTGCGTGATTCGCACTGCGAACCCAAATTACTTAGTGAACGTTAAAATTTAATTGGACCTTCCTTCTTAGTAGTTTGCAAAAGATCTTGTTCATTTCCTGCTTACTCGAATTTACTCGTATTATGAGTTTATTGATTGGGATCTCGAATATCGCTTTACTATACCAAGTAAGAATTGCCAAGCATTCTGATTTCAAGGAGGTCCTCCTGAAAGTGACACAGGAAGACAATCCCGGAGTAATGTACATTTCTTTGAAGGTATACTAACCTCGCTATTAGGATCCTCAGCTTTGTAAGTTCACTTAGATAAATCCTCTTCTCACTTGAAGTTAAGAACGAGTTGAACGACTTATCTATTTAAACAAGGTAGATTTCACCTCAATTCGGATAGTGAGGCCAATCCTGCGGTTAGCCGTCGAGATCTAATCAAGGAAAGGCTGATCTATTTTAATTTCGAGGAAGAGTAATTTGGAAGTCAGGATATCCCGTCGACCGATAACTGGGAGCTAAGGTGTACAAATTCATAAAATGGGGCATAAGTATTGCAAAAGAAAAATACCCAGCTTAAGGAAGTTCTTAGCTAAAAGTAGCTGCCCCGGCCCCCTCAGAATTCGAGAGAATCAGGAAGAAGGAGATAACGAAATGTGGAGCCGCAGAGATCCAAATTCCCGCACTACAATTGCCCTCGACGTATTTAAACTTGAGATATTCAAGAAAATTAATTCAGTGATGAATCCATGTGAATTGATCGCTCACTATGATTGTTTCTCTGATGTGTCTTCCTATGATAACCTGCTCGCATTCATTTCTCAGAGGAATTTATTTTCCTTCATTTGTTTTATTTCAAATATTTCCAATGTTCATTTCTCTTGAACTAGTTGATACTTCCCAAAATTTTCATGCTGGAAACCCATATCAATTTATGGTCCAAATAGTATTAATTTCGAGTAGTCAGGGTAGTTGATGAAAAATTCCCCGAGATCTCAGATCGATATCTCGACTTATGTCCATTTTATTACTTGTCGACTCGTGCACTCTTGCACTTCTCGTATCAAAACCACAATTAAATCGCTCTACTCTAAGAGATTTTTGGTTATGATAAGAGTGATGTCAACAAGTTGATGGCATCAAGGTTCTGGATTAGTTAATAGTCCTTTTTGCAATAGTGTCATAAATTTGTATATGTATTTTGGTCACAACAAGTTTACGGCGATTACTGGGATTAGATAGTAGTCCTTCTCGCTGATAACGTTATAATCTCGCATGCATAACTAATGGCTAAATGTGCAAACGTGTTTGGTCTCTCAACAAGTTTTATGGCGCCGCTGTCGGATCGGCGATTTGGGGTAATCAATATTCAGATGAAAGAAGGAAATACTAATTGACATTTTTAAAAAGAAAAAGAACAAAATATGCTTCTTCAAGCGTTGACTTTTTAGCCAATTTAATCTTTAACAAACCAAATTCGAAAATATTTGTCAATTTACTAACTCTGGCATCGTTATATGTTTTGTTTCGTGAACAAAAAAGTTTAATGCATAGGAAATGTATCACTGATCCGATTCCATCGATACTGTAATTAGAGAAACACTTCAAGCTTGGAGGAAGATAAAAGAAGGCGTAAAACTCCACCATGGCAGAGCGAAAGACAAAGAATTGCACGACGAGCATGAGAAGCAAATAAGACCTCCAATCACAGATACAATGGAAGACTTCTGGAGACCAATTATTCAGGATGAATACTGCGATCGACAACCCCAAGTAGCTTGAGTAGCTACCAATTTTGAATCGAAGCGCGATCTAATCACAATGGTTCAGCAAAGATTAGTTTACCGGCCATCCCACTCCGAGGACCCAAACGAGAGCATCCAAGATTTCTCAGATGGCTAAAACAAGAAAGTTAAATGGGTTAGACTAAGTCATTAAACCGCATCCGTTCCCATTCTCTTTAAGGATACAAAGAAATTAAGCATGGTACGAGTCTCACTATACGGGTTTATCACGCTTGGGAGTGAGTCGGCAGAGGCGCATTTATGTAGATTCTTTTCCACCATCACTCACCTCCGAGAGAAGGAGAGAGATCATAGTGTTCCAACAGTGGAGAAGATGAGTTTCTACATGGCTTGGGAAAGATTCAAGCTGTCGAAGAGATGTCCAATGGCGATGTGACTCAAGACCCAAAATGGACATCAGAGTATCATGCCTTAAATGATATATCAAAAGGAATCATTGATGCTTCATGCTGCGGAGCATTCAAACGTAAAAGTGCTGAGGAGGCAAGGGATCTGATCGAGGACCTGGCCAAATGCAATATGAAACTCCTTCTGAGTTTTCAAGAGGAAAACAACAGAGAAAGGTGGGATTCTAGAACTGAGCAAGATGACAGCCACAGGCCAAGCTGACGCCATTATGCATCGAATGGACAAGCAAGAAAGAAGACAGCTACACCGCCCATGAGATAGGAGCGTGAAAGAGAATTGTTGAAGGAAGTGTCGAGAGAGCAAGATGAACAATTTTATGATGCCGGGAGAGGTTAAGTATCGGGCGAGCCAAGAAACTACCATTTCAAACCCAATACTAACCTACCAACACATTATCATCCTGGGTTGAGGAACCATGAGAACTTCTCATGGTGGAGGGGGCTCAAGGCCCAAGGCAAGTATAGAACCCCTACAAAGGTTATCACCGTGCCTACCAAGATTTCAAAGATCGCCACAGCAAAGAAGGAAATGAACACGTGAAACGAATACCAAGGTCGCAGTAGCGGCCCCATTCAAGAATTGTGATGTCGCAGCTCATGGGGATAATAAGAAATTGTTGAACCTCCATGAACAAATAAGTTCGCAGACTGGGAGCAATTACCAATTTTCAAGTTTTCCGCACTACCAATGCAACCTTAAAAACCCGGAGACACAGTAGGTACCGGCCCTAACTCCCCGCAGAGCCAAAGAGCATGTCTTCCCAAGCGACACCAAGAAAATCCCAAAGATCGCATGGCCGTGGCAAATGAGGAGTGGAAGGAGTTAGAGATGATGAAAGAAAAAAATGACAAGAACGAGGAAAAGACAACTCGTAAAAGCGAAGAAGAACTGGAGAAAAGCATGGCGAGTGGACCGAAGGATATCCATACTTAGACTCGCAGTGCCTTTCCTACGCCGGGATCGCAGTAAATCAAAAATAGAAGAGCAATTTGCTAAGTTTTTGAAAACCTTCCAGAAGCTAGAGATCAGTATGCCCTTTACTGAAGTAGTGACTCAGATGCCACTCTACGCAAAATTCCTTAAAGACATTCTGAGCAAGAAGAGAAAGATCGTAGAAGAAGGGATATAACCCACCGCTACTGCAAAGGCTCACGAAAAAAAGAATTGCTTTAAAAGATGAAAGATCTCGTGGAGTTTTATACCTTGCATAATAGAAGAGTTGAAACTTAAAGCCTCTCGTGACTCAGAGCTAAATCAACTTGATGCCTTCTTCGTTGCAAACAATAGCTTTGGGGAGTTACTTCCTACCACCATTACTCTTCAAATGGGCGCATGCATCGATGGTAAACCGAAGGAGTCTTGAAGATGTAAGCACAACGTTTGGAAATTTGTTTTTCCAAAGGATTTCATCATTCTAGACATGGATGAAGATTCGCAAGCAATTCTCTTCCGCTGGGAAGACCATTCTTAGCTACTGAGCCGCCTGAATGATATGCAAAAGGAGTTCTTACTTTGAGGGTCGAGAAGAAGTCGCTTCAACTTGATCCAGGCATACAATATAGATAGATGCAGAGAAAATTTCAATGTGAAGATGAAGTCTATAACCTCAACCCCGATATTCAAAATGATTGTAATGATCAAATTTTATCAATGAAAAGATGAATTTCCAAAAGATATCGGCGATGATTACTTCCTCGATTATTCATACAACGGTTTTCATTCTATAGAAACTGTGATGAGCATGACACAAAGCAGAGATGAACAAGAGGGAAGTAATGAAAAAGAGGAAACTCAACAAGAAACCAGTGAAGAAGGGCTTGTGTTGAAAGAACTGCCAAGTCATTTGAAGTATGTTTACTTAGAACTTCACTCCTTAGAAAACTAAAGGATTATCTCTCGCGATCGAGTGATGAGTGAGGAACAAAGAATTCATCGAGAGATCTGAAGAAACATAAAGAGTCTATAGCTTGGTCCATTGAAGAATTGAAGGGTATCAGTCCATCTATTTGCATGCACAAAATTCTGCTGGAAGAAACTTCAAGGCCAACTGTAGAACATCAAAGGAGACTGAATCCCGTAATGAAGGAAGTAGTCAAGAAAGAGGTACTCAAATTGCTAAATGCTGGTTTCATCTATGCAATCTCAGATAGTCCTTGGGTAAGTCCAGTCCATGTGGTTCCAAAGAAGGGTGGATTTACTGTGATCCGCAATGAGAAAAATGAATTGATTCCAACAAGAACAGTGACAGGATGGAGGGTATGTATTGATTACGGGAAGTTGAATGCGGCCCAACTAGAAAGATCATTTCCCTTGCCTTTCATTGATCGGATGTTGAATGAGTTAAGCGAGACACCCTCGGCACATTTCACGGATGAATTTTCGGAGATAATGGATTACAGTACTGCACAGGATCAGAAGACCACATTCACATGCCCCCTATGGTGCCTTTGCCTTGAGGAAGGATGCCATTTGGGCTATGTAATGCTCCAGCTACATTCCAGAGGTGTATGGTGTCTATATTTTCAGATTTGGTTGAAGAAGTGATGGAAATTTTCATGGATGACTTCACCGTGTATGGATCCAACTTTGATCAATGTTTAAACAATATGGAAACAGTACTTCAAAGATGCCAAGACAAACAGTTAGCATTGAATTGGGAAAAATGCCATTTGCTGGTGTGAAGGTATTGTTCTTGGGCATAAAATTTACGCACGAGTTATAAGTAGACGATCCAAGGTATCCATTATCAAAACTCTTGCACAACCTACCACGGTAAAAAAGGAGTAAAGCTTCTTGGGGGCATCTTGGATTTCTGGAGATTCATCAAAGACTTTTCAAAATAGCGGACCACTTATGCGGTCTTGGAAAAGATCCCGAGTTCAATTTTGATGACTCTGCAAGGATGCTTTTGAAGAAATCAAAATCAGATTGGTACAAGCACCTACAATGGATTTGCAGGAGGAATGGGATCGGATTTGAAATAATGTGTGATGCTAGTGATTTTGCCATGGGAGCGTGTTGGGGGCGAAAAGAAAAGAAAAAAATATTGAGGGGCCGTATACTATCTTGAGTAAAACCTTGATGAAGCACAAGAGAACTTCTCCCACAACTGAAAAGAATGCTGTACTTAGTATTTGCTTGTGAAAAATTTAGGCAATACATTTTAGGATCCCATGTAGTGGTAATTCACTGTGATCATCGTGATCAAATACTTGATGTCGAGGAAGCTAAACCAAGATTGATGAGGTGGGTGCTGCTGTTGCGGGGAGTTGTTGAAATCAAGGATAAAGGAAGTGACAAATGTGATAGCTGATCACTTGTCAAGTAGAAAAACAGAGAAGAGGAGGAGGGAAAGTAATATTAACAGAGAATTTGGATGAGCAGAAATTGTTTAAGGTTTTCTGTCAACTTCATGGTATGCCGACATTGTGAACTATTGAAACTTGTGGAGTAGTTCCTTCGGTCACTTCCCAACGAAGGAAGCTTCGGAGGCGACAGCGGGTATTATATTGGGATGATCCACTTTTATTTAAAGTGCTGATATGATAATAAAGAGAAATGTGTGCGGAAAATGAACAAGGAAGAATTACAAGGATGAATGTCGTACGTCTACTTGCTTATGGGGGGCACTTTTCAGGAGAAAGAACAGCTCATAAAATGCTCAATCAAGATTTTATTGGCCATAGCTTTTCGAGAGATTGTCTTGAATGGGTGAGGATTATGTAGCCGGATGCGGAAGATTGGAGTATCGTGAAATGAAATACCTAAAGTATTATGGTGGTGCAATTATTTGATGTATAGGGGATGGATTTTATGGGACCATTCCACCATCATTTCAGAATTTGTACATCTTGCTAAGCGATTGATTACGTTTCAATGGGTGAAGGTAACTGATACAGAAATGATGCTAATACGGTTATGAACTTCTTGCAAAGAATATTTTGACGATTTGGAACACCAGGACTATCATCGAGTGATGGGGGAAGCCATTTTGCAAACAAGATATTTACAAAACTCATGGCGAGTATGGGATTAAACATGTGATAGTCTAGCGTATCCATCCCAGTTGATAGGCAAGAAATTTCAGGAGATTAAAGAATACTTGAAAAGCGATGAGTCAAGCAGGGGAAGGATTGGTGCTTCCCAAACTTGATGATGCCTTTGTGGGCTTCTGAGTACATACAAGACTCCCATTGGAATTCATCCTATCTGGTGTATTCGGAAAACCATGTCCACCTACCTCAGGAGAATTAGAATACGAGGCAATGTGGGCCCATCAAAGTTGAACCGATTTCAAGAGCTGCCAAAGGAAGAGATTACACAAGCATGAATTGGAAGAGCGAGAAATGAAGCCTATGATAATGCTACCATCTACTGGATAAGACAAAAGTAGCATGATCAAAGGATCTAGGAAGGGTTGGAGCGGGGAAAAGAGTTTTTGTTTTTAATTCCTAGGCCCGAAGTTGTTTCGGGAGTTAAAATCCAAATGGGGTGGATTTTTGGGTGGTGTCAGAAGCAATACATTTGGGCAGTGACATTAAGAGCGAATCTTTGGAGAAAATTGAGGTAAATGGACAAAGACAGCACTATTAAGCGAAGGAAGGAATAGAAAGAGCCAGGGATCTCTAAAGAAGAAGAACACAACAACAAGTCCAGCTAGGACCAAGCGACGATGATGGGAGGCTGACCACTTAGGAAATCTGAATTTCTAATTTTATATATGATTTTGAACAAATTCGTGTTGATTTATTAGCAATTATCACAGGACTTTTGTTTTAGTTTGATGTAATCAATTATATCGTATTACGGGTTACGTGACGAATGCAAGGAAGGAGGAAGAGCGATTCTTTGGATAACTTGACAACTCACATGGAGAATACGGGAAAAGGGGAAGCATTTTTTTCTCTGCATAAGTGCGTAGAAGAGTGAATTTAATTTACATGTATGAGATTGCTGTGTAGAGTGATTCATTTGATGTTGAAGGGTTGGAGATGTGGGAATGAAAGATTCTAGGAACATTGAGCTTTGAGGGTGAAGTCGCGACAAGAGAACTTCCTTTAAAAGAAGTTGTCGCGACATCATAACATCAGTGAAAGGACATATATGCTTTCACAGCGAGGATGAAGCGTCGACAAGGGTTGAGAAGGTCGCGACAATTAACTTGATGTCGCGACAAATTAGGAAATGTTGCCAGCTGGAAATTTTTAAGGTTGCCCTAATGACAACATCTTGTTTTAAAATTGGCATTACCGATCGCGACATGTGGAAGAGTAAATGAAATAATAATTAGAGCTCATAAATTTGATTGAATTGCAACGGTTGGGTACTTTTTCAACTTCCTCTCCATTCCGAAACCGTTCATTCTCTCTCCCTACGATTTTAAACCCACGAAACCCTAGGTCCCAAAATCTTTAAACTTTCCTTCTTCTCAAATAGCGAACCGGCATCAAACCTCGACCCAACAGAAGAATTCATGGAAAACGTCTGTCAGAAAAATGTGGGAAGAACAAAATGAAAGAACACCTATACAAAAACATGAGAGGGACAACGAGTTCTTTGAGGAAAGCATTAAGGACAAAGAAAAAAAATAGCGGAAAAGAGAAATTAGAATTTTGTGTCAGAGGAAGCCTACTCAAACTGGAGGAAACATTATGCGGAAGGGGTTTGTGCTTGAGAAGACGATTCAAAAAACCACATAAGCATTTCAAAGGAAATGATAAGAAAAGGGATTTAGAGAAACCCTCTGCACATCAAAGACGAAGGGTAATACAAGCGGTGGTAAGGAGTTCTACTCAAATTTGGTAGGGAGAAAGGAACACGTCTTTGTATCTGTCGGAGGTGTGGGTGCCATATGAACCTGAGGCCATTAATAAGGATTTATGAAATGGCGGGGACACAAGCATGGGTCAAAATTCAAAAAGCTCTAGAAAACCCGGATTGAAGAAGATTGCGAAAACTCACCGACGGGAAGGCTCGGGTGAGGGGCGGAGAAAGGAGGACCGAAAACCACTAAACGGGAAGCCTCGCCCAGGAGGCTAAGGGCATAGTTCTATTTCTAGCCTCTGTTTTGGTTCCCAACTTGGAGACACTGAGCACGGTGAAGGGGAGCAGGGGCGGTCATGCTATCGCTATTCTGAAGGATATAAGATCAATATAGGGACAATAATAGAAAGGGCCGATATTGAGGTACTACGAAGGAAGCAAGAGGAGTGATCCTACTTGATACTTGATTACAATCTTGTGTTTGAAGGCTAGAGTGAGAGGGATTGGGAAAGCTTGAAAGAGAAGTTCAAATTTGACATCACCACTCTTATTGACAGAAGTGAGTAAAGGACTCAGAAACCAGAAGAAAAAGGGGGTATTGATTAAAACAGGAGAAGGATTCAAGCTATGAGAAGAAGAAGTGAACTGCAGAGCTCACACTCCCAGGATGTTAATAATTTCCCATTTCTAGACAACTGTGAGGTGGGATAGAAAGCGATGGGATTTCTCTCTTTCTCTTTAGCTAGTTCTCCTCCCATGCAAAGACCAGAACATTCCAAAGAAAGGAGAAAGTTCTGAGGAACACAAGAAGAGCTGGCGATCATGGGGCTTGCTTACTCTCCGTACAAAACAAGATGGAGGCAAGGGAAAAGGAGTGGAGGTTGCAACAAGAGTTCGAGGAGGAGTCTGTGAAAAGAACTAAAAAGAAGAGAGATCAAGAATGGGAAGAAGAACTACAGAGAAGAGAGAAAGAAAGGTTTGAAATTGAGTTGCAAAAAGAGGCAGAGCAGGGAAGCATTGCGAAAAGAAGAGAGAAACAGAGATGAAGGAGGTACTCCAGTGACAAGGAAAACTTGAAGAAATGGAAACAAGGGATAAAGATCATTAAAAGCTAAAGTTCAATGATCACGAGGCATTCTACAACAATCAAAGTTAGCGAGAGGCAATGAGCTCTCATAGAATCTTGAAGAGGGATCTTGAAACGGGGAAGAAGCAGACAAAAGGAGAACATCGATGGATTTAAATTTCTTTACATGTCCTTGGTGAAGATTTTGAGACAAAAGATGGAAGGGAGAGACAAGGTGTTAGATGGAGCGATGCATTCAGGAGGGAAGATGTGGCTGAGGAATCTGGACTTGATCAGCAGCTTGACCTGTCGAAATTCATGGATTACATGTGAGAATGGAGAAAAACATGAACACACTTGGAATGAGACGGGATGGCGAGCAAAGGTGGACCTCTCGAATGAATTAGCCGCAAAGAAGAAGCGGACAAACAAAGAAAGCCAAGGAAGGAGAATAAGTGAAGATTCAAATTCAGCCCACAATTGGACACTCTTGAGTGGATCCCAGGGCATTCTGCATGAGAAGCAAGAAAAAAGAAAAAAAATAGACCTATCCATTCGTTTCAAATACCTCCTTTCTATCTTGTAGTTCTAAGTAAGATTATATTGAATGAGAAATAAAATAAGAAACTTGAATTAAATTGTTGTGTCGTGCTATTTTGAATTTGTTAGTTCAATATTGTGTTCTTTGGAAGATGCATGATTGGGGACATTAAAGTAGAAATTAGTTCCGGAATAAAAAGCTGGCGTGATGTAATGGCCCGAATTGAATGAAACAGGATAGATTGGGAATGAGCTAAAATGTAGAATAAAGGCCAATAAATACAGTTTGATTGAAACACAAAGTGCAAAAAATTACTTATATCTAACAAGTAAGTCGAGTGAGGAGGTAATACAAAAGAGGAGTAGAAACATATTTTTGAGTTTGTGGTATGAACAATAAAGTCTGCAAGGAACACAATTGAATATCAATTAATTTAAATACTCATTAACAAAAATGAGTCAAGGGTACTCCCATGGTTAGTCACAACTGTTCAGATTCTAGAATTTGTTAGATTATTGGTTGGCGAATCCTAGGTCAAATCTGGTGGCATGAGGAATGTCTGAGGCCGTCCTTGGATGGTTTGAAGAAAGCCATTTTAGCCATCCTGCTCATATCTTTGATGCATATCACCATAGTTCGAAATTGAACCAACAAGCATTTTCAAAAATAACCAATGGAAACTGACCCATTCTGAGAAATCAATCCTCCCGATGAATCTATGATTACCCGAGTAAGAAGTAAATAAGTTTAGGGAGTATATATTTTAGGAACTCAAAAGGGAATGAAAAGAAAAGACAAAATGAGAAAATGCAATAGAAAGAGCGGCTTAAAGGGATAAGTTTTATCTTGTGGCCTAACTCTCTTGAACAATTAAGTTCTTAGGGTGTTTTATTTTTGAAGTACCACTAATGCCATACGAGCAGTGGAGACTCACCCAACCCAAAGTTCGCTAGGTGTTAGAAAGCCTAAAAAGTTAAAACATTGCACTATCCTTAAATGGTGACAAACAAAGGAAAAGTTACAGTGAAATTACAGAGTGAAAATAGAGGGCATACGGTTGAATTGAAGAGATCGAAGAGATGTCGAACATGAAGCTTAGGGGAGTTTATTAAGAGAAACTATAAGAAGAAGGCGAGAAAGGAAAGGGTGGGAGTAATCTTAACCTAAAAATTCCTTCCATCCTACCCATTACCCAAGCCTAACAATATAAACCCAAAAACTGACGATTGATCTTGAAAGTGAAATCTACCTACATTGAGTGAATTCGATATGAAACAAACTTATGGAGTACGGAAATATGGAAACAATCAAACGGTGAGGACTTTAGGGAGTTAATTGACTCAGTAAGAAAATGAAAGGAAAAATAATCTATTCAGCGAGGATCTAATGATTATGTTGTTTGTAAAACAATTTCACTTGATTTAGTTTTCTGCTATGAAGTAGAAACTAACCTTGGGCGGATTTGAAGCTAGATATCTGACGAAAATGATGCATACATTGTATTTCAGTTGAATTGAATACGCTGGGAACAAAACAGAAAAAATGTCCTTTTGTTTAGGAGACCAGACAAATCTTTCTTTTCCTTTGCTTGAGGACAAGCAAAATTTTACAAGTTGAGGAGTTTGATGAGCTTAAAGTCATCTCTTGTTAGTCCATTTTTACGTTTGTTTTGATTAAAATTGAATATTTGATATCTGAAATTATGAAGAAACTCACCAATTTGTCATTAGCGGGAAGGAAGCAAGAAAAGCGATGAAAATCTGCGGAAATAAGTGGATAAAAATCGGTCGAATGGCGGAGCGAAATGAAAGCAAGCCCGGTGAGTCATTGATCACAGTTAATGGTCTATGATCCGATTCTGAAATGCGTGACATCGAGGAAAGTGAAGGAATGATGCGGCCGCGGAGGAATACAGTCTATTGTTTGAAGAAGGAGCATAAATTAAGGAATGATGTCGCGAATGAAAGCGAGAATGTGACATCAAGCATAACAGTGCGTCTACAGTGATCGGTGATGTACGCGTGAAGGTGATGTACGACACCAGAACAGGCGGTTGTTGGGCGGGGGAGCTTAATGCTGAAGTCGTGACATCAAGAGAGATCAAGCTGAAGGCGAGCTATAAGGAGTTGATGTCACGACATCGGGGACACCGTTCAAGGAAGCGATTACCGAGGGCGGATGTCGGCAAGATGTTGATAGTGACATCATAACAAACGGAAGGTTCGCGGGAAACTTGAGCGATCTTCGACAATATCCACAGTGTGTTGCATCGGGAACAACCATTGAGAAGCATGAGGACTAGAATGGATGTGACCGGGCCACAGTATTCAGCGACATCATGGCGTCAATGAACGCAAAAAGCATAGCGTGGTGTGGTAATGACATGACGACGAGTTCATGGGATGCAGAATTTTAGGTAAATGTCGCGACATGAGTTCGATGTCGCGACCAGAGGCCGAAAGTCGCAAGCGGAGCGATAACTTGGGCACAGCTACTCTGAAATCCTGTGAGTTATGTGGGATTAGGGCCCATTTGGAAAACCACATAAATGCGCAGCTACCGAATGTGCAAAAGCGAGTCGGAGGTGCATCAAAGAGATGCAGGTAGCCTAGAGCTGCTTTTATTTTCTTTTCTTTTCACTTTGCTCTTTTCTTTCTTTTCTTTATTTTTACCGTGAGATGTTTGTCTCGTATTTCACTTTTAGTTTATTTTTCTTTTTTGGATCACGATATTGTCGTTTCTTTACAGAAGTTGAATCTCGAGAATTCAATTTCTTTTTCAAAGTACTACCTAGAATGCATCAAATTCAGAGATAAATTAAGGATTCGATTATTTTGATTGAATTAAGTTATTCTTGATCGAGAGATCTTTGTCTGGAAGTGATTAGTAGGTGGAACCCGGCTACATTTAGTGAGCATTATATTAAATTGATCTCTGTAGTAATTAAGGCATCTTGTTCATTTCGGTTCACAATTTACGCCAGTTATGAGTTTATTGATTTTGGATCTGAATGTCAGTTTACTATACCGTTAAGAATTGTGATTACTCGGGTGCAGGAGGTCTCTGAGGTGACAGGAGGCAATCTTGGGGATGTGTACATTTCTTTGAAGGTATACTAACACCTTAATAGGGATCCTTTGAGCTTTGCAGAGATTCCACTTAGATAAATCCTCTTCTCACTTGAAGTTAAACGAGTTGAGCGACTTATCTATTTAAACAAAGCGAGAAGTTTGCACCTCAATTCGGATGGTGAGGCCGATCAGTGTTGTTGAGGATCTAATCAGGAAAGGTTGATCTATTTTAATTTCGAGGAAAGGAGTAATTTGATTATATATCCTTGACCGATAACAGAAGCTAAGTTGTACAGTCATAAAATGGGTATGAAGTATTGCAAGAAAAATACCAGAAGCAAGGAAGTTCTTATTAAAAGTAGTTATCTGGTTCCTGTAATTGAGAGAATCGGGAAGAAGGAGATAACGAGGAAGTAATGGAGCGTGGAGAGATCCGGTACTTTTCTGGTGCCTTGGACGATTTTGAAACTTGAGACATTCAAGAAAATTAATTCAGTATGAACTACAGGAATTGATCGTTCACTATGACTGTTTCTCTTGATGTGTCTTCCTATGTCTATAAGCCCCATTTGGTATTATTTCTTTTGTAAGGAAATTTATTTTCCTTCATTTGTTTTATTTCAGTCTATTTGAATGTTCATTTCTCTTTGAACTAGTTGATTTCCCAGCTTTCATGCTGGAAACCCATATCAATTTATGGTCCAAATAGTATTAATTTCGAGTAGTCAGGGTAGTTGATGAAAAATTCTTGAGATCTCTGTGGGATCGATATCTGGACTTATGTCCATTTTATTACTTGTCGACCTGTGCACTTGCAGAAATTCAGACCAAAACCAATAAATTAAATCGTTCTACTCTAAAAGATTTTTGGTTATGATAGTATGATGTCAACAAGTTGATGTACGTTACGGGATTAGTTAATGAGTCCTTTGGTAGCCATTGTCATAAATTCTATATATGTATTTTAGTCACAACAAGTTTATGGCGATTTTGCTGGGGATTAGATAGTAGTCCTTCAGTGATAACGTTATAATCTTGCATGCATAACTAATGCATAAATGTGCAAGCGCAGAATGCAATCCCTAACTCTCGTCGGAGACACTGGACTCCTCTCTCTCCCCGACTACCCTAGACAGAGAGTTAGGATTGTCACCTACTTTGGCCATTGGGGAGTGCTCGCCTCGCTGTGCCTCCTCTGGGCAACAGCGACTTCCTTAAGGGCAACACCGGGGTGTGGGGATTAATAAGAACTGCGGGCGTGGCTGAAGGCTTTGGCGTGTCAGAATCAGTCTTTGGATCCCGGGGCTTACTTCCACCCAAATATTTTTGCATAAAGGCATGATGGTCATAACCATGAGTGAAGATAATGTCAAATGGCATTGACTCCTCCTCCAAGCCTTCATCTCTTTAAAGGCCTGCACTTGACGAACCTTCGTCTTTACTAGCCTCGAGTTCAGGAAATTAAGGAAACTTCGTTCATCGTGGACGGTTGGCTGCCATCACTTGGCCAAGCCTCTCAGCGGAAGTGTGGCACGCTAGAAGCCCCATCTAACTCGGACTCGCCTTCAGTGAATATACGAAGCAACTAAGAGCGTATTGGACGAATGCTAACTCATATTCCACATTGCGGGCATTGCTCATGCCGTTGGATATCGGTCGAGCCATCGCCCTTCACTGGCAACTGACGTCTCTCTGCCTCAACACGAGCGCCGCTTTTAAGCGACTTCTTTAGCCTCCGACTCCCAGCGCCTCGAATTTGACTCTGCCTCCATTAAGGAAGCACTCAGGGCCTTTGGTTGAAACGCCAATGGGAGGCGTGAGGCCAGTGACACTCTCGCATCCTCAGTAGAGTCCCAGAATTTTGATCTTTGGAAGGCCACGTATTCCGGATGGCAACAATCGCACCTGAGAACATATTGAGATATGGCAATAACTAAGAATTAATGCTAGAACATGATATAGCGCTTACAAGCTTACCAGTTTTGTCGATTGGGAAAAATTGCGGTTGCGAACCTACATCCCATCTTTAATCATTTGCTAGAGATCTTCTTTAATAGTACGCAGGGAGGCGAGGACGAATACTCTTCACCTTTACCTGATCAGAGGCGGCTACAAACATCAGTAGCATCACAGTATAGCTGTTCTGCTTGATCGGTAGAAAGATGCGCCCCGGATTAAGGGCCTCCAGGGTGGTAATCTCTGGGGCGCCTTCCGGCTGGGAGCGTGCCTCCTTTGTGGGGCTGGGCCGCGGAGGAGATCTGAGTTCAGCAACATCCGGTCGGGATCACGAGGGCCTCTTGCGCCCGACGAGTGTCGCCGGCATTATCGGCGGCTTGACGGCTGCTTTCGGAAGGATGGACCACCTGGATCGCTACGGAAGCAGGGAAAACCTCCCTGGACTCCCCCAAGGCGACGTTTTCCAGTGTCAGCTGGTCATTCAAACCCATTCAGCGAGCACAGAGATGGTATGGCACCTCATTATATTGAGAGAAGCAGGCCGTCCCTCAAACCTCGGGGATGGCATCAACCCTTTCGCTCTCGAAGCTAGCATCTAAACTTCCACTTCCGGCTGACAAAGTTGGTCGTCGGATATCCGTCTCTTCCTCTTCTTCTTCCCAATCCAGGGGACGACTGGATATGGGGGGAACCCAAGGGATGAAGTCTTCCACTCAGTCATAGGGCGTTTTGATGCCCGGGCGTCCAGTCCACTCCTTCTCTTCGGTGTTTGGAGTGGAAGGGTGGGGCGAGCCTTTCTTCTGGAAGTCATGACGGCTACCCCGCTCACCTGCCTAGATGCACGGAGGCGGTAGGAATCACTAACGAGAGGAAGGGTGCACGGGTTGAGTCTTGATGCAGTGCGACCGATGACTGGCTCTCGAAACTGCAATTTGGGAGATGAACTACCGTGATTAAGTTTGCACTTGGTCGGTAATGAAGTGCTCACCTTCCACAATTTATGAGGGTAGAGGCGCGGGTGTGGAATGCTCTAGGAGACAGTGGCGGCAAATCATGCAAGTTCTTCATGGTAGAAGGACTTAAGTGATTATCTGCTCGAAAATCTCCAACAATTTCCAAATTTTTTCAAAACTGCCTCTCTCCACCCAATGCACCAGTACACATAGGCTCTTCCTATCTGAACAACCAATAATGAAACACGTGTACATAAAATGCGCATACGAAAAATACGACGACGGGCAGGTGCAGTACACACTGGAAAAACAGTGCAAATGGTTTATCAAACGAAAGGTCGGGGGCAGGGGTCTCGCCTAAGGTCCCCGACCGGGATCCTGTCGCCTCGGAGTCTTGGGCACCCTCAGAGTATAAGAAAAACAAGCCTCCACCCGATGAAGATCAGGCAGTAAGGTTCAAGACCTGACACTTAGTCGAGAATGCGAGATGACGTTTGGGTGAATAAGGGCAGGTGGCGCTTTGGTAAAGTGCAAGAATTGCTTGACCAGAGACGACACAAGGAAGCGAAGCTTTGCTGCTAGTTGCTCTCGGGTGAAAAACACCGCGTTTTATTCTTCGCCCACAATATTTTCAGTGGGCCCCTAGACGGCCACGACATCAATGTCATCGGGGTGTGATAAGCCCTCGACTCCTCCGCCAGATAAGGAGATGATGATGCTTGTGAAGGCATCCCGCTTGGTAGGCCCACTCACTTGCGACACAGCTGACTAGTAGAGTGCTTTTCTTTGGCCTCTGCCATTCTACAATAGAGCAAAAGGGGAAAAGAAAAAGGAAAAAATGAAAACCAGCCCCAACCGAGATACCAAATACTAAAGGAAAAAACACATACAAACCACAAGCACAGGCGAGTTCTGATCCTAATAGAGCTAGAATAACCCTCCCCACTATCACTTGTCACTTAGAGCGTGTCAAAAGTGAACTCAACGTAACCAGGAGGCAGAAATAGTGCTTTACTGGAAAATGGAAAAGTAGCCTTGAGAAAAATGATTCACAAAGCACGCAGCTTCACCTTTAGGTGTCATGGGGAAAATCTCGAGCACAAGGGAAATAGGATAACCAAGAAGAAACAAGTACAGGAACGGGTGAAATAAAATGATGGCTCCCTACATATTAAATGCCTAGAGCCTGCAAACGCATTAAATGCGCCGTTGAAATAGTGTTTACCTGGAAAATGGAAAAGTAGCGCTAAGAAAAACGATTCACAAAAGTACGCAGTGTCACACTAGAGTGTCCGCAGAAAATCTCGAGCACAAGGGAAACAGGATAACCAAGAAGAAACAAGTACAGGAACAGGTGAAATAAAATGATGGCTCCCTATATATTAAATGCACAGAGCACACCAAGCGCATTAAATGCGCGTGACTTATCACCTCTGCTGACCCGATTTGAATCACGATGGCGCTTGAAAAACACTAGGAGCTTAGTGAACAAATGTGGGCTAGGCTCGTGGGTCCTTGTGCCACTCTATTGAGCGTTCATGAAGCCAGCAATGTTACTTCTAGCGCGTGCATTTGAAGCATTATCGGCTTCCACCTTTCGACCATAAGACTGATCCACGGCCTAGCCTGCAAGGTGGAAAGCATGAGAACAATGTGTGTAGGAACGCAGAAATTTCAGGAAATGTAAATTCATTAATTACACCAAAGGGCGTTCATAATTACATAGCAGCGCTTATAAAAAAATGATCATACAATGATTACATGATCCATCCGGACCAAATACAGAGGCTAAAAAAGAGGAAAAAATAGGCACATAGGCCAAAAAAGAAGAAAGAGTTGAAGCAGAGGCTAGGAAAGAAGGTCCTATGGAAGGCGGAAAGGAACACAAAGAGCCCCGTTGATTTGAGAGGGGGTGTTCTTGGAAATTTATAGGATTCCATTCAGTTTGAACCACCTAAAGGGCTGTGCTTATGGCACATAAGGAAATATCACAAAGTTAGAAAATATTCTCCAAAATGTAAATTAGCACTTCAGCCTAGTCCTTGCATTTCAAACTAATCCATATTTGAAGATCCGTCGAGCCCCTTCATAGAAAGCCTCTTCCATGAAGCCATCGGGGAAAAAATACAACACAGTGATATCAGGCACCGTCCCAGCCGTATTCACCACACTGAAGCCTCATATAGAGACCCCAGGATTTCATAGAGCCTAAAAATTTTGCATTAAATGTATTTCCCAGAAATAGAAAAATTCATGTGACACAGACTCCTTTGCAGTGCGGTCCATGATCCACGTGGGATGAGTCCCAAACATTCTATTTTCCCGATTGGGGAAGAATGACCTCCCTAGCTGGAAAAAGTGGGGCATTGTGGGTACCATGGGCTTTGGCCCAAACCCTCCAGCCAACAGGCCCCGGCAGACTGAAACCCATAGTATAATGGTCCAGTCTATGGTCCCAATCATCTTATAATGGCCTAGTCTTTACAAGCTAAGCCCAAACATACTTCCCTAGCCGGACAGGAGACATAATGCCTGGGTATAACCTCTCTTAGCCCGATACCATCTTTAAGAAGACAACAGGTTGACCTCTCTCAGCTTGAACAAGTATCCACCCATGAGTCACATATGTAACCACCTTAAGGGTTGTCAAACACTTCATGGGGCAGAAGATGCGGGCGATTTGGCTATCTAAAGGGAAGAACAGGTCATAGCATGTGAACAAGCACCACCTTCCCTCGTTTGGAGAGAAAGTCTTCACCCTTTCCGAAAAAAGCGGGATACACCTCCCTCCTCCATAAAAGGAAGAGAGGAATGACATAAGAAAGGGTACAACATTCTTTACTAAAAAGAGACCCCAATCTTTCATCTCCCGGATTCCTGATCTGACCAGGCATCGGAGAGGCGGCGGATGCACCACCGCCGTTTTCTTGTTTGTTTTGCAGGTACATGCTGGCAAGTTGATGCTTCGACGATCCAGTGACTCAGAAAATTCAGGAGACTACACAGCACATGCCACACGTGGCACACATTTCCCACTCACGGGTCAAGTGCGTGAGGTGCGTGTGACCTTATCCGGAGTCCGTTTTACAATCCATGTCGATATGATTATAAGTATTCGTGAATATGAGGGGTATTATGTTTGTTGAGATTAACATATAGACCATCATAGTCCAATATTAAGATCATGTTGGACCGGATAAGTTTTCCAAGATGCTGCTTATACATTATCATTTCTTAAAAAAAAAAAAAAAAAAGTTGTGTGGCCACATGAAACAATTTTTTATGTAATTAACTCAAGAGTCTTATTTCAAAATGAATTTAATAAATCCTTAAAAAATTAATTAATGTTACCCAAGTGGGAGAATGTTGGAAAATTTTTCATATGGGCTAACATTAATTGAATATTTTGTTTTTGCAAAATCAGATTAATGGATAGTCTATCATATAATAAGCCCAATTAACTAATGATCAACTTTGGATTGGGCTTTGCATCTTTTTGGTAAAAACCCAGTTGAGTGGCAAGTCTGGCTATGGATCTCATTGAAGCCAATTATGGGAGGGCCCACTGAGTATAAAATCTAGGTCTCCTCTTTAGTCCAGATCAAGGGTTTTTCCCATTGAGCCACCGTAGTTGTGTTAATCTGGAACAAAGAGAGGAAGACCTAGTTTGTAATCCGCTGCAATAATCAATTATTTGTGATGACTCAAACATGTATATTATTCATTGTAATTTTCTATAATTGTTAGTATCTTTTATTCATGTAAATGATAAATTATTCTACAACAAAGATTTAAAAGAATATTTGAAATCAGAGTATAAATTGTTAGTGAAGAAAATAATAGAAGAAATCATTTTTTTTAAAGATGATATTGAAAGACAAAAAAAAGACATAAGAAATCAAAAGAGAAAAAACAGACAGAAGAAATCGTCTTTTCAAAAGACGATATTGCTCTTCAGAAAGCTGAAGTGAAGGCGAGGCTTGAGAAGAAATCATCTTTTATAGGCGATATTAGAAAATATTGAAGAAATTGAAAAATTGAAAGCTAAAGAAGAAATGGGTCTTTTGAAAACTGATATTGAAAAAAGCGAAGAAGAGTAATCTTCGAAGAGCGATATTAAGCGAAAATCGTCCTCCCAAAAAACGATATTGAAAATATTGAAAGGCTGAAGAACTCATTTCTTCAAAACATGATTTCAACAAAACTCGTTTTTTCAAAACATAATTTTCAAACATCTCTTTCCTAGTAAGCAAAAACCGTCGTAGAATTGGAAATATTTTTTTTAAATATCATATTTTATATATTATTTTTTAAATAAACTGTATATATAGGAAAAACCTTGATTTTACAACCCTAACGTCTACTAGGTAACATTTAACATCATGTGTAGCCTTTTGTTTATGAGATTCAACCCGCTTCATCTTTCCTTTTCCATTTTACATGTATTCTCCGTGTGCATTCTGTTTTCAATATTCTATTTCATATTTATTATAAATTCTTTGTCTATTAGGACCCTTTAACTTTTAACCCATCTACACCTCATGTCTACTACCACATCACTTAGGACACACACCTCCAAAAATAAATTTCAAATGCAATATAAGGAATTGAACTCATATCCTTTGTGTTATAAGTAAACACCTTAAATCAATGTTCTTAATCTCTTTTTGTTTCAAACTTTTGTCAGTTTTAAATAATATTTCTAATATCCTCTATTTTCATCAATTTTATGACTTTTTTGTATAAGCTTTCAAATTAATATTATTATTATTGTTTTGTTTAAAATCTTATTACTTTTTGTTATCTAAATAAATAGAATTCCAGTGTTTTTTCTTTCAATTTCAAATTTTAAGAAAAAATATTTTTCTTAATTACTAAATTAAAATAAAAGCATTCTTTAATTACAAAAAAAATTTCCAAAAAATCATTCTCTATAATTTCAAATTTTCAAAAATCACTTTATTTAATTTTAAAAATATAAATTTATGATCAGTATGTTTTAAAAAAAATTCAATAAAATTCAAATTTTACTTTCTTTAAATTTTGCAAATCAAATGTTTTTAAATATGAAACTTAAACCTCTTCTTTTTCAGGCAAAACATTTTATTTTTATTTTTTTGAATTCCCTAATTAAATTTTCATTTTTCAGATTTCTTTTTTAACCTAATTTTCAAAACTCCAAATGCACAATCAATTTTGTAATTCCAATAAAATGGAACTTTGTGGAATTGACTTTATGCTAAATAAACGGGCCTTGGTGGGAGCCCAACATCCCATATATGTTTTCAACAAATAATTTAATACTTAGGGGTTGTTTATTTTTTTACTATTTAGATGTTTGTTTTTTAAAAATTTCACAACTTATTATTGAAATTTTTAAAAAAAGTAATGAATAGAAAAAGTGAAAATATTTGGCTTTTTCTAGAAAAGTCATCTTCTACCAAAACAAGAAAAACTCCGCCATTGTCCAACAAGGAAGAGGATTAACAACACTCACCACTAGGGATGACAATATGCGAGTTTGGGGCAGGCGACGTCCAGCCAGCCATTTATTTTGATTCTCGAAACTTGTCCCATTTAAAAAATTAAGCGGGAGGTGGGGGAGGGTTAGCGGGGATGAAAAATTCCCAGCACTCGGTTTACATTTGATTTTTGTTTTTATTTTTAATTTTTATATTTGCTTTTTTATTTTTATTATATTAAAATTAATATCTTCATAAAAATAAAATATTATGAATTTTATAAATTATTTATTAAAAAAACATTCCTAATTATTATTATTATTTATATTAAAGTATAAAAAAATATTTTTAAAAATATAATCGGGGTGAGGAATTAGGCGGGCGGAATAACAATGCAGACTTGTCTTAGATTTAGAAAATAAAAGCCAGAGACTCGTTAAAAACCAGAGATTTGAGTTCAGCAGAGCCGTTTCATTAAGGCGGGGTGGGCGAGAACCCGAATAATCATCATGTTATCATTATATTTGACTTCTGAAATGTTAAAAACAAACAACTATTACTTAATGCTATTAAGTACTATTCAGCATTAAACTCAAAAAAATTTCTATTTAGCATTAAGTTAAAACAAACATATATGATTTATATTTGTTTTAACTGGACACTAATGTTTGTGACAAAACTAACTGTAACGTGGTTATCTATTGATAAGGCTTTTAAATCCGTTAAGATACACACTCTTTTCTTATTATTTATTTATTTATTATTCATTCATGTTTGATGTGCTCTTGTATGATTAAAATTGTTTATTCGTGGTATCTATTATCTGATTAGTCAATTGTTCTAATTGCCTTAACTTGATTATTAGAGACCCAAACTTTAGGGGATTAGAAAGGTGTTACGACTTGTCACCGTACCTTCTTGATAAGTAATCTAACCCCCAAATCTAGATTCGGTTTTCCTTAGACCTGCTTTTCCATATTATGAGTCACATTTAGGGTTTTCTTTCTTATTTTGTTTTCCCTTTAAAAAAAAAAAAAAAAAGTGGTGATTTCAAACTGTTTTCAAAAATGGTTTTTCAAAAATAAAAAAACGAGTCTCGCATTTTGATGGAAAACGCATCATAGCCAAAATGTGGTGTGTCACGCCCCAAGGCATGAGACAGGCGGGACTCTTTACGCTTTTTCGAGGACATTTAGTGTACCTAAGTCTTATAACTAAATCAAAATAACATATCCAAAAGATACAAAAATTCAAAAATAAAACTACCCATAGTAGTGGTATTTACGATGTCATATACATCCGATCCACGAGTCCCATTTACATATACAAAAACTGTACATTACATTTACATGATCAAAGCGCGGAACCTACTATGATGAACCCCTACTAGTATGCTGGCCCAGCTATATGCGGAAGATTGGGGACGTCCTCCTCTATACCTACATGGATTGAAAACCCATGCTAAGCTTTACGCTTAGTGAGAAACATATGTCTTATGCATATAAACATTTATAGTAAGCAAATAACAGTAACAAACATCAGAATTTTCATGAATTCATATAACAAACTAATATACATACTTGTACTTATAACAGAGTTATGCTTATTCAGATCTCCCGTGAGTTACAAAGCTTATACTTATACTTATACGTTTAGCAGGACTATACTTGTGGGAGAATTTGATAGTACATCAGAACTTATACTTATACAAAGGTACCGTGGGAGTACATTCGGACGAAACGATGTCATTACTTTAATTTTATTCGTCATTTAGACTCTTATCATATAACTATTGGAATACTGGGCCGGTAATAAGAAATGCGTGGGACCTGACATAATAGAAGTGCGAGAAAGTGCATGCGATCTTGAGTGTCGTAGCACAAGTAGTGCGAGGAACCAGCAGTCAGACATGCGAAGTGTCGTGGCAATAGCGAAGTCTTGAGATCAGCGGTCGGGCGTGCTGCTTACGTGTGAGTGTATTAGCGCTAGCGAGTCTTTGAGCACCCGTCGAGCGTCTTATACCCGCATGCTTGATCTGGTAACAACTGGCGGAGTGTCGAAGCGTCCAGGCGTGCACCTTGCGTCGTAACATAAAGTGTCGTGTCATTTAATACAGTCTTAGGCATTCTGATGCTATGTTCGGGGAACTTACTATCTTATCATAGGGGCAAGGTACGGTGCATTTTTCACTTAGTTTCATTCTTATTTGGATCCTCGTTAAGCATTTACTAGGGTTCCTATACCCTTAGTGTTCGAATTTTAGCTTAACAATGTAAGAATACCAAAATCGAAATTTGTAGGGGTAATTAATTAGAGTGCCACTTAGTTAGTATCAATTACCAATCATGTTCTGATGAGTGGTACCGGTACCACTTTATCATGAATGCCACAGGTACCATTTGGTTATAAGTGAAATTAGGGTACCACCCTGTTTAATTATCAGGTACCGCCTTGTTTTGATAGGTACCAAAGGCGTGATTGAAATGGTAGATTTTGCCATCTTGATTCCAACTTTCCTTCCTTAAACCTCTCCATTCCATACTACATCAAAATCCACCATGGAATCCCTCAGAAACAACTCCCTGTGAACATGTATAATGGTGGTTTTAGAATTTCTTAAACCCAAACCACAGCCATAAGTCAAGGATTCATACGAAGTTCACAAATCTTTACAAACCATAGAAATAGGAAGGATTCCATATCTATTTGTCTGAAACAAGGTTTTCAACCCAACTTCCAACAAATCTAGGGTTAGGATTTCATAACTAAACCCTAGGTTTGGAAACCATAGCAATCCCTACCAAAGTCCAAAATACACATGATTCCATACAAAACCTGTGAAACCCCGAAAAATCCAAATTCTTGGATGAAAGGGTAAAATGGTAATTTTGGTCGAATAACAGGAATTTTTCTAAATCTCAGATGACGAAACAGACTTCACCGTTGGAATCGTTTCGCGAAATCTAGCTGCCACGTCGAATTTTGTCGAATTCTGAGGTAGTCGGGATTTTACGTTTTTCGAGATGTGGGGTGTCGGATGACACATAGTGGAATTAGGGGATGCCACTTGGCATCCTAAGAGAGTGACACTTGGCAAAGCCATGTGATTCACTTAAAGGGATGGCTCACAATGAGCCACATGGGTGTGTGATGCAATAAAAGAATTAAGAAATAAAAGAAAAAGGAAGGAAAAACAATTGCCACACAAGTGGCACTTGAAATAAGGAGAAGTACCTTCTTTGACCCACTCTGATCAATGGCCATCCAAAGGGAGGAGAAAAATCCCAAAAGAAATGATGAGAAAATGAGGAGGAGAAAAAGAGATAGAAAAATATAAAATAAAAGAATTTGTTGGGTAAAAGCAAAAAAAAAAGAAAGAAAAGCAAGAAGAAAAAGAAAAGAAAGAAAAGAAAAGAAAGGAGGAAAAAGAGTTCGTAGGAAATAAAGAAGGAAAAGAAAGAAAGGGAGGAAAGCAGCGAGTGTGGCGTAAGAAGAGGAGGAAAGAGAGAGAGAAAGAAAATGGAGGGGATTTTACGGGCTCAGAGCGATCGAAGCTTGGCAGTCCAGTACTAAAGTTGGTGCAGGTCACGGTTCACAGCGTGGACACCTAAAAACTTGGGTTTGACAAACTTCATGGGTAGGGAATTTTCTCTCGGTTTACTTTTAGCACAAAGAAATTTGTGTGTAATGTTATGGGGTGTTTATGGGAGGCCGGCGGGAGGCCATGTGATTTAGTTCAAAATTTGGGGTAGATTGTAAGAGGTTTCTCCTACTCGGTTCCTTTTCATTTAAGTAGTAAATGGCGGGTATTAGGTCAAACGACCATGGGGATTGATTTTTGACCATGAGGTATTTTGGACTGATCCAGGTCGAGTTTGAAGGTCGGTATACGTAGGTTTTGTTTAGGATTTATTGGAAAATGCATGTTGGACTTTGTTATGGCTGGTTTTCAGACCGTTTATGACGGGTTTGAGGTGGAGTTTGATTAGGGAGGTCTTTGTCTAGTTTTCCTCTTGACCCTATAGTGTTTTGACCATAGCCAGCCATCACTCATTCGAATCAGGTAATTCAGGATTTGAGAGTAAAAACTAGACTTATAGGAGAACATATCCTTGAAATAGGTACATATCAAATTCTACGATAGCTTTAGGCTTAGAAATTCATTCAAGTGAGCTGACCTTGTATGGTGTGCACTTGGCCAATTAAGGACACAATTGTCATTTTTTTGTGTTGGCCTCGACCCGGACGACCATATACTTCTTTGTCAGAACCGTTTCTTGAAGCCCCCAAAAACCAGGGAGTCAGATTGACTACACATCAACTTACGGAAAAATCTATGTGTCTCGTATCGCGGGACTCATACCTGAGTAAAAATGGCCTCTTAGGCCCATACACCAACACTCATCACAATATACCCAACTATATTCCAATAGTTCATGAGTTATAACATTTTTCATCCAAGATATCCAACCAACTATCTCACATGGTTCAAGAGTTATACATTACTTTTAATACAAATACATATTAAAATCTACAATTCTAATACATATTATCCAAAACATCAAAGCCACAACCCGACTTTCTTCAAAATTGGCCTCTAAAGTGAGCCATCATCTCGAAGCGCTCCACAGTGCACGAAAAATATTCCCTCGCTTGGGGTGAGCGCTATCGCCGATAGTGGAATCAGGTTACTCTCCACCCTAAGTGCATAGCCAATGCTCCAAAATAACACACACTCAAGTAAATGTGTGATTCTACTTGAATATCACCATGCCCATTCCCATGTCTAGAGTCCTCAGAAGCCACTCCACTTTACCTAAGCAATGTGAGAGAAATAATCATTTCAAAACAAAACTTATTTGTTCTTGAAAATATACCTAAAGTGTCGGTAAAAATATGGGACTACCCTCCGAGGCAAATTGGTTGGTAGGCTTTACGGCTTGATTATGATTACATCATCAGAAATGATTTGTGACATCTCGACCCGATTCTACCGGAAAATCCTGCTGAAATTCCTTTGTAGCCATGTTCGTTTTTCGAGAAAATTCATATCATCACACTAACACCCGATCTTTAGGTTACCAGACATATATAGAAATGCATTATACCATTTCCAAAACCATTTATACAATATATCAAATATATCAATATACAACATTCTCAAATTTGCACTCCACAACATCATCATTCGATAGTGATCAACCATCACCCAAATTTGCTTACTTGGTAGTCACAATATCATCTCCATTTGGCCTACACACAGATTATATTGCATATAATTGTGTATGTTAACACATTAAAATCATGTATTAGCCTATCTAATCCTTTGATCCACCAGCTCAAGTCATTCTCTGAACACTTGATCCATTACACGAAAATTGTGGGCTAGTGCGAACGACAATTCAATTTGAATCACTCACCCAAACACATTTTCTCACAAAAATATTTTGTGAACACTATTCACATCACTATTCACATGCCACTATTCATGTGTCACTATTCACATCACTATTCACGTGTCACTTTTCACACAAACCCGGGACTGTTTTTTTTTTTTTACAGTCCCAAAAACCAAACGATGGGCTGTCGTGGACAGCCACACTCTCTTTCAGTTCCTCTTGGTGGGGGCGATTCTATACCATTTACGGTCTCTACTCACAAAACACAATTTATTGTCCTGTTTGCCCAAATAGGTTTCCAAAAATTTCCACACTTGGTTCAAGATTTGGGGATGGATCAAAAGCTGACCCTCCACGGCCTCAAACCAACACAAGCATTTACAAAACTTGCTTAAACAAGGGGTAAAGCAGTAGGATAAAACCCCTACCATGAGAAGTTTGTTGGCTGGAATTTTGAAGGTGTCGCGTAGATCGCGACTGCGTGCTCAGCTTCCCAATCCTCGGCTATCGAACTTATTGCTTAGAAAGCGGAAATTTTCACTTTTCTTCCTCCTTTCTTTCCTTTTCCTTTTCTTTTCTCCTTTTCCTCTCCCTTTTCCTTTTCTTCCTCTCACAGATTGTTTTTCTTTTTTGTTTCTTATCGCTCTTTTCCTTTCTTTTTGCTTTTCTTTTCTTTTTCTCTTTTAAGTCTCATTTCTCGCTCATTTTCTCTTCTCCTTTGGTCATTTCTCTCCCGCTTGAACAGGCCTTGGCTAGTATGGGTTAAAGGAGGAAGTTTATATTTGCCATAAGGAAGCCCAGATGTGTGGCTTTTTCCATTTTCCTTCTTTTCTTTTTATTTAATTTCCTTTTTATGACATAAACCCACTACATGGCTCGATATGAGCCATGGGATCATACCACCCACATGTGGCTCGATGTAGTAATTCCTTTTTAGTAAGACCCTTGGCTCTTGCCGTGTCACACTCTTAAGTCTTAGTGTAGGCGTCACTTCACGCTCTGTAGTGTGTCGACCAGGCACCACGTCTCGGCGTGGAAATCTCGGCCACCTCGGAAGAATCAAGCGAGGAATTCGACGTGGTAGCTAGAATTCGAAGGCGATTTCAGCGAGGAAAAGTTCGTTTAAATCATCGAGATCTAGAATAAATTTAGTTTTCTTAAAATTACAATTTTGCCACATTTTGAGAAAATTGGAATTTCTACGGTCTTCTGGCCGTTTCGGTGTTCTTGGACTCTATGGAAGCCCGCCTAGTAATTTGCCATATGCTGTGGTGGATGAGTATAGGTGATCATAGCACTTCACGAAAATCTATGTTTTTGCAAAGTGTACGGGTTTTCTTAGTTGTATCGATGTAGATAGCCAAGTTTTGACATGATAAAAATAGCATGGCATGTTGTAAGGAATTTGTGTATTTGGGTAGGAATTGTCATGAGTTAGCCTAAGAAAGGTTGTATGACATTATTTGTTTAGTCATTGATTGATGAATGCTAATATGCTTGATACAATATCTATATATATTGGCATGAAATATGGGGAACTTATGTGCTTGCGATATATGTTTGCAACAACTTATGAGAATGGTTTATGTAGTGTGTATCATACATGTAACATGAGAACATGTAGTGGCATTAGCATTGCATATGCACAGGGATATCACATTATGTTGGGTGTGTGTGCATGGGTATGGTCATCCATCATCAGTGTTGATGAATGGGTAGTGAGCTCATACTTTAGACGACGTCCAATCACCGTCTCACGGTTTAAACATTAAAAAAAAAGTGAAATAAAATATTTGTGTGTTGGGCGGAGCAAGAAGGGGGCCGTTAATCCCCTCAGGTGAAAAGCATGGAACATGGGTGTAAGAGACTCGTGGTGTGATCCGAAAAGTTATGTGACTTTGGTGTAAGAGACCCGCGGTGTGATCCGAAAAGTTCTGTTGCCCAAAGAAGACACACGGTAATGTTTATCACATAGATTTCGGGTTGTGTGATAGGAGTCGGGATTGAATTGGGATTGGTTGCCCATTGGCAATTGCATTGGGTAATGGTGTGACACCCCAGGCGAGGTCCGGGTTGACTGCCGAATCAACGAAAACACTTCGTGAATGTGGCAGAGCGTTTCTTAGAAAATCGGGCGAGTCTCGCTATGCGGGGAGCTCTATCCAGATACAAAACTGCATATACACATCCCTGACAGTCAGTATAACAGTTTATGATTTAACGTCCACTTGGGCCCATAGAGAAAACTTAATACTCGATATACATACAACTATGAATCAACTACGATAGTTACAAGAGTTCATATGTTTTACTCTTATCTGATACATACATTAAACTTAAAAGTTCTAATACATGTATACATCAAAGCCCACGACAGAAACTCTTCTAATCCTTAGTCTCTAGGACGAAATTTGTCCCCTACATGCGCTCCTGTACATGGAAATAATATCCCTCGACAAGGTAGGCTAATGCTCGGTAGTGGAATCATACCCCAAATTGGGCTACTCTCCGCTAAGTGCGGTCTGATGTTCAAAATAAACAGCCACATTCAAAAGCGAATGCATGATCCTACTTGAATGCCATGACCAACTCGGATCAGGGTCCTCCGCCAGAGCTCTCTCACTCGCCTAAGCCTGGTATGAAATTATTATATTTATTTGTTTGTGGACAACCCTCGGGTGTGTGTATGTCAGTTGAGCGAGCTCAGACGATTGATGTACTTGTTCAATGGACTACCCTCAGGTGAATATCAATTGGCGACTCAGACTGATTGATATTATTTTTGTTTGCAATGGACTACCCTCAGATGAATATCGATTGGGCAACTCAGACAGCGATATTTTTAATTTGGACTACCCTCAGGTAATTAATATTTTAGAGCTGACCTCAGAACCATTTTCTGTAGACTCAAGTCTCAAGCACTCACTCCATAGTCTAGGGTGTTCTAGTGCATATGGAATGCATGTATACCAATTCAATCTGATGTCACAGGAAGTAAATATATAAACATTCATATATTTACAAAAAATTTAATTCTAATCATGTCATGTAAAATTAATTAATTCATATCAAAATTAGCTAAGCAGGCTATGATCAAACACGAGCAAATTCTACTTGAATTATAGACCAAACATATTAATTCACAAAATTATTTTGAGAACTTGTTTGAGAATAGTGAAACCTGGGTTACTATTCTGAAAAATCTAGTCATCGGTTCACCTTGTGAACCCGCATTTCACGGTCATTCCCGACCTCTTCCAAACCAATACATGATTTAATACAAAAATGCACAAATTAGCCACCAAAAACAGCGAAATGCTTGACCCCTCGCTGCCCTTTGTTTTCACAAATGGTTTTAATAAATTCAAACAATTCGGTCCCAAGTTTTGGGGCCGTCCAATGTAACACCATTGAGCCTCGAAACTGCCGAAACATTTGAAAAACACTTAAATAAAATTATGCAAAACCCAGTAGGGAGAAACCCTACCTCAGGGAGTTTGAAACTCCCTAAATTGATACCCACACGAAAGCCCTCTCGCGTAGAAGCGGCTTTCCTTCTTGTCGAGGCTAGCCAGCGGTTGGATGCCGTTTTCTAGAGAGAAGTCTCTCTCTCTCTAAAGGAAAATCTCCATTTAAATTTCTTTAACGTCTCAAATTCTGCTCCTACGATTTTTTTACCGTTTTTGTTGGAGAAGAAATGAACTTGAAAATTTTGTCTTGTTGTGACTTAAATAAATTCCTATAATGCTAATTTTGTCCATTTTTTCCCAGTTTTGACATTCGGCACTATCTCGGCCGTCCATTTTCATTATTTCTCTACTCATACCACTTATGGCACATGAGTACATATTATATGTGACTTTCGTCGCATCGAGTCGTTTCTGACACCGAAGCCTGATGCCTCGAAAAACGTGTAAAAATTATTTGTCTCGAAATTCGTGAAATTTCACGTATACTTCGTGTGGCTTGATTCAACAGTACAATCAATTTGTCATCGAATCCTAGAGAATAAATTACAGATTTTAACGAAATTACATTTTAGCAAGCAATTTTAATTTTGCCATTTTTAAATTGGAATTTCTCGGTCTTATTCTCCCTCATGAAAGAATTTGATCCGAGGAATTCAGACAAATACAATCACTCCACAGCACACATATAAACGTGCACTCTACGGTGCATGTAAGCGGTCGTTCGTCTTAAACAAACTAAACCCGCCTTCATCCCTAAACAAGAAGGATGGTGGCCGGTTGTCGTGTCCTCGCGCTCCCGTGGACTCCTCCACTCCATAGTGCCTCCGTAGGTACCCTCGCCTGGCCTCACGGTCTTGCGTCATGGCTTTGATCACGGTATCATGATACTGCTTGGTCCCATCTCAGGAGGTCTCATCGAGTGTCAACCTCAATCATCCCCGATCCACCACATGAGAAATTTGGATCACAGGTGATATATAGACATGGAGACGTGAAATACCTCGTGGACACCTATCATGCTAGGCGGTACTTGTGATCTGGCAAATACTCACCCTCTCCGGGTATCTCGAAGGGCTGCGATGAACCTCGAGTGGCTTTCGAAATCTTGCTGGAACTGACCACTCCTCTTGGGGCATCTTGTGAGAGACATGATCTCAGCCTCGAGACTCTAAGGGTCGGCGTCGTACATACGCATAAGCTCTTACCAGCGCTCGAGCGCGAGAAAACCTTTATCGTATCCAAGCTCGCCTTCCTCGGAGGTGTCTCTAATCGAGACAGGACCCGGTGATGGAGCTCTCTCCGCTCGGTCCAACATAACGGTGATCATGGCCTCCCCATATAATGCACTCATATGGTATATTAGTATACTCGTTTGATAACTATTGTTGTAGGCGAATTCCACTAAGGGCAATTGCTCCTCTACCCTTATGACCCAGGACGTATGCCGCAGCGTGTCCTGCAACACACACAATATATAATCCACCTGACGTGCCCTACCTGACCTTGCTTGGTGTAGCCAGACCTTCCCAAGATTCACAATTCGCGACAATGCAATGGATTGTCAACCTAGTCCATGTCATGAATGACATCCATATCACCCAGGAGCCGCGCCATTCAAACAGCACCGATACAGTACGAAGGGGTATCGAATCTCGAGTCACTCCAGGCTCTCTATCCTCAAACTCACAAGTCTCGTGATAACTGTGAGTGTGTTTCATCACCGATTAACATAACCCTTCGGCTTACACTGCGAGCCTCTTGCATTCACACAGAAATTTCGAATAACTCCACCGGTCTCTTACACCGCTGAAGTGGGATATCTCGGGTCCTCTTACACCACAACTCCGGTTCTATAGGATTAACGACCCCCTTTTGCTTTGCGAGACACACTTGAATTACTCTTCACTTCTGATTGAACTATGAGTCTTCATTGGACGTAGTCTTAAAGACCTCGACCCACTCACGAGTGGTGAATGACCATCTAGTGCACCCACGCTCGACTCGGCGATATTCTGTGCACCTGAGCGATAATCACCATCTTGAGACACGATTCAGGAGTCCACCATGAGCGAATGCGAGAGATCTCTCCTCATAATCCGACTATCAGGTCAACTCTCTATCCACAAGGAAGAACATATATTCATGGCTTCTATAAGAATTGCTTAACCTCTAAGCCTAAATCCAGTCGCGTCGGGTATACGGCCGAATTTAAGGTCTGATTACTAACAACTCGATGGGCATCCAGCTCATCATGTCAAACACATCAACAATAATATATACCTCTGCCACCCTAAGGTCCTGCCTTAGTTGCAACTCTAATCATCACGACTTTGAACCACACTCACAGCCCCTCGCTGTCGTGTTCTTTGAGTGCTTGTATAGCACCCCGGCGGCTGGTTCCTCGGCTCGTCTTAGGGTGTGAAGGAAGGAGCGTGTCTCTCTGTTCTCTGACTAAGCTGAATTTGCGCTGTCCCAAAGTCTGGGATCCACAATCTCTAGGGGTAATCCCATCTCACATGCAAATCCTAGTCACAGTCCACGAAACTTGTGTAGGCCCAGTCTTACCTCTTTCGAATTAGAAGAAGGCTGGTCCTCCCTCTTGCTACTAACACCCGCATCCCGAGTGCTCCGAGCATCCTCGATCTCTCTCTCTATGGTCAGGGCCGTCCCAACCATGTAGTCCATGTCCCGTAGGTGAAATCCTCGATCCCCACCCTTTAGAATGGACAACCGGCCCAGTTTCATCGAATCTTCTGTAATACCCGGTAATCCTAAGAAACTACGTATCTCGAAGGCGGCTTGGCCTCTTCAACTCATCAACTGCCTCGACCTTCTCTAAAATTCGTGACATCTGATGCGACACCACGTGTCCCGAAAATCTCACCTCGGTAAACGGAACTACTTCTTTGAACTTGGGCGTCTGGCCAGTGGTCTCTCGGCAAACGTAAAAGCGATCCTCGGTGATACTCATGCTCCCTCACGGTAGGGATGAATCAAGATGTCATCTCACGAAGACTCGACAAAGCCCGATCTAAATAGGGTTGGAATATCCTATGCATGAGATCATGAATGCCCTAAACGATCGTCAATCGAAGGGCATCAAGTAAACTTCAGAAGTGCATACTTGGCGTCTAGCGTCATAGGGATATCTGTATCCCACCAACTCTCGGTGATGGTAACGGTCACGAAGGTCTATCTTAGGTAGACCTCGGCTCCTCTCAAGCGATCAAACAAATTGTCAGTCTCGGTAATGGAGTGCAGATTCTTGATCGTAACGGTTATTATCGATGTCAGTACGGTCGAAGGGTCTTGTCCTTCTTCTAACCCGCAAATAGAAGCGGAGCGCCCCATGGTGAAGTGCCGAATTAATAAACCTTGTCCAATAGCTCCTGTGCTTTGGACTGCGAGTTCACGCAACTCAAGCTGGTGCCATCTGTGCGGAGTCATGAGATGGGTGAAGTACCAGTGTAATTCGATCTAGGAGTCTCTGACCCTCACGTGGAAGGCGATCCGGTGGCTCATGCGGAAAACATCCACATACTTTCGTAGTACTCGAGGTAGATCTAAGTAAGTCTCTCCTCCTCTAGAATTAAGGCTCACTAGCCAGCTTAGCTAAGCTATCCACGACACTGGACTCATTATCTTTGTACGGGAAAAATGTCATGCTTGTCCCCACTGAGGGGCGTACCACCGCAGTCTGAGTCCTGCAGTATGGCGGTAGCTCTCCTACGCTCACCTGTTCGATACTTGACCTATAAGGCATCGACCAATCCATCCCGGGATGACCTTCGAGACTCTAACATGTCCATGATCCTCGGGTCCATGTGAGTGGGAGTCCAGGATCTCGACTGTAACCTCGACATATCATCCACTATTCTTGCCTAATCCTTGGGAGAGAACTCATACAATGAAACCTCCCCCAGGTCTCTAGGAGTCCTTGCCCATTTCCACCCTATTTTAGGCCTCACTCTCTCTGGCTAAGAACCAGTTAGTCTAATCACATTGGCCTCACAACACCTTTTCGATCTACTTATAGACCAATGAGTACGCCACCATCGGACTTCCTCGTCCTATGAATGTCGAAGGATGATGCGCTCTAAACCTCTGGAGGTTACTAGGACTTCCCACGACTGCTATACCGGCAGTGTATCATTGCCGCCGACCGCCTATAGCCTCTCCTGAGCCGGTGATCAAATCTTGGTGGTTTGGTCGAATGGTGGTGCACGACCCGATACCCCATGGACGTTCTCTACTTTCTCGTCCTCTACTAGCCATTTACACAATTAACATGGCAAAAATCCAATGCAGTATCTCTAAGGCATAAACACAGTCTCGAGACACTATTCATACACATAAATCAGTGTATACACATTGTCCTTGCATTTATAGGTAATGCAAGGCAATCAATTATACATTTAAAACATTTTTATCAACAAAAATTTCATTTTTGAAAATTTTATTTTTCGAAAATTTTGTCAAATTTTATTTGATTTTGATTTGACTTTAATTTTTTTA
This sequence comes from Tetrastigma voinierianum, assembly GCA_016808115.1. NCBI lineage: Eukaryota > Viridiplantae > Streptophyta > Magnoliopsida > Vitales > Vitaceae > Tetrastigma > Tetrastigma voinierianum. Next base: position 663,717 of record JAEQBH010000656.1, on the reverse strand, counting down.
AAAAAAATTTCATTTATTTCCAACAGCTGGAAAAATCACTAAAAATTACTCTTTTTTTCATTTTCTTAGACACTCAAATAAATTTATAAAATTTTATTTTATCTCATTTTCTTCAGTTTCACACCTTGTAAAACCTTAGAAAATTATTTTCTTCTTCTCATAACCAAATAAATTTATAAAATTTATTTTCTTTACTTTCTTTTTCCAGTTTTACACTGTAAAAATTTTTTTCCACTATATATATATATATATATATATATATATATATATATATATATATATATATATATATATATATATATATATATATATATTTTTTTTTTTTTTCATTTCTCAATAGCAAATAGAATTGCTTAAAATTTATTTTGTTTATTTTTCATTTAGTGCGGAAATGGTCGAGAATTTCCTCAAAACTTTCTCCTTATATAGCACTAACCTAGTGTTCAACCTCAAATTTAGTAAAATTTGATTTCATTATCCATCAACTCAAATAAATTTGAAATTAAAATTTATTTCTTATTTTCTTCTTTGTTCGATTTACACCTTTGTAAACTCCCCCTTTTCTAATACTTCATCCTATCTTTATCAAGCTGACATATCAATCATATATTCGCAATCACACAACACCTAACAATTCATATTTATGCACAACCAAGCATGCAAGCACACTTCAAAAAAATCGATCACACAAAACACAGCCTTGCATGCGTGTCTTGGATTTGTCTGTGATTTCTAGGTAATCTCATACCTAAACTCAACATCCATTTTTCAAGTGGTGATGTTCTTACACCTCAAAGACTATGGCCTAAGCCCAGATCCCCTCAAGCCCTAGGTAGCGAGTATACTAGCTCGATGCAAAGGTATGACGCTATTTGGGGGTCAGATTGACTTACCGTCAGCGCGGAAGTACTCGTGAATGTCGGATGGATGACCCGACATTTCACGAAAACGGCGTATTCGTACGGAGCTCTATCCAAATACAAAACCTCGCATATACCTGGGTCTCCAAATGTATCCAATATACGTTTATGATTTAAAACTACCACTCGGGCCCATAAACAATAACAATATACACAACTATGAATCCAACTATATACCCAATAGTTACAAGAGTTCATATGTTTTACTTATACAATACATACATTAAACTTAAAAGTTCTAATATATAGATGTAAGATCAAAGCCAGAACCCGCTTTTCAGATCCTCTGTCACGCAGTGACGAGCCAGTCCCCCGCACGCCCCGTAATTGCAAAATATCCCCACAGGTGAGCTAATGCCCGCAGGAATCGCCCTAAGTGGCCATCACCTAAATGCGCGTACAAGTCAAACACATTCAAGAAAATGCATGATCCTACTGAAGGTCTACATGACTAACCTGCATCCTCAGTCCACCGACTTCACACCTCGCCAAGCCTCAGACAGAGAATTATTATATTTATTTGTTTGTGGACAACCCTCCGATGTGTATATCAATCAAGTAACTCAACCATTGATATTACTTGTTTGTGGACTACCCTTCGATGAATATCAACTGTAAGAAATTCCCGACTCATCGATATTTTTCTTTGTCAGGACTATCCATGAATATCAATCAAGACTTCGACATTGATATTTTTTTTTAATTTGATCACCGATAATTAATATTTTTAGATTAACCCTCCCAACCATTTTCTGTGACTCATCTCAAGCACTCACTCATATACTTTTGTATGTTCCAGCGATATGGAATGTGTATGCCAATTCCAATACAATTAATTCATTGTAATGAGTATTTTCTCTGTAGATCTTCATCCTGCCACTCACTCCTATAGTCCTAGGGTGTTCCAAAGGCATATGGAATGCATAAAATAATTCCAATAAATAATTCACAAAATATATAAACATGCATATTTACAAAATTTAATCTTAAGGCTAAATCATGTCATGTAAATAATTAATTCATACATCAAAATTAGCTCACTTGGCTAACGATCAAACAACACGAGTAATTTACTTGAATTACTCGACCAAACATATTGTCTAAAATTATTGATAGATCGTTTAATAGTTAATTTCTACATTATTCCCTGAAGTCTGATAACTACTTGCTCACCTTGTGTTCCAGCATTTCACATATTCTAATTCTATCCAAACCAATGATGATTTAATACAAAATGCATAAATTAGCCAGTTCAAAATGTACCAGAATCGCGATCACTCGATCCTCGGGGTCCGTTGACTAACGTATTAACCCATGAATATTAGTGGATGCCCGTTACCCGACGCCATCAAAATTCCGCAGAGTCTCTCAAAATGTGGTTTCACCTAATTACTACAAACTCCGATATCCCCGTCCCAAACAGCCCAATTATAATCCCATATATATCCAATACTACTACTTGGGCCCATAAACAATTTCTCAATATGCATACCAACTATAACCAACTGATAAGTTATATCCTAGCAGTTACAAGAGTTACAACATTTTCACCTAAACCATACATATATTAACTTAAAGAGTTCTAATACATGAAACCACCAAAGCCATATCTCGCTTTCTCTAGAACTCGTTCCTGGGATGAGCCGCTCTCAGACGCTCCCCGCACTAAAGGATCCACGACTGGTGAGCTAAAACCCGCAGAGGAGAATGGCCCTAAGTGGGCTACTCACCACCTAAGTGCAAAGGCAATGTTCAAAGTAAACACACATTCAGCAATGCATGATCCACTAATGTCTATGACTAACTCCAGATCCTCAGTCCACTGACTTCACACTACCTGGCCGTAACACAGGTTTTATTTTAGGACGCACCTCCGACAAGAGAATTGTGGACCATCTTCGATGTTATGGTATTTTAGTGACTACTCTCCGATATATCAATTGGGCCATCTCGACGATTGATATATTATTTGTCAGGATCAACTACGAATATCAATCGGGTCATCCGACGACGATATTTTTCATTTGGATCAATTTCTATAATTAATATTTTAGACTACCCTCCGAACCATTTTCTAGACTCATCTCATGCACTAACTCCTATAGTCGAGGATGTTCTACAGATATGAGCCTAGTAATAGATGCGCTTCCAATACAATTTAATTCACACGAAATATATAAAACAATGGTGATACTCTCGCATAATCCAAATCACACAATCATGTTATGTAATTACTAACCACACATCAAAATTAGCCTCACGGCTAATGGATCAAACACTTGTGCACTTGATCTCTAAATCACTGGCCAAACACACATTTTCACAAAATATATTCTCGTGTCACTATTCCTAGGAACAAAGAAAACCTCAGGTTTACTGGCTCCAACATTTAACATCCACGGCCCACTTTGTGAACCCACTCACCCGCCATTCCCGCCTTTCCAAACCAATCCATACATTAACACATAATTTCACAATAAGCAACCTGTTCAGTCTGCGGGACGAGTCAACGGGACCACCCAAGACGGGTTTCCCTAAAAATATAACAACTCTGGCCTAAGATTTGACTCACATCAAACTGCCCTCACGGCCTCACCAATCTCAAACATTCACAGCGCTTTGAAAAGAGTAATAAACCAAGAGGTGAGAAACCCCTACCTCAAGGAGTTTGAAGAAACTCCTAACCGGCACTACGCCGGCTTCCTTCTCCTGTGTGAGCGCTTCTTTTCTTGTCTCCAAGATCATTGACGGCCGATTTCTGTAAATTCAGAGAGTATGTTGGACGTTCTCTCTCTAAAATCGTATCTCACCCCACTGCACTTCCCCGCATCGTTTTTGGTTTTGGCTCCTTTCAATTTGAGAAGACAACTATTCTTTTGTCCTATTATCACACAAATTCCAAAATGACCAATATACTCTCTTTCAGATTCGGATATTCCAGACTATCTCTGCTTTCATTTTCATCATTTACTCATACCACTTATGGTGGCCATGAGTACATGTTATTATATGTGACTTTCGTCGATATCAATCGTTACTAAGACCAACGCGCGCCTTGTAAACGGTCAACTCCGACCGTCTTTAATATTACAAAAATTTTACTTGCTAACTAGATTTTACGACGTATCCTGTAATGAAACCGTTTCATCATCCGAGATCTAGAGAATAAATTACTTGATTTAATCGAATTACATAATTTTTGTGAATCAAATTACGATTTTGGTTCTTATTCTTAAATTGAATTTCTCGTCTTACAAAGAATAGCCCTCACCGCCATCAAGTTTGCCAAAATGCTTTAATATAGGCCTGAATACCTCAACCCTGCTGATCATCAACGCTATTCAAGGCCTCGGTTAACTGAACATCAAAAACACTTAAATAAAGAAAACCCAAGTAGGGAGAAATTCCTACCTCAAGGGTTTGAGGAAACCCTAAATCCGGCATCTACGCAAAGCCCTCTCAGAGAGCATCTTTTTCTCTGTCCCGTTAACGCTAAATAGTCAGAATGGGTCGTATTTCTAGATATAAAGTCTTCTCTAAAGGAAAATTTCCATTTTGTGGCTACTGCATCTCCAAATCTGCTCTAGACGTTTTTTTTCTCATTTTTGCTTGGAGAAGAAGCACTATTGAAAAATTTTGTTTTTACGTGATTTTAAATCACCCCTTATAATGCCAATTTTATCCTCTTTTTCCTGGGCCACATTCTACTATCTCTGATTCCATTTCATTATTTCTACTCATACCACTATGGCACATGAGTACATGTTATACGCTTTACTTTGTCGATCGAAATTGCTTTACTTAAGATCAAATCGCTGATAAGCCTCGAAATGTGTAAATTCAATTATCTCTGACCGACTAAATTTTACGTGCTAGCTAGATTTCATGGTATATTCCAATCTGCATAACCGCTTGTCATCCGAGATCTAGAGAATAAATTACTGATTTTAACCTGAATTATAATTTTGCAACCAAAATTAATTTTGTATTTTTCCAAACTAATTTCTGTCTTACAAATGGAGCCTGAGGTCGACATGATGGGTCATCAATACTGAAGGACGGTTTCTTACACCTGGCATATGCATGTGCGAGGAGTCGCGAGGATCGATATGGGCATGATGATATTTCATGCATGACATATGACATCTATGTAGACATTTGACTTGATGTGGGCTTCATAGAAGGATCATTGTACGAGCATTCTAAGTGGGAGAGCTCTGAAGGAGATTATCACATCAAGTTTGCGCTCACTCCCGCCCCGGACCCTTTCACGCATGTGTTAGGGTGCTGGTCACCCGCATATGGGATGATAAATTGATATAGTTCTATGTATACTCTTTATTAAAGTAAAAGGACTGTAAATTGACTGTTGATTAAATAGTTTATAATATATTTTTGTATAATTGTGAATTAAATATGCAGAAATAGGTCTCAATACATGAGACAAATGAGTGTGATATCGGGACACCCATATTCAATAGGAGCTCATGAAATGACTGTTGTCAACAGATCCTGTGGATGTGGGTGTCACAAAACCATAGTTCCATAGAGTTCCATACAAAGTTCCTTATCTTTCTTGGCCTCTTCTTCTTCTTCTTCTTCTTCTCTCTTCTTCCTTTCTCTCTTCTTCTCTCCTAACTAGGGGTGTCAAACGTGTCGGGTCAAGCTAAACTACACAAGCTAAACTGCACCCGTGAAAAACATGTAAACCCGAATACGACCCGCTATTAAACGGTTAAACGGGTCGAATCTTATCACCTGAACCCGCTTAGGTCTCACCCAAACCCGCGACCACGTTAATCGTGGTCCATTAATTGTGTCGTGCTGAATTTGATGCATAGTCGCTAATTATCGTAAAACTAGAATAGGGAAACAAGGTTAAACTGCAACGGTTATAACGCAAGTTAGTATGTCTCGTTCAACACGACCGCTGAAGAACGTGGTTAAAATGGGTTGGACCCGCGATCAATTCAACCCGTTTAGTCTCACCCAACCCGCTTAATCACGGTTAATCGTGGCTCTTAATCGTGTCGTGTCGAATTTTTGACAAACACTCCCTAACCCATATGAGTTTTTGGAGACCAAAATGAGACATTTTGGTCCCTCCTTCTTAGTAGTTAATTTTCCCCAAGTATTTGCCTTTAGTCCCCACTTTTATTATTTGGGTAAAAATGCTATGTTGTTATTTACATTTTAACCCATAGTCTTATAATCTTATGACTTCATGGTCCCATTTATAAATTATAAATTTGTCCTTGTGTCTTGTACAATTTTCGGGTTTCTCAATTTCCATGTTTCGCATTTAAATTTCAAAAAATTCAACTTATGCCTACAAAATACCCTAAACATACCGAAAATGATTAAAGTATGTTTCGGGGTGTTACATGGTGTCCACAATTTTTTACGGTGATAAATTTTTTATATTGTTTCATATAACCATAAATAAATTTTATAAATTTAAAATCATACAAAATTTATAATATTTCATATTATTTAGGTATTTAGAGATAAATTTATAATATTATTTTCATAATAAAAAATAATATGAAATTATAAATTTAGCCATAAATAATATTATTTCATAAAAATAAAAAGAATTATTTATGGTTATAGATTTATAATATCATATTATTTTATGAATATAATATTAAATAAATTTATAGCCCTAAAAATTCATATTATTTCATATAATTTATAATTTATAAAAATCCTAAATAAGAATTAAAAAAAAATTTGACATTTTAATAGGAGGGGATCATAAAAAGGATACGATTTGTTATAGTTAGAATAGAAGAATACATGAATAATTTTCAAAAATGAGTTGTTTATAGTCATAATGTTATGTTGCATCTTTTTCTTTTTTTTGAAACTATGTTGCATCTTTTATTAATATAGTACATAGTAGCAAAATTTTTGTGATAGATGGTAATATTGGGGATGAATTTTGTGACAGATGGTAATCTTGAGTATGAATTTTGTGACAAATGAATCATACTATTTTTATTTTATTTTTATTAATAACAATCAACTTCAAAGATATGAAATGCAATGGAAACAGTAATAATTAAATATTTGTAATATACTTTTGAGATATTGGAGAAAATTATAACAAAGTTTAAGTTTTAAAATTATAATTCAAGATATTAGAATTTGCAATGATTCACCCTCTTAAACTTAAACTTACATCCTTTGAATGGAATGAGATATCTTATGATATGACTAAGATGAGATTCACCGGGTAAAGCAAAAACAAAAATAAAATAAAAATATTATTAGAGTTGGATCGAGATTTCAGAATTTGTTTTGTAAGAAATTTCTTCAAAAAAAGAGGTAATACCAATAAAAATATTCCTTAAAGGAGAGAGCCGAGAGGCTGCAAAGGATTGAACACGAACAGTAAGTACGATGAACAAAGTCAAAACCAAGAGGATGAGTGGGACTCGTATGTAATAACCCTAAATGCCAATAATAAAAAGACAGTTTGTTTTTGTTTCCTATAGCCCATCAAATAGATAAGTATTAATGAAGAAGAAACCCTCACATTTTAATACATTTTATATTATAAATATAATAGAATAATTGTTCATAATATCTACTTCATGTGGTAGAAAATTCAATGTTTAAAAATGCAGAATATAAGAAAAAAATGAATCAGGTTTGAGTTAAGAAATTGTTATAATATAAAATTTTGTACTAACAAAAAAGAAGATGGAACTTTTGCATTTATATAATTTTTATTATAGTACTTTAGATTTATTTTATTTCTTTTGTCTTTGATATAAACTATAAATAAAATAAAATAAGTTTAAACAAAATTTCTTAAATTTTTTTTATTCATACTTAAAGAGAAGTTGAATTTACCTTATTTAAAAAGAAAAAAAGAAAAATGAACATCAGGTTTTATTTGACTTGTTGTGGTTTATTCTAATATGACTCACATTATAAATTATTGTTTCTATGTGAAACTTTAATGTAGTCTTTTATTTTAAAATAACAAATCAGAAAAAATGAATGTCATCAGTTACATAACAAAAGCTTACATTATTTACATCATTTTATTGTGTTTGATCATGTTTGTTTTTAAACATTTAAATCAATAAAAATAAAAATATTTTATTATTTTAGTATTTCATAAAAATGAGTTATTTTTATTATTGTTTTATAAATCGTTAGTAAATAAAAATAAAAATAAAAACTTATTTTGATAAATTGTTTTGTTTATTTATTTTTGTAAAAACGTTGTTGATTTTATTTAAAACTTTTCAAAAAGTTGTTTTCAATAACTGTATCCATAAACATAAACCAAACAGACCATAAACATGATGCATGAGATAAATTAAAAGTGGCACTGAGAAGTTTCAAGGACCAAAGTGATGTAGTCTGAAACTAATAAATCCTCTACACTTCTTTAAACACCCTGATTAATTAACCAGGAATAATTATAATGTAATCTCAAATTTATGATAGTGCCCTTCCAAAGTGAATCCATTGTGCTGAATCCAGCCTTCCAGATTAACATAGATTGTTATTAGTCTCGAAGATACAGATTTTATATGATAAAGATTTTACAATGTTAATATGATTTAATCATTTGAGATTTGCAAATTAAAATTGATTTGTTATAGATTTCTAAGAAAAACGATTATCTACTAATAACTGTGATTTTTTAAGAAGTTGAACCAAAAAACGATCGACAGATGAATGATATTGATGAGTAGAAAGGTAAATGAATTATTATTATTTTTTAAAATAAAAAACTTTAATCTTAAACTCCAAATGTACCTTAAATAAAACTCAGTAATAATCAAGAGTGCCAAATTACTATTCTTTTCTATAAAAATCAAACAACATTTCCTAAAAAACAAATTAAATTAAATTAATTATTTAATAACAATAATCACAAAATAAATTTATCTTCTTAAGCCCGTAGGCAACGCAAATATAAGTTTATGGTCTCGCGAAAGTCCAAATATTTTTGATCCAACCATAAATATTAACCTCCTGAAAATCATAAAATACTATGACTTTGTAATTCACAAAACTATTTATTGAAATTAATTAATTTCAGAGAATGAAATAATTAGTCTAATTTAATCATCTAGAGTATCCATCGATTTATTGAAGACTACTAGACCATGGAACCTGCGGTGATTTCATATCCAACAAATTTAGAAAAATCACTAAAGCTCTTTAAATTTATCAGATTCACGAAAGACTTCGGTTTCCTCCACCAAACCCCAAACTAAACTCCCCTTGGGAGGATTTACTTATAAACATATCAAAAGGATTTGAATAGTCCAAAGTATGAGGTAATCATATCATGTGATTAATCTTGCAAAGCATGTTCACAATTAGAACCCAATGACTGATCGTTTACCCTATCTACTGCATCTTGTTCCTATACCATTATAATCATTTAAAAGAATAGCTAGTTCATATAATTCAATTATGAATTAGAGCGGTGCCTAAACTATTGGAGATAACTAAATTTTTGTACACAAATTAGAAGGAAAAAATACAAGAGATACAATCAAAATATTCATAATTTTTTATATTAATATCTCATTTAATACATGGTTTTTAATATCAAAGAAAATATATATTTTAAAATATACAGCTATTATAAATAATGGTATTATAATAGTTATACTTATTTTCTCAGATATATAAATTATGTATAAGAAATAAATACTCTGAATATATATTCAAAATTATTATATATATATATATATGAGGTATTACTTTTTATTCTTTACTTGGGTAATAAATGATGTATCATTAAAATATTAAGATAAAAGAGTAAAATATATTTATAATAATAACTATAATTTAAAAATAATCTTTTTTCAAAATATAATTTAAAATAATCTTAATCTCCTATATATCATGAATGTTTTTCAAGCATAAATTCAATTAATATTAACATCAAATATATTAGAGTTTAAAAATGATCAATATATTTATAATACTTTATCATTGAACATTATAATAATCACATAATTAAAAAAGTTAAGGTAAATATTTTTAAAGAATATCTAAATCGTAGCAGCAATCTGTCAATGAAGAAAATATTAAAGAGACGCTTTTTAAAGATGATATCAGTTTTTCTTAAAACTTCAAGAAACTATCTGAATAATTGAAAGCAAATTATCTTTTTAAAAACGAGATAGCTGAAAATACATTACAAAGACTGAATTGAAACATAGTGAAACGTTTTGAAAGATTTATATTGGAAAAGAACTAAGAAAAATCTATTTTCAAAAAGAAGATAGATGTTGAAGTCCGAAGATGTCTTTCCCCAAAGACACAATATTGTTATCAAAGATCAGAACTGTATTTCTTTCAAAAGTTTTATTTAGCAAGAATCATTTTTCAAACACGATTTAGCAAAGATCGTTCAAAAATTACATTTTAAACATCTCTTTCCTAAATAAAGAAACCATGTAGAATTGAAGTCATTTTTTTAAATATCCGTATTTTAGATATTATTTTAAATAATATATGGAAAACCTTGATTTGCGCCCTAACGTCATTTACAACATTTAATACTCATGTGTGTCTTTGTTTATGAGATTCAAACCTAATTTTATCTTTCCTTCATTTTTAAGATCTATTTGTGTGATCGTGGTTTCAATATTCACTCTACATTTATTAAAACCCTATCTTATTATGCCCCTAACTTTTATCCCATTCACCTTTTGTTTGAGCTTATTATCCAAACTCATCATTCCTATGTTAAGTCTATTTATTGTTTCATATACCATAACAAAGTCTTTATAAATTAGAATTATTCAAAATTTTAATATTTATAAGTCAGGGCTCTAGGAATACATTTATAATATTGGTTTCATAAATAAAAAATAATAGTGAAATTAAAATTAGCCATAAATGAATTATTATTTACAAAAATAAAAGAAGTTCATTATGGTTATAGATTTTTATAATTTATATTATTATATGATTATAATATTAAATAAATTTATAACCTAAAATTCACACACACATATTATTTCATAGAGTAATTATAATTGCAAAATTTATAAAAATCCTAAATAAGAATAAAAGAGAATTTTGACATTTTTAATAGAGGATCATAAAAAAGTTAGCGATTGTTAGTGAAGAATGAAGTGAATAATTTCTAAAAATGAAAGGTTTATAGTTATAATATTATGGTGTATCTTTTTCTTTTTTTTGAAACTATGTTGCATCTTTTTTTTTCTTTTTTTTAAACTATATTGCATCTTTTATTAATATAGTACATATCACTTCTTCGGATAATCAAACTATTGTACAAAGATTAATATTAATTTTTTGAGTAGCAAAAATTTTGTGATAGCTAAAATATTAGATGAATTTTGCATAAACAAAAGGTTAAAGGAATCTGTGGATAATGTGAATCATATCATTTTATGTTTCTTAGCTTTTATTACCAACAATCAACTTTAAAGATAAATAAATGGAAACAGGTTAATTAAAGATTCTGTATATAATGAGATATTGGAGAAAATTATAACAAAGTTTAAGTTTAAAATTATGGCCCAAGACAGTTAGAATTCACGACTTTACCCTCTAAACTCTAAACTACATATTTTGAATGAATGATATCTTATGATATGACTACATGATATTCACCGGGTAAAAGCAAAACAAAAAATAAAATAAAATATTATTAGAGTCTGCTCCTGAGATTTGGAATTTGTTTTGTAAGAAATTTCTTCAAAAAAAGAGGTAATACCAATGAAAATACTCCTCAAAGGAGAGAGCTGAAAGGCTGTAAAGGATTGAACATGAACAGTGAGTGTGATGAACAAAGTCAAAACCAAGAGGATGAGTGGGACTCATATGTAATAACCCTAATGCATATTATTAATAAAAAGATAAAGTTTGTTTTTGTTTCTATAGCCCATCAAATAGCTACAGCATAGTCGAGTAAGAACCTTACATTTTAACACATTTTATATTATAAATAAAATAAAAATAATTGTCATATCAGTGTCTAATGAGATAAAAAAATTTAATATTTAAAATACAGATATAATGTGGAAAGAAAGAATCAGGTTTGAGTCATAAATTGTTATAGTATAAATTTGTGCATAAGAAAAAAGAATATTTAAACTTTTATTTATATAGTTTTATTTATAGTCCTTAGATTTATTTTTATTTTTTTGGTCTTTTTATAAATCCAGTAATAAAATAAAAGATAGTTTGAAGCAAAAATTTATTTTAAAATTTTTTTATTCATATTTTAAAGTAGTTGGTCTTACCCTATTTTCTTTTGTTGAAAGGAACATCAGGTTTCATTTGACTTGTTGTGTTTGACTTAATATAACCTATATTATAAATTATTGTTTCTATGAAACTATTTAGTTTCTTTATTTTAAATGACAAATCCAGAAAAAAAAATGTAAATATTACTAGTTACATACTACAAAGTTTTTGACTAATACAGAGACTGTTTTTGACATCATGTTTGTTTTTTTTAAAATTATTTTCTTAAATTACAAAATAAAATATTTTTTTTTACATTTCATAAAAATGAATTTTATTTTTATTAGTTATTTCAGAAAGAAGAAATAAAATAAAACTATTTTGATAAATGTTTTGTTTGTTTATATGTAACTGCAGAAAAATATTTTTCAGAAAAATGGTAAACGGCACTAAGTCAACACATGTGATAAGATCCCATTTTTCTAGATTTCGGATCACGAAACGGATTGCTTGGTTTGGAATCGCCTCGAATCTATTAATCGTAGAACCTGGCTTAATCTCTGCGCAGGCTTGCTTTTTAGTGATTGACTGAATGCTGAATCACTGGCAGGCCATATGACACCTGAATTTTGACACGCAGGAGGCTGTGTCCCAAATTTTAGGCTATATGAAGGTGGTGATTTGGCAGTGGTATGTGATACATGGGTCATGGACATGTCAAATCACCTAGAATATGTCTGAATGTTAGTAGAATTGGCAAAATGAATCAAACACAGAGAGAGTGGAATTCGTCATTGGAGAAGCAATTTGTGGACTCAGAGAACCATGAAAGAAAGACCAAAAATAGAGAAGAAAAGAAAAACAGAAGGAAGGAAGGAAGAGGAGGATAGAAAAGCTATAAGACCTCTTGATGTTGCAGAAGAAGGACCAAGACTTGATCCCACACACTACAAAAAAGGTGGACTTTGCCTATTTTATTATTTTCCGCTCAGCCGCAAACAGGATTTGCTGAGTCAGTTGCACCTCAATGGAGAGACTTCAAATGGCAGGGTAAATGTTGTACTTGGCGGGAGATGTCAATTTTTATTTTTTTTGTTTTCCTTCATCCCCTTGATTGTGTTCTTCCCGCCACAACTTGGTCATAACCGTCCGGACTAAGATTCCAACATCGGGTAAACGACTATATAACATATTCCTCGAAACAAAGCCCATCCAATCTTTCAATCTCTTTGACCATATATTATCCAAATGTAGCCATATTCGTAAGTTTCGTCTTTATTTGAAAATCACCGAGGTTATGCAAAACGGCAGTCAAACGTTTCATTTCTTTAGAATTTACTCTTAAACCATTTAAGATTTCTATGATAATGTTATTAACCCTATATTTTCAGTTAAGATGGTAAGCAGGTCAGTCCGCCAGGGAATCAGATCATAAATGTCCATGTAGAGGTTTTCTATACATTTGCATGAGCTTGAGTGCAGTGTAAGATCGCATTGCATCGGTAATTTACAAAATCACCAGACTTGCGCTTGGTGTGGCTATTAGTACCACTCGTTAATCACGTCGGTAATGAATGTGGCTCTGAATGACTAAGTCCTAATCGAGTTCACAAGAAAGAATGAAATGAAATGAATAAGGTCAAGGTAGCGGTGATAGAACCCCATCAAAGCTTTAAAAAGCCCAAACCGGTTAAACGTCAGATCCATCATGAAACCCCAAAATGCCTGAGGGTAAGAGGGTCTTGTGGGAGGACTCCTGAAAGTCTCCACGCTCCAAAAGATACAAAACGATTAAATAAATGATCACATAGATCACGTGGCTAGGTGGGATGGGAGTCGAACCACTAGCATTACTTCCATTGGTACCAGATCGCAGGCCTGAGGTCATCCAGCATACTGGGAAGAAGGTAGATGGTCGCCCACATGACAGAAGTTTCCAAGATAGAGATAATATGTCCGTATGGATTAGTTATTTGTGTGGATCTAAATGATAATTTATGTGCATCTCAGAAACCTCTCAGAAAATCCGACTTTGAAAAGAGTAAACGGTAATTTCGGTTGAAACCGGTACCTTACGATCTGGACGAATAGACCGATCGTTAAATTTAGTTCAGAATTTGAGGACCTGAAAAAGTTTCTACTTCAACTGGTGAGATAACCAGATTATGATTTTCAGTGATAAGTTGTCATGATTCGTGACAGACGGCAAATCCTTAAGTTAAGAAATGGTTGGCTGTCGATGAAATGCCAAAAAACTGTTAAATATACTGTTTCAAAGCTAATGATCCAACAGATAAATGTTAATAATGCCATGACCGCCACGCACAAATATCATAAGATTAATAAATAACAACAACAAAAAGATAGTAATACACTGAACGACAGAGAGCGAGAGAGAGAATTTATTTTTATTTTTCTTCTTGGCTTTTCTGATCTATAGAACCCGTAATCAGATTTGGTCGATGTTAAAGAAAGTTGATCACTATTCAGAGAGTACGTAGCACCAAACTGAGTTTCGCCAAACCATTAACAGAGTATGGTGTGAACTTCTCCACGGTAGTTATTTCATCCCAGTTAGTCATCACTGGTTTGACATCATTTAGAGGTCGAGGTCAAATTCAAATCTCAAATTTCGGGATGGCAGCGGTAACTTCCTACACTTTTCCTTTCTGACGTTCTGACCTAATTTCTGACTATTTCACACATTGGGCTAAATTTTCTTCGATTGTCATTCACACTCCAGACAGACTTTTTGGGACTATTTTCAAGCGCCTTGATCTGTTGAGGTTGGGCTTTGATCCCGGATCCATGTCTTTTGCCTGTGTGGTTTGGTATCCCAATAATTTGATCAACCAATGGACAATGTTCGCTTATGTGGGTCTGGAACAGCCTGCTTTGTATGTTATTAGAAAGACAAAATAATATTATTACAGTGAAAACTATGTTCATATATGTTATCAAGATGTATTAACATGGATCAGATAGATGTCAATTATGTAAAAACAGAATTGTCCATAGAAACAAAATTACCATGGAAGACCATATATACGGTAATATGAGTGGGAATACGACGACTAGCCATTTGTATAATCACATAAATACGAATAAGTTATGGTATGGTATTGAGATTCACCCTGTGTTATGAACAAAATAGCTTCGTATTTCAATGACGTCCAAGAACTCACCGAAAACATAAAAAGAAATACAATGTGTACAGTGGAGGCGAGGACCAAGTCCCTCAGTAAAGTTCTGAACATGGGTGTGAGAATCATGTGTGGATCCCAAAAGTTGTTGCCAAAGAAGACATGATTTCATCATGTTTGATCACATTAGACTTCGGTCGGTGGACAGAATCCTGGATTTAACTGGGATTTGTTAACAATACCCTGTATCGCAAATGGAGCTAAGAGGCCCATATTTAAGGCTTCAAGGTACATTAGCACTTATGGTCACATTTGGCCATATATGACGAGTCGGTGAGCGACTGGACATATTTACCAAATATATTGAGCAATGGAGTCAACAGCAACAAAGACATGGGCATGGAAATGGTCTCATTCATGGTACGATACTGTGCAAACATGGCACATGCATCGATAAAAGCCTAATGCGCAACTACTGTATGGGTTAGTGCAGCAGCCCCTCGAGATTATCACTAGCACTACTTGCTTACCCTCGGGCCATAATCACATCGTGCAAGATACCTACTGGTGGATAACGTTCTGTAGAGGCCTGGAACAGAAAGCAAAACTTGATTAGGGCTTTGATAGTATTTCAAATATATATGGGTTGTATTTGTTTTTTATAAGAGTGATGTACTAAACCCTATGACCAGGTTTATAATACGCTGTGTTTCAGTGATAATAACAGAGGCCATATTTTACTCGGAGTAGGAACCCAATGTGCCTATATAATATTGGGTTATGTTGCCATGTACTGTATTATAGATTGGTAGAGCTCTCCATTAGTAGACTCCCCACATTTTCTAAAATCATGGGTCCAGAAAAGGACACGATGGTTGTATGTCGGGTTAAATTAAGATCCCCAGAGTATTCATGCTGACGACGTCACTGGGACCCCCGATAAAATACAAGACGGCGGGGAGTAGCCCCGATAGGTTTTGTTTATACCGAGTGTAGCTCACCTTATCATGGACCTCCCCCCCCCTTTCGTGCACACAAAGGTCACTGCAAGAAGACGCCCTTATGAATATACAGAATAAGAGGGCCTGCTGTGTCTTCGGCGTATGCGGTATATGAAGATAACCGCCACTTCTGTCACATATCCTCGTTTTAAAAGCATTAAACAACATTTGGTTCTAATGCACGTATTTATCTATGCGCGCAGTGAGGTGCTATAACTCTAATGCTTTGTGTATATGGATTGCAGAAACATATTTTGTGCATTTATGAATTGTTATGGGATGGTTCTGCATAGATATGGCTTTATATTACCTGATATCCATCAAGACTTTGGGTTGTTGACAGTTATCACGACGGATCCGATTTGGTGGGACGCCAACGGCTTTTGTAAAACGTTATTTGATTTTAATATTAAAACTTCGCGTTGTTACTCAACCGCTTTCATATCATAAATCAAACATACCATGCCTATGGTATGTTTCATAACAGCAGAACGTAGCGCGCCTAAGAGTCAGAACCCGTGGTGATATCGTTTTAATAAACCACGACGTAATTATGCAACTTCTCCAGATTTTTCTGCAAATCGTTTTATAATGAAAACATTTCTAACAGGGGGAAAATTGAGTTAAAAATTAAGAAAATCGCTGATTTTTCTATAAACCTAATTTTTCCTCGGCTCTAGTATAACATGGAAAATTTGCTTTCAAAAGATCTTAACCTACCCAAATGTTTAGAATTGCACCCTCCAACCACTAAGCCATGGATTTTGCACTTCTATATAGTAATTTAAACTTTTTATATTTTTGCTATTTTTATTTGTTCATAATCCCTTTATATGATTTTTTATTTATTTTTATTTTTTATTATAATATATAATATTTTTAAACCAATAGTTAATTCAGAAAAGAAAGTAGTTTAAAATAATATCACAGTACCAGGTAAAATTTAATATATAATATTTAGAATCTCTCATTGTCTACATAATATTTATAAAAATAAATAAACAAATAGAAGATTTTTAACATATTACATTCTGAATAATTATTAATATAAATATATTTAATTAATAATTATTAATCCATTTGATTTTAATCTAGCCTGGTCTGGTAGATAAAGAATTCATTTCATCATCTCTTTCCTCTCTGGAAACCGCTGCAGGTATCTCTCCAAGGAACCACACCATGTCGCTTCTGTGGTGGTGGCATGATATTACTTCCAAGTAAGATATAAAAACTCGTTTGGATTTGGAAAAAGGAGTTTTTATACTAATGGTTGATAATTATTTTTAATATTTTATGAGGCTCAAAATTTTATTTGAGGAAACATAAATTTTAAAAAATAAAATCATATTTTAATCGATCATTCTCATAAAAGAAAGTTAATTAGATATTAACATATATGACGAAAGATGAAAGAGTGGTAAGGATCAAATTGATTTTTTTTAAAAATAAAATTTATGGCTAATTAAAATAATGAAATATGATATTTTTTATGGCCTGCCTGTAAAATTCTTTTAAGGACCCCAAGTTTTGAAAGAGCATCCATCAAAAGTTGAGACTATTTACAAAAGAATGATGAAAATTGAGGTTATTCCTATCAATTTTTTTTTTAATATCTATTTACTTTATATGTTACATTATAATATTATATCCCAGATTCTATCATGATTCTTCCAACGGTTCATCTCAATTCTTTACAAGTTGTAATTTAGTTATAAATGTGATTTTTTTACATTATTCTAAATCAAATTTAAAAAAAAAAAAGAAAGTTATTCTAAATCAAACTTAAAACTAAACAATACTTTATTGTTAAGTATTAAATTATTTACTTTATAGTGTCTTTATTTTTAAAATGAAGAAATTATATATTCTTCATTTAAAAACCACCTGTTAGTTTATCTCAACAAAAAATCTATAATAGATAAATGAAAACAATAAATCACGTGTCCCAAGTGCACACTCAAGCTCCATCTCTGGTTTTTTAACAAAAAAAAATCTCAAACTCATCCCAATTCATTTAAAGTAAACTTTGTATTCCTATTCCTTGGAGTAAAGATCTATCCTCCGAAAACTCCACCAAACTGTTTTTTTCTGAAAAATAAATAGAACAAAAAAAATACTAAGAAAATGTATGGTTACTTTTTTGTTGTGAAAAACCAAAATTAGAAATACTAAAGTTTATAAAAACAAGAAATAGTTTTAAAAAATGAGAATAGGTTTATAATTTGCAATATTGTTGCCTTCTTTAATAATATAATACATATTATTTTTTATTAATCAAATTATTCTAATAAAGATTAATATTGGTCTTTAATAAATAAAAATTTTGTGATGATATAAATATTAAAATAATTTTTGTGACAAATGAATCATGTATTTTTACATAACAACCAGCTTTAAAGATATGAAATTAATGAAAATGGTAATAATTTAAATATTTGTGATATACTTTAGATATTGAGAAAATGAGGCCAATTAAGTTTAAAATTATAATCAAAGGCATTAGGATCATGTTCATCAAAATGATTCAATTCCTCTTAAACTTAAGTTTTCTATATAGATTTTTATTTATTAATGAAAAAATGAAGGTGAAAAATGAATGATTTGCTGTGGACTATCTTTTGCTAGAATTTTTTATAACGTTGAGGAAACAAATGAGCTATTTAGTTTCTCAATTTGTTATAGTATAAAAAATTTGTCCGATAAAAAAAAGGAGATAAACTTTTACAGTTTTATAATTTTTATTATACTCCTTTGACTCTTTTCATTTCTTTTGTCTTTTATATAAATTATTAAATAAAATGAGATAAGTTTTTAAACAAAAATTTACTGCTATTTGTTTTTTCTTTATATCTTTAAAGTAGTGGAATGCACTCCTCCTTTTTAAGGAAACATTAGGTTTTATTTAACTTTCAGGCTTAACTTAATATATCTTACATTCTAAATTATTGTTTTTATGAAACTTGTCAGTCTTTATTTAGTAGCTAGACAATCATAAAAATGAATGTACCATTACGGATCAAAGAGGAGGATCCATTAGATCATCGTTTCGCTGTCATTTTTGAAAAAATACTTTCAGAATGAAGAAAATAAAATATCTTTACATCATTTAGTTGTTATAAAAAATTAAGAATTAAAAACCATCTAGCCTGATCTGTAGTTGGTCTTGAAATCATAAACTTCCAAGCCATTGAAATGTTGGTGTGCACCTAATTGTTAGAATGGAAGATGAAAAGGAAAACTTATGAGCATATAACTTAAGGCTAGGAGTTGCACCAATTGATATACAAGATATTTTGGGGTGAACAACAAAAATAAACTATAGAGGGTTTAGGCAAATGGACAATATTAATATAGATAAGCAAAGGTCTATAAGAAACCTGGATGATAGACAAAAAAAATCTATTATTTATATAAAACTCATATATAAATTTGACAAGATCAGAATGGGTGATGAAAATATTGTTCGCCATAGCTGAAAAAGAACGGATGTTTTAGAATAAATGCTGAGACTTAAAATCCAGTGATTTTGATAAAGCTTTGAATAAATTTCCATTGAAAACCTAATTTTACTAGATCTCACGCATCAAAACCACTTTTCCGTTGAAATCACCTCGCTAAATTTAGCTTTATCATGATCGGAATTTCGTTAGATTCGGCGCCATTTGATTTCACGTTTTTATACAAGTAATGCCTGGTATACATGAAGATAAGATGCCAGCACGGCACTTCAAAAGCAGCGTGACATCAGATAAAGTGGAGCGGTCTTCCGCTACTCTGCTTCTGCGCGGGGAAAATTCCATGGTCTAGCATTTATTTCGTAAATGATGATCATAAAGAGGAATTATAAACAAAGAAACGACGAAAAAGAAGGCCACACACTGGTCTGTTAGCGAGAGGAGAATTTCCCAAGGTTTGTCCCATGCCAATGATCTCAAAATATGAGAAAGCAAAGCGAGAAAGAGAAATAGTTAAACGGCGAGAAAACGAAATGAAATGGTATAGAAGAGAAAAGAAGTGCATGAAAGCAAAAATGTAAAAGAACTATGAAGAAGATATGTCGTCAAAACACTTAGAATCCAGAGAACGCCTTCCTTCCTCTTCAGATTTTGTGAGCTGATCCACCGTTTGATTCTTTCTTTAGACAAGAGGGGAAGTAACTCATGACTAAAGAGTAGAATAAATCTGGACCTGGGCTTTTGGAGTTTCTAACTCCAAGAGGTATTACTTCCACTTGATGTTTCAGCCCAGCGCCTTAGTACTAGCAGGGTTGTTCAGGAAGCTACTGCAGCCGGCCAAATTTACTTCTTCCGCTGAACTGGTTATTTGATTTCATGATCACCATGACTATGTGAGTTAGTTTTACTGTAAACTGAAAGTTTCTAGGTGGTTTATTACATGATAAACGATCGAACCAATACTGCTCATATGTTCATGGCTAAATGGAGGTCTGTTGAATGTCTCCCAAGTTTAGACCTTATACAGAGGCTACATTGACAACATGCCATGTGGAAATATGATGTCATGCATGCTATCTTGGATAAAATATATATTTGTAATATAGATTTATATGATAATTATAAATGTCCATGGTTTAAAATTGTTTCATGTAGTGTTCATCTGGCATGAAGATGAGGAGCCTACTGACATCACGGAGTCTACATGCACGTCACATCTATTAACAAACTGCTGGTGCAGTAAGGTCAGATTCATCAGCACGTTATTTGGTCTGAGCCTGTGGTGAGCTTGGGGACAAAGTTCAAAGTAGAAGATTCACTGAGCTGTAAAACGGATCAAAGATAAATTATACGTTGTGGCGTGGGATGGTGTCAGTAATCCCCAGTATGGAAGTCCACAAATATCAATAAGATATGAAATCAACGACTATGCAAGTTCAGTGAATGTTGAAAAGGCGGCGCACCTCTACTTGCAAACCCCAAATCCGCCGCCCACAAACAAAGGAAAAGAACCAAAATCAGTTTTGACAAATAAAATTGAGGTGGTCCAATAGTTTAGCTTCATGGTGCATAGAATGAAGGCCACGCTTTGGCATTCCAAGTGTGAGGGAGTCGGTTGGACTTGTAGTCATAAGCATGAGGCCGCATCCACACAGATATCATAGAGAAACAATTGTGCGGAATGATTGATTGTTTATATATGCCGTTTGTATTATGAGAACTCTAGGTGATAACCTTGTATAGGTTCCTCACTGGCTTTGCTCACCCTGTCTGGACCCTTTCAGGCACAGGGACTATCCAGGAGACACCAGAGTGTAGTTTTGAGAAGAAAGCCGAAATGTGGCTTTAAGTAAACATTTTAGAATATGTATAAAGTTTTTTGTAGAACAAGCATGAAAACTATGAGAATATAGTTGAGATATTTACTTATATGAGTATGGCCGTATGCCTCATGTAAGGCCTTACTTATGTGGGTCTCTGCAATACGACATATAGAATTCCGCAGTGGTTTGGTAGTCAACGACACCCTGATACTGAAGGCCACAATAAAACATTATACAAAACTTATATTATAATAAGTGAAATTGGTGAAGAAAAGGGTCTCTTTCATCAAATAAATAAATTGAATGAAAATTATATGTTTTATATCTGATAGATTTATAAATGAATCAAACTTTCTTCTTTTGAACAGTATATCCTTTGTCACCCTCAAACCACTGGAGACAAAAAGTAAAAATAACTTGTCTAATTTCCTCACAAAAAGTTCTATAATTCTTTTTATCTATACAAAAGGGTTGGATGTCTTTTGATCATGAAAATTTTCTGATTTTATCTCTATAAATTATCTATTTATAGTATTAGAAAAAAAAAACTTTAATAAATTAATTATCTCATAATAATAGGATAAAAATAAAAAAATCTTATCTCCACAAAAAGATGGTATATCAGGTGGAACCATCCATAATTCCATTGTCTTTAACTTAAGGTTTTTTTTTCCAAATAATTGATGATAAACTCACTCCTGTACAAATCTCAGCAACAATCAAGAGTGCCAAAACTAATTGTGAATTTTTTCTTATAAAAATCAAACACTATTTCAAAACAAATTCATATATTAAATTAAATAATTATTTAACACCAAATAAATCAAAATAAATTATTCTTTCTTAAGCCCATAGAGAGCACTCACAGGCGCCCACGGCCCCATGTAAAGTCCAAAGAATGCCAACCAATTTGTAAATATTTAACTCCACATTTTCTCTGTGGCCCATTATTAAGTTTTGTAAACAAAAGAATTAGAGATAAGGAAGAAGACAAAAGAGAGAATTCAGAGGAAATTCGATGATTTCATTTCATCGATTAGGCCCATTATAGGCTTGCAGTGAGAGCCAAAAGCCTTACATAACGATACATTGATATGTGGCTGCAGCCTTATAAATGAATGATATTGTAATTAGTGTCAGATAACATTCCAAAATCCAATATTTATACAATATTTATAACACCCTCGAATGAATTATCATTGGGTGATTATTAGACGCCTCATTAAAAACCACAAGAAAAACCCAATGATAAACCTGACGGTTGGAAAAGTAGCATGATACTAATATTTTGTCAATGCCCTCGGAGTAGTGAGACATGATGTTTCATTCGAGATAGCTTGACGCATACCTTCAACTGACGCACAAGTTTCTTTAACAGAAAGTGTTGTAAATAAATCGCTAGATTATCATCGACCCATTCGCAATAATGGTCTCACCACTCACTTGAAGTCAGTATATAGAAGAATGGCGAAGATGTTGAATTACCAACGCCATTATATTCTCCTGACTAGCATACATGCAAGACACTTCATATAATACCGTTGGTTCATTTTTAATAGAAGATAATCCATGGATTCTCCTCGGCAAAGGGTCACATCTCAGCCAAACACACTCGCTAGCTTTCATGTATGGCAAGTACTTTTAATGATCGGAGAGTCAACAGAAGTTTGTTTATCGATTTATATAGCAAAGATTTGCTAAGTAAATATATTCCGGCTCGATTTAGCTGTGGTGAGGTCCAAAATACCGTGATCCATAACCAAACAATGTATTCCAATGTCTTAATAAACATCCATGTCGCACGTCGAGATATCTAATACATGTTTAATTCATCATGTTTTTGGTTGAGCTGAACTCAGATCTTGCAATCAGACCGAAAAGCAATGTCCGGGTCGAAAGTATAATTTGCAAAGATGTTGCGCCTGAATGTAACAAAGATAGCGTACTGCACCAAGTAATTCTTCATTTTCTCTTTGAGTCGAACGGATCTTAGTTTCACTTCGGCGATTCTAACAAAACTACATGGGGAACTAAGGATGTGATTTATCCATGCGCCGCCGTGACTTTTTCTCAGAGCGTTGATTTGATGACAATACACCATTGTAACACTATCCAGCCTGAGACATTATTGTTTCTCCCAGATCTTCATCTGCCCCTTCTTATAAATAATCAAGCTGATGAGCTTCTTCAGAGAGGTCCAATAAATTCAAATCATCCAGCATATACCTGTAATGTTCAAAATTAGAATGCTACTTCTCTTGTTAAAAACATGGACAAATTATTATCTATATTATCCTTTCATAAATAATGGTTAAACGATTATACCCACATCTCTACTGTGATCGTTTAATCCAAGATATAATCACAAAACTGATTTGAATATATGCTTAGGTTTTGAATTCATTACTTCAGTAATTTGAATCCTTCAGGATTTTCATATACATTAGCATTCAGAGATCCATAACAAAATGTGACTACATCCATCACTTCAGATATCAAGTCCTTCGTGAGATCAAGTGCAATATATTAAATAGCTAAATGTGGTTGCATCCATTACTGGAGAATATGTTCTCATGTCCAATTCCAGGTCTAGAGAACTCAAATGTTAAGGCGCATGGCTTTATATCGCATCTATTTTATTTTTGCTCATTTCGCTTGCCAGCAACACCCATCTATATCCAAAGGTTTTGCGTCTTAGAAAGCCTGGAACATTATCCAAATACTCCCTGCTAAATGCGGACTTTAACTCGCTTTGAATTGCTTTTCCATTTAACCAATCATTCGACGCCGACATTCATCTATATTTTCGTAAGCTCTTTAATCACTGCTGATTTATGAGGATGTCTGTAGCTGTTCTGGTGCAAAAAGTATCATCTATAAAGGGTATTTCTATTCTATTTTTACCTTAGCGAGTAATTGATGGATTTTCACGCAAAATCGTACAAACCAAGAGTAATGATCATCTGATATTCCCTGCAAAGCATAGTTCCATTGTTTATATTTGTCAACTTTTTTCATTTAGATGTTTCAGAGCGTCCTCTTCGTGGAGTATTAAATTTAACATTTTTCTTTTTCTCTAGAATCTGTGTCTTTTGAGTCAAGATGTCTTCCACGTTTATTCAGGGCTTAGGCTCATTACCATGCTATTTCAATTTTTCCATGGAATTTAATCAGGTTTGAGATTTTGCAGCTGGTATATGATTTTGGGGTCTTTGTTATGAATCAATAAATGCACTGTAATCAGATGAAAGATCTTGTAAATGAATTATATTTTGAACCTCCTGAAGTTCGATTGCTTTATGATCGTCCCGCCAAACTGAGATAAAGATGATTCATCATGTAAATTTTCGCCATTCTTTCCGACCAAGCCTCCCTGCAAGCGAAAGCAGATTTCATTAAACAGACAACTCATCTAGTAAGAAAAACCTCACCTGCAGAGACCTGCTAAATATGTGTAAGAGGAATAGATGAGGATTGAAACCAACAGGCAATACTAAGGCTGAGGGACCTAGCTAGCTCGATGTGTGTGGCGCCACAGAACATAAACAAGACAACCAAAACACGATGAAATATTAGTTGCAACCAAAATGCTACTGGAAATGGTGATAAATCCTAGATTGTAGGTCGAGTTAATTAACTTCACTTATGAATAATAGCAGCCCCCATCGATAAAGGCACTGTTTCAGCAAAAGTTCAGCAATTAATCGCAGACGTTTAATAAAGGATCTACCAACCTATTCCCGAGGCGCTTGAAACATATGAGCACTGGTATTGAATGACTATTCCACTGACATGCACAATTAAGGAAGGCTTGAGATGAGAATTGACATCACAAGACTAATTGTCTTGATGTGTGATCAAATCAGTCTTAGTTCGAATTATTTGCTTGCAATCTAGCAAACGCTACATTCCCGGGCGGTAGTAATACACAGACTCGATCGAGTGACGATCAATTAAGACCATAAATAGCGAAGGGTCCATCAGGCGAATAGTTCACAAATATCCCCCTTGAATACGTCAGAAGCGTGCCAGGAGTTTGACACAACCTTTAGTAAAGATATCTAACAATCAATTTGCTCGGTAAACATGCTAAATGTTAGTCTAAAATCATGATGTTAAATTTGTCCACAAGAATATTTTTGCCCATTAGAACTTGGGTAACTATACGCCGCATCATGAGAATCCATGTCCAGCTTCGTCATGCCACATATAAATGCTTGAAATGTATTGAACTCTGTTTGATATAAAGTGGATCCACAGTTCTATAATATGTCTGAGAAAATCCACATGGAGGCAAAGAAGAGCTGGTCTGGGCTCAAGATTTGCTAGCCTGTAATACAGAAGTGTAATGAGTAAATCACTTCCATCACGATGCATAGTCTTGAATGTGATATCCATTCTGCAATATCCCTAAAACTAAGTAAATTTATTAGACTATTTTAATGTACTATTATTATTAATTTAAACTGGTACCATTATATAGTTACTGTAGATTTAGCCTTCCTGAGTTTTAATTAGCTCCAATATGAGATCCAGATAGTTTCGGGATGATGAATAATGCTAAGCTTGAAAATATTTTTATTCAGAGATTGTAAAACGCACACAACAAGATATCTATCTCCATATGATATGGCACTGATCAAGTCGAGCAGAACCACAGTACCTTCAGCTAAAACAAAATGTAGATATAAAATCAAAGTCAATAGATAAATAACATAAGAAAAGTAATATAATAGTCTATACTGCCAATCATAGCAAACACGCTACCACTAAATCAAATAGGTCAGATTTTCAATTAATCCTCAAAGAAATCAAACATCGTATCATGCTGTTTTAATCGCCCTCACTCATCAAAGAATTTTGCATACTCAAGTGGCCATCTTCTTGGAGAGACTGACAGGGTCAATATTAAAATTCATTGTGTCATCACATCAATAAAATTTGTTTCAATTTGGGTTTGCTTTTCCTTAACTGGAGGCTCTTTCCGATAAAGATCAACTAAATGTTTATAAGACATGTATGGTTTTTGACCAGGTCACCTTGATTCCACATCTAGCAAGATTCGCTTCATATGCTTGCTTGTTATGTGGCCCTGTGTCTTTCCATTTAATGCCTCTGAATTGAGCCAACTTCTGCTGGTAGGTGAGGAGTTGTTTTTCTTATTTTGAGATTGATTAAATTTCCTCGATTCCAGAGAGTTATGTCGACCACTGTCGATTCACGGCCACGACCACTCTGCTTCGGCCTCGCTCATAATGATATCCATGCCCTCGTCCATGTTTATGAATAGAAATTGATGCAAGACGTCAAAGAATGATACCGACCTAAAGGGACGAGATTGATGATTTTTAATAACAGTCGTTATTTTGTCTCACTACATAAGATATGCAATTAACTCTAATATCCGTAAAACGACGCTCTATATTGTCATAGGAGCATGCAAGTTGAGGCAGCAAAGAAAGTTTTCTCAGTTATTGTCCTCATCATGATCTTTTTCCACAATTGCAACCTCCAGAGCTAATTTTTGAAAATAGCCAGTCAGAATACCTGTATCGAATTTAAAATCTTGTAATCTTAAAATGAACATCAGAATCGCTTTAAGTATTACTGTCTTTTTTGATGGTCATGTCGCTCTTTCAAATTATCTGCAGGATCACTGGATCTTAACCGTGAAGATATCCACTCTTTCAAACTTTGAAATTTCAATATGATGGCGAATGGTACTGAGCCTTTGGCGATCCCTGGATGCGATATTTCCTTTCTTTGAGGTGAGTCAACCATAGCATCCAAGTGGATTTCAAAGATCCTGTAATCCAAGATAAATACTCGCCCAAACACAAAGAATCAAGTTTCTAGCAATGTCGAGATTTTTCTAGAACAAAGTTTAATTTGAATATATAAAATTTTTTTATTTTTATTTTTTTATTTATCTTCTGCTTCATGTGCTTGAGTATTTCGACTCCACTAGCCTCTCCCATGCAAAGTTTCTCACTAAATGACTTAAGTTTTTTTTTTTTTTTTTTTTTGCCTCAAGCTCAGCCTAAATATTAGTTTCGCGCTGCTAATAATAATATTGATAGCGCTTCATGAAGATTGGTCTATTATCGACTATGCTTTATTAATCTTAAAGATGGTTTCAAGCTGTCAGTGGTTTCACTATAGCTTCAGTTATGAAGATCGATCCAAAATAAATAACAAATAAAATAAAATAAAATTAAGAGAAATATACCTTTCTCCTGCCTTCTCGCCGCTGTCTGAGCTGTGGTTAACGTGTGGTTGTAAATCAAGAATTGTAGAGATAAAGAGTTATATGTTATAGTAATCATAATTCTAATGACTATTTATGCTGATTAGGCCTCATTTATAGTTTATATAGAATAAAAGCCTTTACATAATGATATATTACAGCAGAATAAAAATAAAAAAATTTTTTTAACTTCCTTCCAAAAATTCTTAATTTTTCTTTTTTTTCCTTTTTTTTCTTCTTCCTTTCTTTTTTTTTTCCTATATAAATTAACTATTACTGTAACTGGTAAACATGATGATCATTCCCAAAACTAACATTTATACTGTGGGGTCATTTATAACAATTATTTAAAATTCACACAATCATTGACAAATTAATAATTTCAAGGAGAATGGTGTCACTAATCAAATTAATTGTCTGAGAGTACCCATCAGACTTATTGAAGACAACCAGGGGACTATGGAAACTGTTATTTCAAGCTCCACAAATTTAGAAACTACTAAAAGCCTCAATTGTTATCTAATGAGTTAATTTGGTCATCTACTTAAAACCCCATATCCTTTTTTGAGAATTCATGTATCATGCTTACCAAAAGGATTTGAATAATCCATGAGAGTAAATCATTGCATGTGATCAACCCGTGACATGGCTCACAATTAGAACTGGCTCCGTCTACCCACCGATTGCATCTTGTTTCAAGTACCACACTCCATCAGTGAACAGCGCAACTGGCACCACCTATGAATTAGAGCTACTAAACTAGTTAGATAACTTCAATTTAAAGAATAAATCAGAAGTAGAAAATAATGAGAAATAATTAACTAAAATATTCATAATTTCTTATATTAATATCTCTATTTAATAATAATACTATTTTAAATATCAAATAGTAAATATATATTTTAAATATTTGATTATTATAAATATATATTATAATATTTGCATTTATTTATGTTAATTAAATATAAGAAAATAAATGTCTTTATAATATATATTCAAAATTATTATGTCATTTATATAGTATATATATATATATATATATATATATGATATATATATATATATATATATATATATATATATATTACTTATTCTTTAATTAGTAATAAATGATGTATACTAAAATATTAAATAGATAAAGATATATTTATAATAATAACTATAATTTAAAATAATCTTTTTTCAAAATATATTTAAAAAGCTAATCTTGACCTACAATGTAAGAATAATGCCACATAGTTCAATTTATATTAACATCAACATATTTGAGTTTTAAAAAATCATGATATTTATAATAATTCTATCACAAATGAGAGTAATAATTCTATTATCAAATTAAAAAGTTGTTGCAAAATATTTAAACAAATATTTGAAATCGAAGTATAAATTGTCAATGGAGAAAATAATAGAAGAAATCTTTTTTTCAAAAGCCGATATCGCTTCTTTTTCAAAATCAAGAAATCGCCCCAAGAATTGGTGTTTCAAAACTATCTTTAAACATCATATTTAAAATATTGAAAGACTGGAAGACGGAGTCTAGAAGAAGAAATCGCCTTTATTGAAAGAAACTCAAAGAAAAACCAGTATTTTCACATTACGTTTAAAACCCAAGATAAGCCTTCCCAAAAGACAAATTATATTTCATATTATTTATAATACTGGTAATAAATTTTATATTATTATTTCATAAATAAAAATAATATAAATTCTGCACTTGAATATAAATAATATTATTTATAAAATAAAAGAATTATTTATGGTTATGTATTTCATAATTTCATATTATTTTATGAATATAATATTAAATAAATTTATAGCCTCAAAATTCATAGTATTTCTATATACTTATAATTTATAAATTTATAAAAATCAAAT
Organism: Tetrastigma voinierianum; assembly: GCA_016808115.1. NCBI lineage: Eukaryota > Viridiplantae > Streptophyta > Magnoliopsida > Vitales > Vitaceae > Tetrastigma > Tetrastigma voinierianum. The sequence goes on along the minus strand of JAEQBH010000656.1, from coordinate 634,045 downwards.
AATATAATTTAAAAAGAGAATTTTGATTTTACTGTAGGAGGATCATAAAAAAAGTTACGATTTGTTGTTAGCAGAATATAAGGAAACAGTACAACACTTAAAAAATGAGTTGTTTATAGTTCTAATATTATGTTGCATCTTTTTTTGAAACTACATTGCATGTTTTTTTTTCTTTTTTTGAAACTATATTGCATCTTTTATTAATATACCCGACAATCAAAACATTTGGTACAAGATTTACATAATTTTAGCAAAATTTTGTGATAGATGGTAATATTGGGGATGAATTTTGTGATAGATGATAAGAGTTGGGTATGAATTTTATACAAATGAATCAGTTACTATTTTTATTTTTGCTTTTATTAATAACAAATCAACTTTAAAGATATGAAAATGCAATGTGGAAACAGTAATAATTAAAGATTTGTGATATACTTTTGAGATATTAGAGAAAATTATAACAAAGTTTAAGTTTAAAAATTATAATTCAAGATATTAGAATTTGCAATGATTCACCCTCTTAAACTTACATATTTTGAATGGATTGGGATATCTTATGATATGACTAAGATGAGATTCACCGGATAAAGCAAAAACAAAAATAAAATAAAAATATTATTAGAAGTTCGAGCCAGCAGATTTCTGCATCCTGCCTGTGTTTCCATAAATTCTGCCTGAACTCCTGGTGTGTTCTGAACTCATGAAAGCTCCATTGAAACAAGATGATAAAAAGAAAATTTTGAGTGTCTCAATCTGAATCAGAGAATGGGTTACGATCCTTAATGAGGTCAGCTCACGCTCAGTAAGCCTCTACTGAGGCGACTATTATTGTGACCTCCTAAACTCGGCGGTCATAACCTTCGTCCGAACTCGCTGCGTTTCGAACCGAAACTCACGAGTCGCGAACGTATTCAGGCGCTCCGGAGTGATAGTGGTGTTAGACCAGGTGTCGACCGAGTTCTGCCAGGTTAGGTCACCGGCCGGTTTAACTAATGATAACCCCAACCGGCTGTCATACCCTTCGCCTGAACCCGCTTCAGGTAAAACGGATTGTATGTTCCGTTATCGGCAACCAATTACAGTCGAAGTGATAGTAGGTGTCGCACTTAAAGTCGACCGATCTCGCCGTGTCAGTCAGCTCGGCTCGCTGACTACGCACCTCCAACTTAAGGTCATAATCTTCGTTCCAATCTGCTGATGTTCTGTGACTATGAAGTCATTGAGTTTCGGCAAGAACTATCTGATATTCGTGGAAGATAGTAGTCGCACCGGCCGGCGTTGTCACCATCGCTTCAGTCGCCTGATCAGACTACATGTGACCTCCAACTCGAAGGTCATAACCTTCATTCAACTCCGCTGGGTAAGTTCTTGACCATATGGAAAGCCCATGAGTCAAAATGATTTTAGCTTTGGGGCCATCTGACCGACCTCTATAGACCGTTAAGGTCAGTCACGGTCAAATGCTTGGTCAGCTTCAAAGGTCGCCGGCGCCAGCTCGCCGCTCGGGTGTGACTACATGTGACTCCAACTCGGCTGTCATCCTTCGTCTAACTCGCCAGTGTTCTTGACCCATGAAACCCATTGAGTAAAAATCCACATATATAGTATGATGTGCAACCATTTCTAGTCCGTAACAGAAAAACAGTAGTAGATTAAGATGGATCCAGATTCATTCATGATACAAAGATAGATAGGAAGCTATTACAGCAATGTATAGCACTTCATTGGTACAGTTCTCAGAATCCTAATGGATCTAAATGCTAAGTTTGATATGTATAAGTACAAATATGTATATAAGTTTGTTATATGTGATGATATAGAATAAGAAGAAATGTAAATGACCTTAAAATGAACTATGATAAGATATTAAGAGTATAAAATTGCATATGTCTGTGTAAATTATATAAAGGAAACATAGCAGCATAGTATAAGACAAGTATAGAATATGACATAAGTATATGATATGTTATATGGATATGTAATATAGTAAAGTAGATGGTGATATGAAAAAATGCAAAGTTAAGAAGAATATTTAATAGTACCTCATATATGATTACCAATGACAATAAATATTCAGAATATGAGATATATGTACTAAATATAAAATACACATGGATTGTTTGCTTAGAACCTGGTAGAGGGATAGATAGCATGCCTAGGACACAAGCTGTTTTAACATACACTGCATACAGATATCGAGGTCCTGTCATTAAATAGATTCTTTTAGATCATTACAGGCATAGGTCACTGCCTCGTATAGCTGATGATACTGCAGAGCACATCCTGCTTAGGTCACATATTATAAAGTAGGTCACTGCCTCATGATGATACCTAGAGGCAAACAAGACTTCAGTACAACAAGATTTCCGTATCCTCTCTAAGGTATTTATGCATATGAAACATAAAAGAAACATGCTATAAGTAAAAGAAATGTAAAAGAAATATATACATAATATGAGAAGACAGCACCGATGATAGTATACAGTACAAAGTAGAATAAGAAGTAAAGTACAAGATGATATGAAAAGCATAAGGAGATATGATAAGGCATGAAAGATGAACACATATATGAAAGTATATAAAAGTACAAAAGTATATGAAAAGAACATGTAATATAATGATGAAAAACAATAAGTTATGAACGAATATGGAATATGTGCCATAGAAACAAGAATATAGTAAAAGTATAGATAGGAGATAAGGGCTAAAGATAGAACATGTAAATCTTAAAATAGACTGACATTTGCACAGGAATGTGCATTTGATAAGTAATAAAAGTATATTACATGGTATAACATATGAAATGCATATGTATAAGCTTGCACTACCACTATTGGTGGCTGTCCATGCTTAGAGTTCCCACTGTTGCAGTTTAGCAACAACTTTAAGATCCGGTAGGTACTAAAGAGGAAGTGTAAGACAAGGATAGAGGACAGACATCCCACATCGCAGAAAGCAAAGCCAACAGATAGCTGCTCACCAGATCGCTTCACGATCTCTGATGTAGTTGCATTAGAGGCAAATGCAATATGTCTAAGTAAATGACCCAAGATATGTATATTTTGAGGGATAACTGGTAGTTCTTTGTAAAATGTAAATGACTTTGTTATTGCTGCAATTGTTCAGAGCAAACTGACAAAGGCTAAGTTCGGGCCTGAGAAAAGAACCGTCAATGAGAGTCCCAAGATAGTAGTTCAAGGCTCGGACTTTGCCTTCATCCGCCATCTTCGGCTCATCGGAGCCCGGTGCATATGTTATACACGCCCCAAGCATTTCATATACAAATCGGTTCTGAAAACAAAAGTTCTGGAAACTAGAACGGACCATTCCTCAACTGTCTGTGACCCAACCCAATGTTCAACCCATGGTTTGGCTGAGCACTTCATCTTATAAAATTCTATATTCAACGAGCTTTCTGTAGAGTCTAAGAACGCGCGAATCGAGTTCTACAAGAAACGTATGGATGTCTCGGGTTAACGACCGGATTCAAAGTGGTATGGAAATTTCGCACGCCCCATTTTCCATTCTACTAGAATTTGCTCAGTTCCGAGACGCCGTGCTTGGCCTTGGTGGTCCTGGGAACTCATATACTTGGTCCATGACCGTCCCACAATCGCAGTTCAAACCACACAAGACATAGCAAATCGCCTTAAATCGAATTTAAACCTAGTTGTCATGCTGTTCCTAAAGGTAGAATAAAATCGAGTATGGAAGACACTCACTTCGGGAGGCAATCTGCCTGAGTCATTCCAGTGTCCCACCACTACACTTAATGGGTCCGATTCCCTTTCTCTTCTCTTCTTCTTCTTCCTCTTTCTTTTCATTTTCTTTCTTTCTTTCCTTTCCTTCTTTTCTCTCCTTCCTTTTCCTTTCCTTCTTGTTGCACTTCCACACTCCCTCCCATTTTTTCCGTCAGCTTTTCCTCCCCTTTCTCTTCATATAGTGAGAAGATTTTTGCCTTTCTTTTATTTTATTTTAGCTGAATCATCTACCCCTCCCATGCAAACTTAGCAATGCCATGGTAGGCCAAAGCCCTACCACCTAGTGCCACGTGGTCACTAAATCTGATTCACTTTTTTTGAAAACGAACATGACTGCCTCTTAAATTTTATCAAATTAATGAGTGTAGGATTTCATACGAGACGATTCCAACAATGTAACTGCCTGGCATCCGAGATCTAGAAAATCCAAAGCTTTCCTCCGGAATATTCGACAAATTATCATGTTGATTTTTTCCGAAAATTTAAATTTAATTTTTCACTGGTTTGCACTCCCCCACCCTTAAAAGAATTTCGTCCCAAAATTCCCAGGGGTAATCATATACCAATATTGTCCTGTATGTAGGTAATAACTCTCATTAGATCACAATTTATGACGACCTAGTGTGTCGTCAATCAGTCCATCCCAAGCATGACATCAACCTCAAACCTATTCATGATCCTTTGGTCCACTGAGAGTAGAGGCCCAGAGATCTCTAACTCACAATTCGGGTCAGATTCAAATAACCTCGTTCAGTTCCAGGGAGAATTCCTAACAATCACTTTCCAAAGGTCTCAACCCTAAGCTCAAACTATCACATGTAAGATACAACACACAATAGATGCCCGAATTTGGAAACATCTGTGCCACATGGTGAGAAACATACCTTGTATCTGGTTGATTCATGACACAAATTATGGTGCGAACGTGTATGTGATACATGACACGCCTGGTCCCCGGAGTCCCGCCTGCGGAGCTCCCCGCCCCTAACCTCATCCCATACTCAATCTCTTCGCTCATTCGTAGTCATGTGTTTTTATGTTAGCACTCAAGATTGAAACTGTTCCTCCTCGACCATTGTGAAGCAGGAAGGAACAAACTAGGTCACAGTCGCCCACCGGCTGTGGGACTACATGTCCCAGCATCCCAGATCTCCCGCCGCGGCAATCCGGCTTTATGTCCGTGCCATAGTGACAATAGAAACATACTGATCGCCCCCGCCAACCCAGGTCTCAGCTTCGCCCTTTGGCCCATAGCCGCAACCCAGATCGAATGTCCCTCGGAACAGAAGTCCTCTCGCTTCTTCTCGAGCTCAAGAAGGCTGATCCCTCCCTTCTCACTATCTCATCCCATGCTCCGCATCATCAATCTCTCTTTCTACAGCCATACAGGTTGACCACAAAGTCCATCCCGCAGAGAAGTCCCCAATCTGCCCCGCTTTTTTTCTCCGTTTCCTTTGTTTTTCTTATTTCCTTTCTTTTTATTTTCTTTTTATTTTATTATTATTATTTTTCCTTTTTTTTCTTGTTTAGTACTTCCCATTATTTCCTCCGCCACACTTCGCCCAATGTGGTCATTCATGTCAAGCACCACATGTCATGTCATGCTCACCCAGAGGTCCGATGTCCCTAAAACATGAAATTTTCTGGGCCGCCCTAACCGACCTGGCAACTAGGGGATTTACGAGACCTAATTCAACTATGAAGTGTCCGTTTCACATATGAGACTCCACCCAAGTTTCTAAATCAAACATCGTTTTGATCTTTTCTAAAAATTGAACTTTTCCTAGGCTTCCATATTTCCTTATTGTAGTTCCTCATCCCTCAAATCAATATATACTGAATACACAAACACATGCATATGTAGTAAGATTTAGTGCTCAAATATTAGACCACACACCCCATCCTCAAATAGAAAAAGATAGGTGGTTCGACCATATGTCCTCAAGGCTCCCAAGGTTGCTCCTCCCACCTTTCTAGATGTTGCCACAACATTTCACTAGCCTCACTGGCTTCAAGGCCCCACACTCGATCCCGGCCATCCGAGATGACCGTGCACCTCCTGAGTCCCATTACTGGGCCAGCACCTTCCCTAACTGACATATGAAGCTGATCTTGAGAGGCCGAGATGGAGACGACACCTCATCATTAAACCACCCCAAGGTACTCCAACCGGCTCTTCATCTCAAGGTAAGGCCATGGCCAACCCATCAACTGAGCTGACTCTACCTGAGTTGCATATCCGGGTAAAGCATCATGCGAGTCCTGAGTCAACACAATACCATCCCTGCAGAAGGATAACCTCCACATCCAAACCACCCATCTATCAAATCAACCATGTCAAAAAATGACACCAAATCTCGATATAACACCATCTGAAGGTCCACCGTGAGTTGCATCCCCGAGGATCTCTAATCACAATCCTTGAAGATATCCATCAATCTTCACCTGAATCCTGTAGGGGAGAACTCATGTAACGACTATCCATGTCTCCACCTAAGCCCAAAACATCCACACTAGATGGTGCAAATAAAGAATGTGGATGACAAGAACTAAACAATATTCAGCTTTTATAGGTGAGATAATGTGAAACACATCATGTATCACCTGATCACCAACTAACTCGGGGTCAGGTATGATGGCGTAAACACGCCCTTGGGTCCTTGAAGTCTCTACCAGGAAACTATGTCCTCCACCTCACCCATACCCCGTATCTCTGCCTATCTCAGGTATAAGGTGCCTGTGGTGCAAAGACTGAGACCGATATCATCCCTTACCTATTTGGGTGAGAAGGAACAATTGTGTCCATACTGCCCCACCTCCAGCGACTCAGGATTGCTCGTCTTATAACTCCTTTGATCCCCACCTTTGAGGGCAATCTCGTTTATATGTCCGTGCCGATGGTGTAATAACATAGTCATCACACTTCTGATCGATTTAGAAGTCCCTGCCTGGGTTCTCAAAGGATACCGCTGCCTCGCCCTCCGAGACACCGAGGAGCAGGTCTTCCGCTTCTCAGAGATAAGAAGATTGACTCTCCTTCCTCTTATCACTAGCACCTGTATCCTTTATGACTAGTCGTAAATAATGACCCGCCACCATTGGGTCTCCTCCTCCCTACAGGCCAAGGATTATATGCCCCAACCTGAGGTTACTCACCCCTCGTCTCACTGCACCAGCTGTGATGGTGGCACAACCACCTGCCTGCATAAGTGCAGTAACAGAAAATAGTCACTCTTATGGAGGTCTCTGTTAGTCCAGTCAGGCCCAAGGTTACTTCACCCACCACCCCTGGACGCCCTTTCCTAATGCCGCCATCTACGTTTCATATGGCAACAAAAGTTCTAAACTTTATCTCAGCTTCAACTAGTACCGTATTATGCCAACCAACACAGACTTTAACATCATGAATCAGACTGCTGTCCATTTTCCTTAGTATGCACACAAAACACCACTACACATCAGCTCCCAAAACTATCATGTTCATTTTTGTTTTCCAACCCTGAAGGTTATGTTTTCAACCCTAGTGTTCCATATACAATCCGCATGTATATTATTCACACAAATCAAACACAGCATCACACAAATATGTTGGTTAATGTGCTGACAATTATTTCACAACAAAGCATGATCTAGACCCCATGACCATCGCCCTCACTGTGGAATGTGGACTCTCGTTACCCGTCGGTATTGTTAGTATCAGACCATACCAGGATAAATTCCACATCTTCGTTCACCAGGAATCGCTTTACCTAGGCTCCGATATCGCTTCGCGGATTTCCAAACTGGGGTTTTGAGAACCCGGCCAACCCACTAATTCCTCGTGATTTCAAAGACTCGGACACCATACTGTTGTGTCCCATTTATCGTGATCCAGGCTTTCATAAAATCAAAGTAAAGTCTCCTTTTGTTCATGATTTCACCTCAAGATATTACCTAGAGGTCAAGAGGTAATCCATAACTCCATCCAGTGGTCTCAGAGAGAAGTAATATTGACTTCACAGTATCCATCTGTCTATCCCTAATATATATCCTTTATTTGGGAATCTATCTATTCACATTTAAATCTAAAATATGAAAATAAAACGCTTTAATTACAAATTCAGAAAAAAAAGTCTCGATCACGCACCCTCTACCATAATTACATAATTAGTTTAGATACAGTCCAAAAGAATTTAGTTACAATTCTTTTATACAAAATATTTTTTACAAAGGAAATATCAAGGCCACACATCGGCATCCTTCATAATCACGGCCTTATTAGAGTGCCGTCTTCCTGTATACCCCGTATACCTGAAAGGGGGTCCCACGACGGGGTGAGCAATGCCTAGTAGAAAAATTCTCCTACAAGAGCTACTCTTCGCTTAAATGCACATGCAATGACATATATAAAACATCAAATCATATTCCATACAAATAATGCCACTTATGGTGGAATGTTCCGGTGTCATGCATGCGAGATGAGACTCCCTATGCCCACAACCCGAGTTCACCTGAGCCCCCAAAGATCTAAATTACAGAAAACGCTGATTGGTGTTTGACCTAATGACTTACATCATTGAACAACCCTCCAATTTTTAATTTATCAAATCCCGCGGTGTTTCACGGGAGACTTCCGGCCTACCTGACAAACGCCGTATGCCTTTTCACCTCGTGACTTAATTTGCACACTAAGGCGTTCAACTGAGATTTCAAAATTTGGTCTTCACCCCTTTAGGGGGGACGACCCATCTTGCTTCTACCCAAACACAATGGATTTATTGATACACATATTTTATACAGTCCATGAGTCTCTGATTTAGACGTCCCATTCTAAGCTCACCATTCATCAAAATGGTGAATACTGTATAATGTAACTCCACAACTGCACCCAACTTTGATGTGACCGCATATGAAACGCAATCGCGGCCGCGGCGAAGAGTGCTACAGGGCAATAGTTATAAATTCAGACAATTATATTTCCTACATATACTTCCATTCATCTACAATTTCCAGTTAATACATTACTTAAAACATTATGGTTAACACTATTTTTACACTAAACAAATGATGCAAATGCAAATAATATATATGCCAAAATTCTCGTCAAATATCGGACCATATAAAACATAACACTTTAGTCCTCACGTTTTTGTCAATCAATTACCTGTAGATATCAAAACATACTTATAAACCCAAGAGACGTCTTAATTTAAAACCAAAACTGAACCCAGCCCGGATCAGCCTAAACAAATCTCCAAAATCTCGTTCGACCAAAATGTTTTAAAATCAAAGAGGATCGTCCGGTAAATAGTCCAAAATTCCTAAAATTACTATATCAGTCTGGTACTGGGACTGAAATTATTTGGGTCTCTCACGGTCTCTAAGAAACCCCAAGCCATTAAAAGACCTTTAGCTTTTAAAGAAATAAACTGGGTGAAAATTTTCAATTGGTGGAGTTTAACAAACTCCAAGATTTTGGTACCCATGTTGTTCTCGGAAGGTATTAATCCACTTTAAGTTCTTGCTTCGATAAAAACCCACTATCCATTTCGAGACTTAGAGAAGTTTCTCTCTCTACTTTTCCTTTCTATCTTCGCTCACTCGTCACGTCACGTTTTTTCTCCATTTCTTTTGTAAGCTTCTATTTCCTTTTCTTTTTTTTTTAATTTTTTTAATTATTATTTTTTTCTTTCCTTATTTTTCTTATTTATCTTTCTCTCTATTATTTCATTTCTGACATTTTAAGCCCAATGTAAACATTCATTAATAAAGGCACATGTCACATATGTCACCTTGACACCCGATAGTTCAGGAAAAGGAATTTACCGCCTTGACCACTTCAATCTGAGAGAGAATTTAGATTTCATGAGACGATTCTAACGATGAAGTCCAAGTCATTATTTGAGATCTGAAAATTTCCGGCTTCAACAGAATGTCGCTTTTTACTTTTTCGAAAAATTAAATTTTCCCCAGCTTTACACTACACACATACTTTCGTATACAGTAAATCTTAAGCTTTCTCAATTGACGTTAGTCCCATTTTACTCAAAGCCACTATCTAATAATTTCAAACATTACAAGTTGATTAATCATGTCTTCAATGAACATCAAGATTCAACACAAGAAGCCTGAGCTTACCATGTCCTCAAGAATATATATCTATTACCAACAGCAATGTTGATTTACTTCATGGTCAAACACCAAATGAGTGTCGACCCTAACTGGCGTAATCGTTATCTTAATTTTATCGTGATGTCCGCGTATAAATGCAATAAATATTGCATGCGCTCTATGTTCATCAGTTGATGGCTATGCGCAATATATCTATTACACCATATGTTTGCGTCGGATAAATTATTAATACTATAATTATTTCCATTTTTTTGTCACTCACATAACATACTTCAGCTACATTCACATATTCACCACAACATTAACATGACAGCAGCTACCCAATTGTAATCCGCCAGGCGTATTCGAAATAATTCGACTTCTCTCGGTCCGAAGTCCAGTTTCAGTCAATACTGTTTGACAAAATATTCAATATTTTAATTCTTGACGCAGGTTGGCACAAGAGTTCCGGCAGATTAGAGACGAACTGTGGGGCCTGAAAACAAGTTCCAAACCAGAACGATCATTCTCAAACCGTGACTGAGGCCCAATGTTCAAACAACGTTTCTGGAATGGTTACTTCATCTGTATAAAATTCTGTTCAACGTAGGTCCGAACGTAAGCAATTGAGTTGACTTTAGAAACTGTTGGTGGTCGCCGTTGACGTGACCGGATTCAATATGGTGGTAAATTAAAAAGTACGCCCGCTTCATTAGCGCGACTTACTCGCCCTGATTGCTGGCCTCAGGGTCCTGAATCATATATTTGGTCCATGACCGTCCACAATCACATGCAAAAGTCAAAACCACATAATACACAATTCTCCGTGAAACTGATTAAACCCATAATGCAGATACAAGCTCCCAGGGTGTAGAATAAATAACCTCTGGTGCAGGGTACACCCACCTCGTAGAAAGGTCTGCTCCCAACTGTCGTCCGGCCACTTACTATGCTGGCTGGCTCCTCTCTTCTCTTCTTCTTATTCTCCTTTCTTTCCTTTTCTCTTCGTTTCCTCTTTCTTCCTCTCTTCCCTTTCCTTCGCCGCATTCTGATGTCACTTTTCTATATGACACCAAACCCCTAATTCACATGAAGCTGCGGGGTGAGCCTACATTTCTTCGGCATCCATGCCACTTGGATAAATTACTTGTTAAACATTCTTTCTGAAGGTCTCACATTTGGTAACATTGTTTAGTTCCATTTTGACACTATAGTGGTGCAATGTGTCATAGCAAAAACTGAATGTAAGTCCAAAGATTTGATTCTCATGTAGATCATATGAATTGGTGACAACTACCCCAACTATTAAAATTCTATGATATTTCAACTCAAATCAAATGAAGGTTTCAGAAACAGGAAAATGAAAGATCCTAGACTATTGATCATCGTTGAACTCAGCAAAACAAAAATGTGTCAGAATGAATAAAAACAAAATCTTAATTCAAAATGATTAACTAATCAAAGCTTCCTCGTGTGAGAAACCAAACCTATCAAGAGTCATATTGAAACACAATCAATCTCAACACCAAGGCATACCGCTTTGTTCTCGTGGTATGGATCTATTCGTCCAAAGATTTCCAGTTGTTGGAATCGGGATTTCTCCCATATTCACCAGCTGATACCCTGTTTCCCTCGAAGACAAAGATCAAACCAGCATACTTGTATTCTAATCCTGCAAGATCTGGTGGCTTTTTCTTTCTCAATATCACACCATTCTCGCTGATAGCGCATTCTTTTGGCATTTCCCTTCTTGATTTTCAAAGTTTCATCATTTAATTTGATAAGTCAACCCTGACATTCATGTCTGCCCTTTCCCTTTGATTAGATTCAACTCAACACGGGTTAGAACTCGCTCCCAGATTAAGGTGAACTCTCCCAAGTTATTTATATTACAATACCCCTCCAACTTCAATTATGAGGAATAATTTAATAAAATGAACCTAGAGCTCATGTAGTCATCAATTAGCCTGTTATTAGTTCCAGAAGAATTTTCCTCACAAGAATCTCTGTCTCTGGCGTCACGCAGAGGCATCCCTGAAACGTGAAAGATACATTCCCCTAACTCGGTAGTCTCAGATCACTGGGAACTTATCAATTCAAAACTATTACCAAATAAGTAAACCGAACCTAAATTAGTTCTCCATATTTAAAGTAGAAAGGAATGAGAACTAAATAAAATTAATCCAAGAGAGTTAAGTCTGATTATCGTATTGCGAATTTAAGAATGATAACCTGATCACGTATAACCACTGGGATCAAGAAGAAACTGGTAGAAAAATTAATCGCAATTTGTTCAGATTCATAATTTTTCAAAGAATTTTAAGAAGAAATAATATAAAATAAAAACAATAGTTCTAATTTGCTTCTTATTAGTTTATAGATTCAAACCAAATAAATTAATCTGAAAATAAAATAAAATTTACTCTAAACTATACACCGAGTTCTCTCCTTCTCTTTTTCTCGTAGAAGACTAAGACTACTTTACTATTCTAACACCGCTCATTTATACCAAAGGAATGTTCCGCCTAATCAAAACTCCAGTTGAATTCCTAAAGAAAGCCCGCACTAATTATTCTTCGTCGCTTTAATTTCAAAGTTGAGATGTCGCTGAAGAATTTCCGTTTGCCCAAACAGTCGCCGAATCTTGTTTGCTTAGTGTTTCTCCGTAATTGATGTCATACCACGCCTTCATGTCGCACATCAGCGGTCTTCTTCTTTCGATTCAGCCACCAAATTCTTGTGCTGGGCGCACCAACTTCTCTGTCAGAGATGGTAATCATGTTGCGATTCTTCTTTCCTGGTCATTGTGTTATAACTTCGCCTTCACAGCCAATTTATGTTCAACTTCGCGCCCATTTCTTTCTTCAGCAACCTCGCTTGCCATGCCTGTTCTCCTTTTTCAACCTGATTCTGCGTCACCTCGCGGTGACGCACCATGTTGTTCTTTCTTCCGCCGCGCCGAACCGAATTAAGTTCAAAAGTAGTTGCGACCTTGATTTCTTCAGGTAGTCCCAATTGCTCAAAAGTAGTTGCGAATTCGATTCCTTCTACTCAAATTCTTCAGTCGCGACCTAAATGAGTGGTCACGACATCGTTCGTCCTTGCGATTAATAGATGGTTGCAACTTCGCTCGCAAGGACTTCGCCGCTTCCAAAGCTGCGACTTCCCTTTGTTCTTCATCTCTTAATTTGGTTGCAACTTCAATCTTCCTGTTGAGACCCCAGTTCCTGTTCTTATGTCTCGACCTCAACTGTATGTCGCGACATCAATTAGAGACTTTCATTTAAAAACTAGTTGCAACTTCATTTACTTGCAAAGACCTCTCTTGTGGTTTCATTGACGGTCCATTATCGCGACATCGACCGACGCCGACCGCTACATTCACAAGGGCCACGACATCGAGTGCGGTGTCACATGAAGATTCTTCTTTGAATATTTCCTTTAGCTTCTCGAATTATTAACTTCCTTTGTCGTGAACCTCTTTCATTTGTTGCCTCGTCATCCCGGGTTGTAAATCCCTCACTCGCGTCACGACTTCGCTTGCTAAGGGCTCTTTCTATTTCTTCCCCAAAATTGATTTTGGTGATGTCGTGGACTTGAAAAATGCAAATGATCGAAAATCCGTTTCCCGTCGCGACTCCAATTTCCAAACAAGGGACTTCATTTTTACTTGTAGCTGGTTTCTTGGGTTTTACGAGATTTTAGCTTTTTTATGTTGTATTTCCCCGCAAATTAAATTGAGTAAAATATCCACATTTCGCATACAAATCAACATTTATCTCTGTAATATACCCGAATAAAATGGATTAAAAATCTAATGAGTTTTTGACTCATCATCAAATTCCCCCAAACTTAAAATTTTGCTTCTGTCTCCCAAGCAAATAAAAGAAAGAATTGTTTGTCTCCCTCGTAAACAAATAAGCTTAAAATTTTAAGGACATTTTCTCGATTCATACCACAGCCTTTTCCTCTCATTCCACCTTCTAACTTGAAATAAGAGATACCGCATCATTTCCTTCTTAAATTCCCGCCGATTCAAGAATAGGAAAATGGTACACTTTATCACTAATTTCTTTGATGAAATAATGTATTTAAATCCATTTATTCAACAAGTCTTGTTCCCGTGTGTGTGTGCGTGTCTTTCAATCCTTTCATTTTCATGTTGAATTTAGCTTGACCCTCTGGAGTTTCTTGACTGCTGGTCAAAGTCCCATAGGCTTGTTTTTTCATTGATCTCCACTAATAGGTGTAAATTCAACCCGCAAGATCAAGGTGTCTTTCAGTCAGTAGAATGCCTGGCTTAGGCACTCAGTAGATAATGGGAAAATTTAAGTTAAAATCACCCATTTCCACCTTTTCTTTCAGGTACTTGTTGCCTTCATTTTCAAATCCTCCCTGTTTATTTTTTGTATTTGTTGGATTCTCCTCAATCTTGGCCTAATTCATCTTTTTGAATTCTTTATGGAATTTTAATTTCCATATGCACTTTATTCGTGCTAGTTCCCTGTTTCGTAACTCGCTTTTGTTTTTCTAAGGCCGGGAATAGTGCAATGTTTTTAGTTCTCTTAGCTTTCTATTACTCTTAGAGAACTTTGGCTAGCAACTCCTATACCAGTTGGTATTAGGGTACTAGGTGTTAAAACACCCCTACGAGCTTAATTGTTCAAGGGAAATAGGCCACAAGACAAAACTTATTCCCTTTTTCATTAACTTCTGCTTCTTTACTTCTTCACCTCCTTCATTGTAACATTTGGAAATATTTTTTCCCCAAACTTATTTCTTCCTTTACAATAGACTTTTTCTGTACTGGAAACTGGATAATTTGGGCTCTTTGCTGTAGGATTATTGCAAGGAAGGAATTCAGTTTTCACTATATTTATCAAGAAATAAGGCCTGTTTGGCTCAAATCAAGGAACTAGAGGATATGCTTTAGCATATATTAAGGGTAGGCTTGGAAAAGCTCAAACTGCCAAGGATGGCCTCTATCACTTCTTGTTGGCTTTTTTTACCTAAGATTTCGCCTCAATCAATAATCTAACAAGTTCTAGGACTATGGACTCTCAATCCCGACCGTAAGACGTTCCTAATTCCCTCTCAAAATTTCACGAAGTTTTGTCGAATTCAAGCGTACTGAGCTTCTTCAAGATCTCATTTATTCACCTGTCTACTTACATTATTTCAACCAAGTACTGCTTCCATCAGCAATAACCATTTTCCAATTTTTGCACGAACCGAATTTAAACATGCAGGCTGCAACTCCTAATTTCCAGTTTACTAATTTACGCCCTTATTTTTCCTGCATTTTTGTTCTTTGGAAAGAACATAATTGTTTATTTGATCCTTGCACAGATAAGACATTTATTCTTTTCATGCTAAACAGAAAATGACACAGACACAAAATTCCTCAAGTCATGTTAAAAACAACTAATTTGTAAATCATCAAGAATTTTATTCAAATATCAAAACGTTTCGATATTGTACAATCTGATTTCTTTACAAATAAGACTATAACTAAACTAGAGAAAAACTCTCTATTTCTTGATCTAAAACCCCATATCTTCCTTCACAACATACAGCTTCTCGCTTTATTTGGTTCCTTACCTTGAACTTGTTCTAAGGATGTTCCTACTGCTAGAGCATCTCCAGTAGTTAGCCAAAAAAAGCATCTAAAGCCATTTTTTTGGCTCCAAAAAGTTACTTTTTGAGATTTGCCAAAGTTTTAGCTAAAGCATCTCCAGCAGTGAGCATCTAAAGTTCCATCTATCCTAAATCTATTCCAATTTTAATTCCTTTCTTTCCTTAATAATTACATCACAAAAAAAAACACCCTTCATTCATTTATATCACTCCATACACTATAAAATTGATTTAAAAAGATAAATAAATATTTAATTAAAATTTAAAATAAATATAACGATTCAATTAAAAATAAAAATGGCCATAAATATTTAATTAAATCAATAAAAATAGATAATTTGAATATTTCATTATAAGTAAGTAGACAAAAACTGAAATTACATTGAAAATAAACAACTAGTAATTTGTTTATACATTAAAGTTGGAGCTACTTGCATTTTTCATTGCTTTTGCCATAATCGCATTCTTACGTAGTTGATAATAGTGTTCTTCTATTTGTCATATGTGAGATGTCTTTTTCCATAACATCATCGGCGATCCCTCTGCGCTTCTCTTGCTCATACGCATCCCCATCTTCAACGCACCCAGCGATGTACAGTTGCCCATCTCTCCCCTCTGTGCTTGCTCCTTGATGGTGAAGCTTTTGCTCCTCATAAAAATTCTCTCTTCCTTTCTGCCCGGAATAAACCCAAGATCATTATAAAATAAAATTACTAACATATTGGACTCGCCTTACTTTTTATGCACTTTCTTTGGCACTTTTCTTCCGGGGTCTTTGCCAGAAGCTAGCATTTGCATTGCTATCACAGGATCTTGATCTAGGTGAAGATCAGGTGTTTATGATTCTCTTAAACAGGAAGTGAGTCCTGGGTTGCTTCGCGGTATAATCATCACTTATCCACGATATTGAAACACCTCAACGTGATCATAAACGTCCGACCTAACACGCCGGAACATATTCGCAACGCACCGCGCTGCGAGAAAATAAAATTAGATATAAATAAATTTTCATTAAAATAATTATTATAGAAAATTAACAATGAATCGCCGACCTCGTCGGTGTTGGCTGTGTGAAGCTGTTGCGATTTAATGCGAGTATCCGCCATTTGTACAATAATGACGGATTTTATCCCGCCGATTTTATGCGAACGCAAGGTGGTGGGTGACTCGACGGTGGTCTCGAAAACTTGGCCATCCACTTTCGATCACAAACTTTGTATAGGTTGCCAATCACCAGATCAGGATCTTGGTTTATGGTCAACAAGATATGAGTGCCACGTCTTCCTCGATTAAGAAAGATTTTCCACACTTTGGCAGTATTGGAGAAATGCCATTTCTACGCATTTAAATCAAACAAATTAAGTATTAGTATAGAGTGGAGAATTAATACTTTGAATTCATTAATGTTAATGGAATATCTGTCGAAATTAAATTATTCTAATATCTATAGGAAATTTGTATTTTAGATTATTCCCAAAAATATGATTTATAGTTTTTTTCAATTATTAATCTTATTTTATTTATAAGGTTATAAATTAAAAATAATTAGAATTTGATAAAAATATTTGACTAATATTTGTAGAAAATTAAGTCAGCAAATCTAGCCTTCTCTGTGATAAATAGATATAAAAAAAAGATGTGATTACATAATTCCCCTTTTTATTTATAGATCCCCTCAATTTGTTTTTCATTTAAAAATAAAGAAAATAAGGAAAGCATAGATTCATTTTGTTAAATCAAATAATAAAAAAAATATGATATTTGAAAACAAAAACAATTTTTAAAGAACATCGTTTTTATGTTTTTTATATTTAAAAAAAACATGTTCTTGGCATTTTAAAAGCAGATCCGAGTGGAACTCCTATTTGTTCGTGTTCGTTGCGTTGGCTCGATTGGGGAATGGGGGAGGGATAGGAGAGAGTAGGGGGAAGGAAGGTAGAGCCGCGCGGGTGGCCAATTCACTGTGAAATGGATGAAAGACTCACCCTTGAATCGGAGATCATGGCGGCGGCCGGTATCGATGGTTTGGATGGAAATGCGGCCAGAAGGCCCGGACTTTGGATGCAGCATGGCTTGGCGGCTGGCAGCTGGCGAAGGTTAGATATCTCTTGAGTTCTTTTACTTTACTTGTTCGTGGTACAGCTTCGTTTTCCCTCAAATACGCGATGACTTGATGTATGTAAATATTTAGGTTTTTTGCTATTTATTCATTTTGTATCATTGTGAGTTAAAATGGTTCAGTTTGTTTGAATCTCTGTTTCACAGATGTGAATATTTGATCGAGTGAATCTACGTTTTGGAATTTTTTTGCTTTTCACAGTTCGATTTTTGGGTCAGGGTTTGCCGGTTTTGCTTTATATGGCTTCTCTTAGAAATTGTAGGTTTTTCCGCAATTTGGGCGATAAGCGTTATTCATTGCCTTCTCTTGCCTCAGACTTTGCTAAATCCAAACATCAAGCCAAATTTTACTCCAGCTTACCTCCTACTGATGGATTTACTGCACCAAAGCATCTAAAAATAGCTTTTGCTCAGGTTTTTAATTTGGCCCGGTGGAGTTACTCCCACCAGTTGGCTTCGGCAAAATTAGGCGCATAGCCTTTTTCTTTAGACTTCTCTAGATGATGAGTTCTAATTAACCTTGCCCAATTCCGCCCATCAACTTCCTCTCTGATTACCACAGTTTTATGTGGAATCATGAATAGAGTGGTTTCTTCCATTTCTATTCATTCTATTTCGTGTTTACGACCTTGGACTCTCTTCTTTTTCTCTCATTCCTCAACTTCTATTCATTCAGTTGTTTATTCTTCTTTGTTTTCCCATCCTTTTATAGTGATTTATTGCTCTTGGGAATTCTAAGTTCTTTGTTCTTTCTTTAGATTTCCGATGAATGAATTAAATGAAGTTTCTTGGATTGCGCCTTCTTTGCTATTTCCAACAGAGGTTTTGGGGAATTTGGTGGGAATTTTGATCGTTTTTCTTGGAGTTATTAATTCCCAAGATTATTCCCTTTTGAAGCCCGAAGCGATTCGACAGTGTTTGATAAAGACGTGGTTTTATTTACGCATTAATAACAATTTATTTAGGAGGTTCTGAATGAATGATCGAAATGGGAAGGTTAAGATAAATTATGATGACTTTGCCAAGTGGGTGGACTTTTGGCTCAATTTATTTCACGTCATCAAAATTTTAAACCCATAATTAGTGATTTCTTTCAAGAATCATAACCTTTTTATGCTGGAATACCCAATGAAGGTTTTAAAACCTGCTTTATTAGGTTTGAGATGTAATGTGACTTAGGATTTTATTCCCGGCAAATGTGATCAATAATGGATTTGATGTCGCGACTTGCTCTTTTCTTCTTTCTTTATTTGGGTTCTTTGACCTCGAGTTCTTAACAAACATATTTCTATTTTATTTATGCTACATCGACATTCTTGGTTGCAACCTTTGATTAAATATTGCGTTGAAAACTTTAGGTCTCACGAGCGATTAAATTCCATATTATTTCAATTTATTCGAATCCGATCAAAATGACATAATTCAATTCCATACTATAATGCAAATATTCAACAATCATCCTTTATGCATCATATTCAAAGAATTTGGCACTTGAATAACCAGTAAAGACCCTCAAACTTTCAAATCATATATATCAGGAGACACAATTTAATAAAATCGAAAGTATCTTGCCGCGCACGTGCGATGATTGGAAACTTGATTAGAATCGCACCACTTTTGCGCGATTTTAAATTTGTCTGCAAAACTATGAAAAAATATTTACCTACTCTTTAATCAATAACTGAATCAAATTACATATTCTTGAAATTTAAACACCAAAAAATATAACAAGAAAAACTTAAAAACAAGCCAGTGTAGTTACCTTCCCTGAAAGGCACTCAATTACTGAAATCTTTTAATTAGACTTAACTGCTGTGTAGTTATTTCTTAATTTTCATTGAACTCAGAATTAAATTCTTCCAATTACTTCTCTCGGTAGTGCTTTAATCGACCATTAACTGGGTTTCCTCTGATTCTCTTTGGTTTAAAAGTATCATACATACCCCAAATTATGTGCTTGATATTCACGCGCACTGGTCAACAATTTGGATTTGACTTTCACGGAAAGGTCTTAGTACAGTTGAATACATAGGACCCCGATCTCCTGCCTTGAATTCCCTCCTCAAAGTCGTTTATCATGCCATTTTTTGTTTTATCTTTGTAGATTAAGCACTATCATAGGCTTCATTCTCGACTCTGATTCATTTAAGCGAGGGTAGCCTCTGTAGTTATGTGCCAGAATCAAAATTTATTCATGAGTGGCCCACATAGCTTATATTCTAGCTCAGGAGGTAGGTGGCAAAGTTTTCAAAGATAGCTGTGTGGGACATTCCAATGGAGTTTGCAGTCCTACATTATGCACCAAGTCCATCCTCGAAAACAGGGCAATCTTATCTTGAACTGATCTTTTCAAATTTTCTTATCTCTATTAAAATTTAAACACCATTTGTTTGAGGGTGATAAGCGAGCTCATAAATATATTTTGAATCTATATACTTGCAGTTTGTAAACACTTTATTTTGCAGTAACCAGCCATTACTTGAATTATAGTTCACAGGTGTCAATCTCTTTGAAATATTTCTTTGTAAAATCCCACAGTTGTATTAGCATCATTCTTGAGACCAGCTGCTTTGCCTTAACCCATTTTGATACATAATCCACCTGCATTAGAATATGTATATATTTCCAAATGAAAATTTGGAAAAGGCCTATAAAATCATTCCATTACTCAAACAATTGCACCACCGGGGATGGGGGTATTCACTTTTCTTTGATATTTCCCATTCTTTGGCATTGATCACATAACTTCACCCATTCAAAGCAGTCCTTAAAATAGTAGTGCGATAAAATCTAGTGGAGAATTTTGTAAATTGTTTTATCTCTATAATGTCACTCCGTATGGTGATGCACTTGACATTCTTGTAAATCTTACTTTACTCACCTTCTTGCCACACATCACCTCATCAGATGAGTCATCTTAAGCGATGTGGAATTAGTCCAGATGTAATACTCGACTATGATTATGGCTTTCTCTTGTGCCGCGTGAATTCTGGTGCTATTCCCTGAGCTAAGGAAGTTCCTGTCGATACGGTCTTTGGGTGACCAATTGAATAAGCTGCTCATCCCGGAAAATTTCGCTATTTCTCTTTCTTTGCTTCTTGTTTAGCGAGGTTTCTCCACTTGACAGTGATCGTATCACATTGTCATAACCTTTCTTGTCTTTTATTTCTAAATCAAATTCCTACCCGATAACAATACCCACTGATCGAGTCTTGGATTTGCTTCTCTTTGCCATTAGATACTTAATTTAACATGATCGGTGTGTATAATAACATTGGACCCCAAATCTCTATTTCAATTTTTCATGCAAATACTATGTGACATCTCTAACTTTGATATTAAGAGGTAATTTTCTGAGCTTCGTTGCAAGGTTTCTTGGCATAGTATATGGCCTTGAATACTTTTGACTTTATACCACAATCTGACTCCATTCTGAAAATCACGCATCCTGTGATTTCAAATTCTACCTTCCAAACTCTTGGTTTTACCATGATGGGAACTTAACTAATCTAGTTGATTTCTTGAAAAATTATGGCGGGTTAATAAATAGAACTTATTATCCTTTTCGTAATCACAAGTGATACAGAAATTACAAATCTAAGTAATCTTATAAATCCATTCTTCTCCTGAAACTTCTAATTCCCTTTCAAGTATAGTTGGTGGCATTCATTCTCTACCTCAATTGAAACTTTACTTGAGTCCTCCACAACCCTTTTGCGAGAAATCTGTGTGCCCCAGAGACAATTCCTTATAACCATAAAATGGCATTTCGATTGAGCTAGATTCTTGTCCTTACCTTTGAAGTGCGTCTGAGTTATGGGCAGCATTCAGCCCAGATCCATATTTATAAAATCTGTCATGAAGATCCCCCACCAAATTCTTGCACTAAATAAAAAAATAGGCCTTGTCGTCTTTGGAAGGTACCGGGGCATTACCCCTGAGCAGGCTAACTTGTTCTCCACAAAGCAAAAGTACGAATGGGCATGTAAAGTGGTTTCTCAGTCACCTCGGGTCGCATTAGCAATTTGGTTATATCCAGAGTATCCATATCAGAAACAAAAGTGGGGTTATCTGCTGATCTATCGGCATCGATCAATGAAAAGCGGGGAAAATGATAAATTTCTTGTTCGATTATTCGATTTACGTAATTCGATACACACCTATACATCTCACGATTCTTATAGAATCTGATTCAATTTCTTTTCATTTCTGATCACAATGAATCCCACTTTTCTTTAGGAACACATCGCTGATCTGAAATATACGATATAGCATATATAAAACGCATTTAACAATTGAGCTTCTTTTCTAACAACTTCCGCCATCCTTTAGGTTCGGCCTCCTTTGATGCACCGATGAAGTTTTGCATTATCATTCAGCAAGATTTTTGTGCATGCAAATGGAGAGGGGACGATACACAAATCCTCGTGACCAAAGCAATAGCTTCCTTGTATTTTCTTAGAATTTCCGGCCAACCACAGTTTCTTGACTTTGGTAAATCTGGTGATATGATGACTTGTTTTCTCTTTTTGGTTAGAACTCTGTCTTTTGGAAATGGTAGACATTCCTTTCAATGTTAACCATATACCTTAGTTTCTGCTCATGAGTTTTCTATTTTATGGTATACTTCATCTTAGTTTTCATTTTATGCTCGAGGCCCATTTCTTTATTCATAATTTGAAGCGTGTTCCATCGAAGACTCTCGAATCTTGAATTCATCTTCGATTTCATGATAGAATCTTAAAGAATCTGATCATTCAAATTCAAACCACTGAAGACTATTGTTTTCTATTGACTAACTACGCATCTACATGGGGATATTTCAAGCTCTATTAAGATTAAAGTACCTTTGCCTTCCACAGCACCAAGCCTTCAGTTCCGCTCTGCCTCTATCAGGCGACTCAGGTTGCTGAAAAGTCTTTCCCTAAATGAAAGAACTTGGGTATCTTCCTCCATCTTAACTGAAATTAACAAAATCATTTGGGAAGATGAATTTCCCGATAACAACAATTACATCTTCAAAGATACATGGTTTTATTGCAATTCAATTTTATCGGTATTATATATATAATTGTTGTTTAGGTAGAAAAGTTCCCCAATTCAGTCTTTACTGGCTTTGATAAAGGCATCTTTCGTTGCCCTAGCACCAGGAATCACATAAAGCCTTCTTGAATTCATATTTCCATATAGACAGGAATGGGTGTGACCCCATGAGTCTTCATTTTTCTTTGAGACTTTTCTTTGGATAAGCTGGCTGCGGGTAACGGTCCTTATTCCCTCTCCGATATCTTCAGCACTCTTGCTGTTATCTCCTTGATGCATAAATAGGCATTTGGTTGATTATCTCTGCAAATGGGATGTTAGACTTTCTTTTCTTGAAAAATGTATCAAGAATCTAGAAAGCGATCTTCATTTTACCGCCAAACCTCTGTGAAGCGTAGCTACTATGGGACAGCCCCATGGTGGCCTCCTTATTACATTGCTCATTCACTGCTTTAGGTTTATTTAGTCTATTATACTCTCTATTCTTTCCATTCTTTATGTCCACTCAGTCTCTTCCTTTCCTTCTCTTTCCTTACATTGTTTCTGTACTTTCCCACTTCTGGCGATTTATAATACAATCTTTGGATTCTTTTGATGTGCTGGGAGTCTTACCATAGTTTGCTCTCGGGGCCGAAGCTTCACTGCATGTCTCAGATTTTCAGCCGACACTTATTCTTCTAGAAGCCACATGAGCCATCGGACAGAAAGCTTCCAATTGAGCAGTTTAATTCCATTGGAAGTGTATAAGCACCTCTTGTTGCCCCAGCTGACTGGCCATTTGTTCTTGAATGGTTGAGTCCTCCTTTGACCATGATATTCATTTACGCGCCGCGCCAGTCTACTCTACTGGAATGCCAGGTATTAACATTATCTTCATTGAGGATTCTAGCCACCTTGAGCCTTTTATGTCTCCTCCTGTGAGAAATTCTCATAGTTTCCTCGATCTTCCAGATGCATGGCATGTGTGTGTAGGCGGGAGTTAGGGTTAAGCTTGAAATGGTAATTTGGTTTCATTCACATTCTTAACCTCCTTATCACCATAGAATCTTCTTCATTGGTATGACATACTTCTCATCACATTCTCTTCTTGCTCCTATTTCATGAAGCGAGTGTTGCATTTCTCTGTTGTTGTTCATCTTGTTGCATGATGCTTTCCCAACACATACTCAGCGGCCTATCATTTACTCAGCTCTTTGGCGGGTTTTCCTCTACTGGCTACCCACTTGAAAACTCAATTGGAGCTTACCATTTAGCGGTCTTCTAACTGGGGATCTACAGCCTGCGGCCTTTTTCTTTTGATCATCTCAAACATGAAGCATCGATAATGCCTTTAGATGTATTTAAGGCTGATACTATATCCATATGGTTTTTTAAATCAATTCTGCATAGAGCACCTCTTAGTAACCTCTGAATCTCCCAATGTGAGCTAATATATAGATCTGTCACCACTTATTGGAACCTTATTATCTCTCTTCTTCTCTGAGAGATGAAGTGGAAGAACACACCCCAGTACTTCTACCAACTCTTCCCTAAGTAACCAAATGAACCATATGAAGCGTGATTCATTCTGTGTAGAGTGCTATATCTCTTAATGGAAGAGATCTGACTTTATCACTCAGCCTCACCATTGAAACCTACTTTGTATTTTCCATCTTGAGAAATCTACCCAGATGCTCGTTGGGTCTGGTCAGGGCTGACCAGTTAATTAATCTTCTTTTGTATTTTATCAAAGTAACTGGATTAGAAGATATTTACATCTGATGAGGTACATCTGATTGTAGAATGTACTTCCACAGAATGATGGGCCTAAAGAATCCTCCATTGTGTCGATGTGGGAGGCCTTAAAACATATATCTGATTCTCTGTGGTCATGTCTCTCTCATCTACCATAACTCGTTTTACGCTCTTTTAGTCTTTCTTAACTTTTAGTGTTCCTCGGTCGTGTCTGTGGAAACGGTCGAGAATCTGTTTCCTAGCCGTCAAAGGATTTCCTGAAATCAAAAACTACACTCAATTAATAGGATCGATCAAACTAAACAAAATAATTTCAACATGGCATTAAAGATCGGTGGTAGATGTGCTGCTTGAAAACTACTCATATATATACTCTTTTTTTTTTTTTTTTAAATGTCAATTAAAACTTTCCCCTCTTTTTGTTCAGGATGTTTGATCTGTTAATTTACTGAAAATCCGTGACTGACGCCATAAAGCTTGTTTCTTTTTCTATGTAGACTAAAACCCTCGAATTCTGATTGTAGAGCCTTACATTTCTCTTGCATCATGTCCATGGATAGATTGCCAATAAGATATTTCTTTTAGAGGACCGCCGATTTAAAAATAAGGGTTTAGTCTACGACAACTACAAGTGCACGGAGTCCTCCTGAGTATTAAATCTGAATGTAAGTCCGGGTATCATTCCCGAGTTAGTGCGAATTAAAGATTAACTACCCCAAACTATTAAAAAATTCTATGCTATTTGGACTCAAAACTCACAATGAAAGGTTATATCTGAAAAAAAGATCCTAGGTATTATTTACTATTGAACTAAATAAAAACAAAATAAATATGAATAAAAAAATGCAACTAAAATCTTTGGGTGAATCGGTTTCTGTGAAAGCGAAAACTATTAGTGAAATACAATGGCAGGTCAATTCCAGTACTAAAAGGTACATTTGCTGCGATATTGTATGGATGCAGTTTTGTCGAGATTTCCTAAATGTTGGAATTGGATTTCTGTATTCAGGGTCAAGATACCCATAGCCCTCTCAGAAAATCGAATCAAACCAGCTACATATGGCTTCCCAAATCTCTTATAGATCAGATATTTTCTCTTCCTCAATACTACACCCATTTCTTGTGGACCTTTTGCATTTCCTTCTGGGGATTTGTAAGAGTTTCTACCACTTAATTAATGGCTCGACCTCGGAATCTATGGGGTTGTCTGGCCTTTCCCTTGATTAGATCTACATTACTTTGAGGTTAGGAACTTGCCTCTAGATTAAGGTGAATCTACGATTATTTATATTGTCTCCTCCAACTTCAATTATGAGCGAATGGGGGATTTATCAAAATGAACTCTCGAGAGCAATAGTTCCTCAATAGTAGTCGAGGCCTTTTGAGAAGAAGAATTTTCTCGAAGCTTTTGGGAATCAAATCTCTGTGTCACGTGAGGACATCACGGAAATGAGCAAGATACATTCCCTCAAGCGAGTGTTCGGTACTACTATTGGGAACTTATCAATTCAAATGACACCAAATAAGTAAAGCGAACCCAATTAAGTTCCTACCCCATGTTTGTGCTGAAAGGTGTAACTAATGCTGATAAATCCAGCGGAAGGTACGCGCTCAAATTCTTGCATTAAATTAAAAATGGAACCATAGATCACGTCAACTTCTTTGTAATTGCAATAAAAGCGAGAAGAAATGAATTCGAAATTGTCTAGATTTCATAATTTTAAATGAGTAATTTCTAAGAAAAAACCTTATAAACTAAAGCAGCGGCTCCACTCGTTTTACTGCGTAGTTATGAGATTCAAATTGAGAAAGAAATTAACTAAAAATAAAAATAAAAATCCTACTCAATTATACCTTGGGTTCCTCTCCTTTCCCTTTTTCTAAGTGAAGGCAGAAGACTACTTTACTATTCTAACCGCATCTATTTATCTGTCCAAAGGTGGGTCTGAATCCCAGGCCAAAAACTCAGGTGGAATTCCGAAAAGCCAGTTCAACATTTCTCTGTCGCGACCTCAAGTTGATGTCCCAGCGACCTTAGATTCCTTGTTGCTCGATTCGATCGCGACCTTGTTTGCTGATTATTTCTCGAGGTCAGGTAAGACCCACGGTTTCATCACTGGCATCATTGTCTTTCTCTCTTCTCCTAAACGAAATTAGCGGAAGCCCTAGTTTTGGTTTGGTAACCACCACTCTATTTATGGATAACTATGTTGTACTGACTTTCTTTTTCACAGTGAGATTGTTGGGTGGTCTTACGCCTTTACATGTTTCAATTTTGTGTTGTACCGGTGTGTGACCTGCCCACTTTGCTACCATTTCTTTTCTTGATTCTGACCTCGGACTCTTTATGTTGCAACGATTTCCTCAGCTCGGCCTCTCATTCCGGTCGTGATCTCATGTTGTTCTTTCAAGTTGCGCGTAGTCTAGTGCTCCAAATGATTGCGACCTTGATTTCTTACGCTTTCGACTCTTCTTGGTCGCGACCTAAATGAGTGGTCGTAACTCATGTTTTTAGTCCTTGATTAATAGATGGTTCTGACGGTATCTTAGCAAGGACTTGGTTTGCAGCTAAGTTCTACGTCTCATTTTTGTTCTTCATCTCTTAATTTGGTTGCAACTTCAATCTTCCTGTTGAGACCCCAATTCCTGTTCTTATGTCGTGACCTCAACTGTATGTCGTGACCTCAAATGGAGCCTTTCATTTAAGAATACTGCGGCTGCAGGGAGTCTAGTTGACCATGTCGACCGTGGAGTGCTCGTGGTCTTCGGGTGACCCGACACTACTCACGGAAAATCGAGGCGATCTCAGCACTTTATGCAGGGCTCACGAAGTACGTAACTGTCCCAAAATTCACAATGACCTCACGGGGTCCAGTCACGAGTAAAATGTGGCCACTTGGGCCCACCACGCCGATACTCACAAATATATCAACCGACTATCTCCATTAGTTCAGGGTTCAATAAGTCACTCTTAAGGTGTCAAAACCTATATCAAATTTAAACATTCTAATACATGTCATATAATAACATCAAAGCCCGCAGTCGGTTTCTTCATATAATAACATCCGCGATACAATTCGGCTTTCTTCGCCCATGTTTGAATTAAGAATATGTTATATATGATCACAGATGTTGATTAGATATGTTAATGAAATATTAATCAGAACTAATGTGAATCTACTTTACATTGGTCTATGAGTCATTATTTGAAATTTTTAGGCGTTCTGCGGGCCAGACTCCATTACAGGAACTACGCGTTACAATGTGTCGGTTACGGGCCGTTCTGAAGTGCCAACGGACTACAGCAAGGACTATCAGTGGCGGTTGGAAATACTATAAACGGATTCTGACTATTTTACTTTACGAAGACCTCTCTTGTAGTTTCATTGGCCGGATCCGCGTCGCGACAACGGTAGCGTCGACCTCGTTTATTCGTTCGTCGCGACATCGGTGGTGTCGCGACATGAAGATTCTGTTTGGAATATTTCGCGCTGGCCTCGATACCGCTTCGCGCAGCCATGACCTCTTTCGTTTCATTTGCGCCAGTCAAATGCGATGCGTTCGATCCGATCAAACACAGCTTGCTACGGTCTTCTTGCCCAAGATGGTACGACGTCATAAATCAACCGGAAATGGCGAAAACTAAGCTTCTTATTCGACTGATTTGATTCGACTTCATTTTCTTGTAAATTTGGTTTCTTACGGTTTTCGGATTTGAAGCCTGTTGTATTTTCCTGAAATTAAATTTGATAAAATATCCTACATTTATCACTAAATCTCGGCATTTATCTTGTAATATGTTGAGAAAAATGATTAAAATCAAGTGGTTTTGAACTCATCTACTTCCACTTCACACCTCCTCTCCCGAGCTTTTTTTGTTTGGCTTTTCTCCCCTTTCTCTTCATATCATATATAGTATATTTTATTTCATTTTTTTTTATTTTTAGTTGAATCGACCACTTGCCTCCCGTACGACGCAGTGCTTTGCCACGAGACCAGTTCACCTATGAATTTAAATCGTCACTTGTACCTAGATTATTCAATTTTTTAAAAGCATTGAAGTGAAATATCTTGGAATTAATAAGGAGTGATTGAGGTATAAATTTTGGCAATTTGATAGTGTAATCTGTTTAGATTAACCCAGGAAATAAAAATCCCGAGCACTCCACTGGAACTATTCGAAACAAATTACCAGATTTTATCATTTTTTAAATTTAAATTTAAGTACACAATTTAATTAGGACAACATTTTCATGTTTTCTTTTTCTACTTCAACTTTTAGGAAATGAAAATAAAATACCTTTTAATATTTTACTAGTTGTTTTATAAAAAAAAAATTAAGAATAAAAAAAAACCTATTTTTTTTTTTTAAAAAAACGTTGTTAATTTTATTTAAATTTTAAAGCAATATATGATATAACCTAAGAGATGCATGGAATAAATGAAAGGGCATAAACCAACCTAAGGCAATAGGTGACAGTCAAGAAGACCTTACATCTGCTTCCCTGATGCTGTAAAGGTGCTGGTCTTGAAATTACAACTCTCCAAGCTTGTATTGAAAACATGAGTGTGCACCTAATAAGATTTAGGAATGGAAAAGTGGAAAAGGAAAACTTATGAGTATAACTTTCTGCTTGTAGGTTACATCTAATTGATATAAGATATTTTGGGAAAGAGCACCAAAAAATAAAACTATAGAGGGTTTAGGCAAAATGGACAATATTAATATAGATAAGAAAGGGTCCATAAGAACCGATAGAGAGATAGACAGAAAAAAAAATTTACTATTTATATAAAAAATTCCTATATAAATTTGGGCGGAGGGCACTGCGCATTCAAGTGATGAATATTGTTAGCCTTCTAAAAAAAGCGGATGTTTATTATCAAGCATTATAATAAAACACCTCTGTAGAATTTGGCAAAAAATAAAAAAAATTTTCTATCATAACTGTTAGATCAGAAAAATACATATTTATGAATTCCATATATTTACCGGCCGAATAACTTTAATAAAACATGTTTTATGAATAAAAGAATTCAATTCTATTAACCAATGAAAGACAAAAGATTGGGTTAACTCTCAATTAATTCTCACAAAAAGTTTATAACTTTTTTGATCTATAATAAAAGGGTTAGATGTCTTTTTCATCAGGAAAAATTTTCTTTAATTTTATCTCATAAATCATCTATTTATGGTATTAGAAAAAAAAACTTTAAGAAATTAATCATCTCATAATAATAGGATAAAAAAAATCTTATCTCTACAAAAAGATGGTATATCAGGTGTAACGTTCCATAATCCCATTATCTTTAGCTTAAGGGTTTTTTTTTTTCAAAAATAATTGAGTGGATAAAACTCAACAATTTAAAATAAAATCTCAGCAACAATCAAGAGTGCCAAATTTTATTTAATTTTTTTCTTATAAAAAATCAAACAATTATTTCCTAAAAACAAATTAAATTAAATTGATTATTTAACAATTAAATAAATAAAAATAAATTTATCTCTTTCTTTAAACCTGTAGAGGGCACCTAACATAATGCCTATTTGGCCCCTATGTAAGTCAAATATTTTCAGAATCCTTGCAATATTCAATACCCAAAATAAACAATTTATTATTTATAATTCACAATAAACTATTTATTGATAGTAATTGTGAGTGAATCTTTGTTAATTGAATTAATCATTCGAGAGTATCCATTGTGATTTATTGAAGACGACGAGGGGATGGAACCGTTATTTCAAGCTCCAACAAATTTAGAAAACTAATTAAAGCCCTTTAATTAATTATCAATTTATTACATTTAGGTTTACTCACTAAAAAACCGAAGACTAGAAGATTATATGAAACATGTTTTATAAAGTTGCAGATAATCCTTAATATAATCATTGCATGTGATCAATCCTTAAATCATGGTTCACAATTTAAGTGAGTTTAATTATTTACCCTCGAGTTTATATTTGTAAGTGCTAGTTAACAGTGAATGGTTAATTCATAGACTAATTTAAGATTGGAATATGGCTTCATTAAACAAATAATTTAAATAATAATTAAGAAGTGAAATAAAGCGAAGAATCTTAAATCATTAAATATTCTGAATATTTTTATATTAATATCTCATTTAATAATAACATATTTTTAATATCAAATAAATAAATATATTTTAAAATATTACTATTTATAAATACACTATATTATAATAGCTATACTTATTTTATACACTAAATTATATAAGAAAATAAATTAATTTTATAATATATAATAAAAATTATTATATCATTATATATATATATATATATAACTTCTTTTATTAATTAGTAATAAAAAATGATGTATCAATTAAATCTAAGATAAAATAAAAATATATTCTAATATATTTCTGTTTGACGGTAAAAAAAACAAATATATTTTAAAATAAATCTGAAATCTTTGATGAATGGAACAATGCCAGGCATGAAGTTCTGATTATCTCTTCAACATCTTCTCTATTATTTAAAAAAAAAAACATCAACATATTTATAATAATTTTATCATTAAATTATAATATAATAATTTATTATCAAATTAAAAAAAAGTTATTTACAAATATTTAAAAGAGTATTTGCAAATGATATAAATCATCCAATGGAGAAAATAATAGAAGAAATCTGCCTTTTTCTGAAACGATATTGAAAGAAAAAAAAGATAGAAGAAATAGAAAGAAAAAAAAATATAAAAATGTATTTTCAAAGAGGCAAATATTGCTCTTTCAAGAGCAAGAGAAATCGTCTAAAAATTAGCAGAAAGTATCTTTTAAAAAGCGATCTTGAAGAAAATATTAAGACCAAGGGTGAAAACTAGAAAGAAAGAAATCGATCTTTGAAAAGACGATATTAAAAGCGAAAGATCGTATTTTCAAAGGCGATGTTGAAATTGAAGATATAGTCTTTGCGAGACAATATTGAATCTGTTGGAAGGCTGAAGGCTGTTTGCGAAAGCGATTCAGTAATCGTTTTAAAAACTACCTTTCTCATGATGATCAAAACTACTTTGTAGAATTGGAAATATTTTTTTAAATATCGTATTTTAGATATTATTTTTTAAATAAGTATATATAGGAAAAACCTTGATTTTACAACCCTAACGTCAACTAGCTACTAATTTAATATATGTAGCCTTTTGTTTTATGATTCAACCCACTTTATCTTTCCTTTTCCATTTTACATCTATTTTCCGTGCTTCTGTTTTCAATATTCTATTTCCTTATTTATTGTAATTCTTCCTCTTATGCCTTGTTTAACCCATCTACCTTAGATTCAACTCATCTATCTTATAACTATAAATAAATTTTATAAATTTATAATCATACAAAAATTTATAATATTTCATATTATTTATAATTTAGGAATAAATTTATAATATAATTTCATAAATAAAAGAATATAGAAATTATAAATTTTGAACATAAATAATATTATTTCATAAAAATAAAAGAATTATTTATAGTTATAGATTTTTATAACATTTCATATTATTTACTGAATATAATATTAAATAAATTTATATTTAAATTTCATATTATTTCATATAATTTATAATTTATAAAATTTATAAAATTCTAAATAAGAATAAAAAAGAGAATTTTGACATTTTAATAGGAGGGGATCTTAAAAAAGTTACGATTTGTTATAGTTAAAATACAAGAATACATGAATAATTTTCAAAAATGAGTTGTTTATAGTTATAATATTATGCTGCATCTTTTTTTGAAACTATGTTGTATCTTTTTTTCTTTTTTTGAAACTATATTGCATCTTTTATTAATATAGTACATATCACTGCTTCGGATAATCAAAATACTTTAAAGATTAATATTTTTTAATTAGAAATTTTTGTGATAAATAATTTATGAGGTTGATTTATTTTATGACAGATGGGTAATATTGGGTATGAATTTTGTAATAAATGAATCTATACTATTTTATTTTATTTATATATATATAACAATCTTTTTAATCATGAAATAAAACTATTGATGTATAATTAAAGATTTGTGATATACTTTTTGAATCATATGAAAATTATAAACAAGTTAGTTTAAAATTATAATTAAGATATTAAATTTTGCAATGATTCCCTCTTAAACTTAAACTTAAATATTTGAATGAATGGGATATCTATGATATGACTAAAATTAAATTCATCTGAGGCTTAAAAACTAAAAATAAAATAAAATATATTCCTGAGGTTCGTTCAGAATTTCGGAACTTTGTTTTATGAAATTTCTTCAAAAAAAGAGGTATTACCAATGAAAATACTCCTCAAAGGAGAGAGCTGAGAGGCTGCAAAGGATTGAACACGAACAGTGAGTGTGATGAACAAAGTCAAAACCAAGAGGATGAGTGGGACTCGTCTGTATTAACCCTAAATGCCAATGGCAAGGCAGTTTATTTTTATCTTTCTATCATACATCAAATAGCTAAGTATTAATGAAGAAGAAACCCTCACATTTTAATACATTTTATATTATAAATATAATAAAATAATTACTTATCATGCTTAATTCATATGATAGAAAGTTTAAGTTTAAAAATACAGAATATAGAAAAGAAAGGGGTCAAGTTTGAGTCAAGAAATTGTTATAATATAAAATTTTGTATTAAGAAAAAAGAAGATACAAACTTTTGCATTTATATAATTTTTATTATAGTCCTTTAGATTTATTTTATTTCTTTTGTCTTTTATATAAATCATAAAATAAAATAAGATAAGTTTTTAAACAAAAATTTACTTAAATTTTTTTTATTCATATTTTTAAAGTAGTTGAATTTACTCCTATTTTTTTTTTTTTTTAAAAAAGAAAAAGAAACATCAGGTTTTATTTGACTTCTTGTGGTTTATTCTAATATGACTCAAATTATAAATTATTGTTTCTATAAACTTTAATGTAGTCTTTTATTTTAAAATGACAAATCAGAAAAAATGAATGGCTACAGAGACCATTTTGACTATCAGAGACCATTTTGGACAGGTTTTGATCATGTTTGTTTTTTAAAAATTATTTCTTAAATCGGACAAAATAAAATATTTTTTTAGTATTTCATAAAAATGAGTTATTTTTGCTAGTTGTTTATAAAAACGTTTAAAAATAAAAACTTATTTTGATAAATTGTTTTGTTTATTTATTTTTGTAAAAACGTTGTTAATTTCATTTAAAACTTTTCAAAAAGTTGTTTTCAATAACCGTTTTCATAATCATTTTGTTTAACATCTCGTAATTTATTATTTATAAATTTATTTAAAAAAAGTCTTTCCTCCGCCCCTTCTCTCATCCCTTCCCCTCCTCTATAGTCTAATCTGTGTTTCCCTCTGCTCGGGAAATGGCGGTAGTCTCTTCCAAGCAAGGACAAAAAAATCAAAATTTTCGATCGTTATGGAAAAAGTTTTTGTAAAAGATAATCGAAAATAAAAAAATTGATGAAAAATCGGTCGCGTCGATTTTCCACGGCGAAAATAAGTGACTATGTGTGCATACCTCTCGGGCATTGACCCGAAAAATGCGGTAAATGAAAAATATTGTTACCAGCAATTTGGCATTTTTAGGAAAAAAAAATTCACTATCTCACGTATCTTGGAATTTCTGAAAAAACATCAATAACATATCGGTAAAATATCGATAAATATCGGTAAAATATCGGTAATGACTATTTTGACTCCAAAAAATTATATAAATACCCATAAATTATTACAAAAATCTCTTTGACATCATACCACATCCAAGCTCCATTTAACTCCATTATTTTTCTTTGATTTATCTCAATATTTTGAAGATCTTATTATGAATATTATCTTCATGGATGAGATCCACCGATCAAATGTATAATGATGCATGGTCTTCATTTTGGTTTAAATTACTATTGTAATGTAATTTGTCTATAAATTATAATGATATTAACAATAAGTGTATATTTGCTTATTTATGTTTTTTATAGTTCAATGATATTTGCATGATTTCAAGTATTTTTATTAATTTTAGCTTTACCGATATTTTTTGTCAAAATATCCACCAATATTACCGATATATGGTAAAATCAGAGTGCGATATATTAAGTAAATTATGATATTTTGTTCATACTTATGAGGCCATTAACAGTGAAGCCTTCTTGTGCATGTAAAGTAATGAACACTAGACATTTCATTGATAGAGTTCTAAAATATATGCGGTGATTGAGTCTAATTTGGTAAACATGTAAATGTGAGGCTGAAACTAAGCTCTTGTTATAATTACATATAGTTGGTCCAGCGGTAAGGCTAAATTAAGCTCTTTGTTACAATTACGTCAAATGTAAATTAATGAATCTGACGGACCGCTGATTGAGGCTGTAGCCATACCGTTGATTTGGGATCGGATCCTCACATGCCGCGTATGCTGCTGGGTTAGGCTGTAAACACAAAACCGTCTTAAATGCTGCTCATTCGTTGCTAATCGACAATCTGACGCGCCGTTCTCGCGGATCAATCGGTCTTGATGACGCGCGTCAACAACGGAGCTTGCCGCTGATCGCGCGAAGTGAAAGTTCGATTGAATGTTTGTGCAATGATTATTGGATTCGCGAATGTAGTGGCGCTCGGTTATCCGGCGGTTGAAGTGCGGCGTTGAGAAAGGTACTGGTTCTGAAAGACCGATAACATTGTCTGGAAGCGTGGCGTGTTCGGGTGTCAGCCTCATTTGTGATTAATATAAGCGTTTCATTGTTCTTTTGATAACGAAGTGGATCAAAACTAAGTTGATGCTGACCGAGATTGGCGTGGTCATCATTTAACAGCGAATTATATTCTTAATATGAGAAGGCCAGGCGAGAGTTGGCGTGCGGTCATCACATTTCCAATCGGCATCGGAGTATGTTCTTAATATGAAGGCGACTTTGTGGATCTGAATACCATGAAAAATGGTTTTGCTTTAAGTAGCGAGAGAAGCCTTTTTGTTCTTGTCAGTGATTTATCAGTTAAGCTTGTGCATAGCGAAAGGTTGTTATTTGCAAATGAGATGTCGGGGCGTGTCAGGAAGGTATTGAAGGTGGCCAATTATTCTATGAAACTCGAGCTGTCCCTGACGGCGGTGCCATCAATCAATTGGAAGGGATTGAGTTGTAGAAGGAGTTGAGACATCTTTGCTTCCACTCATGCTTGTGTTGGCTAAAGGTCACTAACATATTTGTGTTGTAGAAGAGAAATAACCCGGCCAGAGTAGGAATTACTTCAATCCCGAAGAAATAGAAGAGAATCCATATCCTTGAGAAAACATATCCTGTTGCTTAATAATATTGTGCGAGAATTGAATTATTTCAGTAATAACAAGATCATCGACATAAACGAGAAAATAACAAAGATTGAAGCCTTATTGTAAATGAAGGGAGTTGACCTTGGGCTTGTGAAAACCGGTTGAAGAATGGCATTTTTTGAGTCTTTGTGTACCAAGCCCGTGGAGCTTGTTTAAACACTGTAAATCGCCTTTTAACTGAACATGGTTATGTTTGAATGATCATGAACCCTAGGGGTTGTGCCATAAAAGCGATCTCGTTAATACACCATTAGAAAAGCGTTGTTGACATCCATTTACCTCAATTACCCCTTTCATGACATCAATAGATAATACTGATTCTAATAGTTCTTGGTTTTGACCAGGGGTTAAAGGTTTCTTTGTAATCAATACCCGGGCGTTGATCATAATACGAGCAACTAGGCGAGACGCTGAATACATCCACGGATCCATCAGCATGCCTTTTTACTCGGAAGACCCACTTATAGCCCGCAGTTATGCCAGGTTTGAGGAGTGAGTAAAACTAGGTCCCAAGTCCCGTGTTTCATTAGGCGGAGTGAGCTCGGTGGACATGGCTCATGCAGTGAGGTTGAGAAATGAAAGCAGCTCACACTTGTTAGTTGATGGTTTGGGAAGAGGATGTTTTGGACCTTTGTGTGGATCTGTTTGGGTTTGAAGATTTGGCTCATTGATCTTGTGGTCCATGTTATGGTGCGTTGGGGGAGGGTATTGGTTTAGGGAGGTTTGTGAAATCGAAGGTGGAGGAGAAAAATGCGGGCCGAGATAGATCTGGGTAGGAATAGGAGAGTGGGATGAAAGATTTAAGGGAGAAGCAGTCCTATTATCATCTAAAGGAGGCTTCGGATGAGATGGGGGGTGATCTATAACGGGTAAGGAATCATGAGGTAAAGAACCAGAGGGTCCGAAAGTACCTGAGGAGGTCGCGGCGATGGCGGGTGGAGCAACCAGAAAGGTTGCGATGATCTTCGGTCTTGCCGGTGCGATGATGATGTAGCTATGACTGGGGGGCACGAAATGAAGGAAGAAATGGGAGATGCGGGTTTTACGGGTTATGCGGAGACTCGTGTTGAAATTTGGTTGATCTTGGGTTTCATCAAGCGTAGCGAGTCGGAGAAAAGAATTTTTTTGTTGAGGTTGAACGTATGCATTTTGGAGTTGGTGAATGGCCAGAAAAAGACAGGCTTTGGATTTGGGCTTCATTTTATTTGAGTTATAGGGTCGTGTGAGAGGATAATAAATGCATCCAAATTTTTTTAATTTCAAATAATTTGGTGTTTGACAGGACTTCAAAGGTGATTTTCACGAAGAAAGGAGTGTGAGTTATGCATTTTATGAGGTAGGAAAGGTAATTTGAAAGGCATAAAGGCCAACAAGAGAAATCCAAGATGGGCATCATGAGTAGTGTAAGATTTGTTTCGACGAGATAGCCCGATGGCGAGTTCAGAGACACCATTTTGTTGCGGAGTGTGTGAGGAGGCAGTGGTGTAATGAGTTATCTCTTAGTAAAAGTAGGAGATATGATTTTTAAAGTAATAAACTCTACCATTGTCGGAATTATAGTGTTTTGATTGATTTTGAAAGCGGGTTTCCAGCAAACCGTTTGAAATGTGGAAAATTTTTAGAAACACGGTTAGTGACCATTGGATAAAACCATATATATTGGTATATTGATCGACAAAAAATAAGGTAATATCTTGATCCATAAATTCCAGTATAACTAGTAGGACCCCACACATTAGTGTAAATAAGTTCAAGTGGCTCATGACTTTGGAGACTATTGACACGATAAGGTTGTTGATGAGCTTTATTGATAGAACATGAATGACATAGTGAACTGATTTTGAGTCGGTAAATAGGAAGATAAAATTTTTTTAACAAGATGATGGAGCCGATTTTAATGAAGGATGCAGGCGCTTGTGCCATCCATCAATAGAAATACATTCATGCACATTAGCAACCTTTTTTGATGCTACTATTGATTCAGGGAAAGTGTAGATACCATTTGTTACATGCTCCTTTGAAGTAGAATCTCCCGAGATCTTGTCCTTCTGAAAATAAAGGATGAAATTGACAAAGACATTATTTTGTTTGGTGAGATGATGAGCGGAAATTAAATTTTGCAAGGTTTGGAACACAAGAGTATCAAGCAATGTAAAGTTCAGTGAGGAGAGTGCAAAGCCAAAGAACCAATATGTGAGGCGCGAGCACGAACCGTCAGGAAATTGCCGTCGAGTTCCATCATATTCGAATGAATAGATAAATTGGAAAGATCACGTGATATTATGAGAAAGCGTAGAGATCAAATGTAATTTTATCCCTTCCATTAGATGCGATAACACAATTTATTGAAACATTCTAACAATGGAATTGAGGACAGGACTTGGCAATGTGGCCCAATTGATCACAGAGTTGGCATTTGGGCTAGTAAAGCCGATTGGAATAATTGGGCCTCCCAGAGATGTTATTGGGCGCTCGACCATCGTTGGGCTCATTAAACTTTATGTAAGTTGAAACCTAGAGGCCGCAGGCGAGAATCATGTTTCTTGAAGGACCACGATTGACTCCCCCCTAGTGCAGAATGCTTCATCTTCGTGAAGTTGGCAGAAACAACCAGTTGTTGTGTTGCGGCTTCCAAGCGCCTCAAATATGCATCATGTCCAACCAGAAAGTCGTGCAACTCCTCAAAGGCCAATTACGATTCTCGGGCTCGAATAAGCGCAATCTCATCCCGGACACAAACCATTGACACATAAAGAGTTAGGTCATCGTCGAGATTGGATGATCAATAATGGCTATTTCATCGGTAAGGCCTTCACACATCATGGAGTACGTGATTGACCGGTTCCACGCTGGATTAAGGTGGGGATTCCTCCTTTAGCACATAGCTCGAGTTAGGGATCGGTAGCATACAAATTTTTTTTTTAGCTTTGTCCAGCGTCATGAGAGTGCATCTTTGCCTTGATAAATTGGGGTGATGGAGGAGATATGGAAGATGCTAAATAGCACTTTCGGGATAAGTTTATCCTAGTGAACCTAGTGGGTCTTGTGCAGCTCATCGGCCAGTACAGTAGGAAGAGGGACAGGAGATTGCCTTCGACATAGTCGAGTAAATTGTAACCAATGAGGAGTGCTTCAAATTGAGCACGCCATTGAGGAAAGGTGGTGGGAGTTAACTTTTCATTGATTTAGGCAATGATGTTGAGTGCAATGAGTGATTTATTTGCTACGGAAGGAGGTTGGGTGTGGAGATTAAAGTTTGGATTTTGATTGGAGGAGGAAGACATGGCAGGGACTTGGATCGGTGGCTCGTTAGAATGTGACTCAGCCATGTAAAGTACTTAGATTTTCCGACACATTTCATTGATAAGTTCTAAATATGCTCTGGTGATTGAGAGTCTAATTAGTAAACATGTAAATGATAAGGCTAAAGAAATTAAACTCTTTGTACAATTACATCCAAATATAGAATTAATGACAGAATATTGGACATGATTTGAGGCTAGACATGCTCTGTTTTGATTTGAATAGGATCCTCACATGCTTCCCTTATAGTGCATAGAGACCGATTATTATCAAGGTTAACATATAAAAAACTCATTTTCGTTACAGAACGAGTTTTACATTATTAGATGGTAATTTTATTTCTTGAAATCTATGTAGATTAAAATTTTATTTGAGAAAACACAGATTTCAAGAAATAAAATCACATTCTAATGATATAAAACTCGTTTTTATATAAGAACAAGCTTTTTATAACTAAACTCTAAAAAAAAATTATGGGCCAATTAGATATTGATATATAACGAGAGAAGAGAAAGTGGTGGGGATCAAATTGATTTTTTTAAAAAAATAGAAATTTTGAGGGCAATTAGATAATGAAACATGATATTTTTTATCTGCTTAATCGGTAAAAATTTCTTTAAGGATCATTTTGGGAAGACACCCATCAAAAGATGAGACTATTTACAGATGAATGATGAAAATTGAGATT
The DNA here is from genome assembly GCA_016808115.1 of Tetrastigma voinierianum. Lineage (NCBI taxonomy): Eukaryota > Viridiplantae > Streptophyta > Magnoliopsida > Vitales > Vitaceae > Tetrastigma > Tetrastigma voinierianum. The sequence goes on along the minus strand of JAEQBH010000656.1, from coordinate 594,349 downwards.
ATTCCTATCAATTTTTCCTTTTTTAATATCTATTTACTAATATTATGTTCCAGATTCCATCATGATTCTTCTAATTGTTCATCTCAATTCTTTACAAGTTGTAATTTAGTTATAAATGTGATTTTTTTTTTACTTTATTCTAAATTAAAAAAAATTGAAAGTTATTCTAAACCAAACTTAAAACTAAACAATACTTTATTGTTAAGTATTAAATTATTTATTTTTATTAACTATTAAAAAATGAAGAAATTATTCACCTGAGGGGGTGTCTATCTATACTTGCTTCACCCATTTACACACATACTTTTCATGCCATGCAACCATGAGCCTCAATTTGGACGTTGTCCCATTTCACCCGAGCTGACATCGAACACGAACACAATGTCGATTAGCCATATCTTCGCGACGCTACGCCGAACACAACACAATGTCGATTTACCATGTCCTCACGACATACAGCCGGACACTAAACACATTGTGATTCACGAAGTGGTCAAACACGAAGCGGTGTGTTTAACCGCACGCCACCCGACTTGGCGTGATATCACCGTGCATAAATCTGTCTGAAATGTCATTTGTGCCGCTCATGTCTACATGTATACTACGTGTCACATGTAACATATCTATTACACTATATGCCAAGTGTCATGGATAAATTATATTTAATACATATAATTATTTCCATTTTTTTTCACACATATATCACATAATTTCACACATTCAGCATGTTATTCAATTCTGACAATAACGCTTTATTAGCCATTACATTATTAGAATTGATCAAATGCTTGCTTTGGAAATAATGGACAATCCGGGAAAGTCTAGTTGGTGTCAATACCACCGAGAGCATTCAACACGCAATTCCTGCTCTAGAGACATGCAGCATTGACATTTTGAATCTGATCGGTTAGAAAGCGAAGTGCAGAGCAGGCGGACCATTCCTCGAAGCATCCGTAACCCGACCCAATGTTCAGCCCACGGTGGCTGAGCACTTCATCTTATAAAATTCTAAACAAGCAGGCTTCTGGCAGGAGTCAGGCAGCGTGATCGGAGTTGGGGGCGAGGAGCGTTATGGCCGTCACGGGATTAGCGACCGGTCGCAGGGTGTGGTCTGCGAGTGAACGTGCGCCCGGATTTCCGTGCTGCCCAAATTTGCTAAGTTCCGAGGGATGTCGTGGTAGACCTCTCGTTGATCTGGAACTCATATGCCAGTCATGACCATCCCATAATCACAAACAAACTGACATACAAATTCGTGGCTTAGGACAAAACGTAAACCATTACGCGGCCCCTAGGCGTAGATAAAACCGAGGTAGGAAGACACCTATCTCTTGTAGTGCGGTTCGCTCACGAACGCACGCCGAGTCCGGAAGCCCAGCGCGCGGTAATGGTCAGTTCCCTTCTCTTCTTCTTCTTCCTCTTTCTTTTCCTTTTCTTTCTTTCTTTCCTTTCCCTTTCCTTCTTGCTGCACTTCCACGCACACCTCCTCTATTTCCGTTGACGCTCTCCCTTTTTCTTCCTACCGCCGTTATATTCTATTTCGACCACCTGGCGTGTTGTGATCTCTTTGGCGCCGTGGCGAACAATTGCCTACGATGTAATGCGTTATAGTGACCTCGATTATGCAATTTTTGACGTGAAGTCGGCTTGACGCCGAATTTGAAAGGTCGGTAGTGCTAGATTTACGAGCGATTCCAGCGGTGCAATCCGTTTAGATCATCGAGATCTAAGAAAATCCTGACTTTTCCTCACGGGGCCCTATTAAAAACGTGCCGTTTGCCATTTTTTGAAAAATTTAAATTTGAATTTTTCACGAGTTTTACAATTAGGACACGTTTTAATGTTTATTTTTTAAAATCTATTTCTTAAATTGAAGAAAATAAAATACCTTTTGATGGGGTAGAAACAAAATATGTGTGCATAGGCAGCCTTGAAGCCCCGAATCTCTATGAAGGGAGTTGAGGACGGAACCAATGAGGCTTCATTACAGTGAGATCCTACCCATGCCAGTACGGGCGGGCCAAGGTGGAAACCACCACACGGAGGAGTAATAAGTGATATAGGCGGCCCGAAAAACTTTCGTGTAAAAAGGAAAAGTGCCGGTCTCCATGGTAGTGCGGATTAGGAAAGGATCTTACATGATCATGGCTCCTCTATTATCCCGCCAAAGACGGTCTATATTAAGAAGAAACTCCTCACCCAATGGGAGAGATACCCATATCACCCGTCTAACAGAAAGTAACCCACTGGCTTCCGCCTCATCTGAGCCCATTCGACCCACAAAGGTGCGCGATGTCGATAAGCGGTTGAATTCTTTCCTTCTCATAAGAAAGAAAGCGGCAGCCATCGGGCGGTGACACACCCTTGTCAGATCACCCTTTCAATGCAGTTGCGGGTTATCGGCGATCGATCCATGGCCGGCTCAGTAAATCGAAGCTCCGGCCAAGCGCCGATCGAAAGCACCATCAGTTTGGCGCCTTTTATGGAGCAATGTTCCTTTACAAATGCGCGAATTCGATATTTGATGGTATTGAAGCGGTTATGGCGAAGTCACAGCCGGCCCAGCGCAAAGACTAGTAAATGCTAGATAGCGACCGCGAGAAGGCTATTTCCGAAACTCTGGGCAATCTTGGCAGATGGGCACTGTCCTCACTGTCGGCGTTGCGAGAGACTTAGAACTCACCGGACAAATGCAACTTCGGTAGCGGGAAGAGCGGAAAACCCGATGCTCCCGGGGCGACGGAGAAGGAGAAATTAGTGAAATTGGGGCGTGATCCTATAAACCCGGAGAGGATGTGATGAGGAATGCACGGTAGAACAACGGAGGTAATGGACCCATCCTTTACTCCCGACGGGAGATAGAGGAGCGATCATGGGAGCGGCCAGGGACATCTAGTAGGCTCGACCATAACAATTTGTGAAAGGATGAGCTACAGTCTCCATGGATGCTGATGCAGCCAAATAGAATCGTTCTGGTGCGAGGTCTTACACTTCCTTTCCAGTGAAGTTCAAAATGCCTCAGATCGAAACGTTTGACATAACGAAAGACCCTGTATACCACCTTAATACCTACAAGAATCAAATGGAGCTACACGGATACCAGGACCCAGTTAGATGTAGAGCCTTCGCCATCACGCTAAAGGCGGCTTTAGTAAGTTGTGGACTTTTGCGCCATCGTCAATCTCATCCTTTGAGAGCTATCCGCCGGCGTTCGTCTCCCCGCTTCGCGGGCTCGGGCGTGCGAGGCAGAGCTATCGCTGCAGCCATAAGCAAGCCCACGGGGAAAACATGAGGTCCTCGTCCGGAGGTTTGCGAGTTGTTAAGGTATCCAGGATGAAGTTTTCCACCACTGCTTTTATTGTCGGGCTAAGTGTGCAATCGAAAGACCTGATGTTTTCCATCTCAAAAAACCCTCAGGCAAGCATGGCCAAGGTGCTCGCTAAAGCAGAGAAATACATTAATGGCGAGAGCCCTTACATCTAAAGCGGGGAAAACCTCTTCCGCACAAAGGAGCGGTGAGAAAGCGAGAGCGGGGCCCGAGGCAAGGAGGCGAGGATAGATCCCCACGAGAGGACGGAGAGAAGCAGGAGACGGTCTCCAAAGAGACGAAGACAAGCGTCGGGGGTAAGCTTGGGTACCTTGGCCATTTGTGTAGCAATATCCACTGCAGTAATTCACCCTTGGCGGCCTCGGTGTTACGGGTCTGAGGCAGCGACGCGAAAGTTTTTAAGGTTAGCAGGCGCGTAAAACTTGTTGACAGGCAAAACATATATACAAATTTATGACACTTTATTACCAAAGGACTATTAACTAATCCGACAGCGGCATATAAAACGTTGGCGGACCAAGAACACATACCAAATCTGTAACCACTTTATTACGGTATTAACTAATCGTGGCGCCGTAAACTTGTTGGCGAAACCAAAGCATATATACAAATTTATGACACTGTGCAAAGGACTATTAACTAATCACGACAGCGGCGTACTTAAAACTTGTTGTGAGACCCGAGAACATACAAATCTATGACACTATTACGAAGGACTATTAACTAATCCCAGACGACGGCGCAAAACTTGTTGACAATAAATACTATCATAACCAAAAATCTCTTAAGTAGAACAATTTATTTTGTGGTTTTGAGTGGAAACTCTGCAAGTGCACATGTCGACAAGTAATAAAAATGGACCGATCTGAGATGTCGATCCACCAGAGATCTCGAATTTTCATCAACTACCACTGACTACTGAAATTAATACTATTTTGGACCATAGAATTGATAGATTGCCCGACATGAAAATTTGGGAAATCAACTAGTTCAAGAAAAATGAACATTCGAATAAGTGAAAGAAAACAAATGAAGGAAAATAGAATTCCTACAAAGAAATGAATCTTTGAGCAGTTATCATAGGAAGACATCAGAGAAGCGGTCGTAGTGAGCGATCGATTCACGTAGTTCATACTTAATTAATTTCTTGATTATCTCAAGTTTCAAAATCTGTCCAAGGCATTTGTAGTGCAGCTGGATCTCTCCACGCTCCACATTTCGTTATCTCTTCTTCTGATTCTCGAATTACGAGCAGATAACTACTTTTAAGAAGAACATCCTTAAGTTGGGTATTTTCTTTTGCAATACTTCATACCCATTTTATGGGTATCCCACATAGCTCCCAAGTTATCGGTCAAGCAAGGATACTCTGACTTCAAATTACTCTTCCTCGAAATTAAAATAGATCGACCTTTCCTTGATTAAGATCTCATTGCTGCGGGATTAGCCTGCTTCTCGAATTGAGTGAAATCTACGCTTGTTTAAATAGATAAGTCGTTCAACTCGTTCTTGATTTCAAGTGAGAAGAGGATTTATCTAAGTGAATACAAGCGCGAAAAGGATCACAATAGCGAGGTTAGTATACCTTGAAAAGTATACATTACTCGAGTTGTCTTCCACAGTAATGCTCGGAGGGGCATCGCTTGAAATCAGAGTAAGGCGCAATTCTTAGCGGGTATAGTAAACTGATATTGAATCAAATCAATAAACCCATAATATGAAATAAATTCGTAAGCGAAATGAGCGAGATAATATTCGAGATCGAAATCGATAAACCCGTAATACGAAGTAAATTCGTAAGCCAAAATGAACAAGATACTGCAATTACTACGAGGAAAGATCAATTCGACTTCAGCGATTTACTAGATGTTTGGGTTCCTCAATTCTTGAATCACGAGCAACATCATACGATCAAAAGAATAAGCTGATTGGCTGAAATAATCGAATCCCGAGAAATTTAATGCGGACGATGCATTCCAGGTAGTAATTTGAAAAGAAATTGAATTCTGCATTCAGCTTCAATAAAACGATAACATTCAGATCCACAGAAAAATAATAAAACGAAAAAAATACGAGACAAACATCTGCTCTAAAATAAAGAAAAGAAAAGAAAGAAAAGAAAAAGAAAAGAAAAGAAAAATAAAAGTAGAAGCTGGCTGCCCAGATCTCTCCTTTGATGCGCCTCCGACGCTACTATTTTAGGTAACCGTATTTATAGAGTTTTCAGTTAGGCCTAATCGTATAACCTGCTGTGGATTTGAGTAGCGGGCCCGAATTCGCGCTCGATTGTGACCTCGGTTCTCTTGTCGCGACGCCGAACTCATGTCGCGACATACGACTTAAGTTCTACTTCTATAGGCTGAGTGGAATTCGGGTTATCCACGACAAATCTTATGCGCTGCGAGGTTGAGTTGATCGGCTTGTGATATGCAGCGACATCATGGCCTTGTCGCGACATCCATTCTAGTCGCTGCGGAGTCTTCAATGGTTGTTTCACGATGTCGCGACATCGGGATGTTGTCGCGACATGGGCTCAAGTCTCTGCACCCCTTCCCGCGGTTGTCATGATGCGATTCAGATTTCTTATCGCGACGTGCGCCATCGCGCACCTGCCAGAATCCGTGTCGGCATCAACCTCGCCAACGTGCTCTGGTGATCTCTCTCTGTTCGCTAGAATCGCTGTAACCAGTCTGTTACCAAGCGCGTATCGATCTCTTCCCTATCGAGCATCACAATCGTATCATTGCTAGTGCGATATCGGCGACAATAGTTTGTCGGCGACATCACTCTTTATTCGCTCCTTAACGGTACCTGGTATGTTCTATCCCGACGCATCAAATTCCTCTTCAATCTTCCACGATGTCGCGACTTTGGCCCGGGCTATGCGGACCTGGCGCGCCGATATTTCGGCGGTGCTTTCATTTTACGCTACGCCCATTTGGCGCATTTTTATCCACTTATTCTGCATTTTCTCTTGCTTTTCTTCTTTCTTGCTTCCTTCTGCTGGCCAACAAATTTGTAGATTTCTTCATAATTATGTATATTAATTATTCAATTTAACTGAAAATCAAGCGGAAAAATGGACTAAAGAGATGACTTAAGCTCATCAAACTCCCCCGAACTTAAAAGTTTTGCTTGTCCTCGGCAAAAGAAAAAAGATTTGTTTGTCCTCGAACAAAAGGACATTTTGTTTTTTGTTACTGCGGTGGTATTCAATTTAATTGAAATACAATGTATGCATCATTTTACGTATATCTGGCTTGAGTCCATTTCAAGGTCGGTTCTACTTTTCATAGTATCTGAGAAAACTAATTTGTTGGTGTTTTGCCAAAGCGGCAGCAATCATTAGATCTGTTGAATAACGCAGTTGTTTTCCTTTCTCATTTTCATCTTGAGTCAATTACTCTAAAGTCCTTCACCGTTTTGATTGTTTCCATATTTCCAAATTCCATAAGTTTGTTTTCATATTGATCTCCACTAATGTAGTGATTTCGATATGAATCAATGATCTTTGGAATACTATTATTGACTTGGTGTGGTGGATGGTGAATTTTGATTAAAGATTACCACGACCTTTTTACTCTTACCTTCTTTTATAGTTCTCTAATAACTCTAAAGCTATATTTGGGATTATCATGATCTTGGAGCAGAGTATATGCCTGTTTTCATGTTCTTTGCAAATTTTCCCTTTGTTTATCACATTTAAGATGATGATGTTTAACTTGCAAACTCTAACATTCTTAACGAACTTTAGGTTAGTAGCTCTTATACCGGATGAGTAGGGTACTAGGTGTTGAAACACCCCTAAGAACTTAATTGTTCGAGAGTTAGGCCACGAGATAAAACTTATCACATGGCGTTCTTTTCTATTGCATTTTCTGCTCCTTGTCTTTTTCTTTCATTCCCTTTTTGGGTTCCTCGAAAATATATACTCCCCCAAACTTCATTTCTTACTTCCTCCTTGGATTCCTGGGTAATCATAGGTTCTTTATTGGAGGATTGATTTCTTCCAGAATGGGTTGGGGTTTCATTAGTTATTTTGAAAAAAAAAAATAAGCTTGTTGGTTGATTGCGGAACTAAGGTATATGCATCGGCATATGGTGGGGATGGTTAGAATGGCTCATTGTCAATAATGGCACGCATCATCTCTTTGTTAGTTGTATCGCTAGGATTTTAACCTCATTGATAATCTAACAATTACAGAATTTGGTTTGACAGTTGACTAACCACCAAAAGTACCTTGACTCATTTTTGTTAATGAGTATTTAAATTAATTAGTGATATGAGTTCTTTGATCTATTGTTCATACCCTGAGCTTCAAAAAAATTGTTTTCATTCCATCTATTATATTACCTTCCTCAGTGCGGACTTATCGGTTAGATATAAGTAATTTTTGCACTTTGTGTTTCAATGTTGTATTTATTTAGCCTTTATTCATTTTTAGCTCATTCCTAATCTACTTGCTTCATTCAATTGATTTCATTTACATCCACGAGTTTTGATGCGGAACTAATTTCTACTTTAATGTCTAATCAGCATCTTCCCGGCAACACAATATTGAACCCGACAAATTCAAAATAACGCGCACCTGACAATTCAATTCAAGTTTCTCATTTTATTTATGATTCAATTGCAACGGTTTAGAACTACAGTATAGAAAGGAGTGATTGAAACTTGAATGGATAGGTCTATTTTTTTCTTTTCTGTTTGCGGGTATAGATGTCTGGGGGATCCAGGTCAAGAGTGTCCAATTGTGGGCTGAATTCTGGAATCTTTACTTCTATTCTCCTCTGTCCCTTGGCTTTCTCTTTGTCGGTCTGCTTTTCCTGTGCCAATTCATTTGAGAGATCCACCTTTTTGTTCAGTTCATCCTGTCTCATTCCAAGTGTGTTCATGTTTTTCTCCATTTCTGTCATTACCTCCAAGAATTTTGACAGGTTGTTGTTGATCAAGTCCAGATTCTCTAGCCACATCTTACTCCTGAATGCATCGTTTCCATCTAACACCTTGTCTCCCTTCCATCTTTGTCTCAGGAAATCTTTCACGAGGGACATGTAAAGAAATTTAAATCCATTGATGTTCTCCTTTATGCTCTTCTGTTTGGCATCCCTTTCCTTGATATTCTGAGCTGATTGTCTGATAACTTGATTGTTGTAGAATGCCTCGTGGTGAACCCGGCTTCTTTACTTGAATCTTTGTCCTTGTTTCCATTCCTTTAGAAGTTTTTCTCTTTCTTCTTTGATACCTCCTTCATCTGTTCTTCCTTCCTTTTCAGCTTCGCTTCCCGTTCCTGTTCCCTTTTTTGCAACTCAGCTTCAAATCTTTCTTCTCTTCTCTGTAGTTCTTCTTCCCATTCTTGATCTCTTCTTTTTAGTTCTTTTCTGAACTTCCTCCACACCGAACTCTTGTTGCAACCTCCTCCTTTCCCTTGCCTCCATCTTGTTTTGCATGGAGAGAAGCATTTCCATGATTACTGGTTCTCTTGTGTTCCCAGACCTCCTTTCTTTGAATGTTCTACCTTGCATGGGAGGAGAACTAGCTAAAGGAAGAAATCTCTTGACTTCTTTCATCACGCCTGCGAGTATCACGCAAATGAAATTATTAACATCGGAGAGTTTTGCATGTTCACTTCTTCTTCTCTTGCGGAGTTGGAACTTCTTCTCACATTTTGTCCAGTACCCTTTTTCTTACAGTTTCTTAGTCCTTTACTCACTCACATCCAATAAAACAGTGATGTGTTGAACTTCTTCTTACCTTCCCGATCTCATCTCACTCCGACCTTCAAACAATTATGGCATTCTTTAGGTGAGGGATCACTCCTCTTTGTTTCCTTCGTGGTACCTCATTATCGAATTTTCTATTGTGTCCCTATATTGATCTTATATCCCACTTGAATAGTATAGCATGACCGCCTCCTGTTCCCTCACTGTGCTCAGGTGTCTGGTTGGAACCAAAACAGAGGCTAGGAAATAGAACCATACCTTAGCCTCCTCAGTGAGGCTTCCCCTGTTTAGGGTTTTTGGTCCTCCTTTCTCCTGCCTCAGCTGAGCCTTCCCGTCGGTGAGTTTCTCTGCAATCTTCTTCAAATCTGGGTTTTCTAGGAGCTTTTAGTTTTTATTGTGCTTGTGTCTGCCATTTCATAAACCCAGTTGTGGCTGTGCTCCATCTCAGCACCCACACTCCTCTGACGTGCTCTGATGTTATCCTTTCTCTGGGGTGAGTAGAACTCCTTACTCACGCTGCATACCGCTCTTTGATGTGCGCGGAGGGTTTAACCTCTTTTCTTTATCATTTCCTTGAAGGACGATAGGGTTTTGAATGCGTCTTTCTGCTGCAAACCCCTTTCCGGCGTAGTATTTCCTCCAGTTTGAGTAGGCTTCCTCGACACAAAATATTGATGTTCTCATACGCTATTTTTTCTTGCCCTTTTTAATTGCTTTCCTCGGGAAATTTGTGGTCCCTACGATGCTTAGGTGTTCTTTCATTCTGTTCTTCCTGTCGATTCTCTTCTTCTGATTGCACGTTTTCCTCCATGAATTCTTCTTGGTTAGGGTTGAGGTTTGATGGTTCGGCCATTTGAGAAGAAGGAAAGTTTCTGAAGATTTTGGGACCTAGGGTTTTCAGGGGTTTAAAATCAGAGGGGAGAGAGAATGAACGGGTTCTGGAATGGAGAGTGGAAGTTGGGAAGAAATGCTCGACACCGTTGCAATTGATCAGTTTATGAGCTCTAATGATTATTTCATTTATTTCCACATGTCGCGACTTTAATGCCACCTTAAAACAAGATGTTGTCATTAGGGCAACCCTTAAAAATTTCCAGCTGGCAACATTTCCTAATTTGTCGCGACATCGAGTTAATTGTCGCGACCTTCTCAACCCTTGTTGGGACAAGCCATCCCTTGGTTGTGAAAGCATATATGTTCTCTATGTGTTATGATGTCGCGATAACTTCTTTTTAAAGGAAGTTCTCTTGTTGCGACTTCAGCCTTAAAGCTCAATGTTCATAGAATCTTTCATTCCTTAGCTATTCTAAACTCTTCAACATCAAATGAATCAATTTCACACGTAATTCCTTACATGTACTAAATTCACTTTCTCTGAGAATTTATGTAGGGAAAAAAAAAAATTGCTTCCCTTTTCTGTATTCCTCCATGTGAGTTGTTGAAGTTATCCGGTAATTCTCTTCCCTCCTTCCTTGCATTTTTACTCCACGCCTTTCTGTCTGCAGCGAATTGATTACATCAAACTAAAACAAAGTCACGCGTATTAATTGCTAATAAATCGGCACGAATTCTAGCTAAAATTCATATAGAAAATTAGAAATTGATTTCCTATGGGTTGCCTCCCATCATTTGCTTTCGATTTGAGTCATGGCTGGACTTGTTGTTGTGTTCCTTCTTCTTTTTAGAGATCCTATTTGAAGCTCTTTCATTCCTTCCTCTGCTTAAATAGTGCTTAGTCTTTGTCCGTTTACAAGATTCTTCTCCGATGTACGCATAATGTCTTTGCTCAAATGTATTGCTTGACACCTTTATGTATGGTCCACCCCATTTAGTTTAACTCACAGGAAACAAATTCGAGTCTAGAATTAAACGGTAGAACTTTTTCCTGCTCGAACTCCTTCCTTAGAGGATCCTTTGATCATGCCATTTCTTTGTCTTATCCTTGTAGATGGTAGCATTATCATAAGCTTCATTTCTCAGTTCTTCCAATTCAGACAGTTGTAGCAATCTCTCTTCCTTTGCAGTTTTGAAATCGAAGTTCAACTTCTTGATTGCCCACATTGCCTTGTATTCTAATTCCAGAGGTAGGTGACATGGTTTTAGAATACAGTGCAATATGGGGACATTCGATGGGAGTTTTTGTATGCGATCCTGTAAGCCAGTGCATCGTCAGTTTGGAAGACCAATCCTTCTGTTTGGACTCACTTTGCCTTTCAAGTATTCTTTTAATCTCTTTGTTGGAAATTTCTGCTTGTCCATTGATGCGGGGATGATACGCTGAACTCTCATTACATGTTTGATCTTAATACACACTTTCATGAGTTTTGCAAATATCTTGTTTATGAAATGGCTTCCCCATCAGCTGATGATAGTCACAGGTGTTCAAATCGCTCAAAATATTCTTTGCAAGAAGCTCATAACTGCATTAGCATCATTTCTAGAACAAGCCACTGCCTCCACCCATTTGGAAAGCGTAATCAGCGCTGGCGGTATGTCTGATTCGATGATGAGTGGGAATAGTCCCATCAAATCCATCCCATTAAACGAATAATTGCACCACCATAATATTTCTTAGGGGCATTTCATTTCTGCTGCTGATATTTCCAATCTTCTGGCATCTGTCACATAACTTGACCCATTCAGTACAATCTCTGAAAAGCGTGGGCCAATAAAATCCAGATTGGAGTATTTTATGTTTATTCTTTCTCTGATCTTACCCATAAGGTGATGCATAGCATTCATCCAAATTTTTCATATTCATTTAAATGCATTTTCTTATTATCATGTCGGCTCTTTTTAAATAAATTGGATCATCCCAAATATAATATCTTTGTCGATTACGAGTTTCCTCTTTTTGTTGGGAAGTGAATTCGAAGAACTACTCCTGGCTAAATAGTTCACAATGTCGGCATACCATGGAGATTGGCGAAACCTTAAGCAGGTTGCTCATCACAGGAAATTCTGCGGTAACATTACCTTCTCCTCCTCTTCCGATTGCTTCTTTCTCTTGACAGAGTGATCGGCTATCACATTGTCATCCTTTATCCTTGATTTCCAAATCCAAACTCCTGCCTTGTGTACCCACCTTATCAATCTTGGCTTAACCTTTTCGACATCAAGTGATGTGAGTTGCTGCATGATCAGTGTGAATTACCACATGGGGATCCTAAAATGTATTGCCTAAATTTTTCTAGCAAATACTGTGGCTGGCATCTCACTTTTCGAGTTGTGGAGTAGTTCTCTTATGCTTCATTGAAGGTTTACTAGCATATTATATGGCCTTGAATATTTTTCTTTTCTTTTGCTGACCGGCTCCCATGGCAAAATCACTAGCATCACACACATTATTCAAATCCACGATCCCGTGCGGTGCAACCATTATAAGGTGCTTATTACCGATCTGATTTTGATTTCTTAAAAAGCATCTTTGCGAGGATTATCAAAAATTGAACCTCATTAATACTTTTTCGATGTGCATAAGTGATACGGCTATTTTAGAAAGTCTTTGATGAATCTCTGTAAAATCCGGCGCATGCCCCGAAGCTTCTTACTCCTTTTCTTTGGTAGGTGGTCGCGAGTTTTGATAATGGATACCTTGGATTGAGTACACTTCTAATCTGTGGCGAAATTTTATGCCCGAAACAATACCTTCGTCACCATAAAATGGCATTTTCCCAATTCAATGCTAATATTATTTGTCTTGGCATCTTTGAAGTCTTGTTTCAGTTGTTTAAACATTGATCAAAGGCCGGATCCATAGTGAAGTCATCCATGAAAATTTCCATTACTTCTTCAACTTAGAATGAGAATATAGACATCATACACCTGCGGAATGTAGTGGGCATTGCATAGCCCAAATGGCATCATACGAGGCAAGGTACCGCTGGGGCATGTAGATATGGTCTTCTCTTGATCCTCGAGTGCGGTGCGTGCGATTGTATCACAGTACCCGTCGAAAACAAAGTGAGGGTGTCATATTTAGCGCGTCGCGTTTGATCGATGAAAGCGAAAGTGATCCTTTACGGTTCTTGCATTCAACTGCATAATCAATACATACCCTCGTCCGTCATGTGTATTTGGAATCGATTCATTTTCTCGTCTGCGGATCACTGATAAATCCACCCTTCTTTGGAGACCATGTTTGGACTTACGAGACTATGAGATTGCATAGATGAAACCATCATTTATAATTTAATTACCTCTTTCTTGACTACTTCCTTCATTACGAGTTCGATCTCCTTTGATGTTCTACGAGTTGGCTTTGAAGTTTCTTCAATGAAATTTGTGCATGCAAATAGATGGTGATGCCCTTAATTCTGATGGACCAAGCTATAGACTCTTTATGTTTCTTCAAGATGCGCGGTAATTCTTTGTTCCTCCTCATCGCTCGATCTGGCGAGGAGATAATCACTGGTTTTCTCTAGGGTGGTTCTAAGTAAACATACTTCAAATGACTTGGTAGTTCTTTCAACACAAGCCCTTCTTCACTGGTTTCTTGTTGAGTTTCCTCTTTTCATTCTTCCCTCTTGTTCATCTCTTCTAACTGCGTCATGCTCATCCGCAGTTTTTTTCTATAGAATAAAACCGTTGTATGAATAATGGGTAATCATCTTCGATATAAAAATTCATCTCTTTTCATTGATAAAGTACTGATCATTACGTCATTTTTGAACATCGAGTGAGGTTATAGACTATCGACTACATTTGAAATTTTCTGCTATACATGTCTCTGTATTACATGCCACTGGATCAAGTTAAACAACTATTATCCAGTCCCTCAAGGTAGAACTCCTTTTTGCATGTCGATCGGGTGACTCCAGGTAGCTAAGAATGGTCTTCCCGTGGAGGGTACTTGGATCTTTCCTCCATGTCTAGAATGATGAAATCCACTGGAAACACAAATTTCCCAACAGTGACTAGCACATATTCCAAGACTCCTTCTGGTTTTACCATCGATCTGTCTGCCATTTGAAGAGTGATGGTGGTAGGAAGTAACTCCCCCAAACTTAATTGGTTGGCAACAGAAAGAGGCATCAAGTTGATCGCAGCTCTGAGTCACGGAGAAGCTTTAAGTTTCAACTCAACCATTATACAAGGGATTGTAAAACTCCTGGATCTTTCATCTTTACGGCAATTCTTTTCTCAAGCTGCTTTAACGAGTGCGGTAGAGATTCACAATCCCTTCTTCTACGATCTTTCTCTTCTTGCTCAGAATGTCTTTAAGGAATTTTGCGTAGAGTGGCATCTGAGTCACTACTTCAGTAAAGGGCATACTGATCTACGGAAGGTTCAAAACTTATGTTATCTTCTATTTTTTTGATTTGCTTGGTCTACGTGGGAAGGCCTTTGCCAGTCTAGAGCCTTTGGATCATCCTTAGGTCCACTCTTTCCTTCTTTTTCTCCGATTCTTCTTCCTTTTAAATTTGTCTTTTTTCCTCGATTCTTTGTCATTTTCTTTCATCATCTCTAACTCCTTCCCACTCCTCAGCTGCACAGCCATGCAGTCTTTGGGATTTTTCTTGGTGTCGCTTGGGAAGGCATCTTTCTTCTGGCTCTGCAGGGTTAGGGCCCCCTACTTGTGTCTCCAGGTTTTTTAAGGTAGCATTGGTAGTGTTTTGGAAAACTTGAAAATTGGTAGCAGTTGCTCCCGGTGCAAACTTACATTCATGGAGGTTGACAATTTCTTATTATCCCATGAGCTGCGACATGTCACGTTCTTCAAAGATAGGGCCCTCCTCGACCTTGTGTCGTTCTGTGTTCATTTCCTTCACTGTTTCTTCTTTGGGATCTTGATTTCTTTACATTATTAACCTGTGGGAGTTAATGCCTTGGGCCTTGTGACGCCCCTCCACCATATGAGAAGTTCTCATGGTTCTGATCCGGATGATAATGTGTTGGTAAGGTTGGTAGTGGGTTTGGAAATATAGTAGTTTCTTGGCTCGCCCCCAGATACTCTTAGCCTCTCCCGGTATCATCGTGTTCATCTATTTGCTCTCTCGGCCACTTCCCTTGATAATTCTCTTTATTTGCTCCTATCTAGGTAGGCGGAGTGTATGTCTCTTTTCTTGCTTGTCCACCATTCGTGCATAATGGTGACTTGGCCTCCATGGCTGTTATCTTGCTGGTTCGAGAATCCACAGCTCCTCTGGTATTTCCTTTTGAAAGCACAGGAAGGTTTCATATTACCATTTGGCTGAGTCCTCGTCGAGATCCCTTGCCTCCGCAAGCCCTTTACGTTTGAATGCTCCAGCGGCATGAGCATCAATGATTCCTTTTGATATATCATTTTAAGGCATGATATCTGATGTCCATTAGGGTCTTTGAGTCTATCCATTACATTGGGCGTCTCTTGTGGCCAAGCTTGAATCTTTCCCGAGCCACGTGGGGCTTTCATCTCTTCTCCACAATTTAGTTCCTTTAGCAGATCTTTCCTTCTCTCGGAGGTGAGTGGCGGTGGAAAGAATATAAGTGAGCCTTTACCGGCTCCTCCCAATTTGTCAGCGGACCGTATGGTAAAGACCATTGCCACATGTGCATTGCTGTATCCCTTAAAGAGAATGGGAACCCAGATGCGGAGTTTAATGACCACAGATTCATTTATTTAACTCTTGTATTAGCTAAATCAAATCTTCGGATGCTTTCGTTTAGGTCCTGGTGGGATGGCGATGCGATCTTTCTTGAACCATTGTGATTAGTGCGGCTTGGTTAAGTTATTGGCCTCAGTGCGGGTTGTCCCGATCCCTTGATATTCATCCCCCAGATAATTGGTCTCAAGTCTTCCATTGTATATTTGTGATTGGAGGTCTTAGCGCTCCCTCTATGCTCGTCATTAAGTTCACGTCTTTCATACGCCATGGTGGAGTTTTACGCCTTCACTTTATCTTCCCCTCCCAGCTTAGTGTTTTCTACAATTATTTGTATCTGCTGGAATCGGATCGGTATTAATTTCCTATGCATTAAACTTTGTTCACGAAAACAAAACATACTAACGTGCGGGTTGATCACGGTCAACAAATATTTTCAATTTGGTTTGTTAAAGGTCGATGGCGCTAAAGTCAACTGCTTGAAGCTTATTATTTTGTTCCTTTTCTTTAAAATGTCCAAATTAGTATTTCCTTCTTTCATCCCGAATATTGATTACTAAATCCTTTCGATCCGACGGCATCGTAAAACTTGTTGGCTAGACCAAAACATATATACAAATTTATGACACTATTACGAAAAGTTATTGCTAATCCTGAGCAAGCAAACATCATAAAACTTGTTGTGAGACGAAAGAACACATACAAATCTATGACCTTATTACGAGGACTATTAACTAATCCGACGAGCGCCATAAAACTTGTTGACCGACCAAAACATATATACAAATTTATGACACTATTACCAAAGGACTATTAACTAATCCACATTATGGCGCCATAAAACTTGTTGCGGACCCGAAGAACACATACCGTCCTGTAACCACTTTATTACCCGAAAGGACTATTAACTAATCCACGAAACAGTATGATAAAACTTGTTGACATCCATACTATCATAACCAAAAATCCTCTTAGAGTAGAACAATTTATTTTATTGGTTTGATCGAAACTTCTGCAAGTCACCGCAATTGACAAGTAATAAAATGGACTTAAGTCCGGATCTCGATCCACCAGAGATCTCGAGAATTTTCATCAACTACCTGGCATTACCAATTGTACTATTTGGACCATAAATTGATATGGGTGCCCAACATATTGGGAAATCCAACTAGTTCAAAGAAAATGAACATTAGATAAGTGAAAGAAAACAAATGAAGGAAAATAAATTCACAAAAGAAATGAATCTTTGAGCGATTTATCATAGGAAGACACATCGAGAGAAAGCGGTCATGGTAGGCGATCGATTCACGTAGTTCATACTTAATTAATTTCTTGATTATCCTCAGGATTTCAAAATCTGTCAAGGCATTTGTTGATGCGGTGGATCTCCCGCTCCACATTCGTTATCTCTTAACTACGATTCTCTGATTCACGGGGGGAGCGAGATAACTACTGCAAGAACATCCATAAATTTGGGTATTTTCTTTTTGCAATACTTCATACCCATTTTATGAGCGTACACCTTAGCTCCTAAGTTATCGGTCAAGCAAGGATATACAACTTCCAAATTACTCTTCCTGAAATTAAAAATAGATCAACCTTTCCTTGATTAGATCTCGGCTAACGGGATTGGCCTCATATCTGAATTGAGGTAAATCTACGCTTGTTTAAATAGATAAGTCGTTCAACTCGTTCTTGATTTCAAGTGAGAAGGATTTATCTAAGTGAACCACAAAGCGTAAAGGATCCCCTAATAGCGAGTTAGTATACCTTCAAAGAAATGTACATTACTCACAGGATTGTCTTCCTGTGTCACTCGGAGGACCTCCTTGAAATGGGAAATAGCAGCCTTAATTCTTAATTAATGGCGATATTGGATCAATCGAAATAAACCCATAATACGAGTAAATTCGTAAGCGAAATGAACAAGATCTTTGCAAATTACTCACCGGGAAAGATCAGTCGACTACCGCGTTTACTAGATGTTGGTTCCTCAATTGCCCGAATCACCGAAGCGGCGTCGCCCGATAAAAAAGAGCCAGCGCAATTGGCGAAATAATCGAATCCCGAAATTTATGCGGACTTGATGCATTCAGAATATTAATTTGAAAAGAATTGAATTACGCATTGGAAACGATAAAGCGATAACATTCGGATCCACGGAAAATAATAAAAACGAAAAATACGAGACAAACATACGCTCCCAAAATAAAAAGAAGAAAGAAAGAAAAGAAAAGAAAAGAAAGAAAAGAAAATAAAAGTGAAGCCTAGAATTTGCGGATCTCTCGCTTTTGATCGCCTCCCAGAGCTTGCTTTACTAATGCGGGTAGGCTGCGTATTTATAGGGTTTCCCGAGTTGGATAATCCCAATATAACCTCTTTGTGGATTCGAGTAGCCGGGCCAAAGTTCTTGCTTTCAGAGTTGTGACCTCGAGTTCTCTTGTCGCGTTTATCGAACTCATGCGACATGGAAACTAAAAATTACGCTTCCTATATGAACTGAGTCGTTCAGATTTTATCGACCGTCTTATGCCTTTCACGGGTTGATTGTCGCTTGTGATATCAGCGACATCGCCTTCTATCGCGACATCCATTCTAGTCGCTGCGATCTTTAATGGTTGTTTCGATGTCGCGACATCGAGGATGTTATCGCGACATGGGCTCAGCGATCTCACACCCTTCCTCTGGTTGTCATGATGTCGCGACCTTAGTTTTCTTGTCGCGACATCGCTAATAATCTTGTTTCCGCCCGAGCGGGTGTCCCACGATGTCGTGACATCAACCTCCTGAATTTGAAGCCTTCGATTGATCTCCTCTTGATATCCGCGACTTACGGCATTAAGTCTACACTGTAACAACGGTTGTTCTTGGTGTCGCGACATCCGGTCTTCTTCAATAGCGACATCACTTAATCTTCTTTGTGGCGCAGCGGTTGTTTTGATGTCGCGACTTAATAGTTTACGCCAGCGACATCACTCTTTTAATTTACGCTCCTTCTTGTGCCTATTTGTGTTCCACATCGCGACCTGCATCAAATTCTCTTCAATCTTCATGATGTCGCGACTTTAGAAGCTGGGCTGTGCGGAGACCCACACTTTGCATCAATGACTCGGCCAGTTGCTTTCATTCTGCTCTCGCCATTATTTTATTTTTATCCACTTATTTACGCATTTTCTCACTGGCACCTTCTTCTTTCTTGCCCATTCACGCTAATGACAAATTGGTGAGTTTCTTCATAATTATGTATATTAATTATTCAATTTTAGCGAAAATCAAGCAGAAAAATGGACTAAAGAGATGACTTTTAAGCTCATCGGTCGTCTCGAATGAAGACGAACCAGCGAAGAGACTTCGGCGAAGTATTGCCAAATTCCATAGGGATCATGGACGCAGAATAGATGATTGCATCAGGTTGAGGGAAGAAATTGAATACGATACGGCGTGGACATCTTCAGCATTGGCCTCGGAAAGGTTCCGAGACCGGGCGGCGCCACATCGCTCGTTAGTTAGCTTTAGCTTAACACCAGCAACCCTTGGGAGAAATCCAGTGATCTCGGGGGACTGGGAGGAGGCGTTCGCGGAGGGCTATCTCATACAGCATCGGTCGGGGAGACGCAAATCTGAAGTCGTGCCACAAACTCCCTCGGCTAGACACTACCATAACCTTTTCGGATTCCGACATGGAAGGTTGCCGGCATCCCAGCGGCCTTTGATCCGCGTAATAGGGCCGTCATAGCCAAAAAAATAGTACACAGGGTCCTGGTCAACAACGGGAGCTCAACCGACATCATCTTCGCGTCAGCCTTCGATAAAATGGGCATCGAGGAGGCTCAGAGTGGGTCGCCCTGGGGATTCTTCCGGAGAAAGAGTGCTACCCTTGGGGTCAATACAACTAGTGCTCACTTTGGGGGATTCCTCGTGCCAGGCCACAACGGCGATGAGGTTCCTCATAGTGGATGCCCCATCAGCTTATAACATACTATTGGGCAGGACCTCTCTCAATGCCATAAGGGCCATCCTTTCCGCCTATCATATGGTGATCAAATTCCCCATTGCGAATGGGGTAGGAATGGTTCGAGGAGATCGGTGATGTGGCGAGGGGAGTGCTACTCGGCGCTCGATGAAAGAAGCGATGGCGATCTACATGGATGAGCTCGACGCGGAGATGAGGTAGCGTCCGACTGTATGCCCTTGAGCTACAACCAATACAACTCGGCGGCGGCGGAACATCGTCTACATCAGGATCCAAAATTGGCCAAAGGCGTGGGGACCTCCTCATCCACTTCTTAAAATAGAACATAGAAGTATTTGCCTGGAGGCAGGAGGATATGGGGGGAATTAACCTTGCAGTGATCACACACAGGCTGAACATCAGCCCCTCATTCAAACCCGCCAAACAAAAAAGAAGAAGTTTCGCCCCAGAAAGGCAGAAGGCGATCGATGAAGAAGTTCACAAACTCCTCCAAGCCAAAGCTATCCAAGAAGTAGAATACTCTGACTGGCTAGCTAATGTAGTCGTCAAAGGCAAGCGAAAATGGCGACTCGGTGACTTCGCAGGCGATCAGCGAGCTGTCCAGAAGGATAACTTTCCCCTACCTCGAATTGACATAGTGGGCGCCCGCGCGGTGGCGAGCTTCTGGGATTTCATGGGCTAGCATTCTCGGGATATAACCAGAACATAATGGACCCTAGTTGTGACACCCCTTCCCGGTTCGACTCGATTTGTAGGTCCGAACCGGATCCGGGATGGTTTGTTTTCTATAACTTATAAACTTTAAGCTTTTCATTCATATAATGTTAAACATTTAACTTGTACCATATTAATAGCATTGGATCTGAAATACATATACAAGCTCCCATATGGAAGTGTTCAACATTTACATTTGTTTCTGAAAGCGAAAAAAGACATATACATTATACCAAAAATCTTTTAGTGGACCTCTAGTGATGCATTGACCTTGGCTGCTGATGTGGATCGTCTTGCCCTTTGGTTCCCTCTTACGTACTGCAGGATGAAACACGTGCTAAACATAGCTTGGTGGAGATTTACATATGGATGACTCTAACGAGGATCATCCCACTTCGCATGCATATCTTTATGACACATATAACATGTACATATATTTATCCATTTCTCATGTCTACTTTCTTTTCTCATAACATGTTTCTTTTCTTATCATATTTCATATACTTTTCGTGTCATTTTATACTGTATTTCTTGTTCATGTAACTGTATACTATCATCGCATAGCAGTGTTATGCTTCTCATATCATATCATATACTTTATGCATTCCTTTACACATATACTTTTCATTTTCTTTTATGTTCATGCCTGCAAATACCACATAAGTGGATACAAGGGATAACTGTATGTACCCGAAGGTACTATCATTGTTCTCTATCTGTATGTACCCGAAGGTACTATCACTGTATGAGACAATGATCTCTATCTGTATATACCTGAAGGTACTATCATTATATGAGATAGTGATCTCTGTATGACCCAAACGGGGCCGCTATAGTGATCCAAACGGTATCTATGTCATCGACCCAAATGGGGCCTTGATATCTGTATCTGTTTACTCAAGCACTGTGTCTCTAAAGGCATGCCTATCTATCCAACTACTCGGTCTTAAGTAGGTAATCATTTTTATTATGTTTTCTTAACAATCTTTCATGTTTTAGAAAAGATATCTCATATACATGAATAAGTATACTAATGAGATATTTCTTATCAAATAAGTTCTGATAAACATTTAATTGTACTTTTTCTTATACAAAATTATACGTGTATTCTTTTTAGCTTTCATAGATCAAACTTATACTTATACTTGTACTTATAGAAACTTATACTCATTCAGGAACTTACTATTTGTCCACACTAAACTCGTCGTGTCACGCCCCGATTCGGCTTTGACCCGGTGGGCGGACCCAGGCAGAGTTGGGCCTTGAGGCCTATCTGGGACTCTTTGCACGATTTTTTTTTAAACCAAACTTGTACCTGTGGGTATGGCCCACATCTTATAACATAATCAAAATATCATATACATTTACCGAGTCCCATTTACAAATACAAAACTTTACTTTTACATTTACAAATCAGAGCACGGAACCTACATGTAGTGAACCCTTACAAGTGTGTTGGCCCAGTTGTATGCGGATGTTTCGCGGCGTATTCTCCTGGCACCTACGGATTAAAAACCGTGCTAAACTGCGGCTTAGTGGGGAAACATATCTTATCTGAGAACACATGCATTTATACTTGAATCACAAATAACATAAAACAATACGGTCTTCAAGATCTTGAATTCATATAACAATTTGCATACATGCTTAGTCTTATAACAAGCTTAGGCTTGTTCACATCTCACCGTATCGCGGGTGAACTTTACTTATACTCATAACAAACTTATTCTTATTAGTTTTATACTCGCAAGCGAGGCTTATTCTTATTGAACTCATTAGGACACATGCCCATGCTTGTATCGGGCGTATACTTATTCGGGACTCCTGAAAGGACATATATATGGGTTTTATTCGGCTGATACTTATCCTCATACACAAATGCTATCTCTCAAATCTCCCTTGGAGTTCACGAACTTATGCTCATCTGGTACCCTTAGGTACAACAAAACTACCTTATCTTATGGAGTTTACACTTGTTCGAAGGTAAGTAGGTACCTCACAGTGCTCTTGGGCGATATCTTGGTATTGCGGAACTTATTCTTATACGGAAGTACTTGTAGGTAATACAAAACTTATTCTGGTACTTCGTATCTTAAACTTGTACTATGAAGCATATCCTGGTATTATGGAACTTATACTTGTATTACTGAACTTATTCTTGTATTTCAGATCTTATGCTGGAACACAAGCATATACTTGTCTTACGAACCCCATGCGGTCTTCACAGAACTTATCTTATTGCAGACTTACGGTATTACAGACTTATACGGGTCTTCACCGGAACTTATCTTTGGTATTCACGGAATATCTTTGGTATTACGGAACTTAGACATGTATTTTAGATCTTATACATGTCTTACAGAGCATATACTTATCTTACGGATCTTATACTGGTATTACAAAACTTAGACATGTATTTTAGATCTTATACATGTCTTACAGAGCATATACTTATCTTACGGATCTTATAGCATTATTCAGAACTTAGACATGTATTTTAGATCTTATACATGTCTTACAGAGCGTATACTTATCTTACGGATCTTATACTGGTATTACAGAACTTATTATTGTCTTACGGATCTTTTTTTTGTGCGAAGGTACCCGTAGGTACGATAAGTCGGAACAGTTCAGAATCATATCACATGCAAGGTCAAATCAAACTTATGCAAATACATTTCAGATATGGACATTAGTCCATAGCATATACGGATCATAATAGATACATATACCGGATTCATACAGATTCAGAACATATCCAATAACAAAGAGATTATTGGTTTAAATCATAACCATATTCAGAGTTACACACTTGCTTTCGGAGGTACTGTGGGTACTCTTTGGACTTATACTTATATTCTTGTCTGAGAATTGCGGGTGGGTGCTCTGAAACTGCTCTTATTTTCTTGATCTGAGAATTGCGAGTGGGTGTATAGAACTTATACTTATGTTCTTGATACGAGAGTACCGGGGTGGAGTCTTCACGGAGACTTATGGTCTGAGGACGAGGCAATCAAATGCAAGTGCCGAGTAGGTGCTCTGAGGCAAGCGGATGCGAGGGTACGTAGGTACTCTGAGGAGACTTAAATTAGATGCGGGATTGCCATAGGTACTACAGATCTGAGTACGGTGGATCTTATTCTTATTCGTTATTCAGTGTCTTATCATATGTCTATCACTACCTAGACCAATCATAAGAAATGGTAGGGCGATGCAAATAAATGCAGAAGATGCGATCTGATGCGAGTGCGTAACCGTCTGGGGCGTGCGCCCTTATGGCGAGTGCGAAGTAGCACGGCGAGTGTAAACCGTCAACGTGGTTGCCTTGGCGAGAGTCTTAGTAGCGCAGCCAGGGCGTCCACTCATTCATTTCTTCCAGGTCCTAGGTAATCAGTTAGTAGCATGCAAAAAATGCCTGAATTTTTATTATAGCAGTAAGGTATAAATTAGGCAAACTTGTGTTTTTAGGAAAAATTGAGTAAGTGACAAGTTATGAAATGATAAATTTAGTGAACCGAAATTTTGGCACTAGAACAAGGACAAAATTGTAAATGTCATAAGGAGATAAAAATCATAAAGGGAGTAGAGATGGAGCCCTGATACAAATAAAATAAGTTGATGTGCAAATCTTAAGAGATGAGGACTAAATTTGCAATTAATGAAAGATGATATTTTAAAGGAAGAAAAATGAACCAAAATTTCATTTGGTCTGAAAGTTTGCCCTAGCAAACGTAGGAGGAGAAGGAGAGAGCGAGAGGAGGAAGAGAAGGAAGAAGAAGGAAGAGGAGAAGAGATCAAGGTATGGAATCCTTATTTTTGGGTTTTTGATATGAATCCTAAGGTTTTAATTTATGGAGATTAGATGCTCCTTTGAGTACAGAGTTTTGTGTAAAGATCTACAAACCTTTGAATTGGGGTTATGAGTAAAACCCCAATTGGTAGAGAAAAATAACCATGGGATCATCACATTTATGTGGTTTATAAAGTGGTGGACCTTAGGTAGTGTTCTTGGATTTTCACCTAAGGTTTTGTGTTTTGAGGTTCCATAGCACCAATTTAAGTGTTGTGGAATTGTTTTTTTGATGAATTCCAAGTTGGTTTTTGAGGTATTATGAATTATAGAAGTTGTATGGAGTGAATTGGCATCAAAAGTGGGAAAAATAATAACAAAATCCTGGGCAATTTTCGGAAGATGTGCCGATACACATGAACAGTAGTGTACCGGTAGCACTACGAAGCAAAGTGTACCGGTACATGAGCAGTGGTGTCTGGGTACACCTGATCTGTTTCTGTTTCGACCCGATTTTGTGTGTTTTAGCCATAACACTCATTTCTTATCAGGTTGAGTGATTCAAGTGGCTCTCTGTCTTGAAATAGACTTCAAGGAGAACCAAACTTAAAGAATAGGCATCGCCAAATTCTGATCCTAAGTGGCCTAAAAAATTCACTCAAAGTGGGGCCATGTGCAAGCCAAATTCTGGTTCCAGCTTTGAACATAGAGTAGTCCGGGTTGTTTTTTCGGACGTGGCAGGTTCGGTGCTCCGAATTGGGTGATTCCAGTTGGAATAGAACCCTTAGCACCTTAGCTTTAAAAGAGTACAATGACCTAGAGTCAAACATGAAGTTAAGACCCCGGAAAAATGAGCAATACAAACTGTCCCCAGTGTAATCGGTAAATTTATTAAATTTGGCATAGAAAATGCCATAACTTTAGTACGTAATCGATTGAAATGATTCCAATTTATGAGTAAAGTAGATTCTTAGAGGAATAAGAATGAGACAAAGTCAAAAACGTACCATACCTCGCCGCCTCCGCAAAGTTTCGCTTTGCCTCGGCGATATTCGTTTAGTATGATTATTTGCTTAATCACTAAGAGTGAATAAATTGTATTTGACTAGGTGCGGGTGAAGACGATAACCTGACCTAGAGTTGACATCGAGAAAGAAAGCGGAATCGATAATTGAGGTATGTTTCTATACCCCGTTCTTTATTCTAGTTTTGTTCTATACTTGTTCTTTATTCTAGTTTGTTCCACCACACGCTCTTTATTCTCATATTGCTCTCACATTTCGCGAAATATGCATATATATCGATTTGAATGATTAGTATTTGAAATGTTTGACAAATATCTGCATGTATCGTGTGGCCCAGGCTACAAGCAAATTCATTGCATAAAAGTAAATTGATTTGAAGCGTATTATTGAATGACCCCGACATGGCGGAATTCTGGCCCGGGTCGTCATGAAGATGCCGTATTTGTCTAATGCGAGGAAATCATTGCTCTTGAATGACAAACGGGGCGGGATTCACCAAGCGAATCACATCGTGAATGTCGACTTCTATAGTCATATGTGAGACGGTAATATTGAATGCGAAATCCTGGCCTTTCTTGAATGACAAACGGGACGGGATTCAACAATTGAACGTCACATTTGTGAATCTTTCGACTTCTATAGTCATATGTGAGACGGTAATATAGAATGTGAAATCCTGCTTTGCTCTTTTGAATAAACAGGGACGAGTTCGACAACTGAATCACATCGTGGATGTTGGATTCTATAGCCGTATGTGGAATCACAAATAGAAAAGAAATGATGGAAATTGAAAGTGTATTTGTATAAGTATCTTTACATTACAACGTGTTGTATAAAGGCATTATTTTTGATAAATGCATGATTTATATGAACAAAATGGAACACATAAGCGCATAGAACCACTAAGCATGAAAATGCTTAGCGTATTTTTATCAATGCGCAGTGCAGCGATAGACATCGACGAGACCCGGTCGAGGGCTACCTGCCTGCCACCCACCAGGTCAGAAGGAATTACGGAGTATGCTCCGTCATATGCATTACTCCATTTCTTTCGAACATTGACATTTTGTAAAACAGTTTGAACTCTGAATCAGTATTTTTGTAAAATGCATTTTGCTAATATAAGTGTTATGAGTCTTTTTGAATGTGTAAATGTTTATGGGCTTGCCCAAAATGAAATGCTTCCGCGTAATTACAAAATCTAAAATAATAAAACCAAACAAATGTTTTAATAAGATAATTGAAAATGTCGGAGTAAACCGGGCTCCGGCTTGGATCCGCCAACCGGGTCGAGACGGGGATTCGGGTCGCGACACTTTTGAAAATGAAATTTTAATAAAACGATAACTAAAGGGATTTGATTAATGACTTTAAAAGAAATAAAACGAGCGTCCTCGGGGTTTCGGTTCGGACTCACCAATCGGGTCGGGCTGGGCTCGGGGGTCGCCACACAGATTGTCATATGTCTTTCAGAACTTATAACCTTTCTTAATCACATTCTATGATCATGACATTTTATCTTTCATATTCATGTTCAAGTTCATATTTCAGTTCGTTTTCATGTTTCATGCCTATTCCATATGGCATTTCAGATACTTATACAGGAATACTTATGTATTAACACATCGTTCATGTATTCTTGTCCCTCAACGTATCTACTTTTCTTAGAAATTGGAATTATTCCAATTGAATCATCCGAACTAAAGTTATGGCATTTTCATGCCCAGGCTAGTCGATTTACCGATTACACTAGGAGCAGTCTGAATTTCTTATTTTTTTCGGAAGCAGCCACACCTGGCCTCGTTTTATATTCATTTGAAGCTAAGGCGCTAAAGCGTTCATTTCAAGCGGAATCACCGTCGGGCACAAAACTCGAAATTCGTCAAAACAATCCGAACTACTCTATGATCCGTCGATCACGAGGAATTGGCTTGCACATGGCCCCACTTTGAGTGAATTTTAAAACCACTTAGAGTCAGCATTTGATGATGCCTATTTCTATAGGTTTGGTTCTCCTTGAAGTCTATTTTAACCAGCAACTTGAATCACTCAAATCGGATCAGAAATGAGCAAGTTATGGTCAGAATACGAAAATTGGTCGAAATAGGAAAACCCGGAACGGGTGTGCGAGTGCAGGAGTCTAACGATGTACCGGTACACGTTAATAAAAATGACGGAACCCAAAGTGTCTTAGGTATAGGCTCAAGGTGTACGGTACACTTCACGAAAATGTCAGAATGTGTATTTTCTCCTTTTTCCATGTGTTGATACCCCAAATCAACCCGATACTCCATGAACACATCAAAACCATTTCAAATTCACTTTGTAATCTCTTTTCTATTCAAATCCTCTTCCAATTCTTATCTTCTTTCAAAACCTTTCCATGAATTTCTCCCAATACCATTCTAATATGGGTTATAACCCATACACAAACCAAATATAGTGATTAGTTAGGGTTTGTTCCAAACTAACTTCGATTACTAACTTGAATTTGAACTATCAATTCATCCTCAAAGAGAGAATTTCATATGCTTCTTGTACTTTTTAAGGTTTTATCCACCTTACTTTCCATAATTAATGGTTTTGGGATGAAACCCTAGACAAACCCTAGGTTTGGGCAAGATAATAATCATACAAAACCAAAGATCCATGCCAAATCTCATAGAATCCATAATCAAGGTTAGTTTCCATACCTTGGCTTGCTTAGCTTTTCTTCTTCTTCTCTTCCCTTCTTCTTCCTCTTCCTCTTCTTCTCTCACGGTTCTTCTCCCTTCCAAAATGAGACCAAATTTTGATCTTAATCCCATGGATTTGTTAAGGCCATGTTTGGCCCTTAAATAAAACCCATTTTTGGGTTAAATCTCTCATTTTTGCAATTTAGCCCTTCCATTCTTGACTATTTGTATTCCAAGCTCCCAAAATTGTATTTTGGCCCATAATCTCATTAATCCATGTCTTTAATGCCCCATTTTTGGACAAATTACAATTTTGTCCTTAATATTGTACAATTTCCGGGTTCCTTCGTTTTATTTTCCGAAAATTTCTATTTAACTTTTAATATACCCTAAACAAGTCCGAAAACTACTAGGGTACATTTTGGGGTGTTACAATTCTTCCCTCATATAAAATTTAGGTCACCGGAAATTCATACTCTGTCATTTGCGTGTTCTATGTCGGATCCTTTCTTTTCATATCTTTTAAAAGTTTGGGCGTGATTCTCACTTGAGCCATCAGAGCTCATCCAGACAATCTGTCTTGATCTTTCAAAATTTGGATTGGTACTTATTCATTCTAGTACGATTCACAGACGGGAACATCCGCATTAGGCCAACATACTATGTAGGTATCCTTAATTTGAGAACATCGAGAAGCGCCTAAACCTGGCTCTGATACCACTTGTCATGCCGATTCAGCTAGCCAGATAAGCGGACTGAAACGGATCAAGGGCGAGACCATATATATTAGGACTCTTTACCTATATTTTTTTTAAAACCAAACTTATGCACATGGTATAGCCCACATCTTATATGAAATCAAAAATATCATAACCATTTAAGGTCCATTTACAAACTAAAACTTTACTTTACATTTACAAATCGAGCCTGGAACCTAAATATAGTGAACCCTTACAAGTATGTTAGCGATTGTATGCGGATGTTTCAACGCGTATTCTCACATGCCTACCGCAATTAAAAAAACCGGTGCTAAACTACGGCTTAGTGAAACATATCTTATCTGAAACACGCATGCATTTCTCTTTGAATCACAAATAACGCCATGATATGAGATATCGAATCTTAGATTCGCCTATGATTTGCGTACATGCTTAGTCTTATAACAAACTTGGAGCATTCACATCTCTCGTATCAAAATTTGAACTTTTTACTTATCTTATAACAGGCTTATTCTTATTGGGATCTTATCTCATAGCGGGCTTATTCTTATTGAACTCAGTAGGTTGCCTATCATATATGGCGTATCTTATTCGGAATCTCAGAAAGGACATATATGTCGGACCACATCGGCTGATAATTATCCTCATGCTCGTACTTATCTCTCTCCGTCTCGTAGGAGTTCACGAACCCATCAATATACGGAGGTACCCTTAGGTACATGAAGCTTATCTTATGTACTCACGGAGTTACACTTGTTCGAGTGCCCGTGATGCTACGGAGAAATTTATAGCAGGCCATTATCGCATTATTCGCGGAACTTATTAGTATCACGGAGAGTACTTATAGGTACTCACAAAAACTTATTACAGTATATTATCTTAAACTTGTACCTACGAAGCATATCACGGCGCTACAGGAACTTATACTTTGTATTCCCCGAACTTATTCTTGTATTTCAGATCTTATACAAATCTTTACGACATATATACTTGTCTTAGGAACTTACCTCTTTTGGTCTTACGGAACTTTATCTGGTATTACGAGAACTTATCATGGTATTCTACGGAACTTATCTGGGTCTTACGGAACTTATCGTATTAAGACTTATCTTTGGTATTCGCAGACTTATCTTGGTGTCTGAACTTAGAACATGTATTTTCAGATCTTGCCATGTCTTGGATCTTATCTTTGGTATTACGAACTTAGACATGTATTTCAGATCTTATGCATGTCTTCACAGACATATATACTTATCTTACGGATCTTATCTGGTATTCTGAACTTAGACATGTATTTTAGATCTTATACCTCTTGAGCGTATCTTATCTTCTGAGATCTTATCTGTTATTACAGAACTTGTGTATCTTGGATCTTTTTTTTTTTTTATGCGAATACGTGGAGTCGCGATAAGTCGAACGATTCGAATCATATCACATGCAAGGTCGGTCGGACTTATGCAAATACATTTTAGATATGAACATTGATCCGCCAGCGAATCGGATCTATGGTCCTTATGCAGGATTCATACAGTTAGACATCCGATATGAGAGATTGTGGTTTAAATCAAAACCATATTGAGTTACGCGCTCGGAGGTACGTAGGTACTCTGGACTTATAGTATGTTCGCGTCTGAGAGTACGTGGGTACTGCGAAATATACTTATTTTGATCTGCGAGGTACCGTGGGTGCCTCTGAATATGCTTATGTTGCTGATGCGAGAGTACGTGGGTCTTATGAACTTATCGGAGATCGGAATGAGAGCTTAATCAAATCTCAGTGCCGTAGGTATCACAAAACTTAGCGGTCTGAGGAATTACGTAGGTACTCTGAACTTAATTAGATACGGGGAGTACCCATAGGTACTCTGAGCAATCTGGTACATTCAGATCTTATTCTTATTCATTAATCAATGTCTTATCATATGTCTATCTGACTACCTAGACCAATCATAAGAAATGAGTAGGGCCGCGATCTGATAAGTACCCAGAAGGTATGTCTGATCTTGAGGTCGTAACCTTAGTGCAAGGCGATGCCTTGCATAGCGAGTGCCAAAGCCAAGTCAAAACGTGGTTTCCACGCGCCTTGAGGAATCTTGTAAGCACTAGCGGGCGTCATCATTCATTCTTGATCTGAGTAATCAGATCGTCATATGTCTTTCAGAACTTATAACATTTCCTAATCACATTCTATGATCATGACATTTTATCTTTCATATTCATGTTCAAGTTCATATTTCAGTTCGTTTTCATGTTTCATGCCTATTCCATATGGCATTTCAGATACTTATACAGGAATACTTATGTATTCACACATTGTTCATGTATTCTTGTCTCAGCGTATCTACTTTTCACCAAATTGGAATTATTCAATTGAATCATCGAACTAAAGTTATGGCATTTCATACCAAACTAGTCGATTACTCGGATTACACTAGGATAGTCTGAATTTCTTATTTTTTTCGAAGCAACTTCGCATGCAGCCAGTTGCTTTGTGTCGTTTAGTTTAAGTATTGAGGTTCATTCCAACTGGAATCACCCGAATCAGACAGAACTAAATTAAATCGAAACAATCGAACTACTCTATGATCAAATACGATCAGGAATTGGCTTGCACTTGTTTGCCCAGGTGAATTTCAAACCACTTAGAGTCAGCATTTGTGATGCCTATTTCTATAGGTTTAGTTCTCCTTGAGTCTATTTTAACCAGCGAGCTTGAATCACTCAATCGGATCAGAAATAGAGCAAGTTGTAGTCGAATCTGGCCAGTCGAAAGCAGGGAAAGCGAAGACAGGGTGTACGGTACAAGTCTAGCGTGTACCGGTACACGTTGGCCAAAATGACCAGAACCCAAAGTGTACCGGTACAGGCTCAAGGTGTACCGGTACACTTCACCCGAAAATGCCCAGAATGTGTATTTTCTCCCTTTTTTTCCATGTGTTGATACCCAAATCAACCCAATACTCCATGAACACATCAAAACCATTTCAAATTCACTTTGTAATCTCTTTTTTATTCAAATCCTCTTCCAATTCTTATCTTCACCAAAACCTTTCTGAATTTCTCTGATACCTTCTAATGAGTTTATAACCATTACAGACAAATAGTGATTAGTTAGGGTTTGTTCCAAACCTAACTCAATTACTGCCATTGAATTATCAATTCATCCTCCCGAAAATTTCATATGCTTCTTGTACTTTTGAGTTTATCACCTTACTTTTCCATAATTAATGGTTTTGGGATGAACCTAGACAAACACAGTTTAGGCAGATAATAATCCTCTGAAACCAAAGATCCATGCCAATCTCATAGAATCATAATCAGGTTAGTTTCCATACAGTAGCTTGTAGCTCTCTTATTTTCTTCCCTTAACCTTCCCTCTTCCCTCTTTGCACCTCTCCAGTTCTTCTCACTAAATGAGACCAAATTTCAGTCTTAATCCCATGGATTTGTGGAAGCCATGTTTGGCCCTAAAAATAAAACCCATTTTAGGTTAAATCTCTCATTTTACAAGATTTAGCCCTTCATTCTTGACTATTTTTATTCGAGCTCCCAAAAATTGTATTTTGGCCCATAATCATTAATCCATTATCTTTAATGCCCTAGTTTTGAATGAGTGATTTTATCCTTAATATTATACAATTCTACAGGTTCCTTCGTTTTATTTTTCGAAAATTTCTATTTAACTTTTAATATACCCTAAACAAGTTCGAAAACTACTAGGGTACATTTTGGGGTGTTACACGCCGAGGTGGTGAGGTACGGTGCGTTTTCAACTTAGTGTCATTCATATTTGAACCCCCGTTATTCATTTATTAGGGTTCCTATCTATCGGTGTATGAATTTGGGCTTAATAATGTAAAAATACAAGAAACTAAGTGCCCAGAAAAGTGTCTTTGGTACAGTACCGCCGGTACTGGTACCATTCGTATTGCAGTGAGTGGTGCCGTGCCACTTGGATAATCTGGAAATGCCATTTTCCTCTGCATAAGTGATCTTAGGAGTACCACCTGGCGATACGTCTGGGGTACCGATTACGAGCGCCTAGAAATGTTGATTTTCCTCTTCACTCACTTTTCTTCATACTTTCCCTACATCTTGCCCGAAAACCTATCATGAATTGCTTAAACAACTCTAAAATGGATCATAACCCGTACATAAACCTAACATGAAGATTAGTTAGGGTTTGTTACCCGAGCTCCATTCTTAAATTCAAATGCCAATCAATGCAAAAAACAAATTATGCCTCTGCCCACAAATGGGTTCTCAATATTAAAAATCTGTCTGTGAATCATGAAACCACTGAAGTTTGGACCAAACTCTCCATACAAAAATTTATAGTATGCCATACCCAAAACCATACTAATTCCATACAATTCCATACCTTTGCTCTCTCTTGAAGTCCTCTTCCCCTTCTCTTCTTCTTCTTCTCCTTCTTCTCTTCTCTTCCTTTCTCCTTCATGTTTTTGTTCTCTCAAAAATGAATAAACAGTCTTATCTATTTTATTGATTTTACTTTCTTTTATTTACTCATTAGTCCCTCATGTATTTGTTTGAATTCAACCTTACCATACTCTACTTTGGCATACAATCTTATGAGATTATGACCTTTAGGTCCTAAATTGGTAAATGACCAATTTACCCTTGTCTTTTGTATAAAAAACCCTAAACATGTTATAAAATAACTAAGGTATATTTTAAATTATTACACTAGTAAACCAGAAGACCTCATTTGTATTTGGCGAGTACTTACGCATTACTAGAGTGACCCTTGGGTTGAAGAAACGTTAGGGCCACTTATCGGAGAAATTTAGTGAACAAAATGTTTGAGGGAGCGGTCGAGCATCCATGGGTATATATAGATGACATGTTAGTAATCCCGGTTAAAGCCCAGGCTCCGCGTAGCCCATGTTGAGTCGTTCCAGGTCTTGAAGAACTATAACATCAAGTTGAATCCAACCAAGTGCGCCTTTGGAGTCTCAACCAGAAAATTCTTGGGTTTCATAGTCAACAATCGAGGAATAGAGGCAAATCTAGATAAGATAAAAGCCGTGTTGGACATCTGACCACCTTGAGCACCAAAGATCAAGCGTTTGGCGAGAGAATGGTTGCTCTGTAGCTTGTATCTAGATCGACAGTACGACCATTCTTTCGGGGTTTTGAAAAAGACTTTCCTTTGGGATGCCAGTGAAGGCGTTCTCGTGATAAAAACTTACCTAAGCTCTCCATCCTGGTAAGCCCTTTGAGGAACTCCTGTACCCTTTATTTGTGATCGTTTCAGATTTCTCCCAGCTAAGCGCATACTGGTGAGTGAGATAGAATATAACGGCCGATCTATTCTTCTGGTAGAGGCTCTGAGAAGGAGCGGAGAAAGGTATCCAAAGATGGAGAAATTAATCCTAAATTAGTAACCCTTGTGAAGGAGCTTGACCATATTTCGGAGCTCTGCTATTGAAATCGATAGAAAACGATAAGACGGATATTACTGCTTGAGAGACTCTCAGGAAGGCCCGATAAAATGGGCCATAGATCTCAGTGAGTTCGACATAAGATACAAGCTAAGGACAGTCCAAAGGCGAGGGTTTTGGGTTCATCATCGATTTACCCCCTCGATACCTCGCCACGGCCCAGCGAAACTACTCGGTGGCGCTTCGACTTACCCATCGTAGAGATGACAAAATAACAAGCAGTGCCAATCTTCTTCATTCGTCAGAGCAAAGCGTGAAATGGGAAGGGAGATCGTTAAACTCTTGGAGCAAAATGGGTTAGGTTTAGAGAGAAGGTCTTCCTTCTCTCTAAGAAATGCGAGCAATCCATTTGTTGGCGGTCTTGGTAGAAGGAAAAACATTCTGCGGACGAGCTGCAGCGTGGACTCGAGATTTGAGAGTTTTGACAAACTCCAAGAGGTAAGTTTCTCCTACTTGAAGTTTTATTCTATTTTAGTCATTTTGTCGATGTTTGAGTCGAATGGTAGTGAGGCTAATACGATCGATCGAACCTTGGGGACTAAATTGATATAAATTTTTAAACAAAAATTGGAGCGGTAGGTAATGTAGATGCGGGCTGTTTGGAGTGCGATTTGTGTAATTTGTGCATTAAATGTTTGCTTAGTATGAATTAGGCCATGAATGGCGAAGTGGATTGCAGTTCACTAAGTGAAGCTGTTGGAGTTGTGATTTTTAGAATAGTAACCGAGGGTTTCACTATTCCCGAAGCAGTCATTCTAAAATTATAATTTGTGAAAATATATGTTTGTAGTGATTTAAATTAAATTGCTGGAAATGTTTGATCGTCAGCCAAGTGATCTAATTTTATATGTTTAGAATGAAAAATTACATGACATATGATTGTGTGATTTGATATTATGTGAATATGTGCGGGTTTACATATTTGCATGTGATTATTTATATTGGAAATGGCATACATGCATTCCATATACCTTTGGAACATCCTAGGACTATAGGAGTTAGTCGTGGGAATGATCCCCCAGAAGAAATAGTTTCGGAGGGTTGTCTAAAATATTAATTATCGGAGGGGTGGTCAAATTTAAAATATCAATCGTGGACTGACCCGATTGATATTCATCGAAGAATCCACAAACAAATAATATGTCCCATTCGTCGGAATGGCCCAATTGATATATATACATGGAGGGTTGACCTGAACAAGCAAAATAGAAATTCTCATACGAGGGCAGGGCGAGTGTGAAGTCGATGGGGACTATCGAGATGCGGAGTTAGTCATGTAGACATTCAAGTAGGATCATGAATTTGCTTGAATGTGTTTAATTTGGAACATTGCCTTTGCGGCTTAGGTGGTGAGTAGCCCGTAGGGTGATTCTCCCTCTTGAGCGGTAGCCTCACCAGTCGTGGGACCCCCTTTTCTGATGCGGGGGCGTGCGAGGGACGGTGTCAGAAGTGGAGTTCTAAAGCGAATGTGGCTTTGTTGATGTTTACATGTATTAGGCACCCAAGTTTAATATATATATATTATTTAAGTAGAAATATTGTAACTCTTATAAGCTATAGAATATATAGTTAGATTCATAGTTAGCATGTATATTGAAATCGCATTTATGGGCCGTGGCCGTATTGAATATATATTACATATATTGAGTACACATTTAGAGCAGGATAATGGAGTTTTATTAAATGTGTATTTAGGTAGAGCTCCGTACAAAGGGCTACGCCGATTTTTCAAGTGGTGTCGGATGGCAGACATCCATATGTCCATGAGTGTGGAGGTAGTCAGCGGACCCCGAATTTAGGGGCGTCACGGGAAGGGCCGATCTTGAGATTTATTGTTATAGAGTGGTGCTACCAAGTGGGCGAGGGCGAGCCATTAGTAACAATCACCCAGCAAAGGTCATGCTTTGTTTGGCGTTCCATAATATACAAGTTGAATCCTAGAGCCTTGGTATTTGTGATAGGAGACAGTTCGACAATCTAAGTTCGAGAGGGATTTCTGCGCCTTCAGCTGGAATCAAGAACTACTACTCATCCCCAGCTCATCTGTAGTCCAACAGATAAGCAGAAGTCACTATAAGGACTCAGCGTGGCAAAGACAAAGCTGGAAGAATCAAGGAAATCTGGGTAGAATACGCCTCCCAGTGTATGGGCATCCTGAACACATCACGAATCAACAGCAAAGAAACCCCAATTTGCTCTTTGCTTGTGATCTTTGGCAGTGGCTCGTCGAGTCGGGCTAAAATCCTCAGGAGTAGAGTTAAATCTGGAACAAGCGAGAAATTCTCTGCTGAACCAACCTCATAGAAAGAAAAGCATTGAGCGAGTTAAGGCACGTTGGGGCTATCAAGACGGTAAAATATTATGACCCGAAGGAGTCGGGCCCGAGAGTTTGGCTTGGTGACTGTTTAAAACTCTACGCGGCAAGGAAAAACCCCACACACGGGAGGCTAGGACCGGGTGGAGGCCGCATGTGGTGTGTCGCGGGCCAAGTCCCGGCTGTGACTCAGGCTTGAACAAAGAGGAAAAACCTTGCACGTTCGCTTGGAGCGTTGGGCACCTCGGGCGATTCTACCAATAGACCTCGGTTTGTAGCTTTTAATAAAAATTCAGGTTTTTCTATAATATAACATTCTTTGTGTTCATTTTGACAGTTAATATTATTCTTGCGTGGTCGTCGAAAAAAGAAAAAAGAAAAAGAAAGACAGAGCATGGGAGCCAATTACGTTTCAAAAATTTTCACTTATTTGATTATCTCGAGAAAATTACAATTAGCAAAGCCGTTCTCTATATCTCATAGAGTACAATGTTCCGAAGTAATTATCATCGAGTTGTTCTCTCTGAAGATCGATCGGCCCAGTAATCCAGAAAAACCTGAAAGAGAAAGAAAATGAGAGAAGGAGAAAGGAGGATTATGGAGGCGGGACTTGAAATGTTCCTCACAAGCCTTCAATCCTCAGAATATATTCCTGAGTCGGTTCCATCAATGTTAGGGCTAGGGAATAACCACAGCTCCACCTCGTAGCGACACTTGAACGAGCGCGTGACTGCGATCTCAGAAACAGAGACTCATGTCAGTGTGATCAAACCACACAGGCTTCATCATGTACGAACTTGACCACTATCAAGAGAGGAAAGAAGGTGGAAGACGGAGTATAACCTGGCCTTGAAAGGCGGTTATAAAGAAACCTAGAGCGCTGGAAGCCACGCGGTCTTATTCCCGATTCTCCATTTGGATTTGCATTAAAATTCTCCTTGCTCAGAAAGGAAGGGGCGAAAGAGTCACATGGCTTCGGTTTTTCAAAGAAGAGCCTTGGCTTCGATTTCGAAGAACCCATGTAGCTCGATTTCAAAAGCAGGCTTCGACTCGATTTCAAAGAGCCTTGGCTTTCGATTTAGTAGCCATGGCTCGATTTCAGCGAGCCTTACAAAGTACCGTTTGAAGAATGCTGAAACTCAGTTTTGAAGGCCATGGCTCGGTTAGAAGGAACCATGTCAGCTCGAGTTTCAAGGCCCTGCTGGTGGGTTCAAAATGAGCCTTGCGACAGTTTCAAAGAGCCTTGTAGCAGTTTGAAGGAGCCCGCGTGGCTCGGTTTCAAGCGAGCCTATGACTCGATTTCAAGAGCCATATCGCTCGATTTCGAAGAGCCATGCTTTCAGTTTCAGCGAGCGCCGCATTTCGGAGTTTCAAGGTCATGCTTTCGGTTCGAAGGAGCCGCGTAGCTCGATTGAAGAAACCGTACGGCTGAGTTTCAAGCGAGCGCGCATTTCGATTTCAAAAGAGCTTTGTAGCTGGAGTTTCGAGCCACATGACGGTTTCGGCAGAGCCTTGCCTTCGGTTTCAAGAGAGCCTTGGCTCGGTTGAGGAAGGATCCGCGTGGCTCAGGAGTTTCGGCAGGCCTTGCGGCTTGGTTTCAAGAGCCTTGGCTCGGTTCAAGGGCCGTGGCTCGATTTGAAGGCCACGTGGCTCGAGTTTCAAAGCAGGCATACTGACTCGAGGTTTCAAAGGCCTTGTGGCTCGATTTGAAGGAGCCATGTATTTCGATTCCATTGAGCGCTGGCTCGACGAAGAGCGCAGCTCGATTTCAAAAGTCCGTAGCTCGTTTCAAAGCGAACCCGTGACCCGGAGGCTGCGACCCGAGGAACCCGCGTAAGCTCAGTTTGATGAAGCCTGATGGTTGTGATGATGCCTCTTTCGATAGAGCGGCCGTATAGGAATTGGGTGACGAAACCTCTTATACAGTGCAAGCGGAAACGGCGAAGGATGGATATTCGCTGATAACAAAACGGTATTGGCATTACAGATGTCCAAGGCTTAGAGCTCTAAGTTAACCAAAAAGAGCAAAGATTATATAAAAGGGGCCTAAATGTTTGAGGGACTCCCGAAGCGGCCTCGGTGTGAGCCTCCAGCGTATAAGTCGGGAAGGAGAAGCCTGACGGGGCGAGGAGGGAAAACCCGACCTCGCGGGAGACCTTAGCGAACGGGAAGAGTAAGAGAGCAGAAAGTATCGGAGGGACTTTTGGGATCCACCGTCCTCGAAGCGGACTCTTTGCCTCCTTTTCATCGGGATCGGGAGGCTGGAAGGTGAAGTCCAAACCGGAAAAGCCCTTGAGCTGCGTTGGAGCCAAGCCATCTAGGAGGCCCCGTAGGTCTGGGCCTCGTCATCATCCCAGTACTCTTCTCCATCCACTATGGCAATATAGCCTCCGCCTCCCGAGGTCCCACGTAGCTTATTTGCCTCCTCGGCCAAGCTCCACGGAGCTCTCGTCTTGAAGCCTCTCAGCGGGCCCCGAACCAGCGTGGCGCTGGTGCATGCTCCTCCTTAGCGGCTGAAACTCTTCCTTAACCACCAGCAGCTCATCCTCGACAACCCTCAGGCCCTCTATGGCCTTCTTTTCTTTGTCTTCAGCTCTTGCCTTTGTGGTCGAGGTGTGCTTCATGTGGATTATGCCTCCCACCAGCATCCTTGGTTAAGCTTTGTGTCCGGAGCTCTTGACTCAGGCCCTCTCGGGAGGTCGGAGCGACTTTGGCTTTGTGTGCTTTGGCCCGCCTTGCGAGCTCTGCGTCAGTGGCCCCGCCATAAGCGAGTCCTTTATATAAGTAGCCGTGCGCGAGGAGCGAGGTTAGCGGATAGCATTAACCTGGCGACGGATGGATAAAGAATTTCGGACATAAAGGCGGTTCCTTAGAGTGATAGGGCGAGCCTCCTCTCGATGCCACGGGCTTTACCTTCTTGAGATCGAATCGAAGGATAGGCGAAGCTTGACCCGGTGAGCTCATGGCTGGTGAATGCGAGTCCTCGCCTCTCATTTCGTGATCATTCCCATCTCCGTTTCGGAGGAAGGCGTGGCATTGCCCTGGCCAGAAGGGCTCCGGATCTGAATAGGAAAGAACTTACAAAAGGGAGGCTCGTGGCCCTTCTTGAAGACCCTTGGCTCTGCGACGGAGAGACGAGCGGCGATCACGCACCGCCTCCTCGAACACCTCGGCTAAGAGAGCGGCGCTGCCCTCACGAACTTGGGCGTGATCCACTCCTTGAGCGGTACCTTGGAACATATATACTCTGCCGGGGCCTTAGCAGGGCTGGAGGGTTGCTCTTAGGAGGATCCTGAGCTTTACGCTTCTTCTTTTCTTTGCTAGTGACTCGACACGGGCCTGAAGTTCTCCCCGAGTTGGCTTCACGACAAAAGGCCCCCTAAGGGAAGTTTCCATAGTAGGGGGCGGAGGAGATCTCGAATGAGGGGAACAAGAAGGGCTCACACCTGAAGGCGGGGAATGTCAGGCACAGTTAGATCGGAATCGCTGAGGGCGACACTAGCAGTCGCTTCATTTGTCCTGGGAGTAAGGTCGGAGACGGATACCGAAGCGCTCTGAAACAAAATTAAAAGCATAGCATGACCTTTGAAAAATTGGCCCTACTAGCATGGAAGGAAAACTCACGCGAGGTTCTCGGGCGGTCATCACGCCGGAATCCCAATGTGCTCGTCTCAGTCGTAGAGTCGTATTCCCAATGTTAACCTCCGACAAAGAAATAGCTCTCTTTCCAATGCTTGTGGGAAGAAAGGAGGTCGAAAATGATAGATATGACGGGTGGCACCTTTGAAGCTATCTGAAAGCCTTTGAGGCCTCTTTCATGTGAAGAGATCCAACGGTAAAATGATACCAAGGACCTCGAGGCCCTTAGCTCCTAAAAAAACCAAAAGCCCGACCAAGGCGCCCCAAAATTGGAAGAAGTGGGGCAGGCACATGAAATCTTGTAAAAGCGCTTTTGATGAGAAGGGAGTCTGAAAGGGAAGGAGGTCGTTCTCAGGGTGCCTCGAAGAAAGCAGACCATCTTGGGAGCAGGACACCATAAGACGTAGAGATTAGGAAACCGGGTCGGACGGAAGGAGGTCCATGAGTAGTGAAGATTTAGTGAGCGAAACTGACTGGGGCTAGGGCCCGCGACGTCAGCGTGCCTCACAATGACCCTCAGATATTCGAACCTGAGGATGCACAATCTTATTTAATCTTCCCTTGCCCTTGTCGGGCAAAGGAAGATAACTGGCTGGAAGGACCTTGGCAACCACAGAGGTAGGACTCTACAGATCCTCCGTCGGTCGCTGACTCGAGGCTCCGGCCCGACCTTCCCTCTTTGCGCGAGGCCCGGCCGGGCCAGGGGCCCGGAGGAAGCATCGCGGATCAAGCGATGGAAAGGGAGAGCATGCGAAGAATGAAGAAAGTGGAACCTAACCCCTGACAATACAACCTTTCGAAAGTCAAAACAGGAAAGCGAGGCGAAGAGAAGAAGAAGGCGTACCAAACAAGGAAGCGACCCTAGGGAGATAGGACGACATAAAGCACCAAAAGCAGCTCTGAGTGCTGATCAAAGACATTTCAAAACTCACAGAAGAAGCAGTTTCGAGAATGGAAGAATGCGATACAAGGAATGTAAGACCCGAGAAAATTATGACTTTATGAAAAAGGGTAAAATGGTCATTTTGGTCAAAATCCTGAATTTTTCTAGATCTCGGATGACGAAATGAATTTCATCATTAGAATCATCGCGCGAAATCTAGCTACCACGTCGAATTTAAGTGAATTTGAGATAGTAAAATTTCACGTTTTTCGAGGAGCAGTGATGCGAGACACTTGGCGCAGTTTAGTGGCTCGAGGTTGTGTCATCTGAGTTAATCAAACATGAGCACAAGTGTGGGCCATGGGTGGACATGGCATGATGCCATTGGAGAAAAGATCCCAAAGTAGAGGGATATTGTGGATAAAAATCAAGCAAACCAATGATGAGACGACATGTGGCATGAGAGGTTGATCCTCTTGGCCCAGCTCAGGTTTTGGGAAGGGAAGAAGAGAAAAGGAAGGGAGTTTTTGTAGAGAGAGTGTCGACTTCTCTCTGTTCACAGTGATGGTTGCCGGATTCGGGCGAGCGAAGACAAAGTTGCTCCACGACCAAAGAGCTAGGCATGGATGCTGGTTTTGTGGGTTTGAGCAAACTCGGAAGGTGAAGTTACTGCTCCTACTTGATTTAATCCTTATTTAAGAACCTTGTTGATGGTTGGAGTGTTTTTGGTCGTAATGGCCTTGAGTTTTCGGTTCTCCAGAGTGGGACCGAAGGCTGAAATTTTTGGACAGTTTTGAGACCTAGGGTGTACTTTTCACGTGATCTTGTGTGTGGTTTGTGTTGCTTAGGTAGTTCAAAATGAATTGCTTCAATTGTTTATTAGCCCATGTGAGCTAATTTTGGTGTTATTGCTATAAATGAATAACATGTTGTTGTGTGTTAATTTTGTTAATATATGCATGCTTGATATATATATTAACATGAATGGTTAATGAATTAGCATGTGCATTTCACATGCGCAGAGGCACCTTAAATTAGTAAGTGTGATGCATAACATGGGTCATCGGATTTATCCCGAAACAATAAAATTTTATCGAAAAGTTGTCCGAAGAATTTTGTTGGGAAATTGTCTAACAATTCACGTCGGAGAGGCCCGTAGATTGTTTAGGAGAAATAACTTGATAAAATCACCTCGGAGGACATCTAAACGATTTTATATCTGAGGGTTGCCCACAATTAAAACAAATATTTTGTTTGAAGACGATTACATATGGCATAAGCATGTGTGAGGAGCTCATGAGGACTCGAGACATGGGATTGGGCATGTAGATATTCAAGTAGATCATGCATTTGCTTGAATGTGTTTGGTCACATTACATGTGCACTTAAAGCGGGAGTAACCTAAGTAGTGGGAATTCAACTACTGTATCGCTTCAATTGTCGGGAGTGAAAATTATTTCAGGTACAGGAGTGTTCCTGAAGACTACGCCATTAGAAGCCGCTTGAGAAGAAAGCCGACATGTCAAGTTGACACGCTTTTGTAAAACACAGATGAAATATTACAATCAAAACATGTTTGTATTAAGAGTAATGTAACAACTCTTGAAACTATTGTAATATAGTTGGATATATTTTGGTTTGAGTATGTCAGGTGTGCCAATGGGCCATTTTTACCATGTATGGTCTCATGATATGAGACACACGCTTTTTCCAAGCAGTTGATTCGTGGGTCAACTGACCCCGAGAAATGGGAAGGCCACAAGGAATGTTTCTAAAGATATGAGAAGTAGCAGTCGAAACGGGCGCGAAAATTGAAAGATCACCATCATTATCACAAGATGTTTGAAGGTGACAAAGCCCGGATCAAACCATCCCCGGCTAGCCACGTGGAAGCCGCAACTGATCAAAGAAACGATTCAACCTCTACTCTAAGCTTAGTTTCAAATTTCTCGTTTGGAAGCTGCTTCACCCTTGCCTAAGCTTGCTTCACCAAGGGCCTGGGAATCGATGGGGTAGAAACAATATGTGCACAAGCCCAGTAAGCCTAGCATGCTAGCCCAAACCTCTACTCCATGAAGGGAGTCAGCATGCACTCA
The DNA here is from genome assembly GCA_016808115.1 of Tetrastigma voinierianum. NCBI lineage: Eukaryota > Viridiplantae > Streptophyta > Magnoliopsida > Vitales > Vitaceae > Tetrastigma > Tetrastigma voinierianum. The sequence continues at coordinate 551,420 of JAEQBH010000656.1, read as the reverse complement.
ACGAAGAAGCTCGACCCACAGTGAGATCCTGCCCATGCCAAAGTACACGAGCCTAGACCCATAATTGAAACCACCCTGCCAGGTAATCAAGTGATATAGGCGGCCTAAAAACTCATGTAAAAGGAAAAGTGCCCAGTCTCCATGATCCTCGCCCCACGGATTAGGAAAGAAGGATCTTACATGATCACGGCTCCTCCATTATCCCTTAAAAGACGGTCTATGATAATGAAAAGGAAACTCCCCACCCAATGGGAGAGATACTGTATCACCATCTAACAAGGAAAGTAACCACTATTTCCCCTTATAAATACAGAGCCATTTTACCACAAAAAGGTACGCGGTAATAACGCGATAAATAGTTGAATTCTTTTCTTCTCATAAGAAAGAAACTGACTTAGCCATCGGAGTGGCGGTCGGCACACCCCTGTCGGATCACCCTTTCAATGCAGATTGCAGGTTATACGACGATCCGATCCAACAAACCGGCTCAACTGCTCCAAGAAGCTCCAGCACAACATCGATAGAAAAAGCACCATCACCTTTTAATATGTTACTAGTTGTTTATAAAAAAAAAAAAAAAAAGAAAAGACCTATATTTTTTTTAAAAAAGACGTTAATTTTATTTAAAAATTTTAAAAAACAGTAACCAAATATATACCCTGATAGATGCATGGAATGAATGAAAGGGCATAAGCCAACCACCTGGGCAAATAGGTGTGACAGTCGAAGAACCCATGCAGCGAGCCTGATCTGTAAAGGTGCTGGTCTTGAAATTACAACTTTCCAAGCTTGTATTGAAAATGTTGGGTGTGCACCTAATGGTTAGGAATGGAAAGATGGAAAAGGAAAACTTATGAGTATATAACTTATAAGCATAGAGTTACATCTAATTGATATAAGATATTTTGGGAAAGAAGACCAAAAAATAAAACTACAGAGGGTTTAGGTAAAATGGGTAATATCAATATACATAAGAAAGGGTCCATAAGAACCCAAAATCAATGATTATTGATTACTCTGTTGTGTAGGGATAGAGAGAAAGAACGGATAAGTTTTCTTATAAAACATATTAATTTATAATAAAACTTTTACATATAATATGAAATTTGTGGAAAAAATGTAAGAATTTCTTAATGTGGGCTATATGAATTGAAATTAACTGAATTAGTTTGGTCTAATAAAGGTGAGATATATGGATTCTTAATCGCCTAATATGTGGCTCCGGCTAGGGACTGAGTACTCCGCCACCAGAATGAGAGGGCCCGTGGTCAAGACTCTATAAATAGTGCTCGTCTCCCTACTTAATGATACACATTTTGACTACATCCGTATCTAGAGAAAACTCTCATCTCGTGAGTGGCAATCTCATTAGGCCAAAGGTTTTAACGGCAGATAGTGAGAAGATCTTGAGTTTGTGTTCGTGGGTCGTCGCTAATTCCGCGTAAAGCATGATGGATTCCAAATCAGGTACGCGAATCGACAATTCTCTCCATTATTGTGTTTTGTTTTCTAACTATGGTGATCCTGAGCATGCCATGTTCATGGCCTACAAAAAAAAGAAGAAATTTTCTATTTGAATGAATAAATTGGAATGGAAAATTACATGTTTTATGATTCGATAGATTTACCGGCCGAATGACTTTAATAAAACATGTTTTATGAATAAAAGAATTCAATTCTATTAACCAATGAAAGACAAAAGTGTGGGTTAACTCTCAATTAATTCTCACAAAAAGTTCATAACTTTTTTGATCTATAATAAAAGGGTTAGATGTCTTTTTCATCAGGAAAATGTTTCTTTCATTTTATCTCATAAATCATCTATTTATGGTATTAGAAAAAAAAAACTTTAATAAATTAATTATCTCATAATAATAGGATAAAAAAAAAATTCTTATCTCTTCAAAAAGATGATATATCAGGTGTAACCTTCCATAATCCCATTATCTTTAACTTAAGGGTTTTATTTTTTTCAAAAATAATTGAGTGGATAAAACTCAACAATTTAAAATAAAATCTCAGCAACAATCAAGAGTGCCAAATTTTATTTAATTTTTTTTCTTATAAAAAATCAAACAATTATTTCCCAAAAACAAATTAAATAAAATTGATTATTTAACAATTAAATAAATCAAAATAAATTTATCTCTTTCTTTAAGCCCGTAGAGGGCACCCAACATAAGGCCTATTGGCCCTATATAAAGTCCAAATATTTTCGGTCCAATCGTAAATGTTAACCTCCCAAAATAATAAATAATTTATTATTTATAATTCACAATAAACTATTTATTGTAAATTAATTAATTTGTGAGAAGGAATAATTAATAGAATTAATCATTCGAGAGTATCCATCGTGATTTATTGAAGACGACGAGGGGACCATGGAACTGTTATTTCAAGCTCCAACAAATTTAGAAAACTAATTAAAGCCTTTAATTAATTATCCAATTTGTTAATTTCAGGTTTACTCCACTAAAAAACCCGAAAGAACAACTCTTGAGAATTATGAAACATGTTTACTCAAAAGGATTTGAATAGTCTATTGATATAATAACTTCATTCGATCAATCCTCCATACATGGTTCACAATTAGAATTGGGTTTAGTTACCGTTTTACCCTACCGATTGCATCTTGTCCCTTAAATATCATTAAACAGTTAATTCATAATTCAATTATGAATTAGAGCGCTCAAACTATTAGAGATAATCAATTTAAATAATAAATTGAGAAGTAGAAAAAATAATGAGAGATAATAATCAAAATATTCATAATTTTTTTATATTAATATCTCATTTAATAATAATACTATTTTTAATATCAAATAGTAAATATATATTTTTAAATATTACTATTTATAAATACTATAATTATTTTATACACTAAATTATATAAGAAAATAAATTAATTTTATAATATATATTCAAAATTATTATATCATTATATATATATATATATATATATATATATATATATATATATATATATTATTTTTTATTCTTTAATTCAATAAAATGATGTATCATTAAAATATTAAAATAAAGATAAAATATATTTATAATAATAACTATAATTTAAAATAATCTTTTTTTTCAAAATATAATTTAAAATAATCTTAATCATATAATGTATGAATAATGCCAAGCATAAATTCAATTCATATTAACATCAACATTTTTATTTTTTTTGAAAAAAACATCAACATATTTATAATAATTTTATCATTAAATTATAATATAATAATTTATTATCAAATTAAAAGTTGTTGCAAATATTTAAAAGAATATTTGAAATCAGAATATAAATCATCAATGGAGAAAATAATAGAAGAAATCATCTTTTCTAAAGACGATATTGAAAGAGAAAAAAAAGACAGAAAAAATCGAAAGAGAAAAAAAGACGAAAGAAATAGTATTTTCAAAAGACAATATTGCTCATTTCAAAATTGAAGAAATCGTCCCAAAGAATTGAAAGCAGAAGAAATCATCTTTTTAAAAAACGATATTGAAAATATTGAAAGACTGAAGAATTGAAAACTAGAAGAAGAAATCGTCTTTTGAAAAGACGATATTAAAAGAAACTGAAGAAGAATCGTATTTTCAAAAGATGATGTTGAAATTGAAGATATAGTCTTCCCAAAAGACAATATTGAAAACATTGAAAGATTGAAGAACTCGTTTCTTCAAATCACGATTTCAGTAAGAATCGTTTTTTTAAAACACGATTTTCAAACATCTCTTTCCTAGTCAATAAAAACTACTGTAGAATTGGAAATATTTTTTTAAATATCGTATTTTAGATATTATTTTTTAAATAAGTATATATAGGAAAAACCTTGATTTTACAACTCTAACGTCAACTAGCTAACATTTAATATCATGTGTAGCCTTTTGTTTATGAGATTCAACCCACTTTATCTTTCCTTTTCCATTTTACATCTATTTTCCGTGTGCATTCTGTTTTTAATATTCTATTTCATATTTATTGTAAATTCTTTATCTATTATGCCCCTTTAACTTTTATCCCATCTACCTTAGGTTGAGCTTATTAGGTTAAACTCATCTACCTTATGTTCAAGTCTATTTAGTATTTCATATAACCATAAATAAAATTTATAAATTTATAATCATACAATAATATTGCATATTATTTATAATTTAGGAATAAATTTATAATATTATTTAAATAAAAAATAATATGAAATTATAAAAAATTTAGACATAAATAATATTATTTCATAAAATTAAAGAATTATTTATGGTTATAGATTTTTATAATTTCATATTATTTTTTATGAATATAATATTAAATAAATTTATAGCCCTAAAAATTCATATTATTTCATATAATTTATAATTTATAAAATTTATAAAAATTCTAAATAAGAATAAAAAAGAGAATTTTGACATTTTAATAGGAGGGGATCATCAACAAGTTACGATTTGTTATAGTTAGAATACAAGAATACATGAATAATTTTCAAAAATGAGTTGTTTATAGTTATAATATTATGTTGCATCTTTTTTTGAAACTATGTTGCATCTTTTTTTCTTTTTTTGAAACTATATTGCATCTTTTATTAATATAGTACATATCATTGCTTCGGATAATCAAAATATTGTACAAAGATTAATATTAATTTTTTGAGTAGCAAAAATTTTGTGATAAATGGTAATATTGGGGATGAATTTTGTGACAGATGGTAATATTGGGTATGAATTTTGTGACAAATGAATCATACTATTTTTATTAATAACAATCAACTTTAAAGATATGAAATGCAATGGAAACAGTAATAATTAAAGATTTGTGATATACTTTTGAGATATTGGAGAAAATTATAACAAAGTTTAAGTTTTAAAATTATAATTCAAAATATTAGAATTTGCAATGATTCACCCTCTTAAACTTAAACTTGCATATTTTGAATGGAATGGGATATCTTATGATATGATTAAGATGAGATTCACCGGGTAAAGCAAAAACAAAAATAAAATAAAAATATTATTAGAGTTCGTTCGAGATTTCATAATTTGTTTTGTAAGAAACTTCTTCAAAAAAAAGAGGTAATACCAATGAAAATACTCCTCAAAGGAGAAAGTTGAGAGGCTGCAAAGGATTGAACACAAACAGTGAGTGCTGCAAAGGATTGAACACGAACAGTGATTGCGATGAACAAAGTCAAAACCAAGAGAATGAGTGGGACTCGTCTGTAATAACCCTAAATGCCAATAATAAAAAGACAGTTTGTTTTTGTTTCCTATCGCCCATCAAATAGCTAAGTATTAATGAAGAAGAAACCCTCACATTTTATCGCATTTTATATTATAAATATAATAAAATAATTGCTCATTATACCTAGTTCATATGGTAGAAAATTCAACGTTTAAAAATGCTGGATATAGGAAAGAAAGGAGTCAAGTTTGAGTCTAGAAATTGTTATAGTATAAAATTTTGTACTAAGAAAAAAGAAGATACGAATTTTTGCATTTATATAATTTTTATTATAGTCCTTTAGATTTATTTTATTTCTTTTGTCTTTTATATAAATCATAAAATAAAATAAGATAAGTTTTTAAACAAAAATTTACTTAATTTTTTTTTTATTCATATTTTTAAAGTAGTTGAATTTACTCCTATTTTTTTAAAAAAAAGAAAAAGGAACATCAGGTTTTATTTGACTTCTTGTGGTTTATTCTAATATGACTCACATTATAAATTATTGTTTCTATGTGAAACTTGAATGTAGTCTTTTATTTTAAAATGACAAATCAGAAATGGAGAACATCCTATTTTTATTAAGACCATTTATTTTTATTAACTACTAAAAAATAACTTCCCAAATGGTCTTTTATTTTTCAAACTTGAATGTAGTCTAATAAGACCATTTATTTTTATTAACTACTAAAAAATGAGGAAATTATATACTATTTTTCTATTTAAAAAACCAACTATGTTAGTTTTTCTATTCAAATAAAAATCTATAATATATTAAAAAATAACAGACACACATCCGTTTTCTTTCCCGATGCTAATCCAAGCAAGCCGTGAGGCGAGCCTGCGTTGTCAATTTGATCGAGAAGGTCAGGTCAGAGAGAATGACTGTGACGCCTTCCGAGATAACAGCGTGTGCCGCAATCACGAGCTTTCGACTGGCGAGGAACTTGCGTGAGTTAGCTGCCTATGCCTTTCCTTACATCATCCCTGTTGTTTAGTGCTCATTGCCCACAGAGCTCGTTGAGGGAGAGCACTTTGTTCTCCCCGACCTTTGCAAGTCCAGCCCGGGTACCTCTTCTAGGGAAGTTGCTTCTCAAGAAGACCAAGTGAAGGCTACCACAGGGGCCTCAGTGAGGTATGTTCGGGTCACCCAGCCCTAAAGTCTGCGGCCTGCCCCCCGGCTTGAAAAGGAGGAACGAGGTAAGAAGAGGGCTCGACAAACTAAAGCATTCAGTGCCGGGTTGGAAGACTTCGTGGATTGGTCGGGCGTACTTGCTAGTGAGTTTGTCGAGGAGGAGGAGATGTCTATGCTTGCCGTTGGGTTTGCTGTGGATATGCGAAAGCGAGCTGTGGACTTGGAGGATGAGTCTGCTGCCACATCTGATAGGAAGCGTCCAAGGCGGTCTTGGCCAGATGAAGAGGCCTAGGAAGACTGGGGAATAATTCTAATGGACTCCCCCAACCGAGCCACCAACGATCAGCCTAAGCTGAAGGCGCCCTGAGGACAAGGTGTTTCAGAAGAGGGGATCCCCGCCGCGCCCTAGTGTTGACTTAAATTACGAGGGGTCCCCTTCAGGGGTAGTCGCTCCACTACCCCCGCCTGTCAGAAATACGCACCTAGTAAGAGAAGGTCGCCTGACTAGGTGCTGCTGAGTACGTATGTTCCTCCTCATGAGAGGATTGCTCCTTCGGTGGGCATGGTTGCCCTTGATTTAGAGGGTGCTCGGGAGATCATCCATTGTTGGAGCCCCTTTAACTAGGCGGAGCGCCCGATTGTACATATGCATGACCTCTATCCTAGTTACTTTTGAGTACCAATAACAGTTCGCGTAGAACAGTATTCCATTCCGTTCCTTGCCTACTTGAGTAAGGAGGCTTTCCAATCGGTGGCCGAGGACGGGATGTTCATCCGCAACCATGACTTTCACCGATCAGTTGAACTGGTGCGTGGTGCTTTACTTGGTCATATCTCACGCTGCAATTTCATCAGGGCTTCTCACAAGCTATGACTCCACTATCCGAACATGGTTCGCCTAAGATAGGGAATTTTAGTTCCTACTGTATCGATCGACTACTACTTTACACCTAATTAGTCGTTTCTAAGCATCAGGCCTTGGACGCTTCTTTGGCCAAGGCAGAGTCCAAGGCGAAATATTGAAAGCAGGAAGCCAAAGTTGGTGTTCAAAAGATTGAGCGGGCGGAGAAAGAGAGGGACGAGGCCAAACAGGAGGCTAAGGTGGCTCGGCCCGCGGCCTCGCGCCAAGGCAGCATGAGAATGACCATAAAGATGTGAGATGCCTGGCGCTTGTAGAGGAAAACGGCGAGGGCCAGGAGGCCGAGGTTGCTCGGCCCGACCCGCTGAGCCGGGACGCCGCCCATCGGAGCTCCGACATCTAGTAAAGATGAAGTGTCTTCTCTCCATTCCCAAGCGGGCAAGGACAAGGAAGCCATGATGGAAGATTATTAAAAACCCTTAGTGCAAATTTTCACCTATGGCTACGGATGCTGTGTGTTCAAACATGGCATTCGCGGGGTGACGACCAGCATTCCTGATGACATGCCCGACTCACGACCCACTTCCTCTCCCAGTCTTCAAGCACTCAGTGCCCCGCCCCAACACCCGTGAGGCCAAGGCCGGCGGAGGTTCACTCCTGGCTGAAACTGCAAAGAACCCGATGAGGGCACCGTCAGAGGAGCAGGCTAACTCTTCCTTCACATTAGTTTCTGGGGCTGTTTTTAGAGATTTTCAGAAGGTGTGCTACTTTTCCACCGTGGATACATATCATCCCTCAGGAACCTCGTGCTTTGTAGCACATTTTGATCGAGAGTCATGCTTTGATGAAAACCCTTTCGCGGACGACACAACTATGCTCGCCCTTTCTTTATTTTGAAAATGCTGCCAGGACAATAATCGTGTCTGGATTTTTATGTACTAGCAGGACATCAACCATATCTGAATTTTTTGTGTGCCAGCATGGCATCCACCATATCTGGACTTTTTATGTACCAGCAGGACATCAACCATATATGGATTTTTTGTATACCAGCAGAGCATCAACCATTTCTAGACTTTTAAATACGCCAGCAGGACAACAACCATATCTAGACTTTTTACGCACTGCAGACATCAACCATATCCGATTTTTTAAAGCACAGTGGCATCAACTATATATATGGACTTTTAAATACAAGAAGGTGATAACCATATTCGACTTTTAAAACACAGACATCAACTATATCTCGATTTTTGGGAAAAGCAAATTTGTAGGTTTTAAGAGTGAAATGTAAAGAATAATATTTTATTGATGTTAATATCCTAAAAATAATACACTACTAGTGTAGTACTCTAAGATGCATGGCTGCCCACATTCTGGGAACAATACCTTGTCCGGCTTGCCTAACGATAAGACCTTAATCAATTCTACTCTGACCACTCGTGTATATCCTCCCGCTTGACTTCGAGCTTCATCCGACCTGCCAGCTGTGCTTTCAAAGACCTTTCTTAAGACTAACTCACTGGATTTGAATGTACATGGCTTCACACGTTGGTTGTGCAAGCTCTCACAAAATTTACCGGGTATGATGCTATGCGCACGTACCGCCGCTTCCCAAAGTTCGCTCATAGCAGATCTTTGCTATTGCTTCGACATTTACTTCCTTAGAAATTTATGTCCAAATGGTGGGTCAAACATCCTGATTTCTGTGGGGATGATAGCCTCCATTCCGCATGTGAGGGAAAACGATGATTCCCCCATCGACTTCCATCTGGTTGTTCTGTACGACCATAGAAATACTGGTAGTTCATCTACCCATTTCCCTTTGGCCGAATGTAGTAGTTTTTTGAGGGTTAACAAGAGAGTCTTATTAGATGCTTCCGCCTGGCCTTTGCTCTATGGGTATCGCGGGGTTAAGTACAAGTTTTTTATCTTCAATTCACTGCCGAAATTCCTATATACCCGGCTATCGAATTATGGCCCATTGTTGGTTACAATCGATTAGGGTATTCCGAATCTGCACACAATGTTTTTCCATATAAATTGAATGGCCTCTTTGTCTTTTATGGATGAGAATGCTTCGGCCTCTATCCATTTGTTGAAGCACCCAGGCAACCAAGAATGTGCTTTCTTCTGCTTCTGGCAGCAAAGGACCCAACTATATCAATACTCTCATCAGCGAAGGGCCTGGCTCAAGTATGGCTTCGTTAGATTTAGGTCGAGCTTTGAGACGAGGGTCTTTCAAATGGCAATGTCATACTTTAACATGGGTGGCGATATTCGCGCATATCAACCAATAATAGCTCTCAGGGTATGAGCTTCATAAAAGTACACCTCGCTGATGGTTTCCACATATTCCATCGGGGAGTTTTGCCAATATGTATTGTCCCTGTTGGTGAGTAAGGCATTTAAGATAAGGCCCTCCCAGGGACTACTTATATAGCAGGTTGTTAACGAGGGAGAACCGAGCTGCCTAGACTTGGATCTTGTGGGCTTCGGCTCTATTGTCCATAAGTTCCCCCGAACTCAAATAGCGGACCATTGGAGTCATCCAAGAAGGATCCGTCTCATCTATTTCATTCACTCAGCTGGTAGTGATCGACGATTCTAGTAGGTAGTACATGAGGAGGAGCGTTATTTCTTTGTCGCATGACGCAGCCTTACGGCCGCTAAAGCGTCTCGCCTGCTGGGAATTTCGGGACATGCCCGCCGCTAAGCCGTGAAGCTCCCTGTATAAGCCGACTAGGACTCATACCTGGTTATGCACTGTTCCCTTGTCTCATATTTGTTGTTTACCTGCCCCACCACCAATCGGGAGTCGTGCCTATGATGATCTTTTCCGAGATACGTAGATCGGGTGGAGGTCGAGCCCATCTATTATTGCTTCATACTCTGGGCCATTGTTAGAAGCGGAAATCTAAACGCATGGCATGTTCTATTACTCTCAAGGCTTCTGCTGTAACCCGCTTCTCATTCCCGTCATTATGAAGCTACCATTTACATTCATGATCCACCACCAGAGTTGTCCGACTTCTCATTTCCATCGAGGAACCTTCGCTAAAAGTGAGCCAAGATTTACCCTTCTTCATCGCTTACAGGTTTATAGCATTGATACCGGTCACTTAGCTCAACCGCCATCGAGCCATCCACCCGACGATCTAGCTTACGATAAAGGCTCCTGTGAGGGAGGTTGGTGAGTACAATCATAGGTGCCCAGCAGGGCGCAGTTTTTTAATAGCTGCCACCCGAGGGCTGGGGTAAAGGTCTGCTCGAGACGGGTATATCAGGTTTTTGTCTCGGAAAGGGACTTGCTTATAAAGAATATGAGTCTTTGCTTCTGGTGTTTGTCTTATTTGAATAAAGCTGAACTTACTGATACGTCAGAAACATCTATGTAAAGATAGAGCGTCTCACCTGTCTCGGGGCTAGCTAGAATTGGTAGTTCGATGAGATATTGCTTGATCGCTGCAAGTGCTTGGTCACATCCTTGATTCTAGCTGGCCAGTTGGGCTCCCTTTAAGGTGGCAACATCTTCAAACGATCTGTGAAGCGAGATATGAACCGCCCTAGGGTCGCCAGCCTGCCAGTCAGTTGCTATACCCTTTTTCTAGAAGTGGGGGCTTGGGACTCCATTATGGCCTTGAGTTGGATGGGATTAGCCTCATCCCCTCCTCAGGTTACCATAAAACCTCAGAATTTTCCGAGTCGAATTTCGAATGCGCATTTCGAAGGGTTAAGTTTCATGTCGTGTCTTCGCAACATTTTAAAGGTTTCTTGCAAATTCATAGTGTGGTCAGGGCTTTCTTTGGATTTTACAAGCATATCATCGATATAAACCTCCATAGATTTACCTATCAGGGGTTGGAATACCCTGGTCACCATCCTTTGATAAATTGTCCTTGCATTTTTCAGGCCAAACGACATTATGTTGTAGTAGTACAACTCGTGGGGTGTGATGAAGGTTGTTTTCTCTGTGTTAGGTGGGTACATAGGGATCTGGTGGTATCCGAAGAAGGCATCCATAAACGGCGTGTGTCATGCCCCGTCGCTGCGATCCACAACCGGACGATCCAGGGTAAGGGGAAACTCGGTCCCGGGACATGCTTCATCGAGATCAAGTAGTCTCGCACACACGTGCCAATTTACCACCCTTTTGGTACCACCACCACATCACAACCATTCGGGATACTTCACCTCCTGTAAACCCCGTCGCTAGGAAGATTGTCTACTGTTCGAATAACTGATGCTCGGCCCCAGAGGAATCGCCATCCTTTGCCTTTATCAAGCTCGCGCTGATCTGCGCCACAAAGAGGGGTGATCCGAAATCAACAAAAATTTGTATCCTTAAATTCCCTCCTACCGTCGCAGCAGCTATTGCAAAGATACTCCGCTCTAAGGTCGAACATAGGGATGGGTTTTCTTCGTGCAAATGATTTACAGCGAGGTTAAAAAATTGGTGAATTTCAATTTGGATTTTAAGGTTTGCTAAAAACAGGGGAGTTGGATGGTTGTTGGCTGATAATAAAATAAGGGAAAATGTAAATGTAACTCTTTAACCGTCAGCATCGGGATAGTTCCTGGCTGTGTCAATCAGAGAGGTCCCTGGGTCACTTCACGGAGGACGACCTATAGTCATCTCCTCGAACCGGACTTTCATTTAGCTATAAAACCTAACCCAAAAATAATTATCCTTTGAAAATGGCATTCACTAGCCATTTATGTTCTCGCCAATTAAAACGAGTCTCTCGACTACATTACAATGGGTAATAAATGATAACCAATGAACATCACGAGATCTAGTAATAAGCATCAAGTGAGCACTAAAAGATTACCAAGTACCACCATTCAACATGAATCGAAGGATCTAATTCAGCTTAAAAGGAGAACATAGATCGCAATGACTACCGTTGAAAAACAGGGACTCCAAAGAGCCTCTAGATCATGCGCCCAACAGCCTTCTACTTCAAGGAGGAACGGGTTTTAGTCGCTCATCCTCCGAGTTGTCATCCTCGGAGGGTGTTTGGCTGCCCAGAAAGTGCCAAGAAAATGAGAGAAAAGGGAGAGAAAGTGAGAAAGGCAGGAGAGCTGAAATCTTCTCCCGTTAATTTTATTGATTGAAGTTGATTGATTTCCATTTGTTATAGACTGAGGCTTATATATGCTTAGAAAAAGGGAAATTACAAAACAATATGAAACAACAAAATTACAATGAGGATATTTTGGGAAGAAACAAAAAATTGTAACAAAAAATCAAAAAGCAGAAAATGCGTAGGAATGTGAACAGTGGCAAAATGGTGAACAGTGTTAGGAGCATGAACAATGCGCGTAGGGAATGAATTTCACAATCCTGCAAAATTTCCCAATCCACCTTCTTGTATTTTGCTCTTTCTTCCTTTCTTATATCTGATCCATGCTGAGTTTGGTTCCTCGACTCTTCGTGGCTTAGATCGACTAACAATTTCGCATAAATAAATCTTGCAAACCGCAAAATTTGCCACAAAATGCGATCAGTAGAATAGAAGGGACCTTAATGTGTAAATCGGGTTAATTACGCTGATTAGTACATAAAAAGTACTCAAAACCTGTAATAAGCAGGGTTCAAAATAGCACTTGTTGAGTTCTAATCACACACCCCAACCTACACATTGCTAGTCCCTTAGCAATGAAAGAAAGAAAGAAAGAGAGAGTATACTAAACAAAATCAAAAATATGTTCACAAAAAAATATATTTCAAAAAGGTTGTGAATAAGTAATGCCTAACCCTAAGTAAGAATCATCAAATCCTTGCCCAATAACTATCTTGAGAGAATGAATGCCATACAAAATTAAGTATCAAAAGAGCCTCCATCTCGATGAATCAACTAGAAACTTCCACTAAAATCTAAGTGTTTGTTTGATCAGCTCTCAACAATAAACTGTCAAACTGCACTCTCCCCCCAACCAAGCTATTGCCACAACCTAGCACGCTAACCAACCCAAATAGATCAGGACCCACTCTTATTCCACAACTCTTTGTGTCAGGTGGGTGCAAATAAAGCCGAGGAATTGACCTCACCGTAAAGTCCATGTAACTGGGATCTACCAATGACTCCTGTCCACTAAGGCTTAGGGCACCAAGTCATATGATCTTCTCACCACTAACTCCTTCGTGTTTCACCCCGCATTTCGAATGATTTGAAACTCCAAAGACCTACAACTCGCTAAACTCCACCTATCCACCCGTGTACGAGCACCAAGCTCAAGTGGGCTCCAACCGCCGCTTAGGCACCTGGCTTTTAGGCTGGCTTTCGCCATATACCCTGACCGTACTCTGCTCAAGGCAAAAGCTACAAATTTTTCTTTTTTCTGGTTTTCTTTTCTTTTCTTTTCGGTAGCCACATTATCGCCTTTCTATTCATGGGGTCCTAACCTATTAAAGGTGGTCAAAGAAACTAGGGTAGGTTATTGCAAGGCTTAGGAGGCTAGGCGCTTTTTCAAAGTTATCAAGAAACCTGATGTGCATTGTGTATTAATAAAGGTAGTTGTTGGTCGAGCAACAAGAGTTCAACTTATTATCCACTCAGCCAGGCATGGAACCAATCTAACATCAATAGAATTGGACAAAGTTTCAATTTTTCAAACCACAGATAAGTAGAACACAAAAAAATTTGGGTGCAAAATGGGTCCAATTTTTGAAAAGTAAGTCAGATAGCATAAATGTCTTCACACAAAAAGGAAAACCAGCAAGCCACTGAACATCAAACGGGCTTCATGCTTAAAATAATAACAAAAACATAACAGATGCCACTTCCTTCGCTAACTCTCCCCCCCAACCAAATGTCTCATTTTCCGCAATGGGGCTCGGATTGGAAAGTTAGAGAAGGAAGTGCTACCTCCTTGATGAGATGTTATTGTTGTTGGATAGGAGACTTCGCAAGCTTTCCATCGATACCTTATTCACTCCGTTTAGGCTTAAGATGAACAAGTTAAGAGAAGAAAATAGAGGAAAAAAAGGGACCAGTTGGAACATTTTGAATATTACTCATTTTTCAAAATTTCAAATGTGTTCTTTCTAGCCATATTTAGATTTTACACTCTCTAAGCTTTCCAACGAGATGAAAATCACCCAAAACCGATATCATATGAAAAAGTTATGCTTAAAACAAAATCAGGAGGCAAAACAGGGGAGAGGGAGCGAAAATTTCGCTACGTAGCGAAAATTCCTCTCTCTTTTTCCTGCTTTTCTGATCTTCATTCCTACTTCAAAATGTTCACTCAAACTGCAAAAATTAATACAAGAAAATCTGCGAAGTGCTGAAAACAAGCCAGTAGCGAAAAATCTCTATTCAGAGCGGTAATTCCTCTTTCCTCGCTTTGATCTTCATTGCTAAAATTTTCACTCAAACCCGCAAAAATTAATACAAGAAAATTAAGAAAATTGCGTAAAAGTGAAAACAAGCTAGAACAAAGATTAACTTAAAAATTAGGAGAAAGTCTAAAAGAAAAATTAAAAGAAATCAAAATAAAATAAAATAAACTAAATAAAATAAGATAAAATGAACAAAAGTGTGGGAGATCAGAAAATTCCCCCCAAAACCGCTTTTTAGGCCTGAGGCTACGTTGAATCGGCGGAGTTTGATCATTGTCCAGGTGCTCCATGTCCGAACTACAAAGACTAACCATCCGCTATGCCATGCGATGTGAGCAGTTGCCATTGTTTTTTATATAGTGGCAAAATTCCCAGACAAAGGGTCACTAATTTCAAGTTTTTCAAGATAAAGTGCTGATGGGTGGCCTTGAGGGCGGGTGCTTCGTGGGTCAAGCAAATGTACACTTACGCGGGAGGCCACCGTAGTGGGTTGTTGGGCGAAACATTCAAAACAAGCCTGGGCTCTTCCACTGCTTCTTTTTCACCGCCTCTCGCTTATAAAGGGAAGGATTTCTTCTTCTTTCTCCTCGAAAACAATACACACATATCCGAGGATTCATACAACCCTTCGCAGACAATTCAATAAAATCCTATAAGCCCCCCCCCGCGGGCTATGTTGTTGACACCGGCTCCTCTACCATGGTGTCACTTTACACTTTCCTTCCGGTGGACATTACTCGCTGATCGATGAGGTTTCAATGGAATCTCGCAGTTGTCCCATTTATGCTCAAAGTCACTTCACCCCATCTAATTTCTTGTTCAAATTATCCTCCACAATGACAATTTATTCGAATGGGCATTAATCCCCTCTCGCCCGCCACAAAGTCATCTACTATCCGGTAAGGTCCAAAATGGCTTGTTCAAATGGAGGATTAACCGTGCGGCCGAGGTGACCGAGAGCTCGGGCGCATGGCCATGGAGGTTCAGAGGTGCTTATCGCGGGAGGTCTCGTTCCCATGAGGAATTTGTGTGATTCCCAACTATGGTTGTAAGTACTACCATATGGTGAATCATTCATTGGTTTCTATAGTCCTCATGGACTCATATTCATTCGATTCCTCTCACAAAGTTGCCGACTTTGCCATGGTCGGTTTCTATAATCCCTCACGACATATATGCACTAAAGGTTACCCCCGCCACATGTCGACCAGATCATTCCTCTTCCATTGTCTAAATTCAACTCGATTAAGAAACTTTATCCCACTGAACACGAACCCCGCAACAAGAACAAAGAAAACACCAAACAAGGAAAAAAAACAACTCTACCAAAAGGGGGCAAGTTACTAAAAACAAATTAAATGAAACAAAATTAAACACTGAATTTAAACACTTAAAAAGATATATATACAAGAAAGGGCTCACTCGTAACTTTGTGACGAGGACTGACAAGTGTTCAACAGTCATCATTCGCACTTAGCACCATCACTTAATCTGCGTTTACTTGGATTCGTACTACGCAGGTGATCCGAATCAACAAAATTTGTATCCAAAGTCCTCCTACCGCCATAGCGGTTACTACAAAGATAGCTGCCTCTCTAGGGTCGAACACGGGATGAGTTTTCTTCACCAAATGATTTACAAGTGAGGTTAAAAAATCGGTGAATTTCAATTTGGATTTTAAGGTTTGCTAAAAACAGGGAGTCGATGGTTGTCAGTCGATAATAAAATAAGGAAAATGTAAAATAGAACTCCTCAACCGTCAGCATCGGACGCGAGTTCTACAGTCACCGAGAGGTCCTCGATCATTTCCATTCAGAGGACGACCTATGGGCCATTCCTCGAATCGAATCTTCATTTAGCTATAAACCTAACCTAAAATAATAATTATCCTTTTTGAAAATGGCATTCACTAGCCATTTATGTTCTCAATGGGCTTCAACGAGTCTCTCACTCACACATAATGGGTAATAATGATAACTAATGAACATCACGAGATCTAGTAATAAGCATCAAGTGAGCACTAAAAGATTACTGGCACCGACCATTCAACATGAATCGAAGGGATCACACCAGCTTAAAAGGAGAACATGTGATTTCCGCAATGACTACCGCGTGAAAAATGTGGACTCCCAAAGAGCCTCTAGATCATGCGCCCAACAAATTCTTCTACTTCGCGATAGAACTGGTTTATTTACCATCCTCCGAGTTGTCATCCTGAGGTGCTCGCCGCCCGCAAAGTGCCAAGAAAATGAGAGAAGGCGGAGAGAAGAGAAAGCATGAGAGCTCGTGCCGCTTCCCGCTAATTTTACTGACAAGTTGATTGATTTTCACGGTTACACCGAGGCTTATATATGCTCAGAAAAAGGGAAATTACAAAACAATATGAAACAACAAAATTACAATGAGGATATTTTGGGAAGAAACAAAAATTGTAACAAAATCAAAAGCAATAAATGCGTGAGAATGTGAATGAAGGCAAATGGTGAACAAAGGTCGGAGCATGAACAAGGCGCTGTGAGGGAATGAATTTCAATCGTGTATAATTTCGCAATCCAATTTCTCTTGCATTTCGCTCTTCTTCCTTCTCGCCTCCTCGACCGCAATAGCCGAAGCTCACTCGAATTTTCGCATGGACGACTAACAATTCTCGGCATAAATAGCTTGCAAAACCGCAAAATTTGCCACAAAATGCGATCAGTAGAATAGAAGGGACCTAATGTGTAAATCGACGCTGATACACAAAAGTGCTCAAACCCGTACATCGTGGTTCAAAATAGCATTGGAAAGTACTAATCAGCAAAGGAGACGCTCGGGCCATAGGCCACCGTCATTTATCCTCGACATATTAGAGTGTCCCCAGGCGAATACATCAATGTTGCGTGGTAGCGCGAGTCGTAACTGTGCTATTTCTTCATTAGTCGGGAAGGAGCTGATATAAGTAAATTTCTCTAGCCCGTCCAACTCCACTTCTTCCAGTGGGTCCAAGGCCACGTTCTTTCTTCCGCCCGATTCGAAAGCAAAGATGCTATGATTGCTATGCGTGTAAGATCGCCCAGGAGGTTAACCAAATTGCACTTCCCTTCAAGCTCGTATAAGTGTGTTCAAATGGGATAGCATTGTCAGTAAGTGTGCCTAGTCACACCAAAAGATCGACTTTCCTTGTGGTTGCCAAATAACTTACCATTTGGTGGTATGTTAACGGCACGACCTTCATAGAGTGCAGCCAAATCCGACCCACTATGGCATTATAAGGCCCTAAGTCTTCGACGATTGAGAACAAAACCCATTGAGGATCGGTCGGCTATAGGAGTGGACCGTAACACCCCAAAATATACCTTGAAGTAAATTTTATAACACGCTAGTGGTCTAAAATAAGTTAAAATTGTATTTTCCCGAATTCTATATCATAAGAAACTTAAAAATGATAAAACCGAAATTAATACAAGAGTCAAGGGTAAAATAGTAAAATGTCACATTAAGGACTCGAGGGTCATGTTTAATAAGTTTATATGCCATTGTAGAATATTTTGATAAGTAAAAAGTGTAAAATGAAAGAGAAAGGAAGGACTTTTTAATGCAAAAAATGGAAAATAACAAAATGATAAGCCAAACATGGCCTTATGAAAGAATGTACATAAGACTAAATTTGGTCTTGTAAAGGAACATTTCCTTGCCTGAGGGGCTTAGGGTTACATGCTGAGAGTACTAAGAGAAGAGTTGGTGATTTTGCTCCATGTGATGAAGGATTTTGGTGATCAAGAAGAAGAAGAAGGAAGAAGAAAGAAGAGAAAAAAAAAATATTATGGTATGAAAACTAAACCTAAAACCCTTTTTGATGATGTTTAGGTTTGGGGAGAACCCTAATTTTACATAATAATGACGGATTTTGGTCTCAGGTCAGTTATATGTTTTTTTGAGTTGGTCGGGTCCTTAATCGAGTAGGTCAAGCCAGATAAAGAAATGTCAGGGCTCTTTGTGGGATGCCGCCAAACTTTTCCAAACCCACGTTTTTGTCTTGACCATAACTTGGCCATCACTCATCCAAATTGAGTGATTAAAATTTTCAAGTAAACTAGACTTCTAGTAGAAAAACTCTTCTTGAAATAAGTGTATTAAAATTTGGATCCCATTAGACTCGGAAAATTCTTCAAAGTGAAGCTCTGACAAAGCCGGTCTCGCTTTTGGTACAACTTTATAAGTTTAGGCCATAACTTGACCTTAACCGGTCTAAATTGGAGATTCAAATCTCTAGGTAAACTATACTTTTAGGAAAATAAATCTCCTTGAAATAATCTATTCAAATTTGATCCTATCGACCCGTAAAATTCGCCAAAGTGAAGCCTCATTTCTGGTTTCTTTGCTTACTGGGTACAAATAGTGTTTGTGCTATAATTCGCCATCACTCATCCAAATTAAGTGATTCAAATTTTTGGGTAAACTATATTTCTACGTGAACAAATCTCCTTAAAATAAGTGTATTCAAATTTGGATCCCATTGTACCCAGAAATCTGTCTAAAGGGAGCTCTATTTGTAGGAAATATTTTGGTATACAGAGATTTAAGTGAATAAATGAAATTGTAAAAGAATTATAAAAGTGATTGTTATATGAACTATGATTACATGAACAGAAATATGAGCAATATTGAGAACATGATCATATAGGTTACAATAAAAGTAACAGTTATAGTATATGTGCTTCGTCTATTTCGTATGCTGAAATTATTCCCAAGTGTAGGAACTAAGGTCGTCAAGCATTATAGTACTGTGTGAGTCCACAGGTCATTTCCACAGGGAGTGGTTTCCTAGGTGATCCTTAGGGATTGCTCTCCAAAGAATGTGCTGCTTAAAGAACTATACTTGATTGATTTGATTGAGTAACCGATTAAATTAATCATTTTAAAACAAAAGGGCGAATGATGTGGTCCTTAGTTTTCACTACCACGATTAGGTAACAATTCCACCTCTTATTCACAATCTCATTCCACATGAGCTATCATGAATGGTCTTCGACGGAAGATGTAACATTAAAGGCTCTTTTAAGACAAAGAACGATTGAGCGATGACAAACACTTGTTCAAACGATTTGCTCGACTCTAAACAGATTGCTGATCAAGCACAACGCAGTATCGAGTCTCGCTCACACGTTGTCAAGAAGATGCCAAACTAAGGTTTTATAAGATTTTCCACAAGTGCTCAGCATCGTACAATCTCGTTGAAGCACAAGAGAGGAATTGAGGGTGGTTACCTTGACGGAGGTGAGTTTCCACCATTAGAACGCTATCATGAAGGTTTAGAACTCCATTGAAACTGAAGATCGATTCATGTTTGATAAGAAACTATGCATAAATGTGACTTTAGAAAGAACACTTTAATTGCAAGATTGGGATATCAAAAGCACGTAATCCCGTAAGAGAATACCGAGTTATATAAACCAATTGAAAGATTACAAGTAATTGAAAACTCAGAATCCGAAGAAAAGATAAGTACTCTACTCTATAAACCCTAGCAAAATATGAGAGAAAAACTCCAACTGTCTAAAAACCAAACCCTAGAATCTAAAAAACTCCTCTTCTCTACCCTTCAATGGGCGTAAATACCATTCTCCTTAGTGATCTCGAAGTGGTGGTCGAAAGACGAGTGTGCCCTTGCACCAAGATTGGAATTTCACCAAATCCCAAAGATCGCGATGTCAAGACGGCATCAATATGTACGCGACCAAAAAGTGTACCGGTGCTCCACCGCCTGGGGTACCTGCATCGCTTGCCTGCACTCGGTACCACCGCTCACCACATGTGGGTACCGTACCGTAGCGTGGTAATCGGTACCACGCTCTCGCACTGCCTCCTTCAATCGTAGCACTACCTGTGGCTTTCGACAAGAAATCGCCATCAACCGCGATGATCTACATTTGTTCTCTAGACACGAACCCCTACAAAAATGTGCACGAAACTCGAAACCAAAGATAAGCACAAAAACACGAACCCATCAAAGGCACCTATCCTACACAAAATGAGAGCAAAACATGAGCTGAGTATTAAAAATCCTATATAAATGTTGCACTTTTATGTATTCAACACACCTCACCTACAACTTGCTAGTCCTCAAAGATTCAACTGTAACACCCATCGACAGTTATTTCCAACAAAATGCGCCTAGGTGCGCTAGGCATTGCAAGTTTCCCATAGGGCAAAATGAGCACTAGCTAAGCTTAACTGACAGAGTATGCAACCGTTTGAACTCAAATGAAAACCATAGTCTCAAAGTAATGGACACAATAACAAACTGTTACAAAACAGAGATACTCATATAAAGGACCATGGATTTGAGAAAAGAAAGGTTGCAATAAGATCACCAAACTGAAATGAACTACATTATCACGGCAAACATTTTACCATAACCAAGCAAACTAACATGCATAAAAGTCAAAGAGGAACATCCAACATAACTAAAATCAAAAAGGTCTTTCAAGCTTGTAATGACCTTAGGCTACATAAGTAGGGCTTATAGAAACAAAATGGGTATCGGCATGACGTGGCTAAGGTCTCTACCCAATTTCCAACACCACCCTATTCTAACCCACAATGCTACTACTCCACATATTCCCCATCATCGGTCGAAGAGAATGCGTCTTCATCCACACAGTCATCTAGCTCCTCAGAGTCCCCTTCCAAGTCAGAAGGAGGATCATCTCCAACAGTGGTATCTCCTCGTAGGATGACTCAAGTCTGAGGAGCCCGCGATCCGTACCGCTCGCTTTCCCAGACGACTAACCATCCTCTTTGATTTTACGCTCCATCCTTTTCAAAGGAGATGTACTCATCGACCCAAGAGCTGACGATGATGAAGCCCCAGAAATAGCCAAAGGGGAATGTGATGACCGAGGCCTCAGGAAGCAGCCTCGACTTTGCTTATGTCCGGCTCAGGATGGGCCCCCAGCCTTAGGAAGAACTCTTTTTTCTCTACCTAATCCCCTTATCCCCGCAGCTTCCACCAGATTTGTAACTAAAGTCGGGAATGGGATATGCCTGTTTTCAGTTGAGGACCTCAGAAAGTCCCTCATAATACACCATATTACCAAGGCATAATCAATAATTTTTCCGGGCCATTACCTCATACGTAAACTCGGATTCTTCCTCGCTGCGCCTTCTTCTTTCCTTCTACCCGATCATACTGGGTGGAATGACTTGTTCATTAATGCATACTTAGACTTTAATTTCCTCGAATGAACTCCTTGCGACAAAACCTCCCATGGTACCGGGTCGGGTGCACACGACATTTGCAAACAAACCGGCGCCAAACTCGTAATGGCCCTCAGAGGGTAAGGCCTGGCCATGTGTGGCATGACATAATTCAACGACAGCCACCCAGTCAAGGCTGACCATTAACCTGCTTCCCAAAATGTGAGTCCCAACAGGTGCTCATTCCGATTTTTCTCGTTGGAATAGAATTCCCCGACCATGGCTCAGAATAACCTTTACCTCTTCACCAACAAAGTGCGATTTTACCCCGAATAATGCACTCGATAGGTAGTAACAAGAACGTGTCAATCTTCATTCCCCGCTCACAATGGAAACCCCGCCTTTCAATTGACTGGACCCACTTTTCTCGCTCTGATTCTGATGAGTCAGCAAACATGGCCTCAATTTCTTCATCTTCTCTCTCACTGGCTTCCTCGCTCTCTGATGAAGAATATTTCCGCTTCCCCTTTCCTTTCTTTACAACCTACGTAGTATCAGCCTTCCGTTTTTTCACGGCTCGCTCCATAGAAGAGCTAGGAGCCTTTCCCTTTCTAGTATTTTTCGCTCTTGCCATAGATATGGCCAAAATAGTACATATAGCGAGAATAGCCCATATACACACAACAGTCTCCCACAAACCCATCTCCAACAATATCAGACTCACCCCTTCCAGATCAGTCAGCATCTTCCTCCCCATATCGTCCGTTGTGGATGCCCTAAGCAACCAAGAACACAGAACCACCAACCAAAGCCACCAAACCAAATCCATGTTGACACAATGAACATCCATTCAAAATGCTCTCAAAGAGATGAGGAGCACTTACCACGTCGGTGCGAAGAACTAAGGAGGATCCGGATCAGAGCGATGGAGACACTGGAGGGAATGTTTGACCTAGGGTTTGCTTTGGTGAGAAGGAAAATTAGGTTAGGGTTTCTCTTATATAGGAGTTAGGGAGTAGGATATGAAAGTGTTCAAACTGGGGAGAAGCCCTAAATGCTCCATTCAATTACGTTTCTATCTAAGATCAAGAAGTGTGGTACCCTGCATCGGGGTGCTGGCAATCGGGCTGGAGCCATTACGGGTACCTAAGATCAAGAAGAGTGGTAATGCATTCACTCGCTACGCCACTTTTTTTTTTTAAATGTTTTGACATGAAACAACAAAGTACTGCCAGAACTTTCTAATGCCCCCATCTCGATTCACCGGATGCTTATTTTTCCTCGCTTTTATACCACTCCACCCGACTAGGTTCGAATCAGGTATACACTATCTTCGACACCTTCATGCTTACCTGGGGGTCCATCAGATTTTCGTGATCACGATTCCTAAGGTTCAATCGAATTAAGGTAATTCAAGGCTCAAGATGGGTGCAAGGTTAACTAATATGATTTCAAATGTAACACAAAAATCATGGCCTAAAAATCATCTTCTCGCCACGCATGGTTATTCCCGTAGAATACGCCGATACATGTAGTTAACAAGAATGCTAAACAATGCATAGGATGAAGCAATAAAGAAGCAAAGCACAGCTTCGAGGCAGAAAATCAATGACTCAGGTAGTGAATAAATGAGGCGATACCAAGACTGTAAATGTAATCAGAATATATGGTCCCAAATAGAGCAAAGTTTTGTGCATGCTCAGTATCGCGGTGGTGCAAGTGGAGACGGCGTGGGAGTGCATAATAAGGTCACGCTACGCATACATCACAGTCAAGTACCAAACCCAAAAGAGTCAAAGCCAGTACTCTCAGATCATGAACTCAATGCACCTAACATGTAATAACATGCTCATAATTGGCTCCACTGGCTCCACTAGTGTATGCCCACCCCCAACAGCTGCAGGCTGGCAAGTATCGGGCTTCAATGCACATACAGATACCCCCCAAGAGAATAGGCAAAAGAAGGAATTAGTGTAATGTAATGTGAAGCGATGGGGCGTTGGTGTGGGGTTTATTTATTTTTTGTTTTTAAAGTGCGTACTAAATAAATAAAGCTATGTTAAAGAAAAAGAAAACTATATACAAAAAAAAAAAGTAGGATAGAATTACTCATGAACATCCTGCAGTTTTATCTACCAGCCTCACTACTCTCCCCGACTCGCCAAGTTCTCGAGAAATGGATTTAAGCGGTGGCCATTGACTTTAAAGGTTTACCCATTTTCCGGATACCCAATCTCCATTGCGCCATATGGGTAAACTACCTTGACAATGAATGGGCTAGTCCACCTAGAACGGAGTTTACTTGGAAACATGTGCAAACGAGAGCTGTACAACAATACCTTTTGGTGAGGTTCAAAGGTCTTCCACACAATAGTCTTGTCATGGAATAACTTAAGCCTCCTTTCAGATTCGCAGCTCTCACGATTCACGCAATTCATCAAGCCTGCTCAACCGCAACAACCGCGGCTTACCCGCCCGAAAGCCAAATCAACATTAAGAGTTTTAATGGCCCAATATGCCCCGTGTTCCATTTCTACCGGCAGATGACAGGCCTTTCCATAAACAAGCCTATAAGGAGACATACCAAGAATGGTCTTAAAAGCAAGATTTAGTTTCTCCAAAGAGCGCTTCTGCTAGTCGGCGACCAATCCTGCGATTCAGCGACCGCTTCCAAAAATATGTTCGATCTCCCTATCAAGCATCTACCGACCATCGGTCCTGTGGTGGTACGCCGGTGTCCTTTGTGGGCATTCATACTCTTTTTCAACAAATTCTCAAAAGATTGATTACAAAAATGGAGCCCACCATCACTAATGATTGCACGAGGCACTCCAAAGCGAGAAAAAATGTGTTCTTTTAAAAATTTCAAAACAACCTTGTGGTCATTAGTTTCTGTTGGAATAGCCTCCACCCATTTAGAAACATAATCAATTGCCAATAAGATGTAAAGGTACCCACAAGAAGGGGGAAAAGGTCCCATGAAGTCCAAACCCCAGCAATCGAAAATTTCAATGATTAAAATAGGAGTAAGAGGCATCACAATTCCTTCTTGTGACCCTCCTAATTGTTGGCACCGAGCCAAAGAAGTTTTGCAAAATTCAAAGCAATTTTTAAAAGAGGGCGCAAAAACCAGTCGGGCAGGATTTTGTCCTCGCTTTTCTCATGAGAAATGCCCTCCACAAGCTTTCGAGTGGAAAAAGGTGAGCACCCCAATTTGATCGTTATTGGATACACACCTTCTCATCAATTGGTCCGGACAGTATTTAAACAAATATGGGTCATCAAAATAATATTTCTTAATGTCCACCAAAAATTTCCTCTTTTGCTAAGAGGTCCATTGGGGTGGGATCTGTCCTGTCACTAGATAGTTCACTATGTCCGCATACCAAGGGCATTGAACAAGAGCAAAAAGTTGCTCATCAGGAAAAGTGTCACCGATGGGTAAAGCCGCTAGGAAATGGGATTCCTGAATCCAACCGAGACAGTGGTCGGCCACTACATTCTCAACCTTTTATCCTTAATAAATAGGTTAAATTCCGCACACAAGAGATCCACCTAGTCAAACGAGGCTTAGCATCCTCGCTGACAAGAAGTATTTCACGCATGATCCGTGGAAAATGGTTACAGAGGACCCTACAATGTACGAATTCCGAACTTTTCTAGTATGTTAATAAACCAAAAACTCTTTTTCCGTAGTCACTGATCGAGCCACCCAGAGTCTTGCTGGCATAGTATATCACAAAAGCCTTTTTATCTTCCCTTTGTCCTAAAACAACTTCTATAGCATGATCACTAGCGTCACACATGATCTCAAAAGGGAGTTCCCAATTGGGAGATCGCATGATAGGAGGAGACACTAACATAGTTTTTAATTTATCAAAGGCGTCCTCACAAGCCTCGTGACTACGAAAAGGGACGCCCGCAAGCAAATTTCACAAGGGACGGGCTATGGCACTGAAATCTTATGAATCTCCTATAAAATCCTCGTGATGACCTAAGAACGACCATATGTCTTAACACACTTAGTGGGTAGGTAAGTCGAGATCAACCTCGACTGGGTCATTCACCCTCGATTCCTTTCTCGAAGACCACGTGGCCTAGTATTAACCTCGTCACCATGAAGTGACACTTCTCCCAATTCAGCACTAAATTCTTCTCCTGACACCTCTCCAATACCTTTAGTAAATTTTCTAGACATCCCTCATACGAATCTCCAAAAACATAGAAGTCGTCCATGAAAATCTCCAAAATGAGTTCTATCATATCGCTGAAAATCCCCATCATGCACCGCTGGAAGGTTCCTGGTGCATTACATAATCCAAATGGCATTTTCCTGAAGGCAAATGTGCCAAAAGGGCAGGTGTGAACGTGGTTTTCTCTTGATATTCTAAGGCTATCTCAATTTGATTATACCCTTATACCACCGAGAAAACAATAGACCTATGCCCCTGTAATCCTCTCCAAAGATTTGATCTATAAAGGTAGAGGGAAATGAGATTTCTAGTACCCGCATTGAAGCTCATAGTCTATGCACACCCCTCCAACCCGAGGTGACCCGAGTGGAATTATTTCCATTGTGTTCATTTTCTACCACAATGACCCGCATTTTTTGAACTCCGTCGGGGTTGACCGACCCACTCGCATCTACAATGGGCAATAACACCTATGCCCAGCAGCCACACCTCTTCTGACCACTTCTTCATGATCGGGTTCGCCTTCGTGATGGTTGTCACAGGGCTACATCCTTCCAAGTGAATTTCAGTGTGTGCGCATCAAGGCTAATTCCTTAATATCTCCGCAATCGTCCATCCTATGGCTAAGCAAGGGTTCTCAATATCTCCAAAAGCTTATTTTCTGATCCGACTAAAGAGGAAGATATGATTCTAAGGAACGTTCTTACCTTTAGGAATGCATATTTAGATGCGATGGTAAGGGTTGCAACTCGAGATTTAGGTGGTTTCTCTCTTGAAGGTAACACCACTGTCCTCGATTGGCAATTTTTCAAATTTAAGGGGGTCCCCTGTTTATCTTGTGCCTCACTGTGTTGATTATGGAGTCACGAAACTCGGATTCGGATGTAGTTACCTCGCCATTGACTTGGGCTTCTTAGAGAAGACATGAGAGGATCATCATATGAAACATTATCTACATAATTCTACCCAACAGAGTCTATCATGTTTACCTCACAGACATCCTCCTCATCCCCTATTTCCTTGATAACATTAAAGATATTCAAATTAACAGTCATGTTACCAAAAGATAATGTCATTAATCCTCCCCTACAGTGTATGATGGCATTAGCAGTGGCCAAATGGCCTACGAATCAGGGCAGGTCCTTGGTTCACCACGGGTTGAGTGTCAAGCCTGACAAAGTCCACAGGAAAGTAGAACTTGTCACTTGCACCAGCCATCTTCTTATCCCTGCAGGAATCTTCACTACGATCGGCTAATTTGGAGGGTGATATTAGTCGGTTCCTAACTCTCTAAGCCTAGCTCGACATATCACAAGTATGGCAACAAGTTAACACTTTGAATCCACTAGAGCATGTCTAATTTGAATTCCCTACCCTTTATGGAAATAGCGGGCCTTCCTTGGTCTTTGTTTAGGGCGAATTGTTCCGGATCAGGAGGTGGATTGTTCAGTCATAAATGCCTCCTTGTTGACACCTAGTTTCCTTTTCACAATGCACAAATCTTTCAAAAACTTGGCATATGACGGAATTTTCTTAATGACATCTAATAAAGGAATGTTCAACTTAACCTGTTTGAACAACTCATAAATTTTAGAATGATTGTTCACTTTCTTAGGGGCTCTCAACCTATGAGGGTATGGAGCAGGAGGGACGTGAGAGACCTTGTCTTTTACGGCTTTCAACATCGACCCAACATACACTTACTAGGAACATGAGGCTTGGTGGAGCCTCATCACATCCCCAAAATGGCTCATTGTGCAAGAGTGCATGTCGGTTCCTTGGGCTGAATGGTTTTTGTCGATTACTTTCCATGAAGAGTGGTAAACTGACCTTCTGATATTCAAAGGTGCCATCGCCCAGTCACGAGATCCCAACATTTTGACCTTGGGGTTTGGATGGTTGAGAAGGAGTTTCCTTTTTCTTGTTGAAAATTTCATAGAAGAGGTGAGCTTAGTGATTTGGGATCTCACATCATTGAAGTGATCTGAAATTCGGTGTTAATTGGATTGTTAGTGCAGACTGATGTGTCAAAATATCTCAAACTTCTCTTATGTGGAGGTTGATAAAATTTGTGGGTTTGAATTCCCTTGAGGCGGTGGAAACAGTTAGAATTTGAAGGAAATCCTTGGGGACCTTGATTTTGGAGCGGAGGGGCTTGATTTGAAAAGCCTTGGTTTGGAGGTAGTTAGGCCTTGGTTGTTTGGCAAGTTGTGGACCTCCCGTTCCTCGACTAAAATTCAGGTGCCCGCCTTGGATTATACGTTTTGGTGTATGGAGGGTGAAGGGCTTCCTTTGGTGATTAAGAGCATTAACTTGCTTTCTGTTTGGATTGCTCCCTTGACTTGAGGAAGGTTGAATATTAATATAGTTGAGTGGGTTGGGGTCATCGCCAAATGATGCGGCTCCTCCTCACAGATCATAGGCATTGAAGGTGGCAGAACATTAATGGTTACCTCATTCACCTTTTTCAATTCTATGGCCTCTAACTTCCTCGTTAAGTTGGCTATTTTTTCTTGTAGGTCATCATTCTCTCTTAAGTGATGGATTCCTCCCCCTGTAGGTGTGCTATGCACTTTAGTAGTATCTAAGGAGGTGTTAGTCTCCCAAGTTCGTTTCTCTAGCTGGTATCGAAAAATTGAATTGCCTCCATGCCACTTTTCTCATAGAACTCTCACGCACACATCATTTGGATGTATTGTTTGTTATTCGAGGATAGTCCTTGGTGAGAAATACGCCTGGTTGTCTTGTCAGGAAACCATGATGAGGGATAGCCTAGAGGAGGTCCTTATATCTTTCCGTACCATAGCCAGGGTTCCACCCGGTTTCGAAAAAAAGTTTTGGATTGCTCGCATGAGTGCATTGATCGTGCGGGAGGAAGAATTTATTAAGGGAATTCATTTTGCATGTCCTCCCAGTCTGATTGAATTGGCGCAAGCGAAATGAAACCATATTTTGGCCTTTTCCTTTAAAGAGAGCAGGAATAAAACCATACAAATTATATGGAGGCGTCAGATGAGAAAGCACTACAAACATCGCAAATCTCTCATGAATGAGTAGGGGTTAAGATAAACCCTTGATACCTGCAGGAGAAGGCGAATCATCTCAGGCTTCATAAGGAATTGGTTAGCCTCTTCGGTGGAAGTGAATGCATGAGTTGTTGTATTGGTTCTTTGAGGTTGCGAATCTCGGAGGTAGGGGCAGATAGGGATTTATTGAAAATTAACATTTCCTCCTGCCCTGGGGTTGTGGTGGTGCCCCACCTACATCTCCTTGTTGTGGAGGTTCATGGAGTCTTTATTGGGTCGACAAAGCTAACCCTTCTGCCCATTTAAATTAAAAAGAGTTTGCTGACTCGGGATGGTCCATTTGAGGTGTAGGGTTCTCTTGAAACAAATGTCTTACTATGGACTCTTCAGAATTTCTTGGAGGTATAATTCTTACAAGTCGGTGTTGCTCGTTGCGAGCTGGCAAACATGCACCAATATCTTATCCACCTGACGGATATATCCACTTAGATTATTCATGAAAATGAATTAAAAAGAAAAAGTAGAGAACGTATCGGATTTATAATGCAATTGAAAATTACCACTAGCTCTCTTTAGATTAACTAGATTGCTTGCCACTCCAGCGGCCTTGAAAGGCTTAAATACATTTATTATCTTTGAAATTATTCCCAAGTGTAGGAACTAAGGTCGTCAAGCATTATAATACTATGTGAGTCCATAGGTCATTTCCACAGGGAGTGGTTTCCTAGGTGATCCTTAGGGATTGCTCTCCAAAGAATGTGCGTTTAAAAGTAAAATATGGGGTTGTGATTGATTGATTGATTGAGTTATCGATTGATTGTTTGCATATGTCCTCGGGTAGATGGATAGGTAGACATGCCTATTAGGGATTACATGATATAGTTTGCCTCATTTGGGTCATTACAATGGCCCCGTTTGGGTTAATACAGTGCAGGATCACTACCTCGTACAATGATAGTACCTTCGGGGACATACAATTTATACCCGTATCCACTTCTTGGAATATGTAGGCAAGACACAAGATGAGATAAAATGATTGAAATGGTTATAAGAACGACGTAATATGAAAACAATGATTTGAACCATCACTGTCTTTGAGCGGGGTTTGCTTGAGTAGGCGCAAGCCATTTGAAATCTGGTAGGTCGCGAATGAGGGGCAACATTCTTTCATATGCGATGTTCAGGGGAGTGAATTGCGAGGGCTGTTTTCTTTTTTGAGATTGATCTCAGGGTTGCTTTCGGTCTTCGTTTTGGCCCTTGTTGGACGCCGACGACTTTTTCCCCGTCGACTTATCTTTCTTGTGGGTTTGATTTGGCAGTCATTATTAATGCGGGTTACTAGGATATTATCTTCCAATGCAGTACACAATACGCCCCTGTATAACTCTTCCATTATTGTTGGTGGGTTTAGAGATAGCCCAGTGAAGAGAAATTCGTCGGCCGAGAAGCTTCTCTGAAGTTACGAAGGATAGCGTCCATCTTTGTAAAATTCTATTTATTAGACGGCTTGCCAGAACCTCCTATTGAAGTCCCGTATGGATTCCTTTTCGTGCTTCATAATAGTTTGTAAGGAATTAATGTTCCTTTTTTGACGCACTGAGCACAGGTGTTGCGAAATAAATACTCCCCAAAGTTCGTTAAACAAGTTTATTGAGCTTCGAGAGAGCTTATGAAACCAGGCTAGCAAAAGTTGGAATGACAAACTCGTGAGGCGGCTTATAGTCGAGGGTGTGTCGCCCTAGTGGGGAGGAGAGCATGTCGTTGGGACTTCGAATCGTTGCTACAGGTGGCATGTAGGGTGTGGGTGCTGCACCGAAGGCGGGATATACTGAGGGCATGATCGGCACCACACCCATGGGTAATGAATATGCGTTTTTGGGCACGACGTTTGGTTGGCTCTACCCTTGGCCTGTTTCTCTCCTTGCCCGGCAGAGTAGGCCGTTATCGGTGTTGCTGAATCTTGAGGCCCGGTCTGGTGTGTCTCGAGATCGACCTGGTTGCTTTTTGCCGAGGAGGGGTTTGGTGAGCTTCCAGAGGATAACTCGTCATTTGTTGGGGTATCTGAATCATCAGGGACAACAGGCTTGTTTCCACTAATGGGTATCTGATCGGGTTCTTTTGCTGCCTTCTATCTTGGCGTCTCGCCTTGGGTGTGTATTTTCTCTACACGGGCTAGAGGCGATCGTTTCCACACTAGGTGCTGTGCTGATCCTGTGGTTCCTCATACGCCTTGCTTGTTCCTCCACCTTCCTTCTCCATATCTTGGCCTTGATACGGGGTGGTCTTGGGTGATTGAATCATTGGATTACTTTCGACATTATGCTTGTGTCGGATAGATCGAGGACGTGGGGAGAGCGAGCGAAGTGAAAACTCTTGGTGGCGAAGGGGAGTACATTAGAAAGTCGTTAAGAGCTGACTCTTGCATGTCGTCGATGAGACTTTGTTTGATTCCTAAACGGCGCCAATTATCGTGCACAGTTCGCCAGTCTCAGGCATCGGCGTCTGATATGAAGCACGCAAGGGTTTGGTGGTGGTGTACCGGTAGCCCATACTCCGTCTTAAGTCGTAAAGGATCGAGAAGAAGGAGAAAGAAGTTCCACAGTTAGGATTATGTACCTTTCCCTCGTTGGGGAGTTCTTGTTTTATACTCGAATTTGTCTTTGATTTTAGGAAAGATAATCTCATGATTTTGGTGATGAGATATCTCTTTCCTTATCAAAGATCAATTCTCCTTGATTTTTGAAAGAATAATCTCATGATTTTGGAAATAAAATTTATCCTCATCAAAGACCAATTCTCCTTTGTTAAGGGTTGATGTTTTTAAAGCCTATTGGATTTGAATGCTGGGAGATATGTAGATAAACATCCTATTCGTAATTTCCTCTTTAACATATTTATTTTTGTCTAACCACATTATCTTTGTGAGACGGTAGGTTAAGGACTCGGGACTGAACGGGTTCCCCAGGATTATGCCGTCTACAGGTCGGTTCCGTGTGGTTTTAATATAATGGGTTGCTTTGGACCGCTTTATGTGATTGGTCAGGCAATGGGCCTGTGCGGGCGTTGGGCTTATTGACTAGCGGGTCTGGGCCCAAAGGCCACGGTACTCACAAGTAGAGTTGGTAAATAGGTAAATCCAACCCATTTCAAGCCGTGGATAAAAATTGATCCATTTATATTGATTAACACTGATCGTCGGCCAGTTAAATGCAGGTGCGAACTGAAAACCTTAAAAATGTTAAAATAATTTCTAAATTCTATCATTTTCAAAAAAAAAAATATATATATATATATATATATATATATAATAATAATAATAATAATAATTAATATATAAAATGATTGAGTATAAACAATATAGTAATTGTAAACAAACGTAAATAAATAAATAATGCTTGAACACTGTTGTAATCAAAGTACCAAACTAGCTGCCTAAATAATACAAAAACAATAGAGTAACAACTTAATAACATATGTGAAAATAAAAATTCAAAATATCAAATGATTTAAAAATGGAAAATAAAATAGTTTAAAAAAAAAAGATAATTTTATTGATTCAAACTAGTAATACATTTGATAGAAACACATAATCAAATTCACTAAAAACTTTAGAGGATGACGCAACACTCAAGTTAATAACTTAATGAATCGGCTCAAAGCCTACACATTTAATAATTATATAATGACTAAAATACATATGACTCCAGTTCTACCGCATATTGATGATCATAGTTTAATTTATTGTCTTTGTTTAATCGAATATGTTTTGTCGCCTGAATCACCCATATACTAGTAAAAGCCATAACAAGACGACGAAAAACCAATCGTCGTATTAAGACGACACAACCATAGGCTACAAGTCAGCATCATAATCACAAAAAAAAAAAAACAAATTTAAAACCAAGATATGTGTAGAAGAACCACTTTATTGAGAAAGAAAATGATCAAATGAGATGTAGAGAGGGTGATTCTAGGTCAAGAATAGCAAAAAAAATCACCTCTCCTTGCTAACGGGAAAGGAAAGCAGGTGAGAGAAAATGAGAGGCAACTAAATTGAAAATAAAATAGTTAAAACAACAAAGTTTAATATATTAATCATATATTATAATAATAATTATTGTTAAAAGCTTTATGCTACAAACAGAGATTTGACTCTATGTGAAGAGCCAAAATATTGAATTTTATAGATAAATTCTTGAAAAATCTCAATTAATAAGTTAGTTACTTAAAAAAATTAAAAAAAGCTTTCAGGTCAATGGGGTTAATTGGGCCAACTTAGACCAAACCCATATGAGCCACAGGTAAAAACATAGCTAATTTAACCCGATTTTATTTGGGTATTATAATCCAACCATTCAAAAAATCAAACTAGAGTCGACTGGCCCATCCGACTCAACCAAGGACCCATGTGACGGTCTAAGAGCCAATGGCTGTCAAACTCATCTTTTATAGGATTTCATTTTCTTGGGCCCTCCCACCGGCCTGAGCTGGTAGCCTTTTTTGTAGATGTAGTGGGCTTGAAATTACGAGTCCATAAACTTGTATTGACAATTAATGATTACGAGTTTACGACTCTGCTGTGATCTTGTAATTTGTAAAGTAGGGATAGAAAGAAAAAAAAAGAGAAATTCTATTTACACCCCAAGAATTTCTCTATACACCCCATATCACATACACCCCATTTTTACACCCATCTCTCTAATGGAGTGTATAGAGAAATTCTTGGGGTGTAAATAGAATTTCTCAAAAAAAAATTGACAAAAAATTTCTGTATAGATTTGGGCTGGATGAATGCTGGCCCGTGATGAGCAAGGACCAGCAGAAATATCTATTTTTCATACCATCTTTTATATTTGAGACATCTATTTACTTTGCATAATAAATCATTATAGTACTTTGTTCTTATAGAGACTCAAGTCTACAATCTCTTTGTGCACTCATTCTTGTTACCACTTAAGTCGATCCTCAAGACTATTTTTGATACCATCTTAAACTACTAATTAATTAACTTAAAACCTTAAACAGGTATACTGGCAAAGAACATAAAAATCAAAACAATTCAAGCTTTTCAACCCTAACACACCTGTCTGTCCCAATGTATGATTTTGAAGTGTCTGTAAAACCCCAAATGACATTTACATATCTTCAAAACAAAACCAATCCTATGACTTCTACATTGTTGTGTAGAAGCTCTCTTGCAACCATCTAGCTTGAACTTGCAGGCCTGCATCCCTCAAAGCATTCATGGCTGATCTATACAGCCTCTTGTCTATCCAGTCCTTCGAGTCTTCATATCCTGCGAAAACTTAACCAATTCATCAACCTTCCATCTGAGAAAATCCCAACTATGATCCTGCAGCGATACATCGATCACCTCCATTCATTCTAAATTCATTGTAAAATCTCAGACATGTTTCTTACTCCCCTGCCTTGCTATAGGCGCTTAAACACTAGTATAGCTCACTCTATCAGGAGCAACCTTCTTTCTCTTCATCTCCTTCCATATCTTCTCCATCTGCCTCAAATTCTTGACCCTTCCATGCATGTCCGTTAGAGAATTGTAGATCCATACATTTGGATCACACCCTCTTTCTTTCATCTTCGCCACCAGCCTCATCGCCTCCCTCAGCCTACTAGTTTTTCCATATATAACCACCATGCTAGAATAGGCTACCACACATTTATTAAATCCCTTTCTTTCCATTTCGGAAACACCATTACGCTTTTGGTAAACTCCATTCTCTGATAGACATTTATGATGGAAGCATATGTCACTTGTCTGGTTCACATCCACAGTAATCGACTCTTCCTTACTCTTTATTTGCGACCACACAGACTACTGTCTTCTTGGAAAATCCATTGTGATAGCACAAAATGTGCGGTCGAAGCCGGTTTACCGCATTCTCTCTTTACAATCTCTAGTGTTCTCTCCATGAGCCCTTCTTCAACATACATCAGTACAAGTTTCAAAAACACTTCATGATCCCTCGGGATTTTCTTCCCCCTACGCTTCTGCATTTGACTCTTCTGCTACCTTCACTTCTCAAATACTGCATGGAAATGAACAAATTAAAGTGTAAGCCGCATCTCCTCAGTCCGCTAGCTGTCATGTCTCAGAAGAATTCAAAGCTTAGCTGCCGCATTTTCCCCAAAGATTCACATAGAATTCTATAAATTCGAGCCGAAAAGGGGGACAAATTGATCTTCTTGCTTTTGAATTCTTGAAACAATGTGACTACTTTCTCATAATCCTTAATTTTAATGTAAGCTTCCATTATCCTACAATAAGATTCCGAGTTTGGAACAGCTCCAGCAGACTGTAAGATTTTCTTAATGTGGGCTTTATTAATTGAAATGAACTGAATTAATTTGGTCTAATAAAGTGAGATATGTGGATTCTTAATTAGTTTAATATGGGGCTAGCAGGTGTGGGTGAGTCGGCTGGAAGGCCGTAATGAGGGCCGAGTGGTCGGAAGCTATAAATATAAAGGCAAAGTCCTGCTAACCCTAAGGATACGTTATTTTTGACTCACATACAGATTCAGAGAGAAAGATTTTCTCTAACTCGTGAGTGGCAGTCTCATTAAGCCAGTGTCATAAATCTGGGGATAAGGGAGAAGATCTTGAGATCGTATTTTCGCGGTCTTCAGCGATTCGCGTCAATGACCATGGATTCCAAATCAAT
Source organism: Tetrastigma voinierianum (assembly GCA_016808115.1). Taxonomy (NCBI): domain Eukaryota; kingdom Viridiplantae; phylum Streptophyta; class Magnoliopsida; order Vitales; family Vitaceae; genus Tetrastigma; species Tetrastigma voinierianum. The sequence continues at coordinate 515,780 of JAEQBH010000656.1, read as the reverse complement.
TTATGCTATTTTAGATTCTCTCTATTATTATGTATTGTATTCTAATTATGGTGATCTTAGGAAGATTTTCCGCGTATCTGAGTTGGTATCGAGCCAACCGCTAGTTAGAATCAAATCATATGAATTGGAATATTTTATTTTAGGGTTTTATTCAAATCGGGTTTACGTCGAGTTTGAAATTTTCTTCAAATCGAACTTGAATTTTTTATTGCATATTTGGAATCACGTCGAGCGAAGGTTCGATTAGGTGGCAACGTCCGCCGGAGGAGGCGAGACGCGCCCTCGCGCGCCACGCCTCCGCCGCGCATTAAACGCGACGGTGGCGTGAAAGACCGCAGCGCCCGAATCGGAACCTGCGGTTGCTAGCGTCATGTTGGCGTGAGCGGCCCATTCACCGACCCGGTCGGTCCGGTTCAAGTTACCGGTCGCTGACGTCATCGCGCGTCATCTTGACGCGTCCCCGAGCGGAAGCCCGATTTTTGACGGCGGTGTGCCTACCGGTTTTTGACGGGCCGTCAACGCCCCAGAGCCGGATTTTGGCGGTCGGATAGCGTCATATTGACACGTCAGAATAGCGTCATGATGGCGATCATCTGATACACTTTGATGACGTCATCGCGGCGTCCGGGCCGGATCGACTGACGGAGTCTGGGCCGGTTCGGACCTCGCGCCTTCGACGGCCGTGCGGGTACGCGTCAAACGTCCGTTTGGAGCGATCTTAGTCTTGACAGCTCGTATCAGAACCACTACACAATGTGGTATATTTATTTTACATGTTTGAAGCTTTGGTTGAAAATACGTATAGAACTCTATGCAGTATTTTTAGGGTATTTTTCAGCGTGTTTTTCTTGTATTTCTCTATGGTTTTGGAAATATGTATGATGGCTCACATGTATATCACCACATAAGGGTATGTAGAGTGTAATTCGTTGTATTAATGAATTAAACGATATAATTAGCGTAACGTATAATGTATAAGACAATTTACATCGGCATTATATATATATATATATATATATATATATATATATATATATATATAGTGAATGTGATCACATCAAAGTAATATCCACTGGTATGAAATTTTTCAAGGATTATTCCAGTTTGCTTATTATCAAAGTAAGCGCGACTTAGTGAGTTTGAAAAATCGGAGTCTCATATTGTGGTGGGATATCACTTGTTTATTGCGTGATCATCTCTCCCGAAGAGGAGGTGATCTGTGTTAGTTCATGGAGGATACATGTATAGCATGTGCTTGAGAAATGGCCGATCTTAGTGATTCAATACACACGAGGTGGTGATTTCTGAAAAATTAGAATTTGTTACCATGGCGCATTTGTCGTGTGGAGAGTGTCTGTTAAATGTCATATTTTATGCCCAAGGTGATTATATGATGATGTATGTAATTCTGTATAAGTATTCGCATGATCTTGATTATGTATTTGTTTGTTTTTCGTCAATTTTTTACGTAAGCGGCAATTCCATTTCAATTGAGGTCAGCCTTCTTTGGATTGAACTTTAAGAAATGGAAAGAGGATTCTATTTGGAATGGAGCTGGCGGATGTTCACATTGCTCTTACAAAGGATAAGCCCAGAAGCGGATATATCGCGATCTGATGTGGAAGGTGAGAGGAAAACGGACTATCTTTGCTTGGAGAAAGAGCAATGGTGCTTAGTAAACAGAAAATCCGTTCGAACAATTAAAAGTGGTTTCTGAAATTGGTATCTTCACCAGGAAATGATGGAAGCCTTAGAGTAGAAACCATGGCCGTCAAATCGCGAGGTTAGTACCTTCTTCAAAAGCTCTTCGATTATGAAGTATGATGGATTCTGTGAAGTTTGAATTACGTCCTTGGAATGGTAAGCCTGGGCGAAGCGAGCTCAGAATGTTTACATTCGCGATGCTTGCGTTGTCGCGTCAGCGCCAAACACCCTTCCACGATTTTGGGATTATAAAGGCAATTCTGATTAAAGATGAAGCGGTGATCCATGACTTGATAGGCAAGGGTGAGTGGCGGAGGAAGAAACTTAAGAAGGAGAAAGGGCTATCAGCGCTATATGTTTCCCAGATTACAAAGGAAAATAAGAATTAGAAATCACTCATAAAGGTACTCATGACCTCTGGGAGTCGTCTGACAATATGGGTCGAAGAAGACATTCTTGAAAAGGATGGTGATGTTGCTTCTTTTGTAAGAAGAAAGGTCGCATGAAGGAATGTGCAAAATTTAAAGCTTGGATGTCCCGAAACGTGGGAAGCTACGGTATGGTCTTTACTATGACTTGTTTGTGAATCCCTGACCTATCGAAGCACCCGTCCAGGTTCTTGGTGGCTCGATAGTGGAAGCAGCCCAATAAATGTTGCGTTTACCATACGGGGGATTATCAAGCGGAAGGAAGCCCAGAATAAGGATAGTCAAAAACTCAACATGGGAAACAGCGAAGGCGATGTCATGTTAAGTGGAGATGTAATCTTAAGTCACAGATTACGGTTTTAAATTGATGTTGAAAGATACTTTTATGTACGCTAATATAGACGGAATTTGGTTTGTATCGTGTTTGGTTTATATGATTACTCTTTTGAAATCAAAGCAATGTTATTTCAATATTTCTTAATTGAATAAGGTTGGGTCTTCATCATATGTCCAACGAATTATCTGAGATTGAGTTTAACTCCCGGTAGCATATCACGTCGACATCACAATTTGAAAGGTTGTTTAAGAGACCATTACCTAAGGAAGAGTCTTATGCATTGTGGCGTCAGCGGCAGCGGCATTATCCCAAGGATAGAGTAGAAAGGGTGATAAAGACTAACATCGCATGCTCTTAAAAATATTAGAGATGTCATGGAAATTTGTGTAATTAAAATAGCCAGATAAGAAAAGAAAAGCTGCGGTCAAAGTTCGACTTGTTGGATGTCATTCGCGCAGATATAAGTGGGCGCTATCTGATGTGTAGAAATTTTATTTCATCACATTTATTGATGACTATTCTCGATATGGTTATTTGTCTTGATTAAAGAAAGAAATTTGGGTCTCTTGACAAGTTGAATTTTTAATTTGAAGTCGGCAGGTTAGGAAGTCGCCAAAGGTTGTTAGATCGGCCAGAGGTGGAAGTATTATGACGAGCATGGCGTCTTGGGCGACAGGGCCGTTCGCCAAATGCCCAAGAGGATGCAGGATAGTGGCACGGTTTCTGCATCTTGCAGGAGTCTGAGGAGCAAAATGGTGTAGTAGAAAGGCGCAATCGTGCTACTTATGGAAATGGTAAGTATGATTAGTAGGACAAATTTGCAGGTTTTCTGGGGTGAAGCTTTGAAAACATCTTTGTACGTCCCGGACTCGTATGCCTAATTTGTTTCATTGACTCCTTTTGAGTTATGGAATGGGTAGCTGAAACTAAGCAAATGCCCAATGTTTGGGGATGTCACTGCGAAATTGAGATTGTATAAATCCGACATTAAGTAAGTTGGACTCGGAACCACTCGGTGTTACTTTGTATCTTACGGGAACATTCGAGAAGGGATATCGGTTCTATAATCTGATGGAGGCCTGAGGTGTGGAATCGCGAGACAAAAATTTAAGTTTTAGAGTTTGATGTGGCTAGAAGAAAGTAGGCTGGCTCGCGGTATTGAGGATGTGGAAATGCGAGTGGGTGGCTATGGTATCTTTATGCTCCTCAGTACGGATAATTGTGGGAACTCACACCGTATTGAGCCTTGTTGAGACTCGGGATCCACAATTTGTTGAGACGGCTCACAATGAAGTCGTCAGGGAACACCGGGTCACGGGATGTGGCTAGCTACTTCTTTCGATGGAGATCGGTACAAAGGAAGAGGCAGTCGGGCTATCTGGCCGGATTTGTTTGGTCTATATAGGAGAAGCAGACTACGATATCGGTTACGTAGTGATCCGATAACTATCTTGTTTGTTTTATTTGTCTCGGTCGGAAGCGTGGTTGGATCTCAGTGAGAGATGAAATTGTCCATGGGCGTAATGGAGTTTAGAGGCTAGTTAGATGCGAAGGTCATCGGCCGTTAGACTGCTGGAAATGGGTGTATAAAATCTAAAGGGGCCCACTTAAAGGAAAGATTGAGAAGTTTAAAGCAGAGGCCCAGTAGCGAAAGGTTTATTTCGGAGAGAAGGAGTAGACTATGGAAGCGACTTTTCTCAGGTCCTCTTACAAAGATTCTTTTCGGGTGATCGTAGCGTTTAGTTCTTCCGTTTCGAATAGATTCACCTTAGGATGGATGTTAAAGCTGCGGCTTTACCGATAGGCCCAATAATGAAGGAAGTCTATATGATGCAACGAGAAGGTTTGTGGCAAATGATTCGAATACTGACTTTGTATGTAGGCGAAAAAATTACATTTATGAGTGCAGCGAAACTACAGGCGATGAATCTTAAGTTTCGTAGTGTTGTTGCTTCATGCGGTTTGTTGAGAACAAAGTAGATCGATGTATATCTTTATGAGGTCGGTGGGAGGAAATTCATTTTCATATGCTACATGTGGATGATATCGCAACTGCGAGCGGTGGCGCTTGGTTCGCTACGTGAGGCAGCGGATGTTGTCGAACTTTGATGAAGGGCGCTTGGTGGCGTGCTTTGTCACGGGCGTTGAGATTCACGGGAATCGTTACCGCGGTATTGGGTTTTATCTCGGAGGGCGTATGTTGATCATATTTTAAAAAGATTGACGTCACGGCTTGATGTAAGCGAGGAATTGCTCGCAATGCGTTAAAGGTGATAAGTTGAAAGTCGTCGCGATGTCTCGTGCGATATTGAGAAAGCTACGAATGAAGAATGTCACGCTATCTTCGTGTGTTTGGGAATTATTATGTATCTTTCAGTATCGCAGCTAGGCACGGATATTCTTATTTCTGACGGTTCTGATGAATCATCAGTCGTCAGGGACACGATCGTTGGGTTCTTTGCCCGAGAAAGGTTGTAAGTCTTTCGAGACCAGTATGTGATTTACAAACATATTCGGGATACGGTAGTTAGGTATTCGGGATTCAGGCTTTCTTTGTTTGTCGGGATGAAAGAAGTCAACAGCGGATTCTGTCTTTAAGTTAGCGGGAGGTGCGATGTCGTGGAAGAGTGAGAAAGCGAGAAATCAATAGCATCCTCTACCGTCTGAGGCGGGTTTATGGCATCTTCGGTAAGCTGAGCGATTTGGCTCAGCGCCGTTAAGGAGTTAGGTATTTGATTTGTGGATGAGCGTCACGGTTGTATTGTGGCGATGCTTCTGCGGTGTTGTTTATTATGACAACGGAAGTGCCGAAGTCTGGCATGAGTCAAGTACGACTATAAAGAAAAAGGATTCAAGCCAGGTGGCGTTCTCGTGAACACATTTAAGTGGATGATATGATAGCAGTCCAAGCTAGCCAAGGCACTTGGCCTTGTGTATTTGATCGACGTGTCGTTAACGTGGTAGGAGTATCGTAGGATCTTTGTAAATTAGTGGGAGCTGTTAAGTTTTATATTCTTCTTATGAAGGTTGAATCGGAGTTCGATACGTTTTGTAATATTTGAATTTGTATCAACACTGCGTTAATAAGGTATTTGTGAATGTAGATTTATCGAGTTAGTCACATTATAATTGTTGAAAATCTCGAGGGCGTGTGTAGCGCGATGCAGTATGGGCGTGCTTGGCGTTAGCGCCTTGATATGTGCTTTGTTACACATAAAGTAAAGTTACTATCAAGGTAACACATATCTGAGTCGTTAGATATGATGGATATTCTACGGTGGCCTTTAGGTTTTGTGGCCAGCTTAGGAGAGAAGAATTTGGGTAACAAAATGGATATATGAAGTATCACTTTCGTTATGGTGTCAATTCTTAACCTTCACAATGTTAATCAATGTCAGTAAAGTTGAAGCCTTTGTGGCCAATGGAAAGTGCAGCATTAGTCTGTCGATGCAGCCATGATTCGGTGTTGAGGAAGCTTTATGGGATGGGATTATTATGGAATCATCTACAAGCCGATATGAAGGTGCGCGCAGTTTGTTTTGATTAATATCGCCGAAGTGGGAGATACTTGAATTTTTAATGAGGGCTTTATTAATTGAAATGAAGCTGAATAATTTAATTAATAAAGTGAATATGTGGATTCTTGAGTGAATTTAATATGGAAATTTGCGAGGTGTGGGTGAAATGCAGCGGGCAGAAGTAATGAGAGGCAGTGGTCGAGGCTATAAATATAAGGCTCGAGTCGCCACTGTGCAGGATACGTTATTTTTCTTCATATCTGATTCGGAGAAAGATTTTACTACAGCTAGAGTAGTCGCCGATCTCATTAAGCGGAATCATCCGTAAATACGGGGATAAGGAAGATCTTGAGATCGTATTTCTGAATCTTGTTGATTCGCGTGTGTGAATTGGATTCGAATCGGGTATCTTTATTTTAGATTCTCTCTATTATTATGTTTTGTATTCTAATTATGGTGATCTAGGAAGATTTTCACGTGTCCTACACAGACTTCATTCTATCATACACTGCAATTGTGCTACTGAACATATGGAGCTTGTTATAAGTTATAACCCCCCATTGCTGATTTCAAGACCAAGAGGGAGACATCATCATTTTGTCCAAAAGCTTCAAAAGACCCTCTGTAATTTTGAATTTTCTAGCACTAATGCAACTACTAATCAATCTACAACAAATATCACCATCAGGCTGTACATGAAAACTCTTAAAATCTTCAAAAGCTGAAAAACTTGAACCCCATTTCTTGGACCTGATAAAGTACCTGATTTTATGCTCTAAGGTTTTCTTGTCAGGCCTGAATTCAGGCCTTCCTTTGACTTTCTGGTAGTAATCAAACGCCAGTTCTTCACTTCTGGGATCTCTAAACAACCCACATAAGAAATCATTCAAATTCTCAGATTTAGGGGTCAAATCCGGGATCTCAAGGTCCAACTCAATGACAGGGAGATGATGATCATGAGTAGATTCTTCAGCCACAATGGGGGAGCAGTAGGAGGAGTTGTTGGTGAAGAGAAAGCGAGAATTTGAGCAAGGAAGTGAGAAAATAGGGAGGAGGTTACATTTGGAAGAGAAGGTGAGTTTGAGTTTGTGGGTTGTCTGCAACTGCTGGTGGAGATGGAAGTGGAAATGACCATGGGAGGAGGAGATAAGGTTGGAAGCAGTGGAAGCAGATGCTGACGCTTCAGCTGGCATATATACATTATCCTCGGTTTAGATTTTCCAATAAATGTGGATCTTGTTAGCTACTAGAGAGATGACATGACACGTGGTATAATTTCTGACATGGAATTTGTCAGTTGTAGTGAATGCCACCACGTGAGATTAGGAAGACTGGGTCTTCGGTTTAGAAAATTAGAATACAGTGTTTTTACTTTTAGTCAACTCGAAAGTCTCCACATTTGGGAACATTTTTGAAAATTGTTCTTAAACAATTTTTGTCAATGATCTTCAAAAAAATAGAAATAAAAAAAAAAAAAATTTGTTGTATGATTTTTTTCAAAATAAAATTTTATGTCAGAATTTAAAATATTTTCATCTTATTTCCGACTGTTTTCAAATCTTTTTATTTTTAATTATTCCTTATATTTATCTTATATTTTTAAGAATGAAAAGTGTTTTTACTTTCTTGCCAACATGTTCTGCATTATTCCTTCGATAAAAAAAAAAAAAGCAGCTCTGAGTGAGAGCTTAGTTGAGGTCGCGGCCGACCAGTAGGCCGAATCTTTGACCATATGATGTAGATGCGAGAAAATGGGAACACTTATTTAGGGCGTGGCTATAGAGGCATGGCCCAAAAGTTATAGTTCTGATTTAGTCTTGGCTCTTGCATGGTTTGGCTATGGATGGAGGGCGTTTTACAGCTCAGTAAAGAGATGGCTATGGATGGGGTTATTTCTTTAGCCTTGACTAAAAGGATGTCATAGGTAGGTATTCTGCTTATAACTAAAAATTGTTATGGATGGGGACATTTATGGCGCAACTAAAAAATAGTTTATCAATGCGAGATGATAATCTTTTATTTGGCCATGGCCTGGGTGTATGAATGGGTATTTTTGTTGCGACTAAAGGATGGTATGGATGTGGTATGTTCTTGGCCAAACTAAAAGGTGGCTATGGATGAGGGCATTTTTCGGGCGCAACTAAAAGAGTGGCTTTGGATGGGGTTATTTTACAAGCTACTTGACTAAAGAGTGACTATGGATGAGGATATTTTTTGTTTGCAACTAAAGATGGAGCAAAACTAAAAGAGAATTGGTTATGGATGGGATAATTTTTGGGCCCATGGCCCAAAGGATGATTTATAGATGTGGTTATTTTGTGGGAGCTGCTGACTAAAATGATGGCTATGGATGGAAACTTTTGGCCCTTAAGCCCAAAAGAGTTATCTGGATGGCATCATTTCCTTGTAAAAGTAACTATAAGAGATATTTATTGATGAAAAAATATTTGGATTTATCGAAACTATTTGTTTTATTTTAAAATTAATTTAATTTGGATTGACCCGTAGTGACAAAGAAATAGTGAGATAGCATTGAAAACAAAGTATTCAGCCAAAATATTAAACTACATCAACGAAAATGAATAGCATTGAAAACAGTATTGAGCTAAGCGTGTAATATTGTTTTTAGCTCAAGGAGAAATTTCTGCTAAGCTTGAGGCGTAGTATGATGTTGCATTCAAATAAACCAAATAGTGCCAGCGAGAGGATGCGAATCATTACGGCCTTAAATGTTCGCGAGTGAAACATAGTGCGCATCCACTAAGTCGCCCGTCTTTTTCTTACGAATGCGCAATGTCCATTGGCCCGGTTAGAATTAAATAAAGTGCTAATAGGGTAATTAATGTATCCTTCGGTATGCCTAATAACAACATCATAATATCGATGAGACCTGAGGAAAAATCAACTTCTAAATAGATGATAGTCAAATTCCATGGAAATACATGGAAAGCATCGAACATGGTTGTGGGTGAAACATATGTCTTTGTAATATGCAGTCATTTCCCGTACCCGAACAAGCCATAAATTCGGAGGAATACTTTCTTTTGATTTCCAGTCCTTAGAACCCCAGCAACCCCACCCCCATAAAAGTAGTCACGTTGTTGGCATCATCTCATCCGAAATCTTAGAAAGGTGTCAAATAGGGAAGAAGGTGTAGATTGAAGACAAGGTAATCATCATTTCGCCTTACGAGATCATAGAAAAGCCACCACGAGATTTCTAGATGAGATTCGCGAAAAGCATACGTGATAACAATCTACGAGATGGACTTTACAATAATTGGAAAAGAGCAAGGAAATGATGTGAAAATCAAGGAAAATTCAATGTACATATGACGATAGCAATAAAAAAATGGTTGATGGTAGTAATAGATAAAAAAAAAAAAAGAAGAAGAAAAGCTTCTCCCTCCATGCATGATCACTTAAGAAACTCAACAGAACCATACCACGTTCCAGATTACAAGCAGAAAACAACAAAGAGAAATATCATAGCTAGATTCTCATTTCAAGTTGTAAACAAAAGAGAATAATGAGCATTCATACCCACGATTATATTCCAGTTTCAATTTATGAGCGAAACCATAAAAATCAATATCAGTTATAATAACACAAAGTTTATCTAAGCCCGATTTCATGCACATGGTTCTGTTATTCTAGTCTTAGGACGGAAAGCGAGAGGCGAAATAAGACAAGACTTATCTAGGCATAGATACAACAAAAAGATTGAAGGTGAAAGATGTGGGTTTAAAAAGCCATGCAGGCCGATTAAATCTTTTTTCTTTCCTATTTTTCCCCTAATCTTTTTTCTTCCCCCTCCTTCACTTGATCGTCTTTCTTTCTCCTTTTTTTTCCCTCTTGATCTTCTCTCCTCCTAAAAAAAACTTGATTAAAAGAATCTCTCCCTGTCTTCCTCTTGCTGTGCAAAAACACCACCCCTTAAGCCTTCCATGCTAAAACCCAAATCCATTATAAAAATTCCAGTAGAGAGAACTAGATGTGCTTTTTGCGGACAAATACATAAATTCCCATACCTTGGTCTTCCACGAGATATGTAAACACTTACTATGAAGGAAGATTATATGTATAATCATTCAAAGTTTCTTTTTTAATAAGATGAATATATTCAAAAAAAGAGCCATCAAAATAGTGACTCAAGGGAGCACAAGAAAGCAAACCCGGCCCTCCTAAAGAAAACCCATAAAACCATACAAAAACCAACCCCAAAGAAACCACAATCAGCCTGCTCAAGTAACCAAAAGCGAGTCGCCCAAACCACCTTTGGAAATCGATCGCCATTGGAAATCGTCTCTGATCATGATGATGCCTCCCCACTGTCGAAGAACATGTTTTTATGTTGTTGTTATTGTTCTCTTCTTCTTCTTCTTTAGGGACTTCATTCTCATGTTCATAAACCATCAAAACGAGCAAATAAGTGCTTGACCAAATTAGAATGGTGAGGAAGAGGGTTTGGCTGATTTTATTCTTGAAGATGTTTTTATCTTTGCTATCTTCTTTTCGGTTATGTCAAAGAGATATGATGAATGGTAACTTCATAGAAAACAGTGACAAACTAGAGACTTTAGGGGAGGATGAACCAGGAAAAATGATGGAAAATCAGGGTCTTCAATTTTGTAAATAATTTTAGGAACTAGGCCTAGGATATTTGTGAAAAGCTCTGCAATATATGAGAAAGAAAAATCAAGAAAAATACTGAAATAAACATGATAAAGAAATGACAAGGCGAAAGAGGTTCAGTGAATGAGTGGCATATGCACGAGGAATTAGGCATGCTCGGTGGTGGTGCATTGTGAAACCCCGAGAGAAAGGGACATGGGGCCCACGACGGAATCCATTCAAATTAGATCCAACTTAAATCGACTTGCTTTGAAATAAAAGCAAATTAGATCCCTAGTGGATAAGATTCACTCTACAACTAAGCTCCTACAATACTAAAACTAATGGATGACAACCCGACTCGAAGAAAAAATCTACATGAAGAGGGCAAGATGATACCGGATGCCATAATGAGAATTTAGATGTAAAGGAAAAATTGCAATTAGGTTATCAATCCAATGAGACCCTAGCTCACAAGGTTACCCGTGACTTTATTCGAGCTTGCATAATAGAAGATGGTTTTACTGAAAATTCTTGTGGTATAATACAACAAAAAAACAAAGTGTATCTATATTCTATGCATACTCAACTCCCTTTTCACAAATATTGGCCTTATTGGTTATGGTGTCTTTGCTGAAATTGAAGCATTTGTTGCATGTGTTGTTGCATTATCTCCATTTGTTGTTGTTGTTGTTGTTGTTGTAGTTGTTCTTCTTGTTGTTGCAGTTGTCCTTATTGTTGTTGCATTTGCTCCTCACGTTCTTGTGTTTCCTTTAGCTTTGATGCAAGGGCTACATTTGTCTCTTTTTTTGTTACACTAAATACGGATGTAAGAGTTGCACCGATCTAAACTACGTACCCGACCATGGCCCCGATACTTGCGTGTATATGTGGAGTCTCACGACAATGGAGTGGATGATGAAGACTCCCCCATTTGTGATTGTGTTTGAGCAACCATAATCTCTCCTCAATTGGGCTTTAAAAATGATGTTAAGAAGATTCGCTCTTAGATTAATATAAATGCATATAAGATTTTTATTAAAAACAAAGTTTAGTACTTACCATAACTTCACGGGGATGCATCATCAGCGGTGTTCCATCACTCCGTGTGTGTGTGAGCTTGAACATTTCTATTCTGTTGAAGCTGTGTCATCCCACAACTCAGTGTCTTTCATGTTAAGAAAAAATAAATAATTTTGTTTAAAATCATTATATATAATAAACTTACTACAAGTAACAAATTATTAAAATGATTAGCTTCTTGCCTCCAGCATGGCCCAGGCAAAGCTCTTAAACCGGATGTATGATGAATCTTACGCAGCTCTATTTTCCTTGTTTCTTTTAGGCATAATTTGTATTTGTCACGAAAAATGTGAGAAAATAAGAAATTAGTAAGTAATCACTATAAAACACATCATCGAGTCTTACTTGTCTTTATGCGAACTCCCATAATTATGCAAGCCATTTCCGATCAACATCGGATACTAATGGGGGCTTGTATCTCAGCCTTTCTCCTCATCACATGGGCAGGGGCCATAGAGGCGACTTTCATTTTGTTTCGATAGCTTCTATATTTACCAAGCTAAGGACAATGTAAAATCTTTTTGATCCTCCGCTATATCAAACTTCTCCTATAAATGATTTAAGAGTTAATTGAAAGGAAGGATAATAATGATATTTCATTCCATAAGAATATTAAAGAAATCATACCAAAACAAGGGACCATATCTTTTCCTTTGCCTCAATCGAAACACATGACCAACCAATAACTTGGAGTGGTACATTGTGTAGATTGCGTCTGGAGTCCCCAAGTAGCTTGTCAAACGGCCCCTTTATTTCATCTACCAATTGCCCATATTCATTGAATGGGGACTTACCCTCTCCCTTGGTCTCAATCTAATAAATCAATATTTCATTGTTGGGCCACGTGTCCTCTTGTGACGAAAATGAATGAGATGTCCCTATTAAAACAAAAAAATTAGAAAAGATTAATTTGTAACATGAATATATAAATGTAATTATTATTTAAAATCTAATGTAGTTGTCATGCCGAGAAATACTAGACTCAATTTATCGGGTTGGTTGGTAGGCAAACTAAGTAGCCATGAAGTTATGGTAGGGTAGAAAAAGAACATATAGATTTAATTAGAAATAAGATAGCATTTAAAAATATATATTATGAAAATATAAGGACAAATAAATTAAAATACATTTACAAAATGTCTAACCAATTTTGAATATCATGAAAAGTTACAACCCCTTTTCTAAGGAATTACATCGATCCTCTCCATTTCATTTCTTTGAGGATTAACGTTATTTTTCAAAATGACTTTCTAAATTTCAATCAATTTCTATTCCACAAATTGTCTTCCATCAACTAACTCTAAGATATGTTGATCATCTTGTAAATTCACTTTGTTGAAGTAGTTGGGATCGTCATTAGATATTTTCTCACTCATTTGATAGAGGTCTCGGGGTTGCATCTCTATAATAGTATGCCAATTTGATTCATTTGCATTCTTCACATAGAATATTTGCTTTGCTTGAGATGCGAGCACAAATGGTTCATTTATGGACAAAGTTCATGTGAAATTAACAAAAATGTAGTATACCAATTCGTTTGTTCTCTTCAGTGTTTATAACATCCCACCAATCACATTTGAATAAAACAACCCTATTTCCACCAAGGTAGTGTAATTCAACAACTTCAGTTAGGACACCATAGTAGGGGACATTGGCTGTAATTGGATTCATATCCCGCGCACTTGCAAAGCTTGAGGTTTCTGCAACTACAACAACTCTGCTATTTTGAGTCTTTCTTTTTGCCTCATAATCCTTGGTGTGGAATCTAAACTCATTAATAATATATCCTTTGAAGCATGTAACCAATGTGTCGGTTGCTGAAACTGACATTAGAAGGTGTTAGGATATACAACTCATGATGCAATTGTGCAACCTACAATTCAATAATTTATTTAGTTTCAATATAAGCTTAGTGTACATTCAATAATATATCCGCAATAAGAAAGATAACTTACACGTTTTTCAAACCGCTATAAATTCCTTGTATGAATCAAATCTATCTCATTTAGGATATCGAGGCATAGATTTGATGGTTTGTTTATGCTCCTTGAGATCAAAGAAACATTGATTTAGGAATTAAACAAAACCTTTACTCAAAATTCAAATAAATAAATATCTTACTCAATAAAGGGAATGACATCTTCACAATTTGTTAGCACATATAAATGTGCTTGTGCCCACTCTTCTGGACTAAGTTTACGAAAAATAGATTTTCCCAATGCACGCCCAACGCATTTAAAGATAATCAACCTTTAACTCTTATGTTTTTTAAATCAACATAGTTTCTATCACTTGCTTGATTGTACTTTGTTTATCATTCATATATCTTGAACAAAATGTTGCACATTCCTCCGGTAGATACCCTTCTGCTGATACAACCTTACAGATATGCCTTATTGCGCACATATGACTTTAAAGTTCGTGGTACCTATTATACCATGTGAACCAACACACATGTTAATGGTTTAAATAATATCCAATAATGACCATCAAAAATGGAATCATAATGTATCTGATTCGATTAGGTACATCCAATGATATCCCTTTTGGTCTGCGGGTAAATGCATCGCCCATTATCAAGAATGATGGAGAAATATTCGCTTTAGTTTGCGCGTTAACAACAACATCATTCTCTAGCTTTTTGTAATTGATATATCGTTAACACCTTAAAAGCACAAACATTTTGAAAAAATGCATAGCCAATGATAGCTTACGCCATTCTTGGCAAGACTCACGAATTCGCAGTGGGAGAAGTTGTTGCATCAGAACATGACAATCATGCGACTTCAGCCCATATACACTTCTTTTTCATTTAGGTTGCACACATCGAGATATATTTGAAGAATAACCATCAAGAACCTTTATCGATTTTAAAATCTTGCAAAATTCTTTTTTCTCATCCACAGTTAGCAAGTAGCATCACGGTGGTAAAGCCAAGCATTCTCCATTTCATATTAGGTGAAGTTGCTTTCTAATGCCCATAGCTTTGTAAATCTAAGACTATTTGAGTTGTCCTTGGTTTCCTTCAATGTTCAACAATGTCCCAATTATACTATCACACACATTCTTCTCAATATGCATTACGTCTAAATTATGACGTAAAAGGAGTGTTTTCCAATATGGTAATTGAAAGAAGATGCTTTTTTCTTCCAATTGTGTTGATGTGTAACATTTTCCCGTTTTCTTTTTAGTGACCTTCCCAAAATAATTGGTTCAAGTTGTTCTAATTGTTGCAACACATCAACCCCAGATAATCGTGTTGGCGCTAGTCTAAGTTCTGCTTTTCCATTAAAGGACCTCTTATCATGTCTAAATAGATGATTAGTTGGAAGAAATCGACGATGACCCATGTAAGAACTTCTTACCGTATTCCTTGTCGATGCAAGAGCAAGTTTCTTTATTACAACCGGAACAAAATAAACCATGTCCCTTAGTACTCCAACTTGAAAGATTCGCATATGCAGGAAAGTCACTAATTGACAAAGGTCATGCGTCTGAAATTTTGTTTACTTGCAACATCATATGCTTGGCCAACTCCATGCTCCATAGTTCTTGTAACTCATCGTAAGGGTTGTAGTACATCAATGTCCTTTCTAGGAAGCGATCGGGCGGGGATAAGCAATGATAACATGAAGAAATTTATTCTTCATATATTCAAAGATTGAAGTATAAAATTGTATGGGATAAGAACAACTGGCCAAGTGCTATAGGCAATAGACATGCTACTAAATAGTTGAAACCATCACTACTTAACCACTGGCGACATTGCGATGTAAAATTGATGCAGGATGTAAAGAATCAAATGTTTTCAGGGCGGAAGTCTTGGATGTCTCATCAAAGGAATTATTAGTAAGCGCGACCTTGTGCGTATTGCCACGTCATATAGGGCTGTGTTGATGACATAAACAATCTTTGAAGCCTTGGTATTAAGAGAAAGTATGTAAGCCTTGCAAATTTTTTCTTTGCTGAACATGTTCTTAAACCATCTGCAGAGTTATACTCAACATTTTCCATCTAGAAATTACCACAAATGTTGCATTTATTGTTGACATTTCACATTCTCCTCTATAAACAACATGTACATTTATGGGCATGCATCTATCACATAATCAAGCCCCAAGATCCACGAAGAATTTTCTTTACCTCATAATAATTGCTTGAAAATTATCACCTCGGGAAGTGCCTCCTTCAATAATTCTAATAACATTGTAAGATGATTTATTACTCCATCCATTAAGGCACTTCATGAGATCAATCTTATGATAAATGCTAGCCGTGAATTTAGTACAACGGGGATATAATTCGCACCATCTCTAAAAGTTGTAAAAAACATTTTCATCATTTGGTTCTTTAGGACTAATATGAACATGTGGAATTTCATTTCTTGTATATTCGTGTTGGCATACAGTACATCATGTATCAATCCACAACATCGTCATAGGTTCATCTTCAAAGTAATCATTATTTGTTGACTCTTCAAACTCATATTCACCATCGTCACCCAAAATAGAACATGTTTGAGCTATCCATAGTTTTGCAAATGGCTTTGCATAATTTTATATTGTAATAGACAGATTGTTACAGCGAACACAGGACAAGGTAGTTTGTCACTTTGGTGCGTTGTTAAAGGCAAATTCAGAACTCTAGGATGTTCATCGTATTCCAAGCTCACCCTTCCGAAGCATAAATACTTGAGCATCATTACTTCTTGCAATTTTCTTTAACTGTGAAACAATTAAACTGCATCATTCGATACACAATGTACATTAACATCTCTAACATACTTACTAATTCGGTGTGGTAGTTCCTATCCCATATAAATACTAATCCGATAGGTTCGAAGCTCTAATATATTTCATTTCATTTTGAAAAAATTTAATGACATTTCCCATAGTTCTCTAAATTAGCAAAATGGGCAGCCATAGTAATTGTCCTTGTCTAAATATGCACCCGAGAGAACAAGACAACACAAAATCTCTTAAAAATGAATCAAACATAAGAAGAATAACTTCATAGAATTTACCTGTTTCTTATCTTTGTCAAATGTCCGGACAATTCAAGTATTATTTATAAATGAAACAGAATTCTTCATTACATACTAGACAAATAGAAGTTGTCAACTTGAATGAGTTCATTAAAACAAGTTCACTCTTTAACCTTCAATGTCTTTAGTATGCAACAACATAAATTTTCTCTAATGATACTTGAGCAGGAGAGAATCTAAGGTTGACAAGAGTCTGTGTTCTCCTAATTGTATTACTTGTTTGAATAAATTAATTCCTATCACTTAATTTAATTTTGGATTTGTAGTAAGGGGAGACCCTCAAAAATAGGGTGCACTAAGAAATGAGAACATAGTAATAAGTTATCAACTTTGAGGTTCAAGTAGAGGTATGAACAAATTTGAATTCTCTCAAACGACCTAACAATATATAAATATCCCAAAATATAGTAATCACAATAATAAATCTAAAAAGTTATAAACCCATAACCAAAGCAACTAATCACCATACGAACAAAAAAAACTAGAAGATATACTTTGATATTCCACAGAAACTTGGTTAAACCACCATTTCACCAACTAAAAATAAATAAAAACAGTGATTGAAGCTAAATTCTTATATTCATTGGTGAATAAAAGATATGCACAGTGAGAGCAAGTATTTTAATACCAAATCTTTAGTGAGACATGATAATGTAATAGATTTGAATTCGATTCCACAATAAACATAGTTGTTTGTGAAAGCGAAGCATCTGACACGGAAGAATCAAAGCAAGAACCGGAGAGTTGGGCATGGCCAAGTCAAGTAAATGCAACTATTAGAGTAAAAAAGTTGGAAAGTGAAGTCTCTAAATGTCGTTTTGCTTTTGATGCTTCCACTAAATAAAAGCAGAATCATTGTGATGGAAATGAATCACTTAATTTCTTCATCTATAGGGCATTTCTATGCCTGGCATTCCGAAATCTTGCTACCACATACCAATCTAATTTCTTTTATCCAGAGAGGTTATGTCTCCCAACTTCATGTGTATAAAAGATCCTTGAGAGATGACAATAAGATATGGGGTCTGAAAAATTCTAAGCCCGACTCCTGAAAAGAACTACTTGCCTCAACATTATGCGAATTGTATCCATCCACACTGTATTTGTTATGAAGGAGTGTTAGGCGCTAATTTTAAGATAGATAATGGTTCTTTGGATAAGTTGAAGTGGTCAAGCTCGGCTCTCCCTTTAGCTAAAATCACGAAAGTCTGAGAGGTTTTGGCCTAGTTTTCGAGTTTAGGTTTTCTTGTCTCAAAATGAGCTTTCTGCAAGAATTGCAATCATAGATAATAGCACACCATGTCACTATGCTCAACTAATGATAGCAATGTCAGAGATGAAAGGAAAAAAATGTAGAAATAATAGTTTGTGAATGAATTAAAATAGGTTTAGGACCCAGCAATGCAGAGTACCATCTCTAGTACAAATTTGTCTCAAGGGTAATGAGTGGAACATGTAAGAAATAATGCTATAGATGAAACAAGGATATCAAATTTATCAAACTCACTACAATGATCAATGATGTCAAATTATACTAAGTAGGTTCTCCATCCATATTTATGCAACTATAAGGTATCTGACAAACGGATACTAGTTTCAAACACTAATGCCCCTTCTAAGATAGAATTTATAGCAATAGTTGAAGTTTGTGAGCTAGAAAATTACAATCAAGGGAAGTTGATTCAACATGAATTTCTAGCAACATGAATTTCTCATTCATTTTCTTTTGAAGCAGGTACTAATTTTCTTTCTTCTTTCCTATATAGAAGAAAATTTGGGCCAGATTCAACATCCTCCCTAGATGCCTCAAGCCTTTACAAAATAAAACACCATCGAAACCTTCAATGCAATGATGTAAAATCTACAATTAAATTTACTCATGCAAATTATATGTATTATGCATGAAGCGAATTAACATTATAACACTTGCAATAGCAATCAATTATAAGCCAGTTTTTCATTCGCACATCACGGCACTTTCTAAGTTTCGGCTGAGAGAGTTGTAGAAGGACATCCGCAGGATTTCGACAAATAGTAAACTTTCGATAAATACGGCATGAATGTATTCAACGGAAATCCAACCGGAGAGTAAAATTGAGATTGGCAAGAGAGAAACACAGAAGAAACTAGAAAATGCAGCATGAATGTATTCAACCAGAAATCCAAATTGCTGATTGGGAAGGAGGAAACACAGAAAGAAACCTGAAAAAAAAAAAAAACAACAACAACAACGTACTACAATACGATCGATTGGTGAGCAGTCGGCGTGTGATTGTGGTGGTAGGTTAGGTGAGGGAGGTTGTTAAGATGAGATTTCGGTGCTGTGATTTTGCAGAAGGTGAGTGGGATTGAGGGAGAGAAAAAATCTTTCAGCCCTAATAGTATTTCCCCTTGCTGGGAACGGATGAAGGATCGCGATATGTTTTGTCGGAACACGAAACGCATCATTTTGGAGGCCATGTGTCCTTTTTTCAATGTGGCACTCTCTCAGCCCTCCCCTACTCAACATTTCACGTGACTCTGTTCCCCAAGAAAGTATGATTTGCCTCTCTTCCCTACATGTTGCTTCATAAAAACTACCCTTTTTGGTATTTTAAATATTCAATTACCTCAATTTTTTTCATTCAAACAAAGTTTCTCGATAATACAAATAAATATAGATTTTGAATTTCTTATTATAATATTCTCCTTTTTTACATTTATTTACTTTACTATTATTAGAACTTAGCAGGATCCAACCTAAATAATGTTTCTTATTATAGTTTTTAATTTTTTGTCATCATAAGTATAATGAAGCGGATTCATATATCATATAAAAGGTATTTTTAAATCATACCATACTTAAACTCAAGCTAAAATGGATCATAAAGACGGTAAACCTCTATCATATAATAGTGTTACATTCATATGGCTCGAACTCGAAACCTCTGTTTAAATAAAAAAAAAAACGTCAACCATCTTATATTTTAGATAATAAGATTGTGTTACATTTTTTAAAGCGATTTGGTTGTGTTCTTCACAATTA
This sequence comes from Tetrastigma voinierianum, assembly GCA_016808115.1. Classification (NCBI taxonomy): domain Eukaryota; kingdom Viridiplantae; phylum Streptophyta; class Magnoliopsida; order Vitales; family Vitaceae; genus Tetrastigma; species Tetrastigma voinierianum. The sequence continues at coordinate 496,028 of JAEQBH010000656.1, read as the reverse complement.
TTGTGTTATTCTAAAAATAGTATTAAAATTCTGAACTTTCAAGATTTTACATTTAAATCCCTAATAAATCCCGGTATTTTATAAAGTATCAACAATTTGTAGTTGTAGTTGTGGCTCAAGTTTAGTACGCAACTATATAGTAACTCTGATTGCAGCTCAAAGTCTACTCGTAACTATAGAGTCATTTTGATTTGCACTCAATCTTTACATAACTATAGAGTCACTTTTGGTTGAGACTCAATCCTATATGCAACTATAAATTACCTTGGTTGAAGTAAATCATATCATAGCTATAAATTACTTTTAGTTGAGACTCAATCCTAAATGCAACTATATAATCACTTTTAGTTGAAACGCAATCCTATCCGCAACTATAGAGTCACTTTTAGTTGAAACTCAATCCTAAATGCAACTATAGAATCACTTTTAGTTGAGACACAATCCTATCCGCAACTATAGAGTCACTTGTAGTTGCAGCTCAATAAATATGCTTTAGTTGCAAATTTTTTTGGCCCCAACTAAAGTAATGTCCCTATAAGTCACTTTTCTTGTAGTGAAACAATAGGCTGCATTTATTTATTTTTTAAGGGATAAATTTATTGATTCAAATTAACAATATAATCCATAGAAATATAGAATCAAAAGTGGATGATACAACATCCAATTTAATAGCAAAAATGATTGGCTCAAGGGCTACATAGTTGATAATGTAAAAATGTCTAGAATACCTAATGTAACACCCAAAATTCTGCCCTCATAGTTTTATGATATGTTTAGGATATAATAAAAGTCAAATTTGTATTTTTTGGAAATTTAAGTAGTAAGTGTGAAAAATGGTAAACTGGTGATTAGTCAATTAAGGATTCAAAGGACATAAAACAAGAAGATTATATGTTAAGGTAGAATTTTGATAAGTTGAACTAGAAATTGATTAAAGAGGGAGGACTAAATAGCAAAAAGGGCAAAAACTTGAGCCAAATCCCATAAGACAACAAGTTGTCTTTTAAATTGGAAATTTCCCATTATGATCTAAGAGAGAGAGAGCTAGGGCATACGGTTTGGGAGAAGAAGCCATTTTTGGGGTTCCTATTTCTCCATCTTTTGGGTTTCTACTTGTATAAGTAAGGAAGATAAGAAAAGGAAGTTAGGTTGAAGCTTTCAAGAAATCAAGGTTAGGAAAAGTAACCTTGATTTCCCATTATGATCTAAGAGAGAGAGAGATAGGGCATACGGTTTGGGAGAAGAAGCCATTTTTGGGGTTCCTATTTCTCCATCTTTTGGGGTTCTACTTGTATAAGTAAGGAAGAGAAGAAAAGGAAGTTAGGTTGAAGCTTTCAAGAAATCAAGGTTAGGAAAAGTAAAACCCTAACTTGTTTTGTATATTGGGTTTTGTTAGTTTGAATTGGGTTTGGAAGTTCAAGAAATCAAGGTTATGAACTATGATAACTCCTTTGTTATGTGTGTGTTAGAACTACCTAACTCTTCCATAAATGTGTTTTTGGTTAGTTTGAGTTGGGTTTTGTGGTTTGTTTTGAATTTGTTTTGTTTTGGTTTGGTTGTATATGGTGAAATAGGGTAAAAATGCCTCATTTATCTTCCAGCCAGACGCCTCTCTGCCTAGACGAAGGAGTGCTCGCCCAGGTGAAGGTCTGTTCGCCTAAGCAAACCTGAGACATGTCTTCTAGCCATTGGCTACTCCACTTAGGCAAAGGGATGCTTTGCCTAGGCGAACCACTTCGCCTCGGTGAACCCGTCTTCTTGGTAGACTTTGTTCTTGCTTCTTCTTTTCTTGTTTTGCTTTATATTTTTATAAAGCTTAAACGAATGTTATAAATACTAGTATAAAAAGCTCCGAACCGCATATAATTGTAGGCTTGCTTAAGACCGGATAGTAAATGAATAAGCACTTTTGTTTAGTGCTTCGACACTCTTGTCTAGTGCGACGACACTTCTATTTCTTATGATAGACACGTATGATTAGTGCTACGACACTTCTTCATAGTGCTACGACACTCGTGATTTGTGTTGCAGACATGTTTGTTCAATGCTTCGGCACTTATGTTCAGTACTGTACCGTACCTTTGGGTACCTATTGTGCTGCGTTCCTCTCATTCATTGTTACTGGTCTATGCAGACAAACATTTATATAATAAGTATCTGAACAATGAAACATAAGAAAACAAAAGTAACAAGCTCTAATGCTAAGGCATAATTCAGTTCTATTATGTAGTGTACCTACGAGTACCTTATGTTAAGAGATTTATGTTATGTACTCCTACAGGAGATATGAATACTTTTATATGTGAATTATTTTAAATGTATACTGTAATTAAGGACCACCATAAGTGGTCATATTTGTTATTTGTTTTCCTACTAAGCTATAAGTATAACTACCCCGGGTGTTTCATGCGTGTAGTCTTTGAAGAGGTCATCGAGGAGGCATCTACGCGTCGCTAGAACTTGACACAACATTAGGAGTCCTTCTGATGTAAGTCCCCAAATTAGTTTTGTTGTAATGAAAATGTAAAAGTAATATTTTGGAGATAGTGCAACTTATGTAAATATAAGTAGTTAGACTCAAACATATATGTACATGACAATTTAAACACCACTATGGTGGTAGTTTTACAAGTTTATGTCTTCATGAATATAATCTTGAATTATTTCCACTCAATGTCGTTAGCTATCCGTCTTGGTAGGATGTCCCCTTCACTGACGTGGCCTGGGAAGGATGTTGCGCTCATGGTATCGTGAGTCTAGGATTAGGCGTTTCTAGAAAACTATTAGGTTAAAAATGTATCTACATAGTAATGTGTTTGGCCTAATATGGATGTCCTTGTTTTGTATATTGACTAGAATAAACGAATCCCAAGAAGTTGTGGAAGAAATAATTGAGAGCGTCAATCTTATGGACCTTAATCCATCTGTCTCTGGTCCGTCTGATTCAGCTAGAAATGAACATGTGTCAACCGAAGCGTTGTTAAAAATTTCTCAGGATATGGCAAAGGTTTTAGATTGACTCACGACCCCTAGAGCTCTGATTGATTTAGTAAGAAACCATGGAGTAGAAGAATTCCATGGTACAAGTTTAAAAGAGTCTGATAAAGCTGAGTTTTGGCTGGAGAAATTGCAAAGGGCTCTAGATGAAGTGAAATGTCCCCCTAAACAGGTGGCTAATGTGCGGTCTCACTTCTGTAAGGTGCAACTTATGATTGGTGGAAGTTAGTTTTAAGAAATCCACTAGTTATCGACCCTATTTCATGAGACTTCTTTGTCCAAGAATTTCAGACAAAGTATGTCACCGAAGATTATAAAGAGGCCAAGTGGAAGCAATTCCTGAATCCGAAACAGGGGAAAATGACAGTGGTGGAATATGAGAAAGAGTTTAGCCGCCTTAGTAAGTATGCACTAGAACCAATTCTTATTGAAACTTTTCGATGTAGACAGTTTGAGGATGACTTTAAGGAGTCTATAAAAAGGTATCTCACAACTGTTACATCATTGCATGTGGTGAATTTCTACCAGCTGGTGCAAGTGGCTATGAAAATTAAGAAATCTGAAATGATGAGTCAGGAAAGAAAATTAGAGAGAAAGTTCTCCAAGGGTAGTTCCACCTGTAAAGAACTAGAGAGTCTCAATGAACTATATAGTTCAACTACTAGAGGTAGAAGGCAAGGACCTACAATGACACCGGGTTCCGGTAGAGGCATTTCAATCGGACAAGAAGAAAGAATTGAATGCTTGCACTGCCATAAACATCATCCTGGTACTTGTAGACGGATAACCAGGGGTTGTTTCCGATGTGGAAGCATAGACCATCTTATAGTGAATTGTCTGCGAGGATTTGGGAGTTCTAGAAATCTTCAAGGAAGTAGCAGAGGAGGATCCAATGTACCTTCACCGACTCGTGATAGGGGTAGAGGGCGAGGTAGTTCAAGGCAACATAGAAGAAGTATTGCATCAGAAACAGTAAATCGCCCTACTACTACATCCCCAGCCCGAGTCTATGCTATGAGAGCTCACGAAGATCAGGATGCACTATGGGTTATCGTGGGTAATTTTACTCTCTATGACACTGAAATGCATAACTGCTAAAGCTTTTAGGTTAATTAACTAGTAGTTTAAGATGGTACTAAAATAGATTTTTCTTTTGTGCTGTTGAAATTATTTAAATTGTTCTTGTGTATTATATTAAGCAGTAGCTTGCTTAGTCTTCTGTTTAAACTAGGGACACACTTGAGAAGCCCCTGCCTTTATCGTGTTAGTGCCCATCACGGGCCTGCATTGGTCCTGTCCAAATCTATATAGGAATTTTTTATATAAATAGTCAATTTTTTTTTCTCTATTGTAAAAAAACACCAAAATACCAAGACTGAAACGAAACTTACAAAAAACAGACTTGAACCAACTTGGAAAAATAGGTTTATTGCTGAACAAAAAATCAATAACAGTGACTCTTACTTATAAGGGAACTGGACTGAAACCACTTACAGAAAAAATCTCAACTAATTTATTTAGTCATATTTTTACTTAACTGATTTAAAAAAAAAAAAACAGAACAAATCAAACAATAATCAAATAAATATAAATTCAGAATTTTGACTCAATCAAGTTTGCGACTGAATCAAAACTGATGAATGAATCAAAATAGTGAGGGGTGGAAGGGATGCATGGACTCCAAGCGAGGATTTGAGAATTGTTCACAAGGCTGTTCAGGAAGAAGGGATGCACTGTAAAACCTGAGAAAAATGGTAAAACAGTAATTTCGGTTGAAAAATCCATAATTTTCCTAGATCTCGGATGACAAAATGGATTTCACCGTTGGAATTGTCTTGCGAAATCTAGTTATTACGTCGAATTTCTTCGAATTTCGAGATAGTTGGAATTTCACATTTTTCGACGTACGGAGAGTAACGAGTGACACTTGGCACATGTTGGATGGCTCATATGGAGCCATGTTGTAACGCCCCAAATCCCGGGGGTCAATTTTTTTTTTACAAGGGCATATGAATCCTTGTATATTTTTCTTACAAATACACAAATTCTTATGATATTTTACAAGAGTTTGATGTACAACTCTTTTACACTTTTGCATGCCAAAATATATTAAAACTAGATGTTCCATTATATTTTACAAAAATACTTCTCAAAGCCACAACCCGGCCTTATTCGTACTCACGGCCTCGAAGGGGCACAGTCTTCTCGTGTACTTGAAAGGGTGGTCCCATGACGGGGTGAGCAATACCCACAGAGAAAGTCTCCTACAAGGGCTACTCCCCACCTAAGTGCACATGCAATGCCATAATTCACACAATCACCCACACACATTCATATAACATATGCACATCTCCGTATGAATGTTTACATGCCATGCCCCATGTCTCGAGTCCTCACCGACTCCCTCACACATGCAAGTGCCATGTATTAAAAGAAAAATCTGTTTTCAAAACAAAAGCTTTTTGTTTTTGAAAACCCAATGGACATGCTCCGATATTGTAACAAAGTGGACAACCCTCCGAATTCCAATATTATAATATATTGGACAACCCTCCGATATAATATCGTATTGTACTGGTCACTCTCCGATAGTACAATATAATGGACAATCCTCTGAAATTTAAATATAATGGACAATCCTCCGAAATTTAAATATAATGGGCGATCCTCTGAAATTTAATTCAAGATCCGTGTCATGCACTTACACCCGATTTACACGATGTTCCCGTGCACATGCAATGCTAACGCCACTGCATAAAATCTCATGTTACATGCATAAATAAAAACTACATGCAATATATATAATCTTATGTTTTGATCCACATCTGTTGATCATCAAACATGCACATATCAACATGTATATTCACAAATTCTGCATGTTGTTCATTCAAGCAATAACACACCAAATTGGAATTTTTTTTTTTTTTCAGTCTTGCAACCCAGAAAATTCTGCATGTTTTTCATTCAAGCAATGACACACGAAACAAGATTTTATTTTATTTTTTTTTTAGTCTTACAACCCAGAAAATTTTCTTGAACTTACAAGGACTCAGAAACCAGTCCTCACATCAATAGACTCAGAGAAAACCTGCTCTTGTATCAAAGATATATATAATTCATGTACCAAATCCAAAAACCAAAGAACCAAAAAAAATCGGGCCTGCATATGTTATTCTAGAAAACTACAAGGACCTTAAACCTGGTCCTACCATTAACAAGCCAGAAACTGTTTTGGAATTGTGCCACTACTAGTGGCTACTTTTAATTGCCAATACATGGCTCTTAAACAAAAGAGTAATCAAGGTAGAGAAGACCACCGTTGAATGCAACCAGCTCTGCAGGTGTCTCCACACTGCATAGAACCAAAATTTTCTACACTAGTTCTTTTTTTTTTTTTCCTTTCTTTTCCCTCTTTTTTGGTTTTCCTTTCTTTCTCTCTAGAACTGATCTCCTTGTGAAGAACCCTGGCTGATTTCTCCCTACACTGTAATTCACCCTCATGGTACTTGGACATGGCACATGGTAAGTGTCACCCATGCCAAGCCATGCACCAACCACTCCCAAATTGATCTTTCATGCATTCTAGAGTATGACACTCCGCCACTTGTGCCAAGTGTTCCCAAGCCCAAGGTCGCGTGGCATGCACTCTCGTGCCACGCTGCCCTGCACTGGGCCCGCTCGCCAAAAAATATACGCACTGACGTCTCTAATCGACCTAAATTCGGAACGCGGTATCTAGATTCGTGAGACGAACTCAATGACATGATCCGACCGCCATTCGAGATCTAGAGGCACCCTGTGCTCAGAACTCCGTGGTCGATCGACGCATTTTATCCGAGGTCCTGCCACATATGTCAAGTGGTGGGGATAGTCAAACCAAGGTCTAAGGGGTGGCCATGTGTCACCACCTAAGAGGGAGGAAATCCAAAGTTATGGATAAGTGGATAGGGGAAATCCAAAGAGAACCAATGAGAGGGCCGACACGCAAGAATGAGAAATCTCACTCGGTGCAAGTTTGACCTAAATCGGGTAGGGAAGAAAGTGAAAGAAAACGAAGAAAAGAAAGGGAGAAAGAGAGGAGCTCCACCTTCTCTCTAGTTTTCCTGAGATCCGACTTTTGGCGTTCGTCTAAGCAAGAGACAAAGTCGATCCCCATGGTGAGAGCTATGTGTGGGTACCGAAATCGAGGAGTTTTGACAAACTCCAAAGTAGGGGTTTTTTCCTACTCGATTTTTATTCATAGCTTAAAATCCATCTAATGGCGTGGTCTTGGTTCCCTAGGGCCGTGAAGGGCCTTGGTGTTCAATCCCAAAATTTTGGGATTGACAGTGGAAAGGTTCGGGATTGAATGCACAACCTAAAATTGTGCAGGAAACCGATTTTTCATGTCCTCGATCACCTGGCCTAACCCGGGCTAAGACGCGGCGCTCGCCACGTGCATAACGCGCAGACGACACTGCCGACCGCTACTGCATAGGGCGCCAAGAACATGCCTAGTTGAGCGGCGACACGCCAAATTCTCGCTGAGCGACACGCCCTACCGCGGCGACGCAACACTCCTTGACCGCGGTGTGACACTACTTATCATGACAAGTTCTACCATGACAGAGAAACCTCTGTCGCGATAATGGACCAGTATCTAGAGAAAGTAAAAAAAAAAAATTGCGTGTTATTGTTTGTTAATTAAATAACATGTGATACAAGTAAACTTTATGTTAATGCATGCTCAATTGATGTATTTGCATGAATTGCTTGAGTGATATGAAATTATATGGTAGAAAAATATAATGGTTCATGAAACAAGATGTCAGAGATATGAATGCGCGATTGCATCTATATGCATGGAAGCATCACGCCAAGTCATGCGGTGCATAGTGATGGTAAATTCACCATTCTCGTGAATGCGGTGAGCTTGGAAATGGGAAAACGCCCATACCGAAATCGCTGGTCGAGTACCGGAAATAAATAATAAATCACGTGTGTCACGAGATGCTAGGTAGATCACCCCCCCCAAGGTGAAAGTCCAAAATTCATACGCTGTTAGACATGATCACCGACGGTGAAAAATAGTAAAAATGTTGGAAAGGTGTGCGATGATCCTGCGGTGAGAACCCAAAAAAATGCAGCCCATACACACACGAGATTAAATGAAATTAAAATTGAGTATTGGAGGGCGGTCCAATGAGTTAAGTCACCTGGTGGAACACCAATGAGTGGTTTTCACACGTGGCGTTGCATGTGTGAGGGAGTCTATTGGGACTTGGGTTGTGGGCACGAGGAGTCACATCTCATGCATGACACGTAACATTCTATATAGGACTGCATTTTCTATATGGAATGTGATTGATTTATGTATGTCATTACATGTGCATTTTAGGTGGGGAGTAGCCCTTGGAGGAAAAACTTCTCTACTAGGCATTCTTACCCCGTCGTGAGTAAATATGTTTTCAGGTACTGGAAGTACATAAGAGGGTGAGCACATTTGAGGATTTTCGTGAAAACGATTGGAGTGTGGCTAGTTGATTTTATCTTGTAATAATTTTGGACTGATGGTCTAGTTTTATCATGTAAATAGTATGTTTTGTAATGAAAGCTCATTTTGTATGACTAGTACATTTTGGCGAGTTTTCCAGGTTCATAATGCCTTTGCAATAAAAAGGCTAATATATATTGAAATTGAGGTATTTTGGAAAAGAAAAGAAAAAGGGGAACTTGAGGTTTAGGAGGCCAGAATGGGCTACTGCCCATTTTGAGTCATATGTCACGACAGAGAAAGTCTGTTGTGACAAGGTTCCCGCTCCTAGGCTCGCGATAGATGGTAAATGGGCAAATGTTCTGTGGATGCCAGACAGTAGTTTGCGTTGCGCCTGGCCAGCGCACACTTACGCCTTAGTATATGCTGATGTGGATCTTGCGTGAGACCGAGCGCGCGCGGGTGTGATGGGCAGAGGCTTGTAGCAACAGAAAACCTCTATCACGATAGACCGCCCACGGACCATCTGTCGTGACAAGGGTTGTTCATCCTCATGTCGCAACAAATATTTTAGGTCGCGATGGGGCTCGACTGTGTCATGATAGAGTTTTTTGTCGCACTCCACATACTGCAGGCTCGCTGCGGCGCGACGCTGTGCGCGCAGTGCGCGTATAAACACGTCTCGTGACGCAATCGAGCATCGCTATAGAGAAGTGGATAAAAAGAGTTTTGTCGCGATAGACTTCTTAGTGTTTTATGTTGTTGTTGTAGATTTTTCATGTAATAGACTTTGAGGTTTTTTCCGTCAAGGAGTAGAGAAATTTATCGCTTACAGAGTCTGCCCTACCGTGTTGCAAATAAAGTTTCATGTGTCACTTATTGTATGGGGCTAGGACAACCAGGGCGTGCGTGATGCAGGAACTCGGGTGCAATGATGTAGAGCGATATATTGCACGCTGCGACAGCACGTAATAATGCTCTAATAATGTTACTGCAGGCGATATACATACAAGAAATACAAGACGCGACAGACTGCGGATAAATGCATCGGGTCGTGGTACCGCTTGAATCACTGCTCATCAATCGTTCACGAACACTATTCATGGGCACTGTTAAAAAAAAAAAAAAAAAAAAAAACACCTGGGAATTGGGGCGTCACATGCACTAATTTGTAACACTCCCACTTAGTGCATTCCCTAGTCCAACAAGACCAAGTCTTCTTCGAAACTCCTCAAACTTAGCTTTAGAAATAGCCTTTGTAAAACCATCTACAACCTACTTAATTGTCCGCATAGCATGCAACTTAATTTCTTGGCTTAACACCTTTTTCTTGAACAAAATGATAGTGAGTAGCAATATGTTTCGTGCGACCATGAAACACTAGGTTTCCAGCAAGTTTGATTGCACTTTCATTATCACAAAAAATGGGAGTTGGAAAGTTTGAGACCTCATTAGTATCTTGAAGAGTCTTGTAAGCCAGATACACTCTTGAGTAGCTAATGAGGCTGCAACATATTCAACCTCTATGCTTGATAATGTGACTGCTGAATGTAAACTAAAGCAATAGCCTATGGTGGAGCGTCTATCATTAACATTTCTAGCCCAGTCAGGATCGACATAACCTTGCAGAGAATAAACTATTTTATTTGGATAAAACAAGCCATAATCCAACGTTCCTTTCACATACCTCAATATACGTTTTGTAGCTACCATATGACCAACACAAGGTCGCTCCATGAATTGAGATATTATGCCAATTGAGAATGTAATATCCGGGCAAGTGATTGTTAATTAGGTATAACAGACTTCATCCTTTTGTAAAACCTTTGTAGCATATCCTATTTGTGAAAGGATATAACCATTTGATCGTTTCAATTCTAGACCCAGAAAAAAGTGAGCTTCACCCAAACCTTTTATTTCAAAATGGATGGAGAGATCTTCTTGAAGGCGTATGATTTTACCTCAGACACTTCAGAATTCATCATATCATCCACATAAAGAAGAATCATAGTGGATAATGATGCCTTCACCTTAACAAAGAGACTAGGATCTGAATTTGTAAGATGAAAACCACAAAATTTAAAATACTTAGAAATCTTCCCATACCAAGCTCGAGGTGCTTGTTTGAGGCCATAAAGAGCCTTCTTAAGTCGACATACATAATTAGGGAATTTCTTCGACACAAACCCTTGTGGTTGCTCCATGAAAATATCACGATCTAGTTCGCCATAGAGGAAAGCATTTTTCACATCAAATTGTCAAAGAGCCAATCTTTGTTTGTCGCCAAAGAAATAATTGTGTGAATAGTAACCATTTTTGCAACAAGGCTAAAAACCTCTTCATAATCCAAACCATATTTTTGAGAAAAACCATGGACAATTAATCGAGCTTTGTGTCTTGCAATGGTTCCATCTGATGCCTTCTTTAACCTGTAAACCCATTTACATGTAATGACATCGACATCATGTGGCTTACATACTAGATCCCATGTGGAATTCTTAGTCAAGGTTGTCATTTCATCTCTCATTACTTCTTCCCATTTAGCCTTTCCTTGAGCTTCAAGGTAGGATGTGGGCTCATTTTCAAATGTTTCTTCCACAAAAAAAAAAAAAAAAAAAAAAAATGTAATGATGCATTGATTCAGTTGAACTTCATAATCATTTAAATAATTAGGGAGCTTACTTTGCCTTGATGTCCTTTTGGGCGTAACTTCTCCTTCTGCTGGATCATTTTGAGAGGCAGACTTCAACCTCCCCATGTCACTAGAATCAGACTCAACAAGAATTAACTCAAGGATAGAGTCAATAAGAGGCACAAATTCAGAATTTTCTTCATGAACAAAATCTGGATATGAAGTAGAAACTTCATCAAAGACAACATCACGTGAAGTAACTATCTTCTTAGTAATAGGATCCATACATTTCCATCACTTCCTGTAAGAATCATAACCAGCAAACAAACATTTCTTTGCTTTCGGGTCAAGCTTAGTTCTGTTATGTTTAGGTATACGAACATAACACAAAGAACCAAAAATTCTAAAATAACTCACATCAACCTTGGTACTATATAACATCTCAAAAGGGGATTTTGAAGTACCTGGCCATGGAGGCAATCGATTTATCACGTGACAAGCACACTGCATAGCTGTTGCCTATAGCTCTCGAGAAAGGTTTTTATCATGTAGCCAAGATAAGGTGACTATTGTGAGATGTGCTAACTTTCGTTCAGCAACCCCATTTTGCTGTGGGGTATTCGGACACGTTATTTGACGTTTTATACAATGTTCCTCATAGAACTTTGAAAATTCACGAGATAGAAATTCTCGCCTATTATTTGTACAGACACTTTATGACTGATTTGTACTCATTTTCTACCATCAGCTTGAACTGCATGAAGTGGCTGAGAGCTTCATTCTCACTTTTTAAGAAATAAACCCAGCTGTATCGAGAGAAATCGTCTACAACAATCATCATATAGTGAAATCCACTGTAACTTGGTGTTCTTGTTGGTCACATGACATCAGAGTGTACAAGCTGAAACATTGAAGATGAACGATTCATTGATTTCTAAAATGGAAGATGATGTAATTTATCATATTGACAACCAGCACAAACTATGTCTGAATGTACTGTTTTGAACAAAGGAACACCGTTTAACAATATATTTGTAGATATTTATTGGAGCAGTTAATAGCCAACATGTCCAAGTCGAGCATGCCAAAGTGAGGCATTGGTATTTTGACTTGTCTTCCCAACATAAGCCTCAGTTGCAGACAGAACATAAGCCTCTTGGCCTAAGTGGCTGGCCTATGCTCTTTCATTCCTACCATGTGGGTATATTTGTTTCCTGTTTTTATTTATTTTTAAATAAAATCAACAACGTTTTTTTTAAAAATTAAAAAAATAAGTTTTTTATTTTTATTTTTTATTCTTAATTTTTTTTTATAAACAACTAGTAAAAACAACTCATTTTTATGAAATACTAAAAAGTATTTTATGTCCTTCAATTTAAGAAATAGCTTTTTAGAAACAAACATGAAAACCTGTTTTAATGGTCTATCTTCGTTCGTTTTTTCTGGAATCAAAACTTTGTAATTAAGTAAATGGGGTAGCCATGACTGTCATTTTAAAATAAAACACTACATTAAAGTTTCACATAGAAACAATAATTTAGAATGTGAATCATATTAGAATAAACCACAAGAATTTAAATAAAACCTAATGTTCCTTTAAAAAAAAAAGCAGGAGTGCATTCAACTACTTTAAAAATATAAAGAAAAAACAAATAAAAGTAAATATTTGTTTAAAAACTTATCTCATTTTAGTTTATGATTTATATGAAGATAAAAGAAATAAAAATAATAATTCAAAGGAGTATAATAAAAATTACAAAACTGTTAAAGTTTATCTCTTCTTTTCTTTTTTTTTTCTTTTTTTTTCTTTTTTTTTCTTTTATCGTAGAAATTTTTATACCATAACAGATTGAGAAACTAAAACAGTTAGTATTGCTCTTTTCCTAACATTATAAGAAGGTTTCTATTAAGGGTAGTGAATTACCTGTAAAATGTCCTGAAAATCATTCCATTCAAAATATCTATTTATTTTTTTTCTTCCATTTTCATTAATAAATATATGAAGAAAATAACATGTAGAAAACATTTTCAAGTTTAAGAGGGTGAATCATTGCCGTGAATATGACTCTATTACCTTGAATTATAAATTTAAAACTTAACCTTTGTTATAATTTTCTCCAATATCTCAAAAGTATATCACAAATATTTAATTATTACTATTTTCATTAGATTTCATATCTTTAAAGCATGCTACAAAATAAAAGAAAATACTATAGATTCATTTACGCTGTGTAATCTATACCCAATATTCATCTATCACAAAATTTTTGCTACCCAAAATTAATATTAATCTTTGTAGAATAATTTGATTATCCAAAACAATAATATGAACTATATTAATAAAAGAGGCAACATAATATTATAACTATAAACAACTCATTTTTGAAAACTATTATTGTTTTTTGAATTTAGTATTTTTTGTATTCTTTGTGTTTTTTCACAACAAAAAAATCCATACATTTTCTTTATGTTTTTTAGAACAAAAAACAGTTTTTAAAAATTATAACCAAATAGGCCCTTAATATCATTTGTTTTGATTGCTTTTTTTTTTTTTTAATGTCCATGCAGTACTCTGAACAATGATAACAATATGGTTGAATTTTTTGGGACAGAATCCGCCCCATCTCTAATGGAATAGGTCTAAGGTTTAACTAAATGAATTAGGATGAGTTTGGGATTTTTTTGTTAAAAACCCGAGATGGGTTTGAGTATTACTTTTAGAGTTTACGTGATTTGTTGTTTTTCTTTTTTAATCTATTATAGAGTTTGATTTGAATAGAAAAACTAACATTATTGGTTTTTTAAAAGTGAAACCCTAGCGCTATTCCCTCATTTTCTCTTATCTTATTCTCTTTTAGCCCATTTTCCTCAAGGAGAGGTGATTTTTGGTCATTCTTAAACTAAAATCACTTATCTATACCTATTTCTTTCATTTTTTTTTGCTTAATAAAGTGATTCTTTCACAAATATTTAGGTTTTATCTTACTTTTCGTGTTATTGTCGTCTTAATGCAGCGTTTGGTTTGTCGTCGTTTTATCGACGTTTGATTTGTCGCCTTCTTATTGCATTGTTTGGTTTATCATCGGTTTGTTACAGTGTGATGTTGTTCGTTGTCTTGTTGCGTCGTTTTATTTGTGCGGGATGATTTAGACAGACAAAACAAATTTGATCAGTAGAAGATATCAATTTATAGTAGTCAGTATATTGAGGAACTGGAGTCATCGATATAAAATGTCGATATATCATCAAGTTTGTAGGTTTTATGCTGATTTATTATACTATTAATCTAGATATTGTTTCATTCTATATGATTTTTAACTATTTGTATATTGGATATGTCGATTTATTACAAGTTTGAATCAATAATATTCTTTTTCCTTTAAGAAAAAAAGAAAAAAAAAAGATATAATTTCTTCATTTTTAGTAATTAATAAAAATAAAATTTTATAAAAATAAATAATTTAATACTTAATACAATAAAGTATTATTTAGTTTTAAGTTGGATTTAGAATAACTTTCACAATTATTTTTTTGATTTAGAATAAAGTAAAAATTCACCTAAATCTTTATAATTATAACTAAATAACTTAAAATTATGCCTTAAGACTTTATTTAAGTGGCAAAGGATTGAGATGGACAGACACAAGAACCATGATCTAATCTAGAACATAATATATTAATAATATGCAAAGTGAATGCTGAATACATGTTAAAACAAGAAAAATTGATAAGAATAATCTCAACTTTCACCTTTCTTTTTAAAATAGTCTTACCTGTTGATGGAGTGTCTTCCCAAAATGGTTCTCAATGAAATTAAATTTTACCAGGTAAAAATGCCATATGTCAATATTTAATCACCCCCAATTTTTTTTAATTTAAAGAAAAAAATCAATTTGATCCTTTCCCTATTTCTCTCTCTCCTCTCCTCTTCCTCCAACTCCTCCACCTTTCACCTTCAACCCACCTTTAGAGGCAATAACCCAAGTGCTCCTGACATGGGTTGGGCACGGAAACCCTCGGCTTTTGCAACATGTTCTCCACTGCATATGAAAGCAATCTTTCTTCCCTGGTTTCCACAATCCTAACAACTCATTCCTCCTCCCCTCCTCCTCCGCCGATGGAGGTGAAAGGATATCTGTATTTTGGTGAAAGCATTTAATAATTCAAGGGTAGGGTGGAGTAAGTTTTAATTCACAGCCGTTGTGTCTGAACAATGCATATATGCGGGAAGATTGGTTTGGTGAGCTGTGGATCTCTGTATTTTGATAATATTTTAGTCTTTGATCACATGGTTTCTGGGTACCATAAACTTAGTTATTGCTCTCTTTCTCTAGCTTTTGAGGGGGGGATGTGGGATCCCTCTGGGAGGCAATAAAGTCAACAAGCGTTGGTCTCCATTTATGGTGGATAATTCTTTGTTTTGTTCTTCTTTTCGTTCAGTCTTTTGGGCTTAATAGAGATGAAATTCTCTTATTCACTCTTAAGTACTCTGTTATGAGAGATCCTTTTTTAGTACTAGAAAGCTGGAATTACTATGACGAGACACCATGTTCATGGAAAGGCGTCAGATGTTCTACAGGTGATTCCGACAATGGTAGAGATAAAGTGGAATTAGCATTGCTTCCTTATCAGATGTTCTGACTGATCGGATCAAATCCGATGATAGCGCAAATTTCGTTGATTTTCTTGTCTTCACAAACCGGATGTTGTTCGGGGTTGGATTACGGCGATTTTAGCCGCTTTTTGGAGGGAACAATGGGTTTGATCTGACCCATACAGGACTAGCTAGCTTGACTAAATTCTCTTTGCCAAATTTGGTTTAGTAATCAGTCTTTAGCGGCAATGACTGTGCACAAGACGGCGTCGCCAGTGGTTCCTTGGAAGACACCGTCGCCTTTTCCCGAGAAAAGGGAAACAGGTGTTTGCCCAAGAAAGAGATTAGAGGAGGAGGCGGAGATTAGAGGAGGAAGGGAAGAGAGAGGGGCGGAGGAAAGAGTTTTTTTAAATTAAAAAATGATAAATTACTTGTTAAACAGGTCACATGTCACTGAGGACTATTTTGGGCAGACATCCCATCAATTTGGAATTATCCATAGTTAATAAAAACGTGGAACTATTTAAAGAAGAAGGGCAAAAGTTGTGGTTATCAAAAAAAAAAAAGGAAAAGAAAACTTAAAATTTATATTAAGTTATTAAATTGATATATTTATTCCATTAATTATAATTAATATTTTTTTGTTTAAAAAATAACTAAAATTTAAAATAACTAGCATTTATTTTCATTAATATTAACTAATAAGTTTGTTTATACATAGACTATTACATTTGTATAAGAAAACTGTTAGAGTTGGGTGACCCAATCCTGTGTGAGATATTTCTTGCCTTAATTTTAGGCAAAAATAAATCGCATATTTCAAACTGTGTGACGCAACTTACCATATTCATTCAAATTTGATTATGAAGTGAATATTCTAAATATCAAGTGATAATATTCACTAAGACGAATAAGGAAGACTAAGATGATATTGGGCAAATCAAATCTGGAAGGTTAGATTATATTTGGTGAGATTTCTATGGGAGGGAGATATTGCATTAAGATGGATATGGAATGAAATCATAATCTTCCAATTAGGTTGTTGAAACAGATTTGGAAACATGATGCCATATAATACCGAGAGAAGATCACCTATAGGCTGTTAAATAGGAGAGAAGACGTTCAAGCAAATGCACCACAAGAAAAATAGAGAAGAAGAAGAAGGTGGTTGTGGGGGTTGTACCTAGTTGAATGATGTTTCTAGGCTTGTAGGAGTCTAGATGTTATTGGGGGAATGAAGGGATCTTATTTTATGTTTTATTATGAGAGAATTATGTGAAAGAAGATGTTAGAGAAGGGATCTCATCTTGTCCCATGTAAGATCAAATGCAACTTGATTGAGAAATAGTAAAATCCTTTGCATTTAGGCTCAGTCCTGCAAATGTACACTTGGCTAAACTACATGACCAATCTTTTGTGTCTGTGCATATATGCTAGTTTAATCTTGTGCTTTTATTTCTGACAAAATTAGATTGTCTTCATAGATGATCCGTGATATGGTATACCATGTTACATGATATGTTAGATCACTTGGTGCACTAACGGGTAGAACACCTTACTTACAACTAAATTTCCTTTAATGTTTGATTTGACTTGAAAAGTTTCATGGTTTATTATCATAGATTTTTTTAGGGATTTTAGTGAAAGCTCGTGACTCATTATAGAATTTATTGGAGTATAGGCCAATTTAGTTTTAAGATGCCTATAAATATATTATGCACCTTTTGTATGGCATAGGGAGGGGAGGGGTCCTGGGTTTGAGTCTTAATGAAGAATGTTTACTATATTATAACTAAAGCGTTTAACTATATAAAATAAAAAAAAAGTGTACCTTTTAGGGTTTAAGTGATTGAAAGGTATTATATGCATTCAAGGGTTCTATGATTTTTTCTTAATCGTCGGGCTACTCCAACACTTCAATCATGCATAAATATTTGAGATAGTGGATTTTTATCTCATTTGTCAATAATTTTTTTCCCTATTTAGGGTTTTAATGTAAATATTTGTATTCTTTGTTTCCTTCTTTTATTTCTCATTGCGTATTCTCATTTTTTTCTTTAGCGATAACATTAAAATATTTACATTACAAAAGTAAGATATGGAAATAAACCAATTTAAGTAATCCTATTCCTGACTGACATGCTACCTATGGTCAAAGAGGTAAAGTGTATTTTCTCAATTCTTTCTCAATAGAGAAGAAATATAACCCCTTGAGTAAAGAAGGTTGTTTCTGTGTCCACCTCTTGAAAATTTTCCTCTTCCTTAACCAAACAACCTTCTCTTCTTGTCATTGTTATATGACTGCTTCTTATTGTTTTTGGCTCCAAAATTAATTTTATACTGAAATGCATTTTCTATTTTTCTTTTTTAAATTTTGAGTCAGCTTATGCACAAATGATTTAAGCGAACCCATCAACTCTTGGACACCCAACTTTGAGATATCCTTTGTTTCTTCTATCACAACCATAATTGAATCAAAATTTTCAAATACCCAAATCAAAATTTTCTCAACAATTTTATGACCTAAATTTTTTTCACTATAAACTTTTATTTGATTAACAAGCTTAGTAAATCTGGAAGAGTAATCATATACTCTTCATTTTCTTTCATCTTCATATTCTCAAATTCCTCTCTAGAAGATTCAAGTTTCACATTTCTTATCTTGGAATCTCCTAAGTATTCTTGTCACAAGATCTTCTAAGTATCTTCAAGTTTCCATAATCTTATGCAACATGGAAAGAGCACTTGCATTCCACTTTCTATCTTATTCCGACTTCTTTTGCTTTTTTGCAGTCAAAGTACCTCCACAATCTGGTTCGAATACCCATTCTCAACCATATCCTGTAGACCCACAGACAAGAAGGTAGTTTTCAACTTTTCGAACCAAAAATCATAATTTTAACCATGAAAAAAATTAGGCCAAAAGGCCGTCAGATGTTTATGCATGCTAGCACCGCTCGAGCTAGCCACTGGTTCTCTTTCCAATTTTTTTTTTCTAACCGATCTTTGATACTAAGTTTGCTGGGTGGTTTGAAACCCAATCGTAAACAAGGGAACTGAAATTCTTATTCCAATGAATTAAGAATCCCAAAGGGAAACAAACTTTAAAGTGATAAGAATAAAAAACGTACCAAAATTGAAAAATAATCCTACAAATAATAGGAATTTATTATATTTAATAACATAATATAATTTAACATTTCCCCTCAAACTCATGATGCGACTGCTATAAGCATCGAGAGTTTGCCAACTAGAAAATAAAACCGGAAAACAAAATGCCCATTGATATCAGATTGTAAAGAGGGAAACAATTTTAAAAGAAGAGAACCAAAATTCTGAAAACATAGAAACAAATCCAAATGTCAAAATCGTCGAAATGCTAATTGTATTGTTGTCGTCAGACTGTTCTAGTTTGCACTGCTTGATTTGCACCATCTCAATTTTCATCTTTCACTTGGTAATCATCTTCCACACATCAACGTGACCAAAGCCACATTCAAATTCCAACCCAAAACCTTAAATTCCACCTCCCACGTAGCAACAAATCCCAAAGCCACCTCAAAGCGACTAATGCCAATGCCGATGTTAATGCCAATATCGATGTCAATGCCAATGTCAATGCCAAAGCCACATTCAAATTCCAACCCAAATGCCAATGCCAGATTCCACACATCAAAGCGGTCAATGCCAACACCAATGTCGATGCCGATGTTAATGCCAATATCAATGTCAATGCTAATGTTAATGCCAATACCAATACCAATGTCGATGTCAATGCCCATGCCAATGTTAATGTCGATACCAATGCCAATGCCGATGTTAATGCCAATGTTAATGCCAATACCGATGTTAATGCCAATGTTAATGCCAATACCAATTCCAATGCCGATGCAATGCCAAAGCAACATTTAAATTCTAACCCAAAACCCACCAACAAAATCTGAAAAATAATCAAAACTAAAAAGCTAAAGCTTCACAACCAAACTAAAATCCC
Source organism: Tetrastigma voinierianum (assembly GCA_016808115.1). NCBI lineage: Eukaryota > Viridiplantae > Streptophyta > Magnoliopsida > Vitales > Vitaceae > Tetrastigma > Tetrastigma voinierianum. Next base: position 476,338 of record JAEQBH010000656.1, on the reverse strand, counting down.
CTCGATTGAACAAGATCTAAGATGTTCCAGAACCAGAAGAGAAGAATTTATGGGGCTCCGAGCCAAACCCCGAGCAGAGGCATTATTAGGCTTACTATAAGAATCCCAAAAAGAAACAAACTCTAAAGTGTTAGGAATAAGAAACCTACGAAAATGAAAAAAGAATTCTACAATTAATAAGAATATATTATATTCAATAATATAATATAATTTAACTGAAACTACCCTTGAAGAAACTGTTGAGACTCCACATGAATGGAGACGAGACTTCACATGAATGGAGACCTTCGAGTCCGTAGAGAATGGAACAAAGAAAAATAGAGAAGAAAAAATAGAGTAAGGGAAAAAATAGGGAACATAATTGATCCTGTTATTGCTCTTCCATTCCATGTGTTTTTATTTTAATTACGAAAATGAAATGGGAACTTAACATACTGATTTTTTTAATCCTGAAGTAAAAAAAAACATACTGTCTTTTATCCTAATTTAATACATTAATTTTTTTCATCCTCACCATCCACCTGCAATTATTATAGCCATAGATAAAAATGTCAACCATGGTTAAAACATTAAAAAACAAATAAACAATAAAAAAAAAAAAAATCCTACCAACATAGTTTCATTTAGAAATGTTTGATAAAATTTTCTCTTTAAAACATTTCATTTTTTTGTTTTTAATAGCAACCTATTTGTTACAACTTATAGATTTTGTGGATAGATACAACTTATTGGCATTAATTACAAATTACAAAATATTTGAAACCTACAAGCATCTGATCATGGTTTACATACGACTTATTGGTATAGATTATAAAATATTTGGAACCTACAAGCATCTAATCATGGTTAATATATAGTAGAAAACATTATTCAAAACAAAGTGGACCTATGCATATTATATACAAGTGGAATGCTTAATCTAAACCATATAATCTGCAAAATTATTATCTTTAAGGAAATAACTAATTAGGAGAGATTCTCCCATTCATAAAAACTAGAAAGCTATCCTAACAGAATCCCTCTAAGTACTAAATTACAAATCACAATTCCATATTTACACAATTTCAAATCAGAATCTTACATTTCCACATTCCCCCTCTAGTTGGATAGTAGAAGTCTAGCATTCCCAACTTGCTTTTCATGTTCTCATAGGTGGTCTTTGTAAGTGCCTTTGTCAGAATGTTTTCTGTTTGATGACTTGAAGGAGTATACATAAGTTTGACTATTGCCCCTTCAATTGTCTCCTTGATGAAGTGACGATCTATCTCCATGTGCTTGGTTCTGTCATGTTGAATTGGATTCTTTGCAATAGTTATGTTAGCCTTGTTATTGCACAAAATTGTCATAGTGGAGTTTGATATAATTCGAAGTTCATTGAGTATTTTTTGGAGCTAAATTCCTTCACATATCCCATGAGCTATTACCCTAAATTCTGCCTTTGCCCTACTTCTTGCCACTATGGACTACTTCTTGCTTCTCCAAATCACCAAGTTTCCCCACACATAGAAACAATACCCACTAGTCGACCTTTGATCTGTTAAGGATCCTACTAAATCAACATCAGTGAATACCTTAACTTCCCTACTTGAGGTTTTCTTGAAGTAGAGTATGCTACTCGGGCTCTTTTCGAGGTACTATAGAAATCTATATACGTCTTTCATGTGCCTTTTAATGGTATTGTTCATGTAGTGACTTACCATCCTCACAACGAAACTAATATCAGGCCTTGTGTGAGTTAAGTAAATCAATTTTCCTCTATCTTTGGTACATGTCTTTGTTAGTTGGATGATTGTCATTATCTTTATCAATCTTACCAATAGGATCCATAGGTGTGTCCATTGGCTTACAATGCATCATCCCAGTTTCCTTAAGTAGATCAAGAACATATGTTCCTTAGTTCGACCATGATTTCTTCCTTAGTTCGACCAACTTCTATGCCAAGATAGTATTTGAGTTTTCCAAGATCTTTGATTTCAAATTCTCTTGCTAGTAGCTTCTTAAGATTTCCTATTCCTTCTTCATCATTTCTAGTAATTATAATATCATCAACATAGATAATAAACAAAGTCATTTTACCTTCTTTAGAGCGCTTCACAAACATAGTGTGATCTTCTTAACATTGGATGAATATTCCATACTTTTTTACAACTTTGGTCAATTGAACCAAGCCCTAGGTGATTCTTTTAAACCATATAGGGAATTTCTGAATTTGCACACTTCAATTGAAATCTCTGGAGCTTCCATACTAGGTGGAATCTTCATGTAGACTTCCTCTCCTAATTCTCTATTGAGAAATGCATTCTTGATATCAAGTTGATGTAGATTCCCATCCAAATTTATTGCGACTGACAATAACCCTTTGATGGAGTTGAGCTTTGCTACTATGTGAATGTTTATTCATAATCAAGGCCATAGGATTGAGTAAATATTTTAGCTACTAGTCGAGCCTTAAACTTGTTTTTACTTCCATACGGATTGTGTTTTATAATAAATATCCGCTTTCATCCAATATGCCTCTTACCTTCATGTGCTAGCATGCATTTGGTTGTCAAGGTTTCTAGGAAGTTTGTTCATGTGGGTATCGTGTAGAGGGTGTGAGTGTCTACTACACCTTTTAGTTCAGCAATAAAGTCTTCACAAATATGGAGCTACAAATTAAGGAGGAATCTTTCAGGAAAAAAGGGATAATTTTCTATCCCACAATTGACTAATCGAAGCACGTGGATCCTTGGATGGGTTTATATGGTAAAAGTTTTAATTTTCTATTTTTCTTTTTCGAGGGATTATAGTGAATTAGTGGATAGAGACCTAAAGTTGTCAACCCAAATCTCATTTATTGTTGCTAACGCTTAAAATTTTGATCAAAAAACTTTTTTAGTCTACAAGACCCAGTTTCTACAAAAGCCATTATTTTCTTTTAGACTATTAGAGATAAATATTAGAATTAAAAATAATTTTAGGTTTAAAAACAATAAGAGTTTTTGAGTTAGGTTTGAATTCTTATTCAATAAGATAATAATAATTATAATAATAGTAATAAAAAAATCACTTAACAAATAAAAAAACATTAAGGATTAAGAAAAACCTGATTGAGGCATGTAGATTCACTCTCCTAAGAGAAAATATATAATTTTTCGTATAGAGTTGACCAACATTCTTCCCTCAAGATACAATGATCTTTCAAAATCAAATTTTCTGCGTGGAGGTGGTCGATATTCTTCTCTCATGATACAATGATATTTCAAAGTCATATTCTTGGAGAAAATTTAATTCCATGAACTAAGTATCACTCTTTGCTCAAAATCAAAAGATAAAATTATATATTCATGATGGAATAGAACCCTGCTCTTTATAAAACTCCTAGATTTATATATTTTTATAAGTTAATTTATTCACTATAATAAAAAAAAAATGGAGAACGAGGTTCTATTACACTAGAACTCCATATTCCCCTAAAATAATTTACTCACTCACAACATTCATAATTGATAAAACTATGATAATAATAAATAAATTGATATATCATAAATATAATAATTAAATCTATCTTTTGTGGACAAAAAGGAAAAAAAATCTTAATCTCAAAGCAAAAATGGTGAAGAAAAATCTTACCCTTTTATTATTATGAAAAACAAATGCCATAATCCAAACTTGGATTTTGTTATTCTACATCAGTAACACCACCATAATTGAAGGAAGAAGTATGAATATAACTAGATGGATGATAAACAACATAATCAAAATGAAGGGTCAAATCTAGTGACCTCTCCATCATGAGGAATGGTTACTCCAACAGAGTTTGGAGAGAAAAAATCAAAAGGATTTGCCTCTTGGAACATAAGGTTATCAGCTTGCTTTATAACATTAGTCTTGAGTTGCTCTAAAGATGCCTTTGCTCTAAACTAAGCTCCTCAACTAACTTTCCCACCAATACTGTGCTTGACTAGCTTTCTTTATCTTTTCAAGGAATTCACCACGCTTCTTCTCAGCCTCCAATTCATTGACAATTTGAGTAAACTGCATATTGAGTTCATGGACATTAGCATTACGGTGAGCCTCGAGAAGCCGTAACGAGCCACCATTTGGAAGAGGATTCCGTGTAAGGAACCGATCCACAATAGATTCAACAGATGGGTGGCCAAATGAGTATCCCTTGTTTCCCGGAGAGAAGACTATAATAGCAGTTTCAACACCACAAAGGGTACGTAATTCACTAGCCTTCTTGAAAAGGCCCGATCGACGTTTGGAGAAGGTAACTTGTGGGTTACTTTCTTTCTCCATTTTAGCCAGCTTAACCCTTTGACGACCTCTACTCTTTCTTGTAGTAGCCATGAAGAGAAGGACGTGAAGCAAAGCAATTGTTTTCTCTAACTTAAGATTGAGTTATTTTGATGGAAGAAACCAAGTATTTATAAGGGGTTTCTTCCAATTTTCTTCTAGTGCTCTCCAATACTCTTAAGGGGTGTCATTAACACCATAAATGTTTAATAGGAAGGGTAACATGACAGCTTTGAGATAGATTCCACATATCCCGACTTGTCGGTTCGTGATAGGTTACCCCTATCCCAACTTGTCCTGTTAATTTAATGAATCCTTATCTTGGTCCTACTTAAAAAATTAGATGGGTCGGGTAAGGACGGATTTGTTAAATTCTCATGCCCCTTCTCATTTAGTTTTTTTTTTTTTTCAATTTGTAAAAATTATTTTTAATTTTTAAGTTATATTAAAATAAATAAATTTCATAGATAATTAAATCATTATAATTTTTATAACTTATTTTGTTAAAATTATTATTAATATTATTTTCATCATCATCATCTTTATTATTTTATAATAAAATAGAAAATAAAATAAAAATTTAAAATTATTTTTACATATAATCGAAAGGCAAGCATGATGTGTAATCCTATACTTTTAAACACTATCTAAAGTATCATTAACTCATTCAGCACAATCTTTGAAATTTGTCTGTTAGTAGGGACATGATTGGTGTAGAAAAACTAATCTTGGGATCCTAGTATTTAAGCAACCTCTTTTAGAAATAAAAAAAAAAAATTTACAATCTACTATTGTACATCAAGCCTCAAGGTATTTACCTAAGAAGTAATAAATGTATTAAATCATGTTGATAATGTCAAATGGTGATATTTCATCTTTCTAGATGATCAATAGGGTGAAATGGAAAGAAAAATATAGGGTGAAATGGAAAAATAAGTGTTATGAAGTGCCCATTTGTTAGAAAGAAAAAAAGCCCTTTAAGAAGAGAAGTGACTTTATATCTCAATAATTTTCTTTCTATACAAAATAATAAGAGAATTTGAAAATGCACTATAAGGAAAGGGTTATAATGACGTTTCCCTAAAGCTTTCCATGTCCCATTTTGGTTTGGTGAGTACCCTAAAAAGATGCATTTAGTGGCTTTTGGTTAAAGTTTATGATGTTGGGATTTATGGATGTGAATGAAGGTAATACATCTAAAGACTTTGATTAGTGTAGATAAGATTGATGATGTATGGATAACAACAGGATTTACGACCTGGGGTTGGTGAGGACCGAGAAGGCGTCGGTTCATTAAGTAGGTTGTTGTGAGTATGACTTCACCCCATAGTTTGAAAGAGAAAAAAAAAAGTTTGTTATGATAGTGATTCAAGAGATCTTCCTTGTGAAATGCATTTAATTGCCATAAAGCGTTGTTATGACTATATTATGTTATACAACATATTTTGAGTTAATTTATCAAGTAATGTAATTAAAAAATATACACAAGCTCACACACAGGAGGACCACAAATTTAGTTCTGTGGTTCGGCTGACTTGCATCTGGCTATCACTTGATCTGGTGTGTATGTAATTAGGTTACTTTGGTATTACATGAGACAAGGCTCCCCCTTTCTCCAATGGTCTCTTTCGCCTAATTCTCTCATAGTGAAACATAGAACGAGATCTCCTCATTCCCCCAAACACGCCATCTAGACACTCACATGCCCAAATTCTCCACATAGAAACTGCCATATAACTTAGGCAACATGAGTGCCACTTAGCTGCCGACCTCTGAATCTTCAGCTTTGACTCGGGTGGTCCCACTGGGAGGGACACGAAGCGATCTTCTAATCTTTATTTTTAGGCTTCAATATCTCTTCCCCAGATATTCTCTCCTTGATTTGCAAGCTGATCTCCAATTCGTGTTTATGGAATGTTCCCTTAACTGTTGCAATTATCCCTTGATCATCCAGATTTTATCTTCATAAATATCTCACCAAATATTCTGATTTTGGCTCATCAAAGATCCTGATTTAATTCCATAATATCATAATAGAATATTTTCCTCCCATTGAAAACTCACCAAATGTGATCAAATCTTCTAGATTTGATATGTCCATTATTTCTCAATATCACCCTCTACTCTTCTTTATTTATCTCAGGAAATATTAGCTCTTGATCTCTAGAATATTTTCTTCAAAAAAGGATTTGGTTGAATAAGGTAAGTTGTGTCACATAACATGCTGCAACAACTTGTGTGGCATCAGTTGTGACAACATGTTTTGCTACTTGAAACATGCGATTTATTTTTGCCTAAGATTATGACAAGAAATATTCCCAATATAGTTGTTTAGACACATTTGAAGCTATCATGAGGGATCGTGCAACCTCCATCAAATCTTTATTTTTTCCTTTCTGCAACTCCATTTTGTGAGGAGTATCATTGCATAAGCTTTGATGTACGATGCCATTTTTCAAAAGATATGACCTAATAATGTTGTGATAGTATTCTCAAGCATTATCTATTCGTAGGACTTGAATTTTTTTTCCTGAAATTGCTTTTGAATCATCTTGCGGAAGTTTTCAAATATTTCCCTTACTTTTGATTTCTCTTTCATCAAGAATACCCAAGTCACTCTAGTGTGGTCATCAATAAAGGTGACAAACCATCTAGAACCTGTAATGTTGGTGATTTTGGAGACCCCCCAAACATCACTATGGATCAAAGAAATGGGATGAGAATGGTTTATATGGTTTAATATGATTGGAGTTGTGAGTATGTTTGCACAATTAACATATTTCACATTGAAAATTTTATTGTATTGATGGATATAGTTTCTCAAGATAGAAAAAATATGGGTGACCTAATCAGTAGTGCCATAACATAATAGCACTATCCATCTTGGTACTAGGTTTGGAAACTATACAAACAATCTTCATTGGTATAGCCTTCAATTTTTTTCAGTTTTTAGGAGGTAAATTCCAACATGCACCTCAATACTACCAATCCTCCAAAGTCTAAGGCTTGAAATTCACACATGTGAGGAAGGAGTATATTCATGAAAAACCATGAGATATCCATTCATGAGATATGAAGCTCTTGATTCCATTACCCATGTAGTGTGATTTTCCTGTCTAACATATGAAAAAAATACCTTTATGGGCTACTGATGCAATACCAGTAGTTGTTTCAACAGGTTGAAGAGTTTGCTGGAACGTTTCCACTTCCTTCTCCACCAGCAGTTGCAGACAACCCCACAAACTCAAACTCACCTTTTCTTCCTAATGTGACCTCCTCCCTAATTTCTCTCTTCCTTCCTCAAATTCTTGCTTTCTCTTCATCAACAACTCCTCCGACTCCTCTCCGGCCCATTGTGGCTAGGGTTCAAATTATCGATCGAGTCCGGTACAACTAGGCCGAGTCGTATCCGTCTCGACACCTATAATGATGAGTCCGATATCTGATATGATATAATGCATAGCTCGGTATAGAATCAACCAAACTCGGCTGATTCAACTGAGTTTCTGAGTTAATTTGGCTAGGTCAGAGAGAGTTTTTTTTTTTTTCAAACTCTGCTGATTCAACTGAGTTTATGAGTTAACTTGGCTAGGTCAAAGAGAAAGTTTTGTTTTTTCTTCTGAATCACCAAAAAAAGAAAATAAAATCAAAAGTTCCTCTTTCCAAATGCAAACACCCATGATCTTGAACTAAAGTTTGGAACTTTCAACCCATGGACGAGAAGATCAAAGAAGACATCCAATTTTCTTGCGAATCTAACATTACCTACTTGGATTTTTCCTTGAAATTGAGAACTATATGAGCATTACCAGAATGGTGGTGACTCATAATCAAGTAGACTGAATCATTCACCGGGCAGTGGAAAGATAACCCCACACAATCCGAGGTAGATCTTGCACCATTTCAAATTTGTCATTGTAGGGTGTCATTTGATGGTGCCGAGTAGTGGTGGCGGTGGTACAAGAAGCTTAGATCAGTACAGTAAAAAAATGGTTTAATTTGGAAGGAAGGTATGAAATGATGATAAAAAAAGGGTTTTGTAGGGAAGGTATAAGTGATGATGGTAATTTATAATGGTATAAAAGGCAACTTATAAGGTAAGGCATTAAGTCCATAATTTTTTGATAGAGTATAATGCATTTATGTAAAAGGTATTTGATGTTATTTAATAATAAATTAAATATTCTTGTATGATAAAATGAGAATTAAATTCCAACTTCTTAATATTATCATAAAAACTTTTGAAAATATGTTTTTATAGCTATTTGACAAAATTTTATATGTAAGAAATTTTTTAAGCATATCTATATTGTAATTAGTTTTTCATAATTTCAATAATTATTTTATGATTATTTTTAAATTTTAATTATTGTATTTTGTGCGTCGCTCTACATCGGACTAAGACACCGATACCGATATGTCTCAGGACCCTCAGAGTCAAGGACTGATACCGAGATTTTGAATCATGATTGTGTGCAGAAGTGTTGAGGTTGCGGAGACATGGCATAGAAAGTTGGAGAAACTCTGAAGCTTTTTATTGAAGAGGATGGAATTAATTTAAACACGTAGAAGAATCTGAAAGTTTGTTGCACAAATTGGTTTCTTCTAATACTTGAAGTCCATATAAGGTTAGTTGTATATCTATCTTTGGCAAGAAGAAGACTCTTGTCTGAGTGAGCCTTGTTTGTTTGAACTATATCAACATCTTCAATAGGCCCCTAAAAGCTGGACATGGGAACAACCATGGCAAGCTTGTTACACAAATGCTGAAATTGTGCCAGAGGTAAGGCCTTTGTGAGTAGATCCTACCGGTGGGACTGCGTTAGGACATATCTTAGCAGCTAAACCTCTGATGAAGTGCATCCCGACTCAGTAATGTTTTGTTGCTGCTGAAAAGCTGGTTGCAAGCCAAGGCTTTAGCTCGAAGTTATAACTCCGAAGAATAGGTGGGCGGCGGGAGGTTAATATCAATTTCGGCTGCAGTGCAGATCTGACCTAATCACATTCTTGCTAGCGAGAGCTGCATACTACTGCTTTAGTACTTGATGTTGACCACCTTTTGTTTTTGTGAACTCTGCCAATTAGATTACCTCCAAAAAACACAGATACCAGGAAGTTGATTCTGATCATCTAAATTGCCTAGATTGTAGCATCCGCAAAATCCTTCTAAATTCAAAGAGCTAAGCTGGTTTTGAAGAGCAAACCATAGTTGATGTACCTTTTAATGAAAGCGAGAATACATTTACACGCGCTGCTCGATATGCCGATAGTAGGGCTTGAAGAAAGCCGACTCAACTGGTAGCAGTATATCTAGTGCATTGAGAGTGTGCGAGTCTTTCTTGAGCACCTATTGTGCCCGATACATGGAGGGATAGAAACAACTCACTATCATTTAAGGATAACTTGTTGCTTAAGCATGGGGTTGGTAGGCTACTTCGGTAGCCACATGTTGATTTTGTGTAACAAATCTCTAGCATATTTTGATTGATTTAAATGCAGCCCAGAAGAGGAATGAGTTACCTCAAATCCTAGGAAATAGTTGTTGTGACAGGAGTTTGTAGAGAGCAAATTTAGCATGAAGATCATGATTACCTCTTGTATATCGACTGGCTCTGCAGTTAGTAATTATATCATCGGCATAAACCGGGAGAATCTCATTCTACCATTTTTGTTATAAAGAGAGAAGTGTCACGAAAGCAGGGGTACAAATCCCAGTTAAGTAGTGCTTCATTTCAATTTATCAACGGTCTAGGTGCTGTTTAAGACCATCTGGCGCTTACGTGGTACACATAGTAGGTTTAAACAGGATCAATGAAGCCTTTAGGTTGATTCTTGAATACTTCTTCTTGAAGATCTCTGTTGAGAGGCATTATTAATGTCAACTTGTTGAATATCCATCCTTAATCACCAATTTGGTAGAATAATTCTGTGTTGAGGCCTTACGGACTAAAAGTCTTAATAAAAATCTATTCCGGTTTCTTGAAATCGCTGCAACCCGACCTTGCTTTACTTTCTCAATGAGCGTTGTAGCGAGTTTGGTGAAAATCATGGCCCGAGCTTGATGAGTAAACAACAAAATAGATTAAATTCCCAAAATGCAATTGTTTACTAAGCATTATACTCAGCTATGGCCTTCTTCCAATGAGGAATAGTAAAACGGTGAAGCAGGGAGATGCTGCGAATATTGATGAGAAATGTTTAGGCTTGAAGATGCGAGGCTTTGATCTGGTTTGCGTTGAATGAGTAGAGTTCGAGAAGAAGGAAAAACAGCCAGTCACGTAGGTTGAACCCGAAATTTGAATTTTCTGATTGTTGTTAGATGAATTTGATGTAAGTTGGAAGTAGATTAGAAGACATAGGAGAGATGAAGCCAGTGGGTATAGTAAGAGAGAATGAGAGGCTGATTGGGACGAGGAATGTAGTACATCATAAGTATATGTGTAGAAGTAGAAAGAAGAAAGGAAGTGACTTGTTAGAATGCAAGATCGATGATTTAGAAAAGTCAAGGAAGTGAGTAGTGGAAGAAACATGAGGTGGGAACTAAGTGGAGCAACTATAAGTTTTATGAGAAGTTAGATTTGCATTAGTAGAAGAGTTGGCAGCATATAGAGATTGATATGGGAAGTTGGATTCATTGAAGCTTACACTCCTATCAATATATACATGGCAAGAGGGATGCAAACATTTGTAGCCTTTGTGAAAGGGGATATAACCAATAAACAAAGACTTTGAGGTTTTGAAGGACATTTTATTGTAAAGCTGAAGGTAAGGAGAAAGCATGCACATAGCTTTTGAAATGCATGCGGTTTACGACCATAGAGGGATTCAAAAGGAGAAATATGCTTTAAAACAGGCGTGGGAAGGCAATTTGGTAAATAAGTAGTAAAATTAAATGCTTCCACTTAAAATTTCAATCCATAGAAATTTAAGCCAGTAGTAAGTCCAATCTCATCTTCTTGGTGTTTCCTTTCCAACTTTACCATTTTGCTGGTGTGTATGAGGGCAAGAGGGTGTAAAATGAATTCCCAACTCTTGAAATATAGGTTGAAGTTTTCTAAACTCACCACCCCAATTAGACTGAAAGCATTTCACCTTAGTATCAAATTGCCTCTCAATCATACTATGAAATTGCAAACATATGGTAGTTGCTTCAAATTTTAAATGAAGAGGATATATCCAAGTATATCTAGTAAAATCATTGACAAAGGCAATATAGAACCAATAGCCTTCAATAGAGATGAGGAGCAGGCCCCTTTGTCGGGTGTGTATCACTTGAAAAGAGGTCTGTGGTATGTAGAGAATGAGTTGAAGAAAATACATTCTGATGGAGTTTACCATATTGACAAGCTTCGCAAAATTCAGGAGTTGCATTATAGGCACTTGATCATGAATTTGAGATAAAACTTGTTGTAGAACAATTTTATTTGGGTGGCCAAGCCTACCATGCCATACATTCATGAAAGACTGTGAATTACCAATTGAAGTTGTGGCCTTAGAATTGCTGCAGATGTGATGAGAGTTACTAGTTGCTGTAGAGACATTTTTGTGAATAGTATGTTGATTTAAAACGATAATATAGGAATTGTCATATTTAGAGGCATTTTCTCGAACAGTATGCGTGTTTGAAGAAGCAAGGCTCATTGGTGAAGAAACTTGCCAGTTTGAGACCACACAAATTGTTGTAATTACCTGGAGAAAATAAAACCTATTGCAACAGGATGGAAAATGAAGTTGATAAAGACCATCCCTAAGTGTGCCTTGCAGGAGAACCACTTTTGATCGTTTATCCTTAACAAGGTAGCAATCAGAATCAAACTCCACTATAACATGGTTGTGTAGAGTAATTTTAGAGATGCTAACAAGATTCTTAGTAATATAAGGACTAATAAGATATTCATAAGTTTAAGCGATTTTGAAGTAGGAAAAGTAAGATCACCAATATGTGATATTGGGAGTTGAGAGCCATCACCAATAACAAACACCCAGCACTAGGATATTCACATTTGTAGTTGAAATTGCCATCGGAAGTCACATGATGTGTGGCTCCACTGTCTAGATACCAATTTGAACCATTTACCATAGTTGGTGAAGCTATGTACACTTGAGAATGATGAATTGAAGCTGTAAGCTCATCACTGGACCATTTAAGAAAGGATTTCTAAAGTTGAGACTGACTTTGATATCTTAGATCATATCGAGAAAAGCATTTAAGTGTTGTATGACCAATTTTGCTACAGATTTGACATAAGGTTTTGCTTAAAACGTTGTAAGAATTATAACCATGACCTCCACCATAATGAGAGCGACTTCTTAAGCCTCTGTTGAATCGTCCTCAAGAAGCAAACTAACCATCGTGAGAAATAGGGGTTTGAGAGGAAAATTTATGAGCAAAATTAGTAATAGAGGGAGATAGCTCAATCATAGTAGAAGATTAGGACTTTGAGCGCGACTCATGCGTTTGTAACACATGTTGAACCTCTTGAAGTGTGACATATTCAAGTGAGGTCAAATGGACAACAACAACTTCAAATTCAAGGCGGAGCCTTTAGAATATCTGAGTGAGTTCGTAATCTAATATTTCTGACCGGTCGTTAATGAATTGCGAAGATTTAAATCTTCTTATCATCTTACGAGATCGTCGCATAACCCAGTTGTGCCAGTAAACCACGGCTGAATCTCGCTCTTGCTTTGGACTTGGTAGAAAAGATCTATTCCAGAACATTCCATATTTCTATTAAAGATTGACAATGAATGACATGACCAAGCACTTGCTCAAAGATAGAGGAAAGTAACGAACTCATCACAAATTGATCAATTCTCATCCAGGAAACATATTCTGAATTATTGATAGAAACAGTAGGATTGCTAGAATCAATAATAACTTTATTTGGTTTGGACTTTATGCCGAGAAGAAAGCGAGATCATGAGCCTCTTACGTGAGAAGAATTTGAGTTTTCGAAACGAGATAATTTGATCTATCAGTTTGATATTGATAGGAGCTAAAGTGGGAGGAATCATAATTAATAATGTTGTGAAGGAAATGAAATAACAGTGTGAGAGGAAAAAGGGATGAAGGATAAGATGACATTGATGTGTCACGAAATGGCTCACGATGCCATGTTAAAGGTTACGAACATAGCATACTCAGAGAAGAAAACTTTTGAGAAACTCTACAAAGTTTATCTGCAAAGTTAGTATTTAAACACAAGTGAAGAAATGAAAGAAGTTTGTTACATAGATTAATTTCTTCTAATACATGAAGTACATATGAGTTAGTTATATATCTGTTGACTGAAACTAGAGAAGACTCTTGATACGAGTGAGCCTTGTTTGTTTGAATTATATCAACACCTTCAATATCGAGGAATTTAATCATGTTCACCATCTCACTATCATTGAATTGGACTTGGAGACCCAGGATTTGACCCTTAAATCTGAAAATTTGAATGATTTCTTATGTGGATTAAATAGAGATCCCAGAAGTGAGGAATTGGTGTTGGCTACTACTCTGAGTGAAGGCGACATGGGGCTTGTAAAGAAAAACAGCAGAGCATATGTCGGTACTTGATCAGTCTAAATGAGTTCAGTTTGTCAGTTTTTGAAGATTGTAAGAGTTTTGATGCTCATCTTGATGGTGATATTTGTTATAGATTGGTCTTCGTTTAGCGATTGGGAAGGGGGGCGTGGTGAGGGTTATAATCTATGCTCCATATGTTTAGTTGCACAATTCCAATGTATGATCGAATGAAATTTGTTGGGGTTATTCCAAACTCTAAATCTTATTGTAGGATAATGGAAGCTTGCATTAAAATTAAGGATTATGAGAAAGTAGTCACATTGATTCTGTTAACTTTAAAGGTGGTAGAAGACACAAAATTGGAGAACGGGGAGAGCAATGGAGGAAGGAAATCATATTTCATTGATACAGAAAAAGCTTATAACAACCTTGTGTATATATGTGTGTGTGTGTGTGTATAAAATCACTAGGGTTAAAGAAAATTGACATCAAAGCACTATAATTAAGGATCTAAATCAAGCCATCAATGAGCGGCAGTAGTGGTGCTTAGGCACTAACCATCACTGTAGTAGTGGCGCCTAGGTGCTAGTGTCAGGACCAAGACCCCTAAAACTTGATTTTTAAGCCTATTTTATGCCCTAATTTGATTGGAGTATAAATAGAACATTATTTTTAGGGTTTAAAAGGTTGGAAACATTTGGAATCCTTAAGAAATAAGGGAGAAACATCTTTTCTCTCATAAAAAATCCAAGCTTTGGGGAGAAGATTGAAGATTGAGGAAGAAGGCTTCATATATATAATTTGTTTTCTTAATTCTTTTCTTTTTTTCATTTTGAACACATTGACTATCTTGTTTTGTATTATGGATTACTTGATGTTAAGCTAAACTCCATCTAGGAATGATTTGTGGACTCCTATGTTTATATTTCCTTATCTTTGATGTATTGAGATAAATTATTTCTGAATGTGTTGAAGTTATTGAGCTTTTCATGTTTTATTCTCAATGTGACTAGGGTTTGGAATAGATTATTGCTTCTTTTAATGGTATGTGTGAGCATAGATTGATTATTAGGCTCTTATTAGCTTTGTATGAGGTTTAGAAGGATTGAAAGGTGAACACTTCTCATATAGTCTTAGGCATTTGTCATAAGGTCCGAAAAGTGATTGATAAATTACGTAAGAGGGTTTACATATGTATTATCACTTCTTATTAGCTTAAAAGGACCGAAAGATGAATAAGGGAACTGGAGTGAGAAATTACAATCAAGATGGGTGGTTTGAGGTTGTATAATTAATTACCCTTGGCCAACATATTGAGCAATTATGTATCTAAATGAGCCTTAAAGAAAATAGAAAGCATAGAAGGAAGCAATAAACCCTAGAACCAATACATCTTGTTTGAAATCATGTTTTAGCCTTGTTTTTGTTTCCCCATTTTTGTTTCTTGCCCATTAGTTAGTTTAGTTAGTTGTCCTACATCTATCCTTTAGATTTGAAGCATAGATAACAAAGTGATCGATTAGTTGAGGTAATTGGTTAATTAAACCAAGAGTGCATCCCAAAGAACGATACATATATTCATAGAGTCCATTTTACTACTTGTGTTATCCATATACTTGAGGTAAATTTTAGTGCGTATGCAAAATGCCTAACAATGTCATCAACATAACCCCGAAAAAACCACCCCCACCCGATCAGCGTAAGAAGCCAATTGGCAAACAAACGACCGACCAACACCAAAATCCATAGTTTGTAACATACCTGAGCACCCTTTTTGCTGCCTTTAAGTGTAATTCACTTGCACAATGCATAAATCTTGATAGAATACTAACTGAATTGAGAATGTTTGGTGCAGTGGAGTGAATACGGAGAAACGACCAACCATACTTCTAAAATGACCATTAAACTTTTCTACCCTTGTCTTCCTTGTTGAGCTTCTTCTTTGAATTCATAAGAGTGTTCATGCCTTTACATTCTTCAAACTTGAATTTCTTCAAAATCTGTTTAGCATATTTCTTTTGGAAAGTAAAGATTTCATAGTCATTTTGCTGAATTTCCATTCCAAGGAAGTAGGACATCATTCCTAGGTTTGCCATTTCAAAAACCTCTATCGTTTCTTGCTTAAATTCCTGCACTAAGCTGACTTTGTTCCTAGTCACAGGGAGATCATCTACATACAATGAATGAGAACATCATCTCCTATCCTTTTAACATACAAAGTTAACTCAAAGAGACTTTTGGAAAACCCTAAACCCTTGAGATGCTCATCAATCCTGTTGTACCAAGCTTTGGGAGCTTGCTTTAGGCCATAAAGTACCTTTTTCAACAGATAAAGCTTGTCATATTCACCTTCTTTTACAAACCCTCCTGGTTGTTCTACATTAATCTCCTCCCACAAATAACCATTCAGGAATGCTGACATGACATCTAGTTGATACACTCTCCAATTCATTTGTGCTACAACTGCAAGTAGAAGTTTAATTACATCTAATTTAGCCACTGGTGCAAAGTAATCAACACCTGGAATCCGTGCAAAGCCTTTCACCACCAACTTGGCTTTGTACTTGTTGATATTGCCATCTGCATTAAATTTAGTTATGTAGACCCATTTAACCCCAATCACTTTTCTATTTTGAGGTATGTCAACTAGTTCCTATGTTTTGCTCTTCTCTATCATAATAAGCTCATCCTTCATTGCAGCTTGCCATTTCTGACTTTTACTTGCTTCCTTAAAGTTGGTAGGTTCACATACAACCACATTGCTTCTTTGATAAACGTCTCTAAGCGGCTTCATCCCTCTGATAGGCCTATCATCAATTAGATCAGCCTAATCGTCTTCAAAAATTCGATATATTAAATTTAACTTGAGGTGTTGTCCTTTTTGCATCTTTTTCCCTTGATCATCCTAAATCCATTCCTCTTCTTTAATAAAGTGGATGCCTCTACTTATAGAAATCTTGCCATTTTGAGGTTGGTAGATTTTGTAAGCCTTGGAGGTTAAGCTATACCTAATGAAGATTCCAAGCAGATCTCTTTCATCTAATTTATCTCTTTTAATATGAAGAACATGAGTGAAAAAATGACCCAAAGACTTCCACGAAAATTAGATGGTTTATTGCCGTACGAGCTTAGGTGTCTTGAACCCTCTTGCACTTGAAAAGCCCATTTTCGAGGAACTTTCTTGCTATGTTTCTTCATATACCTGTAATTCTAGAGCATATTCCTTCCCATGACATACATCTAGTCATCTCCATGATGTATTTGTTCCTCCTCTCATTGACTCTATTTTGTTGTGGAGTTATAGAGTAGTTAGTTGATGATGAATGTATGCCTCTTCACAAAAGTGGTTAAAGGCTTTTGAAGTGTACTCCTTGCCATTGTTGGATCTTAGCATATGAATTTTACATTGACTTTTGTTCTCCACCGATTCATCCTATTTTCGGTGATTACTTTCGAGGAATGCACAAAAAAATTATAATTGATCTAGTTCCAACCCTGGGCAGCTCACGACTGCTATAGGTATAGTGGCTCTAGGGTCATCCACTAGGATGGTGTTAGTGTCTTAAACACTCATTTTATCATCTTGTTCTCAATGGATTTTATTTTTTTGGTGATAATTATAAGTGTTTTAAGGCTCTAAACTCTCATTTTTATGTTTAGGTCACTTGGGAGTAAAAGGAAGCAAAAAGGCTAAAAAGGACCAAGAATGCCACCACTTATAGCATCTCTTATCTTTAGGAGTTTCTCACCAAGATGATGATATCTCATAGTTCATTTCATTTTCTGGAGGCATTCTAAACTTCAAGAGTTTTTTGTACACACCAAGATTGCACCATTTGGAGTCCGGATGAAGGAGTTATAGCCTCGGTGTGAAGCTTCCCTAGCGCATCTAAAGAAGCCCTGGGTGTGCCTAAGAGCGCACGCCGGGCGTACAAAGCGATCCGCGAGAATCTTTGAGGCCTCAGAGAAGGTTCCTGGCGTTCGCATGTATAACCTTAGATCAACTCTCTGGAGCGCCTAGCGCCTTGGCGTTTGTATTCATAGTTGTAGGAGCGTCTTAGCTCTCGTTGAAAAACGACCCGATCACTATCTTCGCCCAGGAATTTTTCCCAATTGGACCCTTATACCCTTAATGAATCAAATTTGTTCTCACGGATTTTATTTTTTGGTGATAATTATAAGTGTTTGAAGGTGGCTCAAACTCTCATTTTTATGTTTAGGTCACTTGGGAGTAAAAGGAAGCAAAAAGGCTAAAAAGGACCAAGAATGCCACCACTTATAGCATCTCTTATCTTTAGGAGTTTCTCACCAAGATGATGATATCTCATAGTTCATTTCATTTTCTGGAGGCATTCTAAACTTCAAGAGTTTTTTGTACACACCAAGATTGCACCATTTGGAGTCCGGATGAAGGAGTTATAGCCTCGGTGTGAAAGCTTCCTACAACGCATCTAAAGAAGCCCCCGATATGCCTAGGCACACCATAGGAACGCCTAGGCAATCCACAGGAATGCCGAGGCACTCTACACGAGGAGTTCCTAAGCGTTCGCATGTATAACCTTAGATCAACTCTCTGGAACGCCTAGCGCCTTGGCGTTTGTATTCATAGTTGTAGGAGCGTCTTAGCTCTCGTTAAGAAAAGACAACCCAACTCACTATCTTCTTGGAATTTTTCCCAATTGGACCCTTATACCCTTAATGAATCAAATTTTGGGTATAAAAGGAGATAGAGAAGACCAAGAAGGGACTTCTTTGATGGTGGAGACACCCTAGGGCTCTTAGGGAGGAATCTCGGGTATTAGAGACAGAGCTTGGATGGGAGCTTCGACAAGAGATTACGATGACGACGAAAACCCATCTACAACCTTAATTTTCTTTCCTTATCTTTCTTTTATGTTTTTCTTTTCTTCTTTTAGGATGTTTTAGGTTATTTTCTAAGGCTACAATGCAACCTTGATTGGGATTGATTGTTTGAAACCTGATTGATATATTTAGATATAGTTGTTTATTCTGTTGGTTGCTTCAAACTATTTTTATTACAAATAGTTTGTTGGCCACTTCCTATTTGATTATAGCATTGAAATCTAGGCCGAGAAGCCAAATTTCAAAAGAGATATGTTTGAATCATTGTTTAATGCCTATAGATAGAGATATCCTAAGGTTTAACATGGCAATTAGGATTCTTGTACTTAATGACTCTTAAGCTTAGAAGTTAATGCAGAGACGACCTTAACCTAAACTAAAGAGATGCACTGACAACTCTAGAGAGATCAACTACACCTTAAGTGATATCTGCCAACAACAAGTAAACAAAAGGCACTCATTTGAATCCAATTCCTTCAATTGATCATAATCTTGGTGAAATCTATACCCTAGGGGTTTTAGATTGTTTTAGGTCTTCTTGGTTTCTTGAGTCTTTCTTGTTAGTTAAGGTCAATATTTGCATGCTTGATCTTCTTATTTTGTCTTTCAACCAAGTCTTTGTTCATCCAAATAGAGTTTAAGGCTATATTAGGATCAGTACTTAATAACACAATCCTTGTGGGTTCGAGACTCTCTTATCACTGTATTACTTGTTAGCGATGTGTATTCTTGCGCAAATTTAGTTTTCATATCATAAACTAACAAGTTTTTGGCGCCGTTACCAGGGATTGTGTTTTTTCTATTAATATTGATTTGAAATAGCCTGATTCTACTTTGGATGTAGTTAGTCTTTTCTTATTTTCACTTTTCTATTTTACTTTGGATTTCTTTTTGTTTTTGTGTTGTAGGTGTTGATTCACAATGGAGGCCGTCATTGAATTATCAACTCAAATTTATCTTCTCACCTAAGAACTACAAAGGAGGCAACTAGCCAATGGTCAACATCAAAGGGTAGCAAGTCAAGGTTGGAACCTGTACATGCTTATGGGATAAGTTCAGTATGTGGGTAATCCATACTTGAACACACATATGACTCGGGATTCCAATATCACCCATACCTCTCATGAGAGACAAATATAGATATTCTTGAACCTCCACATGCATAGGCGCCAAACCATGAAGATGTAATGGCTAAATTGGCCAATTCTCAAGTTGAATTGGCTAAGTCTCAAGCTGAATTCACTGAGTCTTAAACCCAATTCATGGATGAGACAAGGTAAAATTTCAAAATTCAGTATAAGCAACTCAAGATCTTGGAGATGCAAGTTGGGCAAATGGCTAAGATAATTTCCACAAAACAAAAAATGAGTTTACCTACACTCAAGGAACCTAAAAGAGTAGAGACAAATGCCATGGAGCTACGTGAGTTAGTTGTCAAAGAAGATGGATCAACTTCTCTGGGACCAAATGGAACAAGAAAATAAATCGAGATACTTCTAGAGATGATCCTTTAAGGAGATGTGCATACAAAGTTGAAAATCAAAGAATGATTCCCATTTCAGAGGAGGATGAGTACATTTTTGAGTTGAATGAGAATTTGAGAGCTACCATGGTGAAGAAAGTTCCTACGTTCCTAAGAGAGCATGCAAGCCTTGAAGAATATGTACTCAAACAGCTACATGAGCACAAGTTCCACTTCTTAGGGAAGGATGGAGGTAACAATCACTACCCAATCCATAGTTGGTAGAGTCAAGTTGTACTCGAAAAAATGGAGCAGCTTCTTGAGAGGCAACCTAAGCTCAATAATTTTCCTTTCCATTTTTTTTTTTCAAAATTTGGTTAGTTTTGAGTTTGTTTTTAGATAATTTTTCTTACTTGATCTTGTTTTTCCTTGTTTTAGTTTTGGTTTTAAGGTTTTTGGAGGTTAAAAGTTGGTTTTAGAGGTGAAAATTCTTGAAAAAGGGAAGTTCAAGCATGAATTTTGCTTCAAGGATCGTGCATCACTTTTGAAAGCTAGAGATTACCAATGCACATTTCAAGATTTATGAACAAAAAGGGCAAGTCATGTGTATTATAAGCAAGTCAAACTCACTAGAGCTACTTTCGGAGGCTTGATCACCCTCAGGAAAGTTCTCTTTACCTCTTCTTGCTTTTATATCACATTGAGGGCAAAGTTCATCACAAGTTTGGGGGTGAATTCAATTCTTTCAAGAATCCAGCTTTTGTATCTCCTTGCCTATTTTAGTTATTTCTTTAGTTATTTAGTTTTTGATTGCTTGTGTATTTCCTTTTTTTTGTGTGTGTTTTGAGTCTTATATGAATTGAGTTGGTGCCATGTTAACTATTTTGAGAATGCATTGGTATTGTGCTTTATTTTCTATAGTCAAATTTGGGATACCATTGCATTTGTTTGATCTAAGACTTGAGAGTGTCTTTTGGTTGTGGGAGACTTGGCTTGAATAGCCCCCTTGTTTCTCAAGAAACTATTTCTTAATGGAACTCATAAGCACACACACACTAGATCTCCTATATACACCTTGGCTTCGATCCCTTCTTCTCAAACATTACTTGCTCTAGGATGACTGATTCGTGGGCACGTAGGGTGGTCCAGAATCAACAAAATTTATAAACCTAATTCCTCCTACTGCCGTAGCATGGCTACTGCAGTATAGTGGCTATAGGGTCAAACACAGGGATGGGTTTTCTTTGCACAAATGACTTACAGTGAGGTTCAAATTGGTGAATTCAATTTGGATTTTAAGGCTTAGTAAAAACGGTGGGTTGAATTGTTTGGAAACTGAAAATAAAATAAGTTAAAATGTAAAATGGAACTCCTTGAAGTGTTAGGTCACTGGGTCGATTCCTGGTGGCACCGAGAGGGTTTCTAGGGTCCTTTCCTCGCGTTGGGGAGGATGACCTATAGTCATCTCTCGAACCGGTTTTTCATTTAGCTATAAAAATTGACCCAAAACAACTATCCTTTGGAAATGGTACTCATCGAGCATCAGTGGTTTCAAATAGTGGAAAACAAGTCTCCTTGACTCACCTTCCAATGACTAATAGATGATAACTAATGAATCTCAGTGGATCTAGCAATAAGCATCCACTGAACCCTAAAAGATTATCAAATATGGATCATTCAAGGTGAATCTAAGGGATCTAAACCTAGAGTTCAAAGGAAACACAAAATTGCTATTGAGAACTTGCATGAAAACCATGAGAACCTCCAGTTGCCTTAGGATCCTGCACCTAGCAGTCTTCTCCTTCAAGGAGGAAGGGTTTCTAGCCACTCATCCTCGGAGTTGTCATCCTCGGAGGGTGTTTGGCTAGTGAGAAAGTGAGGGAAAATGAGAGAAAATGACAGAAGCGGGAAAATTTTCTCCTAGCAAAATGTATTAATGATAAAAAAATCTCCCTTTTTACAGTGTAGCAGGAGCTTATATACTACCCCAGTCATGAGAAATTACAAAAATATATTAGCCACCTACCATTCCATTAAGGGCAATTTAGGAAAATCACAAAAGATGGCTCAACAAAAGTCAAACCGAGGACAAAAAGTGGGACAAATTCGCAATGGCTGCGAAATTTTGCAATCCTGCATAACACTTACTCCAAATTCAACTTGACTTCTTCGCGCTAGAGCCGCCTTAATCAACTTGGTATGAAAAGCTTGCAAAAACAACAAAACTTGCCATAAAATTTGATTAATAGCCTTGCTAGGTCCTTAACATGCCAATTGGGTTAATTAGGTTGATTATTACACAAAAAGTGCGCAAAACCTAAATTAATAAGGGTGTAAAATAACACTTTTTGGGTAGTAATCACACCCCCAACCGACACATTGCTAGTCCCATAGCAATGAAAGAAGAAGAAAGCAATCAAAAGCAAGATGGACTATATACATCCGCAAACAAAAAGTTTTTCAAAATTAAGGAGGGGATAAAACCCAACCTTCAGCAAGAGTCATCAAAATCCTACCCAATGACCGTCTCAAGAAGAGTAAGCGTTATGCAAATTCAAGTATCAAAATAGTGTCAACTCCTAGAGAACCAACCTAACATCTTCCACAAAAACCTAAGTTAGCTTGATTAGTTTTCAAAAATAATCTGTCAAATTGTCCTCTCCCCCAAACCTAGCTTTTATCTAAACCTAGCAGACTAACCAACCTCAATAGATCAGGACCTACTTTTATTCCGTAACTCCTTTTTTTGATGTAGGGGTGCAATGCTGAGGGTATTGAACTCACAAGTGTCCATGTAACGGGGGTCCACTGATGACTCCCAACCAATTAAGGTTTAGCATCAAGCTCCGTAAGGGATCTTTCTCGACCACTAACTCTTCGTGCTCTTCACCTGCACTTTAATGAGTTCAAACTCCAACACATACAATTTGCTAAGCTCTACCCATCCACCCAAGGCGTAACGAAAGCACAAAGTCATGACTCCAACCGCTTGGTTTTAGGCACGCTTTTAAAGACTTTCGCAATATACCCCTCGGACTGTGCTTGGGTTTCAAGACAAAGCGTCACAATTTTTCTTTTTTTTTTTCTTTTTCTTTTTCTTTTTTTTTTCTTTTCTTTTTTTAAAGACTCATTTGTGATGCCCCAAACCCGGGGGTCCGTTGACTACCCGTCAACTCGCGGAAACACTTGTGAATGTCGGGTGACCCGACATTTACTTTAAAATCAAGGCAGTCTCCTTTGTACAGGAGCTCACTCACTACAAACTCCGTATATACCTGTCCCAAACAGTTCAATATATCCAATATATCCAATATATCCAATCACATGAGTAATACGGCCACTTGGGCCCACAAACGATACTCATAATACATACTAACTATGAATCCAACTATATACCAAATAGTTACAATATTTTCACTCTTATACAATACATATATTAAAATTAGACATTTCAATACATGTATATATCATCGCCCAAAGCCACAACCAGACTTTCTTCTAATCTCAATCCCTAGACGAGCCGCCCTCGCACGCTCCCCGTACTGTAAAATAATATCCCCGACAGGTGAGCTAATGCTCGGTGAGTGGAATCACCCTGCGGGCCACTTCCACCCAAGGCAAAGCAATGTTCCAAATTAAACACATTTAAGCAAATGCATGATCCTACCTGAATGTCTACATGACCAACTTAGATCCCGAAGCTCACGATTCTCCCCACACTCGCCTAAGCCTCGTATGAGAATATTATGTTTTATTTGTGGACAACCCTCCGATGTATATATATCAATTGGGATGTCTCCGACGATTGATATTATTTGTGGACTACCCTCCGATGTATATCAATTGGGTCGTCTCTGACGATTGATATTTTTAGTTCCACCACTCCTCCGATAATTAATATTTTTAGACAAATCCTCCGAATCATTTTCTGCACTCATCTCATGCACTCACTCCTATAGTCCTAGGGTGTTCCGCTGCATATGGACGCATGTATGCCAATTCCACACAAATTTAATTCACATGTAAATATATAAACATGCATATATTTACAAAAATTCAATTCACACAATCATGTCATGTAAATTCTCATTTCATACATAAAAATTAGCTCACTTGGGCTAATGATCAAACACGAGCAATTTAACTTGAATCACTCGATCAAACATATTTTCACACAAAAATATATTTTGAGAACACTGTTTCGGGAATAGTGAAACCCTCGGTTACTATTCCCAAAAATCACAAATCATCGGTTCACTTAGTGAACCCGTTAATTCACGCCATCTCGGCCTCATCCAAACAATAAATACATGATTTATCACAAAATTTCACAATTTACAACCCCATCGCCCGTGGTGGTCACGGCCGCTTCCAATGGGTGTTCAAAATTCCATATCAATTTGGTCCCAAGGTCTGGGACCAACAGGCCCCCACCGCCTCACTCGACTCAAACATTCCTGGAAAGACTAGTACATGAATAAAACCCAAGTAGGAGAAACTCTACCTCTCGGATTTGAGGAACTCCCTAAATTCCTGGCAGACTCACGCGGCTCCCTCTCTCTCGCTGCATAGCACCTTTCCCTTCTTGTCCTCAAGACTCCGCCGACTTCATTTGATCACGCGATATTTCAGAGAAGTTTTCTCTTCTAAAGAAAATTTTTACTTTTACCACTGACATTTTCTTTTCCCCTCAATGCTGCTTTCGCTTTTAACTTTCGGGGGAAGAAGAGCACCGTAGCTCTTTGTCCTTTAGTTCATTTAATCAATTTAATTAATTAATTCCTTTCTTTCTCCAAGCACATTCTACACTATCTCTACCGGCCCATTTTCATCATTTTTTCACCACGCCACTTACGGCACATGAGTACTTGTTACATGCGGATTTTCGCCGCATCGAATCGCTTTACTTTGACCAAAACGCGTGATGCCTCGAAAAATGTGCCAACTCCGACTATCTCGGAATTCTACGAAATTTTACGTGCTAGCTAGATTTCACGAGACGATTCCAACGATGAAATCCGTTTCATCATCCGAGATCTAGAGAATAAATTCTGGATTTTTTAACCGAAATAACAAATTTGGTAATCGAAATTACGATTTTGCCCTTTTTCCAGAAATTGGAATTTCTCGGGTCTTACATCATTAGTCCCTTTTTTATTCAGGGGGGTCCTAACCTATTAAAGGTGGTCGTATGTACTAGGCCAGATTTTGTGGTTTAGAGTGCCAGGCCGCCTATTGTTGAAACCTAATGTGCACAGTGTGTGGTTAGTTTGAGGTGGAAGAAAGAGGTTGAAAGCAATAAGAATTTAATTGATTATCCACTCAATTAAGCATGGAACCAATCTAACATCAACAACATTGATTAGTGCCCAAAAAGTGCTATTTTGAACCCTATTTGTTATAGGTTTTGAGTGCTTTTTGTGTACTAATCATTCTAATTAACCCGACAGGCCATTAAGGTCCCTACTATTCTAATGACGTATTTGTATTAATTTTGTAGTTTTTGCAAGCTATTTATGCCGAAATTGTTGAGTAGATCCAAGCACGAAGAATTTGAGTCAAACTCATCATTGTAGATTAGAGACCAGAAGGAAAGAAGAGCAGAAAATGCAACAAAATGGAGCATAGCCAAAATTTCGCACGTTTGAGAATTTGCTCTTGCCTGCCACTGTTCACCTCCTGTACTCATTATTCACCCCTCCAAAGATCGTTTCTCGCTACTTCACGCTTTGTTGTTTTTGTTACATTTTTGTTTCTTCCCATTGGTCTTAATAGCTTTTAGTTTCGCTTTTTGTAATTTCCCTTGCCCTGAGCCGTATATAAGCTGGAGTCAAGGTTTGTAACAATCAATCACTTCGGCAATAGAGAGACAGTGGGCGAAAATTTCCTCGCTGCTTCCTTTTCCCTCATTTTCTTTGCTTTTCTTTCACTTTCTCGGCTGCCAAACATCCCTTGAGGATGACAACTCAAGGGATGGTTGGCTAAAACCCTCTCTTCCTTGAAGAGGAAGGCTACTGGGCAAGGGAACTGGGCGTAACAAAGGGTTCTCATGCTTTCAACGCAGGTATTCACTGTTATTTTTGGTTTTTCTCTTCACGTTAGGTTTAAATCCCCTAGATTCACCTTGAATGACCTGTATTTGGTAATCTTTTAGGGTTCAGTGGATGTTTATTGCTAGATCCACTGAGATTCATTAGTTACCCTCTATTAATCATTGTAAGGTGAGTCAGGGAGAATTGTTTTTCACTGCCGGGGACCATGAATGATCAGTAAATGCTATTTTTCAAAAGGAAAATTTTAGGGTTTAGTTTTTAAAGCTAAATGAAGATCCGGTTCGGGAAATGACTATAGGTCATCCTCCCCAATGCGAGGAAATGGACCCGAGAACTCCTCAGTGAACTTTAGAACCCAAAATCCAAAGAGTCCGACACTTAAGGAAACTTTTACATTTTATTTTATTTAAATTTCAGTTTGCAAACCATCAACTCCCCTGTTTTTACCAAAACCCCAAAATCCAAATTGAATTCACCGTTTTTGGCCTTCATTGTTAGTCATTTGTGCAAAGAAAACCTATCCCTGAGTTCGACCCTAGAGCCGCTATACTGCAGTAGCTTGCTACGGCAATATGATTTAGGATATAAATTTTGTTGATTCCGAAACACCTACTGTGGCACGAATTAAATGGCGTCGTTGCCGGGGATGGTGCCTAAGTGCAAGTGAGAAGCTGTGAAACACTTGTGATCCTCATCACAAGTACTGGTGAATTCCTTTTATATTTTACTGTCATTTTTTTTAGTTTCATTTAAAAAAAAAAAAAAATTCTCACAAGTAGATTGCTTTGTGTCAGCCTGCTTTTGTCGTTGTGAATCCATGTTCCAAAGGTTTGAATTGTGAGAAAATGGAACTATGACATGAAGAGCAATACAGTCAGGAGAGAAACCCTAGGACATACATGTCAATGAGGGATTATAGAAACCTTCCATGGCAGCAACCTGTGGAGAGAAATCCAAACCCATGTAGGTCTATGAGGGACTATAGAGACCAATGGATGAGTACACCCTCCTATAGTGTTACCCCAACTTATGCACCTCCTGCTTCTCCATATTATGCCCCCACTTCTTAGCAACAGCAACCACCAACCTCATCCCCCTCACACAACAAGCCATCCCGACTCAGCAAACTAGTGGATAACTTCGATAGAGGAACAGAGGCGGATGTCCAAAGCAATCAAAAATTGATATAGTGGAGAGCTCCTTGAACAAGGAATTAGATGGGCTTCAAAGTGCATTGGATTATAAATTTGACAACCTGGAGTGTTCAATTTCAAAGCCTGCCAGTCAGCAACATGCTCATCAAGAGGGGGAATATCCCGAAGGAGGGTGCTTGACTGACACCATGGTGGAGGAGCAAAAGGTCGTAGGGGCTATCTCAATCATATATTGTGCCATTGCTTGTCCATGAGTGAAGAATGAAGAAATCCTCCCCTTGTTAAGTAAGGAAAACAGTGAAGAGGGAGCAGTGGAAGAACACCAAGAACATAAATTACCCTTGCTCCCTAGTGACTCAATGTATATCCAACCAACCCCGCAGCGACACCACACCTCAAGCACCCGCTCCCAAAGCTGAAATCCATCCCATCTCGCACCGCCTCGCGGTAATACTAAGAATAGTGGCCTTTGTTCAGACTTTTGCCACTACATCAAAAACATTGGCAGCTCACACGTACGGCAATGGGATGGTTCGTGTGTCAAGCTTGTACATGGAGCACCCGACCTTAGCATATCCATAAGCCCACCAGCCTAATAGCGTCCAGCTTAAAAGGGTTTGGGGGAGCACATTTCCCACTTTTTGTTTTGATTTTTATTGTGTTATCTTATTATTATTTGTTTATTTATTTATTTCAGTAATTTTTCTTCTTAGATTTTATCTAATTTTTAGTTAATATCTGTTTTTAGCTTAATTTTCAATTTTCTGCATTTTTTCTTAACTTTTTATGTGTTTATTTTTGCAGTTTTGGTCAAATGTTTGCAGTAGGAGCTCACCCATAGGGCCAAGAGTTGCGAAATTTCGCAAAGGCCGCGAAGGCTCGCAACTTGCGAAAATTTGCAGGTTGCGAATTTTCGCAAGCAGGTGTACGGACGGCCCCCCATGTAAGACAAAAAATGAACAGTAAGTTCAGGTAAAAAAAAAAGTGTTTTTATTTAATTTAATTTTATTTTTTATTATTCAAAAAAAAAAAAATTGGTCTTCAAAAATTGTTTACAAAAAAAAAATTGTTTTTTTATTTTATTTTTATTTTATTATGTTTATATATATATATATATATATATAGAATCTAAAAGCTGCGAAATTTCGCAACCTCGCGATTACTTCCATTTGTTTCATAACTCATCCAACTCCGCTTTGTGTTTTTGCATCGCAAATCTTGTAGAGTGTAGAATCCAAATATAGCCAGAAAGAACACTTTTGAAATTATTATGAAGGTGTAATTTTCAAAATTCTCTAACTGGTCACTTATTTCCTCTCTTTTCTTCTCCTAACTTGTTTATTTGAAGCCCAAACGGAGTGAATAAGGTGTCGATGGAAAGCTTGTGAAGTCTCCTATCTAAAAACGAGAACATCTCATCAAGGAGGTAGCACTTCCTTCTCTAACTATCCAATCCGAGCCCCATTGCGGACAATGAGACATTTGGTTGGGGGGGAGAGTTAGCGAAGGAAGTGGCATGTATTTATGTTTTTGTTATTATTTTGAGCAAGCCCATTTTGTGATGTTCAGTGGCTTGCTGGTTTTCCTTTTGTGAAGCTGTTATACTATACGTTTTCTTTTCAAAATCGCACTCATTTTTGTGTTTTGCCTAGCTTGCGCTTGAATAATTGAAACACTGTCCAATTCTATTGATGTTAGATTGGTTCCATGCCTGGTTGAGTGGATGATCAGTTGAACTCTTGTTGCTTTCGACCATTTTTCTTCCACCTTTAGCTAACCAAACACTTTGCACATCAGGTTTCTTTAATAGGCTGAAAAACTGCCTACCTCCTAAACATTGCAATAACCTACCCTAGTTTCGTTGACCACCTTTAATAGGTTAAGGACCCCCATGAATAGAAGGCCAATGTGTCTTCTAAAATAAAAGAATAGAAAAAGAAAAATCAAAAAGAAAAAGAAGAAAAATTGCAACGCTTTACCTTGAAACCCGAGCACGGTCCGAGGGGTATATGGCGAAAGCCTTTAAAGCCCGGTGCCCTAAGCCAACTGGTTGGGAGCCACCGACTTAGTGTTCGCTACATGGGTGGATAGGTGGAGTTTAGCAAGTTGTAGGTGCTAGAGTTTCGAAATCATTTAGAGTCTGGGGTGAAACCTGAAGAGTTAGTGGTCGAAAGACCCTTATGACTTGGTGCCCTAGGCCTTAATTGGTTGGGAGTCATCGGTAGATCCATGTTACATGGACTTTGGTGAGGTCGATTCCTCAGCATTGAACTCCTACAACACAAAAAGAGTTGTGGAATAAGAGTGGGTCCTGATCTATTTAGGTTGGTTAGCATGCTAGGTCGCGGATAAAGAGCTGTGTTGGGGAGAGGCCATAGCTTTATTGTTGAGAACTGATCAAACAAACACTTAGATTTTGGTGGAAGTTTCTGGTTGATCCACAGAGATGGGGAGGCTCTTTTGATACTCAATTTTGTATGGCATTCATTCTCTTGAGATAGTTATTGGGCAAGGCTTTGATGATTCTTACTTAGGGTTAGGCATTACTCATTCACAACCTTTTTGAAATACCATTTTTTTGAACATTATTTGTTATCGTTTGTATGCCTCTCTTCTTTCTTTCTTTCATTGCTATGACTGGCAATGTGTAGGTTGGGGGTGATTAGTGCCCAAAAGTGGTATTTGAACCCTATTTATTATGCTTTAGTGCTTTTTGTGTACTAATCATTCTAATTAACCCATCTGCACATTGCTGTCCCTACTATTCTACTGAACGCATTTTGTGGCTAATTTTGTAGTTTTTGCAAGCTATTTATGCCGAAATTGTTGAGTCGATCCAAGCACGAAGAATTCGAGTCAAACTTAGCATTGCAGATCAGAGACCAGAAGGAAAGAAGAGTAGAAAATGCAACAAAAATGGAAAGCACAAACCAAAATTTCCTCGCAGATGTTTGAGAATTTGCTCCCCGCCGCCACTGCTCACCTCCTGCCCACTATTCACCCTCCAAAGACTGCTTCTTGCTACTTCACGCTTTGTTGTTTTGTTGTAATTTTTTGTTTCTTCCCATTTGTCCTCAGATTAGCTTTTAGTTTCGCTTTTTTTTGTAATTTCCTTGCTCGAGCCGCATATGTCGGAGTCAAGGTTTGTAACAATCAATCACTTCGGCAATAGAGAGACAGTGGGCGGAAATTTCCCCGCTGCTTCATTTTCCCTCATTTTCTTTGCTTTTCTTCACTTTTCTGGGCCGCCAAACATCCTCGAGGATGACAACTCAAGGGATGGTCAGTTAAAACCCTCTCTTCCTTGAAGATAGCGCCATCAAGCAAGGGAACCGGCGTAATAGAGGGTTCTCATGCTTTCAACGCAGGTATCCACTGTTATTTTTGGTTTTTCTCTTCACGCTTAGGGGTTTAAATCCCCAGATTCACTCAATGACTCAGATTTGGTAATCTTGTCTGGATGCTTATTGCTAGATCCACTCAGATTCATTAGCACTTCTATTAATCATTGCAAGGTGAGTCGTGAGAATTGTTTTCACTGTCGGGGACCATGAATGATCAGTAAATGCCATTTTTCAAAAGGGAAAATTTTAGGGTTTAGTTTTTGGGGGCTGTAATGAAGACTGAGCTCAGAAATGACCAGGATCATCCCCTCCCCAACGCGAGGAAATGGGATTCTCGAGAACCCTCGCTGTCTTAGAACCCAAACTAAGAGGCCTGACACTTCAAGGAAACTTCTTTTACATTTTATTTTATTTAAATTTCAGTTTGCAAACCATCAACTCCCCTGTTTTTACCAAAACCCCAAAATCCAAATTGAATTCACCATTTTTGGCCTTCACTGTTAGTCATTTGTGCAAAGAAAACCCATCCTTGTGTTCGACCCTAGAGCCTCTATACTGCAGTAGCTTGCTACGACAGTAGGATTTAGGATAAAAATTTTGTTGATTCCGAAACACCTATTGTGGCACGAATCAAACATTGGAACAAAATTTCAATTTCTCATACTGCAAGCTAGGCATTACAAAAAAAAAAAAAAGATTTTTTGAAAATCAGAAACTGAAAGCATGAACTAGAGACTAAAAAAAAACATGCATTATATATAAAAAAAACTAACTAGCAAGCCATTCAACTAAACAAAAAGACTTGCTCAAAAACATAAAACAACACTTCCTTCCTTAACTCTTCCCCCAACCAGATTCAACATTGTCCTCAATGTCTCTATGGAATGGAAATTTAAGGGAGGAAGTGATACCTCCTTGATGAAATGTACCCTTTGTTGGATAGGAGACTTTGCAAGCTTTCCACCGAGACCTTATTCACTCCATTTGGGCTTCAAATGAACAAGTTGGAAGAAGAAGAGAGAGGAAAAAAGTGACCAATTGGAGCATTTTGAAAATTAAGCCTTTATCATAATCTCAAAAATTTTCTTTCAGGCCATATTTAGATTCTACACTCTAATTTTTCCAACGATACTAAGATCGCCTAAAAATTGGATGAAAAAGTTATGGCCAAAACAAAATAGGGGTGAAAAAAAAAGGGAAGCTGCGAAAAAGGGAATTTATAAACCTATTTCCTCCTACCGTCAGAGCATGGCTAATGCAAAGATACGCTATAGGGTCAACACAGG
Source organism: Tetrastigma voinierianum (assembly GCA_016808115.1). Taxonomy (NCBI): domain Eukaryota; kingdom Viridiplantae; phylum Streptophyta; class Magnoliopsida; order Vitales; family Vitaceae; genus Tetrastigma; species Tetrastigma voinierianum. Next base: position 444,381 of record JAEQBH010000656.1, on the reverse strand, counting down.
ATGGAAGTTTTCGTAAGTGATTAATAGTTGGTGCAAAATGGTGAACTTGATTTGGATTTAGGAGTTTTGCAAACCCATTGGATTTTAGTGGTAGAAAACTGAAAATAAAGTGAAGTAAAATATAAAGGGAAACTCCTTGAAGCATTAGGTTATGGATTTGGGTTCCTAAGATAACTGAGGGGTTTGCGGATCTTTTTCCTTGTGTTGGGGAGGGTGACCTATAGTCATCTCCCGAACCAGATCTTCGTATGGCTATAAAAGCTAGACCCGTAATAAATTTCCTTTTGAAAGATTGCATTTATTGAACATTAATGGCCTATGGAAGCCTTGCTCATTTTCTTTCTTCTGCTCTTTGCTTCTTCTTTTTCTTCTGGTTTTTGATTTGCAGCTATGAGTTGAACTTGGATTCTTCATGATCGAGCTGACTCAACAATTTTTGCGAGGTTAGCTTGGAAAAACTACAAAATTAGCCAAAAAAATGTGTGATTAGTAGTATAGCTAGGACCTTATTGTGCCAATCGGGTTAATCAAGTTGATTCGTACACAAAAAGTGCTCAAAACCTGCTATAAACAGGGTTCAAAATATGACTATTTGGGCACGAATCACTCTCCCTAACCGGCACATTGCTACTCCCTTAGCAATGAAAGAAATAGAGAACAAACAAAACAACATCAAAATTATGTTCACAAAAAAAAAAAAAATAATAATAATTTTGGTATTTCAAAAAGAATGTGAATGAGTAAGACTCAACCCTTAATAAGAATCACTAAAACCTTGCCCAATAACCATCTTTGAAAGAAATGAATGCTATGCAGAACCAAGTAGCAAAAGAGCCTCCTTTTCTAGAGGATCAACCTGGAATTTCCACCAAAACCTAAGTTGTTAGTTTGATCAGCTTTCAACAATAGTTTGCTAAATTTCACTTTCCCCCCAACATAGCTAGTGCCAAAACCTAGCAAACTAACCAATCCTAAATAGATCAGGACCCGCACTTATTCCACAATTCTTTTTGTGTTATAGCACGGGGTTATGAATCGACTTGGCTTAAGTCCATGTAATGGGGATCCACCGATGACTCCCAACCAATTAAGGCATAGGGCATCAAGTCATAAGGATTTTTCAACTTTAAACCCTTCAAGTTTCTCTCCGGACTTCTAATGAGTTTGAGACTTTAGCACCTACAACTTGCTAAGCCTCACCTATCCACCCATCCACCCATGTAACGAGCAACAAAGTCGGAAACTCCAACCAAATGGGCTTAGTAGCATCTGCTTTAAAGGCTCACAGATACCCTGACCTGTTTCTTGGGTTTCAAGGCAAAGCACACTGCAAATTTTCTTTCTTTCTTTCTATCCCTTTCCTCTTTTGAAAGACTCATTGGTCTAAGGTGGTGGGGGTCCTAACCTATTAAAGGCAAAAATAAGATAGGGCTGTGTTTTTGTGGTTTATGAGGCTAAAGTAGCTTTCTACCATTTGAAACCTAATGCACAAAGGTGTGGTTAGTTTGAGGTGGAAATAGAGGTTGGAAAGTAATAAGAATTTAATTGATTATTCCACCAATTAAGCATGGAACCAATCTAACATCACAGACCGACAATGTTTCAACCTTTCTTATCAGGATCTAAGCAATACAAAAATGTATTTTTACTTTAAAACTGAATTGTAAGTCGATGGTATGTATATAAAAAGAGATATAACTATGCTTTTAGCTTTACAAAAAGAAACTACAGCCTCACAAAAAGAGACTAACAGCAAGCCACAAAACAACACAAAATGGACTTACTCAAAATAGTAATAAAAACATAAACGTAAAAGCCACTTCCTTCGCTAACTCTCCCCCCAACCAAATGTCACATTGTCTTCAAAGGGGCTCGGATTGGAAAGCTAGGGAAGGAATTGCTACATCCTCAGTGGTGTGCAGCTGGTGGGATGTCTTCCATTCTGGTGGGCCGAGGAGCCGCTGATGAAGCCGGAGGAGATTCACTGGCCGCGGCCAAGGTGCAGTCATGAAGTCGCAGGTATCGGGATGAGTAGAGGCCGCCCTGTCAGAGGGTGAGTTAAAGAGCTAAGTGCTAAATGATGATGAGACTGGGAGGTAGCCCTAGGGGTGGACTCAACTCAGAAAAGGATGACGTTGTTCTGTGCAAGCATAGCGGTGGTATGAGCAACAGCGGCCTCTGTGCTTGCCATCTTCTCAACTAAGGCTGTATGGGTAGTCGCAAAATATGCGGACATGGTTGAGAAGGTGCGGACCGCATCCATAATAGCCAAGAAATCCTGAGGGGATATGGAGATATGCTGCAAAGGTGGTGCTAATGTATTAGTCCAACTGAAATAAAGGAGCCTCAGGCACCTGGAGGCAGAGGATGCAGTGATGTAGGTACGGAGCAAAGGATCGCCGGTCGAGATACTGAAATCCGGGGCTCTTTCATATGCACCGTAGGAAGGTGGCTGATCCTAGATGGTCATTTGCTAGCCTCATCCGACCAGTCCCAAAGGGAGGTGACTTGCACCTGGCAACATCTACCACTCTGTCAACAAAGGAAATGGCCTCGTAATCTCGACGGTGCCTAGCTCCGCCTCAAACGAGGAAAACTATGATGCTCTTAACACTCCAGCGCAGTAGCCTCTGAAATCAGTGGAGGAGTACATGGACTCACCGAGTCGTTCCTCGCTGGGTGGGACCTCATTCCCCAAGTGAAACAAGAGTGTCACATTGAGCTCACTGGCTGAACCAAAAAGCCCTAGAGATGCGAGAGCCTGAGAATGGCTCTCTCGGTACCAAATGTCAAGGGAATAACAATCGGGCAAAGACATAGGTCAGATACTCGCAGGAAGCCAAAATATGATAGATCCCGTCTGTCCTCGCTAAAGGCAAACCATCTCCCTAGGCGAGGGGTGGGGCCACAGTCTATACTTAGCCGAGTTGGCTAGGACAACTGAGATTAACAGCCGCAATGTTCGAGGTCGCGTCCTTCACGCCCATCATTGTGGAAGTGGATGACAAAGTGGGACGGGGACTCGCCAGACGCCATAGTGTGATAGAACCTCCAATGACCACCCCGTAGAAAACCGCACGGTCATGAAAGGCTCTAGAGACGACCACTGCCGTGATGGAATCTCCGAGTCTGAAGGGCGACAAAATCAGATATGTCATAAAAGATCTCATCAGTGTTTCTTGGCACCGCAATCGACTTAATAGCCAATGGAATATAGGTCTTATGATAATCAAAGCAGGGGACAAGATCCGTGAGGGAAGTCAGAGTTTGGTCCCGAATTGCATTGAGGCCCTAGTCTGAATCGATGATCACTTGGGCCGCACTCGCCCTGAGGCGGGGCCTCCCGGACGTCGATGGGAGAAGATGGAGGAGTAGGCCCAACCCGTATGTCATACTTGTGCGGGGCAGAGGCAGTAGGGGCAAGGGCACCTTGGATAACCACAGCCGCAGCAAAGAGAAGCAGCCAGTCACGCAGGCATGGGGGATTGTGGCAAGAGGTGGCGGCACAGGAGGACTCATCAGAGGCATAACGTCACAAGAGGGAGGAAAGCCACACGAGGACCGGGGGCTAGGAGCTGTGCCTCCGTGGGTCTTGGCCATGCTCACTAGGGAAGGAATGGCAGGTGGAGAGGCTTTTTCTTCGTGAAATCTCCAAATATAATGAAAATGAAAATGAAAAAGAAAAGTATTTGTATAGAGGTCGAGGGAAGCGTGAGTGGTAATATTTAGTGTCCATAAATGGCAATTATGAATCCAGAGTGTGGTGAAATAGAAGAGTTAGTTTCGGAGATGAAGAGGCAAGAAGAAGAAGAGATGCAGGATGAAAATTTCAGAGGGTTGCGAAATTCTACAACCTCAAGGGAATTTTGCAGTTATAAAATTTCCCCGCGAACTTCAACTCTTTGCTTTTAATCAATACCTCAAAACAAAACACCAAAATTCATGAATCTAAGCACAGGAAAGTGAAAAACTACAAATAGAACTTGCTACAACTAAGGAAACATGGAAACAAATAAAACTAAACAAAATGGAGTGGCATTTCACAAATTTCTGGCACTGCCAACTGTGGTGAAGCCCGCTGGAAACTTATATGGAGGCCAAGGGGAGGGGGAACCCTTGTCTCGGCTTGAACTGCATCGCATAAGGTCGGTTTCCCACATTGACTTCGAATGCCTTGTTGTCTGAATTCTAACAGCTCCACCGCCTCCATTTGGATAAACTTGATGATGATCAATTAATCGTCCATCTCGACTGAGTCATCTAAAGAGGTGGGAGGTTTGAGTCATAAAGCAACACTTGTCTTCTTTGTTGAAATTTTTGTGGCTATCAACTGGTCATGCATTTCTTTCAATCATCCCTTGCAATCTTCGAAACAAGTAGCACTATTTCAAAATTTTCAACCTACGATATCAAGAACCCTGAGGCCGCCTGTCCAAACACTTTTTGATTGCCCACCATGCCTTATATTCAATATCTACTAGCAGGTGGCATGTCTTGTCATAAACTAGGCGATAGGGAGACATTCCAAGAATGCTCTTGAAGGTTGTTTTGTATGCCCACAAGGAGTCCAACAAACAGAGACCGCCTTCCTCACTAATCACCACTTCATCAATATGATCTGATTTGCTGATAGCCTAACTTTGACCACTAGTCTGAGGATGGTAAGGGGTGGCCACTTTGTGCTTTACACCATATTTAGCTAGGAGGTTCTCAAAAGGCTTGTTCTAAAAGTGTGAACCTCCATCACTGATTATGGCCTTAGGGACCCCAAATCTTGAAAAGATGTTTTCCTTCAAGAATTTCAATTACCACCCAGGTCCACGCCTGTAACATGAAACTACTTCAACCTACTTTGACATATAGTCAACCCCCACCAATATGTATACATATCCGAATGAAGTAGGAAATGGCCCCATAAAGTCGATATCCCAAACATCTAATAAATCAACTACTAAAATTGGGTGTAGAGGCATCATGTGGCAGCGAGAGATCTTCCCTAGTCTTTGGCATTTGTCGCATGCACGACATACGTTGTGGGCATCCTTGAAGAGAAAAGGCCAATAGAACCCATATTTGAGCACCTTCATGGCAGTCTTCTAGGAAGCAAAATGACCTCCACATGCACTCTTGGCAATGCGAGCATACCATGGGGCATTTTCCACTAGTAGCAGTGACTCCTCAGGAAACTCATCATTAATTGGAGGGCTATGAGTGTTGTGTGCTATTGTTAGTCTGGAAAGTTGATATGCCATAACATTCTCTACTTCTTTTTTATCTTTGATCTGTAGGTTGAATTCTTGGAGTAGAAGGACCCATCTAATGAGTCTAGCCTTGGCATCTTGCTTAGTGAGGAGGTACTTCAAAGCTGAATGATCTGTGAAGATAATGATGTCCAACCCTACCAAGTATGCATGAAATTTATCCAAGGCATAGACCACTGCCAACAGCTCTTTCTCTGTGGTGGTGTAGTTCCTTTGTGCTTCGTTCAGAGTTTTGATTGCATAGTAAACCACATAAGGTTTCCCTTCTTCTCTTTGTCTGAGGATTGCTCCAATGGCAAGATCACTTGCATCACACATGACTTCAAAAGGTAATTGCCAGTTGGGGGCCCTCACTATTAGTGCAGTGGTCAAGTAGGTTTTGAGCTCCTCAAACCTCCTTTGGCAGTCTTCATCCCGTGCAAATTTAGCATCCTTTTCCAGCAGCTTGTAAAGAGGCTTTGCAATCTTCGAAAAATCTTTGATGAACCTTTGGTAGAAGCCTGCATGTCCAAGGAATTGTCTCATAGTTTTTACATTTGTGGGGGAGGGAAGTTGGAAATTAGCTCAATTTTTTCCTTGTCAACCTCAATTCCCCTGTTGGATATGAAATGTCCCAACACAATCCCTTGGTTGACCATAAAATGGCATTTTTCCCAGTCTAGCACCAAAATTTTCTCAATACACCTGTGTAGGACAAGTTCAAGGTTGACCAAGCATTCTTCAAAACTACCCCCATATACCGTGATGTCATCCATGTAGACCTCCATAATGCGCTCCACCATGTCACTAAAATATTACATGTATCTTTGAAATGTGGTAGGGTACTGCACAGATCGGCATTCTTTTGTGTCAAGTCCCAAATGGATAGTAGTAGTCTTTTCTTGGTCTTCTACTGAGATCTCATATGGAAGAGCTCAATTAGCCATCCGTAGCTGGCCAGAAAAGGATGTCAGAAATTCCTTCCTGCGAGCTGATCCATAAAAGGTAATGGGAAGTGATCTTTTCTCGTCACTTCATTCAGCCTCCTATAATCAATACATACCCTCCAACCTGTGGTAAGGCGGGTGGGCACCTCTTCTCCTTTTTCATTGTGCACAGTGGTCACCCCAAAATTTTTTTACATAACTGATGAATGCAAAACTCATCTATGTTTTGAGTTCATTTCACATGCTATTTTGTGCATGCTATTTTGTGCATTTTGTATCCATATTCATGTAAAACTCATAAAATTTCCTCTAAACTTGGTTTTGTAGGATTATTGATGAAACAAGGGATTTGGCAAGAAATGAGCAATATATTTCCAAAAGAAGAAGTCAATCAAGTCTCACAACACACCACTGAAGATGGGGATATGTACCCATTTGGGAACACTAAAATGTCTTAAATTTAAACATGTTTTCATTCTACATTCAAAGAGCTTCCAACGAGTAATTACACCCAAATCCGGGAAGTTAAAACCACAAAGTTATAGCCCACGTTGGGAGAAGAAAACAAGTTGCTTCGTCTGTGAACCGCCGCGACCAAGTAAGCTGTCATGACCAGGAAACTTGGTCGCAACCCTAAAAACAGCACGCATTTGTAAAACTACGCGGGACTGGAAGAAACTTGGTCGCGATCTGTAAATCGCGGTCGCGACCAGCCTTGCCGTGGTCGCCACCAAAACGTCAAGAGAAACCTAAAAGGCCGAAAATTGATATTTCGACCTATTTTCAAGCCCATTTCACCCCAGACCATATATATACTGCTTTTAGAGAGCACTGAAAGATTTAAGAACCTCTCATGGGTTTTCTCTCTGAACCGCCCATTTTTCAGTTTTTCTACAATTTTGATTTTTTTTGTAGATCTTAGAGCAATTTTAGCGTATTTTCGTATTGAAGAGATTTCAAAATGTATAACGTAGATCCAGATTTCAAGCAATGTTTAGATAAAGATTGAAGCTAAAAACTGGATTTTATCTCTCTCATGGGTTTTCTCTCTCTAAACTGCCCATTTTCTTAGTTTTTGCTGCAGATTTTTATTTTTATAGATCAGAGTAGTTTTGAGCGTATTTTTATTTCTATCAAGAGATTTCGTGCTCGTATCGTATATTCAATCTATTTATCAAGGAGGCGAAGATGTTAAGCCTCAACTTTGAATTTTCTTCTTATTCTTGATTTATTTCTTCATTTTCTTACTTTTTGTTTGATTGGTGATGATTGGAATCCAGTAATGGAACATCAAACACCTTCTAGATGTGGGGATTAATTGTTGAACATTCAGATTTTCAGTTTTTCAGTTATTTTGTGGGTTTGAAAACTGAATTTATATAATTGGTATTATTCATATAATGAACTGTTCGGAATATTAGTAGCTTATACCCAGAAAAGAGCTGTATCTTTGCTCTGATTTTTAGGAGGCCCTCTGAGTGACACAGAGACGGAGATTCCTGAGAGTAAAGAGCGGTAACTTAGGGGTATGTTAGACTAATATCTTGGAACTAATGAACTTTGAAAAATTACTTTGATAGACTAATTTACTCATGGTGTGATGATTAATTAGATGATGTATCAATTTAGTTGATCGGTAGTTTCTCCTAGTCTCGATAAAAGCAGATCTTATCCTCTGTTAGCAAAGATCTAATCAAGGAGATAGAAAATTTTATTAGATTTGAAGGACGAGATACCACTCATATTGGAGAAGGCTGCATTTTCCGTTTATGGGGGCAAGAATTCTTCATCCCAGAAATGGTTGTGAAGTATTAAAAAGGAAAAACAATCAAATCTTAAAGAGAGTTAGGTTCTACAGCTATTTAAAACCCATTCGGTCTCTGAAAAGGAATATGGTGTGTTAGTGAAATTTATAGTGCTGGGGAGAAATCAAGCTATACTACACCGTCTTGGACAACCTAGTATTCAACTTACAATTGTTGCGCTTTTCATGAAATAAAATCAAGCTTGTGAATAATTATCCTCATCCTGGGTGACTCTCTCTTCAGTACCTTTAGAATTAATAGTTGTTTATTTGGTAGATTTTTGATTAGTTTTAAACTGCTGCTTCAATTAAATTGATTTATTCCACATCCTATTTGGATCGCCTAAATAGTGAAGAGCCCTTGTAATCGGTGATCAAATTCACTAGAGAGAACCTCCAATCCTCGTGGGTACGATATCCGGGATTCCCAGAGTCCACTTTATTACTGCGATGATCCGGTGCACTGCGAAAGGGGCCGAGGTTGGTAATACTTTTCATTTTACTTTTGAGCACACTTACTTGGTTTCAAACCATTTTTGAGTATTTACCATTGCTCACTCCTTGGCCATATATTCATTGCTATACATCATTTGAGGTCTTTACTGTTTATAAGGCGCCGCTGTCGGGATCGCGCGGTCTACTTTCTCTCATGAAGTTATTATCAAGAACGGTGATTTGCTGAATTGTGCAATTTTTTTATTTTTTATATTTTGGTTGTGAGTTGTTTTTGTAAAGTAATTTTTATTTTTATTATTTTTATTTTTTTACTATTAGTGTTTTTTTTTTACTTTATTTTCTTTTGTTTTTCTTTATTTGTGTACTCATGGAGGAATATTCAAGTGAAGATGGAATCGCTCCATGTAAGTCAAGCTGACTTTCTTATTCATCATTTGAATCAAAAGAATTCAGAATGACTCCACCTATGGAACATGAGAGCTTGCCTTATCAAGGGAGTTCAACCCCCACATTTCAAAAAGAAGAAGAGTTGTTTCTTGCTAAGGAGCATAATTGTACCGACATGGATGAGAACAACAAGATGAGTAGTCATCATGAGCAGAAATTCCTAGATTTAGATACCTTCCAAGTCAACACTAGTGTTAGATTGAAAAAAATAGAAGCTCAATTGATGACTAGTCCAAGCACTCAAGGATCACCTTGTGACCTCCAGTAAATACTTTGAAAAAATCCCATTGAATGCATGGATGTCATTGTAATGTGCAAAATTTCATATACTGAAATCTATGGAAGAAGGTGAAAATGAGCTGAAATTGAGAACAAGATAATTCTTAAACAACTTAGAGGATGAAGAGCCATTAGTGGATAAACTGAATTTTGAAGAAGAAAGTCAAGTAATGGTTATTGAAAACATTTTGGTGAAGATTGACACATTTACCTTCCCCATGGATTTTGTGACTTGGGGCATTGAAGGGATCTAACAAAATTCCTCATATACTAAGAAGACCACTTCTTCCTCAAGCCAAGCATGGATTGACATCAACAAGGGAGCCAATTTTGCTTAGGCGAGGAGAAAGCAAAGTTCAATCTTCACCAAACATTACCTTTGACGGAGCAAGAAAGAGCCATGTGTAGAAAATTATTCAGCTTGCTTCAATCAAAAGGGCACAAGTTTGAATAGTCCCCCTTAAGTATAAATGTGTTTACATCTACATCACATAGAGGGGACTGTTTTGAAGAAATTGTGGCTGTTCACTCAGCCATAATTAAAGGGGATTTTGAGTTTATTTTCCTATTCAAAAAATCGAAGAAAACATCCTTGAGCTGAATGGTTATGAAGAGGAAGTGCTTTCCAAGATGAATGATTGGCCAAATGGAAGCACTAGTACTAGTACTTTTCCAATGAGTCTAGCTGGACTCTAAAAATGGAGCAGCTTCTTGGGAGGCAACCTAAGTTAAGTAATAAGGATTATATCCACTCTCTTTTTCTTTTTTTATTTTTTTTAGTTACTTTATTTGTTTATGTTTTTTTTAACCGCTGTGATGAAAATTCTAGCAATGTTTTAACTTTATTTGTTAGTGTTTTCAGAATAAAGTAGGTTTCTGCTCACATGTTGTCATGACTTAGTTTGCAAGGAGTTAAAAGAAGTTGGGTATGGTTGATTTACTATAGTGCTTGGAAGTGTGAAAAAATGGAGTGGAGATGTTCATCAAATTTCGTGTTTTTGATGAAATGAACCAATTCTTTGAATCAAAACATAGAAGCTGGAAGGTTCAAGACAAAGCTGAGAATCAAATATTATGAGATGAGTTTAAGCATGAAAGGAAAGTATTATGGGTTGGTTATTGGAGGAATTTTGAGAGAATATATAAGCATGAAGGACTTTTGAAGGATAGCAAGTGACATGGGCAAGAGACAAAGCAAGGAGAACCTAAGGAGTCAAGAAATCATCACACTAGACAGCATTGAACATTCTGATTTTTCTGTATTGATTGAGGCCCAAAACATCACCTCAGCCCATTACTCATATTCTATATTTGAGTGCTTTCCAACAAGTACTTACACATCCACTCCGGAGCTAAAATGAAGGAGATATGAGTATAACAAGTTGATAATAAATGTGGTGCTGAGTAGAATTGTTGACGTGACCAAGACCACAAATACGAAACAAGAGGTGCCTTTAACCTTTAAACCCATTTTTCTTCTTCCTACTTTATACTGATCCTGCTGCCATACTTTTCCTCCAACCCTTGCAACTTAACCACTTTCAAATCTATCTCCCATCCACTCAAAATCCGAACACATTCTCCCAATCCATCTCCATCATCTCCAAGCTTCAAAACCCATAACAAACCCACAAACTTACCCTTTTTGAACCCTAATTTTCCATCCATCATTCCAAGCATCAAAGAGGAGTTATAACGAAGAAAATTTTGTGCTTAGTTGCTTGCTTTTGCCTAGATCATTGCTATCAGATGATTGGTACGTATTGAAGGAGGTTTTGAAGAATCAAACTCACTCATTTGAGGCGTGTGAAGTTGGTGCACACCAAGTAATGAGTACGCTGAAGCCAATTTCATGGCTCCAAAGAAGCAAAAGAGTGTATCAAGGGGGTAGTACACCAATGTCAATGTCTGAAATCACTGCTGTCTTATTCAAAGTGGCCAAGACTACAAAGGAGTTCACTTTCCTAACTCTCTTTATTACCCTTTATCATCTTCCTTTTGCTCATTTCGGCATTTAGGATAATGTTCATCTCAAAGTTTAAAGTGCTTTACTTTAAGAAGTTTACTATCTGCTCGCCACCTGTTGCAAATGACAACTTTGAGATGAAATTTTCCCGTGATTTTCGATAATGACTTTGTTTAATGCTTCCTAACTTACATCTTAGTTTGGTATATACTAGTTGTGGAGTTTACTGAGTTAATTGAGTTTTGCTCGAGTTGTTGTGATGTCAATATGACCATAAATGAACTCCTTGGGTTATGGACAATATTAGAGATATTAGACTTAATGCTTAATGAGTTATCTCTTTAATAGACTATTTAGTCATCGGGTTTCTCAAAATCCATGCACGGGTCACTGGCACCCTTGAAAAGCGCTTGTCAGGTTAGAGAAGGTTTATGAGAATCCATCTAATTTCGATCTCCATAGGTTCAGAACTTGTTCTATTATTGCTGAGGCTAGGAAATCTGAAAGGGCACAACAATTGAGAAATGATATGTGCCATCCGGAAAAGATTGTGTCTTTCTGTTACTAACTCTATTAATATGCATATGCATTCTCTAGTACCAAGATGTTGAGCCTAAAGAGCCAAAATTTCGTTTTTATAAAAACCAAGTTTTTAGCCAATAACCTTCCTATACATCAACATTCCTCATAAAGAACCAAACCACCATAAACATGAGGATTTGAACATACTGAGAAATGTGGTGAGGAGCAGGGGGAGTTATTTTTCCATAGGAAAAATAACTCCAAATCGGGTTGAAATGAGTTAAGCTGAGAAAATCAAAAGAGGTTGTCAAAAAAAAAGAAGAAGAAAAATATCAAGTGTAAAAGAAGCAAAAAGAAGCAAAATACAATAAAGTCAAGGAGAGTGAGTCTAGCCTCGTGCCTTCCTTCCACTAGAGCAAGTAAATCTAAGAGGGTGTCTGTTACCCTAGTACCCTAAAGCTAATTGAATTACGGGTGCTATTGATTTAAAGCTCGCTAAGGGTTGGTAAAGCTTAAAGGGGTTTTGACATTGCACGCTCTAATAACCTTGTCTTAAAGAAAAGGCTTCTTGGTGTTTGTTGAAGAATGCGAGAATTTGATGCTTGAAAGTTGATATGAGGAGTATGGAATGATGCACCTAAACAGATTTTGGGGTGTTTGAGAGTGTCACTATGATGATGGTAAGAATCAGGATGGAGTAGGAGCTGTCAATGTAGAAAAAGATGTATGTTTGGGTAAGTTTTAGCCTAAAATGACTACTCAACTACCCCTTAACCAAGCCTTACATTATAAGCTTATAAAGACCTACTTGATCTTGAGAGTTGTATTACTTTACATTAGTGGAGAGTGATAAGAACAACAAACTGTGGAACCTAAATAAATTATCTTAGGAGATCGCGTACTTATCTCAATTCTCATAAACTCATCTAGCTTGCAATTGTTTGGATAGGGGAAGACCACACACACACACACTAGTGAGAACCATGATCTAAATTTGTCTATTATGAGATTAATTCACTATTAAAATGAATAAATGAACCATGATCCTTGTAAGGGTAATTCTTGAGACACATATCACATACCCCTTGTAAAGCTTGATTACTTAGTTTTGGTTAAATAAAAAGGGTGAAATGAACTCTTCTCTTCCATTTCTTGGGGACAAGCAACTTCTTTCTTTTCTTTGCTTGAGGACAAGGAAAACTTCAAGTTTGGGGGTGTTAAACCTGAGTTGGACTCACCTAGGTGCTATCAGATATGGGGTAAATGATCTTGGAAGCAGCCCAGCAGCGGAAACTACGCACGAACCACTTCTTGCATATGAGGATTCAGTCTCCTCTACGGTTGTCTTACTGTTTTGGCTTCTTCTTCCAAGTAGATGTGATGGGCGCAAACTAAGGGGTTGATCCCCTTTAAATAAGAGATTTTCTACCCAATAATACCTTGTTCTTCTTGAGAGGGCTTTGTAGGCTTGTTTTCTTGTGAAGCATTAAGCGGTGAGATTACAGCGGGCATTGGTCGCACCTCTTCTAAATAGGCATATTTCAATTCCACAGGTAGAGGCTTGAGGTCCATCTTCTGAGGCTCAATGTTTGTTTCTTCAGTTAGCAAGGGCAGAATCCTTTTTTCTCCATGGCTTATGTACAACACAAAGTTCTTAGGTTTCCTGCAGTTCTTCATGGAAATCTGTCAATTCCTCAATCAGCACATCCTGTAATTGCTGCTGCTCAGCTTGCTCCTCCAGAATGGTGTCAATCAAGCAGACCTCTTCTGGACCCTCTTCCTCTGCATGCATATGCTTTTTACTCAAATGGAAAATTTTGAGCTCCAAAGTCATATTTCCGAATGTTAGTTGCATAACTCCATTATGGCAGTTGATGATCGCGTAGAGGTGGCGAGATGGTCTTCCGGGGATGATAGTGTAGTTAGCTCCAGCTGCAAATGGGTTTTTTTGTATAAATCACAACAAAATCTACAGGATAGTAGAATTTGTCCACTTGTATCAAAACATCCTCCACAGTGCCCCTTGGGATTTTTATGGATATGTCTGCTAGGGACAGTGTGATGGTGGTGGGATTTAATTCGCCTAAACCCAGTTGCTTGTACACTGAATAAGGCAGCAAGTTGATATTGGCCCCTAAGTCCAGTAGTGCCTTCTCTACACAAGTTCCTCCGATGTTCATCGAGATGGTAGGACAGCCCGAGTCTTTATATTTCACTGGGGTCTTACATTGAATAATGGCACTTACTTGTTCTATCAAGAAGGCCTTCTTATCAACATTTAACCCTCTTTTCACTGTGCACAAGTCCTTTAAGAATTTGGCATATGTAGGAACTTGTTTAATCATGTCTAGCAAAGGGATGTTGACCTTCACCTACCTCAACACTTCTAGAATTTCAGCCTGGTTGATAGCCTTTTTCTTGCCTTTTAATGCTTGAGGAAAAGGTGGGGGTGGGCTCTTTTTCACTGCATCATCTTTGATCTCAATTTTCTCAAGCTTAGTTTCTTTTTCTCTTAAGTCTTTTTCTCTTAAGTCTTTTTCTGCTAGTTTGGGGCTGTGCTCGATCTCTTACCCTCCTCACGGTGATGCTTTGCTGACTTCATCCTATCCCTGAGGTGTGGTTCATTGGAAGAGCTCGTTCATGCACTCCCCAGAAGTTGGGTGTGTGCGGGAGGGGAATTTTCCTTTTCTTTTTCTGGCACAGTTTGATCAAACTTAAAAATTAGAATCTTTGTGAGTTGGCTATTCCCTACAGGCAATATTGACTGGATTATTAATCAGCTGTAAATGGTGTGGCTCACACTACATATGGTCTCGATTGGCTTGAGGAAATTCACTGCTTTGATTTCTCCCCTGGAAACTACCCACTACGCTTGCACCAAATTTATTACCAGCTTGCTCAGCGGAGATGAGGATGGTGGGTAGCTATGGATTGAAGTGAGGAACCATACTGTGGCATTGCACCGGGGTACACATATGTCTTTGGAGGCTTTGATTTCAAGAGAGTTAAGGATGGTTTCTCAGATTTAAATGAATTTTATATGATTTGTTGTTTGGGGCATTGGTTGGTGGCTTGTGACCGGCCCCTGGCATTTGGCTTGTTCAGCCATCATCATCCCCTCTTGAGAAGAACTTAGTTTGATGGTGCTTTCTCCTTGGTGCTCGATGGCGGAAAAATGAAACAACATTTGGTTGAAGCGATGAGTGTTTGGAAGCTACTTCATTCTCGCACCTTATCAGTTGTTCCATCTCTAGCTCCTCAAACCTTCTAGCTAGATAGTAAGCTTTGCCTTCATTCCATATCTTCACAGAGTGAGTACATGTGCCTCCCCTTGATACGGTTACGAGGGTCTCGTTCTCTCGCCTCTCTTAGTTTGGGTTCATCCCGACTTTGGATATCTCATACATAGTTCGGGAGTCATGGCTTCTTCCCAAATTTTTTGCTCAAGAAGTCCCTCACACATAGTCTCCGATGTTGCTTCATAGCAAGGGGACATTCCATCTAAAAATGGTTGACTAACAGCATGTGTCAAAGAAGCCATGGTGAGCGAGGCAACGATGGTTCAAATACCTTTCCGACATTGGTAAGAATTTTTCATTTCATGAAGTACAAAGGTGTAAATTTGTCTCTTCAGACTGTTGGTTTTGTGTGTAGAGAAGAATTTCTTTAAGAATTTGGTCTGCATCTCTATCCAATTCCGGATGGTCCTGGCCTGAAGTTGAGCCAAGAATCGGTATGTCGCCCCGGAGTCGGAGAAAAAATTTTAGCCTCATCAAATCCAGTTGGTGGCAATCCTCCTTGGAAGGTATTGCCGGACTTCCTCGAAAGTCCGGATATGTGTATATGGGTTCTCCTTTCTCCATACCATGGAAGGTGGGGGTAGGGGCAAAATGTGGTCGACAATCATATCCTCAGTGGGAGGCACAATGCATGAGGGTGCACTCACTCTTGGGGGATGTATGTGATCCTCTTGGGACCACTATAGCCATTAGAGTTCCTTTGTATCCTGTTGACTGCACATTCCTCGAGTGGAGGCTCCATCGATCCTTGTTCAAGCTCACTTCTGACCATGTTCACGTGGGGCATTGATTCTTTCTAACCTTCCTGTTGTGTTCCTATCCCACTGGTACATAAACTCACATATGAACAAAAGCAGAGCACCCAGAAGAAAAAGCAAGGCTACAGGTTGCGACCATTTAAAAAAATTGTATATGGACGAAAAGAAATTGAATTAGCTTGACGATAAGCGCTAGGAAAATTGAAGAGATAAAAAGTTCACCAATACTTTGTGATGAGGATCCACCGAGTTCAGCGACTCATCAAATGCACTAGGCACCATCCCACGGCGGCGACACCGTTGAATTTTGTGATTTCGAGGTGGTCAGAATGAGCCGCAGAATTTATAAACCTGGCTCACTCCTAACATTTGTAGCGCGGCTGCTATGGCGCCGATAGTTCTAGGGTTAAACACAGGGATGGGTTTTCTTCGTGTAGGTGATTAACAGTTGGTGCAAAATGGTAAACTTGATTTGGATTTGGGAGTTTTGAAAAAACATTGGATTTTATGTTGGAATCCAACGATAAGAAAATGCAGTGAAAATAAAATTTAACAACGGCGCATACGGATCCAGCGGTTGATGAAACTAAGCAGTGAATCGAAATCACGAGATCTTATCTTATAGACGAATCCTTTACGATTAATGCAGATTCTTGATCGCACACATGAAAACACAAATAGAACTCATACGGAAATGATCTGCGACCCATTGAGCCAAGACAGTGTAGTGACTCATAAATGCCCTCAAAGTACAATCCCACCTGACGACTAAATGAATAGGGATGGATGTGCTAACACCTTATGATGAGTCTTTGTCCTGAAAACCAAAGACACCTTAATACATGTACCAACTGAAAAGAATTCTCTCTAACGCCAGCTTCAAAAGACACCTATTTTAGATTAAACCCGTATTTATATCAAGCCTCTCAAACCCTTTTATTAAAACGAATTTAAACCAAATTCCATTAACTATTAATGGGCTTGGGATTGGGCTTGGGCTTGGGCTTGGGCTTGGGCTTAATCATAGGCTAAAGAGAGAGCCTTTCTAACATCCCATTATAGCTCATTCTTATGTATAGGTTCACTTAATCATTCATGGCCAAATCATATTCTAAGCCCACAAGTTATGAGGTGGTCTCTACATAGAACATTATAACTGCAATCAAGTGAATTCTATATTTCGAAAAAACCTTACCATAGTATGATATTGGTCGCACATGCACGATGTCTCGATTCAACGCAAGCATGGATGAAGTCATCTTTATACAATTTGTCGTTTCTTGATTCTCAAGTAGACTGACTAAACAAATGATATTGATAACTTCTATCAATCTCACATTCGACAGACAATGCATTTCGATCTCACTTATCAAGAGACGATTGACATCTCCCACTTTCAAATTAGAGCGGGACCAGAATTCCTTCACTATCACTCACATTCCTCCATATGATTTCTTGCATGCCCGACCGTGCTTTGTATTACCATCATGTTAAAGACGTCATTAACCTCGTGAGCAGAGTTCTCATGTGAGTCCATGGTGAATTCGAGGTCAGTGACTCCAAAATACCACTACTTCCGGTGAGAGTGCGATGACATAATCCATGTAGTATTTCTCATGCCGGTCAGTCTAATAACATGAGACTTAACATGTATTTATGTTCTAGAAGTAACATTTTATGTTCATGACCGGCAAAAAACGTGGTCTTTTTCTTAGAAAGCATAATAAGTCTTACTTCATTATCATTCCCCATATGTGATTTGACTATGGACTATTTAGAATAGTGTTCTTATGCCTTAAGGTTTTACTATAAGTCACATACTTGATGACATAAAAGCAGAGACCAACTATTGAAGATACGATTTTATCAAGTTAAACCACAATTTAAAAATAACCAAGAATCAAATGATAAATGCCTCATGTACTATAGTATATAATGACAATGTATATCTGCCGCACAGGGTTAGAGCATATCACTTCTTGATTTCCCACTTGCCTAAGTGATCGGGCATAAATCGAATGCCTATGGTCTAGTATGACTATCATGCTTTGGTTTGTGGAAGGGTTTATTCTGGGATCAACAACATTGTCCTGGTATGGGGCCTCTACCCATATCTCCCAACATCTCCTCTCTCCCGATGATCTCCACGAATAAGGTGAAACCTTTGAGTGTATCAATGTTAGTGCTGATGTATTTAGATATGAAGCGAGGCAATAGCCCCATTATTGTCCGCAAATCAACGTCCATTGGGTTTGTAATGCTAGGGAACAACTTTTGATCCCCAAAATAAAGTACCCAGATCAAAATTTGCCTCTTATTTTGCTCCCCGAGGTAGCTATGTACTCAACTTTGTGAGTAGAATCGCCACAATGTCTTGCTTGGAACTACTCCAGCTCACAGCACCTCCATTCAAACAAAACACAAAACCAGATTGCGATCTAAAGTCATCTAAGTGAGACTGAAAACCAACATCGGTATAACCACTTATAACTAGCTCGCCTTGTCCACCATAGTTAAAAAAAATATCCTTGGTTCTTCTCAAGTACTTAAAGATATTTTTAGCTGCCATCATTAGTATTCACACGGATCGACTGGAATCTACTTGTCATGCCCAAGGCATAGGATACATCCCAGGGTGGGGTGCTAAGCATAGCGTATGATAAATTGATAAGCGACATATGGGATTTTATCGCAAAACCTCTGTACTCGTGTGGTTGGACATTGAGACTTGCGAAACCTTGTGCCATGGGACAATTGTGAGGAAACACTCTCTTGGAGTCTTGCATGCTAAACCTCTTTAACACTTTTCGCTGTACCCACTTTGACTCAGTAGAATGCTTAGTTGAGAGATCTAACTCTCTATAAATCTTTATGCCTAGGATGTAGGCGGCTTCGCCTAAGTCTTTCATTGAAAAACATTTCCCTAACTAAGACTTAACACTCTGCAAGGTAGGGATGACATTTTCAATGAGTAAGATGTCGTTCACATACAACAGTAAGAAGACAATTGCACTCCCACTAACCTTCTTGTATACCTGAGGCTCATCTTCATTTTCATAAAGCTAGAAACTCTTTACGACCTCATTCAAATGAATTGGCTTTGCGTGACTTTAAACTTAATCCATAAAATGGATCTGAAGCTTACACCCTATTAGGATACTTAGGATCTACAAAACCCTCAGGTCGTGTCACGTACACATCCTCGAGTAAGTTTCCATTAAGAAACGCTGTTTTGACATCCCTTTGCCAAATCTCGTAATCATAGTACACAACGATAGCAAGAAGAATCCTAATAGACTTAAGCATAACGACAGGTGAAAAGGTCTCATCATAGTCAATACCATGAGTTTGTTTGAAACCTTTTACAACAAGTCGAGACTTGAAGGTCATATCATGTTTGATCCTTATGAACCCCTTCTGACCAATGACCTTAGCACCCGCCAGGTGGATCAACCAAATTCAAAGCACGGTTATCGTACGGTGATTGCATCTCGAGACTTCCGTAAGCAACCATTTTACTGAAATCTGGGCTCATCATTGTCTCATGATAAGTTGTGGGCTCATCTTGATCCTGGCTCTATGGTTGTTGTCGGTTCTAAAAATGGTATCTCGCGGGCTCTTGATGATCACGGACCTTCGTGGGCCTTTGTCTGCGAGAGATGTCGACTCAACAAGCTGGTTGTGGAGTCTTGTAGAATTTCCGTGGAAGGCTTCGGTGGCAACTTGGTTCTTGACTTTTCAGGGATATGCTTTACTCCACGACTCTTTTTGAAATGAACTCTCTTTCGAAAAGGCTCTCCATTACCGACGACAAACACTTTTGTTCTCAAATGGGATGTAAGTAGTACCCTTTTGTTTCCTTTAGATACCTACTAAATAAGAACTATCAATTTGGATGTAAAGCATGAAACACAGTAACTTTGCATAAGCTACCTTGAAATCTTGAAAAGACCAAACTAGGACGCTTTCTGTCACAACTCATACGGTGTTTTCTCATGGGTTTGATTTAATCAAACATGACAATCTCTAATGCATATCCCGAAGGATATTGGAAGATTTGTTCGACTCATCGCCAGATAAGACCCTTAATATCTAATAAGTTAGATTTCTCTTTGAATACACCATTCCATTGTGGTGTTCCAGGTGGAGTGAGTTGTGAGACTATCCCACAATCCTTAGATTATCATCGAAATTTTGGCTTAAATATTCATACCTCGGTAGTCGAAGTGTTTTGATATTCTTTCCAAGCTGATTCTGTACTTCATTATTGAATAAGTTGAACTTTTCAAATGATTCAGACTTATGCCTCATTAAGTAGATGTAACCATATTTACTAAAGTCATCGGTAAAAGTAATGAAGTACTGATAAACTCCTCTAGCAATTGAGCTTGTGGTCCATGGCATCTATATGTATAAGGCGGAAATAAAGTCACTAAGCGCTCTCACTATGTCCACAAAGGAGCCTTGGTCATTTGCCTAGTAAAACAAGATTCACATGTTTCAAATGACTCAGCCAAATGAATGTATTAGCCCCGTCTTGATGGAGCTTCAAGATGCGTTCTCATTGACATGGCCCTGGCTTGACGATGCCAAAAGTGGGTTGGTTCGTCATTGGACGAACCTCTTAGTATCGATGTTATAGATGGGCTTGAGTTGTTCCAAGTTTAGAAGCGTGAAGACCATTAGATAAATGAGCATTCCAGCTAAAAAATATGCGCATTATAGATGGAGAAAACATTATTCTTAATAGCAAATTGAAATCCATCCGTCCCCATAAGAAGCGGAAATAATGTTTACGCTCGCGTAGGGCATATAATAACAATTCTTTAGTGGAAAACAAGTCCACTAGGCAAAGTCAAATCATAAACTCCTACAGCTAATGCAGCAACTCTTGCTCCATTCCCAACTCGTAGGTCCACTTCGCCTTTAGCCAATGATCTACTGCTTCGCTGGCCCTGCACATTTACACAAATGTGAGATCCACATCCTTTATCTAATATCCATGAGGCGAGTAGGCAGATTACGACTTCTATAACATAAATACCTGAAGTGGTAGCCTCGCTACTCTTCATTTCTTCAAATCTTCCGTGGGGAGCTTACAATTCCTCTTCCGATGACCTTGTTCCATTACAAAAGAAGCAAACTCCATCCTTTGGCTGCGAGGCTTGGGCGTCCTTTCTTTCTTGGCCTTATTGCCTTTGCCCTTTCCTTTTCTTTCATGCCTTCCACGCTTTAGAACCATAAGCATTGGATTTGTCTTTTGAATAATTCATCTCAACATTCTTTAACATTCAATAATAACTCAAACGTCAAGATTTCTCTCCATATGAACCTATTGTAGTTCGCAAAAAATTGATCTATGGTTGATGATGAACCTAGAATCAGATCGTGCTTGACTCATGACTAATAGGAGCACCCAGCTTATCAAGCTTATCTATGATACCCTTCATCTTTGCGCATGTGCACTTATTGAAGTGTCGGGGAGTCATCTTGCATTCAATGCTGCTTTAGTGGTTGTAAACCTTTCTTGACCTGCTTGCTTTTGGAACATTCCCTTGAGATGCACCATCATATCAAATGCCTCCATTTCCTCAAATTGCTTCTGAAGCTCAAATTTCATGGTTGTAAGCATAAGACAAGTTACATCCACAAAGTCATTCAAATGCTTACTATAAAGCGTCCTTTCATTTCGTGGGGCATTGTTAGCGGGAGGTTCATTAGGGATTTCATTATCGAACATACATCTTCATCTCTTGTTTAGGGCTGATCCTCAGAATTTTGTGAAGGATTGTCCCGAAGTTTGTCCCATTAAGTTTTTCCTTTTCAGGGCGGTGCGAGTAAATGTTGATGTGTTGTTTGATGCCATTAGTCTACATACAAAAATATGCAAAGCTTTTTAATAAATGAGGTCTTTAATACTCCCACTAAAATTAACTCTTTAATTAACACATAAGCAATGCTTATAGTTTCTTAGTGGGTGAAAATCCACGTTTGACTTAAGTCAAGCAGCTTTGGCATAACACTTAAACTTAAGCTAACTAGGTAGAAAACTCTTTCCTTTTATGCCCCTTAGCCCCCAAAAAAGCCGGGTTATGATAGCCTAGTTAAGTCTACCCATATTCAATCTTATGGATATCACCATTACCCATCATGTCTTCCTAAGATGGCCCAATACACCCTACTTCGGTAGAAACTATATTAAGACGATAGAAGTATTGACAAGTGTTAAATTATGGAAGACATTTTATGACTTAATATTTTAGGTGATGAAATTATCAAGTTGTTAGGCAAACTTTATAAACATATACATGCATCACATACAAGCATATTTATAAGCATAAATGTAAACGTGACATGTCATGGCCAATTTCTAAAGGTGATTCCATAAGCCAATATGGAGATGCAAGATTACCTTTTACCAATACCTTAGATTTATGGGCTTGTCTTTAATAACAAACGGCCTCCCATTCTTCGCTCTTCTTCATTACAAGCATAATTGTATGCTATTTTATGCTAAAATAATAAAAAGAGACACACACATGTTGTGTCAATAAAAAACAACGACACACAAGTCGATGCTAATATAATGAAAAAAAAAAAAAAAAAGAGACACATGTTGTGTCAATAAAAATTAACGACACTAAGTCGTATGAACTTACAAACCCATAATTAATACTTGCCAATCACATTGAACTAAGGGCCATGACATGCACCATGCAAATTGAATATAAACATATTTAGCAGATAATAATATTATGAATATGGTCTTTCAATCAAGTAAATGCTAGTCACATAAACAAATTTTAAGGCTAGCAATGAAAGTAGAGTTACTACTGAAATTTCTCGATCATTAATCACACTCCAATAATTCGGTCATTCACTAATGTTGATTACTCTTAATCTAATACCCATCATTAATTTGGAACAACTCTTTAATGTGTAATAATCAGACACCAATCTAATAAATTAACATTAATGTGTAACGGAACCACTGACAAGAATAACTGTGAATAGCCATTCTTAATGTCTAACATTAATGTGTAACAGTCCTATTGATTAAGAATAATCTATAACAGTCCATTCTTAATGTCTAACAGTCCTATAGATTAAGAATAATCTCTAGCTGTCACGCCCCGATTCCCGGTCCGACCCGATTGGCGGATCCGAACCGGTTTCGGAGTGCGAAACCATATACTATATATATCTGAGACTCTTTATTATTTTTTTTTTCAGAGCTGAACTTGAACCTGTGGGTATACAAACAATTTCTGTAATAACAAAAATCATTTACATACACAAAAGAACTACCAACGGAATGGTGTCCATCAAAATCTATACACACATACTAAGTCCCATTTATTTATAGAAATACTTATACATGTACATATCTAATACAAAACATCGAGATCATGAATACTGGTCAGAGCACCTATCTCCAGATGACCCGTACCGGTGGAATGTCCCGTCCCTTCTTTATCTCATCTTCGCACCTACACGATTGAACACCCGTGATGTTTTACGCCAGGGAACATATACAAGAACGACCACAACAATATTCAATCTTTTTTTTACATTTACTTTTCCTTATGCATATAACGAAGCCTATTCTTATGTGACTTCTAACTCATATCATATTATACATGTAGATTCCATATCATTATCTTGTTCGTATTACTTCCATGTGTCATGTCTCTTACAAGTTTCAATTCATATCTTCTACATGTATGGCATGTCAGATCATATTCAAAACAACTTATACATATACAATGACAAATCGGAACATATCAAAGTCATATCAAATGCATACAGGGTCAAATCAGACTGATACCAATACATATTAGACTCATATCATTATCACTGCCGAAGCCATAAATCAAATCCCTTTAATTACAATTCATGATCCGGGGACGCCCGTTTATTTCTTTTAGTTATCGTTTTATTAAATTTTTGTTTTCAAAAGTGTCGCGTCCCGAATCCCAGACTCGACACGGTTAGCGGATCCAAGCCGGATCCCGGTTTACTCCGACGTTTTCAATTATCATCTCAAATCATTTTGTTTGGTTTTATTAAATTTTTGTTTTCAAAAGAGTCGCGACTCGAATCCCCGACTTGACCCGGTTGGCGGATCTAAGCTGGAGCCCGGTTTACTCCGACATTTTCAATTATTTCTCAAAACATGTTGTTTGATTTTATTCCTTTTTAGACTTTTTATTTCCACAGAAGCACTTCATTTTGGCAATCCCATAACCATTTACAAATTCAAAAGACCCATAACATTCACACTTAACAAAAAATGACACAAAATAATGCCTTTATACAATGTCTGTGGTAATGAAAAAGATACTTAAACAAATACAATTTTCTTTTAATGTCATTTTTCACTTTTCGCTAGATTTCACATATAGTTATAGAAGCTTCCATTATCTACGACAGATTTAGTTGGTGAATCCTGTCTTGTTTGTCATTCAATAGCAATGTGATTTCACATTTAAATTCACCATCTCACATATGGCCATAGAAGTTAACATTCACGATAGATTCAGTTGGTGAATCCTGTCCTGTTTGTCATTCAGTAGCAATGTGATTTCGCATTCAATATCACCATCTCACATATGGCTATAGATATTAACATTCACGACAGATTCAGTAGGTGAATCCTGTCCTGTTTGTCATTCAGTAGCAATGTGATTTCGAATTCAATATCACCATCTCACATATGGCTATAGAAATCGACATTCACGACGCATTCGCTTGGTGAACTGCCTAGTTTGTCATTCAAGAGCAATGTGATTCCATATTCAAAGATTACCATTTCACATACGGCTATAGAAATCGATATCCACACAGATTCCGCCTGGTGAATCCCGTCCCGTTTCTTATCTCAAGAGGGCAATGTGATTTCACATTCAATAATTACTTGCTACCTTCATGACGACCCATGCAGAATCCCACATGTTGGTCATTCAAAAGAAATGTGATTTCACATTCAATATTTACGATTACCTTCATGATGAATTTAGTTGGTGAATCCCGTCAGGCTGGTCATTCAATGATACATTTCAAATCAATTTACTTTCATGCAGTAATTTCACTTATAGTTCAAATACACACACACATGCATATGTATGACAAACATTTCGAATAATAATAATTCAAATCAATATATATATATATATATACTTATATATATTTCACAAATAGCATTCATAGCCGATCATGATCACATTTTGTCTTCATATCATTTATGTATGACAAACATTTCGAATAACAATAATTCAAATTGATATATATATATATATATACATATATATATTTCACAATTAGAACTCATAACTGATCATAATCACATTCTGTCTTCATATCATTTCATGATTTCTATCATTTGTTATCTTTTTCTGGTTATATATGATAATAATCATATATAACTTAACCACATTATGTGTTCATGACTTATTTCCTTTCATGCTCATATTCATGTTTCAGTTCGTTTTCATTTTCATTTTCCGTATCATTTTCATGTTTCATGAACACATCTATACATATTGCATTTTCTATATTTTCCCTGTTTCATGCCTATTACATATGGCACTTCATATACTTGTAAAGTATGATGTCTATGAAATCACACCTCATTCATGTATTCTTATTCCTCTATGAATCTACTTTACTTAGAAATTGGAATCATTCCAATCAGATCGTCCAAACTAAAGTTATGGCATTTTCATGCCAAACTAGTCAATTTATCGATATTACACTTGGGACAGTTTGTAATGCTCATTTTCTAGTGTCTTGACTCCATATTTGATACTTGTTATTTGTACTCCTTTAAAGATAAGGTGCTAAGGGTTCTTCTCCAATTGGAATCACCCAAATCGGAGCACCGAAACTCGAGTTATGTCCTAAACAACCCGGACTACTCAATGTTCAAAAACAGAACCAGAAATTAGCTTGAACATAGCCTCACTTTGAGTGAATTTTTGGGACACATAGAATCAGAATTTGATGATGCCTATTTCTGGATGTTGGGTTCTCCTTGAAGTCTATTTTAATTTGCCACTTGAATCACTCAAATCGAATAATAAATGAGCAAGTTATGGCTGAAATACGAACACTGGTCAAAATAGAGCAAGGTGTACTGCACAGCCTCCGACCACTCGCATGTGTTCGGTTCCGAGGGTCAGACCGGTATAGGTTCAAGGTGTACTGGTACAGGTCATCGAAAATACTCCGTAATGTGCGGTTTTTCTCCATTTTTCCATATGTTGATACCCAAATCAACCTAATACTCCATAAACACGTCGAAACCACTCCAAATTCATCTTGTAATCTCAGTTTTACTCAATTCATCTTTCATTACATATCTTTCTTCAAAACTTTTCCATGAATTTCTCCCAAACTATCTTAATATATATAATATAACCATACACAACCTAAACATATGGATTAGTTAGGGCTTTGTTCTAAACCCTAACTCGATTATTTGCCATTTAACCAGAATCAACTCAAAGGGAGGATTCCGTGTTTATCTTGTTCCATACTGGGGTTTTACCAACCTAATTTCAAGAAATCTAAGGTTATGATGAAATTTAACAGAAACCCCAGAGAGATCCAAGGGATTTGTGAAGATCGATACAAGAATTCATTTTAGGGTTAGGTTTCTCACAACCCACAACCCACAAACATGTATCCATACAAATATATACAAGTTCCATACTGATCTTGGCTTCACCTCTTCTTCTCTTCTTCTTCTCTTCCTCTTCTTCTCTCTCTTTTTCCTCCTCCCTTCTCTTCTACGGTTTTTGCTTCCCCAAAATGAGACCAAATTTGGTCTTAAATCCCATTTTTAAGTTAAGGCCATATTTGGCCTTTGCATTTTTAGACATTTTTCTCATTTTTACAATTAGGCCCTTCCACTCTTTCTAATTTCTATCTAACTTATACAGATTATACTTTGGCATCCCATCTTTACTCAAATTCCATATTTGCATATAACTTATTGTTTTATGCCTTTTATGTCCTCAAGTGGTAAATTACATATTTACCCTTTTGCTCTCTTATTAATTTCCGGTTCTATCGTTTTATTTCCGAAAAATTCCATTTAGCTTTTAATATACTCTAAACAAGCCCGAAAACTGCTAGGGCATATTTCGGGGTGTTACAACTCTCCCCTCCTTATAAGAATTTTGTCCTCGAAATTCATACTCTGATACTTGTATGTTCTATGTCAGATCCTTTTCTTTTCATTTAGCTCAGCTGGAGCGTGACTCTCACTTCTCAATGATTCCTAAGGATTAGAAGCTGGTAACCCTTGTTCCTTGGGGTTAACACTTTCAATAGCTTTTTCAACTGGATTCGGAGGACGGTCCATCTATGCAAACACAAGGACATCCACACAAGGCCAACAGATTTCTATACATATGCTTTTCTATCTTTTCTATCTTATACTCTATCTAGAATCGCCTAAACATAGGCTTTTCCAGAAACGCCTAAACCTAGGCTCTGATACCAACATGTCACGCCCCGCTTCCCAATCCGACCCGATTGGCGGATCCGAACCGGTTTCGGGGTGCGAAACCATATACTATATATATTTGGGACTCTTTATTATTTTTCGCAGTCGAATTTGAACTCCAGGGGGTATAGCTAAACAATTTCTCGTAATAACAAAATCATTTACATAATAAAAAGAACTACCATCGGAATGGTGTCCATCAAAATCTATACACATATACTAAGTCCCATTTATTTATAGAAATACTTATACATGTACATATCTAATACAAACATCAGAGATTATTAATGGGTACTGTGAGCACCTATTTCGAGATGGCCCAGACTGGGCCGGGTGTGGAATGTCCTCGTCTCTCTCTTATCTCCTCTTCAGTACCTACACGGATTGAACACCCGTGATAAGCTTTACGCTTAGTGGGAACATATAGACAAAATCAATTTTCAATAACAATATTCATTGCCAATCTTTTTTTTATATTTACTTTTCCTTATGCATATAACGGTTTGGTCTATGACTTCTTAACTCATATCATATTATACATAGATTTTATCCTTTTCAGATTCCATATCATTATCTTGTTCAGATATTTCCATGTGTCATGTCTCTTACAAGTTTCACTATATCTTCTACATGTATGGCATGTCGATCATATTCAAAACAACTTATACATATACAATGACAACCTAATATATCAAAGTCATATCAAATGCATACGTGGTGGTCAACCGTGACTGATACCAATACATATTAGACCATATCATTATCACTACCGGCCATTAATCAAATCCCTTAGCAATTACACCATGATCCGGATGCCCGCTTATTTCTTTAGTTATCGCTTTATTAAATTTTCGCTAAAGTGTCGCGAATTCGAATCCCCGATCGACCCGGTCGAGGATCCAAGCCTCTCGGAGCCCGGGTTTGACCCGACGCTTTCAATTATCATCTCAAAACATTTGTTTGGTTTTATTAAATTTTTGTTCAAAAGAGTCGCGACTAATCCCCGACTCACCTCGACATGGATCCAAGCCGGAGTCTCTAAGCATTCCTGACATTTTTAATTATTTCTCAAAACATGTTGTTTGATTTTATTCCGTTTTAGACTTTTTATTTACGCGGAAGCACTTCATTTTAGCAATCCCATAACCATTTACAAATTCAAAAGACCCATAACATTCACACTTAACAAAATGCATTTACAAAATAATGCCTTTATACAATGTCTGTGTAATGTAAAAGATACTTAAACAAATACAATTTTCTTTAATGTCATTTTTCACTTTTCGGTTTGTGATTTCACATAGACATGTGGCTTCGACATTCATGACAGATTCGGCCAGTAACTTGCCTTGTTTGTCATTCCAAGAGGCAATGTGATTTCACATTTAAATTCACCATCTCACATTTGGCTATAGAAGCTAACATTCACGATGTATTCACAGAATCCCCGTCCCGTCATTATTCAGTAGCACGTGGATTTCGCATTCAATATCACCATCTCTCGCCATGGCTATGAAATTAACATTCACGATGATTCAAGATAGGTGAATCCTCGGGTCCCGTTTGTCATTCAAGAGCGCGACAGATTCAATATCAATTATCCACATATGGCTATAGAAATCGACTTTCACGACAGATTTAGTTGGTTAATGTTTTCCTTTTTGTCATTCAGTAGCAATGTGATCTCATATTCAGCATGACCATTTCACATATGGCTATAGAAATCGACATTCACGACGTATCTGGCCAGAATCTCAACTCGTTTATTATTCAAGAGGGCAATGTGATTTCACATTCAACAATTACGGTTACCTTCATGACGAATTCAGTTGGTGAATCCCGTCATGTTGGTCATTCAATAGAAATGTGATTTCACATTCAACAATTACGGTTACCATCATGACGAATTCAGTTGGTGAATCCCGTCATGTTGGTCATTCAATAGAAATGTGATTTCACATTCAATATTTACGATTACCTTCATGACGAATTCAGTTGGTGAATCCTGTCATGTTGGTCATTCAATGATACATTTCAAATCAATTTACTTTCATGCATTAATTTCACTTATAGTTCAAATACACGCACACATGCATATGTATGAAAAACATTTCGACAATAATAATTCAAATCAATATATATATATATGTATATATATATATATATATATATATATATATATATATATATATATATATACTTATATATATTTACAAATAGCATTCATAAATTTATCATGATCACATTATTTTCATATCATTTATGTATGACAACATTTCAATAACAATAATTCAAATTGATATATATATATATATATATATATATATATATATATATATATATATATATATATATATATATACATATATATATATTTCATAATTAGAACTCATAATCGATCATAATCACATTCCGTCTTCATATCATTTACGTATTTCCTAATATTTGTTATCTTTTCGTTATATATGATAATAATCATATATAACTTAAACTTACATTATGTGTTCATGACTTATTTCCCCTTTCTCATGCTCATATTCATGTTTCAGTTCGTTTTCTTACTTTCATTTTCCGTATCATTTCATGTTTCTAACACATCTACATATTGCATTTTCTATATTTTCCTCGTTTCACGCCTAGTATTGAGATAAGACTCATACTTGTAAAGTATGATGTATATGAACACACTACTCATGTATTCTTATTCTCATGAATCTAGAGCTTTATTTCTTAGAAAATTGAATCATTCCATCAGATTGCTCCAAACGGTTATGACATTTTACGCAACTAGCTGGAATTTACCGACACTTCGTGACAATAAAATGCTCATTTTCAGTGCCCTGACCCATATTTGATACTTTTTTCGTACCTTTAGTTTAGGAAGATAATTTTCTAATTGGAATCAGCCTTAAATCTACAATCGAAACCGAGTTATGTCCTAAACAACCTGGATCTTACTCTATGTTCAAATGCAACCGTAAATGGTTGAACACGGCTCCCACCTCGAGTGACTTCGTCATTATAGAATCACCACCATAATCTACTGATGTTTGGTTTTCCTCGGGGTCTATTTAATTATCCATTCTGAATCACCCAACCCGATGCAAAATGAGCAAGGCTGCTTTAAATATCAACACTACCAAAATGTTATGTTGCAAATTTCCAAGATGTACCGACCAAGCACTTATCGTGTCTCTATTTGAGGGTCGCACTGCACAGGTTCAAGGTGTACTTAAGACAGGTCATCAAAATGCCTGCACGTGTGTTTTTCTCCTATTTTCCATATGTTGATACCCAAATCAACCTAATACTCCATAAACACGTCAAATTCACTCACCATCTTCTGTATCTCGCTTACTTTCAATTCATCTTTCATTACATATATCTTTCTGTAACTTTTCCATGAATTTCTCCTAAAACCATTCTAATATGGGGTCATAACCCATACACAACCTAAACACATTGTTAGGCTTGTTCTAAACCCTAACTCAATACCATTTAACCATGAATCCAACCTCAAAGGGAGGATTCCATGCTCATCTTGTCTATAATATGGGGGTTTTACCAACCCTAATTTCAAGAAATCTAAGGTTATGATGAAATTCTAACAAACCCTAGAGAGATCCAAGGAGGTGTACATCACACAATAATCATTTTAGTGGTTAGGGTTTCTCACAACCCATTAACTCCACAGAACATGTATCCATACAAATATATATGTCCCATACTTGACTAAGCCACCTCTTCTTCTTTCTTTCTTTCTTTCCTTTTCCTTTCTCTTTTCTCTCTCCCTTTCTCTTTCTATGCTTAAGTTTCCTCGTAATGAGACCAAATTTGGTCTTAAATCCCATTTTTAAGTTAAGGCCATGTTTGGCCTTTGCATTTTTAGACATTTTTCTCATTTTTGCAATTAGGCCCTTCCACTCTTTCTAATTTCTATCTAACTTATACATATTATACTTTGGCATCATATCTTTACTCAAATTCCATATTTGCATATAACTTATTGTTTAATGCCTTATGTCCCTCATGGTAAATCACATATTTAATTCGCTTCATTAATTCCTGCCTCTATCGTTTTCTTTATTTCCGGTAAATTCCATTTATGACATACTTAAAACAAGCCCGAAAACCGCTGTGGCATATTTCCTAGTGTTATAAAGAATAATCCATTCTTAATGTCTAACATTAATGTGTAATACCCTACTGACACAAGAATCAGAATAACCATACTTAATATGTAACAAATTTTACTAATTAATAAGAATCAGAATAACCATACTTAATATGTAAATGTTCTACTATTAATCTGTCGTAACATTCTAATTGATTAGGAATACAAGAATTACGAACTTAGAATTTGATTCTGATCATTACCACCCTAATCCTATTAGTATTTTTCTTAAACCGTAATCGATTTTCAATTTATGATATGATGTTACAGACTTCATACACAAAAAAAACATGACTCAAATTATACCGATTATAAAACTGATGAACTAATGTGGATCACGGTACACGTTTTATATGGCAAAAAACAAATACACTAAATAGATCACGTTATATCACATATAAAATCGCCACCAAACAACAAGTAGCTTTGATACCACCACAACTGTTAAATAAGAAAACGCAGTTTTAAATAAAAATTTAATGGTCGAACTCCATCGGGATCCGGTTCGTGAAACTAAACAATGAATCAAGGAAAACCAGATCTTACCTCAGACGAATCCTTTCGACCAGTGCATTTGATTGATCACACACACGCCGAAACACAAACAGAACTCCTTCGAAACGATCCATCAAAGAACGAGCCAAGACGATGCAAAGGTGCAAACGCCCCCAAAGGCATCCAGCACGAATCCACTAATGGATGATGAGCGCGCATCTTATGATGTGTCTGTCTCCACAAACCAAGACACCTTAAAGGTCTTCCAAAACTCTAAAAGAATTCTCTCTCAAAAACGCCTACCTCCAAAAGAACCACCTGTTTTAGATGATAACCCCATATTTGAAATGCTTCCAAACCCTTTAATAAAACTATTTTAAACTAAATTCCATTAACTATTACCTGCCAGTTTCACTGGTCAGCTTAATCATGGGCCAAAGAGAGCCTTTCTAATGATCCCATTATAACCATTCTTATGTGTGACTTATAGTTTCACTCCAATGTCGCATCCCAAATCATATTTAAGCCCACAGTTATAATCGGGTCTCTAGCAAGACATTATAACTACCCAAATCAAGTGAATTCGAAGGACTAAAAACCATCATAGTATGATATTAATATTCGTCACACGATGTCTCGATACACAAAGCATGATGAAGTCATCTTTATACAACTTAATCGCTTGATTCTCAGATCGACTAAACAAATGATATTGACAACTCCTATCAATATCATTCGAGCACAGCCATGCATTTCTCAGTCTCACTTATCAAGAGGCCAATAGACATCTCACTCAATTAAGAGCGGGACAAATTCCTTCACTATCACTCACATTCCTCTACATGATTTACTGCATGCCCAACCATAGCTTGTGTTACCATCCTGTTAAAGACACAGCTACATCAAGACACATGAAGTTCCTGCGAGGAATCCATGGTGAATCTGTGTCGAAGGATTCCAACAATTAATTACTACAAAGGAGAATTAATGATGACATAATCCATGTAGTATTTCAAGGGTCGTACCCAATAACATGAACTTAACATGTATTTATGTTATGAGTAACATCTTATGTTCATGACCAGTAAAACGTGGTCTTTTCTCAGTAAACATAATAGTCTTACTTCATTATTATTCCCACAATAATGATCGACATGGACTATTTAGAATAATGTTCTTATGCCTTAAGGTTTTACTTATTAAGTCACATACTGATGACATAAAGCGGAGCCAACTATCTGCTGATATGATTTTATCAAGAACCACAATTTAAATAGCAAGATAAATGATAAATGCCTCATGTATATAAAACATATAATGACAATGTATTCACATCGGGCTAGAGCATATCACTAAATACTTTAGTAGTGGTGGAAAACTAAAATAAAGTGGGAAGTAAAATATAAAGGGAAATCTCCTTGAAGCCTCGTGGTTATGGATTTGGGTTCCTAAGATAACCGAGGGTTCATGATCCATTTGATCACGTCAGAGGGTGACGTATTGTAACACTCCGAATATACCCTAGTCAGCTGATATGTTTAGTATTTTGTAAGATAATTTGACTGCTTTCAAGAGTTTAATGCGAAACATGGAAACGAGGGACCCGGAAATTTACAAGATTAAGGATAAAATTGTAAATTGTCCAAAGAGGGACTTAAAAGTCATGGATTAAGAAAATGGAGGCCAAAATGAAATAAAGGAAAGTGTATTCATAAATAGAAGGAGTTATGGGGCTTAAAAGCAAATAAAGCAACTTAACCCAAAACGGGTTTCGAGGGCCAAACAAGGCATAAGAGACTGATTTAAAGACCAAAATTGGTCTCATTTGGGAAGAAGGGAACAAATCGTGAAGAGAGAAGAAGAGAGGAGGAAGAGGAAGAAGAGAAGAGGAAGAAGAAGAGAAGCCAAGATCAAGCAAAGCCAAGGTATGGAAACTACTTTGAGTATGGATTTTGTATGGATCACATGGAATTTAAGGCTTGATATGGTTAATATCTTGTCTCTAAATCTAGGGTTTTGGATAGAATTGCATCATAATCTTAGATTTCTTGAAATTAAGGTTGGTATAACCCACAAGGAACAAGATAATTAGGAATCCTTCCTCGTTGTTGGATTCCTATGGTTAAATGAAAGGAAATTGAAGTTAGTATTTAGAAACAAACCCTAACAAATCTTGGTAATTGGTTTGTATATGGGTGGTAACCCATATTAGAATGATATTTGGGAGAGATCTATGGAAAGGTTTTGAAAGAATACAAGAATTGGAAAGATGAATTGAATAGAAAAAGATTCCAAGGTGAATTGGAAATGGTTTTTATGTGTGTTTGAAGTGTAGAATTGACGTATATCAAAACATGGAAGAATGTAACAAAAACACACATTCTGGGCATGTTCGTGGACTGTACCAGACAATTTGAGCTTGTACTGGTATAATTTCGTTCGTCATTTTACCACTTGCACTTACATACGTTGTATTACTTACCGGTACAACCCGCTCCTGCCTCGTTTACCGCTGTATTTTTACCATAACTTGCCTATTTCTTATCCGATTGGAGTGATTCAAGTGGCTACGTAAAATAGACTTCAAGGAGAACAAAACTTAAAGAATAGGAATTGCCAAATTTGATCCTAAGTGGCCTAAAATCTACCAGTGGGACCATGT
Source organism: Tetrastigma voinierianum (assembly GCA_016808115.1). Taxonomy (NCBI): domain Eukaryota; kingdom Viridiplantae; phylum Streptophyta; class Magnoliopsida; order Vitales; family Vitaceae; genus Tetrastigma; species Tetrastigma voinierianum. The sequence goes on along the minus strand of JAEQBH010000656.1, from coordinate 409,820 downwards.
GCAAGACAAATCTTGGTTCCATTTGAACATAGAGAAGTCCGACAAGCGGATGAATCCTCGAGTTCCGGTGTTCGAATCGGGTGATTCCAGTTGAATAGAACCCTTAGCACCTTAAATTTAAAGGAGTACAAAGATCCAGTTTCAAATATTGAGACAAGGCACTGGAAAATAAATACTAAACTGTCCCACGGTAAAATCAAGAACCGACTAGTTGGCGCGAAAGCAATCTCGAAGCTCGACGATCCACTGGATTGATTCCACCGGTAAAGTAGATTCATAGGAAGAATAAGAACATATGAATAAGGTATGATTACATGCTCATCATAATTCACAAGATATGGAATACGATCTGTCATGAACGATAATGGGCTAACACGTCCCATTATAAGATAAAGTTACTGAACTCCATATAATTGTAAAACCACCTAAGACCAGCTTATTTAAACGACACAAAGACTCCTCTTCCTCGATTAGTACAGACTCCTATGCTTCCACTCCCGTCCGACCAAGATTCTGGTGACTTCCGATTAGTACTTCAAGACTCCCGATTAGTGCTCCTATGATCCCGATTAGTACTTCAGACTTGATTAGTGTCCAAGACTCGACAGACTTCAGATTCCGATTAAGCATACGACACTCCTCGTCCCGTTATGCTATGGCACTCCCGCTCGCATTCCAAATAGCCCCGATTAGTGCTACGACACTTCAGACATTGTATAAGATCTTCTCGGTACTAATTGTGATGTGTCCTACCATTCCGTATTACCGGGGTCTAGGTAGTCAAACAGCTTATATGATAGGACCCCGATATAATGAATAAGAGTAAGACTGAAATGTATCTCTCAGATAAGCATGAGTACCTACGTACTCTGTGATTCGGGTGCAAGTCTCCTGGTCCTCAGATTCGATTGTCCGTGAGTACCATGGCACTCAGACTGATTTAGCTACGAGCACCCATGGCATACCCCCGTCTCTCGATTAACTCTCAGATTCGATAAGTCCCATATCCGACAAGTCCCGTAGTACCTACTCGGCACTCCCAGATCCGAACAAGTTCCGCCTCCGATTAAGTCCTCGTCTTCGCTTAAGTTCGTAGTACCTACGGCACCCGTATTCGATGGAGCCCTCAGAAGACGGCGGGTACCTCAGATTTCATCAAGTTCCGTAGCACTCAGGTACCCAGATCCGATTAAATTCTCGAGGTACCGACGTACTCCAGAACTCGATTAAGTTCGTGGTACCTACTAGTACTCCCAGATTTGATAAGTTCGTAGTACCCATAGGTACTCCTCGTGATCCGTAAGACCAAAGATAAGTCTCAAGATATGGCGTTCGTAAGATCAAGATAAGTTCCGTAAGATAAGTATATGCTCAGAAGACATGGCAAGATCCAAATACATGTCCAAGCTCGTAAGACCAAGATAAGTCTGTAAGATAAGTATATGCTCCGTAAGACCAGTATAAGTTCCGTAAGATAAGTATATGCTTCGTGAAGATTAGTATAAAGTCCTGTAATATAAGTCTAAAGCTCTAGAAGACATGTGATAAGATCCTCAAATACATGTCCAAGTTCTCCGTAAGACCAAAAGATAGTTCCAGAAGATAAGTATATGTCTGTAAGATCAAAAGATATGTTCAGATAAGTATATGTCTGTAAGATCATGATAGTTCTAATATAAGTATATGCCTGTGAAGACATGTATAAGATCTCAAATACATGTCCAAGTTCGTATGACCGCATAAGTTCCGTGAAGAAGTAGATGCTCCAGAGATCGCGATAAGTTCCGTAAGATAAGTATATGCTCAGAAGACATGTATAAGATCCAAATACATGTCCAAGCTCGTAAGACCGCATAAGTTCCGTAAGATAAGTATAAGTTCAGAATACTTCGTGATAAGATTTGAAATAAGATAAGTTCTCAGAGTACTCTTACAAGCAATTTCCGTGATAAGAATAAGTCTCCGTATTATCTAGAGATTCGTACTTCGGCGATACCTACTGCACCCTCGACAAGGGTAACCCGTGAGTATAAGGATAAGTTCGTAACTCCTACTCTGAGTCCCGACAAACATAAGCCTAAGTATAAGTTCGAATGAGTATAAGTTCCAGAATTCCTACTGAGTCTTCGAATGAACATTAGCTCGTGGATAAGCACAAGTTCGCATAAGAATAAGATCCGTAACTCCTACTGAGATCCAAAATAAGCCAAGCCCCGTTATAAGAAGAAGTATCAGATAAGCTCAATATAAATGCATGAAATTTATATTATCTCATATTTGCTTTATAAAGTAAATGTGTATATGCATAAGAAATGTTTCCCACTAAGCCGTGCAGCTTAGCACCTGCTTTAATCCAGGCATGAGAAGATCGCCAAAGAACATCCGCATACAAATTTCGGGCCAACACACACTCGTAAGGGTTCACTACATGTAGGTTCCGTGTTCTACTTGTAATTGTAAAGTGTAAAGTTTTGTATTTGTGTAATGGGACTCCCAGAAATGTACAGGTCATTATTGATTCTATAATATGTGGCCATACCTACGGTATCATTCGCTTTAAAAATCGTAAAGAGTCCTGGGCCCCAGTCTCGCACCACCCGAACTCCTAAGCAGGATCCGCTATCTGCCGCCCAGATTCGGGCGTGATACCCATATCATCTCCCGAACCTGATCTTCGTATGGCTATAAAAAGTCGGACCCGTAATAAATTTCTTCAAAGATGCAGGCATTTATTGAACATTAATGCCTCGGCGTTGAAACCTATATCCTCATCCATCTTACGCTGACTAATAAATGGCAACCACGAATCTAAGTGGATCTAGTATTGCGTTCACCGAACTCTAAAAGATTGCCACAGGTCATTCAAGATGCATATAAGGGATTTGAACCTGTGGTTAGAAGGGAGCTACAAAATGACAACACCATATTGCATTAATATGTGAGAAACCTTCAACTCCTGAACCCTCCAGAACCTTCCTTCAAGGATGATGGGAGTTTAGCCACCCATCATCTAAGTTGTCATCCTCAGAGGGTGTTTGGCAGCCAATAAAGTGAGAGAAAATGAGAGAAACTGGGAGAAGTAGGAAGATTCCTGCCCAGGAAATATATTGATGATAAAAAATCCTTTACAAAGTCTTGTCTGGGGCTTATATACTGCCTAGGACAAGTGAATTTACAAAAATGTGTGAACTACCCACTATTACATGAGGGCACTTCAGGAAAAAAAAAATACAAAAAAAATGTCAAATGGGTCAAAAAGTGGTGAACTAGTTTCGTTAGTTATCATGGTACCGCGAACCTGCTAAATTCGCAGTCGCGAAAAATTCTCGCAGCCCTCGCTCCTTCTTTCTTTCTTTCCTCGTCGCTTCTTCTTTCTTTCTCGGGTTTTTGATTCATAGCCATGAGCTCAACTTGGATTCTTCATGATCGAGCTGACTCAACAATTTTTGCGAGGTTAGCTTGCAAAAACTACAAAATTAGCAAAAAAAAAAAATGTGATCAATAGTATAGCTAGGACTTTATTGTACAATCAAGACTAGTTTCGATCCATACACAAAAAGTCAGCTTCAAACCCGTTATAACAGTATTCAAATAGCACTCTTCGTAAGATGAATCAATGACTTAACTTCTATAGTGATGGGACACCTCCAAAAGAGGGCCAATGAGCCTCACCCATGCAAAAACAAAAGAAAAAGAAATGAAAAGAAAAAATGTGAAAAAGAAAGAATAAGTGAGTTGACTCACTTAAGAATGCATTGATATTGTGCTTTATTTTCTATATTCAAATTTGGGATACCATTGCATTTATTTGATCTAGTACTTGAGAGTATCTTTTGGTTGTGGGAGACTTGGCTTGAATAGCCCCCTTGTTTCTCAAGAAATTATTTCTTAATGGAACTCATAAGCACACACACATTAGATCTCCTATATACACCTTGGCTTCGATTCATTCTTCTCAAACATCACTTGCTCTAGGATGACTTAACTTTTATAGTGATGGGACACCTCCAAAAGAGGGCTAATGAGCCCCACCTATGCAAAAACAAAAGAAAAAGAGAAGAAAAAAAAAAGAAGCAAAAATGTGAAAAAGAAAGAATAAGTGAGTTGATTTGACTGAATCCTGAAAGATACCGGGAGGGTCCTTTCTTCAAAGACAATGTCTGCCAACTAGCCGAGAGTCATCGGGATTTCATCGCCGTTACATGAGGATAGAAGATGTGCATAATTCAAGGCAGTGCTTCGCTTTTTTAGTTGAGTGTTTGAGGAGAAGTTCTAGGGGAACTTAATGCCCGATGCTTTGCTTGGGAGAAAACTTGCTTTGATCATCATACCATTGGATGCCTTGTCCTTTAGAGATTATAAATGTTTTGGGTTCTCAATTTGGCTAATATGTTTACTTAGAAATTTTCCATGTTTTCTCTTAACTTGTTGCCATCACTATGCTTACACTCATATATATATCTTTGTGTCTTGTTCCTTTATGTCTCATTCCTTTACTTGAGGGCAAGCAAAGTCTTAAGTTTAGGGGTGTGTTGAGTGTCTTAAACACTCATTTTATCATCTTTTTCTTAATGGATTTTATTTCTTTTGGTGATGATTATAAGTGTTTTAAGGCTCTAAACTCTCATTTTTATGTTTAGGTCACTTGGGAGAAAAAGGAAGCAAAAAGGCAAAAAAGACCAAGAATGCCACCACTTAAAGTAGCTGCTATGTTTGGGAGTTTCTCACCAAGATGATGATTTCTCACATCTCCTTTCATGTGATGGAGGCATTCTAGACTTCAACAGATTTTTGTACACACCAAGATTGCGCGAGTTGAAGTTCGAATGAAGGAGTTATGGCCTCATCATGCAAGCTTCCTCCAATACATCCAAAAAAAGCCCCTGGCATGCCTAGGCACAACACAACAACACCTAGGCACTCCACAAGAACGCCTAGGCACTCCATTTGAGTGCCTTGGCGTTCGCATGTATAGCTTCAGGTCAACTATCTGGAATGCCTAGGCGCTCCACAAGAGCGCCTTGCCGTTAGTATTCATAGTTGTAGGAGCGCCTAAGCACTTCACCTGAATGCCATGGTGCTTGCAAAGAAAAGACAACCCAACTTATCATCTTCTCTAGAGTGCCTAGGCACTCCATAAGAACGTCTAGGCGTGTAGCTTGGGATTTTGGCTATAAAAGGAGAAAGCAAAGACCGAGAGGAGAGTTCTTTGGCCGTGGAGACACCCTAGGGCTCCTAGGGAGGAATCTCGGGTATTGAGGACAGTGCTTGAATGCGAGCTTCAACGAGAGATCATGAAGACGACGATAACCCATCTACAACCCTAGTTTTCTTTCATTCTCTTTCTTTTATGTTTTTATTTTCTTTTTTTAGGATGTTTTAGGTTATTTTGAGTTATGTTAAAGTCCTAATTGGATTGATTGCTTGAAACTTATATATATAGATAGCAAAGACATTTAATGATGTTGATAATGTTTTTAATAGCGATAGTTTATGTCACTTCTTATTTGATTATAGCTTTCGAATCTAGGTTGAGAAGCTATATTTCAAAAGGGACCTATTTGAATAATTGTTTAATGGCTAGAGATAGAGATATCCTAGGGTTTAACATGGCAATTAGGATTTTTGTGCTTTAACACTTCGAAGTAGCAAATAACAAAGATTATCTTAATTCAAAGAACATACTGCAACTTAGAGATTAACAATTATGACAGTTTCCATCAATAAATGAAATAATTCATTGAACCCATCTCTGAGTCGATCATGACCATAGTAATACCTATATCTTGGCAAGTTTTTAGATTGTTTGTAGGTCTTCTTGTTTTTTCAGTCTTTCTTAGTTTAGGCCGAGATGGCGTTTCGACTTCTAGATTTGGCTTCTTTCTAAACAAGTTTGTCATCGAAGCCATGTTAGAATAGATCTATTATTGGAGTACAACCCTGGGTTTGTCACTTTATCAATGTATTATTGTTAAAGGCAGATATCATAGCAAATTTAGTTCACATCTGTAAACCACGATCTTTATTCGCTGAACTATCAATCTATGCCAAGTGTTGAATTCAGGGAAATTTTATATTTTTATGATGTTAAATCAGTGATTTGAATAATACAAAATTTTTAATGGAATAAATTTAATTTGACTAATAAAAAGAGATCTTGGGGTTTCACTCTGTTATGGTTTCATTCCTTAGGTAACTGATGAGCTTAAAAGTCATCTATTTTTAGTCCATTTTCATCTAGAAATGAATAATTAATATCACGAAATATGAAAAACTCACCGATACATTAGCGGGTAAAATGGAAGAAGAAGAAAATGCGAGTAGAAAAAATACAGCAATAAGTGGAGGAAAGATGCGGTCGAATGGCGGAAGCGAAATAGAAAAGAATGGTAGTCATTGATGGAGTTTGGGGTTTACGATCGGTCGTGAGGTCGCGACATGAAGTGAAGGAAGCTGATTAGTCATGACATGGATAACCTGAAATATTGGTCACGACTTGGGCGCTCTTGAGAAAGCTGCAAGGAAATGGCGGCGTGCGACGTGAAAGTGAAAATCATGACATCAAACAGCAGGTTAAAGCCCACAGGGAACTAAGTTGATGTCGTGACGTGAGATTGATGTCGCGACATCGATGATAATGCGACAAAGGCTGAAATCCGACGTAAAAACCATCAAAGAAGGCCGCTAAAGCCATAAGGCGTGTCAGCGACATGAGATCGAAGTCGCGACACGGACACCTTCCGATTAAAGGTGGTTCATGAAGTGAGGTCCGCGATAGCATTTCGAAGTGTGACATCGAAGGCAGTTGAAAGCGCAAATGACAAGTTGATGTCGCGGCGTGGGATCGGTCGCGACATCGAAGCAACGGTCGAAAGCCTTAGAACTAAGGCGATGTCGCGACATGGTCCGAGTCAGCGACATCAGGAGCGACCAGATCAAGATCTGAGGCCTTCAAAGGATGTCGCGACAAGATATTGATGTCGCGACATCGAAGCTGACGTTAAGCCTAGTTCCATAAGATGAGGAGTGCGACAAGAGATTGATGTCGCGACATCCGGCGCGACATCAGTTGAAACTGCGATGACTTGGCCGAGGTGGCGACAAGATATCAGCGTCGTGACATCGGGAAGAACAAATTGAAACGCGAGGCGTGAGAAGATGTCGGCGACATCAAGAATGGCTTAATCCAGGCTACATAGGAAGTAAGGCGATGTCGACATCGTTGATGTCACGACAAAGGAAGCTTGAAGTCGCGACTTGAGCGGTGACTTAGCTGGGTCTCTCTAAAATCCTGGCCCGAGCTACGGTAGGATTAGGAGCCCAAATAGAGGAACCTGCTCATCTGTGGTATCGACTCATGAAAGCGACTTGGCGAAGGCCACGAGACGAGAGGTCTGGATGGTGAAAGCTCATTTTCTTTATTTATTTTCTTTTCTTTTCTTTTATTTTTCTTAATTTTTTCATTTGAGTCGTTTTAGAAGCCAGTTATGCTCTCGTATTTTCTTTTCGTTGTATTTTAAGATGCGGATGTTATCGTTTGACGGAAATTTGGTCTGAAATTCATTTTATTTTAATTACAAATGTTTGAAGTTCGAGACAAATTTACGGAATTCGATTGTTTTCGATTTCAAATTCGTTCTTATGATCGGAGGAATCTTTGTATCGTGTGGTGATGTTGAGGAATCCGGCTTCCATTAGGTATTATAGTCGAATTTATCTTTCCTGTAGTCGTTTCAGGCTTGTTAATTTCGGTTAATAGATTTTACTTCGGTTTTGGGTTGATTGTAGTGGGATCTGAATATCGAGTTTCTTTGCGATTTAAGATTTGCGTCATTTGCTCCACGATTTCAAGGAGGTCCTGCGGGGTGACCACGGTGTTCACGAGTAATGTGCATTTACTTTGAGACCTCATAACCTGTATTAGGATCTTCAGGGCTTTAATAAGTTCATAGATAAATCCTCTTCTCACTTGAAATCAAGAGCAGGTTGAATGAGTTATCTATTTAAACAAGCAAAGAAGTTCACCTCAATTCGGATAGTGAGGCCAATCCGTGTTAGTGAATGTCGAGAAGGTTGATCTGTCCCAATTTCGAGGAGGAGGCAATCTTGGAAGTTGTATGTATCCGCCTTGACGATAACGGGAGCTAAGGTTTACAGTTCATAAATGGGTATGAAGTATTGCAAAGAAAAATACGGATTAAAAGTCCCTTTTTAAAAGTAGTTATCTAATTCCTATTATTGAGAGAATCAGTGCGTAGAATAGATAATGAAATGTGGAGTGTGGAGGGTAAGATTATGTTCTGCTTGAAACTTGGAATGATTTTGAAGCTGAGATGATCGAAATTTTATCAGCATTAACGCTCAGGAATCGATAGTTCACTACTCTTACTTCTAATAATGTGTCTTCACGAGGATAACTATTCGGTATTCGAGTTCTTTTATTAAGAAATTCATTATTCTTTATTCTTTATCTTTCGGTATGTTGGTTGGATTCGGTTATTTTCCTTTTTGTTAGTTTAATTTTCGGCACCTTAATACTGAATCCTATTATCATTTGTAGTCCAAATAGTATGGAAATTAATTAGTCAAGGTAGTTGATTTAAAGTGCCGAGATCTATTGGATTCGATATCGGACTTAAATCCATTTATTACTTGTCGACTTGTGCACTTACGGAATATCGGACAAAACAAACTTTAGAAATGAGTTTACTCCTAAGGGTGGTAGTTTATAGTATAATGTCAACAAGTTTTGGGCGCCGTTGCGAGTTGATTAATAGTCCTTTGGTAATAGTGTCATAAATTTGTATATGTATTTTGGTTCGAGTCGACATGAGTTTTATGCGATTCTTGAAGTGATTGGTCAATAGTCCTTTGGTAGCAGTTTCATAAATTTGTATATGTGTTCTTTGGTGTCAGCAAGTTTTATGAAACGTCTGCTTTAGTGATTAGTTAATAGTCCTTTGGTAATGATTTCATAAACTTGTTGACGAAACGCACGCTATGCGGAAATTTATGACACTGTACGAAAGGATAACTATTTGTTTAGCAGCTTTCCAAAGCACACTGTTGACATTATACTATATAAATCGCGATCTCTTGGGGTAAATCATTTTCAAAAGTTGATTTTGATACGATATCTGGCACTGAAATGGGCAATGTAAATGGATACAATATCGATCCTTGAATCTCGAAAGAACCACAAATCAGCTTTACGACTACTCAATTTCCATACTATTTCATTTGGACCACAAAATGATAATAGGATTCAAAGATTAAGGTGTTGGAAAATTAAACTTAACAAAAGGAAAATAACCGGAATCTAACCAAATATACTGGAAGATAAAGCAATAAAGAATAATGAATTTCTTAATAAAAGAACTGACACGAATAGTTATCTTTAAGACACATTATCGTATAGCGAGTAGAACTATCGACCTCGTAGTTAATGCCGAGCAAATTTCTTACTATCTCGTGTTTCAAAATCCGGCTCAAGTCGCTGTAGTGCAAATGGATCTCTCCACACTCCACATTTCATTATCTACTTATGACCCGATTCGAATACAGGAATTAGATAACTACTTTTAAAAAGGGGACTTCTTAACTGGTATTTTTTCTTTGCAATACTTCATACCCATTTTACGGATCAGAACCTTAGCTCCCAAGTTATCGGTCACATGATATACAACTTCCGCATTGCTCCTCCTAATTTAAATAGATCAACCTTCCTTGATTAGATCTTAGCTAACACTGGATTGGCCTCTACTATCCTAATTCGAGGTGAACTCTTTGCTTGTTTAAATAGATACTCATTCAACTCGTTTCGATTTCAAGTGAGAAGAGGATTTATCTAAGTGAACTTACAAAGCTCAAAAGATCCCTACGTGTTAGTATACCTTCAAAGAAATGTACATTACCTTCGTGAATGTCTCTCCCCGCGGTCACCTGTGAGGACCCTCCTTGAAATCGAGCAATGACGCAAATCTTAATCTAGTATAAGAAACTGATATCTCGGGATCTCCAATACAATCAACCTAAACCGTATAAATTCATTAACCGAAATTAACAAGTCACGGAAACGACTACGTGAAAGATAAATTGACTATAATGTTCACTTAATGGAAGCCGGATTCCCACCATCGAATTACACGATACAACATTCCTCCGATCATAAGAATAACTCGCACTTGAAACTAATAATCAATTTTAAATTTGTTCGAACTTCAAACATTTCGTAGTAATTTGAAAATAAAATGAATTCTCGCATTCATCAAACGATAACATCCGCATCTCGTAAAATACAACGAAAATAAAAATACGAGATATTAATCAGCTTCTAAAACGACTAAATGAAAAATTAAGAAAAATAAAAAGAAAAAGAAAGAAAAAAAATAAAGAAAATGAGCTTTCAGCCTGTCTGCACTCTCGCCTCGCGGGTCGCCAAGTCGCTTCATGAGTTGGATAGTCGCAGATTTATAGGGTTCCTCTTATTGGCCCTAACCCAATGCCAGCCTGGGCCAGGATTTTAGAGTATCCAGGCCCAAGTCACTGTTCAAGTCGCGACTTCAGTTTCCTTGTCGTGACATCAACGATGTCGCGACATCACTACTCTATAGCCTTGATTTGTCATTCTGATGTCATGGCATCTTCACGCCTCGCGTGTTTCAATTGTTCTCTTCGATGTCACGACGCCGATATCTTTGCCGCGACCTACCAAGTCATCCGCGCCTTCAACTATAGTCTCGGATGTCGCGATTATCAATCTCTTTGTCGCTAATTTCATCTTATGGAATCAGAGGTTTGAACTGAAACGTTTTGATGTCGCTGACATCGTCTTGTCGCGACATCTCTTTAAGGCTCGTGATCTTTTTGATCTAGTCGCTCCCGATGTCGCGACTTCGATCTCATGTCGCGGACATCGCCTTAGTTCTCCGAGGCTTTCGACCGTCACATTTCCGATGTCGCGACCTCGATCCCACGCCGAGACATCAACTTAAGTCACTCATAGCTAACTTGTCTTCGCATGTCGCCAATTTCGAAATATGTCGCGGACTCCTCACTTCATGAAACTTCACCCTTCAATCGAAAGAGTTCCAGGTCGCGACTTCGATCTCATGTCGCGACATCAGCTTATGGCTTGCAGTCTTCTCTTGATGGTTTTTGATGTCGTGACTTCAACCTCTTGTCGTGACATCATCGATGTCGCGACATCAATCTCACGTCGCGACATCAACTTAGTTCCCTGGGGCTTTCAACTGGTTGCTCTTGATGTCATGACTTCACTCTCACGTCGCGACGTCAGCTCATTTCCTTGCAGCTTTCTCAAGAGCAGTCTCAAGTCGCGGACTTCAATATTTGTTATCCATGTTATGACCGAATCTGGCCTTTCCTTCACTTCCCCGATGTCGCGACCTTATGACTGGATCAGGTAAACCCCAAAACCGCATCAATGACTCACCCGCTTCTTTCATTTCTCGCTTCCGCCATTCGACCGCATCTTCTCCACTTATTGGCCGTATTTTTCTACCATTTTCTTTCTTCTTCCATTTTACCTCGCTAATAAATGTGATGGGGTGGGTAGCTTCTTTCATATTTCGTATATTAATTATTCATTTCTAGATGAAATCGAATTAAAACGACTAAAAATGTATGACTTTAAGCTCATCAAACTCCCCCAAATTTAAAATTTTGCTTGTCCTCGCTAAAGAAAAGAGAATTGTTTGTCCTCAAACAAGAAGGACATTTTTCTGTTTTGTTCTGCAGTGGCATTCAATTTAATTGAAATGTAAGGTATGCAAATTGCTTCAGATGCATCTAGCTTCAAGTCCAAGCCAAGGTTGGTTCTACTCTTTATGCTATGCAAACTAACATGTTGAAATTGGGTTTTACAAACAATATACTCATTGATCCTCGCGAATAATGAATTGTTTTCCTTTCATTTTCCTACCGGAAATACGAACTCCCTAAAGTTCTTTACAATTTTGATTGCTTCCTTCTTCCAAATCTAGCAGGCTTGTTTCTTCATATTGATTCCACTAATGTAGGTGAATTCACTCCTTCCGCATCAATCAGGTCTTTTGGGCTTATACTGTGAGGCTTAGGTAATGGGTAGGATGGAAGGAATTTTTAGGTTAAGATTACCCCTGAACATTTTCTCTTCTCTTCTACCCCTTTTTTTTTTCTTATAGTCTCTCTAATAAACTCCCCTAAACTTCATGTTTGGGAGATCTCTTTGATTTCTTCATTTCAGAACTGTATTCCCCCTATTTTACACTTATAATTTCACTGGGGAATTTCCTTAGTTTGCTACCACTAAGGGATAGTGCAATGTTTTAACTTCTTTAGGCTTCTGCTCACTCTTAGCGAATCTCTCGGGTTAGTAACTCCCATACCGTATGGCATTAGGTACTAGGTGTTGAAACACCCCTAAGAACTTAATTGTTCATGAGAGCTAGGCCACAAGATAAAACTTATCTCTGTAAGCCTCTTTCGTCGCATTTTCCGTCTTTGCCTTTTCTTCATTCCTCGAAGTTCCTAAAATATATACTCCCCCAAACTTCATTTCTTTCTTCCTCTTTGAATTCCTGGGTAATCATAGGTTCTTTACTGAAGGATTGATGTCTTAGGATGAGTTGGGGTTTCCATTGGTCTATTTTTGAAAAATAGGCTTGTTGGCTCAATTTCTGGAACTACTCGTATATGCATCAAAGATATGAATAGTGGATGCATGTAGCGGGCTCAAACTATCCAAGAATGGCCTCGTATCATCTCTCTTGTCGCCTGTATCACCTAGATTTTGCTTCAACTGACACCTAACAAATTCTAGAATCTCGATTTAATAGCCTGGGACTAACTATAAGGAGTATCTTGACTCATTTTTATTTATGAGTAGTTAAGTTAATTGATATTCAACAGGTTCCTTGACTTACTGTTCATACCACAAACTCAAAAGTATGTTTGTTCCATCTGTTGTATTACCTTCCTCTAATCTGGACTTATCAGTTAAATATAAGTAATTTTTGCACTTTGTTTCAATTAAACTATATGCATTTTGTCTTATTCAATTTTTCCTATTTCAATACTCCTACTCTAACTGCTTCATTCAATTAAGATAATGTCCTCTCAGCAGTTTTTATTCTGGAACTATTTCCTACCTTGATTTCCTAATCATGCAACCACAAAGCAACATAACATCTTAATAATCAAAATGCAAAATACACAACAATCAATTAAAAAAATTTTCTTTATTTCGATTCATTTGCAACTATGATACACAGATGAGAAGAATGTAAGAACAATAGGAAAAGAGAAGCACTTATTTTTTTCTTCTAAGAGGTGGGCAAAAAATATCGTGATCCTGTGTCTATGAAACTAAATGAGTCGGGAATGAAGGGAATTTCATTTCCTTCTTTCCTTTCTCTTCGTTTCTCTCAAGTCGTCAATATTACAATCTCATTAGAGAGATCAACTTTCTTGTTCAGTTCATCCTGCCTCTTCCCCAAGCCATTCATTGGGTTTCCATTTCAGTCATGACTTCCAAGAATTTAGAAAGATTGTTGTTAATCAAATCTAAATTTTCCAAATCTATCTCCTTCGCCCTCGTAGCTCAAATTTCTCCCACTATGCTTTTTGTCTCTATCACAATTTGTTTTCCAAATCTCCCTCTCAGAGATTTAGACAAGACTTTGAAACCCTTTATCCGCTCCCAAATTTGGTGTCATGCCTTTATCTCTTTTCTAACAATGCTAGAGTTGAGCATCTCGATCAAACGTTTGTTATAGAAAAAGCTTCATGACTCGCTTGAGTTTCAAGAATGCATCTTGATCTCTCTCTCCTTCATTTCTTTCTTAACTCTTCTCCTTGCCGGCTTCAACATTTTTCCCATCCGTTCCTCTTTCCTGCTCGCCTTCTCTCCACCGTTGTTCTCTTTGGATCTCCACCTCATGCCCCTTTCTTTCTGCTTAACTCTTCTTCCCATCAAGTGTCTCTTCTTTTCAATTTTTCTTCATAAATACTTTCGAATTCTGGTCGAATTCCAACCCTCTTTCATCTATTCTCTCTCGCAGGCATGGAGAGCTTCCAAAGACCGAGTCGCTCTCTCAGGCTCCCTTGAACTTTCTCCTGTGCTGGAAGTTTCGCCCGCACGTGAGGAGAACTGCCAAAGGGATAGAGAAGTCTATTGGGCTGTCTCTCATCCCGCCTCTTCATTATCCGTGAAACATGTAATCATTGTTGTCGTGAGCCTCTGTGCTCTGCCCTGATTAGTGGTCTCCAGTCCTTTCATCTTCACTGGGCTTCACTCGTTTCTTACAAGCACCCCTTTTTCCTCTCGGCTTGCCTCATAACTCTTGTCGAAGGAGTGGTAAAGCCTGACTCTTCTTCCGAATCCTTAAATTCCTTCACTCAAATTCCACAGAACTGATTGCTACGCGGGGAAGGCACTTTTTTTGTTCCCTTCAAGAGACTGCTGATAGAGTTCTCTATGATAACTCCTATATTGATACAAACTTATTCCTTGAGTATGGCATATAGCAACATGTTTCTTCTTGTTCTCTCACTCGTGCATAAATGTTTTGTTGAACCCCAATACTGCACGCTAGCGCGAAGCAAAACCACATCTTTCGCTTCTCAAAGGAGCCCTGCTCGCAGTTCGGGCTTTCCTTCTCCTGGTCTAACCGCCTTCCACGCCGAGCCATAATCTTTCTAAAATTCAGGGTTTTTCCAAAATTTTCTTAAATTTGGAGCCATGCTTGTGTATTAAGCATCCCATAGGCTCATTGATGGCCTTGACTTTTGCATAATCTGCATCCTCTAACATAAAAACTACGCTCCATCCTTCCTTCCGAATTCATATTGGAATAAACTCTCCTCCACCAAGTGTTTGATCTGTTTAAAAGCTACACCTCCCATCCCTCTGCTCTATCATCTCCTTTGAAAGGAGTCACAGGCTTGAATCTCCTTTCACAGAATAAAACCTTTGTTAGCATAAGATTCCTCCTTCCAATCGGGAATAAGCCTACCTGGATATGAAATCTTCTCGTTTCTTCCTTCTTCTCTCCTCTTTCCCTTTCCCCCCTTTCTCGCTCTCGTCTTGGAGTAGTTGCCTGAGTTTCCCGTGTTTTTGATGGCATCTCTCCTGCTTGCTCTTCCCGACGAATCTCATCTAACTGCTCTCCTTGGCAAGTTTCTTCTTCTTCTGATTGTTCGTGTTCCCTCATAATCTCGCTTCCAGTTAGGGGACCAAAGGAATTTTTGTTACCTGAGACAAGAGGAAAGTTTTTCTAAAGTCGGAATGCTGTGGTTTTCTGAGGCTGAGATTCAGAGGAAGACTAAGGTGAATGGTTATGTGGGTCGGAATGAAACAAATAGTTTCAACCGTTGCAATTCAATCAATGTTTGTGGTTAATTACTGCTTCACTTAAGAAATTGTTAATTTCCAATTCCGCCTACTTTATTTGAGGTCATTAAATTTAGGGCTTTATGAGTATTAGCATTACGTCACACTTCTTTATGTCGCGACTTCAGATCTCCCTTCCTCCATACTTACTAATCGCTCTTTCTTTATCAATACATCAATGTTTCAGAGGATTGAATGTACTTTGTCACTATATAACTCATTGCCGTGACCAAGCCCTTAATTCAATGATTTCAAAACCTTGAATTCTCTTATTGTCTTAACCCGTTTAGACATCTCTTCGTGCATATTTTAAGCAAAGATTTAACAATTAATTCAAATATATCTACGTAGTCAGTTAGGAGAAAGTTACTCCCCTTTTCTCATGTCGACTCTCGCAAGTTGGGTCGGAATTACTCCTGTAGTTGCCTTGCTATTCATGTCTTTAACCCGTTCAGAAGATCACTGCAATATTCAAGAAAATTCTAATTAAACTACAATTTATTTCTAAAAATTAAATCTATCCTTCTAAAAAAACAAATCTGACCTAATTTATCAGTAACTAAAAAGAAAAGAAATATTTATAAATTTAAATTCAGAATTTAAATCCTCATGGGTTGCCTCCCCATTAGTCGCTTCGCTTGAGTCCTTAGTCGGACTTGCTGTGGTTCATCTTCTTTTCCTCAAGAACCGCTTGAGTTCTTCACTTTCCTCTTCCTCGCTGAGATAATGCTTTAACCTTTGTCCATTGACCTTGAATTCTTCCTCATTATCGCCTTCAAGAGTCAAGCCCAAATGTAGTACTTGATACCATTGTGTATGGGCCTTAATTCAATGGATTTTAATTTTCCCGAAACAATCCTTCGCCTAGAATTAAAAAGACCTCGTCGTCGTTTCAACTCTTCTCGTGGATTTTCCGATCATGCCATTTCTTTGTCTTGTCTTTGTATATTCTAGCATTGCTTCATAGGCTTCATTTCTTAGTTCTCTAATTCGCATGCGCTTGGAGCACCTTTCTTCCCTATGCTCTTGAAATCGAAGTTTAACTTTTTTAATGGCCCACATTGCCTTTGTATTCTAATTCAAGAGGTAGATGACATGGTTTGCCAAAACAACTCGTATGGGGACATCAATGTGGGTCTTTAGATGCACTCAGAAGCCCAAAGTGCATCATCAAGTTTAAGACCAACTTTCCCGCTTGAGCTCACGCCTTTTCAAGTATTCTTTTGATCTCTCTTGAAATTTCGTCATTCATCGGGTCCTGTGGGATGATGAAGCAAACTCATTACATGCTTGATCCCATACCCACCATGAGTTTTGGTAAATATTTTGTTTGCAATGGGTTCCCATCACTAATGATGGTTCCAAGTTCCAAACTCCGTCAAATATTCTTTGCAAGAAACTCACAATCGTATTAGTAGTATCATTCCTTGACAAGACATCGTTTCCACCCATTCGGGAGACGACCCATCGCAGCGTATGTATAGGTTTCCAAATGATGGTGGGAAAGGTCCTATAAAATCTATTCCCCAAACATCGTAATTTGTATCACCATTATACCTTTAGAGGTATTTGGCCCCGATATTTCCAATCCTTTGGCATCGATCACACAATTTCACCCACTCCGCACACCCAAGATAAGCAATAATAAAACCCTGATTGAGTATCTTGTGAGTCGTTCTCTCTTTCACTTAAAAATGTGTCCTCCTTATATGGTGATGCATGGCATTCATTTAAAATGTTGGGCTTGCTCACCTTCGCACACATCTCCTTATTATCAGTCAAGACCTCTCAATAATAAGCGGGTCATCCCAAATATAATATCTGGGCCGTCGGGCTCCGGAAGTTTCTACAGAAGAGTCTAACACATCACAAGCCGTATAATTCACAATATCAAGATACCATGGAAGTTAAGAAACCTTGAATAATTGCTCATCCGGGAAGTTCTCTGCGACCAGACATTTTCTTCTTCATCATCGCTTTTCTACTCTTGACAAGTGGTCGGCTATCACATTGTCACATCCCTTTTGTCCTTATTTCCAAATCAAACTCTGCAAATAAAGAAGACCCACCTTATCAATCTTGGCTTAGCTTCCTTACATCGTGCATCGACGTCGCACATCATGGTGAATTACCACATGGGATCCTAAATGTATTATCTAAATTTTTCTACAAGCAAATACTATGGCTAGCATCTCCTTTCGCCTGTTGAGTAGTTCTCTGTTTACATTGAAGGTCTTACTAGCATAGTATATGGCTCCCCAATACTTTGCCCCCAACATGGGCTCCTATAGTAAAATCACTAGCATCACACATTATTTCGAATCCCCATCCCATTCTCAAAAGTGCAAAGAATTATAGGTGCCTGTACTCAATTTGCTTGATTTCGTCAAAAGCATTCTATGAGTCATCAAATTGAACCTTGTATCTTTTCCGCACCGTATAGCGGTCCGGCTATTTTGAAAATTTTGATAAATCTCCCCAGAAACCCAGTGATGCCTCTACAGTTTACCCTTAACTCGTAGGTGGTGCAAGAGTTTTGATAATGGATACTTTGACCGATCAAATTTCTAGTCCAAGAGCGTAAATTTGCCCAAGAACAATACTGCTACCATAAATGGCATTTTCCCAATTCGTTAAGAATGCTTATTCATAAGTACCTGGAAGTAATCAAGTTTCCAGATTGCTTAAACATTGATCAAAGTTTGATCCATACACGCAAAATCATCCATGAAAATTTCCATCACTTCTTCAACCAACCGAGAATATAGACATCATGTACCTATGAATGTACTGAGCATTACATAACCCAAACGGCATCCTAATGCAAAGGCACCATAAGGGCATGTGAACGTGGTCTTCGATCCTCCGTGGCCAGCAACTGACATATCCCAGTACCCATCCGTAAAACAAAGTGAGGGTGTCCCGCTAATCTATCCAACATCCGATCAATGAAAGGAAAAGGAAAATGATCTTTTCTCGGTCACGTATTCAATTTCCTCAGAATCAATACATACCCTCCACTCGCCACCTCGTTTGAATCAATTCATTTTTTTTTTTTCATTTCGATCACAAGAAACCCCTTCTTCGAACCACATGAACTCGGCCTACCCATGACCTGTCGAGATAGCATAGATAAAACCAAGATTTAACAATTTGAGCACCTCCTTCCGACTACTTCCTCCATCAATCGGATTCAGCCTCCTCCGTGTTCCCATGTGATGGTTCTTGAAGTCTCTTCTAGCGTAATCTTATGCATGCAAATTGGATGGACTGACACTTTCAAATTCTTCAATGGACCAAGCCAATGATTCCTTATAAGCCTTTAATATTTCCAAAGAATCTTTGTTCCTCATTCTCACTTAATCCGGGCCTAAAATGATCACCGGTTTTTCTTGGTAATTCTAAGTAGGCATACTTTAAATGATATGGCAATTCTTCTCAAAACTAGACCTTCTGCATCGGTTCTGATGAATTTCCTCTACTATCTTCCCTATTATCTTTTTCTGCTTTGCTTCAAGCTCAACACGCTTTCTATAGCATGAAAACTGCGCATGGAAGTCTTAATAGACATCTTCAGTGATACTGAATTCATCTTTTTCATTGATAAAAACTGGAGTGTTACAATCATTGTTAACATCAGGGTTGGGAATAGAGACAAAATCAACTACATTGTAGCCTTCCTTTTCCCTATCTATATTTTGTATACTTTTAATCAAGTTAAACACAACAGCTTCTTCTCCAACCCTTAAGATGAGAACTCCTTTTTGCATGTCAATCATAATGCTCTCCAAAGATAGAATGGTCTTCCTAATAGTAGTGGGTACTTAGAATCTTCTTCCATGTCCGTAATGATGGGGTTCATCGAAATACAAACTTCCCAACAAAGTGACTAACATATCTTCAATGACCCTTCAAAGTTTCACTTACTGATCCGGTTCTGGCCATTTGAAGAGTAACAGCTTGTGGGATTAAGCTCCCCAAACTTAATTTCTTGGCAAATGTAAAGAGGGCACGATTGACTAGCTCCTCGAGTCACGAGAGCTTCATGGAATTTCCATTCCTCCTGAATCAATACAAGGAATCTCAGAAACTTCCCGGTCCCCATCTTTACTGCAGTTCTTTTCACACTGATCACAAGTGGCGTGAGATTCACTATTCCTTCTACTATTTTTCTTTTCTCGTCAAGATGTCCTTCAGAATTTCTGCACAAGCGGGTATCCGAGTCACCACTTCAAGAAAGGCATAATCGATTCAGCCGAAAGTTTTCAAGAACCTCGCAACCGCTCCATCTTTGATTTCCCCGCAAATCTTTGTGGAAATGGGACTCCAGCTTTGTTCCTTGGATGTTCTTCTTTCTACTCCTTCTTTGTCATTCTCCGTTGTCTCTTCCCTTTCCTCGGGTCTCATACTTTGTTGTCACACCTTTTTTCTTTCCTCTCTTCTAACTCCTTCCCCCACTCCTCACCCGCACACCATGCAAACCTTTGCCCTTTTCCTGTGTCACTTGGGAAGGCATCATTCCTCCGACTTGCATAGGCCAACCATTCCACTTGTGTCCTGTAGTTCTTCGTGATGCATCAGGAAGTTCAAAATTTGAGAATCATAGCAAATGCTCCACCTCTCCAAACTTTTGTTCATGGAGGTTCAACAGCCTTTTATTATCCCCATAAACTCCGCAAAGATCTGCTCCTCAAAAGATGGGGCCTCCTCCGACCGTATTCGTTGCGGCTCATTTCCTTTGTCGCTCGGGCCGGAACCTTGGTGGCTGCTGATACCCTTTGTCGAGGGTTCTCGTCCCCGCCTTTGGCCTGATAGCTCCTCCACCATACTTCTAGAAGTTCTCATGGTTCCCCGAAAGTGTCGGGGTGATAATAAAGCCGGAAGGTTAGGATTGGGTTTGAAATTTTAAAAGCCTCTTGGCTCACCCAAATAATTAACTCCTTTCGTAAAGATCATAAAGTCCTTCGCTTACTCTTTTTCAAGACTTCCCTTCATTAACTCCCTTTCAATTGCTCCTATTTCATGAGCGGTGTGTGTCTTTCTTTCTTGCTTGTCTAACCTGTGCATAATGGCATCCAACTTGGCCTCCATGGCTGTCATCTTGCTTAGCTCCATGATTCCCTTTCCTCATTGCTTCCTCTGAAAGCTCATGAGTTTCTCATGTTACATTTAGCCGATCTTCAATCGCTCTTTGCCTCTTCGCATTTCTTCGCTTGAATGCTCCAAGATGAAGCATCAATGATCCCTTTTGATATATCATTCATGGCATGATATACAATGTCCATCCGAGTCTTCATCTATCCCACATTGGACATCTTCTCAAAGAACCGCTTGAATCTTTCCTAAGCTACATATTAAAGCTTTCATCTTCCCTACCGGAATGTGTAATGATTTCCCTTCTTTCGTGGTGAGGGTCGGGGAAAGAATCACCAAGTAGGCTCTACTAATTTCCTCCCAAGTATCAATAACCATATGGTAAAGATTCATACCATGTAGCCGCCAGATTCTTAGAGAGAATGAATAGATGCGCTTTTATGACTTCGGGTCTCACCCCATTCAGCTTAACAAGATAGCCATCCCGAGGAATCTTCCTAGGTGCTCGCTTGATCTTCAAGTGATACCAAGAACCGAAGCCGCACTCATCAGAATCGTTGTCGGCTTTAATTCAAAATTATTAGCATCTATCACAGTCATTCGATCGCCGAGTATTCTCCCCGTGATAATTGTCCCGTGAATCCTCCATTGTATCGCTGGCTGAGGACTTCTAGCTTTTCTATATGTATTTCAACCTGATCCTGCCTTTCATCTGCCATGGTCGAGTTTTCTGCCTTCTTGGTCTTTCTCAAGCTTCTGAGCGTCCTTTCTATTTCCGTGTCAGCTGGAATCAGATCAGTGTTCTGTTTCCTATGCATCAAAGTTTTTCTGAAAGCAAAACATACTCCCATTAATAGGATTAGTCAAATCATAAAATATATTCAATATGGGTTGTTAAAGGTCAGTGGCTACAAGAGTCACTGCTTGAAACGCTGTTTTTGTTCTTTTTCTTTTAAAAATGTCCAAATTAGTATTTCTTTCTTTCATCTGAATATTGATTTACTTAAATTCTTTCGACACTACAAGAATCTGCGCCATAAAAACTCATTACTGCACTTCAAAGAACACATATACAAATTTATGAAACTATTACCAAAGGACTATTAACTAATCCCCGGCAACGGCGCCATAAAACTTGTTGACCGAACCAAACACACATATACAAATTTATGACACTATTAAATAGCTGACTATTAACTAATCACTTAATCTGCGCCAAAACTTGTTGACATTATACTATATAAATCACCAATCTCTTAGAGTAAATCATTTTCAAAGTTTGGTTTTGGTCTGATATTCTGCAAGTGCACAGGTCGACAAGTAATAAAATGGATTTAAGTCCAGATATCGATCCCACAGAGATCTCAAGAATTTTAAATCAACTACCTTGACTACCAATTTCATACTATTCGACCATACAAATGATAATAGGATTCAAAGATTAAGGTGCCGGAAAATTAAACGTAACAAAAGGAAAATAACCGAACTAACCAACATAATCGAAAGATAAAGAATAAAGAATAATGAATTTAATAAAAGAACTGAATACCGAATAGTTATCCCCGTAAGACACATTAATAGAAGTATATGAACTATCAGCCTCGTGAAGTTAATGCCGATAAATTTTCGATTATCTCGTAGTTTCAAAATCAGCCCAAGTCAAGCAGTACCTGGATCTCTCCACACTCCACATTTCATTATCTAATTTATGACCTGATTCTTCAATACAGTAATTAGATAACTACTTTTAAAAAGTGGATCTCCTTAATCCGGGTATTTTCTTTGCAATACTTCATACCCATTTTGGCGGACTGTAAACCCAGCCCCAAGTTACCTGGCCACAAGGATATGTAACTTCCAGATTGCTCATCTTCGAAATTAGAATAGATCAACCTTTCCTTGATTAGATCTCAGCTTAACACGGATTGGCCTCTACCATCAATTCGAGGTGAACTCTTTGCTTGTTTAAATAGATAACTCATTCAACTCGCTCTTGATTTCAAGTGAGAAGAGGATTTATCTAAGTGAACTTACAAAGCTCAAAAGATCCTAATAGCGTGTTAGTATACCTTAAAGAAAATGTACATTACTCGTGAATGTCTTCCCCGGTGGTCACCAGAGGACCTCCTTGAAATCAGAGCAATGACGCAAATCTTAACGGGTATAAGAAACTGATATTCAGATCCCAATACAATCAACCCAAAACCAGAAGTAAATTCATTAACTGAAATTAACAAGCTGCTGGAAAGATAAATTCTGACTATAATGTTCACTTAATGGAAGCTGGATTCCTCAATTACTGAATTACACGATACAACATTCCTCTGATCATAAGAATAACTGCAATTTGAAACTGAAACAATCGAATTCCAGAAATTTGTCTGAACTTCAAACATTTCAGGTAGTAATTTGAAAATAAAATGAATTCGCATTTAAATCAAACTTATAACATCCGATTCGTAAATACAACGTAAAAATAAACATACGAGCATAATCCGCCTAAAACGACGAAATGAAAATTAAGAAAATAAAAGAAAAGAAAAAAATAAAGAAATGAGCTTTCAAATATCCGCACTCTCGCCCGTGGCCGCTGCCGCTTTCATGAGTTGGATAGTCACATTTATAGGTTCCTCTATTGGGCCCTAATCCCACGTAGCCCCGGGTCGTGGATTTTAGAGCATCCAGCCCGCCACTGCTCAAGTCGCGACTAGCTTCCTTTGTCGTGATATCAACGATGTCGCGACATCAATCTCACGTCATGATGATCAGCCTACTCTCTATGTAGCCTTATTCATTCTTGATGTCGCACATCTTCTCACGCCTCGCGTGTTTCAATTGTTCTTCCCCGATGTCACGACGCCGATACCTTGTCGCTAATTTCCTCGCCAAGTCATCTCCGCAGCTTTCAATTGATGTCTTCGGATGTCGCGACATCAATCTCTTGTCGCGACCTCATCTTATGGAACCGTGAGGGCTTCAATCAGTCAAGTTCTTGATGTCGCGACATCACACCGTCGACATCTCTTTAAGGCTTCAGACCTTGATCTGGTCGCTCCTCGATGTCGCGACTGATCTCATGTCGTACATCACCTAGTTCCTCTGAGGCTTTCTCGACCGGTTGCTTCTCGATGTCGCAACCTCGATCCCACGCCGCGACATCAACTTAAGTTTGCAGCTCAACCTCGTCCTCCCGCATGTCTGCTGACTTGAGGTCAGTTGTCGTGACCTCACTCATGAAACTTCACCCTTCAACCTGAGTTGTGTCCTGTGTCGCGATCTCTGATCTCATGTCGCGACATCGCCTTATGTACTTCATGCTTTCTTGATGGTTTGATGTCGTGATTTCAGCCTCTGATATGAGACACGCTATGTCATGAGACACTTACTGCCGCATCAACTTAGTTCCCCTGCTTTCTAACCGCTGCTCTTGATGTCATGATTCCCCCACTCTCACTGCCGCGACGTCGCCCCATTTCCTTGCAGCCTCTCAAGAGCAAGCCTCAAGTCGTGACTTCAATATTTTGTTATCCATGTCGCGACCGAATCCACTCTTCCTTCACTCTCATGTCACACCTCATGACTGATCGTGTAAACCCCAAAATCGTACACACTGTCTTTACTCTTTTCATTTCGCCTCCGCTCTATCTCGACTCGCATCTTTCCTCCACTTACACATTTATTTTCTAACGCATTTTCTTCTTTCTTCCATTTTACCCCACTAATAAATGTATGGGTGAGTTTCTTCACATTTCGAGATATTAATTATTCATTTCTTAGATGGCACCTAATGTTAAAAATGGACTAAAAATAGATGAATTTAAGCTCATCAAGAACAGGCAAGGCCTCCATTGCCTTTCATGTTATTCGGTCTAAAATCACTTATAACAGACCCCAAACTCTTCCTAGGTTGTCCTCTATTCGATATAGATGAAGTCTATGTTGTAGGTAAATGGTAGGTCACTTTAATTACTTAGAAATTGTATTAGGCTTCCACTTAGGTCTTTTAGGATTGTTATAGATTAGGTAACTGTTCGTTGATGGTGGGTGAAGGATGATTCTACAACTACCTGACATACCTACTAGGGTTACCAAATTCCAAGCAATTAATTAACATAATTATGTAATTCTCAACACAAAATTAGTAAGTAAAGCATGTACCTTTGTAATTCAGTCCATTATTGCCTTTATTACATTTGGAGAAGAAACCGAATGTTGTTGTGCCCCAAGAGAAGGGTTCTACTCTTGTATGGTGGTGTTTTCAATACATATCATGAGAAGAAGGGTCCGAGAATAGAAAAAAGATGAAGGACAAAAAAAATAACTACTTTGTACTGAATGCTTCAACGAAAAATATACAAAAAACCATAAAAAAAAAAAAACTAAACCTAAAAAAAAAAAAAAAAAAAACTCTTTCCCAACCTCTCAAACTATCTTATCCTTCTCGCCCAAGTGCTAATTTATAGAAGTTTTTGAGCGACTTGGGGGCATAATTGTTATATCACATGGTTAATTACCCTTTAATGCATGTAATCAAGTCAATAAAATAGAAAGAAATCGATTGTTTTCCATATTTGGGCAAGTCCGCAACTTTCAAATTAAATTTGGGTAGCGGAGAAAAATGTCTCCCTATTGCCCGTGATGCAACCAAGCGTAGACAATTCGCTTTTGGTAATGGATGGGGTCACGTGATTTCGTCACCATTAGGTAGGCAATGCGAAATCCTCTGGTGTGGTTTTTTTTCTCCTACCTTTCTCATGTAGTCTTCTTTCCAGCTTTGGTATTTGTCTGTAATGGCTCCTAAGCATGTCATACATCTATCACCTCGAATTGCCTTTTGTTTGCCTCCATGTTCTTCAAGAGTAGCAATATGTACCTTTTATCCTACAAAAACATACTAACTCAAGGAAAATATTAGTTATGAGGTTAGGGGCTAACAAGTCGCTAAGTCGGGAGTTTTAATGCTTTATTCAATCAGATAGATGTAGAATTAGGTATTGAAAAGTGTCATTTCCATGTGCTTATCACACCCCTAACCATCTCATTGCTAGTCCCTTAGCAATGTAAGAGCATAAACATAAGTGAAGGTTTTATGAAAATAGATTCCTTTGTGATGGGAAATTATTCTACTATAGTCATATTGATGGAAAATTTTCAAAGCGTAGCCAATCCTTCAGGATTCTATTTCATTTAGTGTCTCTAATGTACAAGGTTCTCCATGTTGAGACAACCAACGTAATTCTGCCCCCAAGCTTTCACTAAGCTTTTCCACACAAACCTCGATGTTAGTTTAACTAGTTTCTTTACATATAGGTAGTTGGGATTCATCTTCTAACTAGATTTGACTTAATCTCAAATAAAATGTGATGGCCGGCAGGGCTAAGAACACTCATTATATTCTTATCTATTTTTTTCATGTAGGTAATAAAGTTGTTCATGGCAATCCATGTAAATGAGAACCATCGATGGCTCCCAACCAAATAATAGTAAGCATCAAGCATTATGTTCCCCTCAAAATTCAACCCAAGCTAACCATCCAAACAATAAGGTACCTACAAGGCGAGATTGATTCATCTTTTATCAAACGAGCAGTGAAGTCACTAACTCCCAACCAGTTGGCTTAGGGCACTAGCATTTAAATTTCTAATTGCTTAGATTTTGATTGAATCCAACCCATTTTTTTCTTTCTACTATGGAGTGAGCAAAGAAGAAAATCTTAAACTGGGGCCATTAAGGCATTAGTATAATTAAATTCCTCGAATTGTGTACTTCCTGAGATTCAATCAACTGAAATATATATATGTATATATATATATATATATATATATATTCTGTTTTCTTTTCCTTTTTTCTCTTTTTTTTTTCATAGGCAAGCTCATCGGGTTTCTTGAAGGTGTCCCAACACTACTAAAAGTCCTAACACAGGTGATGAGTGTCATCTAGAAAGGGATGCTGGTACCTAAGGATATGTGAGGGGCCTAAAGTGGTTAGTGTTGTGTCAAGTTCCATATAGAAATGACTAAGTGAAAAACAAGGTGACTTGGGTAACCAAGTTGCCCACAACATAAATCTCTCAAGTACAAGATCGACCAAATCCAATAGTATCCTTCAAGACAACTACTAGCTATTAAAGTGCAAGATTCCCATCAATATTTCATATAGCAGTGTGGTTCCCCATTATGGTCATGAATTATTCGAGACAAAGTTAAAAATTTTAAAATTTTGACAAAAAGGAATTTGCTTTGAAAAGTGTTGTTTTTCATTAGTTTTTTTTAGTTTATATGTGATAGCATATGTTACCACCCACCCCCTCCCCCCTCCCCTAACCAAACCATACATTGTCCTCAATGTAGAATTTTTAAGTGATAATTAGTGAGGTTAATAAGTCATAACTTGGGGAGGTGACATGTGGTGAAAGTGCATATGAGCTGCTCATAGTATAGTAATGAAAAATAAAACTAATATATGGAGATACTAAGAGAAGAGATGGTGAGACAATTCTAATGTATATAAAGAGATACCAAATATCAAATATATATATATATCAAGTCTAGAAGTAAAGAAAACATAAAGCATAGGAGATTTAAGAGGGTGATGAATACATGTAGAGAAAGTGAAAACAAAACACCCTAAGAATCTCAATAACTATCTAAATTGAGCCTACTGTTGATCTCTATGATCTTTGTGTGGTGGCGATGGTGGAAGTCTCTTCTTTAGTCGCTCTAGATTCAATTTTGTATTGTGTCTAACGAGACGGTGCAAAATTTTCACATCGTCTGTAGTGGCAGTGCAAAATCCATTTTTTCACTTTTTCTCACTTTTTTTTTTTCAATTTCTATTCCCAATCAATCTTAACTCTTTTGTACTAATTCTCAATTATCAAAGCATTGCCCATGGAATTTTTATCAAATTGGGGCCTCTCGGAATGAGTTGTGAACTTCGTAATAGTATTTAAAGATTATATCTATCTATTTACTAATTATCCTAAAAAAAAAATTTCTAACTATTCTAATGTTAAGGTTGTAATCTAAGATCCTAAAATTAAATTCCAAAATAAGCAAAGATGGAATGCAAGGGTTAGATTTGTGGACTATGAAGTGTTTGAGTTGAGTCCACGATCTTCTAGTTTTCTTCAATTCCCCACTGGGTTCGTTCAAGGATAAGGTCGATACCTTTGAGAATTGTCTTCGACCTCAAAGTAAGGTTTGAGCCTTTGTCTGCTTACTCTAATATTCTCCTATTTTGGATTTTGATGATCACATGCCCTGTATTTGGTAGGAACTTTACGCATAATATATGGCCCTTTTCCAATCACATCAGTTTTCGGTTATGAAGTCTCTGAATATAAAGTAAAGTAATTCCCTTTTACAATATAAAGTTCTTTCTAGAGATGATAGCTGGTCATGCCACTGCTTTTGCTTCGATTTGGCTATAGAGGAGTCGGTGTATGCATCATTATGAATTTCTTCTAACTCATTTATGTCAAGCAGTCGTTTTAGTTTGGTCCTATCATAATCAAAATTTAACTTCTTTATTGCCCATCAAGCTTTATATTCCAATTCAACTAGTAGATGGCATTTTCTTTCCATATACTATTCGGTATGGTGACATTCCAAGTATGGTCTTGTTTGCTGTCCGATATGCCCATAGTGCATTAGTTAAGTGGAGCGACTAATTCTTTCGATTTGTATTTACTACTTTCATAAGAATGGTTTTGATCTCTCTATTTTCCAACTCAACTCGACCACTTGTCTGGGGGTGATATGGTGTGGTTGTTTTATGTTTAACCCCATATTTCTTTAGAAGTTTTTCAAACGATTTATTGTAGAAGTGGGAACCCTCATCACTTATAATTGCCTTGGGTATTTTGAATCTTGAAAATATGTTTTTCTTTAGGAACCCTGAGTACTACCCATTTGTTTTGCAAGCCATTGCCTCTTACCATTTTGATACGTAACCCACTCCTACTAATATGTTGATATTTCCATAGGATGATGGGAATGGACCCTTGAAGTCAATCGCCATATGTCAAAGAGTACTACTACCATAATTGGGTGTAATGGAATCATACTTGGCTTTGTGAGTTTCCCAAGTTTCTAGCATCAGTCACAACTTCTACAGAAGGTGTTTGGCTCTTTAAAGGGTGTCGACCAATAAAATCCCGAGTGTAATACTTTGAAAGCGGTCTTCTAGGTAGTGAAGTGTCCTCCACATGCTAACACATGGCAATGTTGGAGTATTTTTATATTGTTCTTCCTTGGGTACATATTTTCTCATGATTTGATCGCCATAGTATTTGTATAGGGAAGGTTCCTCCCAAAAATAGATCTTTAACATGAAGTATTTCTCATCTTTTTTTGCCCAGTCTTGAGATAATTTCCTTATGGTGAGGTAGTTGGCAATGTGTGCGTACCACGGGGTTGTTTCTATACTCATTAATGATTCATCCAAAAATTATTCCTTAATTGGATGATTAGCGGGTATATATTCGAGTGGTAATCTAGAGAGGTGATCGACTACTACATTTTCTACTCCTTTCTTATCCTTGATTTGTAGATTAAATTCTTGGAGTAATAGCACCCATTGGATCAATCTCGCTTTTGTATCTTTATTTTCTAATAGGTATTTTAAAGCAAAATGGTTGTGAAAACTATAACGGGGTGAGCTGATTAGGTAAGCTCTAAATTTTTCTAAGGCAAAGATGATGGTTAGTGTAATTTCTTTGAGCTTCATTAAGGGCTTTACTTGCATAATGGATGACATAAGGTTTGTTATCTTCCCTTTATTCTAATATTGCTTCAACTGCATGATTGCTAGCATCGCACATTATTTCAAAAGGTATCTTCCAGTTTTGAGCTTGGACTATGGGTGCAAATGTTAACCTAATCTTTAGTTCTTCAAAACTAGTTTGCATGGTTCCATCCATACGAATTTAGTGTCTTTTGCTAACAATTCACATAACGGTCTTGATATTTTTGAAAAGTCTTGTATTAACCATAGGTAGAATCCAATGTGGCCTAAGAATTGCCTTATCACTTTTACTGTTGTTGGCGGTGGAAGCTTGAGAATTAGCTCCTCTTTGGCTTTATTAACCTCTATTCCATTTTTGGATATAATGTGTCATAGGACTATTCCTTGGGGGACCATAAAGTGGCATTTTTCACAATTGAGTATTAAGTTCTTCTCAATGCACCTTTTGAGGACAACTTCTAAATTTGTCAAGCAATCGTCAAAATTATCTCCATATATTGTCACATCATCCATAAATACTTCCATGGTTCGCTCGACCATGTCACTGAAGATGCTTATCATGCATCTTTGAAAAGTGGCAGGTGCATTGCATATTCCAAAAGGCATTCTTTTGTAGGCAAAGGTACCAAATGTGCAGGTGAAAGTGGTTTTCTCTTGATCTTCAAGGGCAATTTCTATTTGAAAATATCTAGAGTAACCATCTAGGAAACAATAGAAAGAGTGTCCTGATACTCTTTCAAGCACTTGATCTAATAATGGTAACGGAAAATGGTTCTTTCTAGTTATGGTATTGAGTCTCCTATAGTTTATGCATACTCTCCATCTCATAGTAAGGATGGTGGGTACGTTTTCTCCTTTTTCATTTTGGACTACGATTATTATTGATTTTTTTGGTCCTACTTGAGTTGGATTGACCCATTCACTATCCGATATGGGGTATATGATGGTTGCTTGTATGAGCTTTAATACCTCAGCTAGAACTACTTCTTGCATATGCGGGTTTAACCTTTGTTGTGGTTGCTGAATCGACTTAGCCTCATCTTCCATATAGATGTGATGTGTGCATACTAGAGGGCCTATCCCTTTTAAATTCGATATACTGTAGCTAATGGCCTCTTTGTTTTGTTTTAAAATTCTAAGTAATTTAGCCTCGTTTTCCTTAGTTAAAGCAAATGATATCACTATTGGCCATGTTTCATTTTCTCTAAGATAGGCATATTTTAATTCAATTGGTAGTGGCTTCAAGGTTGGCTTAGAAGGGTATTTCGATTTTTCGTTAGGCTTTTCATTGGTCTCTAAAGGTAATGGTTTACCACTCTAGGTAGAGGTGTAGGCAATAGTTTTGTCTAAAATTCTTTCGGACTTACTTCTAGGAATTTATGATATTTCCTCTATGATCGAATTAGAGTAGCTTTCTCCTACTAGGGTTTCGATGGCACTTGTATTTCTTGGTTTATCTTCCTTAAGTGGCTCTAGCTTTTTTCCCAAATTGAAGATGTTAAGTTCTAAAGTCATGTCCTTAAAGGTGATTTGCATAAGACTATTCCTACAATTGATTAAGGCATTTGTCGTGGTGAGGAATGGTCTTCCTAGTATAATAGGGACATGGTTTTGACCTCTCATACCCGGTGATTATCAAAAACTATAAAATCTACATGAAAATAGAAAATTTTCACTTGCACAAGAACATCCTCTATAACTCCTCTTGGAACTTTAATTGATATGTTTGCTAAGGAAAGTGTGATTTAGGTTGGTTTGAGCTCATCTAATCCTAGCTGTGTGAAAACCGAATATGGATGAAGGTTTACATTGGCCCCTAGATTTAGTAATGCTCTATCTATTCATTGTTTACCAATTGTTAGTGCAATGGTAGGGCATCTAGGATCTTTGTATTTCACTAGTGTTTTATTTTCTATCATGACACTCACTTGCTTAGTTAAGAAGACTTTTTATTATTTTTTATTATTGATGTTTAGATTCTGTTTGACTGTGCATAAATCTTTGAGAAACTTAGCATAAGGTGGAATTCTTTTGATCTTATCTAATAGGGGAATATTAACCTTTACTTGCTTCAAAATCTAAAAAATTTCAAGTGCATGATTTTCCTTCTTTCTACTTCCTAGTGCCTTAGGGCATGGAAGTTGTGTATTGCACCTATAATCTTCCTCATCATTAATTACTTCCTTATGTGGGTCACTCTTAGGCATTTCATTATTTCCTTAGTTTCTATTATACCTTCCTCTAAAATTCTATTGCTCTCTTTATCTAGTGTGGAAGGAGGGTCGGGTTGTTGGATTTGTTTTCCGCTTCTTAAGGTTATGATGGATTTTACTTCTCTCAAGTTGGGTGGTGTATTTCTCTTATTAAATGTTTCTTCTAAACCTTGAACATTCATGGTGGATTGAGAAGGTTGAGTATTTTGTCCATGATTAAGAGAATTTGCAACTAGTTGAGAGAGAGTTAATTGCATGAGTTCCATTTTTTTATCCAAGCCTTCCATTATTTTTATCCATCTGCTCCATTTTTTGGTTTATTTTGGTTTCGTTCTGAGAATGTGTTTCTATGCATTTGATGAGGACTTTATAAAGGTCAGATGTGCTCTGTTGAGGTTTAGGTTCAGATAACTTAGGTGGTTCCTTGTTGGGTCTATTTCCTTGTCTTGATAGGAATGTTGAGGTTTAGGTTCAGATAACTTAGGTGGTTCCTTGTTGGGTCTATTTCCTTGTCTTGATAGGAAGTCAGGGTAACTATCCCATTTATTGTTACAGGGGTATCCATATGTCCTATTGTTTGGATGAGATGGAGGTTCGTATTAATTGACATAACTAATTTCCTCCTCATGGACACCTGGTTCAGTTGGGCTTGATGGACACCTAGTAACATGACGATTATACAAATGGAAGATATAACATGGAATGGATTGCCTAATTTCCTCTATGAATGTGTTGGCCTTAGTGGATGATCCACTAATGATTTGATCAATTCTTTTGTTGATGAGAGACAACTTGGTTCTAAACTTTGGATTTCTTGCATCTGATATGCACTACCTCTTCCGATTTATGGGCTCTTAATTTAATATGCTTCCCTAAGGTGAGCTTCATCCTATCCTCTAGTGAGTTAAGCTACTTTGCCAAGAAAAGTAAAGACATCCTCAGGTGATTTGTGGAGGAAACTTCCACTACACATAGACTCCAAAAGTTGTTTCTTATCTTTGATTAACCCATCATTAAAATAATTTACAATATCTCAATTTTCATAACCATGATGTGGGCAAGCATTGACAACTTCCATATACCTATCCCAACATTGGTAGAAGGTTTACCCCTCTTGAATTGCAAAGGAACTGATCTTTCTTTTTAATGCTATGGTTTTATGTAAGGGGAATAATTTCCTTAGGAATTGTGTTTGAAGTTTTGACCATGTATGTATACTCTCGAGTCTTAGTGAAATCATCCAATGTTTAGCTCTATCTTTCAAGGTAAGTGGGAAGAGTACAACCCATACTCTCTCAAATGAGGCTCCATGTCTTTGTATAAACACATAGCCTTAAGTCACGTATGTGGGTGTATGGATTTTCATCTTTTTATCCATGATAGTTTGGTAATTGGGTAAGCAAGTAAGGTTCCACTACAAAATCTTTTGAAGGTGGCACTATGAATGGAGGAGTAGCCTCCATGAGCGGATTCCTATAATTTGATAAAGTTTGGTACCCTCTATTGGTACTCAAATGAGGTGTGTGTTGTGTTTGTTGAATATCATGATCTACTTTAATGTGTTCATCATTCTCAGTTCGATTCCTCATGTTTATTCTTAATGGACTATTTTTGTTTATGTGTACGTAGGTATTTTGAGCAGGAGTAGTCATATTCTTACAATTCTTGTTTTTGTTGTTTTTATTTATTTTTATTTTTTGTGTTCTATGAAAATAAGACTAAACTAAAGCAAAATATGATTATTACTCTAAAACAAAACTAAAAAAACTTTATAGAGACTATAAAAAATTACTAAGATTATCAAATCTAATTTAAACTAAAAATAGCAAAAGCAAACAATAGAAACAGAATATTAATAAATAAAAAGCAAAGATTAAACAAGTCAAAAACTACTGGACACCATCCTCAACAAAGACGCCATATGATTCGTCCTATGTTGGGTGGTTACTAAGGAGCTCGAAAAATGCAAAAAAAAAAAAAAAAAAAAAATTATAATTGACCTAGTTCTAACCTTGGGTAGCTCACGACTATTGTAGGTATATCAGCTCTAAGGTCGTCCAGTGGGATGGTTATTCTGTTTTCGGACTATTATTCATCTATGCCTATCATTGAATTCAAGGAAGTTTTGATTTTTATGATGTTGAAGTGATGGTTTTTATAAAATATAATTTTTAATGGAATAAATTTAATTTGATTAATAAAAAGAAGATCTTTGGGTTTCGCTTCGTTACGGTTTCATTCCTTATGTAACTTAAGGTAGGTTTTACAGTTGATCGGTCATTATCCTGAAAAATCAGCCTATAACCGACCCCTTAAACACTACCTAGGTTTTCCTTTATTAGATTTAGATGAAGTCTATGTTCTAGGTGTGTGGTAGGTCACTTTAATTAATTAGAATTTGTATTAGGCTTCCACTTAGGTCTTTTAGGAGTCTTGTAGATTAGGTAATTGTTCGTTGACGGCGGGTGAAGGATGATTCTACAACTACCCGGTGTACCTATTAGGATTACCAAATTCCAAGCAATTAATCAACCTAATTATGTAATTCTCAACACAAAATCAGTAAGTAAAGCACGTACCTTTGTAATTTAGTCCATTATTACCCTCATTACCTTTGGAGAAGAAACTTAATGCTGATATGCCCTAAGTGAAGGGTTCTACTCCCACATGGTGGTGTTGTCAATACACATCATGCGAAGAAGGATTTGAGAAGAGAAAAGAGATGAAGAACAAAAAGAGAACTACTTTGTACTAAAAGCTTCAACGAAAAATATACAAAAATTTGTAACCTTAGCCCTAAGAAAAAATTAAACCTAAAAAAAAAAAAACAACTCTTTTCTAACCTCTCTAACTCTCTCACTCTTGTCGCCTAAGTTCTAATTTATAGAAGTTTTTGAGCAACTTGGGGGCATAATTTTCATATCATAGGGCTAATTACCCTTTACAACATGTAATCAAGTCAATAAAATAAAAAGAAATCGATTGTTTTCCATATTTGGGAAAGTCCTCAACTTTCGCTCTAACTTTAGGTAGCAGAGCGAATTTTACATTGTCAGCCTGTGACGTGTGAAATCGGGCAGATAGCCATTTTGGCCATGGATGCGAATATCGCGATTTCGCACGCCTTTGGGTAGCAAACCAAATCCTCCAATGTGATTTTTTTCTCCTTGCTTCTCATGCGTGATTTCTTCCAAATTTTGTATTTTTCCTGTGACGGCCCTCTAGCATGTCATAAATATGTTATCACCTCGAATTGTCTTTTGTTTGATCCATTTTCTCTAAGAGTAGCAATATGTACCTAATATCTTGCAAAAACATACTAACTCAAAGAAAATAATAGTTCTGAGGTTAGGGGCTAACAAGTCGCCAAGTCGAGAGTTTTAGTGATTTATTCACTCGGAAAGATGTAGAATTAGATATTGAAGAGTGCACTTTTTGAGTGCTTATCATCCACCTTTGATTTAAACTTCCAAAAAACTTGTTCTAGTTCTGACTTGTGCTTCAAAAAATAAGCCAACACATTCAGGTTATATCATCAATAAAAATGGCATAATAAAGACTACCATTTAGTGAAGGTTTCCTATTTGGGCAAGCAATGTCTGTATGAACCAGTTGCAGCCTCTTAGTGGCTCTCCATGTTGCTTTAGGAAAAGGTTTTCTAGTGAACTTCCCAATTTGATAGGTCTTACACTGTGATACATGAGATTCTAGTTATGGTAACCCATTCATCATCTCCTAAGACTTCATTTGCAACAACCCTTG
This sequence comes from Tetrastigma voinierianum, assembly GCA_016808115.1. Taxonomy (NCBI): domain Eukaryota; kingdom Viridiplantae; phylum Streptophyta; class Magnoliopsida; order Vitales; family Vitaceae; genus Tetrastigma; species Tetrastigma voinierianum. The sequence goes on along the minus strand of JAEQBH010000656.1, from coordinate 374,609 downwards.
ATAGTGACGGCGTCCTAGTCTTTTATGCCATAGGTAAGTGACATTTCCCTTTTATGGAAAAGCTATTTGCTCATCCAATAAAGGACTAAGAGAAAATCTCTTTCCTTTCATGTTGACTTTGAAAATGTCCTTACCTTTTGCATCTTTTATCAAATAGTCCCTATCCTCAAACACCATTTTAAAGTATTTTTCAATTAATTGACCAACACTTAATAGATTTTGATAAATTTCAAGGACAAATAATACATATGAAATAAACTTTGTGCCTGAACAAGTTTAGATAGAAATAATACCTTTGCTTGTAATATGCTTGCTATCTCCCATTCAAACCTTTGATGAGCTAGCTTCACCAAATTGTGTGATCAGCTCCATATTGTAGGTGATGTGGTTGTTACAACCACTATCAATGAGTAAGCTTTCATAAGATTCTAAGCTGGAGAAGTAGGTGGCAACAAAAAAAGTGATCATCTTCTTCTTGATTTGTTGTTTTGGCCTCCTCATCATGAAAGGTTTTTGTCTCATAACAATCATCAGCAAACCATCATCGGCACCTCAGATATTTGGCATCTCAATCTTCCAGACTTGGTATGTGATGACCTTTCCTCATGCAATGTTTAACATATGGAGATAGACTACAGGCATCCTTTTCCATTTTCCAATCCGCTTGAACCCTGCAACTAGTCACATTACTTTGTTTCCATTATTCCAGCGGTCATCATGCCAGCCACCAATGCTCCTCTGATGGTCAGGGACTTTTCATGAGTCTCCGTTCTCGCGTCTTGCAAAGCACTTGAATAAATTTCTTTTCTGTAGTGTTCTTTATAAATAAGTCTTCGGCAATTTTTCGGTTACAGTTGATAAGCTGGTTTCACACCTCGTGAATTGTAAGATTTCTTTCTAAACCATTTTTAACATAACTGTAGTCCGCCAGTCCTAATCACATTATCTACACAAAGTCTTTTGTCATTATCTTTTAATCGGATTCAACCTCTCATTCTTATGCAATTTCCTACGCCCAAGTTAAGACTTGACTTCCAACTCGATATTTACTTTAAGGTAATCCCATGATCTCCGTAGTCAACTTTATATATGATCCCATGAAGATAGTGGAGTACAGAATAAACATGTTAATGAGATTTCGTCCTTCTTGAAGGTTGAACTTTATCCTTGTTTCATAGGTAGATCTCATAAATATATAATCTCATAGTCTCTTCAACAAGTTTCAAAGATCAAGACTTCCCGATACTCATTTACACGCCTGTTACTTATAGTTGCCCGGTCAAGCCGGCTACGGTTACGCAATAATTTTACGCTTCCAGCGGATTGAATTCTTCGTGCCCTTATGAAAAGGTCATCTCACCAACAATGAACTTAAATTTATAGAAGATTATCAAAACGAGAATAAGAAAAATGATAAGAATCGGATTATCATTAGAAGTTTACAAACAACTCCTCCATATATAAAAAACTGACAGATCATGAAATTAACATAAAAACCATAATAAGATCTCAAATCACACGTGATAGAAGCAGATACAAATGAATCCAAAACTGGGATTTCAACTGAACTAAAATCAACAATTTTTATCAAGAATTAAAAAATATGACAACAAATTACCAACATTGATTCCAACCAGTTCCTATAGTCATGCAGAAGAATCTACTTCGTCTCTTTTTGGCTTAACTCACAGAATCTGCAAATATTTGGAAAAACAGTGGCGCTTAGCTTTGAAATTCTTCAAAGAAGCTGCCACAAAAAGAGGATCACGATAAGATGCCAGCTTTCACTTAACTCGTTCATTGGTACTGGCAAAGAATGTGAAAGGTATAAGAGCTTAACTATAGTCGAGGAAGAAAATTTGAGGATCCGTGTCAACTACACCTGATATGTTAAAGTTAAAGGTTCACGAGAGAAACCAGAGATTGTAACCATGGAGAATGGAGAAATCTGATTTCCGAATGCATGATATCAATATTATTAATATTTTTTGAAGAAGAAGCGGCTCCTGGGCTGAAGAGCTAAAGATAAGAAGAGTGATTCACGTGGTCAGAATCAGATGGCGATGATTTATTTATCATAAATGTTCATCAGGAGAATGGAAGTTTACTAAAAGTAAATGGAAGCCAAAAATGGAAAAGGAAGTGGATTTAATAAACAAAGTGGTACATTCCAGATAGTGGCATACATGAAAAACAGCAATATGATGTAATGATGATGAGAAAATACACAAAGTGAAAGAGAATTAATCTATTTGGTCATACAGAGTTTTGATATTAAGCAATCAATGATACTGACCTCAAGAATTTAAGGTCCACCAAGATATATAGATCACAATTAATCACAAAAAATAAAACCATGTGAGATGGAAGAAAACAACCCACCACACGCCAAGAGATAAAAGATTTAACAAAACGAAAGTCTATGTCTAAGGGCTGCTTCTGATAGTAAAAAGATTCCACTATATATCAATTAGGTTACATATTGGTCTTAGGTGAGACAAGGCTCCCCCTTTTTCACAACCATCTTCTCCTAACTCTCTCATAGTGAAACACATAAATAAGCTCCCCTTATTTCCCCATAAACACATTTGGACTCCTACATGCCCAATCACTCCTCAACAAGGGGTATTAATATTGCTCATCATCAAGAATAAGAGCAATACTTGTATTCGCTTCTCCACCTCATGAACAGCTTCTTAAAACCAATCTCCTTCGTGTGTCAATCAATCTACTTACATGAATGACCTCTCTTATATTTAACAACCTTTAGGGGATCTTCTGTTAATATTATGTGACTTTATGTTTCCTAATCTGTCTCAACAAGCCAGTTGGAAGATTATGATTTTATACCATAACCGTCTTAATGTAATATCTTTATCCCATAGAAATCTCACCAAATAAGATCCAATCTTTTGGATTTGATTCGCCCAATAGTAGTTCCTACTCTTCCTTATTCCTTATAGTGAATATTGACCCTTGATCTACAAAATATTTGCTCCAAAATTGGATTTAGCTAAATATGACAAGTTGTGTCACACAGCTTGATCCACCAACTTATGCGACAACAATTGTGACATCGAATTTTGATGTTGCAAAACATGTGATTTATTTTGCCTAAGATTGTGACAAGAAATATCTCCAACAATCCCCCCCTTTGGTAAAAAATAAATTGTATAAGAAAGGCATGTTTTGGAGAGACTAACAAGATAAGCAAATTGATATTTGAAGAGCCATCAACAAACTAACCCTTAGTGAGGTAAGAACTAACATGCTATATCAACCAGAGACTATGCAATCAATGATGTCATACGATGCCACTAGTCCAAAAACCAAATATTCATCAAGAGAAAAAATTATAAAGAAATATGTTTCACATTCCCTAAAGCAGAAAAATAGTGATACATACTTATCCAAACATCACAAAGATAATCGGTCTCGGCATCTCCACCTGTAGTTTGGCCGAGAAGCAATCAGAAAGGAACAAAGTGTACTGGTCCAATAATGGTGGAACAATTCATGAAGTATCTTGAATTAATCCATCAAGGCCCATTATCACTAAATTAACAATCTACTCTTTTCTCCTTCTGTCATGACTTACTTAACACTACAAATACACAATCCAAGAGAGGATCTGAGTTCTTCAAAATGAGATGCATTAAGATCTTGAGTTAAAATATCGGCTATTTTTCTTTAAGTGGGAATGTGCTTGATCTCTATCACTCTATCTTCAACCAAGCTTTTGATGAAGTGATGTCTAATGTTGATATGGACGGTCCTTGAATGTTGTACTGGATTTTTGGAGGATATTTATATACCTGAAGGTCATCACACAAAGATAACGTCATACTAATATGCACCATTTTGTGAGACACCATAATCTTTTAGTATGTTTTTAATCCAAATGAGTTGGGAATAGATGATAATTAACGACTAGTGTAACTGGCTTCAAACATAAACAACCCTTTGTCGGCAAGAGTAATGAGTATACCATAGTTCAAATTTTGTGGTTCCGTTGACATTTTCATATTTAAGTCTAGGCATCAAGTCCCAAACTTCATTCCTTGTGAATTGCTCTAACTCTTCCTGCATAATAGTCAACCAGTGGACATTATTTGGCTTTATTTTTTAGGTGTAGTATATATGCCCAATCATATCTCTGTAGTTGACTTTGGAATTCCCTCGTGTCTAAACACCAATTTTAGGATCTCCAATAATGTTAGAGGCTGAATGATTCTTCTGAACTCATTTGGAAGGCTCACAAACTAAGATATCAAGCATAAATCAGTCTCAAGACTTCCTTTGCCGATGGATACGAGGGGTCACCATGCATCACCTTTCTATGATGGGTTGGTTCTCAGCCGCTAGGTGATGTATATGTCGATTTCTAAACGCTGATATTAATACACACACAAATAGAAAATTAGTACCACCTTTTCCTAATCCCACCGGATGATCTGCAGGATATAAGAATTATTTTATTCTCTGCTAAAGATCCTTTGTTCTCAGCGGTCGTAAAGTAAATAAACCGTTGAACCTGAAGCAATGCATCACCCGCACCTCACAATCAATCCATTACGAATGAGTTGTCATGAGTGGACCCTGTGAGGTTCACATAATATTGGCAATGGGTCGGGTGTTTTCCATTTCAGCCTCAATGGATCAAGCGGTTTAGCATTACATCAATTTAAATGATATGTCAATAGCCCGGAAGATAACTATCCAGTGATAATAAATATCGTGAGTCCCCTGTCCTCACGATATCCTAATTGAACATGTAATGACTATGTCTCCCCGTAAATTTAAATCAAGTGCAATTTTTTCTGATCTTCCATAATTGATAATACAAAATGACATTAATTACCCTTATTAATTCATTTGAGCATGGCCATGCAATTTCGAGTCTCACATGTCGAGGGGCCTTACCGTATATTCCTTGCATCATGGACAATCCTTTCATCCACTTAATTCCTTCAATATGATTATTGAGGTCCAATCAAGGCCTCAGACACACCTATTACAAATGATGCTTAATTCGGTCGCTATTAAAGCTCCTCAGTAGTGGACTCCATGGTGGTGTTAGGTCAAGGATGTAAAAGAAGATATTATTATTATGATAGAGAAGTACTGCGACTCATGGAATCCATGCAAGAGGCCTGCAGGTGGGTCGTATCAAGTACACTGTCACCAACAATGTAATATGAGCTGACTTATTGATTATGCATGATCAAAGAGAGCATGATCATCACAAACTCCATACTAGTCTTAATTCACTATCGCTTCAACAATGGAACAACCCAGTGACAATTTAGAATAATATTCTATTTTGAAGTTCAGTATTCACTATCAAGTCACAATTTGATGATCATATGAACTCAACTATTCATGGAGTAAATCACCAAATTAGAAATGCAAGATGATAATGAAAATGCCTCTTTATTATTGAAATATGAAAGTAATAAAAATTACACTATTGCCCTAGGGCATATCACTAATTGCATCATGCAAGCTTTAATAATCGTCATTCCGACTAGCCCTCATTATCGTATTGCGGAGCTGTTTTTGTTGTACCCACTGAGTATGATGAGTTCAAATATCTAACGCCTTAACCTTCTTAGAGTAGATTTTGATCCCTGACTCACTAATCGCTCTACATTGCCCGGCCCATGGATTGAGCTTGGTCTTTTGTTATGGACTTTATAGGCTCGACTATTTAGGGAATATCCTAGAAATATGCCTTCATCACTTTTAGCATCGAATTTACTTCCTATTTGCTCATTATTAAGGATGGGAAACAGGTATTTCAAGTAAACTAATTGTTAATGAAATGGTTTCTCACTCTCCAAATTTCATAAGGTGTCATAGTTGTTATTAAGTGAAGATGCACTCATGTTCAAAGTGATAAGATGTCAGGTCTGTATCTTTTCTCACATTTTCTTATACAACCCATGTTATTCATGTCTTATCTTTTTCCCCGATATGAACAACAGAGAATGCACCCAATCCATTTATTCACAGAATGATGAAGAGAATTAACCCATGGATCATTCATCTTATTGACTGAGTCATTATTCATGATCAACTAAACAATATCTTAAAAATATTAAATGTGTCAGATTTCTCTCTAAGAAAGCTTACCCATATGAATCTTGAGTAGTCATTAACACATACAAACACATAGCTTTTTCCTTCTATACTTTCAACTTGCATTGGTCCATTTAGGTCCATGTGAAGGAGGACCCTTGTGGTAGAAGGTTGTTACACCATCTTGTGAGACATCATGAGCTGTTTTCCAATTTGACATGGAGTGCACACCATTTCAAGAGTTGTTTAACTAGGTGGTGCAAAAAGTTTCTAAACAAGTCAAAGATACTCCAGATTTTTAGGTGTTCATGAGGTGTTCCACGTCTCCATGCTTCGAAAGTATACTCCAAATTCAGCTCATGTAGTGGATTGGGGAGGGATTGTTGTTGATACAGATGGGACATTCGAGGAGAGACTAGTGCGTATCATGGATAGCCGGGATCAGGTTTTGCAACGCAAGACTATGCGGCTAGTGAAGGTGTTGTGGCAACACCGAGGAGTGGAGGAGGCAACTTAGGAATGTGAGGACACGATGCGGGCCACCTATCCTTTCCTATTTGAGGATGAAGGTACATTTGTCTAATATTGAAAGTCTAATATTGGAACTAGAATAACTATTGCATACGCATGTTTGTGTGTGTGCTAGTGTGTGTGAATTTTGGGACGAAATTCTTGAAGGGGGAAGAATGAACCCGGGGAAAGAAATTTTCAAAAATGGAAAAATGATAATAATAATAATAATAAATTTCTAGAATGGTTCAGGGAATCCTAGAAAATTCTCTAGATCTCGGATGATGAAACAGACTGCGCCGTTGGATTCTTCTCGCGAAATCCAATGACCCAGAAAAGTTTCGTCGAATTCTGAGATAGTTGGATTTTTTTTTTATGATTTTATGGGTGATAAGTCACTAGTGACTCCAGGGACGAGATTTTTATGAAAATCTCGGAAGTCAGGAAATGACTTTAGCTAAGTTCATTAAAAATAAATTGAACTGAAAAGAAATAAATTATTTCGGGGAAGAAATGGACCCGAATGAGAGATAGACACATGGCGCAATGTGATCCATGCATCCAAATTTTTTTTTAAAAAAAAAAGGAAAGAAAAAGGATAAAAAGAAAAAAAGGAAAGTCAAAAGGAAAAAGAAAGGAGGAGACGAACAGTGTGCATGAGAGGAGGGAGAAAAGAATTTTTAGAGAGAGAATATCTACCTTCTCTCTAAGATTTACGGAAATCGGACCGTAGGTTTTCTGGGCCGAAAGCAAAAGGCAAGGCGATCCACGACGAGCTGGTGCGCGGGCACAAAAAATCTGAGTTTCTGGGCCAAACTCCACGAGGTAGGGAGTTTTCTTACTTTGAATATTTTTAGCCTAAAAGCCATGTAATGGCATAGGTTGCCTTCGGGGCCGTGATAGGCTGTGTGATTTAGTCCCAAGATTTTGGAACTGAATATTGGAAATTTTTGGGACTGGTTCCGGGCGGTCCCGAACTGGGTTGACGTTTCGTTTTAATCCCGGGACTGATGTCTTCGGGTTTAGTTGAGTTTTTCGTTATCACTGTAATTTGTTGATGAACGGAACCAAAAATGGTTCTTGGCCGTGAAGGGACCGAGAGGTGCCCTGTTTATGTGGGCCTGAGATTTAGGCCATTTTGTGTGTTATTGTTGGAAAAATAAATAAAATGTTGCGTGTAAAAATCATGTTTATATATACTTGCTTAACGGATTAACATGTAAATTGTGATAAATGGAAATTATATGTAGGAAATATAATTATCCGAAATTTATAAAAGTTGCATGTAGCTCTTATTGTGCATGTAGCATGACATTGAATGAAATTGCATGATTGCATTTCATATGCATGGTCATATCATATTTAGCCAGCGTGGGTGCATGGTAATCGTTATTCACCATTCTGATGAATGTGTGGTGAATCCCGGAGAGTAGGACAACGTCCAAAATCGAAACTCACCGTTGTATAAAAACAATAATAATAATAAATTTCGTGGTGTTGGGCTAAGCAAGATGGGGTAGATACTCCCCCCTGGGTGAAAGACCCAAATTTTATTCTCGTTCGACATTGATTCCTCGCCACTATAGGTGATCCTAATCAACAAAATTTATATCCTGAGCTCTTCCCACGCGTAGTCAAGCTACTGCAGATAGCGTCTAGGGTCGAACACAGGATGGGTTTTCTTCGCATAAAATGATTTGAGTGAAATCAAAATTGGTGAATTAAATTTGGATTTTTAAGGTCGGGTAAAAACAAGGAGCTGATGGTTGGAAAACTGAAATTTAAATAAATAAAAATGTAAAAATAGAACTCCTACAAAGTGGGCCACCGAGTTTAAGATCCTAGCTAACCGAGAGGTCCCCGTTAATTTCCTCGCTAGAGAAGATGACATATAGTCATCTCTCGAACCTGACTTTCATTTGGCATTAAAACCTAAACCCTAATAATTTTCCTTTTCGATAGAAAGCATTTATTTAACATTTATGGTTCCCTACTGTGAAAATTGCTTTGACTCATCCTATAATGACTGTGAAGTGCAATCTGACGAATCTCGATCTAATAATACGCATCCACCGAACCCTAAAAGATTTACCAAGTATTGATCAAAAGTGGATGCACATACAAGGAAACCCTAACCCCTTAATCACCTCGGGCTCTTAAAGAGCAACTATCGGATATTAGTGTATCTAAAGCCAAGAACACACTAAACCCTAAAAAGCTTGCCAAGTATTGGCCAAAGAAAGACATCAAAGAGCTTTAAACTCAGGAAATGAAAATTGGGAACCAAAATGACAAAACCCGTATGAAAAACAAAGTGGAACCACCAAAGAAATTTCCTAAAAGATCTCACCCCCCAGCCAGCCTTTTACTACAGAAGTGGTTTTAGCCGCTCATCCTCCAAGTTGTCATCTTTAGAGGGTGTTTGGAAACCAAGAAAGGGAGAGAAAATGAGAGAAAATAGAGAAAACTAGAGAAGATGCGCGTATGTACTGAAAAGATAAAGTTAGGGTTACAAACTTATAAGGTGGCTTAAATAGCCAACCCAAATGTGTGAAAATACAAGAAAGCCTAACATTTTGGCTAATACAAGGGACAAGTATAATACACCAAAATGAAGCCTACATTAATTACAAAAAGATGACAAGGCAAAGTAATTTCCTCGCTTTATGCATATCAATTTTCGTAGGTAGCGAACAGATTGGTGAGATAGCGAATCGTGAGAATTTCGCTTATGCACCGCCAATTTCCTCGGCTTAAGCATAAATTTCGCTAGCTTAGCTGAATTACGAAGAGATAGCGAAATTGAGAAATTTCGCTTATCAATGAATTTTCGCTAGCCTAGTGAAAAATCCAGGTTTCTCCTACTCGCTTACCTGCTCCATTGGCCACTGCTCCGCCGTCTCTTCCATTTTCTTTCGGTCATTTCTTTTCTTCTATTTTCTTTCTCTTCTTTCCTCTTCTAAATTTCCGATATATGATGTTGAGTTTGACCGAATTCTTCGTGCTTGGATCGACTCAACAACAATGTTGGCATGATTAGCTCGCAAAAACTCGCAAAATTGCCACAAAATGCGATCGCAGAATAGTAGGGACCCAATATGTAATCAATAATTATAACAATTAGTACACAAAAGCGCTTTAAAACCTATTAAAATAAATCTTCAAAATAGCACTTTTTGACACTAATCACACCCTCATCCTATACATTGCTAGTCCCTTAGCAATGAAAGAAAGAAAGAAAAGAGAGAACATACAAAAATGATAACAAATAAAGTGCACAAAAATGGTATTTCAAAAGGTCAGGAAAGAGCAATGCCCCTAATTCCTAAGCAAGAATCATCAATGCCGTGGTCCAATAACTATCATGAGAGAATGAATACCATACAAATTGAGTATCAAAAGATCTCCATCTCGTTGAATCAACTGTAAACTTCCACCAAAATCTAAGTGTTTATTTGATCACCAACAATAAACCACAACCGGTGACTCTCCCCCCCAACCTAGCTACAACCACGACCTGCAAGATAACCAACCTAAATAGATTAGGACCCACTTCCTTATTCCACAATTCTTTTATGCTAGGGTGCAATGGCCGAGGAATCGACCTCACCAAAGTCCATGTAACGGGATCTACCGACTTAACCAATTTAAGGCTTAGGGCACCAAGTCATAAGGATCTTTCAACCACTGCGGCCTTCCCCCGTATTCCCGATCGTAGAGGAGCCCACCACAGACGCGTACCTCTATTCGATGTTTCCTGTATTCACAGCTAGCCAGCTAGGTTTTTCAGATCACCACCACCACACAGCTGAGGTGGTTAGGTTTCTTTTATGATTTTGTATAGTTACCTAGCTTTATCAATTGCCTACTAATTTTGTTTAGATTTATGTATTAGCCATAAGAAAGGATATTTTGTATGTTTAGCTTGCATGTGCATAAATAGCTATTTTGGCTATATCAAAAGTTATTCGCCTATATATATATATACGTATTATATACTCATGTTTTGTGCTTTTGGTCATATGTAATCGTTTTCTTTCAATCGAACACCAATCGCTTTAAATCGACAATCAATCAGCTCTCATTGAGAATAATCCCTCGTTTCATTTTTATGTTAGAACAAATTCCATGCTTGGAAACAGCTTTTGGTCAATAGTTCCAAAGATGCTCAACTTGAAAATTTCTCCCTTATGCTAATTCACACACCGCACCCATTATTTCAATAGGTCGTGACCACTTATCTTTCGCCAGATAGCCGCCTAAGCATGCTTCGGGCAACCTAAGATAGGCTCAGGTTACCCACACTTAGAAGACCAATTTTGCCTCAAAAAGGCAAAAGAAAAAGAAAAGCAAAAAGAAAAGAAAACGCAAAAAGAAAAAGAAAATAAAGTCGTGAAGTTTTGTCTCAAACCCGAGCACGGTCCGAGGGGTGTATGGCTTAAAAGCCTTGAAAACCCGATGCCCTAAGCCTTAATTGGTCGGGAGTCATCGATTTAGTGTCTGCTATAATGGGTGGATAGGTAGAGCTCCAACGACGGTTGTTTGATCTCAAGTCATTCGTAATCCGGGTGAAGCCCGTAGAGTTGCGGGTCGTGATCCTTTCGTCGATGCCCTAAACCTTAATTGGTTGGGAGTCATCTGACTCCGCTACACGACTTCTGGGTGAAGCTCCGATTTTAAGTATCAGACCCCTACAATATAGTTGAATAAAGAAAGAAGTGCGTAACTATCCTTATCTAGGTTGTTCAACAACTTAAGGCCATGACAAGGTTAGGTCGGGGGAGGGGACAAATTTTGCAATTTATCAAGACCGGGTTATATAAAGAACCATTAGACTTAGGTGGAAATTCAAGTTGAGAATCATGGAACCAATATTGACCTAAAAAAATTTGTTCTTGTATGGTTTTGCTCTTTCATGTCGGTTTTCAAACTCGTGTCCATTTTTCACTTTTAAGGACAATGTTTATATGTACATACACTCAATCATAAACTTTTGAAAATCAACGATATATCTCCTTTTAGTTCTGCATTGCTAAGGGACTAGCAACGTTTCGGTTGGGGTGTGTGATTAGTACCCAAAAAGTGCTATTTTGAACCCTATATTAGATAGGTTTTGAGTGCTTTTTGCGCACTAATCATGTCATTTATGCCAATTGAAGTGTTCAAGTCTTCTTAGTATCACTTATGCCGGTTAGAGGTTCATTTTGGTCATTTCTAAGTGCTTTGCAAGATTTTTGTTGTTTAGTCATTTAAATCACACCCAGCTTAAATTTTGCATTTTCGTTTATCTCTTGGTGATTTCGCTTATTAGCGAGAAATTTTCTGCCGTTTCTCTAGCGTAATGTGTAAAATTTCGCTAGGAACAAAGGCCTGGGCGAAATTCCTGGGTGTCTAGCTTAAAATTGGTACTCGCTAAGATTGCGAAATTTTCGCTAAGGTTGCGGCTTCGCAATCCCAATAAATTTTCGCAATCTTAGCTAAGTTCCCGGATTTGGCTGACCATCACTCAAGTATACTTCGTTTCATCAAGATCGATTTCCATCACTCAGCATTCTTCATTCTTTTGATTTTCGTCCGTTTTGTCGACAATCGAGTTCAATCTTCATGATTCATATGTCTCGATATTGAACTCCCAAAGTACGTAAAAACCTGCAAAACAACCAAAAATAACCTCTTAACCCAAGATAAGGATACTAAGAAGACTAACACTTCAATCAGCATAACATGATTAAGGCGCAAAGCACTCAAAACCTATCTAATATGGGGTTCAAAATAGAACTTTTTGGGTACTAATCAGACATATGTATCCAGCGATGAAAGTTCGCGAAAGTGTTGGAAGGTGTGCAAAGCTTGCGGTGAGACTCGAGAAATTCGCAACCCAAATAAACACACGAGATTTGATAAAGAAAATTCAAGTGAATATTGGAGGGTTGTCTAATAGTTTAAGTCATCTGGTGAAACACTTAATGATCGGTTTTCACTTGGCTGCAGTGAGAGTCACAGACTAGAGTTATGTGGCAGAGGCGCCCTTTATCTCATGCATGACACACAATATTTCATATAGGATTGCATTGATTTATGTATCATGACCTGACGCTTTACGCACACTAACAGACATGTGCATTTTAGCGGTTAAGAACCCTCAGAAGAATTTTTATCAAGTACTGCTCACCCCGTCATGGATCCCCTCAGTACCGTGTACAGGTGATGCTTTATCAGCCCACGAGGCCGTGATTATGAAGGAGGCCGATGTGTGGCCTTGATATTTCCTTTGTAAAAAGTATGTTGTATAAAAGAATTGTAACTAAATTCTTTTGGGACTATTGTTTAAATAGTCGGGTATGTAATTATGGTAAAAGGGTCGTGATCGGACTCTTACAAATTGTAATTAAGTGTTTTATTTTCATATTTTAGAATTAAATATGAATGAATGGGTCCCGATAAAGGGATGTACATTGGGGATATGGACAGATGGACTCTGTGTGGTCAATACTACTTCTGTTGAAACCCTGGATGGGTTATGATTATACTATTATATAGGTTGTATGTTGGGTAGAGCTCCCCGAACAAATGAGACTTTGCCCAATTTTTTTTTGAAAATATGGATCCCAATAAATGGGACACAACAGTGTGGTATCGGGTCACCTGAAATCCACAGGAATTCCACGGGTTGACGGGTTGTCAACGATCCCCCCGGATTTGAGGTGTCACAGCTTGGTATCAGAGCTTAGGTAAACAATTACCTAGGGAGCTCGAATGTGGGTATCCACAAGTAATTCCTGAAATAAGCACAACATGGTAACAAAATTTAGGTATACGAATACCTTGGGACTAGATCATGCATTGTTGTGTGTTGCATGTTTTTTGCTTAACATGCTATGTGATATGTGTGATTAATATACATGGTGGGTTGTATATGGAACACTAAGGTTAGAAAAAATAACCTTAGGGGTTCAGAAAACAAAATGAACATGATAGTTCAGGAACTGATGTGTATTAGTGTTTGGCAATATGCACCACTAAGGAAAAAGGGATGAGCGGTGTAGTTCATGATGTTAAAGTCTATTAGTGGTTGGCATGTGCACAACTAGTTAGACTGAGATAGAAATTTGAGAACTCTATTGCTATCTAACACATGTAGATGGCTAGCAGAGGAAGAGGAAGTCGGGGTGGTGGGAGGAGTAATAACCCAAGACCACCGGCTTTGGACTAACAGACCTCTATAGAGGCTATTGTTGCTGCGATTGCTACCCTTATGCAACTAGGTGTGGTTGCTACCATCATCGCACAAGCTGGTGCAATTAGAAACCAAGGAGGGGGGGGGGGGGGTCAAGTAACCTCTAGAGGTTCGAGGCACATGATCCTTCGGCCCTCAAGGGAGAAGGAGACCAATGGTGGTGGGTCATTGTTTCTAACTAGTCAAAAGGGATATGGGCGCTAGTGTTAAGAGGAAGGAGAATCAATCTTTTTCTAGCTCTAAGAAGAAGGTAAGACTTTCTGCTTAGTACGGATTTCAAAGTGATAAATGCACTACTATCAGTGGCTAAGCCCATCGCTGCTTTTGCTTAATGGGCATGACATGCTACCACAAGCATCAGCCTGGACACATGAGATAGGATTGTCCATAGAGGCAAGGATCTCAGAATTATGGGACATCACAGTTCCAATCATCAGTGGGACATGCACAGACACAGTTTGTTCTTCCTTACCCCATCATGGGCCATGGAACCACAAATAGTCCCAAAGCACACAAGCACCTACTATTTCAGATGGGCCACGGGCCAAAAGGCACGGGTCAGGCTGAGGCCAAGACTCCAAGCCTACTTTAGGGACCCAGGGCATGTTCACGCCGGTGGGTACTACATTGAGCTTGTAGATCATCCCATATACAAGGTACGCTTTTGAAGTTCTCACTTCGAGCTAAGAGTGTTGCTTAAATTAAAGTATCTCATTCATGCTTATCATACATAACGTGAGAAAAGTTTAGCTTAGGAGGTTGAAACCTTGGAAAAGCCAAGTGTATGTGAATTCTCCCTTAGGAACTAGGTGTGAGTATTGATCGCATATAAATAGATCATAGTTGTGAGATCTCAAGGATTTTGCTTCACCGTGGTCTATACGCGGACATATCGGAGTTCGATGTCATCCTTAGGATGGACTAGTTGACGGCCCATAGAGTCGTCATTGATTGTGATCGTAGGTGGGTTACCGCCTACACACAGGACGGTATTGTGTTAAGTTTCAGGGGGAGAAGCATGATGCTTTACCCTAGACTGCACCTAATTCGCATGGAGTGGATAGCTTGATGGGTCAAGCAGCTAGCCTACCCTGTATAATGCGGAGACTCGGATTCGGTCTACCTGTGCGATTTGGCGAGTATGAGGATGTTTTTCCGAACGAGCTACCGAGATTACCTCTACAAGATAGACAGACGCTGTCATTGAGTTACACCCCCCGGTATGTCGCCCATTTCTAGCACTACAGATAGCACCTAGCCGAGTCAAGTAGAACTCAAGGTCCAATCGCATGGATTGTTGATGGCGGGCCTTATTAGACTGAGCACTTACCGCTGGGGCACTCCTGGGCTCGCTTGTGAAAAAGAAGGACAAGACCCTTCCCACCAGGCATTGATTATCGATACTGAACAGTGGTTGCGATAAAGAATCTGTGATCCACTATTGAGGATCGATGACTTTGCTTCGATCGCCGAGAGGGGCGCGAGTCCGTCGCAAGATAGATCTTCGCACCTGGACACCATCGCTTGAGAGTTAGGAGGCTGATCCCTAAGACGCCTAGACGCTGCATGGGCATTTCGAGTTCACAGCGTTGATGCCCTTCGGTTGATTGCACGCGCCCAACGACATTCACGGGATTCATGCATGTATTCCAACCCTATTTTGATCATTTTTGGTTGCGGGTCCCTTGCTTCGACGACATCTTCGACCTACTCCCGCATGAGGAAATGTGCGCATGCGCATCACTACGATTGTTTTTCAGGCACTCAAGGACCATCAATTGTATGCCAAGTTTAGTAAGTGTGAGTTTGGGCTTACTCGAGGTAGTTCTCGGGACACGTCCCCGTCTAAGATCGTGTATCGCAGACCTCGAGAAGGTCGAGCCCGCATGTAGCCGGGGGAAAGGCCAAAGCCGCCTCGAGATACGCAGCTGGGATTGCGTGATACGAGGTTTACAGGATTTCCCAACCAGCAAAGACCTATGATCATTAGATTGCATCTGTAAGAGGGTAAAGTTTTGGAATAGAATGACCTCGTGTGAGAAGTGCATTCCTGTGATTTTAGCTACTTCAAATACTTTTTTATTCTAATAGTCCTCGAACAGGACGAGGTACACCTGTACGTGTGGATGCCTCTAAGGATCTGACTTGATGTGTCTGATGCACCGAGTGGTTGTAGCTTATGGTTCAAGATCGCTAAAGAATCAAGGAGCGTAATTACCCTACACACATTCGTAGTCATGTCAGCAATTCTTTTTGCCAAACATTTGACGCAGAATCCGCTCAGATGGTGAGCAGCTCAAGTGTTTTCGTAATTCACAAACATATGATATTTTTACACAAGGGACCTCAATATGAGGCAATGCAGATGGATGGAGTATCTGGAGGATTATGACTTCACTTTGCATTACCATCCTAGTAAGGTAAATGTAGTGGCTGATATGCTCAAATTTCGGGTCACTGGGAGTACCGGGCTAGCGTACTCCCCGAGCTGGCAGATGCATGAGACTCCATGGGATGCTTTTGGCATCGCAGCACGTTGATCAAGCTTAGGTAACGTTAGGGAGTTAGGTGGCTATGCCATCCCTACTGAGTAGGTAATCGAGTCCCGCGGGCATGCGACGCCAGAGATATCGCCTCCATCAAAGGACCGGCACCACGTGCACGGTGACGAAGGATGGCCATCCACATGATGGTAGTCTTCAGATAAGGGACTCAAGTTATGGTTCCCCTGGGTCAATTAATTCCGAGAGAGGAGATCCCAGTAGAGAGTTCTACTCGCTTCGCTTTGCCGTATCCTGTGTGGCATGAAGATACCGTGGTTTTCGGCCACGCTTTACTGTAGAGCAGATGATACGTGACATGTTAGGATTTTGTTCACTATGTCTCATCGTCAACAAGCAAAGCGTCGAGCACCGTAAGCCGCTGAAGGCTACTCCGGCTTTGAGGCAGCACGGAAGTGGGAGCATATCACGATGGATTTTTGTGACCCACTTGCTATGGACACAATGGAGACATGATGTGGTATGGGTTATAGTAGACTAGCTCATTAAGTCAGCACACTTTCTAGTAGTGTGGATGACCTTGACACTAAAGGAATTCTACCGGGTGTATATTCGGGAGAATGTCCAGCTACATGGAGTGCCAGTCTCTATCGTATCGGACATGGATCCTAGGTTTACGACACACTTTTGGAAGAGTTACCAAAAGGCTACATGGGACACGCACCGACGATGAGCACCGCATTTCATCCAAGTAGATAGATGGTCACTGAGAGGACCATGCATGTGCTTCTAGAGGACATGCCGCGAGCATGCGCATCTGGATCTTAAGTGTAGTTGGGAGGAGTACGCACTTAGTGAAATTCGCCTACACACAACAAAGTAGTATTCAGATGACACTTATGAGGTCTTAAGTACGGGAGGCCATGTTGATTCCCGACATGACGGGGCAGCGAGGTCCATCACCGGTCCGATTTGATTAGACACCGAGAAGGTGGGGTTTGATATGAAGCGGCCTTCTACGGCTCAAAGCCGCAGAGGCACGCCGACAGACCGTGGCCGACTCCTAAAAAGTTCGAGGCGGGTGCCTCATCTCTCGAAGGTGTCACGTGAGAGGAGTGGTTAGGTTCGGCATGTAGGGGAAGCTAGCGCCGAGGTATATCAGGCCCTTCGAGATACTCGAGAGGGTGGGCAAAATTTCTTATCGGTTAGCGCTACTGCCTAGTTTATCAGGTGTTCAAGAGGAGTTCCTTGTCTTCATGCTCCGGAAGTATACTCCAGATCTAGTTCATGTAGTGGATTGGGGAGGGATTGTTGTTGATACAGATGGGACCTTCGAGGGAGTGGGATCAAAGGCATCATGGAGAGCCAGGATCGTGCCTTATGACGAAGACCGTGCGTGGCGCATGGCTGTGTCGTGGCAACACCGAGGGAGTGAATGAGCCAACTCTGGGAACACTGAGACACAATGCGCAACCTATCCTTCTTATTTCGAGGACGGCTGTGTGTTTGTCTAATATCGAAGTCTAATATTGGAACTAGAATAACCATTGCATATGCATGTGTTTGTGTGTAAGATTATGTGACTTTCTGGGACGTAAATTCTTTGAGTTAGGAAGAATGTAAAATCGGGAAAAATTAGAAATTTTAAAAATGGAAAATGATAATAATAATAATAATACACACACAATAAATTGCCATAATGGTTCAGTGGAAGTCTAGAAATTCCTTTAGATCTCTTGACGATGAAACTGGATCACACTGCTGATTCTTCTCAAACTAAAGACCTTGAAAAGTTTCATTGAATTCCGAGATACCGGGAATTTTTTTACGATTTCGCATAGCCACCACGATTCCCAAGGATCTAGGATTTTACTTAAAATCTCGAAAGTCAAGAAATAGTTTGGGCTAAGTTCATTTAAAAATAAATTGAACTCGAAAAATAAATTATTTTTAAAATGGTCTTAATGAGATGTGGACACATGGCACAATGTGAGCCATATATCCAAATTAAAAAATAAAAAATAAAAAAAAAGGAAAGAAAAATGATGAAAAGAAAAAAGAAAGAAGGAGACGGACAGTGTGCGTGATATGAGGGAGAAAAGAATTGTAGAGAGAGAAGCTCTACATTCTCTCTAAGATTTACAGAAATCGGACCGTAGGTTTTCATCGGAGCAAAAGGCAAAGTCGGTCCAAGCATCGAGTTACGCTGCGGTACTAAAATCTTTTGGAGTTTTGGCCAAACTCACGAGGTAGGAATTTTCCTACTTGGAATATTTTTAAATTTCTAAATGTCATGTAATGGCATAGGTCGCCTTCTGGGGCCGTGATAAAGTCGGTGATTTAGTCCTCAAGATTTTGGGATTGAATATCGGGAAATTTTTGGGACTCCGGTTCGCAACGCGGACTTAATAGGCTTGGGTTTTAATCTTGGGAATCACGGTCTTCGAGTTTAGTTGAGTTTTTTGTATCATTGTAATTTGTTGATGAATGAAACCAAAAATGGTTCATGGCCTTGAACGAACTAAGAGGTGCCCTGTTTATGTGGGTTCGAGATTTGTGCCATTTTGTATGTTATTGTTAGAAGAATAAATAATATGTTGTTGTGTGTAAAAATCATGTTTATATATATCAGTTTGACGATAATATGGAAATAGGATAAATGGAAATTATATGTAGGAAATATAATTATCCGAAATTTATAAATGTCAAGATGTAGCTCTTATCGCGGTACGAGGGCATGACATCGTATGAATAAAGAGTGATCGGCATTTTTATGCAAGGTCACATGGCGCTCTGGCTCGTGTGGGTGCATGGTAATCAAGTATTCACCATTCTTGGTGAATGTGTGGTGAGTTCGATATGGGACAACGCCTAAAATTGAGACTCACTGTATAAAACACAATAATAATAAATTTCGTGTGTTCGGGTGAAGCAAGATTGGGTAGATACTCCCCCTAGGTGTAAGAGACCCAAATTTTATTCTGGTCAAACATATGTATCCGATGTCTAAGGAAAATGAAGGCGTGCGAAGCATTACCTGTGAGACCTGCAAAATTCGCAGAACCCAAATAAAACACACGTGATTTGACAAAGTTGAAATCAAGTGAATATTGTGTCAGTCTATCAGTTTAAGTCATCAACAGCACTAATGGATCGGTTT
This sequence comes from Tetrastigma voinierianum, assembly GCA_016808115.1. NCBI lineage: Eukaryota > Viridiplantae > Streptophyta > Magnoliopsida > Vitales > Vitaceae > Tetrastigma > Tetrastigma voinierianum. Next base: position 355,120 of record JAEQBH010000656.1, on the reverse strand, counting down.
TCATTTCATGCCAGGTGTGAGGGAGTTAGTCGGGACTTGAGTTGTGAGCATGAGGCGTCTCATCTCATGCATAACACACAATATTTCATATAGGATTGCATTATTTATATGAATATGATCGATGTTTTACGTATCGCTTATTGCATGTGCATTTTCGTGGGGAGTAGCTCTGAGTAGGAGAATTTTCATCGGTGCTACTGCTCACCCCGTCGTGGACCCTCTTCTCGTGCAATGTGGGGTGTACAAGGAGACGCCGCTCCGACGAGGCCGTGATTATGAAGGAGGCCATGTGTGCTTTGAGGCTTTTCGTAAAAAAGTATGGGGTTTGATAAAAGAATTGTAACTAAATTCTTTAGATTATTGTCTAAATAGTGTGGTATGTAATTATGATAAACGGGCCGCGTGGATCGGACTCTTGGGGCGACTGTACTAAGTGTTTTATTTTCATATTTTAGAATTAAATGAATGAATGGGTCCTGGGTGAAAGGGATATATATCGGGGGATATGGACACGGACCCTCAGGGTCAATGCTACTTTTGTCGAGACCCTAGATGGGTTATGGTTATACTGTTATATAGGTCAGGAGGTTTGGTAGAGCTCCCTAACAAAGGAGACTCGACCTATTTTTTTGAAAATATGGATCCCGGGAGCAATGGGACAATAGTGTGGTATCTGATCACCCAAAATCCACAGAATTCAGTTGGATCGTTGTCAACGGACTTCAGATTGGGGTGTCACATGATGAACGGATCCCACCAATTAGACATGTCGTGGGTACTGGGATATACGTTATCCATGAGTATTTCCTTGGGTTGACGATTGGTCAACGGACCTCTACTGGGGGTGTCACAAATTGTGTATCGAGCCTAGGTTTGCGATTACTTGTAAGTTTACGGGCATTTGTTTAGGACTACTGCATTCATCAGGCATTCATGTTTTGTGCTATGTGATCAGATGTCGCATATCATGCGGAATTATATACATGGTAGAATGTATATAGGGAAAAATGAACACTAGGGTTAGAGAACATAACCTTAAGAGTTTGGAAAAATGGAATAGTTCAGGATGTGATGTCTATTAATAGGCACTGCTAGTTAGACAAGGAAACATGATCCATTCTTAGATATTATGTAAGACTCTATTTCTATTCGAATTTATGCATGGCTGGTAGAGGAAGAGTGATCGCCGAGGCTGCAAGGGTGGTGAGTAACCAACTACCATATATTTTCACCAATAAGCTTCATGGAAGCCATCAAGTGTGACGACTACTACAATTGCACAGGCTAGTGCAACTGTAAGCCAGGGAGGGTCGAGCAACCTCCAAAGATTCAAAGCACATCATCCTCCAACCTTGTGGGAGGAAGCGGACCTGAGATAGCCGGAGCAATCGGGTTTCGGTGAGGGTCGAGCAAGATCTAGAGGCTATGGAGATCACCTCCTATGCCACTAAGATGAAGCTAGCTATGTTCCAACTAGAGGGTGAATCCCAAGTATGGTGGGATTGGATCAAAGCCTCAAGAGACTTAGAGGCCATGACATGGGAAGAGTTCTGTGGGCTCTTCATGGAAAAGTATTTCACATGCAAAAGCTCGGGAGTTCCTGGAATTGAGACAAGGAACAATGATAGTGCTTGAGTACATGGCTAAGTTCATATTGTTAACCCGTTTTGCTTATGATTATGTGGCCACAGATATGTCCAAGGTGAGAAAATTTGAGGATGGTCTGAAATTGTCCATCAGGGGTAAAATTATGGGACTTCTCCTGCAAGACCTGGACTTGATGGTTAGGATAGCTATGGCTATTGGGAAAGAAGTGGATGATGCACGGAACATCCGAGATATGGGTGCTATTAAAGATAAGAGGAAGGAGAGTCAACCTTCTTCTTCTGGCTTGGGGAAGAAGCAGAAGAATTCTACTCCGTAAGGATTTCAGGGACAGGACCACGGCTACCAAGGCCAAGGTCAATCATCTCCATGTGGCAGATATTTCAAGGCTTATAGCCAGCCAGGGTAGGGGCCATGTTACCATTGCCATCACCCTGGACACCTGAGGTGGGATTGTTCTCATAGGAAGGAATCCCAGAGTTATGGGACACCTTATCCCAGTCATCAGTGGGATGTACACAGACGAAGTTTGTTCCCCTTTACCCTACCATGGGCTAGGAGAGACAGTATCAATCATAAGGCGCTACATAGGGCCCTACTACTCAAGCAAATAAAGCCAGATGGGCCAGGGCAGGGTCGAGATTGGTAGCCAAGGCTCACAAGCCAGGACTTCAAGGACCCAGGGGCGTGTCTACGCCATTACACCACAGATTGAGATTGTAGGTCAGTCGGTTATTCAGGGTATATTTCTACTCTCGCGCCTATAGGCAAGAGTATTATTTGATTATGGTGCATCTCATTCCTTTGTTGCTGCATCATGTGTGAAAGACTTAGGCTTAAAGGTCGAAACCTTGGAAGAGTTTACATGGTAGCTCTCCCCAGGAACTCATGGCAAGAATTAATCGATACAAGCGGGATTTCGAAAGTCAGAGATCTCAAGGATTCTACTCACCGTGACCTGGGGAGTCAGCGGATGCTCTGAGTTTGATGTCATCCTTAGGGATGGATCAAGCAACCCGCACACGGGTCGTCATTGATTGTGATCGTAAGAGGGTTACTGGCTACACACTAGGCGGTAGTCGCTTTATATTTCGGGGGGATAAGCATGATGCTTTACCTCAGACTTTGTATGATTCTAAATGGCACGGACAGTTGTAGGATTGGCTGGCAAGCCTTACCCTAGAGGATGAGGCGAGACAGGAGTTGGGTCTACCTCAGTTAGTTTGCGAGTATGAGAATGTTTTTTTAGGAAGAACTGTCGGGATTACCTTCGCACAGGGATGTAGACTTCGTTATCAAGTTACACCCTAGTAATCGCCTATTTCAATGACTCCGCATAGAATAACGCCTGTTGAGTTGCAGGAACTCAAAGTCCAATTACAAGAATTGTGGGACAGGGGTTTATTAGACCGAGCACTTCACCTTGGGGAGCTCCAGTGTTGTATGCCAAGAAGAAGGACAAGACCCTTTAGATTTGCATAGATTATTAGTAATTGAATAAGGTTACCATCAAGAATAAGTACCAGTTTTTGAGGATTGATGATCTATTTGACCAACGAAGAAGAGCGCGAGTCTACTCGAAGATAGATCTCTGCACCAGTTATCATCAATTAAGAGTTAGGGGGGCAGACATCCCTCAGACGATGTTTAGAACGCGATATGGGCATTTCGAGTTCACAGTGATGTCATTCTGGTTGACGAATGCTCCTATGGCATTCATGGATCTCATGCATAGGGTATTCCAACCCTATTTAGATCGGTTTATTGTGGTCTTCGTTGAAGACATTCTAATCTACTCTAAGTCGGAGGAGGAGCATGGGGATCATTTAAAGGATTTTTCTCCAAACGTTGAGAGACCATCAATTGTATGCCAAATTTAGCAAATGAGAATTTTGGCTTATGGAGGTAAGATTCTTGGGTCATGTGGTATCGGCTTCAGGTGTCTCAGTGGGCTTAGAGAAGGTTAAGGCAGTTATGGGTTGGGAGAGACCGAAGTTAGTCTTCGAGATACACGGTTTCTTAGGATTGGCAGGGTATTTGAGGACTTCTCCCAACTAGCTACGCCTATGACTAAATCACCTTAAGGAGGCCTAAGCTCTGCGGTGACTTGTGTGAGAGGACATTCCAGGAGTTAAAAAGGAGGCTTACTTTAGCTCCTATTCTGATAGTCCCAAAGAGGGGACAGAGGTACACAGTGTATTATGTTGCCTCGAAGAACAGATTAGGATGTGTTTTGATGTAGTCCGAGAGGGTTAGGGCTTATGGTTCTCTGCAATTAAAGAACCATGAGCAGTTGACCACTTTGATGACATGGAGTTAGTGTTCATATTGTCTTCGCCTTAAAGATTTGTAAAGCACCATCTAATATAGAGTAGTTCGAGGTTTTCGACCATAAGAGTCCTAAGTATCTACACAACTTAATTTCAATATGAGGCAATCAGTGGATAAGTATTCGAGGATTATGATTTCACTTTTACACACCATCCCGCAGCAAATGTGGTATCGATGCGCCGGCTTAGAAGTCAAGCATGGAGTGGCTGGGCGAGGCTGCGGGACGCTCGGCCGCACTACAAGGATCATGCCTCAGTGTGTTTTGGGAGTTTGCATACGCCTTCCCCATCGAGCAAAGTGATTGAAGTCCTGTGGGTAGGACACGTAGATAGCTGGCCCATCATAAGGCACAATCAGTACCAAGGATTAAAGGTTGGGGCCATTCAAAGATGGATGGTAGTCTTCTAGATAGGGTAGATTGTGGTTCCCTAGTTTGTAGATTTTAGAGAGGAGATCCTTAGGGAATTCTATTGCTCTCGTTTTTCTGTACATCCAGGTGGCACGAAGATGTACCATGATCTTCGTCTCTAGTATTACTAGAGTGGAATGAGGAAACAAGTTGGGGATTTTGTTCATCGGTGTCTCACGTGTCAGTAGGTAAAAGCTAAACACCAGCGGCCGGCGGGGTTACTCTAGCTGTTGGAGGTAGTGGAGTAGAAGTATGAGCACATCACAATGGATTTTGTGACTCACTTGCCACGGACATCGCGAGGGCATGACGCAGTGTGGGTGATCATGGATCTGCCACGTGTTACATATTCTTTTGGCCAGGGACTTGACCCTTCACCCTCGAGGAATTCTACAGGTTAAACATATAAGAGATTGTCCGTGTGACTCCCCAATTCTCGGGGGTCATATTTTTTCTTTTTTTTATACGCTTCAAATTTGGTATAAAACAACCTTTCTATTATAAGAGCATATGAAACCTGGTGAAACCTTACTAGAACTGTATTTCTTATACAAAATGAGTTTAATTACAACTTTGTTCTTTTTACATAAATAGAAACTGGCTACCCAAAAATTTTTATAGATATGCACAAAGCCCAATCCGTCTTTTCAACTAATTTCGACCTGTTTCGTCTCTCTGCATCTCCAAGATTCGAAAATATTTTCTCACGACGAGGTGAGCAATGCCTAATAAAGAAAATCTCCTACAAGGGCTACTCCCCACCTAAGTGCACATGCAATTCCATGTTCACACATTCGCACACTTCAGTAAAAATATGTATATTTCTAGATGAATGATTGTTAACGGACCAAAAGACATATACAAATTTATGACACTATTACCAAAGGACTATTGTCTAATCCCCGGCAATAATGCCAATCAACTTGTATTTTGTGTTCTATAACTATTGTATTCATTAAGAGCATTTTTATTAAGAGTAAATCATTGTGTTCTGGTTGTTTTGATCCATCACGCAAAATGTATCTAACAAGTAGTAAATCGATTTAGTCCGACATCATCCCACGTGAGATCTCAAGAATTTTCAATCAATCCACCCTGTAACTACTCCAAGCTCTATACTATTTTGACTATAATAGACAATTTGAATCACCAGAAAAGCCTTGAAATAATGAAAACCAAAAATAATATGAATGAATAACAAATGAATAACTACTCGAAATAATGAAAATGACAAATTTAAATATCAACATTATCTATAAAGAGAACATTGGAAATAGTTATTGTGAAGAATCAATTTCTACAGCTTAGCAAGGATACTTTGCTTTCAACCACATTTTAAACTAGTCCAAGGAATATGATAGGCAAATGGATCTCTCCAAACCATACCGCTTCATCATCTCACCTTCACCATTTCTCTAAACATAGCAATAAATTACTTTAATTCGGGGTAGCCTTGTTCTTGGGTATTTTTCTTTCTTCTAATATCATACCATAACATGGACTGTGAACCTTAGCTCTTTGTATAGTCAATGCATGGGTTTACACTATATCGGTTCCTCTTCCTCGTAACAGATTCAGCCATTCTTTCCTTGATTGATGGTTGCTAACACTGGATTGAATTCCACAATTCGACCGAGGCGAACTCTCTCGTGATGCTTAAATTGATAACTCACTCAACTCATTTCGCTTCAAGTGAGAAGAGGATGTATCATTTAATTTACACAGTAGCATTATTAGATCATCAATATCGTGCTCTCTCCATAAATTGTTCATCACTCGTGAATGCCTTCTCCTGTGTCACCTCCAGAGGCCCCCGAAATCTGAGCTTTCGAACAACCTCTGCTATGGGTATAGAGAGACCATGGACAGATCAATTCCAGAAACATATGCAAAACCAAGAAGTCGATTTATAAACCGGTTCAAAGAATAATGAATAAAATTCACAGAAAGATAATTTCGACAATAATACAATCCATGGGTTTTCGGTTTCTAAATCGATTACACCATACATTGGCTTACCGATCAAGAAAACCACTCCAGAATGAAAACTCGGTAGTTCAAATCCAAAATTTGTTTGGAATTCAAACAACCAAATGCAGACTTAAGAAGAGATGCAATCTCAAGATTCAAATACAACCTTTACGTTTAACGCTCAAACTACAAATTAAAAAACAAAATACAAACTAATCTAAAAAAATTAAAAGAAAAGAAAAGAAAATTAAAACATGTGAGCCTTTAGCAACCCAGATTCTCTTCAAGTCACAAGAGTCGCTCCTTCAAGAGCGCCGTATTTATGTGGTTCGAAGTCGGGCCCCACTCGATGTACCTCTTTTCGGATCGCGCTTAATCGCCCAAGATGTTGATATCGTCGCGATGTACCTTGATCTTGTCCGCCACCTTCTCGCCTCGCCTTTGTCGCAAGCCCTTGTTTGCCGCGACGTGTCTGGGTGGAACCCATGTCGCGACACCTACTCTTATCGCAATTTTCTTTTTCTTTTGTGGAGTTGATGTCGCACAAACCGTGATGTCATTTTCGCGATCTTCTTTTCTTCTATCATGGTCGATCTTCTTCTTCTCATTGCTTGGTCTCGCGATCTTCTTTTCTTCTTTACTGCTTTGTCGCGACCGAATGATGTCGCGGACTCTCAGATGATTAAATGATCTCGTCACGACCTTCTTTCAGTTAAATTTCGATGTCGCGACCATTTAAATGATGTCACAATCTTCCTTTAGTCGATGATGTCGCGACCTTTAGTTTCCTTTAAACCCAGAGGTCGCGATCGCTTCCCATTCAGTCGATGTTATGATCAGATCCGGGATATCACACATAAATGTTCACTAATTTTAAGCTCATCAAACTCCCCTTAAATTTAAAATTTTGCTCATTCCTGCCAAAGAAAAGAAAGATTTGTTTGTCCTCAAACTAAAGGACATTTTTCTATTCTCGCTTTTGCAGCTTTTCATTCAACTCTTTTGTTCCTGAATTAAGAAATATCACTATTATTTGAAATTTCGCTTTATACACAACAGAGCATGCATACTTCATTACAAAATTTCTTGATAAACTAATGTATGCAAATAGTTTATTTAACAAGTCTTGTTCTATGTGTGTGTGCAGGTCTTCAATCCTTTGCAACTTCATGTTGAATTTAGTTAATCTTCTGGGAGTTTTCGTAGACTGTTTATCAAAGTCCCATATGCTTGTTTTTCTTATTGATCTTCACTAATGTAGGTAAATTCAACCTTCAGAATCAATAAGGTCTTTCAAACTTGTAATGTTGGGCTTAGGTAATTGGGTAGATAAATGGGGAATTTAGGTTGTAAATTACCCAATTTCCATCTTGTCTCTACATTGTTTCCTTCAACTTTATTTCTTTTTCTTCTTTTTGAATTCTTTTTATGGAATTTCTACTACCATATTACTTTATTTGTTAGATTCCTTTGTTCTTCAGCTCTTTTGCTTTTATTTTTCTGAGATTTGGAATAGTGCAATGTTTTGTCTTCTTAGGCTTTCTATTACTCTTAGAGAACTTTGGGCTAGCAACTCCCATACCGGTTGGCATTAGGGTACTAGGTGTTTAAACACCCCTACGAGCTTAATTATTCAAGAGTAATAGGCCACAAGACAAAACTTATTCCTTATCTCACTAGCCTCTGCCTTTGACTTCTTCAATTCTTTTTTTGTCAAAATTTTGGGGATAATATTCCCCCAGACTTGTTTCTTTCTTTATACTAAACTTTCCTAAACTAGAAACTGGATAATTTGGGTTCTTTCTTGCAGGTTATTGCGAGAGGGGATCCGATTTTCAGTGATGTTTATTGAAGAAATAAAGGAAACAGTGACTCGAATCGGGAACTAGGATTATCTTTGAGTGAGGAATTGGCTGAAAAAAAGCTCAAGTTTGCCAAGAATGGCCTCTATCATTTCCTGTTGGTTGTTTCCACCTATGATTTCGCCTCAATCAATAATCAAACAGAAGTTCTAGGGTATGGACTCTAAATCCTAAATTCCACAGAAGATATTCTAATTTATGTCAAAAGTTTTTCATCAGTTTGTTATTCAATGTGTATTATTTATTCAAGCTTGTACTTATTCACGTCTACTTACATTATTTTAAACAAGTATTTTTTGTTAAATCGTAGAACTAATTTCCCAATTTTTCAATTAAGCGAGATTTAAGGCAGTAAACACTCCTAATTCGATTTCTTTATTCATGCCTTGATCATGCAAAAATTAGTTCTTTGAAAAACGAAATTATTTATTTAATTCGTTAAGGCGAAATGCTTACGATTTGACTTCAAACACATGAACAAATTTACGGTTTATTCATAGAATGTGCAAATGTTGAACAGCGGGATAGGAATGAGGAGGGATTGACAAATCAATGGAAAGTCTATTTTTCTTTTATGTTTAGGAAGTAAAGATGTTGGGGGGATCGGATCAAGAGGTAGCCGGTTGGGGGTTGGATGCAGGCTTTCATTTCCATTCTCCTCTTCCTCTTAGCATTCTCTTTTTACATGCCTCTTCGGGACCCGGTCATTTGTGAGATCCACCTTATTGTTCGAGTTCATCCTGTCTCATTCTAGTGTGTTCATATTGTACTCCAGTTCGGTCATGACTTTAAAAATTTGGATAAATTGTTGTTAATAAATCAGATTTCGGCCAGTTTTTCTTCTATAAATCATTAAATCAAGCACTTTATCTCTATCCATCATCTTCTTCTCAAGTCCTTTATCAATGACATATAAAGGAACTTAAGCCTTATGATATGCTCCTTTGTCTTTGCTTCTTGATGCATCCTTTCTTTGATAAGTTTCGAGGAGTTGAGAATCTCGAGCGTGCGGTGTGTAAATGATTCATGGCTAAGCTTGATTTTTCGGTAGAGCTTGGTCTCTTCCCTCAATTCCTTTTGAAATTTTCTTGTTGTTGATAGTCTAGGATCTTTTAAGCTGTTCCTCCTTTACGCTCGCTCCTCTTCCCATTTGCTCTTTTCTCTTCAACTACCTTCATACATTTCTTTCTTCTGTTGAATTCCTCTTCCCGATGTTGATCTCTTCTTCTCAGTGCACTTTCAGCCACACCTCTTCTCAAAATTGTTCTTGGATTCTGCATTTCTCCTCTCTTCTGGCACCTTGCAACTGGTTGAACTTCGTTGCATTGGCTGTCTTCCTGGGTTCGGATGAACCTCTCCTTCAGGTGGAGCATACTCCTCCATCATTTCGCTCAAGTTCGGGATTAGGGTTCATGTTCGGCCATTAGAGAAATTTGAAGGTTTGGAGGAAGACGTTTGGATCTAGGGTTTGTGAGAATTGGAGTTCGAGGACTATGCGAAAGTGAAAAGTTGTTTTTGCTTCAAGGAAAGAGATGATAATGGAAGGAGTTTCTCAACAGTTGCAATTCAATTATGATTGTGGGCTATTTATTATTTCATTTATTTGTGCTTGTCGCGACTCCAATATCACGTTGAAATTGTGTGCTGTCATTAAATTTGGGCAAAAAATTAAAGCTGCCCGGTGGCAACCCTTCCTCTCATCGCGACCTATGATTTGTGGCGACATACTTAGTGTGGAGGACGAGGTATCCTCGGGCTGCGACATCCAGGCTTTTAAGTTGTCGTGACATCACCTCTCTTGAAGGACTTACTGCTGTCGCGACCGGATGTTACATCGCGACCTCACATTCGCTCCTTCGTCTTGGCGGAGTCACGACATCAACTTTTGTTGCGACCGGTTAATCTATGACATCGAGTTTTAATCGCGACTGTCTGCAATTGCCTCAAATCTAATGAACAGACAGCTCTTCGCTATTTATTAATTCGCATATTCTCAGCATTCAATTAAATCATTCACAAACAGAAATTGACATATGAACCTATTCAATTGTCACGGAAATTTCTATACTTCATGTCGTTCTCTTCTGCAAGTTGCTGGAGTTTGTTCCTTCTTGCTTGAGCCATTGCATAGCATACCGCAACATTTCAGAAAAGGATTTAGTGTAAAATTAACTTCTCGGGTACTAACTAATCATTATAAGGAAGTAAGAAAACAAACTAGTGATTCCACAAAAAATTAAAAGTCGAAAATCGAAAACTAAAGTCTCTGTTTTGATTCTTTCTCTCGATGAGCCGGTAGCTCTTCTTTCTTTCCTCACTTTGATAGTGCTTCGGTCTTTGTCCATTGACTTTAAATTCTTCAGTCAGTCTTCAATATTCTTGTTCCAAATGTAGTGCTTGACATCCTTTGCCATATAGTCCACCTCCACTTTTGATTTTATTTTGGAAACAATGTAATCTGAGTTAAATAGAAGAACTTGATCCCCCTCTGCAGACTCTTTTCCTCGGAAATCCTTTGATCATGCCATTTCTTTGTGCATCTTTGTATATCTACTTGTGCTCAGGCTTCATTTCTCAGTTCTTCCAGTTCATTCAGTTGAAGCAATCTCTCTTCCTTGCCCATTTAAATCGAAGTCGATTCTTGATGGCTGCTTTGTATTCCAGTGAGAGGTGACACGGCGCAAAAACCAATGCGTATGGAGACATCCCGATGGGGTTTTGAATGGGTTCACGTAGGCCCCAGTCGTACGTCAAGTTTGGAAGACCAATCCTTCCGCAGCGAACTTACGATCTTTCGGGATCCTTTTAATCTCCTGTGGAAATTTTAACACTTGCCCATTAGTGCAGGGATGATAAAAATTTGGAAGCTCACTATATGTTTTTGATCCCATTAGCTTTGCGAAGGTTTGTTTGCAAGTGGCTTCCCCCCATCGGCGATGATAGTCATGGGTGTTCCGAATCTGCTCAAAATGTTCTTTTGCCAAGAACTCTATTGTATTAACATCATTCCTTGGGCAAGCTATTGCTTTACCACATTTAGAAACGCAATCCTTTTCTTGGAGTATATACATGTTCCAAGTTGTGAAAGGGTCACGTAAAATCTATCCCCATACATTAAAAATCGCACCGCATTATGCCTCGTAGGGGCATTTTCATTCTATTTGCTGATATTTCCAATCTTTTTGGCATCATCACATAATTTGACCCATTGATCACAGTCCTTGAAAACGGTGAACAATAAATCCTGATTGGAGTATCTTTGCATGAGCTGTTCTTTCTCGAGAAAAATGCCCCCATATGGTGATGCATATGGCATTCATTCATAAACTCAACATTCGCCCTCGGCACATCTTCTTATAATCATATCAGCACCCTCTTAAATATGATGGGTCATCCCACGGATATAATACTCTTGTCGATCCACGAGCTTTCTTTTTTAAATGGTGGGTAGATCGGAAAGGCCTCCTGGCTTAAGTAATTCACAATATCGACATACCATGGCATTAGGAATGACAAATTGAAATAGTTGCTTTCGTGCAGAGTTCTCTTTTGGTCTTATCTCCCTCCTCATACACTTTTGATTTCTTTCTATTACCGGACAAAGTGATCAGCTATCACATTAATCACCTTTTTATCTCTAATTTCGAGATCAAACTCTTGCCGATAGTAGCATCCACCTTATCGATCTTGGCAGCCTCTTTTTTGACATTAGATATTTGATGGCGCATGGTGCATGTGAACTATAACATGGGATCCCACAATGTATGGCCTGAATTTCTCTGGCTTAAACACTATGGCTAGCATCTCCTTTTCGGTTGTGGAATAGTTTTCTTGTGCTTGTTGAGTTCTGCTAGCATAGTATATGGCTACGAATATTTTCTCTTTCTTTTGTCAAGCCCCATTGCGAAATCAGCATCACACATTGCCGAATTCGCCAGTCCCGATGCAGTGCGACCATGATAGGTGCTTGAACCAATCGATCTTGGTTCATGGCTGACCTTCTTAATCATCAAATTAAACTTTGTGTCTTTCTCCGATGTCATAGGTAGCTATTTTGAGATTACGGTGAATCATAAAATCTAGCATGCGAAACTCCCTTATCCTTTGCTGTTGTGGGAGGTGCTAGGTTTGATTATGAAGTAGATTGGTCCACTTCTAGCCACAGTAGAAGAAATTTTATGACCAAACAATACCTTACATTACCATGAAATGCTTGTTTTCAGTTGAGTACTGGCCTTTGTCCTTGCATCTTTGAAATCTTGTCTCCAGGTTGTTCGGACATTGTTCAAAGCGGCCCGCGTGAAATCATCCCCATAAAAATGTCATGACTTCCTCGACCAAATCTGAGAACATCGGCATCATACACCTGCGGAAAGTAGCGAGAATTGCATAGTGAGAACTCATACGAAAGCGAAAGGTACCGTAAAGCTTGGACATGATCTTTCTTGATCTCAGATGAATTGCAATGGTTGCGGCTTTGAATGCCGTCGAAAATCTACAAAAAGCGAGGTCAATCTGTGATGTCAACATCAGATCGATGGACGAAATAGTCTTTCACAGTTCGCGTGTTCGACTCACGTAATCAATACATACTCTCCATCCCATCTGCCCCATTCTTGTTGGAATTAATTCACATTTCTTTCATTGCGGATTCTGGTAAATCACCGCTTCTTTGGGCCACATGGTAGAATTTAGCCGGACTATCACGAAATTGCATAGCTAAAACCGACATTTAACCATTTGAGCACCTCCTTCTACGACTACTTTCATTCTTGGATTGATCTGTGATGTTCAACAGTCGTGCATTTCTTCTAGAAGTATTTTGTGCATGCATATTGATGGAGCGATACCTTTTAACTCTTGATAGACCAAGCTATAGACTCCTTATGATTCCTTAAAATTTCGGCCAACCTGCGTTCCTCATCAAGTCGAAATTTATTGCGGTTACTCTTTCGGCACCCCAGAGTAGCATACTTTAAATGACCCGTGCTCTTAAAACTGGCCTTTCTTCTTGGTTTTTCTTGATGAAATTCCTTTTCTTCATTTTGGTCTCTTTTTCATCTCATTTGTTGAAGACTCATCCTTTGTCTCGATGGAGTGTGGCTTGATGTGCGGAAAATCAAACAAAATCTTAGATCTTTGTCAGTTCATCTCTTTTCATTGATTGAAAATTGGGCATTACAATCATAGTAAAACTCGAGTTGTGTATATACATCTTCTATTGACTTAGTATCTTCCACCTATGTCTAAATTCTTGAGCTCTTAATTAAATTGAAATCGGTATCTCTTCTCAACTACAGGTGAAATTCCCATACGCATATCGATTGGAAGTACGCTCGAGTTGCAAAGAATGGCCTTGACAACGGAGGAACTGTGAATCTTCCTGCAGTATCTAGTACAATGAAGTCTTGGAAAATAAAATTTCCCACACCGACACATCGCTATGAGTTCTTCAGGTTTGGGGTTCTATATGCCATTTGGAGAGTAACAATTAGTGGGAGTAAGCTCCCCCGAGCTCAACTGTAGCAACCTTGAATAGGGCATTAAATTGATGCGCTTTGAGTCACGAGCTTTAGAGCACAGAGCTCTCGATGGTGCGGGGAATGGTGAAACTCCTGGATCATGCGTCTTTAAGTAAGCCTCTGGATCACGACCTTCTGATTCTTGGTCGGGTTCTAATTCCTTCTTGACAATCTTCCTCTTTTTGCTCAGTATGTCTTTCCAAAAATTTTGCATAAAGTGGCATCGAGTCAACCTTACATGAAAGCATGCGATCTCCGGCCGAAGGTTTCAAAACCTTGCAAGCTGCTATTCTATCCTTTTGATTCTGCGACCTCTTTGTGAAATGTCTTTTACTGACATCTTGTACGGGTTTCTGCCCTTCTTCTTATCGGCCGGTTGTTCCTCCTTTCTTTCCTTCCTCAATTGTTCGCGTTATGCAGGCCTTCCTCTCCACTTGATTGCTCATCTTTTACGTCTTCTTCTCCAGTCTTTCCTTCTTAGGTACCTGCGATATCGAGTCCTTTAGGATTCTTCTTTGTGTCACTAGGAAAGGCATCTTTCATACGGTTTGCGGGGTTAGGGTCAGTTGCCTATTTGTTATTCTCAGGGTTCTTAAGGAGGCATTTTATGGTCTTACGAAGAATTTGAGTTGTGTTTTAGGCCCCAGATTCTGCCCGAGCTTTTGTTCATGGAGGTTAAACTGTGGTGTGCCATGAACTAAATGATCTTCAAGTGGTTGGCTCTCTATGACTCGATACTCGTTCTATTTTCACCTCCTTCTTCTTCTTTGCGAGGAACCTTGGTGGTCTTGATATCTGTTGAGATGTCCTTGTAGGCCTTGTGAAGTCCCCCACCATATAGAAAAATTTTCATGGTTCCTCAGTCTTGGATGATATCTTGACAGTTAGGATTTGGTTTGAGTGATAACTTCTTGGCTCCCCAGTGCCAACACTCCTTGATCATAAAACGATTCTTCGGTGGATTTTATCAGCCTTCCTCTCAATGGTTCTCTCATTGCTCCTCACTGTGACCAGGTGTGCATCTTCTTCTCTTGCTTGTCCATTCTATGCATGATGGCATCTAACTTGGCCTCCATGGCTGTCATCTTGCTCAGCTCCATGACTCCTCTTCCTCTGCCAATTACTCTTGAAAACTCTGATGGAGCTTTCATATTGCATTTGCTTGGGGTCTGATGGATCTCTTGCCTCTTGGCGCTGTTTGGATGCTCCACGGCATGAAGCATCAATAATGCCCTTAGATGTATCATTCAGGCATGATACACTATGTCCATCGATCTTCAGTCTATTCCATGCATGGGCATCTTTTAACATGCCAGAATCTCTCCCGTACTACATAAGGCTCATCCTTCCCCCTATTTGGAACCACAAATTATCTCCCTCCTTCTCTTTGAGGTAGTGATGGAAAAATCTACCCAAACAGGCTTCGAAGCTCCTCCCAAAGTATCAACGAACCATATGGTGAGTTAAACACCATGCGCTCCTCTTAGAGAAAATGGGAATAAATGTAATTTTATGACCTCCGGTCTCACCCCGTTCAACTTCATTTGTGTTTGCCATGCGAGAGAAACCTTTATCATTTGGATCGCCGGCAAGGATGACTTGATGGCTGTTGTTCTTGAATATTCTAATCAAGGGCTGGCTTAGTTTAAAATTATTTGCATCATTGTAGGGTATCGATTGCGAGTATTCATCTGAATAATAGGTCTCCAAAGAATATCATTGTAGTGGTGGAGGTCTTATGGTTCTAATATACGTCCTTAGTTACATTTCTTGCCTTTCATCTGCCATAGGCGAGTTTTCTACCCTTCGTTTTTCTCAAACCCAAGGTGGTTAACCTCTAATTGGAGTATCTGTTTGAATCGGATCGATTACATTTCCTATGCATTAAAGTTTTCCCTGAAATCAAAACACACTTACATTAATAGGATTAGTCAGGCCAACAAATATTTTCAATATGGCTTGTTAAAAGTTAGTGGCTAAAAATAACCACTGCTTTGAAAAACTATTTTTGTTCTTTTTCTTTTAAATGTCCAAATTAGCATTTCCTTCTTTTGTCTGAATATTAATCTACTAAATTCTTTCGATCCCCAGCAACGGCGCCATAAAACTTGTTAACGGACCAAAAGACATATACAAATTTATGACACTATTACCAAAGGACTATTGTGTCCAGGCAATAATGCCCGTCAGCTTGTATTTGTGTTCTATAACTATTGTATTCATTCAGAAATTTTGTGAGTAAATCATTGTGATTACGGTTGTTTTGATCCATCATCTTTTGCAGATTACACGAGGTCTAACAAGTAATTGGATTTAGTCGAATGCTAAAATTTCAATCGACTGAACTACTCGCTCACATACTATTTGGGACTATAATAGACAATTTAGATCATTGTAAAAGCCTTGAAATAATGAAAACCAAAATAATATGAATGAATAACAAATGAATAACTCTTTGATAATGGAAATGACAAATTTAGATTGAGCAGTTATCCTAAAGAGAACATTGGAAATAAAGCATTAGTGAAGAATCATTCTATATTGTATGATAATTTTGCTTTACGAACCGCAGTTTTAAAACTAGTCGAGAATATGATGAAATTGCAGCTGGATCTCTCCAAACCCCACAGTTCATCATCTCACTAGTTTTCTCTCGAATCACGATTAGGCTTGATAACTACTTTTAATGCGGGTAGCCTTGTTCGGTATTTTTCAAAACACCCGATACTTCATACCATAACGTAGATTGTAAACCTTAAGCTCTTTTGTATAATCCTTGCATGGGTTTACACTATACACAGTTTCTCTTCCTCAAATTAAACGACTCATTCTTTCCTTGATTCGATCATTCCTTCTTCTGGAGTTGAATTCTAATTCGAATTAGGCGAACTCTGCATGCTTAAATTGTATACCTGAAACTCATTCTCGGTTTCAAGTGAGAAGAGGATGTATCGATTTAATTAGGCACATTAGATCATCAATATCGGGTTCTCATGCCCTCGGAAATTGTTCATCACTCTCGGGAATACCTTCTTTGTCCTTGGGGGCCTCACGGAAATCGAGCAACCACAGTTATGGGTATAGGAGGCGACAGCGGTCATTCGAAGCTGCGCCTGCAAAAACTGACAGGCGATTGCGTCAGTTCTTAACGATAAAATTCTCTGAATGTTTGTTAATAGCGTCGGTAATAGGGCTGGGTTTCTAAATCCTTTAGTTACCATACATTGGCTTCTTGATCAAGAAAACCCTTTGTAAATCGACGTAGTTCGAAATCAAAATTTATCCCAGAATTCCAAACAACGAACGATAATTGAAGAAATATAAATCTGCATTCAGCTCTGACCTTCTGACTAACGTTCAAATCGGTAAAAAAATACAAATAATCTAAAAAATTAAAGAAAAGAAAATTAAAATCTGAGAACCCTTGACAGCCGGATCTCTCTTTCAAGTGGCGAGAAGGCTGCGTTCCTTGATGCTGTTTATGACATTTATAATTTGGTTGATATGTTCGTTGTGCTATGCGGTTGATTACTGGCGGTATATTTGTGCGCCGGTAACCGATACGCCAGCCGCTCTGTCTCGATCACCTCGAATACTGTTTGTCGCGTCGTCTGTGAACGATGTCGGCATTCCTCTGTCGCGTCTCTACTGTGACCAATCGACTCAACCAGATGTTCGTGATCCTATTCTCGTATTTGTCGAATGTTGTGATGATCGACACCACCTGAATTGATGCGATGACGTTTCTCGTGTTTAAGCGTATAATATCCTTTCTCTTTGGCGATGTCGCGACCTTGGATTTCCTTGCAAACTTGTGTATGCGGCTGCGATTCGATCGCGTGTGCGCATCGAATGTCGCGACATAAATGCAGTCAATTATTTCTCCATCGCGACTGCGGTGTGAGCCCTCATTATCCCAGCATGCGGGTTTAATTCTGTCGCGACCTCTGAATGATGTCGCGACATCATGTCTTCTTCTTCATCAATTCCTGGTTGCTTGACTTGGAGTTCCTTTCACGCCCAGCTCGTTTTGTCTTTGATTACTCTTCATTTGCGACTGGAGCTTTGCAACCTTAATATGTATTTTGATTCTTTGAAAAAGCTTCGACATCAAATCTTTTAATCCTTTTGCGCTCTCCTGTACCTTCCTTCCAGCCAATTGGCCGATCTTGTTCAGTCTTCTCCTTTTACTGCAATTTTTTGCTTTCTTTTGAATTCCCTGCTGCACAGCAGTTTGGTGAAGTATTCCATATTCTTGCATATAAATTAGTCTTTTTATATAAAAAATCAATCAGAAAAATGGACTGAAAATAGATGACTTTTAAGCTCATCAATGATCACATTCCTTGCCCCATGCCTCGAGTCCTCACTGACTCCCTCACACATGCATTTTCTATGTATGAAAACTGTTTTCAAAACAAAAGATTTTTGTTCCAGTTTTATTGGACATACTTCGATAATATAGTTGGACCACCCTCCAATATTTTTCATTGGACATACTCTGAAATATTATGGACAACCCTCCGATATATTTTTTATTGGACATACTCAATCTTGGGTGGACAACCCTCAGATATCTTAGCTTTGTATCATGCACTCACACTAGATTCTGTGATGTCCCCATGCACATGCAATGCTAATGCTACTGCATGGTATTTACGTGTTTCATGCATGCTTTTCTACCCACACAATATCTATGTTAATGTATTCCAACATACATACCAACATTATTCACGAAATTGTATGTTATTAAGCTGAAAATCAACATGCGACGTTTTCCGTTCCCCATCTTAGAAAACAACATCACATATACCAACATTATCATAAAACTACATGTTGCTGACAAGAAGCCGTGTACAAACTATATTTTTTTCTTCCAAATTTCCAGCTCATAAAAACAGCATGCATATACTAACGTTATCCTTACAAGAAACTCATTGCTGGCAAAGTAATGGCTATTGGATATTTTTTTCCAGTTTCGGCTCGAAAAAACGACATTCATATACTAACATTATCCTCACAAAAATTGCATGTTACTCAACCAGAAATAAATGTTTCAGAAAGCTGGTTTTCCAGATTTCAACAAAAAAAAAAAAAGCATGCATATACTAACGTATCCTCTAAGCGCATGTTACCATTGAGAAATAATCATCTGCTTGGATTTTTTGATTTCCGGCTCAAAAAAAAAAAAAACAACAACAACAACAAGCACACAAAATCCAGCATAATACACGGTCCAGCGGGTTCAGCGCTCCAAAGCGCAATTTATGGAACCCGATTTAGCACAAGCGCCTCTGATTTGTTCAATGAACACAGACTGATGTTGGGGCTAAGCTCTATGGCCATGGAATGGCCCTTAGACAAAGGTATCCCAATTAGGAGAAGAGTCCTACCTCTTGAAGCGCAGGCAACCTCCTCATTTTCTTCCTTTTTCTTTCCTTCTTTCTTTCTTTCTTCTCTTCATATTATTCCACCGAATTCTCTGACACCTCATGCAAGCCACCTAGACACATGGCAAAACCTATGCCATGTGTTCCTTATGCTTGCTAGACATCACCACTAACTTCATGCATGGATTGAGGCATGACACTTGTCCACTAATGTGCCAAGTGTATTCTCCTCTAGTTCCACATGGCACCAAGCTCTTATGCCAAATGTCACTCTATGATTCATCCATTTGCCTCGAAATACATGAAATTTCGACTGTTTGGGAATCAAACGAAATTTGATGGCATACCTAGATTTTGCGAGATGAACTCGGCGCGTCCATATAATCATCTGTAGAATTTTTACAAACTTACCATCAATTTATAACAGTAAACTCTCATTGCGTACGGGTTTTCCACGTCTACACTCTTAAAAAATTTGGATTCAGAAATTCACACATATACATCTTATCACATGCATATACTTGTGGTCCATTAACATTTAATGACTAAAACAACGTATCTCCATCCTCAAAGAGGAAAGGATAACTGGTATGCATCGTGTCCTCACGTTCCCACGTTGCCTCCTTGACTCCACGGTGCTGCCATAACACCTTCCGCTAGCGCCTTACGATCTTGTCATGAACTGTGTCGGTTATCAAAATACGCCTGGTCACTCCACTCGAAGGTCCCATGCACTCAACAACAAGCTCTCCCAATCCACCGTATGAGTGGATCCAGTATACGGAGCATGGAGGCGTCTGTTTCTGTGTAGACTTTGATACTTCGTGGTAGTGCTCATGATCAACCACATCCCCATAGCCTTATTGAAGCTCTTCTAAAAGCGTGTCATAAACCTGGGATTCTTATCCGACACTATGGATACTAACTCCATGTGGGATAATCTCATGCGATATAACTTCTCAGAATTCCTCCAAAGGAGGTCATGCTTGCTAGAAATGTGTCGACTTAGTGGCCAGGTCGAAATCACCCGTACCATCATGTCTCCGCGAGTGTCAGTGGCAAGTGGGTTACAAAATCCATAAATGACGTGCTCCCCACTTCCATTCTACTACCTCAAGGCTGATAGCCTGCTAGTTTCTAATAGATGCGACCTTTAGGCTGGCGACACATAGGAACAGTCGAACAAAGTCTCCTAACGTGTCCCTTAAATCCCTCTGTGTCACCCAGAGATGAAGATCTGGTACATCTTCGTGCCACGTTGAATAGCAGGCAGGGAGCAATGGAACTCCACCGAGGATCTCCTCCCTCAAATCGATCAGTGCTTGCAGGGGGACCACTACTCGTCCCTCTGAAGAACTGCTATCATGTGGATGCTTTGTAGCCGTCAGCCAAGCCCTTTTACTGTATGCGGTCCTGTGGACACTATCTCGTCCTGCCCCTGGGACTTAATGCCCTCCAATAGGGCCGGCGTAACCGCCAGACTCCTAAGGTACCTCGAGGCCTACTCCTTGTGCTAAAGTCTGTGAAGCTGTCCTATCTGAACATCTGCCCTTTCTCGGGAAGCTACCTTGTGGTGCTCCCAGTGACTTCCGGCCGGAGTGTACCAGCGTTTCTTGGGGATAGTGTGCAAAGTGCGTAATCTACTCTAAGACTCCATCCCATGTGTTGCTTCATGTGAGGTCTCTTCTGTTGAGATATGTGAGACTTTTGTGGTCTGAAAATACCTAAGCCCATTCTGATATGTGGTGCCCAGATCTTCAAAGCGGAGCTATGGCCATGACTCCATCATTATCTTGGGATAATTATCATAGTTTTCAGGCAGCAGGAACCATAAGCGATTCCACTCAGTTGCATGGCCTTTGATCCGTCCTTCCAGGCATCACAAAACATGGTGTACCTCTGTCCCCTTTTCAGGACTATAAGCCTCCTCTTCAATGTCTGGAATGCCTTCTCACACAGGTCACTCCAGTCGAACTTGACCTCCTTCTAGGTCAATCTCATCATAGGCACTGCTAGTTGGGAGAAATCCTCAATAAACCTCCCGTAATACCCCGCTAATCCTAGGAAATTGCGTATCTTTAAGACTGACTTAGGTCTCTCCCAACTCATAATAACCTCAACTTTCTCAAGGTCCACTGACACACCTTAAGCCGACACTATGTGTCCCAAGAAACTCACCTCAGTAAGCCAAAAATCACACTTATTGAACTTAGCATACAACTGATGATCCCTCAAAAGATGTAGAACAACCCTCAAGTGATCCTCATGCTCCTCCTCCGACTCGGAGTAGATCAGAATGTCATCAACGAAAACCACCACAAACTAATCTAAATAGGGTTGGAATACCCTATGCATGAGATCCATGAATGCTATCGGCGCATTTGTCAATCCAAAGGGCATCATTGTAAACTCAAAGTGCCCATATCGCGTTCTAAACGTGGTCTTAGGGATATCTGTCTTCCTAACTCTCAACTGATGATAACTAGTGTGAAGGTCTATCTTGGGGTAGACTCGCGCCCCTCTTAGCTAATCAAATAAGTCATCAATCCTCGGTAATGGATACCAATTCTTAATATTCGTAACCATTCCATCGATGTCGAAGCACAGTCGAAGGGTCTTATCCTTCTTCTTCACAAATAGGATCGGAGCGCCCCATGGTGAAGTGCTCGGTCTAATGAAACCCTTGCCTAATAATTCATGTATCTGGACCTTGAGTTCCTGCAGCTCAACCAGCTCCATCCTATGTGGAGCCATAGAAATGGGCAACGTACCAGGGTGCAACTCTATACGGAAGTCTACATCCCTTAGTGGATAATCCTGGTAGCTCATCCGGAAAAACATCATCGTACTCGCCTACGAGGGTAGATCGAGTCTGTTTCACCTCGTCCTTTAAAAGTATATTGCTATGACAGTCAGCTTTGCCACATGCCATGCGGAATCATACAGTCTAGGGCAAGCATCGTGCTTATTTGAAACTTAACCCGTGCCATCACGTGTGTGGTAACTCTCTACGCTCACAATCAATAGGCTCGGTGTGTGATCGGCCAGTCCATCCCCAAGGATGACGTCAAATTCGACATGTCCATGACCCTCGAGTCGTGAGTAGAATCCTAAGATCTCTAACTACCCAGCCTCGACATATCAGATCCACACTCACCCCGGTCCCTAGGGGAGAACTCACATGCATCGGCTTTTCCAAGGTCTTAACCTCTAAGCTCAATTCCCTCGCATATGATGCAGCGATGAATGAATATGATGCACCAGAATCAAATAATATCATTGCCCATAGGCGAGATAGCAGAAACATACCCTGTAAGACTAGTTGATCAACTAGCTCATTCAATGGTACGACAGTATAGACACGCCCTTGGGTCCCTGAAGTATCGACCTGCGAGCCTTGTGACCTCCCCTGCTCGACTCTGGTGCATGCATTGTGTGAGAAGGTGCTTGTGTGGTGCCGGATATCTTGGTTTCTACGGCCTGCTTAAGGTGAGAAGGAATTTATCTGGGTGTGCATCCACTGGCTATAAGGCGGGGTGCCCATGATGCTGGGATCCTTGCCATTGAGAGTAATCCTGTCTCACATGTCTAGGTTGATGGCAATGGAAACATGTCATCGCTCAGTGACTGGAGTCTAATATGGCCTTGTACGATAGTCGGCCTGTCTAAATCCCTCGTGAGCTAGAAGCCTTCGGCACTTTCTGGGTGGAGGAAGTGCGGCTCTCCTTTCTCTTACCACTAGTATTACCAGCGTCATAGATACACCAAAGGTGTGCATCTATATCTCTCTCTGCCATAGTCATCTGTACTAAGATTCACCTTATGTAATGAAATCCTGATCTTGCGAGATGGACAACCGGGCCGTCAGCGAACTTATCACCTTGGACATATCTGTGGCCACGTAGTCATCCCCGAAACGTGCTAACTCGGTGAACTTGGCCACGTACTCGAGTACAGTAATACTTCCTTGCTTCAACTCAAGGAACTCCTAGGCTTTTGCATGCCTCGCAGATGCCGAGAAAAACTTGCTCATGAAGAGCTCTCGGAACTCTCCCCAATCATCGTCTCTAGGTCTCTTGAGACCTTAATCTAGTCCCACCATACATGGGATTCACCCTTTAGCCTAAACGTAGCTAGTCTGATCCTCGTGGCATCGGGGTACAGTCTCCGTGGCCTCAACCCTCTCAGGCCTGCCCCAGACCAATGGTTGGCTGCCATCGGGATCCTCATTACTGAATCTTGGAGGGAGTGGTTATTGCCATGAAATCTAGAGGTTATTCGGTCCTCCGACCCACTAGGCGCTAGGCGTGGCGTGGCGGCCCGGTTGCAACACCCCGGCCTCCCGCGAAGGCTGTGATAAGAGCGGTGAGGTGTGCCTCATGGGCGACCCCTGCGTCCTCTCCCTCGACTTACCATCTACACAAGTCAAATGGCAACTTAAGATTTCTTCCTCATTATTCAATTAGTAGTGCACTTGCCAACCACTAATACAAATTGAATTTAATTTCTGAATTATTGTGTTCAGTTCGTTTTCCAAACCCTTAAGGTTATGTTTTCTAACCCTAGTGTTCCACATACCATTTCTCATGTAAAATTTTCACACAAAGCAAGCATAGATCACACACATCAGTTCATCAAAATGAAAAATGGATGCATGATCTAAACTGCATTAACCAATAGTCTAGGTATTCATATGCCTAAACTACGATCTAGAAATTTGTGAAGCTGATATCGAGGACCAAACTTATGGATACCCACACACAGAGCTCCTAGAGTATTCCTATACCTAGCTTTGATACCAGGCATGATGCTTACAGAATTCAAAAGGGATCATTTATATACTATCATTCTCTGCCTCATATATATATATATATCATAACATATATATATATATATATAATACTTCAAATTCAATATAAAACAACCTTTTTATTAACAAGAGCATATGAAACACAGTGTAACCCCATTAAAGCTATTTCTTATACAAAATGAGTTTAATTGCCTTCTGTTCTTTTTACATAAATGGCGGGTTTTCTACCCAAAATTTCACAGGATACGGGACAAAGCCCCGATCAGTGCTTTTCTCGACTAATTTCTTGGACTTGTTTAGTCTCTGGTGTACCTCCGATTTGCCAGAAAATATTTTCCCATGTGGGGTAGCAATGCTGATAGAAATCTCCTACAAAGGCTACTCCCCACTTAAGTACACATGCAATGCCATGTTCACACATCCGCACACATTCAGTAAAAATATGCATATTTCTACATGAATGATCACATGCCTTGCCCCATGCCTCGAGTCCTCACCGACTCCCTCACACATGCATTTTCCATGTATGAAATCTATTTCCAAAACAAAATATTTTTGTTTCAGTTTTATTGGATATACTCCGATAATATAGTTGGACCACCCTTCGAAATATCGTGGACAACCCTTCGATATATTTTTTATTGGACATACTCCAAAAATACTGGTGGACAACCCTCTGATAGAAACCGTTTTCAAAAGCTACATGTCTGTACACTCACACCCAATTCTGTGATGTCCCAGTGCACATGCAGTATTAATGCCCCTCTTGCATGTTTACGTGTTTCATACGTGCTTTTTCTACCCACAATATCTATGTTAATGTATTCAACATACACATAACATCTTATTCACGACGTATGTTATTCAAAATGAATAATCAACATGCAACTTGGATTTTTTTCTAGTTTTCCCATCTCAAAAAAATAACATGCATATACCAACATTATCCTCACAAAACTACATGTTACTCAACCGAGAAATAATCATGCAAACTGGATCTTTTTTTTCCAAATTTCCAAAAAAGCATGCATATACTAACATTATCCTCACAAAAACTGCATGTTACTCAACCAAGAAATAATCATGCAAACTAGAATTTTTTTTTTCCAGATTTCCAGCTCAGAAAAATAGCATGCATATACTAACATTATCTTCACAAAAAGCGCATGTTACTGGCCAAATAATGTACCAAAATGGATTTTTCATATTTCCAGCTCAAAAAAATTAAAATAAATAAACAGCATGCATGTACTAACATTATCATACCTCGTAAAAGTACCACTCAACCGAGAAATAATCATGCACTCTGGCCCCGGATCGAGGGCATAAATGTGGAACCAGGAAAATCTAATTTTAAAAGGGCAAAATGGTAATTTTAGTTAAAATGGGAATTTTCTAGATCTGAGATGACAAAAAAACTCATAGTTGGAATCGTCTCGCGAAATCAGATGCCATGTCAAATTTTAGCCGGTCTGCGGGCGAGTCGGAATTTCTGTTTTAAACAGCGGCGTGGTGTGGGACACTTGGCACATTTTAGTGGCTCCACGATTGTATAATGTCGGTGCAGAATTAGTTAACGAGTTCAGTGTAGGGCCATGTGAACGTAGTAGCTTTCCCCAATTGGATGAAATCCAAATTTGGTGGATTAAATGGATAAGGTAATCCTCTCGACCAATTAGAACTTGACAAGTGGCATGTGAGGGGACAAAAAGAAGACATTCTTCTCTCATTTTGGCCTATACGGGCAGTGGGGAGAGGGGAGAACAGATTTTGAAAATGAAGGGTTTTTAGAGAGAGAAAGTCCAACTTATCTCTAGATTTCGGTGTTTTAAACTATTCGGTTCTCGTCGAGCAACAAGAGTTGATCCTACGCTACAAGGCACATGCGTGGACAGATTTGGGTATTTTCGACAACAAGAGGTGGGGTTTCTCCTAACGATTTAATCCACAGAGCTTTGTTAATGCTTTGGGTGGTGTGAGGCCATGAGAGGCCGTTTGGTTGGTCTCGAAACTTTGGACCGCAGTGTTGGAATTTTGGGACTATTTTGTTTGATCACGGGGCCGATTCTGAACATTATTGGTTCATGTGTTATAATTTGCTACAATAAATTATGGTTTTGTGGTGAAAATGGCCATGGTTGGTTCCACAAAGTGGAACCAATGCTTGGTGAGAGGGCTATCCACGGATAGCCCACTACCCGATTTGAGATTGTTTTGAATTTGTTAAACGATCCGGTTTATGATTGGACGAAAATGTCCATGTGTTATTTGCATGAATTGTTTAAATAGATGGCGAATTGTGTGGAAAAATTGTTAATACATGAAAATTTAGTATGTTAACATAGTGTTTGAATTATATAAAATATAGTATTGTGAGCCATTGAATTAAGTTAGATTGTTCGTTAATCCAAGTGAGCTAATTTTGATGTTATTGATATGAATTAAATAACATGTGATTAAGTACTGTTGAATTTGTTAATATCTGCATGATTAAAGATATATTAGCATGAATTGTTTGGAAATGGCATAATGCATTTTCTTATCTTAGGTGCAACCTAGAATAATAGGTATGAGTGCGATGAAAGAAAATGAAAAAAAACGAAAATGGTGATGAAAATTTGATGGAAGATTTTTCGAAGAATTGCCTTGGAGAGTTGTCCAACAATTCATCTCGGAGGCGGACCCATGACTGTTTCGGAAAAATTACCCAGCAATTCACCTTAGAGGGTTGTCCAATAGAATTTACCGAAACTCGGTATGATGTTTTCAAGAACAAAAAAAATCTTTTGTTTGAAAACGGTGTTTTCTCACATTTGTCTTAGGCATGCGTGAGGGAGTCAGTGAGGGCTCGAGAAGTAGGAAGGGTGAGTCACATTCTAATCCCTTATGCCGTAGACATTCAAGTAGGATCATGTATTTGCTGAGTGTGTTTGGTTTCCATGTGCACTTAGGTGGGGAGTAACCCATGTAGGAAATTATCATTACTGAGCATTGGTACCATCGGGACCGATATTTCAGATCAGGTGAATGGAAGACGGCTCATTGAAATTGCTGAAAGAAAGCTGACATGTGGCCTGAGTAGATACTTTTGTATAACATGTATTAAAATTTAAATCTTAATATATTTATATTAAGAATGATGTATCAACTCTTGAACTATAAATAAAATAGTTGATGTATTTTTAGTAGTATTGATGTATGGGCACAAATTGGCCATTTTATTTAAATGTATGGAGTCTATGATATGAGACCACGGGTTTTCCAGCCAGAGGTTGGCCGGTGGTCAACGGGACACCTAGGGAATTGGGGCGCCACAATAACACTTGGTCCACTCATGTGCCATGTGTTCCTTATGCTTGCTAGACATCACCACTAACTTCATGCATGGATTTAGGGCATGACACTTGGTCCACTCATGTTCTAAGTGTCTTCTCCTCTAGTGCCACATGGCACCAAGCCCTTATGCCAAATGTCACTCTGTGATTTGTCCATTCGCCTTGAAATACGTGAAATTCTGATTGTCTTGGAATCCAACGGTGTGGCGTACCTAGATTTTAGGCGGGCTAGCGTGTAATCACGTGCGATCATATGAGATCTGAGGGAATTTCTAAACTACGATCAATGCGCCAGCGACCAGCTCTGTTCTCATTGCCCGGAATTTCCCAGTTGAGTTACATGGGTATATTCTATAGTGTTGAGCGGGATCCCAGTTCTGGATCATTTTTGGAGAGCTTCAACAGCCATGGGGACCTGATTGATGTTGATATTGTTTTCATCCCGAAGACCAGACGGTCGATCAGGACATTCCCGGGCGTTAGAGGACATCTTTATGAGCATGTGTCCTAGTTCTTAAGGGTGGCTGGGAAGAGCATTTACCCTTGATAGAATTCACCTATAACAACAGTTATCAGGCGAGCTTACAGATGGCACCCTATGAGGCACTATATGGGAGGCCATGTCGATCTCCGGTTTGTTGGACAAAGGTGGGAGAGAGATCCTCGATAGGTCCAGATTTGGTAAAGGACACCTTGGAGAAGGTGGACTTGATACGGAAGCATCTTCTCACGGTTCGGGCCAGACGGAAAAGCTACTCCCGACAAGGATGGCGAGCCTCACAGAATTTGAAGCGAGGGATCATGTCTTCTTGAAGGTACCTAAAAAGAATTGATTCAGTTGGCAAACGGGAAAATTTGTCATCAAAGTTTATGGACCCTTGAGGTACTCGAGATGGTAGTCTGATTTCTTATCAGTTGGGTTTACTGCCGAGCTTATTAAGTGTTTATGTAGTGTTCCATGTCTTCATGCTCCGGAAGTACACTCCAGATCCAACTCACATAGGGGACTAGGGCGAGCTTGTTATTGATGTAGATGGACTGATGAAATTATCATGGATACTTCGGGATCGGGTTTGCGATGCAAGACTATGAGGCTGTGAAGGTGTTGTGTGCTTAGGGTAGTGGTGACATGGGAATCTTGAAGGACCTGATCGTGCCACTTACATCCTTTCTTATTTGAGACGAGAATACGTTGTTTAGTCATTTGAGAATGGAAATAGATTGTGTATGTACACAAGGAGTGGATGTGTATGTGTGTGTAGATTTCGAGACGAAATTATTTTTAAAGAGGAAAATGTAGTAGGTAGAATTGGAAATGTTTGCAAAGCGGTAAATTGTCTATAGTACAGTTGCAACTGGATTTTTCTCTAGATCTCGGATAGTAAACGGATCTCACCAGTTGGATTCGTGCGTGAAATCAGTTGCAGTAATTTGTTGAATTAAGATGATGGATTTTCATGGTTGGGGCGAAGTGGGTGACACATGGCATGATGCCTACATGCCATGTGGGTGACACATGGCATGATGGATGCATGCCATGTGGGTGACACATGGATGCATGCATGCCATGTGGAGGTGTCTAGCATATAAAAAGGGGATAGGTGGAGGAAAAGAGAGGGAGAAAGGGAAGAAAGGGAAAGAGAAAGAGGGAGCTGAAGAAAGATCCTATAGCTTATTCCTTTGAATTCCGATGTTTTGACTGTTGAAGTTCATTGGGCTGAGAGTTAAATTTCGTCTACTCGACGAGGGCTACGGTCCAAGAGGTAAGGATTTTTCTACTTTGGTTGATTGCCTTCCTTTTTGGACAAGTGTTCAAAGGGACAGGTTGGGGAATGTCATTTTGGACTGAGGTTCAAGATTGTTCAATGGCCGTGTGGGGTCGGATGTGTGGCCTGAGCATGCCAATTTTGTGGCCTGGCATTAGACTAGATTTGAATAGTCTTAGGGCTAGATTTGGGACCGTTCTATGCCCGAGTTATGGCATGTTTGTGGGGCCTGTGATGGTTGTATGTGTGGACTGCTTTTATGGGCATCTCTAAAGCCATAATTAGTCTTGAGAACCAAGTTTTCTTTGCTTGCTTTAGTTGGCTGCCAGTGATAATTATTGATTGAATGTTATTGTGTGAACTCTAATATTGATATTGAGATGAAGCTGTTTGGAAGTTATATACTTTTAGTCTCTTGTTCACGATACATGATAAATTGTCAGAGATGACAGGGTGACATGATGGCATAATGCATTGCATATGAACTGGCGTCAATTCGCAGGAATTAAGTGCATTGTGCCATCACACACCATCCTTGGTGATTGATGAGTGGGCTCGATACATTGAACGAAGTTCAGCGGAGTTCCGCTGTTTGCAGAATATGAAATAGTGCCATCACGCACCATCCTTAGTGGTTGATAAGTGGGTTGTGTACCGTTGAACGAAGTTTAGTTGAGTTCCACTATTCGTAGAGCATGAAAACTTGTGTCGAGTAGTAGCAAGGGATGAACCTTTCGGTGGCCTAATATTTTTGGTTATACATATGTGTCTAACGGTGAAAGCCCGTGAAAGTGTAGGAAGGCATGCGAAGTCTGTGGTAAGACCCTAAAAATTCGCCTACCCAAAAAGACACATGTTTTGTTCATAAAATGATCCTTGGAGGTGAAACATCCAATAAGTTTTGATTTCTGAAAACTTGATTTTGTTCCAAAGTGATCATTGGATGAAATTCTCGAAGATAGATGTTATCACACATTGGCTATGTATTGTGTGATGGGAGTTTGTGATGACTCATGTTTTTCATGCATTGAATGAGTCTCATCTCATTTCATGGCATGGCATGTAACATTCCATTAGAGTTTCATCATTCTATTAGAATGTAAATATATATGTGAATGTGTCTAAGTGAACATTGCATGTGCATTTAGGGGGGTAATAGCCTTTGTAGGAGTCTCTCTACTAGTGGACGACTCTCATTTGGGGTCGAGAGGTTGAAGTAAGCCGACCTATTGCTAGTATAGTTCTTTTTGTAAAAACTTTAGAAAGAACTAGTTTTGGGCATATGCCTATGGATGTAATAGAGTTTGTGATTAAAATCATAGTAATATGTTTTGAAAATAACATAATATGTTTAATGAATGCAGCTAAACAGATCTTGATGAATGGGATTGGACAGTGTGGTATTGAGATACACAATATCCACAGGTAATTATGACCGTTTCACATCATGGTGTCAAGGCTTAGGTATGTGATTACCTAGGACTAGATGAATGGATCCCAATTAATGGGATTAGACAGCGTGGGTACCGAGATATATACTATCCACAGGTATTTCCTTAGGTTGACGGTTGGTCAACGAACCCCCTAGTTTTTGGGGTGTCACAACAGTTGTGGAGGCAAGAGATTTAGTTTCTGAACTTTCTCCCTTGAACCTTAGGCCTTCGTGGTCTTTTGTTGTCTTTCTCATCAACAAAATTTGATTTAGGGTCGTGGTACTAGAATTCATTATCCACATAGTTTTCTTAATCTATTCCAATTCGTTCAAAGACTCTTCCTTTTCATTCTTCAACACATCGACTTGTTTAACAAGCTCATTTTTCTTTCTACACAATCAAGAGATATGCTTGAGCAACCCTCTGTTTTCATTGACAATCTTTACTAGCTTCTCATACATGATTTTATAAAAGTGGGTATTCTCTTCATCAAAGATTTCTTCATTATCGCCTCTTTCCACATCAGTTGTCGCAACATTTGATAGAGCAAGTGCAGTCATTAAGGCAGGTGACTTATAGGTTGATGGATTAACTGGTGGACCAAATGTGGAAATTTTCACATCGCTTGAGCATTGTTCTTCTGCAGAAAGACTGATTGGTGCCATTGATTCATTGTAGATGTCCTCTCCTTCATTGCATGCTTTAGACTCATCATCACTCCACGTGTTAGCACATTGAGCCTGAATATGTCCATACCCTTCACATTTCATGCATTGGATCCTTCGGTATCTATTCTTTGTTTTAAGATTAGCTCCCTGATTTCTGCTTATTTTATGAGAAGCATTGAAGAGGTTAGGGGAAGAAATCATATTTGTATATTGAGGGAAGGTACCTTTCATTCACTTGTTCAGATTCTTCACTACTCGACAACACTCTAAAACAAATAGTCAAACAATCCTCATATTTCACTTAATGACTTAGAGTGACTCGCTCTGATACTAATTAAAAGAGAATAATTTGTTTGTCAAGGAAGATGTTCTACTAGTTGTTGCATCAAATGATACAACATTGTCAAGACTGAGGTCTACCAAGATATATATCAACGAATAATTACGAAAACAAAACTATAGAAGATGTAAGAAAATAAACCACCACACACAAGGAAACAAAAGATTAGTCACCTGGTTCAATAAAAGCTTACGTCCATGGGGATGAGCCTAAATGTAAAAGATTCCACTATATATCAATTAGGTTACATGTTGGTTTTAGGTGAGACAAGGCTCCCCCTTTCTCACAATCGTCTTCTCCTAACTCGCTCATAGTGAAATATAGAAATAAGATCCCCTTATTTCCCGATAAACACATTTGGACTCTTACACGCCTAATCACTCATTCTGAACAAGGAGTATCAATACTGCTCATCATCAAGAATAAAATCAATACTTGTATTAGCTTCTCCACCTCGTGAACAACTTCTTAAAACCAATCTCCTTCATGTGTCTGTGACACCCCAAATCTCGAAATTAGGTGACAATTTGTCAACCTGAAAATTTGTGGATCGGGTAATGACCTTAACTCCATTAAAGTCCCCTTTCCCCGGGACCCGAGTTTACTTGAAAATCAGGCATAGTCTCCTTTGTATGGGGAGCTCTACCCAAAATACAATATGTGCAATTTCATGGCAACCTGTCCCAATATTAAATACTTTGACCATGAGGTCCACATGCAGTAAAGTAGTCACGTGGGACGTTTATCCATATAAACACAAGCTATATCACCAAAGCCACCAAGTTATTACATCACTCTTAATACAAAACATTATATTAAAACTAACATGTTCTAATATAATATACAAAACATGAATCAAGGCCACAATCTGGCCCGCTTCATAATCCTGGCCTCTAAGGAACACTTGATGCGCACATGTCCTGTACACGAAGGGGGTCCCACGACGAAGGGTGAGCTACTTTATTAGAGATAAGTCCTACAAGGGCTATTCCCCACCTAAATGCACATGAATGGTCAAACAACCAAGCACACACCAACCTAGGACATGCAATCCTAGCATAGAATCCTACATGTCATGAATGAGACGTGACCCATCATGCCCCATGTATCAAGTCCTCACCGACTCCTCTCACACATGATAGAACTCCATGCGTGATAAAGCCTTTATTTTCCGGATCACATCCAATGATCATTTCATAAAATCATTTTCATTTCCTTTTCAAATCCAAAAGCTTTTTGGATGATCCCTTATAAAATCATTTATTTCATAAAACAAAAGCTTTTTGTTTTATAAACCCATATCTATTGGTTTTATCCTCCAGTGCCAATTGATGTAATCAAGTATGGAGTAATGTATATGCATTTGTGGGCCCGCGGATTTTTTGGGTCTCACCTCCCGGGCGCCCGCCACGCCTGATGAGCATTTTCGGGTCTTTCATGATGGGGTCATATCTAGCAAAGTTCGGGTTTTCACGAGGGTG
This sequence comes from Tetrastigma voinierianum, assembly GCA_016808115.1. Lineage (NCBI taxonomy): Eukaryota > Viridiplantae > Streptophyta > Magnoliopsida > Vitales > Vitaceae > Tetrastigma > Tetrastigma voinierianum. Next base: position 322,197 of record JAEQBH010000656.1, on the reverse strand, counting down.
TCATCCTACTTAAATTACTTGACACGGGTATTAATTTCATGCTATCTGTCGTGAGACTTCAGCGGACTTTGTCCATTTATCCGTCTCACCTCAACACGAACCTGTGTTGGTTGTCAACCATGCAAACCGTGGATATCCATTGGTCTTCGTTTAAAAATCTGAGTCCACAGCATTCACCAGGATGGTGAATGACACGCGACTAATGCACTCACCCGTACTATCACGTGTCGTGCACAGTGCAATGCAATTTATTACTTGCACTCTAAGTCATACTTGATGTATAAAGACCTCTACATGGACACCATGCATACACACTACACCGTGTACCATGGACACTCATGTCCTAATGCACACAAGCCCATACATTCATTTAACGTTAATATACATGCGGAGTCGTACTAACATTTATCACATCCGTCAACGTAAATAAGCATGCATGACATCATTCCGACTACTACTTAGACAAAGTAATATCATACTCAAATCCCTAGGCTACATCATGGCTGTGCCCAATAACTAGCCTACAACATGCCATGCAATAGCCATGTCACACGAAAACACATCATGGAAACCCGATATGTTGAAACACTAGCGTATTGACATCAAACATGACTCTTAACGAAATGCCATTTCAATCAATCGCACAAACACATGTTAACATTTCATCAAGTCACTACCTAGGCAAATGTGACACACCTCATTTCTAGGATAATTCATGGCATATCATGCACCTAAGATAGCCACAACACATAATGGCCATAACACACAACTCCTCCACGTACACAACCAACAATTAACACTTGTTGTAATAATCGAATTTTAACAAGTATTTGAGCACCAATTGCCATTGAAAATATATGGTCAGATTATAGACTCCAAGATCTTTCCATAGAGTCCAAGAACACCCCAAACAGAGCTCGGACAAGAAAGTTATGGCCGTCCGAAGTTGGAGGCCTCGTATGAACAGTGATTGACGCACGGAACCAGCAGGAGCCTACTGTTTTTCGTCATTTTCAGACCAAATATGAGTTCAAATTTTATCAAGCTATTTATGGATGAATTCTAGACTCAAAGGGCTTTCCATAGAGTCAAATAACACCTAAAACGGAGCTCGGACGAGAAAGTTATGGCAGAGGGCTTGCACCAACAGTGCAGCTGGGCAGCTGCGTGAGACCCACGAAATTGCGTTCCCAGTGCTCCTTTAAAGCTCCCGTACATGCTATTTTCCCTACCTAAACTCATCTCGGAAACAACCCTTTTGCCCAGAAACAAACCCGCCCTAATCGAGTCCACAATTTAGTCATAAACATGGCACAAAACCGTCCCAAACTCTGGCCAGAAAATCAACCTTAAAAACAACTCCCGTCTGACTAAATACGATTTTGTGTTAGGAACACAATCAACCCTTAGGGCCCAACCAAGACATAAGCGATATTTCGATATGAAATAAGCCCAAGTAGGAAGGTTCTACCTCTTGGAAGCGAAAACGATACTTTGGCGTCCTCGAAGGCGAGACCCCGCATTCAGAACTCGCTCGAATCTTGACGAAAATTCTTGATTTAGGTGTCACGTGTTACCTTTGACCAGTGATACTGGAGCTTTAAGTCTTGGCGAATGGAGGCTGATCCACGATGCGCCGTGGAAATCACTTAGAGAGAAGGTAGAAGCTTCTCTCATTTAGCTTCTTCTCCAAACACGAAATCTTCGACGAAATTGCGTGTTGTCGGTACCCACACGTAGCCCTCGTCAAGTAAATGAACTTTAAATCTTGGCTCGACGGATTCCGACCACCCGATCTCCGTAGATCGTAGAGAGAAGGTGGAGTTTATCTCATTTATCTCTCTACTCACGCCCACTGTCGAGAATTGCCAAAATGGGGAGAAAAATGTCATCTTTCTCTTCTCTTTTCCTTTTTAAGTTTAAGTTGGACGTAGGGCCCACTTTGCGCCACACGTCCACAACCCGTCCGGGTTCTTTTATGTCTCAAAACAATTTATTTTCGTCTCAGTTCAATTTATTTTAAATGAACTTAACTCAAGTCATTTCCTAACTCTCGAGATTTTTAAGAAAATCTTGTTCCTGGGGTTACTAGATACCTAACTTCAAAAATTCATAAAGAATTTCCACTACCTAGGAATTCAGTGAAACTTTTATGAGTTACTCGTTTTCGTGAGACGGACTCAACGACGCAATCCGTTTCGTCATCCGAGCTCTAGGGAATTTTCTAGGCTTCCCTGAGCCATTTCATCAATTTATTACTTAATTTTTTTATACTTTTAGAAAATTTTAAATTTTCCAGGGTTTTACAGTGCCAATCAATCTACTTTCATGAACGACCTCTCTTCTATTTAACAGCCTCTAGGAGATCTTCTCTCAATATTTTGTGGCTTCATGTTTCCTAATCTGTCTCAACAAGCCATCTAAAAGATTATGATTTCATACCATATCCATCTTAATGTAATATTTTCCTCTCATAGAAATCTCACCAAATAAGATCCAATCTTCTGGGTTTGATCCACCAAATGTTTCCTAATAGTAGTTCCTATTCTTCCTTATCCGTCACAATGAAAATTGACCCTTGATTTGTAGAATATCTGCTCCAAAATCGGATTTGGTTGAATATGGTAAGTTGTGTCACACAGCTTGATCCACTAACTTGTGCGACAACAGCTGTGACATTGAATTTTTTTGTTGTAAAACATGTGATATATTTTTGCCAAAGATTATGACAAGAAATATCTCAAACAAAAATCAAGAGAGTGTGATCCAAATGTATGAATTTAAAATTCTCTAATGGACATGCATGAAAAAATTATTAACACAGTTTAGTGCACCACACCTACTCTATAGGGCTAGCCCAGATATTGAACCATCCACTAAGAATCAATTGACTACATACATTATCTCGGACTTACATACTCAATGATCCCTCTTGGAGAATATCGCTCTTGTGAAGAACCTAAGTGGCCTAGTTTAACGAGCACCAATGGCCTTTCCAAAAATTTCTGCTGAAAGTGATATATTCTCCATGAGAAAAATACATGGACCAAACATGAACCAAGATTGCCATATCATGACTTTTCTCTTAGATTTTCTCTATGCAAACCACAAAATGAATTTCTCCACCATGGAGGAGGCTCTCAATGGCCTAAGCAAACCGTACATCCTTTAGATGCTTATATGCATCATTCCATATCAACCGAATATATTCCTTTCAAATAAAAAAATTCTAATCAACAAATCATGCCAATTAAGCATCATTCCAAAACAATAGAATAAATTCATTTCCATAACAAATCAACAAATCATGCCAAATAAAATTCCAAGAAATCTTCATATATATTTTCTAAAATAATCACCAACTAGAAGTTCTAAGATGTCCACCATCCAAATTATTATTTCCAAAAAAATCTCTTCAAGAATATTCGGTAGCCCTAAAATTCTTTCAATATCTTCAAAATATTTTACCAATATTTTTTTAAAATTTTTTACAATAAAGCCACAAAAAAGCAACTAATAAAATGTCCTAACAGGTACTGAATTACTTGTAAAGTATCGTAGCTATAAAATAACTCCATTCAAAATATCTATTTATTTTTCTTCTATTTTCTTTATTAAATATATGGGAAAAAATAACATGTAGAAAACTTTTTCAAAGTTTAAGAGGGTGAATCATCGAAATGAATGAAATATGATTCTAATACCTTGAATTATAAATTTAAAACTTAAACTTATTTGTTATAATTTTCTCCAATATTTGAAAAGTATATCCAAAACTTTTATTACTATTTCCATTAGATATCATATCTTAAAAGTTGGTTGTTATTAATAAAAATAAAATAAAAATAGTATGATTCATTTGTCACAAAATTCTTACCTAATGTTACCAACTTACCATCAACAATAGAATTTTTGCTACTCAACAAATGAATATTAATCATTGTACAATAATTTGATTATCCAAAACAGTAATATGTACTGGATTAATAAAAGAGGCAACATAATATTATAACTATAAACAACTCGGTTTTTAAAACTCTTCTTGTTTTCAAAATTTAGTGTTTTATGTGTTTTGTAGAACAAGAAAAAAAGAATCAAATGTGTTCTTCATATTTTCCTTGTTCTCCTTATTTTTAAGAACAAAAACAATTTTCAAAAATGGTAACCAAACATGCCCTTAGTATCCATTTGTTTTATTTTTATTTTTTGTTTATCTGTTTTTTTTTTTTCATGTCCATGCGCATGCACTCTAACAAATGAAAACAATACGGTGGATTTTTTGGGATTGAACCTAGCCCACCTCTCATGGAACAGGCTTAGGGTTTAACTAAATGAATTTTCGGATGAGTTTGTGATTTCTTTTTTTCTTTTTTTCTTAAAAACATTTATGTGATTTGTTGTCCCCCACCCCTCCTTTTTTTTTTAATAGACTATACTAACATATTTGGTTTTTTAGATAGAAAATAATAGCAATAATTGACATGAATAATCTCATCTTTTACCCATCTTCTTTAAATAGTCTTGCGATAATCTGGAAATAAACCCAACTTTGGGGGTTGCCTTCTTGTTTTGGTCCCAACCGGTCACTCAACTGGCTTAGCAGATTAACTTATCCTACGTGGCATGGAAAATTATGTCATGCACATATCACATGACACTTGTTACTATCTAATCAGTCCCCAAAATTATCTCCACTCCTCTCTCTATCCCGACCCAAAAGTGGTGGGAAGAGCGGTGGCTTAGCCTCTGACATCGTCTCTGGCATCGTCTCCGATAATGGCTTCAGGATGATCTTCTCCTTGGGCGGCTCACAGAATATTGCCCACGAAATCCTCTCAACTTCTCGCGTGTATGAAAAATCAAAAGTTGAATTGGAATCCCAAAGAAGAAGATAGGAGAGGAGAGAATTTTTGTAGGAATCTAAAGAATCACATGGTTTGATTATTGACTTTGCTTGCACTATGGAAGCAAAACCTAGTAGAAAAAGAAGTTAGAATTTATCTCAAGATTGGACTTTGAATTTGTGAGATGAATCCCAAAAATAGATGATTATTTCTCCTTGACTTAAAACTGATGAATCCCATAGTTGATAAATAAACCCAAAGAGAAAAAAAAATGTTTTTTTCTAATTTCTCTAAAAATTGAAAGATGTTGCAGTTGTTGCTTGAATTTGTGGCGAGATTCTATTTTGGCTTAAACCTAGATTCTATTTTGGCTTAAACCTAGATTCTATTATGCTTGAATTTTGTTGTAGCTGTTGTTTTCCTTAGGAAATAATTTCCACCAAGCTTTAGGTGCACGAAAGATGTTATACAAAATGCCTGTCTCAAAATTTTAACTAGCTATGGCGGATGTTGAAGGTGGAGGTGGAGGAGAGAGAAAGGTGGGGGATAAAAAAAAAATTTTAAAAAATAAAAATTATGGGAGTCAATTAAATAGTCATGACATGTGGTAAGAGAGGAGAGAGAGACAATGTAGGATTTTTTTTTTACTCTGTCAACCAGTTACTATTCAGTTGGGACCAAAACGAGAAAACACCACCCTTGAGTTAGGTTTTGTCCCATATTATCACAAGGTGTAATTATTTAAAGAAGATGGGTTAAAGTGGAGATTATTCATATCAATTAATCCAAAATAATATATGATTTCTTTATATTTTAATAATTAATAAAAACAAATAATTTGATACTTAATGCAATAAGTATTATTTAGTTTTAAGTTTGATTTAGAGTAAAGTTAAAAAAAAAAAAAAAAATCCCCTAAAACATTATATTTATAACTAAATAACTTAAAATTATTCTTTAGTTCTTAATTTTAAACTTACTACGTATTTTTAACTTTTAAGTATTAAGGTCATTTATTAAAATTAGCTTAAAATTTATATTAAGTTATTAAATGCTGGATTATTTTGTAAAATTCTAGAGTATTTATTGATCCTAAAAGCAATTGATCAATAATCAAAAGATCCAATAAATACATTACAAAATAATAACTTTATTGAAACAAAGAAGCATATCAATTTGTACTGGGTAAAAAACATATATGACATGGATCTGGAATTATTGGCTGCCATTTATCTCCAAAGAAATATGTAAGGGGCAAGATCAAAGAGAAAGATGACTATGGTTGAAGATGGATCTTTCCTTCTCCCCAAAGTGTGTTCTACCAAACCCTTATTGAATTTTAGGGCCCTATTTACTTATATATATAGAGCACAAGGGAACAATTGGGCTTTGGTCCAATGAGCTTACCAAAGCAAGGGAGGATATAGAACCATGGGCCCATAGCTAGTTAATATTAAACCATTCCATAAATGGCCCATAATTAACATGCACAATTATACAATTAAAATTATAATATGATTATACTTAGTCAATAATTAATAAATTAATTTAACATTCTCCCACTTAGACAACATAACCATAACTTAAATGCTTTCACAATAGATTTACATAGTCATAACCAATGATATACAATTAACACACCGAGAGGATGCATAATCAGGCGCTACTAATCAAAATCATAACTCAAATGCTTAAACAAGAGATTTACATAGTCATAACCAATCATATACAATTAATACGCCGAGAGGATGCATAAATCGTACATAATTAGGCGCTGCCAATCTAGAAGCATTTCAATGACAAGAGTATTGATTCAATAGAAAGAAAAAACATCGTTCTGTCATTCAACTGGTCAAAATGACACAAATCATAAGATATTGACAAACGTCAAAATGCGCATGTAATAAAAAATAAAAAAAACACGAGCTTTCCTTACAAAATAAGTGAAAAGACAAAACTCCCACTAAAACAAAGAGTCTATGCTCCTAACAATCCCATGCGGGTGACGTGTTCTTAAAACACACAAATAGGTTAGCCTTTGGTTAGTGGGTCTACCAACATGCTAGTCGTAGGCATATGCTCAACTGAAATGAGGGACTCTGCAACTTTCTATTTAACAAAAAAAGAACCTCACATCAATGTGCTTAGAGCGAGAAGTGCTCCTAATGTTCCTAGAGAAAGAAATAGTTGTAGAATTATCATAGAACAATTTTAACGGTCTGGAAATAGAGTGAACAACCTCCAAAGTTGAAATGAAATTCCACAACCATATTGCATGACAAGTAGCCTCATAATACGCCACATACTCTGCCTCCATAGTAGAAGTCATGTGTCTTCTTGACACTTTTCCATGAAACAGCTTCTTCAACCATCATAAAGATATAATCAAAAGTGAACTTTTTATCATCAATGCAGACTGCATAATCAGAATCACTAAAACCAACAACCTTAAGATTGTTGGTACACCGATATATCAACATGAGATCCTTGGTACCCTGAAGATACCTCAAAACTTTCTTAGCCTCTTTCTAGTGGCTTTGACCAGGATCACCTAAATACCTACCCAACACGCCGACAACAAAAGCAATATCAAGGCGTATGCATACTTGAGCAATACAATAGGCTGCCCACTAATGATGAATAAGGGTATGCTTTCATATGATCTTTCTCAATATCATTCTAAGGACATTGGCCTTTGGAAAATCTGTCACCCTTTACAATTGATGACTTACAAGAAGAACATGATTATATATTAAACATTTTTAGAATGCGTTCAATATACATCTGTTGAGATAATCTTAGAATGCCACTAGGTCTATTGCGAAGTATTTGTATGCCCAAGACATAAGATGCCTCAAATCAAAATGGCTAAACAATAACTGCTTTGTCTCAACCAATAGGTCAGTATCATTGGCTGCGAGCAAAATATCACCAACATATAAAATCAAGAATATGTATTTGCTCCCACTGATGTTCATATATATGCATTGATCCACAATGTTCTCCTTAAAACCATTGGCAATGGAAACTTCACCAAACTTAAGATACCATTGCCTGGAAGCCTGCTTTAGACCATAAATGGATTTCTGGAGCTTACAAACCATGTTTTCCTTAGCACTGTGTCAATAGGTTGAGACATGTAAATATCCTCAACTAAGTTCTATCAAGAAAGTCAGTCCTCACATCCATAAGGATACAACTCCAAATCAAAATGAGCCACTATAACCATACAACAGAGATATTTCCTAGGTATCATAAGAGAGAAGGTTTCCTTAAAATCAATACCTTCTCATTAACTATAACCCTTAGCCATTAATCTTGCTTTATATCTTTCTACCTGTCCCTTTGCATCGCGCTTGGTCTTGAACATCCAGTTGCACCCAATAGGTCTACAGCCATTTGGAAAATCTACCAAGCTCCACACTTTAATCTGTGACAAAGAAGTCATCTCATCTTTCATTGCATCAATCTAGAAGTTGGATTGAGGACTAGAAATGGCTTCTTTGTAGGTAGGCGGATATGATACATCACCCATATCATACTCATGCTCCTGCAAGTAGACAATGTAGTCATCTAAAATTACGGGCCTACGTGCCCTCTCTAACCTCCTAAAAGGTATATCTATGACTACATCTGGGATGGCTATTGGATCTACATCATCAATTGGTTCATCACCGGTTGTGGCTATAGGATGCTGGTCAACAATAAGGCCAGAGATCGCAGCGAAAGCAATAGGCATAGGAATAAAAAAATAACACCTTGCTTGTACCATTATCATTCTCAAAATAGATAGCTTGATCTGACTCAATCACTCTGGTGGTGTGCGAAGGGCAATAAATGTAAAACCCGGGAAAATTAGAAATTTAAAAAAAAAATGGCAAAATGATATTAATAATAATAAATTATCATAATGGTTCAGGGAAGCCTAGAAAATTCTCTAGATCTTGGATGACAAAACAGATCAAGGCTGTTAAATTCACAAGGAATTCAAATGATACGTAAAATTTTCATCCACTATGAGACAATTGGAATTTTTTTTACAAGTTTTTGGGTGATAAGTCGCCAATGACTCCAGGACGAGATTTTTACGAAATTCTCGGAAGTCAGGAAATGGCTTGAGGTAAGTTCATTTAAAATAAATTGAACTGAAAATAAATAAATTGTTTCGGGGTAGAAACGGACCTGATGAGAGATGGACACATGGCAAAAAAAATGATAAAAAGTCAAAAAGGAAAACAAAGGGAAAAAAAGGAAAACAGCAAGGAGAGTGAGAAGAGAGAGAGAGAGAGAAAGGGAAAAAAATTCACTTCTCTCTAGATCTACGGAAATCAGACAATAGGTTTTCGTCGGAGCAAAGGCAAAGTTGATCCACACATTGCAAGCTACACGTGTGACGCCCCTATCCCGGGGGTCCCGTTGACAACCCATCAACCCGCGGAAACCTATAGGTATCGGGTGCTCTGATATCACACTCACATGTCTCATATATCGAGACCCAATTCTGTATAATTTTCTTAGAAATAACAAATTTCTTATAATATTTCACAAGAGTTTGATGTATAACTCTTTTACACTTTTACTTGCCAAAATATATTAAAACTAGATTATTATAATATATTTTACAAAAATGCTTCTCAAGGCCACAACCAGGCCTTCTTCGTACTCACGACCTCGAAGGAGTGTCGTCTTCTCTTGTACCTGAAAGGGGGGGTCCCACGATGGGGTAAGGAAAGCCCGGTAGTGATAATCTCCTACAAGGGTTACTCCCCACCTAAGTGCTCATGAAGTGATCAAACACACACACATTCAAGTAAAAATATGCACATTCCTACTTGAATGTCTACATGGATGAGAATGTGACTCACCCGATTCCATATCCCGAGTCCTCATCGACTCCCTCACACAATGCCTAAACCTATGTGTAAACAACCGTCATTTTCCATGACATTCAATGATCATTTCTTTGACTCATTACATTTTATATTAATATTTTCATTTCCAATCCCACGCCTGTTAGTGGGTAGTGGATTCTTGGTGTCGCACCACGGGCTCCACAAGCCCAGACACTTTTAACGGGCTTTCACCACTGGTGATCATGTCTAACCTCAATAAATTTGGGTCTTTCACCCTAGGGGGAATCTATCCCAACTTGCTGATGCCCAGCGCATATTGTCTTTTACTATTTTCGCATTCCGTGCAACTCATTTGGACGTTGTCCCATTAACCGAGCCCACCTAATCTAACACCAAATGCAGTGTTGATTAATAATCGTGTACCCATGACACACCATCGAACACCAAACACAGTGTCGATCTCTACCATGCACTCACACCTATGTCATGCGATGTTCTAGTGCATATGCAATGCAATTATGCCACTGAAATTCTCATGTTACATGTATGATGCACACTACATGAACCATTCACATCAGTTATACTTCATTTCAATTTCTATGCAAACATATATTAAAAGCATATAAATTCCATATACTTCATGCCAATATATATAAAGACATCGTATCAAGCATATTAGCATTCATCAATCCATGACTAAAAAATAATGTCATATAGACTTCCATAGGCTAAATCATGGTAATTCCTACCCATTACAATAGCCTACAACATGCCATGCAATGGTCATGTTAAAACTTGTCTATTTACATCGACATAACCAAGTAACCTGCACACTTGGTACAAAACACATATTTCAACAAGGTTATGGTCACCCAATGTCTTCCTGATAAAGATGGATGAAATCTTGACTCAATGGGTTTTCCATAGAGTTTAAGAACACCCAAAACGGATTTCGGCGAAGAAGTTATGGTCAACTGCTGGAGGCCTGAATGAATAAATACAAATTTCTAACCTACAAAGATCCCTAGAAAAACATAGATTTCAGCAGAGTTATTTTCATCCACTATTCTCCACAGGCATATGGATAGAATCTTGACTCAATGGGATTTCCATAGAGGCCAAGAACACCCAAAACATAGTTTGGATGAGGAAGTTATGGCCGTCCGAAGTTCGAGGCCTCACATGAATAGCCAGCCCTAATCGGCCAGCAACCCTAGAAAAACATAGATTTCAGCAGAGTTATTTTCATCCACTATTCTCCACAGACATATGGCTGGAATCTTGACTCAATATGCTTTCCATATAGTCCAAGAACACCCAAAACGGAGTTTGGATGAAGAAGTTATGGTCATCCGTCGGGAGGTCTTCACATAAATAGCTGCACTAGCCTACACCATAACCGGCCGCAGCTCGAAAAAAATAGATTTCAAGAGAGTTATACCACTAACGTTCTCCCTGCTATATTAGAATTCGACTCAATGGGCTTTCCATAGAGACCAAGAACACCTAAAACAAAGTTCGAACAAAGAAGTTATACCGTCCGAAGTTGGAGGCTTCACATGAACCCAACCGGCTGACCCTAGCCGGTAGCCGGCTGACCCTAACTGATAGCCGACTAACCCTAGCCAGCCAGCTTTTCCACTTAGACTATTCGGGGTAAACGGACCATAACTTGGGCTATAGAGGTTCAATTTAGGAAATTCAAAAGCCTAACATCAAGCTCATTGATGTGGCTACAATTTATCTGAAGGACTCACTACCAAATTCCCTTTATTTCCCACCAAAAAACCAGTCCTAAAGTTTGGCTAATGCGTAGATCAATCTAGGGCAGCTTCCCATGGTTCAAAATGCAACCAAACATTCCCTTTGGGGTAAAACACAACCACACAGCCCTTAAGGTAGAAAATAACCAAACTAGGAGAAGACCTACCTCTTGGAGTTTATCGAAACTCCTCGCTTTGGGTTCTAATGGAAACTCTTGCATAGGGGAAACACTTTCTGGATCCCCGTAGGAATAGCTTGCCCGATAGTCAGAAATCCCAGCGAGAAGGTGAGCTTCTCCCAAGCTTTCCCTTTTTCTTTCTCCTTCTTCCCTTCCTACCAAATTGTTTAGTCTAAAGTCTAGTTTGGAGAGTACTTTTTGGCCACATATCAATACCCCATTGGCTCCTTGGATTACCCTTATCACCTTATTCATCTACCTTGAATTTATCTCCAATCATGTGTTGCCACATGTCTCTTATGGTCCCACTTGGTCTCTTTGTTTCCGACTCTTGTTGCACAAGGTTTCAGGCCTATCGTGATGGACACGTGTATTTTGACTATTTATGGAGAATTAATTATTATAGATGATTTGCATGTTTATTATATATAATGTCCTTAAATAATATTATTAATTATTCTAATGTCCTCTAATCGGTTATCATATAATAACAATGAATTAAGATTAGTATAAAGCTCGGGATTGATATTCATGGATATGTGAGATATAAATCAAATTTATATCTATTTGTTGAGAACAAATATTGGACGTAATCTGCCTCGAGATTAATACATGGATCAAAGCTCACATAAGTTAATCTCTAATAGCCGTGTCATTATATCCTCTTCGACCCGAGATCGCTATAGTTCTCAACATAAGGAATATTGTGTTTTGATATAATCAAACGTTGTCTTTAATCGATGACTATAAAGGTTATACTCTGAACATAATAAGAATTATGTAGTGAGATATGAGTGATTAAATGGAATTTGTCCTCTTATTATAAGAGAGATATCTCTCGGGTCTCTCAACAATTGAGACTGAGAAATGCATGGTCGTGCTCAAATGAATTGATGGAGATCAATGTCATTTGTTTATTATCGCCTAATTGGCTTGAGTAATCAAAGATAGAACGATATAAGGTTGACTTTGTCCATGCCTTATATTCTATCAAGATATCATGAGACAAAAGGATTATGTCATTAGCTATATTAAGGTTGTCTCTGATCATGAGCTTTTCATTTAACTTGGGTAGTCATAATGTCTTGCTAGAGGCCACTTCTATGACTTGTAAGATCAAATGTGATTTAGGCCGATCGCCAATGTTAATTGAACCTATAGGTCGCACATTAAGAACTAATAATAATGAAGCTTATGGTTTTTTCACTGTAGTAATTTAAAATGATGAGATTATTTTAAATTACAAATAACAATTAGTTGTTATTTAAATTCGAATTTAATTTTGAGAAAGTTTAAATTCGTGAAGCGGTTATGTTTTGTGAATTTAAATTGTTATTTTTTAAAAGAGTTTTAAATATATAATAATATAAAATTCGTTTTTGACTTAAAACCCTAGCAGACTTATATATATATATATATATATATATATATATATATATATATATATGTGTGTGTGTGTGTGTGTGTGTGTGTGTGTGTAAGACATATATATTTTGTAGTAGTTGTCTTTTACTCTAAGAACAACCAAAACAGAAAGAAAATAAAACCCTAATTTCGTTTTGAGAAGACGAACCTGAACTAGCATTCAACAAGATCGTTTATTTGTTCGTGTGTGGATACTTGTAGAGGGTGGTCGTTAAAGCGCAAAGACCTTTTGAAGATCCGACAAACCAAGAAGGCACTTTGAAGGCTTGACGAATCGATCTACAAGAGGTAAGTTTCATGTTTTTTCTTCGACATTTTTTATGGAAACGCATGTGATCCTCGTGGGTTAAGGATAAAATTTTTAAATTCGCGCATTTATGTTCCAATCGATTGATATTCTTCTGCCTCAGAACCCAACAAAGGGTAATGTGAGCCACCTGTGTTTTCATAAAAATCGATAATGCCATGTTTGATCGTATGTATGTGATGTATATGATTCTGGCATGATTTGCGTTTTTGAATATATGTGATATTATGGTTTGTGCGAACGACATAGTTAATAGGTTTTGTTAAGGTATTAATTGATTGAATCCGAAACCTAAAAGGATTCGCACATGATTAAGAATCGAATGGGATATCGCATTAAAGTGTTTAATAAAGATGTTATATGATTTCTCGTTTTTTCTTAATCAGATTAATACATGGATTGAATTCATATATCAATTCGATTTATCAATGATTGTTTATGGTGGTGCTTAAAATAAGCCCTATGTGTACGAGATTACATAATATGTCACAGCCAGATTTTGATGGTCTTCAAATTTTATTCAAAATTTCATTGATAAGAATCAATGAATTTTTAATCTTTGAGACGAAACCCTAATGTTTCCAAAAGGAAAAATTCTCAGGGTGTCGCTCGACCCGAGGGCTTAATTTCGACCCCCGCCCGTCAACCTACTTAGCTGAACCCGCCGTATCGCCTCCGGTAGCACCTTATGAATTTAATTGGTTTTAAATACACGCCTATTATAATTTATTTCTTTTAATGCAAATTGTTTATGCTATATGATAACATGATATATTTTGCATGTTGTGTTGCTTCACATGGTGCACAATATGGCCTTTTTGACCAATGTGTTTGGCAAGACATATTGTTTTTACAAGGGTTGTAATTATTGGAACAATTTTACTCTGTATGCCATTTTTTTGTTTTATTGTAATTTTATTTTACCATTAGTAGTATTTATTTAATCGTTGTAATAAAAACAAGAGACAATGCAAGCCATTTCCAGTCATGCAATCCAAACATGATGATGGAGGAGCTTAGTATGGTGCGTAAGTTAGTGGTCAAATCACATCATGGAGCTACTTATTACTACCTAGAATGATTGTTGATCTTCATATTGGCTACGGAGATCAATCTAGATTAAGGCCATACTGTGACACGTTTATTATATGCATGTATGAGATGCTATGTATGATGTTACATGAGTATGTGATACTAGATGTATGATGAGATCTATTAATTGAAAATTAAAATCAATCAAGATCCCTCACATAAAAATTAAAGTTAACCTGCCATCCATATTTAAACACTTAACAAACTTTTATCACTCTTGCCGTGGGTCTTACCAAAGTAAGTACATTAGGTTACATTAGTGAGACAAGATTATAATGGTGCTACCCATATGTTTAAAAAATGGTTTAACTTTAGTTAGTTATCAAAACGGTTTTGGGCCTAATGGCATTAGATGGGATTAAACATGCCGGGACATATGATGTCAAAATCCCATAAATATCTAAGAGTTGCATGAGATGTAATTGGTAAGAGTTACCTACCTAAATAACTTCTAATTTAAAGTGTCATGCCAAAGTTGACTTAAAGTTGAGTAAAATATGGATCTTAGCTCACTAGGATTAATATGATTATTCTGAGGGTTGTTAATTTAGTGAGAATTTTTCATAATCAAAATACTTATCGAATTTTGTATCTATCAGAGATGGCCAACAATAACAACAACAATTTACTATGTCATCACATCACCCTGAGAAGGATAAACTTACTAGGACTAACTTCCTTGACTGGTTTCGAAATTTGAGAATTGTTCTCAAACAAGAAAGGAAGCTTTATGTCATGGATGAACCTCTCCTTGAAGAACCAGCTGATAATGCTCCTAGAGCTGAAAAGAATGCTTATGAGAAGCATCATAATGACTCTATTGATGTTGCATGCTTGATGCTAGCTACCATGAGTTCTGAACTTCAGAAGGATCTGGAAAATATGGAAGCTTATAATATGATCTTCAATCTTAAGGAAATGTTCCAGCAACAAGCAAGGCAAGAAAGGTATGAGACTACCAAGGCACTGCATTCTTGCAAGATGGTCGAGGGTGCTTCGGGGCTAAGGCTCATGTTCTAAAAATAAAAGGCTATATTGAGCACCTTGATAGGCTTGGATTTCCATTAAGCCAAGAGTTGGCAACTGATTTGATCCTGAATTCAATTCCTGATAGTTATGGCCAATTTTTCATGAACTATAACATGAATGAAATGGACAAATCTATCTCTGAGCTGCATACGATGCTTAAAACCGCTGAGCAGAATATTAAATCCAAGCCTGGCCATGTTCTGATGGTTTAAAATAGAAAGGGCTTCAAGAACAAGGGCAAGGGCAAGGGCAAAGGAAAGTCCAATGCTCAACCCAAACCCAAACCTGAACCCAACGCTAAAGCCCCAAAGGAGGGTGTTTGTTTCTTTTGCAATGAACCTGGACATTGGAAGAGAAACCGTAAGTCAGATGAGGATCTAAAGAAGAAGAAAGAAGACCAGACGGCTCTTCGTGTATTTATGTTATACAGATTAATTTTTCTTTCTAGCTCTTGGGTATTAGATACCGGATGTGGATCTCACATTTTGTACAAATGTGCAGTGGACTCAAAAGGAGAGACAAATCAAGAAGGGCGGTTGATCACGAGTAGGCAATGGAGCAAAGTTGCCGTTTTGGCTGTAGGGAAGTTATGGAACTTTACTTCGCCTGTACTGGCTTTTTGTTAGTTTTGGACAATTTCTATTATGTTCCTACAATGTGTAGGAATATTATTTCAATTTTTTGTTTGGATAATGATGGTTTTTCTTTTATTATTAATCTCATGTCTATAACATAACTACTAAGAAATTTAAATCCAATGATTTAAATTCAACCTATATTTGGCATTGTCGCCTTGGTCATATAAATGAGAAACGCATCTCAAAACTCCATCAAGTTGGACTTTTGAATTCATTTGATTTTGAATCATATGATACATGTGAATCTTGTCTATTGGGTTAGATGACAAAGGATCCCTTTACTGGACACAATGAAAGGGACAATGAATTATTGGATCTCATACATATAGATGTATGTGAACCATTAAGTTCAGATGCTAGAGGAGGTTACAAGTACTTCAACATTTCTTGATGACCGACGGATATGGTTATGTCTACTTGATGAGGCGTAAATGAATCATTGAAATATTCAAATCTTTTCAAAATGAAGTACAAAACCAACTTGAGTAGAACAATCAAGGCAGCGATCGCTGAGCGAATTTGATGATCATCTTAGAACTTGTGGGATCATTTCCTGATTAACTCCTGGAACACCGATGGAATGGTGTATGCGAGAAGAGAATCGAACTTTGTGGATATGGTTCGATCTATGATGGAGATCCATGGATCTTCCATTTACCTTTTGAGATTATCTACGCGAAGCTTATTTGCGTTCACTAAATCGAGTTCCATCAGCGGTTGAAAAGACACCATATGAGATGTGGAATTTGGTAAAAGGCCCGGTTGTCTTTTCTTAAGATTTGGGGTTGTAGGAGCTTATATAAGTCTCCCGAGTTTCAAATAATTTGACCCAATCGATAAATATCTTTTTATTGGTTATCCTAAAGAGACTAAGGGATACTACTTTTACAATCCATAGAACAAAGTGTTTGTTGCTCGGGAATGGTGTCTTTCTAGAAGGGAATTTATTTACGAAGGAACCGATGGGAGTAAAGTGCAGCTCGAGTTCAAGAACCACAAGATAACATTGAACTGCTTGTGGATACTCATAGTCAACAAACTATTGTTGACACACCACCTATAGCACAAAATTTACGTAGATCTGATAGGATACGTCATGAGTCCGAGAGATATGGATTTCTAGTGACTAATAACCATGATGTATTGTTAATGGATCAAAATGAACCCCCTACCTATCAAGAGGCTATGTTGGATCCAGACTCTGAGAAATGGTTAGAGGCCATGAAGTCTGAAATTCAATCCATGTATGATGTCGGGTATGGACCTTGATTGACCACAGACGATACAAAGATGCATTGGGTGCAAATGGGCTTTTAAAAAGAACGAACATGGATGGAAAAGTGCATACTTACAAAGCAAGGCTAGTTGCAGGTTTTCAAACAAACTCATGGTATAGACTGTGATGAAACTTTTTCACTGTAGCTATGCTTAAGTCTGCTCGAGAATTCTTATTGTCATTGTTGCATATCATGATTATGAGATTTGGCAAATGGATGTTAAAACTGTGTTTCTTAATGGAAACTTACTTGAGGATGTGTACATGACACAACTTTAGGGTTTTGTACAACCTAAGAATTCTGGTAAAGTATGCAAGCTTCAAAGATCCATTTATGGTTTGAAGCAGGCCTCTTTCGTTTTGATGAATCAGTAAAAGGGTTTGGATTTGTCAAAAATGAAGATAAGCCTTGTGTTTATAAGAAAATTAGTGGGAGCGCAATTGTATTTTTGGTCTTATATGTTGACATTTTACTCATTGGGAATGATATCCGTGCCTTGCGAGAATGTCAAGTCTTGGTTGGGAAGTGTTTCGATGAAGACTTAGGAGAAATTTGCCTATATCCTAGGGATAAAGATCTATAGAGATAGATCTAAGAGGCTGATTGGTATAAGTCAAAGTACTTACATAGACAAAGTATTAAAACGGTTCAGTATGCAAGATTCCAAGAGAGGATACTTGCCTATGTCTCATGGTATTACTCTTAGCAAATCTCAGTGTCCTAACACTAAAGATGAGCGAGAGCGGATGAGTAAGATTCCTTATGCCTCGTGATAGGATCTATCATGTATGCCATGTTGTGCGCTAGACGGATGTATCTTATGTTTTAAGCATAATGTGAGTAGATACCGGTCGGATCCGGTGAGAGTCCTTTGGGCCGGTATCGAGAACATTCTTAAGTATCGAGAAGGTCTAAGAAATGTTCTTGGTGTATGATTGGAAGATGATACGGTTGTAAATGGTTACAGTCACCGAGTTTCAATCGGCCAAAAGATGATTTCGTCGTGGTCGGGATATGTGTTTTTGTTTAAATGGTGGTGCGATTAATTTGGAAAAGTTCAAAGCAAAGCAACATTCTTGATTCTACAAGCTGGCCAGATACATTACGATCCCGATCACGTAAAGAGTAGTTTGGATCGAAGTTCCATTCGCGGCCTTGAAGTGGTTCTAGCATTACAAATCGATGATGTTTATTGTAGCCGATAATGCGCTATTGCACAAGAAAAGGAACCTAGATCGCCGATGATCCGACACATTCTTAAACGTTATCATCTCATTCGAAATCATTGAGAGAGGTCTTAGTTAAGATATCACGAGTTCGACAAATGATAATGTTGATCCATTTGACTAAGCTCACCACGAAGCAAGCATGATCGTCATGCTTTAGGTTCGCAATTAATGAACATTGATGATTGGGCCTAGCGCAGAGTAGGAGGGTGTTAATGTGGTCTCTAGGCCTATCGTATGGACATGGTATTTTGACTATTTATGAGAATTAGTGTCTTATGATGGTTGCATATTTATTATATATAATGTCCTTGAATAATATTATTAATTATTCTAAATGTCCCTAATCGGTTATTGTTATAGGAATAACAATGAATTAAGATTAATATAAAGTTTGATTGATATTCATGGGATGAATATGTGTATGAGATACAAATCAAATTTATATCTATTTGTTGAGAACAAATATTGAACAGACCCGTCTTGAGATTAATACATGGATCAAAGTCATAAGTTAATCTCACAATAGTTGTGTCATTAAATCCTTTGACTGAGATCGCTATAGTTCTCAGCATAAGGAATGTGTGTTTTGATATAATCAAACGTTGTCTTTGTCGGATGTTTATAAGGTTATACTTGAACATAGCAAATTATGTAGTGAGATATGGCGGTCAAATACGAAATTTGTCCCTCTTAGCCTCAAGAGATATCTGCGGGTCCCCTCGACAATTGGGTGAGAAATGCATGGCCGTGCTCAAATGAATTGATGGAGATCAATGTCATTTGTTAGTCGATCCTAATTGGGTTTCGAGTAATCAAAGATAGAGAGCGATATAAGGTTGACTTTGTCCATGCCTTATATTCTATCAAGATATCATGGTAAAGATTATGTCATTAGCTATATTAAGGTTGTCTCGGAATCATGAGCTTTTCATTTAACTTGAGTGATCGTAATGTCTTGCCTAGAGGCCACTTATGACTTGTAGGATCAAAATGTGATTTAGGCCCTCTGTAATGTTAATTGAACCTATGGTCGCACATTAAGAGCGAATAATAACGGTTATGATTTTTAACTCTTTGTAGTAATTTAAAATGATGAGATTATTTTAAATTACAAATAATACCTGAATAGTTGTCATTTAAATTCGAATTTAATTTTGAGAAAGTTTAAATTCGTGAAGCGGTTATGTTTTGTCGATTTAAATTATTTATTATTTAAGAGTTTAAATATAATAATATAAAATTAGTTTTGACTTAAACCCTAACATTGAGACTTATATAGATATATATATGTGAGACATATATATTTGTAGTAGTTGTCTTTACTGCGAAATGACAAAGCAGGAGAAAGAAAGAAAAACCCAATTTCGTTTTGAGACGAACTGAACTAGCATTGATAAGATCGTTTATTATTTGTTCTTGTGTAGATGCTTGTAGGGTGGTCACTTTTCGGAAGGCGGCACCTTTGAAGATCAGATAAACCAAGGCGAGACTTTGAAGGCTTGTGAATCGATCTACAAAGGTAAGTTTACGTTTACCCTTCCTTCGGTTTTATGAAGCACATGTGATCCTTGGTGGGTTAAGAGATAAAGAATTTTCAATTCATTTGCATTTTATGTTCCAATTGGGTGGATACGCCGTAACAACGAACACGCACTTGACACATGGCATACTATGAACCACTCATCACGTGCCAAGTGTCCCGTACTACCCTTGGTGCCTCGAAAAACGTGAAATTCTGACTTTCTCATAATTCGATGAAATTCGACTTGATAGCTAGATTTGAAGATTCCCAGCGGTGAAGTTAGTTTTCGTCGTCGAGATCTGAAAATTTCGGATTTTATACGAAATTACCGTTTTACGGTTCTTAGAAAAATTGAATTTTCTGCGGGTTTATATTCTTCCCCATAAAGGAGAATTTCATCAGAAATTCCCACACACCTGTCGAATCCACGCCATAGCGCACACGCACAACCACATGCCCTATGACCATACTAACCACATACCATGCAAACTGCCATTTAACCACTAACGACTAAGCGCGTACCTTGCATCCTAAAGAAGGATGACTTTGCGTGTCCCATGCCAATTACTCTCAAGTTGCTCCTCCACTCCGCAGTGTTGCCACATCACTTTCACCACTAGCCACCTCACGGTCTTGTCGCAAAACCCACGATCCGAACTATTCATGATGAGCAACGCTTGGTCCTCTCGAAGAAGGTTCCATCGTGTCCTTGATGGCTCTCCACCCCAATCACTATATGAAATTTGGATCACGGGTATACTTCAGGACCATGGAGACGTGGAACGCCTCATGAACACTAGACATACTAGGTTGCAATTCAACCGTGCGCTCTCTTGTGCCCACCCTCTCGAGTATCTTAGAGGGCGATGTTCTCGTGAAAGCTTTCTCGGCTTATCGAACCTGACCACTCCTCTCTTAGGCATCACCGCCCGAAGACATGATCACCCACCTTGAACTCACAGAGGTCGACATCGTGATTGTAGCTCTTCTGCACGACTCACGAGTAGTGAGAAGGCGGCGTGCGTGTGTCAAACTCACATTCTCGAGTGTCTCCTAATCAAATCCGAGACCGATGGAAATATCTTCCACACCGTCCACGTCATCGGTGGCAAGCAGTCCTGCACATATAAAGCCTCATATTGAGGTCCCGGCTGGCGTAAAGATATGCGCGCTAGACTTTGGTGGTCTGAAAACATCTCAAGCGTTCACCGTATGAATGAGTGGCGCCAAATCCTCCAAGGCAAAAGGCTTGTGGCGCCAACTCTATGTCGTATTGGGGTAATTCTACTCATGGTCTTCTCTGCGCGGGGAACCGTAAGCTACTACCCTCCGGTGCATGAGAAGCATCTCGGTCCCACAGATCCCTTCGAGGCATCACAAAACATATACCTGCAATCTTTTGTTGTTTCGAGACTATCAAAATAGGAGCTGAAGTAAGCCTCCTCTTCAATTCCTAGAATGCCTTCTCACACAGGTCATTCCACTCGAATTTTGACCTCTTTCCTTATACTCGTAAACCACTCGAGGTAGACTCGTCCGTCTCCCCCTCTCATCTATGGGGTAGAGCTTGCTAGTCGACCCATCAATGTGCGTGCCATGTCTGATCATGCAGTGCGGGACAAAACATCGTGCTTGGCCCCCTAAAACATAACACGGTACCGTCTATGTGGTGGCGATGACCTTTCCTACGCTCACAATCAATGGCGACTCTATGGGTTGTCAACGATCCCATCTAGGATGACGGTAGGAACCACACGATATGTCCACGACCCTCAAGTCCACAGTGAGTAGAATCCCTGAGATCTTTGACTCACAATCTCGACATATCTGATCAACACTCACCCTAGTTCCTAGGGAAGAATTTACATACACTGCCATTCTAGGGTTGCCACCTCTAAGCGCCAAACATCGACACTAGATGAAACAATAAGCATGAATATGATGCATCCCCAGGGTAAATGACACTCTTATGAGGCGTGATGCTTTGCCTTGTATACGGAGCGATCGGTAAGCTCTGTCTACAATACCACGGGACCCCTGCCTCTTAGGACAATCCTGTCTCATGTGCCTAGGTTGGCGACAATAGTAGCATATCGTCTGCCTTGTCTGGCTAGAAGTCCCAGCCTGCGAACCATGCCCTTGACCTCGACCTATCCCTTGGTCCATGTGGCCCGTCTGCGAATTAGTAGGTACTTATGCAGCACCCGATGACACCGGGTTCCCTTGGCCCATCTTTGGGAGTGGGAGGAATGAATTGTCGGTTTGAGGTGCTTGATATTGATTGGGACGTGGTGTCCATGTCTTTGGGATCTACGCCTCTTGAACAATCCGTCCCCAAATGTCAGAACTTGTGGCATTGGAAACATGCTCTCTCTCTCCCACGGTTGTGAGGCTAAAGTGTCTCTATCCTGGGCCAGATTGACCTTGGCCTTGGCCTTGCACGGTGGTCACGGCCCACGGTAAGATACGTCGCGAAGCAGGTCTTGACCTCTTCGAGGTAGAAGAGGTTGGCTCTCATAACTCTACTAGTGTACGCATCCTTCCGGCTAGTCGAAACGATGACCCATCACCCACTTTGGGTCTCCCTCCTCATCGAGGGCTGGAGGAAGGTGTGCCTCAAATCTCTAGAGGTTACTTAACCCCTCTCTTCGGTTGATATGCTTTTGGAGCTTATGCGATGGTGTCGACAATAACACATATCGGGGCGCGATCCCTTTGCGGCACCTAATAGCCTCCATGAAGGCTTGTTGATCAAGGGCCGGTGGTGGTTGGTTGTTTTCCCGTCCACCGCCTCCACATCATCTTTCTCGATTTGCCATCTACACATGTCAAATAGAAAATTGAGATTTCCTTTTTCCAATCCAACTAGAAGGGCATATGCCACTGTGAACCTAGTCATCATGTACTATCCATCCCCATTTTCCTTAATGGTCTTCAACGCCAACCACTATCGATTCAATTCAATTTCGAAATTTTTTCATGTTCAATATTGTTTTCGAACCTAAGGTTGTATTTTCTAACCTAATGTTCCATATACAATCTACCATGTATATTATTCACCGATCACCCACCACGTAAATATCACGGCATGTTAAGCTTTTAAACACGTAACACACATGCTTGATACATGACCCAGTTGCACCCCATGAGTCCTAGGTATTCGTGTGCCTGGCTCTGATACCAGCGAAGCCCAGTATCGAACCATACTATGGATATTACCCACACCCGAGCTCCTAGGTAATCGTTTACCTAAGCTAATACTAAGCGTGACGCCCATCCCGGGGGTCCCAAGTGGCAGCCGGATTACTTGCGAAAACCTATAGATATCGGGTGCTTGATATCACCTCACATGTCTCACATATATCGAGACTCATTTCTGTATAATTTTTCTTACAAATAACTAATTTCTTATAATATTTCACAAGAGTTTGATGTACAACTCTTTTACACTTTTACATGTCGAAATATATTAAAAACTAGATTATATAATATATTTTACAAAAATGCTTCTCAAAAAATTTCTTGACCTTCTTCATACTCATGGCCTTGAAGGGCTGCCGTCTTCGTGCACGAAAGGGGTTTCCCACAGCGGGGTGAGGAAGCAGTAGTGATAATGTCTTCTACAAGGGTTACTCCCCGCCCTAAGTGCTCATGCAGTGATCAAACACACACACACGAAATAAAAATATGCATTCCTACTTGAATGTCTACACATGCCGTAGTTAAGAGAATGTGACTCACAGATCCCGTGTCCAGAGTCCTCGCGAGCTCCTCACACAGTCTTGACGCATATGTGTGACCAACCATAATTTTCCATGACATCAAATTATCATTTCTTTGACTCATTACATTTTATATTCATATTTTCATTTCCAATCCTGCACCTGTTAGTGGGTAGTGGATTCTTGGTGTCACACCATGGACTCCACAAGCCCAGACACTTTTAACGGGCTTTCATCACCGGTGATCGTGTTTAACCTCAATAAATTTGGGTCTTTCACCCTAGGGAGAATCTATCCCAACTTGCTGATACCTAGCGCATATTGTCACTTGGACGTTGTCCCATTAACCAAGCCCACCCAATCCAACACAAAACGCAATGTTGATTAATAATCGTGTACCCACGACACACCATCGAACACCAAACGCACACCCATGTCATGCGATGTTCTAGTGCATATGCAATGCAAACATATTTTACAAGCATATAAATTCCATATACTTCATGCCAATATATATAAAGATATCGTATCAAGAATATTAGCATCCATCAATCCATGACTAAACAATAATGTCATACAGCCTTCCATAGGCTAACTCAAGGTAATTCCTACCCATTACAACAGCCTACAACATGTCATGCAATGGTCATGTTAAAACCCGGCTATTTACATTGACAAAACCAAGCAACCTGCACACTCAGTGCAAAACATAGATCTTAGCAATGTTATGGTCACCCAATGTCCTCCACAGGAACATTGATGAAATATTGACTCAATGGTATTTCCATAGAGTCTAGAACTCAAAGAAAAGGGGTTGAAGTTAGTCGTCCAGTTGGAGGCCTCATGAATACTTGACCCTATGCCTGATGATAGCCTTGGAAAACCATAGATTTCAGCAGAGTTATGTTCACCCACTGTTCTCTATAGGCATATGGCTTAACTCGTGACTCAATGGGCTTTCCATAGAGTCCAAGAACACCCAAAACGGAGTTCGGACAAAGACGTTATGGCCATCCGAAGTTGGAGGTCTCACATGAATAGCCAACCCTAACAGGCCATCAACTCTGGAAAAACATAGATTTTAGCCGCGTTATGTTCACCCACTATTCTCCATAGAATATGGATGAAATATTGACTCAATGGGCTTTCCGCGCCCAGGAGTCGTGGAGCACCTAAAGCGGAGTTTGGACTGAAGAAGTTATGGCCGTCGAGGTGGAGACCCCTCACACACATGAATGCCCCGACCACTGCTTAGGTATACACTTTGCGACCTAGAGAAAAACATAGATTTCAGTAGAGTTATGTTCACACTCTATTCTCCACAGGCATATGGCTAGAATTTTGACTGAATGGGCTTTCCATAGAGACCAAGAACACCTGAAACAGAGTTCGGACAAAGAAGTTATGGTCGTCCGAAGTTTAAGGCTTCACATGAACCCAACCGGCTGACCCTAGTCGGCTAGCCTTTCCCTTGGTGTTCCTAAGTAAATGGACCATAACTTAGAGATAAGGGTCACAGTTTGGAAAATTCAAAATCTAACATCAAGTTCTTCTTTGATGTGGCTAAGAATTTACCTGAAGGACTTGAATTCCCTTTATTTCCGCTTGGCAGTCCACAAAGTCCAGCTAATGCATGCAAGGGTAAACTAGAGCGACTTCCCAAGGTTCAAAATGCAACCAAACATTCCCTTTGGGGCAAAACACAACCACACACAGCCCTTAAGGTGAAAATAACCAAGCTAGAAGGCCTACCTCTTGGGTTGTCGAGAAACTTCCAGTTTAGGTCTCTGCTGGAAACTCTTTTATCGAAGGAAGCTTTCTTCTTGATGCGTGAGGGAACCAACGATGTTGCCAGAAGCCTCCTACTAGGGGTGGAGCTTCTCTCTATAAGCTTTCTCCCCCTTTTCTCTTTCTCCTCCTTCTTCCCTTCCTACTAATTGTTTGGTCTAAAGTCAAGTTTGGAGAGTACTTTTTGGCCACTTGTCAATACCCCATTGGCTCTTTGGATTACCCTTATTACCTTATCCATCTACCTTCGATTTCTCTCCAATCTTGTGTTGTCACATGTCTCTTATGGGTCCCACTTGGGCTCTTTGTTTGATTTACCACCTTGACCGCAGTGGCTGCTTGTGAACCACTCATCATATGCCCGAGTCCGTCTTGCCCTCGGTGTCTTGGCTTGTGAAATTCCGATTGTTTTAGAATTCGACGAAATTTGACGTGGTAGCTAGATTTCGAGAGAAGATTCCAACGGTGAAGTTCGTTTCATCATCCGAGATCTAGAAAAATTTCAGATTTTCCCGAAATTCTTTGTTTTACTGTTGTACGGGTACCAAATTCTTGGAGTTTCGTCAAACTCCACGAGGTATGGAATTTTCCTACGTGGGTTATTTTTATCCTAAAGGCCATTTAATGGCTTGAGGTTTTCTTAGAGACCATGAGAGGCCGTAAATTTCAATCCCAAATTTTTGGGGCTGAGTGTAGGAATTTTTAGGAATTTTTAGGATTGTTTTTGGATAGTCCGGGCTGAATTTTTGGGACTATTTTCCGGCCGATCACGCTGA
The DNA here is from genome assembly GCA_016808115.1 of Tetrastigma voinierianum. NCBI lineage: Eukaryota > Viridiplantae > Streptophyta > Magnoliopsida > Vitales > Vitaceae > Tetrastigma > Tetrastigma voinierianum. The sequence continues at coordinate 295,753 of JAEQBH010000656.1, read as the reverse complement.
ATTATTAGAATTTGTTTTTGGGCGATCGAGTGAATTTTCGGGATTGTTTTCAGCGATATCTCGGTTTGGGTTCGGGTTTGGTTTTAATCTCGGGGCGATGTCTTACATTTGTGGTGTGTTTTGATATCCCGCAGTCGGTGGCGAACCATATGAAGAACTAAGGTTTTGTTTTTATGTGGATTCGAGATTTGGGCTATTTTGTGTGTTATTGTTGGAAAATATAAATAATATGTTGTTGTGTGTAAAATTCATGTTAATAGGTGCTTGCATGATGTATTAACATGGAAGTTGTGATAAATGGAAATTATATATAGGAAATATAATTATCCGAAACTTATAAATGTTGCATGTAGCTCTTATTATGCATGTAGCATACGACTTTGCATGGCGTAAAACATAAAAGAAATATAAATAATAATAATAATGTGTCCCAGGCGAGCAAGAGGGGCCAGTTAACCCTCGGAGTGAAAAGCTTTGGAACATGGGTGTATATAGGAGCCGCGGTGTGATCCGAAAACTTCTATATGGGTGTAAGAGACCCGCTGTGTGATCCAAAAAGTTCTGTATGGGTGTAAGAGACCCGTGGCATAAGCCAAAAGTTCTATTGCCCAAAGAAGACGGCCTGCGGTCATGGTTATCCCTGCACATAGACTTGAGTTGTGTGATAGAATTCGAGATGACTTCGGGATTAGTTGCCCGGTGGCACCACATTGGGTCGCGGTGAGCGGTGGGGCTCGGTATATGTGTGTCATTGGTACTGGTGGCCCGATTGTCACACTTGGCATAGGCGTAGTGATGTGGGGTCGATGAGTGACTCGGGATATGGTCGCCCAGAAGACATTCCATGCATGACATCGACATTCATGTAGACATTTTCACTTGGATGTGGGTTGATTTGATCGTGTATGAGCACATAGGTGGGAGCAACCCTTGTAGAAGACGCTATCACTATTGGGCATTGCTTTCGCTGATCGCGAGACCCCCTTTAGTACATAGAGTTTATAGGAGGCACAGAATAAGCGAGGCGTGATTGTGAAAGAAAGCCGACATGTGGCCTTGACAATACTTTTGTAAAAAAGTATTTTTATGGGTGTAATTAAATTCACTTTTGGACTATTGTATAAATAGTCGTGTATGTAGTATAATTTAGAGAAATTCGTGATCAGACTCTTATGGACTGTAATTAAGCGTTTTATTTTCATATTTTAGATTTAAATGTGAATGAATTGGTCTTGGTAAAGGGATGTATATATTGGGGATATGGACAGAGAGACCCTGTGATTAGTGCCCAAAAAGTGCTATATTGAACTCTATTCAAGATAGGTTTTGGGTGCTTTTAACATGATCATATCGATTAAGCGATTGGCGTGTGTGTGAGTCCGCTTAGTACCAGCGTGCCATTTCGAGTTTGTTTTTGGGCAGTAATTTTCTCTTGGTCTTTCTTTTCGACCATTTTATCTTGAAGATTTGCTGGTGTTTTCAACCATAAAAATGAAGAATTTGAGGCAGGAATGCGGGAAAGTGGGATACGTGGCAAAGGAAGATGATGAGCAATGTGGTGAAGCGGGGCCGATCAGGAATTTGCGCTATGATTTGCGAGAATTTCATTTCAAGGATGCGAATTCGCATGGCGAAAGTTGCAATCTAGAGCGAGAGATTTAATGAGCGCTGTGAAATTTAGGCCTAGCTAGCAGCTAGCATTGCTGGCGGGAGTAACCAATTCGCTATCTCACATGATTTTAATTGGGCTGGCGAAATTTCGCTAACTAAGCGAGAGATTCAATGTTGATAAGCGAGAAATTTCTCCCAATTCCGTATCTACGTAGGAATTTAAATGACTAGCGAAATTTCACTAATTCTTGGTATCTTTAGCGAAATCCACACATAGCGAGTGTTGCCCACATTGATTTTTGTATATTTGATCCTAAACGACCCACCGTTTTGATGTATTACCATTTGGCCTTTATGTAATAGCCAATATTTTAGGCATTTTGGTGTTTCTGCACCACTTGCATTTTAGGTTGGCTATATAAGCCACCTTATAACTTTGTAACCTAGCCGTTTTAGTCGAAAGCTTTCGGTATGACTTTTGTTTAGGTTGCGGTTTGCTCTCTTCTCTCTCTTCTTTCTCATTTTTCTCGGTGCCAAACACACACCCCTTGAGGATAACCTTAGCTCAAGGGATGCTTGGCTAAGCCCTTTCCTTGAAGGGGAGGGGGGTCGGTGGAGGAGGTTTGGAGGTGAAGTTTCATGCCCTCTCATTTATCACCTTTGCATTTATGAGCATTTAAGCTCCCACGTATCTCACCCTAGGTTGAAACCTCCTATAGATCGGCCTCGCCAATGTGTGTATTTGGCAAGCTTTGTGGATTCTGAGTGGATGTAATCTTAGATCCTTGTCATCCCACTAGTTGTCTCTATTAGTTGCCCGTGGAGTTGCCTCTTTGGGCCGTATACTGCTATGGGGACTTGAATGCTCAATAAATGCCATATCTGTAGGGGGAGGCGTAATTTAGGGTTTAGGTTTTGTAGTGCCAAAATCAGGTCCGGTTTGGGGAAAAGACTATAGGTCATTATCCCCAAACGCGAGGAAACAAACCGAGGGCATGAATACACCTTAAAATCCAATCCCGGTGACCCCGAGACTTGAGGAGTCTTAACTCTAAATTTTCCTTTAATTTATTTACGGTTACAACCATCCAACTCCTTTGTTTTTGAACAAAACCTTAAAAATCAAAGAGAAATACCATTTTTCAACTCAAGCGCACTTCTCTCATTTCCCGAGAAGAAAACCCATCCCCATGTTAGACCCTATGAACCACTATCTTTACTTGATATGCCTCCTTCGGCGATAGGAAAGGCTTAGGAATAATATAATTTTGTTGGTCGGATCACCCCCTCTTTGTGTGTAACCTTGCAGAATCAAATGGCGCCGTTAATCGGGGATGGTGCCCTGGTAGTGAGATAAGTTGTTGAACTTGTGATTCATATCACAAGTTTTGGTAAACCTCTTCCCTTTTGATTTTATCATTTTTTTCCAGCTGCGGAGTTCAACTGCGGGGAGTTTTAATTTTTCGGTACATTCGAGTTTTCTTTGCTTTAATTTTTAGCTAACCTTATTAACCCTTTTGTTAGTTTTGTTTTTGGTTGTTTTCTGATGATTTGGCCAAGTGTGCGGGCTTGGTTTATGCGAGTGGGATAGACACTGCAGGTAGGCTTGAGAGGGTGGCCCGCGCACGAGCAGGGCTCCCGAAGTGATCCGCCGGTGCTCGAAATGGATCCTCACACGGGAGGAACAACAAAAACCGGTGCCTAGGGAGCTTGTGCATGGGTTGCAGGATCATACACCCACCCGGTGAGTGCACCCTCATGCATAATTAACTGAGAGGTGGCAGTGAGACCCTATTTGGTGCCCCTACTTCCCACATTCCATGGCATGGAGAATGAAAACCCCTAAAATCACATAAGGGAGTTTGAGGAAGTATGCACCACCTTCAAAGAAGGTGCAGTGGACATGGAGCTCCTCAAGTTGAAAGCCTTTCCCATACGACCCTAAGGGACAAGGCAAAATTTTTGGCTAAATGCATTAAGGCGAGAACCATAAGGAATTGGGAGAGAGGCTGCGAGGCGAATTTCTAAAAAATTCTTACTGCTCTAAGACAAACAACTTGAAGGAAAAATTTACACATTTGCGACTCATGATGGTGAAAGGTTCTACCGGTGTTGGGAGGTCATGGAAACTATCAGTGCATGCCCACACCATGGGTTTGATACATGGATGCTGGTGAACCATTTTATGATGGAATGTCCCACTTCCAGTAAACGATTATTGGAAACTATGTGTGGAGGAGATTTCTTGAGTAAAAAAAAATCGATGAGGCAATGGACTTCCTCAATTATGTGGCCGAGACCTCCAAGGGAGTGGGATCAGGCAAACCCAGAGAAGCCAGACGATTCAAGCCACCCGGTGAACGCCCAGATGACATGTATGCTGCTTTCTCAGAAAGATATGGAGCTGGCAAGGTATCTGCAACAATTTGCAGAAGATTGGAGGAATTAGAAGAAAAGAGTCCATGAGGTCGCGGGCGGTGGCCAGAAATAATGCACGGTCAAAAAAGTATTTCAGGTCCCGCGACCGCTGGAGAGTCATGTCCCGAGACCCCCATTTGAGGATCAAATGTGGTGGAGCTGAAACAAACCTGAGCTCGTCTCCATATGGCAACTTACAATCCCTAATTGGACCCCTAACCTTTCCTGGAAACATAAACTCACAGCCTTTATATGTACCCCCATGGGTACTGACGTATTCTACCACCCTTCCACGACTTCAACAAGCACCCACACCTCCTCTCTGTTGAAGCGACATTGTTGTGAATCGAGGAGGAGCAAGGTGGTGGGAAATTTTGTGGGAGGACAAGGCATCAATGCTCGGTTGAACAAAAAATTGAAAATGTAAGCTCTCCTGAACAAGAAGAGAATAGATGGCTGGAAGAGTAGCCTTAGCAGAGTGTGACACAACGGGCATCCATACCAAGAATGGAAAATCATGACAGGCGGGGAGGTTCCTTCTGCGGCCCTTTGCCAAATCCAAGGGGAGTCCATGGGCGAGCTGTTCCAGGTGAACCTCCCCCAAAAATGGATGAAGTCAAAGTTTGTCATTACCTTAAGAAGTGGAAAGAGGTTGATGATGAGTGATGCCCCGAGTGTTGAGGAACGAGAAAGGGAAGATTGGAGCGAGAACACATTTTCTTGAAGGACTCAATGACACTGCATGCACCACCTCCATTTCCCCAAGCATTAAGAAGTAAGAAGAAGGCATCCGGCGAGGCGGGGCATCCTCTAGAAGTCCTAAGGCGGTGAAGGTCGACATGCCCCTTTTTGGACATCATCAAACAAGTCACGCCTAGCCAAAGTTTTTTGAAAGATCTCTGTATGATGCAAGGGTTGGGCATTGATAAAAAGGCATTCTTAACTGAACAAGTTAGCTCCATCATCCAATGTAAGACAATGGTGAAATACAGGATCCGGGGACGGTGCCTGCACCACCCAGGTGCCACTGGTAAAGAAGTGAGCTAAAATCGACAAAATTTATATACACCTAAGTTCCTACCTCTTTATGAGTAGTCAAAGCCTCTTTGATATAATTAGTCCTAAGTCCGGTACTGAGGTTTTTCATCCTGAAGTAGCTGCATTAGGGCATGGCTTGGACTTTTTGGATTTGTCAGGCGTAAATGGTTTAAAATGGAAATTGCAAAAACTAAAAATGGTAAAAACTGAAATTTACAAAGTGAAGAAATTAAACTTTGAAGATTTGGGTCACCAACCGACAAACAGGGCAAACCTTACATGTCCTCGGGTTTTACATCCTCTATGTGAGTCAACAGGGATGCGGAGTTATGGCCCCTTTTTGTTTTAAAAACCTAACATTCCTTTATCATTTTTCAGGCTGAAGTAAAGACCATCTAAGAATCACAGCGCATCTCACCGACACTTGAACCCTAAAGTATGGAGGAGTATTATTATATCAATGTTATTTAACTAATTTGAAGAACCTAACATGTAAATATTATCTCGGAGGCTCGTAAAAACCATCTAAAGGCAGCCAGTCCTAAGCATGAGTATTGGCCCGAATCAATAACATCCCCATGTTATGCAAATGGCTTTTGGCAGGGCCATAAATACCCGTGACTTTGTTCTGGACAACATGCTTAACCCCACCACCAAGCTAGCTTCCTTCCTCTTCCAAAGGAAGGAGGCTTGCATCTGCCAGGTTGTCTCATCCTCGAGGGAGGTGTGTTTACGCAGCGGCCAGGGAAAGTGAAAGAGAAGAGGGAAAGAAAGAGAGAGAGAAGAGAAAATAAGCAAAGCTGCTTTATTTACAAAATAAAAACTTACAATATCTTCTCCCCGATTACCACTCCAATTCTCCACCTGGAGGTTACAAAAGCAAGGGGGCACCATAGGCCTCCTCAAGGTATGAAATTACCAAAAACCCTAATAACTAGGCTAAGTTATAGGACAATTGGATGGTAGCTCATTAGTTTGAAGCGGTTCCAGCATTAATTACTGACATGACGAGGCACACGCAAATTTAGCTCGCGGTGAAAATTTCGCTAATTAGCGGTAGCGAGGTGGTGGCAATGGTGCGAATTTGGCAATAACGTGTGCGCGGGTAGCAATGTTGAAATTTAGCCTTAGCTAAGCGAAATTTCGCTAAGCTTCTGCGAGTGTCGGTGAGCGAATTTCGCGAAGCTGCCGCGATTGCAAGTTGGCTGGCGAATTTCACACAATATTGATGCTAAGATTTAGGTGGTTGCCAGTTGCGGTACTGTTTCTAATTGCATTCCTCTGTGTATCTTTGTTTGCATCTCATTTCCTCCACTTTTCCTTTGTTTTCCATTGGTGGGCTTGTTGATGGTGAGACTAAATTTCCGACCTCATGATTGATCATTTGCATTGAGGTTGAAGTTCAAATGTGTATAAAAAAGTCTACAAAACAACCAACACCCACCAATTGACATAAGTGTTACTAAAAATGCGACTTGTTACTTCAGTGGGATATATGACATGATTAATGATCAAAAGTACTCAAAAACCTATCTAATATAGGGTTCAAGGAGGTGATTTTTGAGCACTAATCACCACGACAGCGTTGCTAGTCCCTTTTAACATGCAAAATAAATTGAGATTGGTGATTTTCAAGGTTGTGTTTCAAGGTTATTGTACTTATATACAAACTAACATTACTTTAAAATTGAACAGTTAAAAATCAACGACCTATATATACAAAGAATAAAATCCATAAGAGAACAATTTTAGAACAACACTTGTTTCCATGATTTTCAACTTGGATTTCCACCTAAGTCAATGGTTCTTTTTGTAACGGATTAAGCGATAAAGCGCAAGTACACTCCCCGCCCTAGCGACATGGCCTTAAGTTGTTGAACAACCTGGAATGGGGGCTAGTTACACTTTCTTTCTTTATTCATCTACATCATAGGGTGCAATGCTTTGAATCAGCTTTCACCAAAGTCGTATAGCGGGGGTCCACAGGTGACTCCAACCAATTAAGGTTTAGGGCATCAAGCCCAAAAGGATCAATGACCACTAACTCTAAAGGCTTCACCGTGGGACTCGAATGACTTGAAAATTAAGCATCCACAAGTCATTAAACTTCACCCTATCCACCCATGTAACGAACACTAAATCGATGACTCCAGCCAATTAGGCTTAGGGCATCGGGTTTTGAAAAACTTTTAGCCATACACCCCTCGGGCCGTGCTCGGGTTTCAAAAGCAAAGATTTCACGACTTTATTTTTCTTTTTCTTCTTTTTTCTTTTCTTTTTCTTTACTTGCTTTTTCTTTTCTTTTTTCCTTTTTGGGGCTCTTAACATTGGTCTTCAAATGTAGGTAACTGGCTTATCCTGGAATTGCTTGACACATACCTAGGGAGCTTACCACCTGCAAAGTGGAAGGAGGCATAGAGTACAACCTATTGAAGCAATCTAGTGCGGTGTGTGAAAAAATAATAGCATAAGGGAAATTTCAAGTTGAACATATCTTTGGAACGATGGCTGAACACAAATTGTTTTGAAGCATGGCATTTGTTCTAGCATATAGGTGACAAATATGATGATTGATTATCCAATTTAAAAACAATTCAATTGTTCAATTTGAAGCAATTCTATTGTTAAATTTGAAACAATTTAATTATGTAGTTGAAAGAAAACACATACTTGTACATAGGGGACCTGATAAACACAATATCTGAAAAATTTGTGAATATATATATATATAATCTGAGTAGCTTTTGATATAGCGAAAATGGCTTAATACATGTGCATAACAGGCTACCTGGCTTATATCCTTTGCCTACTATGGCGCAATACAAAAAATCATAATCAAAATTAGTGGAGTTGATAGAAAACTATACATAAATCGAAACCTAACCACCTCACTTTGTTTGTGTTGGTGGGTGGTGAAGCTCTTGCCGAGGATATCCAGTAAGAGCTGCTTGGGCGTGGAGCTTAAATGCCGGGTCGGGTGCTCGAGCCGAACCGCTTTTAAACCAACCACTATGCTGCCGAAATATGATGTAGGCATTTTCCATCTTCTTTGATGTAGTGGCAAAAGGCATGTACGAGAAGCCACTAGTCTTCTAATGTTTTACGCTGCAGCCGGTGATGGGGTGGCCTTGGTGGTGGATGTTTGAAAGGTTTCGGTTGTCTTTGCGGGCATAGAGGTATGGCGGAGTCGGGGAGTGCTGCGGCAATGGGTTGGACAACAGCTTTACGGGGCCCGCAGTGCTGCGGTTTTGATTTTGTTGCGGTGTGAAGAGCGTGGTGCGGAGTGGAGGTAGAGGCTCTCTCATACGTGGTCGGTGAAGGGGCTGCGGCGGTGGGTTATTTTGGGGTTGGGGCCGGTGGCAGGATTGACTTCATGGGGAGGGATTGGTTGAAGGATAGGTTCTTGGGGCTCTTCCACATTTCGCTCTCCTCGGAGTTATCAAGGCAACGATTTGTTCTTAACTTGTCCAAGGCCAAAAATTACTTGGGGCATCTTGCCCGATTCCTCGAAGGGCTTCTAATGATTCCACTTTTTCAATTCTCACTCCCCGAGGTTCTTGTGATTGAACTGCTCACCAGTGTTTTGATCGAGCACAACCTCTTGACTCTCTTATACTACGCATGTCAGTACTTGCGGGCAAGCTTTAAATTGAACACTTGAGTTGTCCAATTTAAGCTCCGTTTTCACTTTGAATCCGCCAGGTCTCTTGTTTGGGAGTACTGCACTTCTCGTTTCACTATTATGCTTTGGGCAGTCTGCACTAATCTCAGCGAAATTTGTGTGATCAGTCGAGGATGGCTTGTTCAACGAGGGGATAAGGGTGGTGGTTGTTCTTTGCCTGGGAAGTGGGAGGTGAGGTTCGGAGGTGCAGTTGAGGGAACACATAGGCAGGTGCACCTCATCCATTTGGTCTCTATGTCCCTCATATGAGCCTAGGTGGGTTTGGATTTCTTCTCTCAGTTGCTGCCACCGGTATGGAAGGTTCCCCGTAATCCTCATACCATGTAAGCTCTTAGTAAAGGCCTCCTCCCATCTTATTGCTCTCCATATGGGTGTTCCATTTTCTCTCAATTCAAACCACTGGAAAACAACTCAGTAAATATGGCACACAAAAACTGTCCTGCAACCTTTTTTTTTTTTTTTTTTAGGTTAAAATTAACTAATGTAAATTAAATCGATCAATGAAAATCGGTTAACCGGGCAGGCATCACAAGTGCGAAACTGCGCTCTCGCGAATCGAGATACAAAAGAGGTAAAGGTTACTTCACTTGTGATGTGGATCACGTACTCTTCAACTACCATTAGTATCAAAGACCATCTTCAGTTAACGGCCATTTGATTCGTACTACGTGAGGGTCGAGCTAAAATCAACAAAATTTATATACAATTTGCAGCCTTACTACCGCCGTAGTCAAGCTACTCAAGTAGATAGTGGTTCGTTAAAACGAACACTGGATGGGTTTTCATCCTAGAAATGGTTTCGCATTAGGCATGAAGGTAAGGCTTTCTATTTGACTTTTGGATTTGTGTCAAAGTCAGAAATGGTTTAAATGGAAATTGCAAAACTAAAAATGGTAAAACTGAAATTTAAAGTGAAGGTATTCAACCTTGAAGATTTAGGTCACCAACTTGACAAGCTGTGGCAAACACATGTCCTCAAATATCCCCATGTGTGAGTCAACACGTGATGCTTATATTCCTTTGTTTAAAACCCAAATATCTTTATCATTTTCTAAGGCTAAGAAGACCATCTAAAGAATCACAAATAAGATCTCTCACCCGAGCACTCGAACCCTAAAGTATGGAGAGTATCGCCAAAACAATAAAAGTCAATGTTATTTAACCCTAATTTGAAGAACCCAACAAAAATATTATCTCAAAGGCTCAGAAACCATCTAAAGAACAATAAATAAAGCATGGAGAGTATTGGCCAACCAATAACATCCCATGTTATGCAAAATGAATTTGAAAATATGGCCATAAATACACTACCCGTGACTTTAGTACAAGATAGACAACATGTTTAACCCCACCACCAAGCTAGCTTCCTTCCTCTTCAAAGGAAGGAGGCTGAGCCAAGCATCTCTTGAGTTGTCATCCTCAAGAGGTGTGCCTGGGCAGCCGGAAAGTGAAAGAAAGAAGAGAGAAAGAAGAGAGAGAAGAGAGAAAATAAAAGCAAAGCTAAAAAACTTTATTTACAAAAATAAAATCCTTACAAAATATCTTCTCCCAATTGTTCCCTCCAATTTCACACAGTTACAAAACAAGAGGGGCTTATAGCCCTCAAGGTATGAAATTACTAAAACCCCTAATAACTAGGCTAAGCTATAGACAATTGCATAAACCAAGCTCACATGCTCAAGATTAATTACACAAAGATATCGAGGTTCGTACCCTCGCTACAGTGAAAATTCTCGCTTAATTAGTAATTTGGCAAGGGTTAGCTTAATTTGGCAATGGTTCAGCGAATTTGGCAATGTCAGAGAGTTTAATTCTCCATAATGTTGAAATAAGCAGCAATAAATTTCGCTAAGCTAGCGAAATTGTCGCTGAGAAGTTTAATTTCAGAATCGCACAAAGGTGTTGGAGTTAGTGACTTCGCGAATGTGTGCCGAGATTGCGAATCACAGTGTAGTTACGGCGAATTCGCTTAAGATTGCGAATTGCTTGCCAACAAAGCTGCGAAATTGCCTGCTTTGTCGTTTCAGATTCCTCTCATGTCTTCAACCGCATCTCATTTCCACTTTCCTTTGTTTTTCCATTGATTTTTGGGCTTGTCGATGGCCGAGACTAAATTCTCCACCATGATTGATCATCATTTGCATTGAGGTTGAAGTTCAAATGTGTAAAAGTCTACAAACAACCAAAAACACCTCTAAATCGACATAAGTGTTACTAAGATGACTTGAACACTTCAATTGTATAAGGATATGATTAATGATCAAAAAGTACTAAAACTCATCTAATATAGGGTTCAAAATTGTACTTTTTGAGCACCAATCGTGACCCCGATCATCTCGGCCAATATCGAGGAACTCCAGACGACAGCTAATCAAGGGGGATTGGTGTTAAAGTGTCAACCTACTACCATACTCTGCATAGGCGCTAGGGCTTGGGAGAGTTGAAACCAACCAACATCACCCCAACCTTAGCCGATCGCTCAAAGGAAAATACCAAAAGGATAGTGGAGGAGCGGTTGGTAAAAGTAGATAAGTTCTACTATCCGGTGATTGTGTTCTCATTACGGAATCCATAGCAGGGCACTAATCAAGTGCCCATTATATTGCAGCCATCGTGCCACACATCAAATGCCATTATCAATGCCGAAATAAATATGCAAATTTCTCACATTTGGCAACATGATTAATCGGAGCTCAACATTTTCCACTGAGCAAATACAAAACCACCGAGACGACGTGAGCAAATATGATGAAGTTTGCCTCGAAAGTGGCACACAGTAGGAAGGCATGCATTACTAACAAACATCGTGAAGAATTGATGGAGAACAATGAAGCAAGTAATGAAGAATCCACCATTCTCCCGCAACAAACACCATTTCCACTGGGAGACCAGGTCAGCCTTAAAACAATGGAGGTCACAGCATGAAGACAATTTAGCACACACACCACGTATGTGTGGAGATTTCTCCTACTCGGACTCTCCTTGAGATCCACAATGGCCACGCACCGGGAGTGGTTCCTCGCAGAACCTCGGGAGACCACTCCAAATTTTTGTTGAAATTTTAGTTTATATTATTTTCGCGAAGTCTTAATTTGGGTTTTTAGTGGTGCCAATTACTTTTACCTATTTTCTTTTCAAATATTTTCGCATTTACAAGCTTATCTTTTATCACAATTTTTTTGTTTTGAAATGTTGTGGCTGAGTTGGGTAAAGGTGGTGGATAAATCTCATTTTCCTCCCCGTTTGTAAAGGCAAAGGTGCAATCGTCACCCATGCCATTCTCCCGGTTCAAAACTGCCATTTCATCTTCTATTGGAGGTACCACACAGTTTTTGAAAAAGCTGATAATTTTGTGAAATATACTGACATAGAAATATACCATGCAACTACATTTTTCTACACTTTTACAAATCATTCTCGTACCTATATTTGGTATTTCTACTCTTGTTCCCTAGTTGAAAAAATTGAAGCCCTCGTATAAGCCACCTTAATGTTAGAACAATTCCATGCATGATTTAGTTTTTGGTCAATTGAGATTTCAAGATGTTCAACCTCGAACTTTCCCCTTTAGTTGATTCAATACCGCATCTGTGCCAGCTAATATTAAGAGCTATATATCTCTTTCCGTTTGCAAGTCAAGTGTTTTAAATTTGTTGACTAATTCATAATAAAGTTTTGTTACCCATGTATGAAGACCAATGAAGTCTTCCAAAAAGAAAAAGAAAAGAAGAAAAAGAAAAATAAAAGCCGTGACGCTTTGCCTTGAAACCCGAACACGGTCCGAGGGGTATATGGCGAAAGCCTTTAAAGCCCGGTGCCCTAAACCTTCATCGTGAGGTCATCACGTAGTGTTCGCTATACTGTGGATAGGCAGAGTTTAGCGTGTTGTGTAGCTCAATTCTCGGGTCATTCTGAGTCCGGTGGTTTTGTAGAGTTTGTGGTCATGATCTTTGGCTTGGTGCCCTAAACCTGAATTATTGGTTGGGAGTCATCGGTGGACCACCTGACTTTTAAAGTCGAAGCTTTAGCATTGCACCCTACATAGCAATCAAGGAAGAAATGCCGTCGCCGCTAGCCTCATTTAGATTGGTCACGCCTACACTACATAGCTAGGTTGGGGTGGTGCGGGAATAGCTTTGCAATTTATTGGCTCAACCGGTTACCTTAGAATCAATTAGATTTGGTGGAAATTCAAAGTTGATTTCCTTGAAATGCATTGCCCTAAAACTTGCTCTCTCAGATGGTTTATGTTTCTTTCATGTCGGTTTTCATACTGTAAAAATTATTCATAAAGGTAAGGCTTACTCAGACATACACTTTTGAACCATATAATTTTTGAGAAAGCACTGCATACATACCTCTTTTTATTTTAGCATCATAAGGGACCAACAACGTGTCGGGTTGGGGGTGTGATTAGTGCCCAAAGTGCTATTTTGAACCCATCCAAGATAGGCTTGGGTGCTTTTGGCAAGACTAATCAGCATCAATTAAGTCAATTGACGTGTAGGTCCAATTTGTTCACTGATGCTTACTTTAGTTTATTGGGTAATTTTTGCGGTGTCTTCAAGGCACTTCACCCATTTATTTAAGATTCATGTTTTCAAACTATAAAAATGAAGGAATTTGAAGTGATTCCTAAGGAAAGTGGATGGGGCAGCAAAAAAAGGAAGATGCAAGGAGTTAATGCAAGAAGCAGAGCAATCCTAGAATTTCGCTATGATTATGGGGTTTCACTGATCGCGTTTTCGCAATCATATTTAAAATCCAGAGAATCCAAGCAAAATTGAGAAATTTGCTAGGTTAGCTAAATTCGCTTAGCCAGCTTAAATTTCACTGTGCTCACAACTCACTTCGCTATCTCACATGATTTTCACTAAAGTTGTTTGGGCCTCCTCGCTAGCCAGCTTAAATTCATCGGCTGATAGCGAAATTTCTCAATTTCGCTATCTTTGTAGAATTTCGCTAGACTAGCGAAATTTTCGCTATGCTAGCGAAATCCCCTGCATAGCGAAATTGCTGCCTGATGAGTGCCTAAAACACTCATATTATACTCACGTCGGTCTTTCATCTTTTCGTTTATTTGATAGTAATTTTATAGTTTTTGTGGCTAGACCCCTACTGTGTCCGGTTTGATGTGTGCATCGAGCTAAAAGATGTTTTGAAAGCAATTTCGAGCAATGGGATCGTGAGCAAGGAAGCGATCGCGCCACGTCAGCGACGCCCCACCGCCGCTGACGCCCCAACGCCGCAGAACGCCTAGTCAACAATGCGTGGTCATCATGGAAATGCCGCGACAGCCGCCAACGTCATGATTCACCGCCGCGACGCCGCCGAGATCCGAACCCTATCATTTAAAGTACGAATGACTCGTAAATTAAGGAGGAGGCGCATTTAACGAAGGCACTAATTCCAGAGCAGAGTGACAATGCATCAAGAAGTGCCCTGATTTTACCGCTTTCATTTTTGGATTTGAGAATGATGTTTTTAATACTGGAAACATTTTCATTCTGATTGGTCTATTATGTCTAGATCTAGCCCAGGTTGCGTTAACCTACGTGTTACGGATTAAAGCTCGATCTTTATTTTATTCCGCTTATTTATCAATTTGTTCAAGATCTCGCCTATATTCTTTAATTATATGGTGATGTTCAACATTGGCATAATCACACCGGGAGAGCCGAGATTCAGAGATGAGGTTATCCAGGATCTCGGCAGAGCAATTTTTCATCGATCTCTAAATGAGATATTCCCGATCCTCAAGGTGGCATTTGGGGTTAGAACGTTTAAGCATCTCTAATCGAGCTGAGATAGAGATATACTCAACTCTATTCACGAGATAGGCGGATATACCTCGAGAGGATATCTCGTAAGTAAGATCACTCACATTGACAAATTGTAACATTGAATAATAATATCTTGAAGAAATAATCCATTAAAAGATTGTGGGGAGATATAACCTCTAGCCTTCAATACCAATAATTCATTAGAATCTAAAACTTCCGCCGACTTTCACATATTCATACCTTCTTTCCTAAAATCATCTCTTCGCATATTATCTAAAAATCGAACCTTTCAGAAGTCAATACACTCGTCCCTCGTGGATCGACATTCGTACTGGGTGAGTACACTATATTACTGGGGCGACGTTACACTTTTGCCATTACAAAGCATTTTACATACACCGTTCGGCCTCGCTGCTTTTGGCGCCAGTTGTTTGGGATGTGCTTAATGGTTATAGAGCTACAATTAGATATTATTCCGGGAATTTTCTTTACTTGTGTTTATTTTTACAAGTGCTGGTAATTTGGTTTTTCGTTCGTGTTATCAAGAAGGTAGGTTTCAAGAAGTACATGCGATATACCAGGATCAAATCCAACTAACACTGCTCGATCTCGAGCCAGAAGACTTCGCACGTGACTACAAATAGAATGTAGAATCGTAACGCATTAGAAATCCAATAATCATGGAAAACATCGAAGAACAAAATTGCATTGGAATGCATCAACCACGTATATGGCTTGTAAATGGGAATCACGGGCGTAATGCGCCAAAGATTTATACAAACCGGGATGATCCTTTCATGCTATTAGATGAGTTCGTATTACCACCAACTGTTGTTCAGACAGCTATCAGACGGCCACCTATTCAAGCAAACAATTTCGAATCGTCGCCACAAGACAGATGCTTCGTATCATTCGTCTATGGATCACCCCATGAGAACCCCAACATGCATTTGACTAACTCCTTGAAGCTTCATGTATACTATCAAATACAATGGGGTTAATACAGCTCTCGTGTCACATTGTTCCCACTTTCACTTGGTGATAGAGCTGCCAATCGGCTAATCAACAGCCACCGTATCTAATACCACTGAATGACTTAGTGCAGAAATTCCTGACTAAGTTTTTCCCTCCTTCGAAAATTGCCCAACTTGTACAAGAGATCAATACTTTTGGACAATTAGAAGGAGAGAACTTGGCAGAGGCATGGGACGGATTTCACGAACTATTGAGAAAGTGCCCACACCACAGACTTACCAGATGGATGCAGGTCCATACTTTCTATAATGGTTTGAGAAATGCAAATAAGAATGTTGATTGATGCCTCACCGAGGATCATTAATGAAGAAAACCACCGACCAAGCATATACACCGAAGATGCCGCCACCAATACAACCGTTGGCCTAGGGAGAAGACTACCCCAAGAAGGCCATCGCGGCACGATAACTAAGTCCTCACACCGTTAATCATGTGCACGCTTCGACTAACAATTAAATAGACAAAGCAAGGTACCGCGAACACCATGCATGTAGATCTAACCCATGGGAGCCGTGATTTCTCGGTGGGGGACAAAGACAAAGACAGAGTGTCACCAGAACCAACAAAGAGCAGCCCAGTGATGTGTCGCTGGGCTCAACCAAAATCAATCACAACAAGAAGGACAAAGATGGGGGGAAACAATTATCGAATCAAAATCAAGGCTGCGTGGCGAATAATCGAACACTTAACAATCAAGGGTATGAATGGAGGAACAATTAGAACACAGCTATCTAATCGAAAGTTAGCAGCCACCACCCGGAAAAAGCGGACTTTCTGCACAAGCCCTCGCCCCATGCTCACCTCACACACCGCCTTCATGAATGAGACCACATGCGAATATGCAAAGAACAGTAACCCAATTGAACAATGAAGCGCACGCTTGAGAAATTTGGAGGTTCAAATGGGCAATACACCTGGGCGGCGTAAAAGGCCGGATCATCATGCCAATCGCAGGTAAACACTAGAGGCGAAGGAAAAGAGTACTGCAGAAGGCCATCACGAAGATAAAGAGAATCTGAAAACTTTAAGCACAAACTGATACGGAGAACTAGAAAATAAAGGGTATGACTCAGGCTGGCTTCAAAGACCGTATGACAAACAGAAAGCAGCCCCGAGATACAAGAGCGGCCGAAGGACAACAAAGTCGATGAGACCAAGAAACAATTTAAAAATGGATGAACCTCGCCAAACATATTCCAGATCCCCAAAGATTGAAGAAAGGTGCTGAGAAGCAGCTTCATAAAGTTTCTTAATATCTTCAAGAAACTACATATATTAACATACCTTTTTGGAAGCATTAGAGAATATGCCAAGTTGCGTGAAATTCAAGGAAAAAGATTTCGGCATCCGTAAATTGTTATACCGTCTTCATAGGGAATCGAGACGTGAAAGCCTTATGTGACTTGGGAGCGAGCATCAACTTGATGCCATCCTCGATGTTTAAAAGGCTAAAGTCAGAGAACCGAAATCGACCACAATCGCCTTACAACTCATGGATAGGTCACGCGCTAACACCTCGAGGTACTAAAAATGTGCTAGTAAAAGTTGTAATTAGTCCTTCCAAGAAACACTTTGTCATTCTGGACATGGAGGAAGACGACTCGGTCCCCATCATACTTGGTAGACCTTTCCTAGCCACGGGAAAAGCTCAAATCAATGTGCAAGAAGGTGAACTCAAACTGAGAAATCAAGGAGACGAGATCACTTTCCATGTCTTCCAACCCACGAAGCACCTGTGATGACGACATCCAAATGAAGATATCTCGCAACTTCATTGGCTACGTGAGTTTGCAAGGCGATGCGAAAAACCTCAAAGATAAGCCTATTCTCATTTAAAGACATCAGAGAAAGGGATGACTTAAGAATATTTCACCCACCTTGAGCAGCTGAGTGTGGAGCACATAGAGACAAGGCCTACTTTCTTCTAAGCATATCACACGTTGAGATTCATAGCTCTTGTGCCAATGACATTAAACATAGCGCTCTGGGGGAGGCAACCCAAGTTTCCTTACACTTTTCTTTTTTGAGTGACAATTCTTTCATGTTTTTAGTGATTATTTAAGTAATATTAGTTTGGTCGGTCTTGGTCGCACCTAAGTTATCTCGCCCGGTTGTTTATTTTTCAGACCCGCGCGTAGTACCGGGAGGATCAAGTCTTGCAGAGCATTACAGGTCCAGAGTATCACATTTACAAGTGGGGAGGTTCTTGCGAACCAAGGCTGCTTAATGTGTAGAATTTTTGGGAACCTTTCTATAACGCCGTTACGCTTGTTCAACGCCGCATCTTTTCTAACGCCGCGACGCTTTAACGTCACATTTATTCGAATTTCTCTTCGCCACGTCATACTGCGGATTTCCGTAACGCCGCGACGTACCAGGAGTTTCGTCACGCCGCGACGCGGATCTCCAACGTCAGCGACGCCAATTTTAATGCGGTCTCTCGCCACGTCGCGAACATGGATCTCCAACGCCGCCGACGCGATTTTCACGACTTGTGAACGTCAGCGACGCGGGTTTCCACCGCCGCTGACGCGATCGGTCAAGCCTCCGACGCCGTGACGCTGTCTCTCAACGCCGCGATCGCTGTTAATCTCCACTGGCCACGCCGCCGTTAATTCCACTGCCACGCCGCTGACAAGGTTCCTAACGTCGCGACGTTGAGTTCGCTTTTAAGGTCAAGAATGGTTCATTTTGCCCTTCACCCTCATAATAATACCTCTACCTCGAAGCCCGACATTAGTGCTCAAAAGTGCAATTTTGAACCCGAGATACAGGTTTGAGTACTTTTGATCATTAATCATGTTACATATCCCAATTGAAGTGTTCAAGTCATCTTAGTAACAATTTATGTCAATTGAGGGTGTTTTTTTGGTTGTTTTGTAGACTTTTGTACACATTTGAACTTCAACTCACGTAAAATGATCAATCATGAGGTCGAAATTTAGTCTCGTGCCATCAACAAGCCTAAAAATCGATGGAAAAACAAAGGAAAAGTGGAGGAAATGAGATGCGCTTGAAGACGGACGAGAGGCATGCAGAACAAAGAAAACAGAATTCGTTAGAACCCTGCTCGCAACCACCAACTTAGCGAATTTCGCAAACAAGCCAAGAAACAGTCAAGAATCTCACGAAAATTGCGAACACCACATTAATCCTAGACTCAGATTTATAAATTCGCTTCACTAAATTTCTGCCATTTAGCAAATTTCATGAAGCAATGAATTCAACCTTACAAATTCGCTAAAGCCTTGCCAATTTCGCTTGCCATTGCCACCCACAATCCTTGCCAAATTCACACTACGCAAATTCTCCTCTAGCGAAATTTCAGTGCCTTGTCATCCTCCTGTACTAATGCAACTTACTTTCCAAACTTGGTTTATTACTCTTTTGTCCAATAACTTAGCCTAGTTATTAGGGTTTTTGGTAGTTTCATACTTTGAGGAGGCCTATAAATACCTCTCATGTTTTGTAATAAAGAGGAGGAGGATAGAAGTGAATACAAGTTTTTTTGGTGATTTGTAAGTTATTTTCTTTTATTGCTTTTTGTAAATAAAGTTTTTTTTAGCTTTGCTTTTATTTTCTCTCTTCTCTCTCTTCTTTCTCTCTTCTTTCTTTCACTTTCCCGGCTGCCAAACACACCTCTTGAGGATGATAACTCAAGAGATGTTACAAGCCTCCTTCCTTTGAAGAGGAAGAAGCCAGCTTGGTGGTGGGGTTAAGAGCTGTTGTCCTTTTTACTAAAAAGTCACGTAGTGTATTTATGGCCCTTTATTTTCAAAATTCATTTGTATAACATGGGATGTTATTGATTCGCCAATACTCATGCTTCTTTTAGGATCATGTTCTTTAGATGGTTTCTTACGTAGCTCGAGATAATATTTACATGTTAGGTTCTTCAAATTAGGTTAAATAATATCGACTTTATTGTTTTCGCTAATACTCTCCATACTTTAAAGTTCGTTCGTGAGAGATGCACTGTGGATTCTTTAGATGGTCTTACTAGCCTAAAAATGATAATGGAATGTTAGGTTTTTTTAAACAAAAAGCAGGCCATAATCGTATCCCGTGTTGACTCACATAGAGGATAAAACCTGAGGTATATGGTCATTTCTGGGGCCTTGTCAAGTCAGACCCAAATCTTCAAAGTTTAATTTCTTCACTTTAATGCTTTACCATTTCCGCTTTTGCACTTCCATTTTAAACCATTTACACTTTTGACACAAACTAAAAAGTCCAAATAGAAAGCCTACCTTCATGCCCTAATGCAAACCATTTCTGATGAAACCCATCCCCGTGTTCGACCCTACACCACTATACTGCAGTAGCTTGACTACGGCAAAGAGGAGGAACTTAGGTATATAAATATTATGATTCAGCTCATTTCATCAGTAACGACCAAATGGCGCTGTTGCTTCGATGGTGCCAAACTACTTATGGTGTTGAAGAGTACTTGTGATCCACATCAAGTGAAGGTAACCTTACTTTTGCAACTCAGCTGCGTGAACTGCGCCTAGCACTCGACAAAGAATCCACCCATCTACCCAAGTGCCATCACTGGGCCATTGTTGTTAGTTATCAGAATCTTTTTGCAGGTTGTTTGTTGCTCTTTGTTGCTCCTTATCGTAAATAACCGGTATGCAACAAGGATAGACACATCGTGTAGATCGATAGGATAAGTACAACTCAATTCTAAGCAGAAGTCAAGAACAACCGATACCATGGGATCCCATACCCGAGAACAACAACAGAGCCAACCAGAACTCCCCATGAATCCAAATGCCTATAGAACCATGAGGGATCACATCCACCCTCCTAGAGTTAAGGTTCCATTCTCCTATCATTCTCTCCCCGTCGAAGATGTAAGCAATGGAGGCCTTATTTTGCAATTCCCTACTCCTGACATACCATGCAGGTATGGAAAATGAAAACCCATACACACATCTTAGGATTTTGAGGAGGTTTGCACTACCTTCAAGGAAGGTATGATGGACATGGATTTGTCGGGTTAAAGGCATTTCATTGATCAAAGACAAGGCCAAGATATGGCTCAACCTCATTGAGGCCTAAACGTTAGAAGTCAACAGCCGTGTTTCAATTTGAAAAGTTCTTCAGCTGGGTCACAGACTTCAATAATTTGAAAAGGCAAATTTATACCTTTGCAGCTCAGGGTGGTGAAAAGTTTTACCAGTTGTCGGGAGAGGTTTATGAAACCATCAGTGCATGCCCACATCATGGGTTTGACACATGGATGTTGGTGAACCACTTCTATGGTGGTATGTCTCCTGCCATGAGACAACTTTTAGAAACCATGTGTGGGGGAGACTTTTTAAGCAAACATCCTGATGAAGCCATGGATTTCTTAAATTACGTGGCTGAAACTTCTCTCTAAGGGTCAGATTTAACTTAACCCCAGAGAACCAGATGAAGAGGCGAGATCATCAAACAACCAAACCAAGAGGGATGTATGCACCGCCCAAGACATAGAATGAGAGCTGGGATTAACCCAGCCAGAAGGTAGAGGAGCTTGAAGGCAAAACAGCCTCCAAGAGGTGTATGCAACACTTAAAATCCTACAACAAAGTCCTTCCATCCGCACTAATTCAATCAGATCCAGATAACTATGTCCATGGCCTCAAGAAGAAGGATTTGATGTCAGAATGTGCAAACACTGTAGGACAATACAAGCCACAACAATCTAATGCTCCATATGGTAATACCTACAATTCCACCGGAGGAATCACCCCTAATCTAAAGACGGAGGACCCAACTCCCCGGCGATAAAATTCCCTGTGCCAAGCTCAGTTTGGTTTCACACACAACAACCACCATCATCTTCTCCAAAGAGAGCAGCCGTTACGGAATTTGAGTAAGGTGGTGGGCAACTTTGTTTGAGAACAAAGGAATTTAATGCAACTGGTGACAAAGAATTGATACTGTAGAGAACACATTGACTAAAAAATTTGATAACCTACAGTATTCAATTACAAACATTAACAAGTTGCTAGAGGGATGCAGAAAGGGAGGTTTCCATCACAAACGCCCAAATCCTAAAGGAATTCATGAGGTAGAATTACTAACAATTCGTAGAACGGGACAGGTTAAGGTCATAATCACCCCGAGAAGCAGAAAGAGGTTGATCACCCTATGCCAAAGCCTCTATGAAGAATCCAAAGTGTGGGAGAAGAAATGCACTGAAAGTATATTCCTAGAGGAGGATTCTCCAATGAAATACCGTATACCACCCCTTTTCCACAAGCATTAAGAGAGAAAGAAGAAGGCATCTCAACAAGGTGCATTCTTGAGGTTTTAAGGCAAGTGAAGGTTAACATATCTTACTGACCTAATCAACAAGTTCCCGCTATGCAAATTTCGAAAGATCTTTGCACAATCAAGAAGAGATTAGGTATCAGAAGAAAGCATTCACCTAACATGTCGCTATAACTGCGCCAGCACCCATATACAAGGATCTCGGTTCTCCCACAATACCAAACACACGTGTGGGAATTGCATAAATAAGGCATTGCTAGATTTGTAAGAGCGCCAAGTAGAATCTTATGCCATTCAAGATACATGCTAGGTTTAGGAGCTTAAACCTTACCTCAATCACACCTCATTGGCCGATAGATCAGCGAAAACCCAAGGATAGCTGAGGATGTCCTGTAAAATTCGACACCCCATTACCCAAGAGATTTTGTGGTACTTGACATCAACCAATTGCTGAACCCAATCATGTGCCAATCATCTTAGGAAGACCATTTCTGCCACCAATGCAATCATCAATTGCCGGACGAGTCGCAATTAACTTTTGGTAACATGACCATGGAGTTGAATATCTCTTCATTTGAACAACAAACATGAGTCGCTAGAAATTAAAATCAAATTTCGATGAGGTTGTTTCACATCACAGCAGTACAAAAGAAAAGTTACAGTGCCAAAGAGCTAGGATCAGCCTTGGTGGGATGAAGGAGAATTGTCTGCAACACCAATTGCAAGCCACCACCAAACTAATAAATCATTCCGCAGGAACAACAACTTATGGCCACCTAACATCACTGAGTCGCCGTGCCATCGCATGGGCCGAGGAGATCATTCTCCTCGATCCCCGAGTATTGGTCGAACTTGAACTGGTTCGTGTTTTCAAACCGATTGCGCTCACAAATTTAATTTTGCCTTATATTGTTAATTTCGTTAGTCTTAATACCCTTAAAAAAAAATTAACCCTAGCAATTTTTCCTTTCATTATAATTTAGTTTGTATATGAAAATAGTATGTTTTAAATATTAAACTAATATTATAGTAAACTTACTAAACAATAATTTTTAGTTATATTATTATTTAATAGTAATTAATTCTAAAGTTTTTGAATGCAAAGACCATTCAAAGTAGTAAATTCGCCGGGCTTAGCGAAAATCATGGGAGAGACTCTTCGGCCAACATACCGCGCTGCTATAAAACTGGGAGGCTGGGCCTGGCACTCACATTCTCCTCCCACAAGGCCCCTGATCCCACTCCGGGTGCCTGAGCTCCCACGCCGCCGTGCTCCCGAGCTCCACCGCCACATGCTCCTGCTCGTCAGCAGTGAGCCGCTTCGCCCCGATCGAACCTTTCCCTAGCCTTCTCTCATCACTCCGTGACCCCAGTCACCGCACACCCGAGCCAGAAGCAAGACGTAGCCCACAAAGCCAGCCTTGTCTCGGCAAAGGTCCAAGCCTTCACCACGCGCACTCAGCCCGAGCCGCCACTCCGTAGCCCCGGTTCATTCCCGCACCCGCCCCGTGCCCTGCATTCTGGCTGAGCCCCCATTTATCTGCTCAGGCCCATTTTCGCTTCGGGCCATCGGCCTACCATGAGGTATTCAGAGAAGTCCGCCAATTCCAGAGATTCAGAGGTATTCGAGAGCTTCGTGATCGAGGTACAGACCCCGCCTACATATTCGAAACAATGATTTTAAAGCAGCTTTATTTTATATCTCGTATATGGTCCGCACGAGGGGTGGGTCCAGGCCTCTACTCTGTGAGTCGCAGCACACCCGAGCCAGAGGTCAGCAGTGACCAAGACTCAAGACTGGGAGCTATCACCGTCCCCGAGGCCGCACCGACGAGCCTCCGATCTCGCACGTTACTGTGACGCGGATGTGGGACCCTGCCCCATCCCGCGGTCCCAGAGAGGAGAGCCAGGAGGGCCCTATTTTTCCTGCGGCCCGCACCCCGGCCCGTGCGAGTCATCATCTTCTGGGACCGCCACCATCACCTGTCAGACAAGAACGAGACGCATACACCTTCACCCGCCGATCACCGGCCGCTGATCGTGAGGCCCATGCCCAGACACCCTTCATCTCGGAATACATACGTAGCCTTAATCATTTCAGCAGAGTCGCCCCACGACGCCCCGGATTGATGGTCGACCCGTATACTGTGGAGGCCCATAGAGATTGATCGAGAGGTATTCGCTCCTCCTGACGACACCCACAGACAAAGCCACACCCTGAGTGGTCCCAGTCACTACTCCATGACCTCTCTGATGCATGGTCCATTAGAGATTCACTTCAGATAGAAGAGACCGCCGAGGTGTACTGGGCCCACGGCGATTTCAGCCTTTGAGATTGCGCATACCGCGAATGCCGAGGGTTACAGAGATCGGGCCCACCTCCGCCCCAAAGCGATGGTTCGAGCACGCCGTGATGCTACACCGTCCACTTTATCGGAGGTAGCTTCCGCTCATATGCCGAATATCGACCACACCAGCCGGCAAGACTGCTTATTCCTCTCCCCGCAAAGATTATGTGCAGAGCAGGACCTATCTCGCGAGGCATCAGACGATCTCTGCAATTCTGATGCATGAATTTCATCCGAGCCGGGTGATGACTTCGTCTACAGCTTGAGGAGAAGGTCCATGAGAGACCTCACACGAAAGCAAAGAGAGCATACCACTTCTTATAATGAGGTTTCTTCCTATGTTCCCGAAAGGATGGGATTTAAGAGGAGCCCGATGTAGATGCGAGACAAGATGTCTACACGTAGTGAGCAAATGACCGGTTGGCGACTATGCCCGTCCATTTCCATATAGCACGCCTGCTGACCAGGAGGAGGCACCGGGGGCAGGAGTCGAGATGCAATACGTGAGATGATCCACCCGCCTCCCCGCACCCGAGGTACAGAGGCCTCCCACTCCTATTTCCGATCGTTCACCTCCATCTCCTCCACCCACTACTTCACCGCACTCCTACGCATACTCCCGGCCTTCATTCGAAGACACTACCAACAGCATACACATGTTAGCTCTGAGGATGGTCGGAGTGATGGATGCGATCTCGCACACTAGCAAGCCACTGCAAATGCAAAGATGCAAAGACATGACCGCAGGACTGGCTTGAGTCGAGGCCACTTTGGGACAAAGGTCATTCCATGCTTCTATCATCACGACCCACTGGTCTTCCCCATGATCCTACCGAGAGAGGACGCCCTGCCACCCGATGGTGTACCACTACCGATATCCGGCGCCACCGGGTGAGTTCTACCACCACCACCACAAAGCAGCTGGGAGGTGGTTAGGTCTCTTTTGGTTTTTGTATAGTTATCGCCTTATCAACTCCGCCACTCGATCTTGATTTAGATTTATGTATTGTAGCCATAAGAGGGTAAAGGATATTTTG
This sequence comes from Tetrastigma voinierianum, assembly GCA_016808115.1. Taxonomy (NCBI): domain Eukaryota; kingdom Viridiplantae; phylum Streptophyta; class Magnoliopsida; order Vitales; family Vitaceae; genus Tetrastigma; species Tetrastigma voinierianum. The sequence continues at coordinate 270,534 of JAEQBH010000656.1, read as the reverse complement.
TGTTTAGCTTTAGATTCTATGTATTAGCCATAGTAGGCAAGATATGTTTTTGTGTAGCTCATATGCATGTATTAAAGTTTATTTTTAAATATATCAAAAGCTACTCTGATTATATATATATCTGCATTTTTTGCATATTGTGTTTATCAGGTTCCCTATGCAGGCATGCGATAAAGCTTTCTTCAAACTATTATAATTAAATTGCTTCAAATTGAACAATAGAATTGTTCTTCAAATTGAACAATTGAATTGCTTTAAATTCCTCGATAATTGAATCATCATATTTGTCACCTATATGCTAGAACAAATGCCATGCTTGAAAACAATTTGTGTTCGCCACTGCTCCAAAGATACCCAATCTTGAAATTTCCCTTTATGCTATGTCACACACTCGCACCAGATTGTTTCAATAGGTTGTAAATTTGTATGCCTCCTTCCACCTCGGCAGTCACTTAGGCATGTTGACAACCTAGGAGTAAAGGTTTGAGCTACCCACATTTGAAGACCAATGTTACCTTCCAAAAAGAAAAGAAAAGAAAAAGAAAAGAAAAAGCAAGAAGAAAAGAAAAAGAAAAGAAGAAAAGAAGAATAAAATCGCAAGTTTTGCTTTGAAACCCGAGCACGGTCCAAAGGGTGTATGGCGGGAAGCCTTTGAAACCCGATGCCCTAAGCCTTCATTGGTCGGGAGTCATCGATTTGTGTCTGCTATACGGGTGATGTGTGAATTTAGCGACCTGTAGTGCTCGACGCCAAGTCATTCGGAGTCCTGTGAAGCTTAGAGCTTGTGGCCGAAAGATCCTTTGGCTTGATGCCCTAAACCTTAATTGGTTGGGAGTCATCGGTGGACCCCCGTTACACGGACTTTGGTGAACTCGAATTTTTTAGCATTGCATCCTACAACATACCGAGAAAGCAAGAGAAGTGTAACCAAATTCTATCTTAATTGCTCAACAGCCTTAAGGCCATGTCACGTTAGGGTCGGGGGAAACAAATTTTGCATTTTATTGACTCAATCTAGATACAAAATGAACGCATGACTTAGGTGGAAATCCAAGTTGAAAAATCAAGAAACAAAGGTTGTTCTAAAAATTGTTCTCTTATGGATTTTATTCTTGTATATAGGTTTTCTAAAATGTTGATTTAATTGTTCACTTTAAAGTGTCGTTAGTTTGTATATAAGTACAATAACCTTTTGAAACACAACCTTTTTTGAAAAATCACCACATGTGCATCTCAATTCCCATTTTACTAAGTGACTAGCAACGCTTTGCTGGGGGGTGGGATTAGTGCTCAAAAAGTGCACTAACCCTATATTAGATAGGTTTCGAGTACTTGATCATTAATCATGTCATATATCCCAATCTGAAGTGTTCAAGCCATTTCTAGTAACACTTATGTCAATTTGAGGGTGTTTTTGGTTGTTTTGTAGACTTTTGTACACATTTGAACTTCAACTCAATGCAAATGATCAATTCATGAGGCTTTAAATTTAGTCTCGCCATCAACAAGCCCAAAAATCGATGGAAAAACAAAGGAAAGTGGAGGAAATGAGATGTGCTGAAGATGTGACGAGAGGTAGCGCAGAACAAAGAACAGAAATTTTCAGAACCCTGTTTCAAGAACCACCCGCAATCCTAATAATCTCCCGCAGTCGCTCGCAAACAAGCCGCACCCGAAAAATTGCGAATTCGGCTAGCCAATTTGCATCACAGATTTGCGAAATTCGCTTCACCGAAAATTCTTGTTAGCGAGTTCTGCTAGCCAGCGAAATTCCAACCTTGCCAAATTCGCTAAAGCCTTGCCACTTCGCTAAGCCACGCTGCCAAATTGCCAACCTCACAAATTCGCACTAGCTGAAATTCTCCTCTAGTCACTCAGGCCTCATTCATCCCTCCCTCGTAATTAATGCAACCGCCTTCCAAACTTGGTTTATTACTCTTGTCCAATAACTTAGCCTAAGTATTAGGCTTTGGTAGTTCTGCATACTTTGAGGAGGTCAAATACCTCTCATGTTTTGTAATAAACAGGTGATGATAGGCTATATAAAGTTTTTTTGGTGATTTGTGTTATTCTTTATCAGAATAAAGTTTTTTTTAGCTTGCTTATTTTCTCTCTTCTTCTTCTCTTTCTACTTCCTACGTCAAACACACACACCCTTTGGAGATGGCAAATTCATGAGATAAGCATAAGCCTCCTTCCTTTGAAGAGAAGCAGCTAGCCTTCAGTATAAGCATGTCAGTTCCTCAGACTAAAAGTCACTGTAGTGTATTTATGGCCTTATTTCAAATTCATTTTACAATATGTGATGTTATTGATTTGGCCAATACTTCATGCTTTTAGGATCGTTGTTCTTAGATGGTTTTTACGAGCCTCCCGAGATAATATTTACATGTTAGGTTCTTCAAATTAGTGGTTAAATAACATTGACTTTTATCAAGCTTGGCCAATACTATTACTTTAGGTTCAAGGTTTCTAAGAGAGATGCACTCGTGGATTCTTAGATGGTCTTTACTAGCCTCTAAAAAATGATAATGGAATGTTAGGCTTTAAACAAAAAGAGGCCATAACCGCATCCTCGTGTTGACTCTGGCCATAGGAGATAAACCCGAGGACATGTGTTTGCCCTAGCTTGCTGTCGGGTGACCTAAATCTTCAAAGCTTAATTTCTTCACTTTAAATTTCGCTTTACCATTTCCGCTGTACTTCAGCTTAAACTATTGCGCCATAGTTTTTGACACAAATCCAAAAGTCCAAATAGAAAGCCTTACCTTCATGCCCTCAATGCAAACCATTTCTAGATGAAACCCATCCCTGCAGGTTCGACCCTAGATTCACTATACCGCAGCAGCTTCTGACTACGCAAGAGGAGGAACTTAGGTATATAAATATTGTTGATTCAAACAAAATTTTACCGTGGCACGACCGTCCCTAGTCTTCTTGCGCACTCTGCTTCTCCCACTCGCTGAGCTCCTCTTTTCACACTGGCCTGAGGCTCTACATCGTTCTCCGACCACTATCAGGCACCTACGAAGCCGCCTCTTCTTCAACGAGCTCGACACTCATGAAGCTCTCGCCTCGGCCCGAGGGCGATCCCTGGGGGAGACATTGGCGCCTCGTCCCACCCACCTCCACCACCACCCCTGCCAACCTCGGGAGGCGCCCACCCGGGCCTCACTGGATTTGAAGACCCGTGCTCACTCACCAGCCGACGCACTCCGGGATGAGACCCAGAGCACGAGTCCTACACAGATATGGAGGCGCTGGCGTGATGGATATGGCGCGATCGTCCGCCAATCGCCATCATTCTTCGCCAGCCAGCGGGGCTCGGCAGTACGCGATCGCATACCGGCTTTCCACCAAATTCTCCACCACCACCACCGCAGTTGATCAACAGGGGAGTCCCTTCACCTCTATTGTTTATTTCGCAAAGGAGGACACCGACATTTTGTTCGGGGGAGTGTGGTGATCGTGTTTTGTTTTGTTTAGTTTTTTTGCTTGCCTGGGCCAAATTATTTTGGTAGTTGTGTAGTGCTTTGTTTTGTTCAGCATATTAGCTGCTTATTATTTTCTAATGATATTGCTTTGCTTATGCTTGTGTTCGGTCATTTTTATATGTAGTAGTCGCATGTGTAGGTAATCTGTATGTGTGCTATGTTGAAAGTTCAGGATCATTTTTGGATCAATTCACTATTTACATGGGATGATCAAATGCATGCAATGTTCCATACCGTAATTAGGTTGAATAGGCAGGTGATTAGTGAACCAATCCCGGTAGTCAAGAAACCAGATCTCAGAACTTACCACACTCACACACACCAATGACCTTCGTAGTATGCATAGGCGCCAGACCAACTACTACACTAATTAACCTTGGGAGATTCGAACCATTTAAGTGATGGGACACCCGGGCCAAAAGAGGATTGCCATCGAGCCCCAAACAAAAGACAAAAGAAAATAAATATATATATATATATATAATAAAATAAAATAAAATAAAATAAAAATAAAAACAATAGAAAAGGAAAGAAGTATAAATGACAAAAAATAGGTATCTCGTGATAAGAATGCTTCTAGATCATCCAATCGAATCTCTGGCAATGGGGCCGAGGGCCCGTCAAAGCCTAATGCCCCGAGCTAATCGCCGAGTCACACTTGACCGCCCTACTACGGGGCGAAGATGACTATTCACGCAACCTGGGTGGCCTTCGAGTTCGGGCCGAAAAGTTCGGGTGAAGCTTGAATAGTTTCACGCCCGGGGTGCCCTTAACTAACCGGTGTGGTGTCACCAATGATCCTCGACACAGAACACTCTCGCTAAAAACTTCTCGCACTCAGGTTTCCCCCATTTATTTTAGGTACATAGGAAGTTTCTAGGTATTTTGGTCATGAATAAAATGGGTGCTGCCTCATCCTTTCTAGTTAGCTTCTTCCAAATAGGTGAGTTGAGCTCAAGTTTAGGTACTTCCAACCTAGGCATACATCGGAGGTCATTCATTATAAGCACATTAGGGGCTTTGGGAAAGCTATTTAATATCATGATTCGTGCACGAGTCACTTCTACCTATTTCAATCGAGTTTTCCGGAAGTCAAATATCTGTATGCATTTGGTGAACTTTGAGCAAAACAAGAAGTAGAAGCGTACCAAATGATCCCCATTTCTCAAAGATGTGCAACACGGTCTTAGTGTTAATTTGCAGTAGGTCGGGTGTGTCCCTGCTTAGAAATGTCTGCCAGATTACAAGAAACTGTTTCTGGGTGTGATGAGGTGCCTAAACACTCATATTATACTCGCTTGCCTTTCATCTTTTCGCTTATTTGATAGTAATTTTATAGTTTTTGTGGCTAGACCCCGACTTGGTGTCCGGTTTGATGCAAAGTACTGGAGCGTAAAAGAGCAAATTTTTGAAAGCAATTTCGAGCAATGGGGATCAGAGTACAGTTTATCAGCCACGTCGCGACGTCCCAACGTCGCGACGCCCCAACGTCACGACGTCGGGTCAACAATGTAGAAGTCAACAAGTGGAAAACGTCGCGACGTCAGCTCGAGATCTAAACCCTATCATTTAAAGTACGAATGACTCATAAATTAAGGGAGGGAGGCGCATTTAACTAAGGCACTACCCCAGAAAGCAGAGTGACACAGACTTCGAAGAAGTGCCCCTGATTTAAATTCGCCATTTTGATTTAATGATGTGTTTTAATACTAAACATTTTCATTCTATCATTCATTATGTTCTAGATCTATATTCTGAAAAGGTTATGTGAACCCCGGCCATGTGTCACGGATTAAAGTTCGATCTTTATTTTATTCAATTATTTACTAATGATCTTATCGTTATATATATGGTTTAATTATATAGGATGTCTCGGCCAACATTGGTAATCACAATTGGAGTCGAGATTCGAGAGATGAGAGGTCCAAAGATCCGGGTAGAGCAACTTTCACGATTCAGAACAGAGATATTCCCCGATCCCGAAGGTGGCATTTGGGGTTAGAACGCTACATCCTATCACTGTATTGAGATAGAGATATACTCAACTCATTCACGAGATAAAGTGATATATACCCGAGAGAGGATATCTCGTAGCAAGATCACCTCGTCATCAGACAAATTGTAAATACATTGAATAATAATATTCAAGAAATAATCCATTAAAGTGATTGTGGAGATATAACCCTAGCCTTCAATACCAATAATTCATTAGAATCCCAAACCTGGCCGACTTATTATCTACCTTCTTTCCTAAAAATCATCTCTCGTATATTATGTAAAAGCCAAACCTTTGTAGTCAATACACCCGTCTCCATGGATCGATATCCTGCACTGAGTACACTATATTACTCGGGGCGACGCGCACATTCTGCGACATAGGCCTACATTTTACACCGTTTACTCACACGCCCGATTTTTGTATATTTGATCCCAAAATCCACCACGCTTTGATGTGGCGCCATTTTGGCCTTTATGCTTCATGTTTTAGGCATTTTTGTATATTTCAAGAAGACGGTCGCTATATAAGCCACCTTATAACTTTGTAACCCTAACTTCATTTTCAATGCTTTCACAGCCTTTGTTTTAGGCTGTGCTGCTCTCTTCTCTCTCTTCTTTCTCTCATTTTCTACCGCTAAACACACCCTCGAGGATGACAACTCAAGGGATGCTTGGCTGCCTCCCTCCTTCTCAAGTGGGAGGGTCACCGGTGGAGGCTCGGGAGGTGTTTTCATGCCTCTCATTTATCACACTCCAGATTATGAGCATTTAAGCTCCCAGATCTCACCCTAGGTTGAAACCTCCAGATCCACCGCCTAATGTGTATTTGGCAAGCTTGTGGTTACAAAGGGATGCAATCTTAGATCCACCGCCATCCACTTAGTTGTCTCTTATTAGCGAGTTGCCTCTCGGGGCCATATGCACACTGTAAGGGTTTGAATGCTCAATAAATGCCATATCTCATGAGGGAGTAATTTAAAGGTTTAGGTTTTAGTGTTAAATAAGGTCCGGTTTGGGAAAAGACTATAGGTCATTATCCCACGAGGAAACAAAACCCGAGGGCATGAATACACCTTAAAAATCCAATCCAGCGGACTCAAGACTTCAAGGAGTCTTTCTTTCTAAATTTTCCTTTGCACTTCATTTGCAACATAACCATCCAACTCACTGTTTTTTGAACAAAACCTTAAAATCCAAAGAGAAATACCATTTTCAACTCAACTGCACTTCTCATTTCACGAAGAAAACCCATCCCCGTGTTAGACCCTAGACCACTATACTGCAGTAGCCTCGCTACGACAGTAGGAGGAACTTAGGAATATAAATTTTGTTGATTCCGGATCACCCTACTGTGGCACGAATCACCCTGTGGGATCAATACTACTCGTTAAGACCTCGGGATGGCATGAATATACCTGCTATGGTTACAGGCCAAAGCAATAGGTGTAGCCCCCAAACAAATAAGACTCGCCAATTTTTTTTAGAAAATATGGATCCCGGCAACATGCTAATAGTGTGTGGGGGTCACCTGAAATCTGATGTGAATTCACCGTTGATTGTGTTGTCGTGACCCCCGCATTCGGGGTGTCACACTGCACTTATGTTAAACAATTAACTAGGAGCTCAATGTGTGGTCCATTGGGTATGGTCCCGACACTAGCCTGCCTAGCTAGGTATCAAGTGTCTAGGTACACGAGTACCGAGGTCTTATGGGCATTGGTCTAGATCATGCATCACAGGTGTCAGGTGTTTTATGCTTACATGTCGTAGATATTGCGGTGGGTGAATCGATGAATAATATGCATGGTAGATTGTATATGGAACATTAAGGTTATAAAACATAACCTTAGGGGTTTGGAAAACAAAAGGAACATGATAGTTCAGGAACTGATTTGTATTAGTGTCTGCCATTACACACCACTAAGGAAAAATGGATGAACGGTGTAGTTCATGATGTTAAAGTCTATTACAAGGCACATACAATTATAGGTAGACCGAGATAGAATTGAGAACTCTTTGGCTATCTAACACGTGTATATGGCAGCAGAGAGATGTGCAAGGCAAGTAAATAACCCACGACCACCGTTTAGACTAACACCTTCATAGAGGTCAAGAGCCGCGATTGCTACCCTTATGTAGGTGTTGTCATATACTAGATCAATATGGAGTCAAGTAACTGGGAACCATGGGGTTAAGTAACCTCCAGAGGTTCAAGGCACATGATCCTCCGGCCCTCAAGGGAGGAGGAGACCCGATTATGGCGGGTCATTGTTTCTGATTAGTCGAAAAGGAAACGGGCGATGCAGTCGCCATCATTGCACAGGTGAGCGCAATGGCTGCTACCATTACATGGACTAGTGCAACGGTGGGCCAAGGGGGACGAAAACTCCGGGTTTCAAGAATCCTCAAACATATGGGAGAGGGAACGGATGGTTGGATAGCCTCAAGCCATTGGAAGAGGAGTAGATGACACACGGAGCATCTGGGATATTGGTGCTAATACTAAGAGGAAGGAGAATTAATCTTCTTCTAATTCGGGAAGGAAGCAGAAGACTTCTATTCAACAGGGATTTCAAGGATGGGGCGGAGGTTATCAGGGTCAAGGCCGAGTTGGGGCTTCTAGCTAGACGGGGTAAATGACATGTTATCATTGCCATCAACCTGGGCATATGAGACGAGACGGACAAAGATTCCTTAAATATCAATGGACAAAGTGAACGCCAGCTTGTTCCTTCTCACCCTACTAAAGACCAAGATCGCCTTAGGTGTTGCATGTGCCACTCTTCTCAAGCATACAGAGAATGAGACCGTGGTATGGGTTGAGGTCGAGGAGAGGGCTCACGTCAGACATCGTGGACCCATGGTCATGCCATCACACTCACGTAATCGATCCAGCTTGATCACCAAAGATACAGGGTATGTTTATGCTATTTCGCTTATGGACTAAGATATTGTTTGATTCTGGTGCATCACAATCTGTAGCTGCATCTAGTGGATGTTTTCTGGGTTTGTAGGTAGAGACCTTAAGAACCATTATACGCAGTTCCTCCCTCAGTGACTAGTGGTGAGGATTGGATCATATATGTCGATATTGTGAGTTAGAGATCTTAGGATTCTCGTCACGCGGGATCTTCTGGGTGATGGACACATCGATTTTGATGTCATTCTTAGCATGGATTGCTGACTAAGACACCGAATGCCATTGACCGTGATAGTAGGAGGATTTCTCGCCACACACCTGACGATATCCGGTGACTTTTCAAGGAGAAGTATGAGCTGTTTACTCCCGTATAATGCATGACTCCAAATAGAGTGGACAGTTGATGGGTTAACTAGTAAGCCTTACCTTGGATGACGAGGTGAGACAGGAATTGGATCTACCTAGGGTAGTTTGCGAGTATGAGGATGTTTTTCAGATGAGCTACTGGGATTACCTCCGCACAGCGATGTGAACTTTATTATTGAGTTACATCCTAGTATGTCGTCCATTTCTATGACTCCTCACAGGATGGCACCGATGGAGTTGCAGGAACTCAAGGTCCAACTGCAAGAATTGTTGGACAAGGGTATTATTAGACCGAGCACTTCACCCTTGAGCTTCGCTTATTTGGCCAGGAAAGATGCCAGCACTGAGGAATGACTCTAAGTGAGAAGGCATTCCAGAATTGAAAAATGAGGCGATTACGCTCCTATTCCGATAGTCCTGCACGTGAGAGAAGGCACATGGTGTATTTCAGATGCCTCTAGGACTGATCGATGTGTCTTGATGGAATCTCGAGAGGGTTGTAGCTTATTGCCTCCAAAATGTGCCTAAAGAATCATGAGCATAATTACCCTACACATGATCTGGAGTTGGCGGCCATTGTCTTTGCATTAAAGATTTGGCGCCACTACTTATATGGTGAGCAGTTTTAGGTATTTTCATACCATAACAGTTTGAAGTATATTTTCACATAGCAAGACCTCAACATGAGGCAACGCAAATGGATGGAGTATCTGGAGGACTATGATTTCACTTTGCATTACTATCCTGGTAAGGCAAATGTAGTGGCTGATGCACTTAATCGGAAGTCACGGGGAGGAATAGCTAGTGTAGTTTCCTGAGAGTGGCAAATGCTCGAAATTGTGGGATAGTTTAGGTCATAGCACATTGATCAGCTCGTGGAGCACAAAGGAGTTTGTGTTATGTCATCCTCATCGAAAGTGTAACTGTCCCGGCAAGGTGAAGTGGAGATATATTTGGTCGTGGACTAGGTACAATCGGGGTGACAAGTGACGGCTACAGCCATCCGGCCACGATGGTAGTCTTCGCGATGGGGACAGCTGTGGTTCCCCAACTCGATCATCCGGAGAGAAGATCCTGGAGTTCCATTGCTCGATTCGCCAGGCATCCAGTGGCATGAAGCGTACCGTGATCTTCGCTTTCCAAAAGATACTAGATGAATGAAGCAACACGTTAGGGATTTTGTTCGACGTTGTCTCACGTGTCAGCAAGTAAGAGCCAAGCACTGTGGCGCCGCAGGCTACTCCAGCCTTGAGGTAGTGTGAAAGGAAGTGGAAGTATGTCATGATAAATTTTGTGACCCCCTTGCCATGGACACAACGGAGGCATGATGTCGTATGGGTTATAGTGGATCGACTCACTAAGTTGGCACACTTTCTAGTGGTGCGCATGACCTCAATCGGAGGAATTCGCCGGCCGTATATTCGCGGAGCTTGTTTGGTTACATGGAGTGCCGCTCTAATTATCGAACAATGATCCTGAGATTAAACACTTTCGAAGAGTTCCGTAAGACCAGGGGACGCATTGATGATGAGCACCTTTTTAATCATATGCCGATGGTCAATAGAGAGGACCATGGGAAGCTAGAGACATGTTGGGAGACACAAGGCTCCGATCTGGCAGAATGGAGGAGCACTTACTCCTGAATTACTAAAAACAATGCGCTATCGTGCGAGTATACAAATGGCACCTTATGAGGGCTTGTATATGGGAGGCCATGCGATCCCCCGAGATTTGTTGACGTAGGTGGAGCCGTTCCATTTGGCGGTCCCGGGATTCATTAGAGACACCTCCTCGGTGAAGGTGGATTGACAAGGAAATCTCTTCTCACGATCAAGTTTCGATAGAAGAGCTACACCCCATTGCATACGACCTCTAGAGTTTGAGGTGGGTGATTACGTCTTCTTAAAGGTGATGCCTATAGGCGGTCCACCCCGATAAGGCAAAGCCAGGCTGAGATATCGAGCCCTTCGACACTAGAGAGGGCATAGTTTGTGATAGATAGCACCATCACTGCTAACTACTGTGCCCATGAGGTGTTCCACATCACATCTCCATGTCTGTATATACTCCAAATCCAAAATCAGTCTTAGTGATTGTGAGATTTGTCATTGATACATATGGGACCTTGTGGAGGAGGGACCTGGCAGATATCATGGATAAATAAGATCAAAGTTTGCGACGCAACACTATTAGTGTTAATGAGTGTTAGCAACACCAACAGTGGAGAGGCAATTTGGGAACGAGGACACGCTATGAAGTCACTGCCAATCTTTTCCTATTTGATATTGATAGTGTTGTGTCTATATTAACTGAAATTACTATTACATGTGTTGTGTGTTAGTATGTATGAATTTCAGACGAAATTCCAAGTATGTGGGAGAAGAATGTAAAACCCGAAAATCAGGACATTTAAAAATAAATGGTAAAATGACATTAATAATAATAAATTTCCATAATGGTTCGGGGTGGTAGCTCAGAAATTCTCCGATCTTGATAATAAACCGATCGCGCCTTTGCTAAATTGCCTCGTGAAATTCAGTGATCCTGGTAAAATTTTCAACAAATTTTGAGACAATCGGAATTTTTTTACGAGTTTCTAGGTGATAAGTCACCAGTGACTCCAAGGACGATATTTTTACAAAAATCTCAGAAGTCAGGAAATAGCTTGAGCTAAGTTCATTTAAAATAAATTGAACTGGAAATAAATAAATTGTTTCGGGGTAGAAACGGACCCCGAATGAGAGATGGACACATGGCAAAAAAAAAAGGATAAAAAGTCAAAAAGGAAAACAAAGGAAAAAAAAAAAGGAAAACGACAGGGAGAGCGAGAAGAGAGAAAGGGAAAAAAAAATTTTCACTTCTCTCTAGATCTACGGAAATCAAACCGTAGGTTTTTCGTTGGAGAAAAAGGCAAAGTTGATCCACGCATCGCAAGCTACGCATGGGTACCAAAATCTTGGAGTTTCGTTAAACTCCACGAGATAGGGAATTTTCCTACTTGGGTTATTTTTAGCCTAAAGGTTATTTAATGGCTTAAGGTTTTCTTAGAGATAGTGAGAGGCCGTAAATTTCAGTCCCAAATTTTTTAGACTGGGTGTAGGAATTTTTAGGAATTTTTTAAACCGGTTTTCAACGCTTCGCTTAATTCGTGGATCGCTTTACGCCCTGAAGCAATTTTCGATCAGCGACGCCCCGACCGACTTGGGATCGTTTTCGACAATCCGAGCCAAATTCGGACTATTTTCGGTAGTCTCGGATCAGCTCGTTTGGCTTTAATCGGATTGATGTCTTCGGCTCATAAAGGTTTTATATCATAAATTACGTGGACGAACCACTTAAGGACCAAGAGGTGCCCCGTTGTGGGTCCGAGATTAGCCATTTTGTGTGTTATTGTTGGAAAAAATAAATAAGAGATGTTAAAATTCATGCTAATAGTGCTTGCATGATGTATTAACATGGAAGTTGTGATAAATGGAAATTATATGTAGGAAATATAATTATCTGAAATTTATAAATGTTGCATGTAGCTCTTATTATGCATGTAGCATGAAATGGCATATCTGCATTTCATATGCACAGGGACATTAGCATATTGGGTGTGTGTGCATGGGTATGGTCATCCATCATTAGTGTTGATGAATGGATAGTGAACTCGTACTTTGGACGACGTCCAATAAATGTCTAACAGTTTAAAACATAAAAAGAAATATAAATAATGTGCAAGAAGGGACCATTAACCCCTTCAGGTGAAAAGCCTGGAACATGGGTGTAAGAAACCTGCGGTGTGATCCGAAAACTTCTGTATGGGTGTAAGAGACCCGCGGTGTGATCCGAAAAGTTTTGTATGGGTGTAAGAGACCTGGGGGGTAAGCCGAAAAGTTCTGTTGCCCAAAGAAGACACACGATCATGGTTATCACATAGAATTCGAGTTGTGCAATAGAGCCGAGATTGACTCCTAAATAAAGGCCCATTGGCACTTGCATCATAAATGTGAGCCGCATGCCTCAGATATGTGTGTCATTGGTATTACTAGTGACTGCTGTTTGTCAGCAAAGATGTGAGGAGCCGATGAGTGACTTAGATATGGGCATGAAGACATTACATGCATGACATATGACATTCATGTAGACATTTTCACTTGGATGTGTATGGGTTGGTTTGATCACTGTATGTGCACATAGGTGGGGAGTAACCCTTATAGTAGATTATCACTACTAGGCATTACTCACCCCGTCGCGGAACCCCCTTTTCAGGTACATGGAGTTTAGGTAGGAGACTAGTGCTCAAAAAGCATGGAACTCATTTATTTGTTTTTGTTATCTTTAGTAATAATTCAAAGTGACTAACCCACTAAGATATATCCTATTCTATCGACATTTTGTGGCTAATTTTGTGGTTTTTGCAAGATAATCAAGCCAAATTATCGAAATAATCTGCAAACATGAAGAACCCGAGTTGAACTCATATCACAGATCGATCCTTAAAGGAAGAAGAGCAAAAGTGAAGAGGCAAACTGAGCATTGCAGAATGCTTTTCCGCAACACTATTCACCTCTCCACCCACCGGTTCCTTCCCGCCGCCCGCTTCAAGGCTTTGGACTCTTTCGGTTTTCTTCCCCCTCGCCGCCCTCAGATAACGCTCTTTTGAGGTATGTTGGTATTTTACCTTATTCGAGCCATATAAGCTCAACATTGAACAGAATAGGATCGATTTTTTTTTGGCTTAGTTGGAAATACAGAGCACTAGGCGGTAAGCTTTCCTGCTACTTTCCTCTTCTTTCATTTTCTTTGTTTTTCTTTATTTTCTAAGCAGCCAAACACCCTCGAGGATGACAACTCAAGGATGATTACAACCCCTCCATCCTTTAAAGAGGAGGCTAGCTGGGCTAGGTTTTGAGGTAAAATGACGGTTCTCTGCTTTTAATGCGATGCACAGTATTTATGTTCTATTTCTCTCAATCTAGGTTTAAATCTCTTTAATGTACCTTGATGGACCAAGATTTGGCAATCTTAGGTTCATGATGCTGCTGCCAGATCCACTGAGATTCATTAGTTGCCCTATTTGTCATTGTGGCAGATGTATGAGATATCACCGCCTGGGGAGCATTTATGCTCAGAATGTCAAGTCAGTATGGAAAATCATAGGGTTTAGTTTTTAAAAGTCGAATGAAGATCCGATTCGGAAATGACTATAGGTCATCCTCCCCAACGAGGAAATGAACCCGAGAACCCTCTCAGGATCTTTAGAACTCCAAATCTCAAAGAGCTCGACACTTCAAGGATACTTTTAAATTTTATTAGATGCAATTTCGCTTCCAAACAATACCTCAATTGCTTTACCAAACCTGAAACCAATTAATTCACCAAATTGAACCTCAATCGGGCAATATCAGTAAAGAAAACCCATCCGAAGTTCTAATTTAGAATCGCTATATCAAAAGAGTTTTTGCTACGTTATAGAGGAATTTAGATAAAAATTTTGTTGATTCCTAACACCTACCGTGGCACGACCGTGAGATCACGCCCAACGAGGCTGTGATTGTGAAGAAGGTCGACATGTGGCTCTGATAATACGGTAAAAAGTATTTTATGCAAAGAATTGTAATTGTAATTCTTTTTGACTATTGTATAAATAGTCGCGGTATGTAATTATGGTAAGAAGGTCGATCGACTTTATGGATCGTAATTAAGCATTTTATTTTCATATTTTAGATTTGTGAATGAATCTGTCCCAAGAAGGGATGTATATGTCGAATATGGACGTAGGACCTGGTGGGGTCACATCGCTTTCTATTGATACCTTGGTTGTTATGATTATACTCGCAGGATTATTGTGTTATATGTTGCAGAGCCTCGAACAAAGGAGACTGCCCGATTTTTGTGAAAATATGATCCTCGATAAATGGGACACAACAAAGTTGTATCGTCACCCGAAATTCACAAGAATTTCGCCGGTTGACGGGTTGTCAACGGGACCTCGGGATTTAGGGTGTCACAATAAAACCTGGAACCTCTTGATCCCACACAATAACCAATAAAGTACCCACTGATGGTTTTTGGATCAAGTTTCTTGGATTGCGGGTTGTACGATCTCACTTCCACCCTGCTGCCATAAACATGGAAGTGATGAAGACTAGGCTTCTTTTGTAACGATAGCTCATATGAAGTCTTAGGAACAAACTAACTAGGCACTTAGTTCCAAATATAAGTTGCAATTTTCAAAGCTTAACCCCATAAGAACTCAGGTAGTGAGGAATTAATAAGCATACATCGCACCATATCAAGAAGTGTGTGATTCCTCATCTCCACAATCACATTCTATTGAGGAGTACCAGGCATTGTATACTAAGAATTGATGCCACATTCTTTAAGGTACTTCGCAAATGGTCCAAGGTTGTGTTTCATCTCATCATATCTATCATAATACTCATCACCTCTGTCAAAATGAACCACTTTGATCTTCTTTCCCCTCATTAAGTTTCCAACTTTTTCTTGAAAGCTTGGAAAGCTTCCAAAGAGTCAGGCTTCTCACAAATGAGCTCGACAAAACATAACGGGAATAATCATCAATGAACGTGATGAAATATTTGTGGCCACCCATAGTAGGAGGAGTGAATGACCCACAAATATCTGTATGAATAATCCCAAGTAACTCAATGCATCTATCAACCTTGGCATTCCCAACCTTGGCGGTCAATTTACCCTTGATGCAATCTACATAGGTATTAATATATGAGAAATCAAGATTCGAAAGAATCCCATCCTTAATTAATATTTTCATTCTCTGTCTAGAAATATGACCCAAACGCTTGTGCCAAAGAGTAGAAGACTTTTCATTCAATTTCAAACGTTTGGAGCTACTAGCAATATTAACAGTAAGGGTAGTAGAAACAAAAGGAAAAGTTTACAACTCTAATCTGTAAAGACTTCCACAAATTATTCCATTGATACAATTTTACCTTTCTAGATCCACAAAGAAAACTATATCCAAGTCTATCTAAAATAGGTACTGATATCAAATTTCTCCTGATCGAGGGTATATACGCCACATCCTACAATTCCAAAAAATTTCTTGTACTAAGTTACAATCTAACAACTCCCAAAAAATCAACTTGGAGTCTTGTGTTGTCTACCATGTACACATACCACTCCAAACTAGTTGGACTTCTACTACTTATCACCGCTTGCATAGAGTTGCAAGCGTGAATTGTAGCACTACTATCTAACCACCAAGTATCAGATGACACATCAATGACATTGGATTCAAAACAAACATTCACCCAATGATTATTAGATAATTCATTTTTCTTATTCTTTGAAAACTTTGTATATTTCTTACTAACAACATCCAAGAACTCTTTTGCATTCTCAATCTTGGGAATGTTTTCATAAATAGATTTCTCCATATGATTCTTCATGATCATCAGACAACATCTATTAGAATACTCCCAGTCCTCATAGAACTTTTTCTCATTTGCAAAACTCTCAGCAGTGGGTTTTGGAGGAACTTCAACTTTCAAGGCTAAGTTCAATTTTATAATTGTCAAATTCATCATGAGAGATTCAACGCATTGTTTGTAATTAATCTCATTAAGTTTCGTGATGATAGAGAACTGAGGAAAGCTCAAAACTAAAGAATAAACAAGAGAGTAATGTAAAAAACAAAGACATGCAAATTGCTCCATTCTTCGGCTTACCCAATGACCCACAAAAGTGGTCACCGAATGCTAGAGTCTCTAAAATACAAAAAGACTCATACACAGGTAAGAAAAATTCACCAACCATCACAACCAAATGCGTCAATTTCCCATCGATAGGGTAGTAAAATGGTGCGGTTCATGACACTTAGTGAAATCTCTTCATTAAACTAAGCATCCTACCAAATAATCAAGTCATTTATATGACAACTTCACTATCCGTATGTAACTTAGGAAAATTGATGCACAAGATAGGATTATTACAATTGCAGCATCGATTCCAAAAATATCCGACATGTTTAGACTCACGAGAGGCAAGTTCATAAGCATTCAATATTTCTCAATTTTTACCAAAGGGTAATAATAATAATAATAATAATAATTCTATTCATAATATGATGATATAAATAATCATAAATAGTACAAACATAAATTGCTAAAGCAATATTGTGAAAACAAAAAAAAAGAAAAATATTGCAAAATTGCTAAAGACCCAATGTTAGAGAATATTATGAAAATATTACAAATTAGGAAAATCAAGAAGCCTTTATTGAAAAACTTGAAAGGCCAATTCCCCAAAAACTTTTAAAAACAAACACTGTCAGTTTCAAACATCAATCCCATCCAAAAAAAAATTTAAATGACAAGCAATATAAACAAGGATTTCCGAAGGAAATTTGACAAAAAAAAAAATCCAATTTACCATGTCTCATCCATCCATCACTGATGTCAATCAAATAAAAAAGCATTGGAAGGTTTATGATTTAATTATATACCCATGCTTTTGTTCCCACAATTTCCAATACATGTCAGATGTCAATCAAATATGATGATGCTTTTTCAATTGGAACTGGGTTGGAGCGTGCTAGAATTGCTGGGCCAATCCGCTGACCCTCGATGCCTGGTTTCCCTGCAAATACAAGAAACAAAAAGGATTAGCAGGGATCGCCCGTTACCTCTCCAATTCCTAAGTCAGTTCTTTCCGATGGAAGAGAAGATCAACTGCTTAAGGAATGAATTTTTGTGCGTACCTTTCACCGATGGGGTGGCCTGATATTTATAATGGATGATCATGATAGTTTTCCTTAGTCGATGATGACATGATACTTTCTCCATTGCGAGGGATTTTCTTTCCTTATTGTTAACCGACACATGGAGCACTGATAAACAAACAAAGAGATATCCCACTTCCTAATCGGGCGGAGATTTTATTACCGGTTGGGTACTTTCCTTTACTACGAAGCCTGGATGTTTACATCACTCCGCCAGGATTCGGTGAACCGAGTCCTCGGCCTAGGCCTTCGTGTTTGGGCCTGTGTGATGGGCCGAGTTCTTTCGCTGGCTGCTGTTTGAAGCCCTGCTTCAGTCTCCTTTTTAAGCTCGACATTTAGGCTTGCGCTCGGGTCTCGCTCGCCATAGTTTTAAACCCACCACGGTTCCCCCGTGCCCTCTGGCTGTGCTGTGCGTAGGGCAAGGGTTGTAATCGCTTTCATGGATCAGGTGACCCCCAAGGGCTACTGGGAATGGTTCGATCGAGCCACGTCGTCAGCTGCCGCCTGCGGATAATGACGACGATTTTCGCGCCCAATTAGGCTATTGCCTCTATTGCCTTTAGGGCAATCCACCGCTACTCAGACTTCTCTGCTTTTTAGTCCTCTTCCTGGCAGTGTTTGGGATTTTCCCTTCAAAACATCTTTTGTCCGTTGTTTAAAATCGCACTTCTGTCTTTGCCCTTTCGACATCGTTTTCTTTGTTTTCTTCCGTAGCTCTAGTATGTTTTTCTCCTTCCTTCTTGCCCCGCCCTAGCTCTTCTGGTTGTTTGACGTGTTTGGTGCCTCCTTTGTCTTCCTTTTCGCTTCTTTATCTTTATCCAATCATGTACTTCTTCGGTCTCATCCGGGCCTACAAATTTCAGATATAGGAGGCAGCCACAGAGTGGCTAACGCAACAGGTGGTGGGTCTGGTGGTCTCCCTAGTGCAACCGCTAGGGCTCCATTGGTGGGCCATCCCCTTCTACCCGGCAAGGGCAAAGAGAGGGTTAGCGTAGACTGCGTAACGCGAACGCATCGTAAATATCTGTGGTCAGCCGTGGAGGTGTTTGGATGTAGTGAACCTGGGCCGTCGAGCCTCATACGCGTAAATTTTTCCACGCAAGGCTATAGACTCCTCTGGCTGGTGTCCATGTTTAGCGTCCAGACTTTCTCACATCTTACATCGTCCATGTTCCTAAGATGCACTGTTTTTTTGAGGCGGGCCTTGTGCCGGTCGCTTCTTACACCCTTTCATCGTCACACCTTCAACACTCAACATATGCCCAACTCCATTTTCCCCACTTCGGGGCGTTTTGGTTGGCCCTCCTTGTCAAGTTTTTAGGATCGAGGTTCAAATTTCAGCCCTATTACTAGACCTTTTTAGTGTAAAAGAGTCCGCAGAAGATTTTTTGTATATTTCTAAGTGGTCCAGCTCTAGGCTGATTATTTTCGACATGCCATCCTCCCATAAATTCCTTAAGGAACGCTTATTTTTTTACATCGCACTTGGGAATATAATCCCACCAATGTGAAGATACATTTTCCGACTCTCCTGATCACCCGAGAACTTGCGTGAGTTCTCCTTCTTTCGCTGAGCTGAGTCTAATTTTTTCTCGAAACTCGTCGTCTCTAACTATGGTTTGGTTATGCGGTTTTCAGGGGTGCTGCCTAATCTCAGCCCTAAGGATGAAGAGGTGAAGTGGAGGTTGGTTAGGTGCCATCCACGAGCGTACTCTGAGCTCATCAAGTCTGATATTCCCGGGCATTCTGGTGCGAAGCCAGCACGACTTCCTGCTTTAAGGTCTTCCCCTCTTTCCGCCATGAAGCCTTCTTTACCCCCTGTCTCCAAGTCTTCTTCGTCTTCTACTTTGGAGCCTCTTACCATGAAGCCCACTGGAGAGCTTGCCCGCCCGAAAATGCAAAGAAGAAAAGGAGCGCAAAATGTAAGACCTCGCTTCCCATGAGGGTTACCCACCTCGGTAAGGTCTTAAAGGTGGTCTCTTCGCTCTCTGCCTCCGGGCCAATGAGATCCTTCTTCGAGAAGGGCGATTGAGCCCCCCTTGAAGGTACTTCCTATTTTGGTCTGGAGTCCGATGTCGCAGGGCGCTGAGCCCCCTCCTCCAATGTCAGATGATGTGGTGCGTCGCTTGGTGATGGGGAATGAGGACTTTCATTTCTCCCGGAGCTCGCCGTTGGGGCTGTTTCCTCCATTATTCGTGATTCGACCGTGCAGGTGATGCCCCCGCTCGGCTGAGAGGCTTTTGGCTCTTCGCCCAAGGACCGCTTTACGTACGCCCCAATACTTTGTCGATCTATTTCGTGATTGTTTTATACTATTAATTGACTCTTCTTTCTTGCTTCTTTTGGTAGGCGTTTACGCGAAAGGCCCGCGCGAGGTCACTCTTTACCGAGGGTTCAAGCAGGCGGGAAGTCTTATAAGGCTAAGGTTGCCTCCCTAACCTCTGAGAGGGCCGACCTTCGAGCTCAAATAAGGGACCTGACTGAGGAGCTTGTGAAGCACAGGTTTGACCTGAAGCATGCTTCGACGACGAGGGCACGAGTAGAGGATAAAGAAAAGACGACCCGGAAGGACTTGAAAGCCGTCGAAGGCTTAACCCGCGCACGTCAAAGAGAGACAGACAAGGCGGTGACATGTGTGCCAAAGTAACGACGTTAGACCGTCTACCAAGAGGCTCCGAGGTCGAAGATCCGTGAGCGCTTTTAACTTAAGGAGCTCTGCTTCGATGGACTCTCGAGAGGCGTAGAGTTTCGCGGCCGGAGGGCGTAAGTGATAGCAAGAGCTCGAGACGAGGCCTCGCACCCAACGGATTCCGGTAGCCTGGCTCCACAGTGTGGCTTCCGTAACTTTCCTAGACTCGAGTTTAACATCCAACTTTCTTCATGAGGAGAAGATCTCGCTTTCCGAGGCCAAGGTCGACGCAGCAGCTCGAGGTGCTTTCTTGGCCTTCGATCGTGCTCCCTTGCCCGGTGATCTTCAACCATCAGGCCGCCCATGCCTCATTTCACCGGCTCTACTCACCCCTACTACAGTCAGCCCCACCTCAGCGCTTTAGATTTTTTTATTATAATCTGCTATATCCAAAGGCTGAGTCACATTTTGTATTGTTTCAACATCAATTTTCGCGGATATGCCGAGATTCATTGATTAATTTCATCCCTCTTTTATGCTTGCCAACTGAGCTGCCGCTACTAGTCATTTCGACTCCCCCCCATCTATTTAGGGCTTTCTAAACCGAGAGCCATTGACCTGTGTTACACAGTCTTTTTGGAGAAGTTGCAGCTCAATGGACTAAGCCACCGGGCCTTATTTATCAGGCCTTGAGCATTTGCCTCCAAAGTTACCTGCGCTTCTTAGCTTCGAGCTCGAGCAATCGCGCTTCTCGAGCGCAGCTACCGCCTTGGGCCATTCACCTCCTTGTCGCTTATGCCTTCACCGAGCTTTACCGGGCTCCCGGGGTCGCTGTGTGCCTCTTTAGCGGTCAGGTCTATGAACTGAAAGCACAGTTCTTCGGCTACTGGTGCTCTTGATCAACAGGTTTCATGAACTGAGCTACTAGGATCCCGGGCTATCAGGTCTTTAGCAAATAAGCTCTCCAAAATCGAGCTACTGGCTCCTTGGCTTTGGAGGCCTCTCTGAAGGGGCTGGGTTTTGAGCTATCGGGCTCCTAGGATATCCCGCCTTTAAGCGCTAAGCTCAAACCGAGCCGCTGGGTTTCGGGCTGTCGCGCCTTGAATCGGGAACTATCGCTCTTGGGCTATTCTACCTCCGAGTTGTTTATGATCTTCAAAACTCGAAGTTACTCGGGCTCCCGGCCACAGGCCTTCCTTTGAGCAGCTGAGGTTTACTAACTGAGCCACTGGGTCTGCTAATGCGGCCTTTTTTTTAGCGTTTAAGTTTCCAAAACTAATAATAGGCTCTTAGCTTGAGGCCTTCCTTGAGTAGTTGTATGCCTGCGGAACTCGAAATGCTTGGCTCTTAAGCTATTCTGCCTCTCGAGCTGTTTATGCTCTTCAAAATTGAGCTACTAGTCTTCTGGCTGCAAGGCCTTTCTTTAGTCAGTTATGCCTAGGCGAACCGAGCAACCGTCTCGGGCTCCTGCGCAACACGGTGCCTCCTGGAGCAAATGTACCCCATGAATCCGTTACCAGGCTCTTGGGCTATCGTGCCCTTTTTGAGTAGCTAAACTCTCTAAAACTCGGAAGCTACCAGCTCCTTGGCTTCGGGTGCCTTGAGCAGTCACTCTAAGCTACTGGCTCATGGGTTATCGTGTCTTTGAGGGTTAAGCTTGAAAACTAAGCTGCTGCTCCTGGGGCCGTTGCGCCTTCGAATCGAACTACTGCCTCTAGCTATTATGCTCCAGTTTCTTGAGGCTCTTCAAATCGAAGCATTGGCCTCCACACGCAGGCTCTTGATACTGCCTGAAGCCATCACTCGGGCCATCATGCCATTTTGGAGCGCTTAAGATCCGAAAATCGAAATGCCGCTAGCCCCGGCCACTGCGCTTCTAAACCGAGCTACTGCCTCATCATCCCTTTCCTGAAAGATGCCTTTAATGTAGATTTGTGGGGAATCGATACAGATTGCGTGAATTTCCCAAGCGTCCGAGCCTCTTTATAAATAATCGATTTTGATGTGGTGAGTTATCCGCTCCCTTTTTCTTCGCTCTTCACAGCCGCCTGTCTGCAAGTGATGAGCTTTGAGGTTTGATCACACTAATTAGCTTGATGTCCTGCCGCTGCCTCACTTTCGCTTCACGCTGCATGCCGGTTTCAAGCCTAATGTGGTTGTTCTACCCCGCCATTGAAGTGAACCGATCGTAACTATCCAGGGGGCGGTGCTATAAGAGTGGAATACTTTTAAGTCCCACTTTCTCCATTATTCATGTCCTCCCTTATTTTCTCCCTATCCCCTCTTTTCTCTTTCTCCTTCTCCTTCCTTTTCCCCCTTCTCTCCCTTTCCTTTCTTCTCTTTCTCCCCTCCTTCTCTCTCTCTCCCTCCTCTCTTTTCTCTTTCTCCCCTTTTTTTTATCTTTCTCTTCCCTTTCTCCTCCTTCTCAGGTTTTTCGCTCGACCAGTGCTGCTGATGAAGAGCTGCTCATTTATCATAAATTTTTTTTTTTCAGATGAGAAAGATCTCGCTCACACAATTTTCTACATGCAAAGAAGATTTTAACTCTCCGAGGTGATCAGAATTTCTTGAAATGAAATTATGTATTGTTACATGACTTTAATGTATCTCCCCAAATTTTCTTTCTCTTTCTTTGTAATCCCTCTTCTGGCTCAAAACTAATTGGTCGTTTGTCTTGAAAGATGGGGATGTTTATTAACATGATCCATTGTTAATCGTAATTTGAAATAAAGAATGGTAGATTTGTACTAATATGTGCTTTCTGTGTTTGTGATCTTTTCCGAATATTCTGCTTATCATTATAATTAATTTCTTTGACCACCAGATAAGGAAATTAAAAATGAACATCGAGACTTTTATTTAAAATCAAAACATGGGATACCTTATTACATTCCGAGGTCTTATTGCAACGCTGAGGTGTTCACAGCTCCAATATGGTATCGTTTTTCCTTCCTCCGTTGGAGCTCAGAATCGCCAGACGGACATGCAGATACATATACGCCCTTTCATCATCCCATCATGTGTGGTCTTTTCCTCGTCGCGTAAGTTTCTCTAGAACCATCGCCACTTTGTAATTCCCGGGTTTGACCTTCTCGTCATAATATCTCGGCCGTCTTTCACAGATAATTTCACGCCAGGACTCGCTTCCCGCTTCTTCTGTGGAGATCCTGTGCTTAAATAAGAACTTTCTCACACAGGTTCTGTGTTCGCGAATTCAACTTCTTGGTGATTTTAATCCCACTTGATGGGAGCTAACGGTCGCTACAAAGTGCCATGCGAATAAATTCAAAGGTCGACTGGTAGTTTTACAGCCCATATAGCACCTTTGGTTTATTCTCACCATTTTCCCTTTGTGTCTTCTAATTTAGTCTTCGCTACTGTAGTCCATAAGACTCTCTCGCTGCCCATGACCTGGACAGTCAACGAGCTGTAGTTCGTAATCTCCAGCTTCCTACGCAAAATCCTAACTTAGGGCCACAACGCTTCATTATCAAACACGAGGACCTCAGCATCCAACCCCGCATATTATAACGCCCATCTAAGTCACAGACTCTATTCTCAAAGACACTGCAGTATTTCACTCTTCCACTAAAATAGTCCACGGCCACAATGATAAATTTGCATTAACCCCTTCCAATGGGTAGGGGTCCCAATATGTCTAGCCCCCATTGCTGAAAAGGCTAGGGCTTCATGATCGATGTCAAGGACTCAAATGGGAGATGAGAGATCTTGGCATGCTCCTGACAAGCCTTGCACTTCTCATCAGCTCGTTGTGTCTTTGGCGTTACTAGCCAAAGAATACTCCTTGCCTCACATTTTTCCCTCGCTTAAAGTCCCAAATTTCCAATGTGGTTACCATACTCAGATACCTCCCCGAAAGTATGCATCATGCTCTTCCTTCCCTACGACTAAGAATGAGCCAGAGAAGCCTTTGCTTTATAAAGGGTCCCTGATGAATATAGAATCTGTCTGACCTTGCTCGAGTTTGGATGCTCATCTGGCAATGTTCCTTCCACTAAGTAATCCCAGAGGAAGTCCATCTTCAGTTTCACATCATGAGCGACTTCCTCCGTTAGTCATGCTTATCGAGGGTTCCGGAGTGTGCCAACAAGCATCTACTACCTGTGTCTTCGGAGGTCGTTGCCGCTTTGCCAAGAACAAATGAATTTTCCAGTCAGGCACATAGTTTCAATGTAAATCAGATAACTTTTTGGGGCACTCAGATCTTCTCTTTGAGGTATAGGATCTCACTGCCTGCCAGAGGAGTCTTCATCTGCTTTTACTACCATTTAGAGTCATCAAGCCTCACTTCTATCACCACCCATGGAGTGGGCTTAAGGTTGCCCACTGCACAAATTTCATATTCGGCTCGTTATTTGAGGTCGAAGTCTAATCGGAAAGCAATATTCTAATATCTATCCCGTCTGAGGTCGACTTAATCCCACTGATCCTTGAGTATCATGCCTGTCACGAGAGCTTCCATATGGGAGTGTCGCCGCTTGGGTAGTTTGGGAGGGCTTCATGGAGGTGAATTTATGATAAATCGCCAAGATCTCGCTCTTTTATCTTGTCCGGTTGTATTCAATTGTTTAATCCCTCTCACCATAGCCTGTTTCATCGGGCCGTGAGGTTTCGTTTATAGATCGCCACTGATATCTGGGCCGACCTCGGCGCGAGCTTCGAAGTAAGGTCAAGTTTTTCTCGATGTAGTTACTAATGCGACTCACTTTCTCCTACCCGATCTCCTCCAGCTTCCTCTCAGAGCTCTGCCGCACAGTAACCGCGTACTGCATTCTCATCCTCGTTTCACCGTATGCATTAGCTGAAAAGTCAAAAAACGCCGTGTAAAGAGAGAGTTCTCCCTGGCGGCCGCCACAACAGTGAGTGAGCCGCAGTTTTCAGGGCCGTGGAATGCCTCTCGCATGTGCATCCCATCGAAGGCCTTTTTCGCAATAATGCAAAGAAAATATGATCGACATTTCAGGTTTGGGCCTCGACACTAAAAAGCCAATGCAGCTTTCATTATTCTTCCCCAAAAAGTGAATGCCCCACGTTTGAAGGTGGCAGCATGTCAAAGCACGCCTTTATCTTATCCGTCGCTTGGTCTTAATCATGACTATAAAACCCAAGAACTTCCCCTCAGAGACTCAAGGCGCATTTGGTCAAGGTTTAACTTCATATTGTGCTCTTCACACCCGAATGTTCTTGCTTAGGTGGCAGTGGAGCTGCCTAACCGGTCAACAACATGTCGTTTATACCTGATTTCCAACTGCTTAGAACACTCGTCACCAACCTTCGTAGGTGACTCACATTTTCAGCCCGGCGGGCATCACTCAGAGTGAGGGTTCTTGTTCAGTAATCAGCACTGATATTTTCGTCAAGCCAACCACACTGATCCAAGAGAGGTTTGCAGAAGGCGCCCACAAATGGGAGAGTCTATGACCTATGCCAAGGCCCACTATGAGGTCAAACTGAGGTAATAGCCGCCTTTGGGCAAGCCTTTGTTGATATCCTATGGAAATCGGCGCAAAGCTTATTTTCCGCTACTTTTGACGAGTACAACGCTGGCCAAACCACTAAAGATGAATTCAAATCCCCCGATTGCATCCGCTTGGAGGAGCTTACAATCCTCTTCACACCGCTTCACCTTCTCGCAAAGCCTTCTTTTTTGCTACCGCTTGAAGGATGGACCGACGCTCAACCTGTAAGGATATCGGTCATTCCTCCTATGTCTTCTCGCTTGCACACCATACCCGCAAAGGGATGAGGGCGTTTCATGTTCTACCACAGACTTATAAGAGGCGCAGCCTGCACATCAAGATGTACAAAGCTCTAGTCCTTCAGGTACGTAGTGCTGCCTGTCCCGCATGTCAAACTCGTCCACGATTGTCAACCGCTTTGTTTCATTGATGTTATAACACTCTGGTTACAAAACGTTTCGAACTATTTCTACTCATTTGCGCAAATTTGATAACCATGTGATAAGCAAGAGGCACACCTTCTTTATGGTATTGAGAAAGGGCCTCGCTATAAACCGTTGTGTCGATGGGCATCTACTATGATATAAAACTAATTTTGTTGTGGCCTGCATGGAGGCCCCCAAAGTGAGCATCAATTGTATCGACCCCCAAAGGCAACACTCTTCTTCTGAGAATCCACATAGTAGCGTTGATCGCTCTAGCTCCTCCACGCCCATTTTATTTAAAGTCGATGCAAGATGATGCCTACGAGCTTCCATCAAGCCGATCAGACCTTGTGGATTGTTTTATTGGCTATGACGGCCTTTATCACTAGTGGATTGTCATGGGGATTTTGGCAGCCTTCCATGTCGGAGTCTTAAAAGGTTATGGTAGTGTCCGGTTGGGGAAGTTTCTGATACGCCTGTATTTCTCTAATGCTTCCTTGATCCTATGCCGTAAATGGGCCTTCCTAGTCGAAATGGACCCATCAAGAAATCCTCCGAGATCACATGGATTTCTCCCAAGGGCAACCGCACGAGCCGGGTCAGATAACGAGGTGGTGGTGGCCGCACTCTGGGTCTGTCCTTCGGTTATCGCGAATCGTGAAGATGCCCACTGATGCGTCATCCGCTCGGGTGTCCATGATCCCCGTGGAACCACAAAGATTTGGTATTGTTTCTTCGCTGGTCTCCGATCATCTAAGATGCCATTAATCTCGTAGTTCTTCATGTCATATCGCGTAGACCGGTATATCAGGCGGTCGGGGGTAACGCCAAGGTGAATACCGCCGCTGCAACTTAATGGCGTGCGGTCCCAGCCATCTCTAATGTTCCTCGCCTGGGGATCGCCGCTTTCTCTCTGCTTTCTGCGACGGTCCTGGTCTCCGCAAGTATCGCTCTCGCTTGTCGCCTACGCCTTCTCCTCAGCAGTAAGAACTTCATGGACAAGAGGCTTTTCACCATTGATATACTTCTTCTGCTTAGCAAGCAAATTTCGCCATGCTTGTCGAGGGTCTTTGATAGAGAACATCAGTTCTTCGACCGCACCCCTGCCTCAATACGACATGAAAACGGTGATGGCTAACTTCGTCTCGGAATATCTACCTTTAGTGACTAAGTGCTAGTCCCTCCTCGAACATAAGACCTCGGGCTCTCCTACTAGTTCGCTGAGGTCGAAGGTGATAACTTGGCTTCCTGTATGTCCTAGCTCCAATAAAGTAAGAGACAAATGTGGTGGAGAGCTCTGTGAATGATGAGATTGAAGATGGCGGAAGTCTGTTAAACTAGGCCAATGTTAGGCCCTCAAACAGGATAGCGGAAGCTCAGATTGTATAGTCCAGATATCTCTGCAGCCCATCCTGCTCTATGTATTGAGGTGATCTATGGAGTCTTTTGTTCCATCGAACGTTCGACCGCGGGCATTTCTTTTGAACTCTCGCTTCAAGAGGGAAGTGCAAAGACTCGACCGGTGAATGGGGATTCGGTTTGTTACACCAGAGCGTCCATAGAGACCGGAGCTCGGCCTTTTACCACTTCCTTCATGTGGATGAGCTCTTGTTGAATGTCCTTGAACCTCTACTCCCACGACCGCTCCCTTGTCTCCTACTAATAAAGGATGGGCCCATCTCCTCCTCGCGGTTCCTGGCTATGCCTCCCTCACCGCGACATTCTCCGCCAGGGTTTGTATGGTCATGCTCCTGCTTGGTTAGTTTCTCCTTCTCCATCTACTTCTTGAGAAGGGTCGATGTGCTGCTATTCTTCTTAGGTAATGGTGTTCAAGGCTCTGCCTGTCACTCCCGGGGCAAGCATCCGCCTCGTGAGTTACTCTAATTCTCTTAGTAGGAGTTGGCTGGTGAGACAAAGTGCCTCCATCTCATCAATGTTAGCGCAGAGTTTCATGCTCCGTGGAGGCTCGCCATTCACGTTGCCTTGCCGGGTCTTACATCCGGGATCGGGCATGGCTCTCGCTGTGTTCCGAAGTTTATACCATCACTACTAAGATCAACATTGGTGCAAAGCACTCTTCGCCCACATCGCGCCAACTAATGGATGCTTTTTCAACGAAACTACCGGAGCGTGCCGATCTGTTGGGCCGATCCGCCGACCGATGCCCGGTTCCCTACGCTAATACAAGAAATGCAAGGATTAAGTGGGGATCGCCTGCCTCTCCGATGCCTGTCGGCTTCCGCGCGGAAAAGAAGATCACCGCAGGGGAATGAATTTTGCGCGCATCTTCACCGGCGTGTGGCCTGACATTTATGTTGATGATCATGATACTTTCTTTATTCGATGATGATACCTGGCTATTTCTTCCATCGCGAGGGATTTTCTTTCCTTATTGTTAATTGATTAATAAGGGATAATTGATAACAAATATAAAGAGATATCCCACTTCCCTAATTGGCGGAGATTTTATTAGGAAGCTAGTACTTTCCTTTAATACGTTCTTTGGATGTTTACTCACCGCTTCTAGAACTGCGAACAGGTCCTGGCTCGCCTGTCAGCTCTGTGTGATGGACCAGTTCTTTCGTCGCATCAGCCCGCTTCTATGTCTCCTTTAAGCCTCGATATTTGGATTCTGCATTCTCGGGGTCTACAAGGCCATAGCTTTTAAACCCAATCAAAATAAATTATTAAAATAAGAAATTTTTCATAATTGTTCTTCTAGAAATCAGGGAGGATAACAAAGCACATAAAGAGAAAAAAACCTACTTAATATTTGATTTTAGTCTCCCCAACGTTTGTGATGAAACATAAATTAAAAATTGAGACATTTCGCTGGATCGTACCAGTCTAAAACTAACTTTTCAAAAAATTTCCGATGATTGGACACAATAACTAACATAGAAAGACAAAACCTATGAACCGTAGAAACGCAAGAAATACATATAGATGAAAAAGAACAACACGAACAAGACCCATAAATATAAAAGAAACAAATTTAACAACTTCAATGTAAATCAAAATTGCTCTGATACCAATTATTGAATTATTTTGTAAAATCAAGAGTATTTATTGATCAATAACCAAAAGATCCAATAAATACATTGTAAAATAATAACTTTATTGAAACAATAAAGCATATCAATTCATATTTGGTAGAAAATATACTTGACATGAATTCGGAATTCTTGGCTGCCATTTATCTCCAAAGAAATCTATAAGGGCCAAGATCAAAGAGAAAGATGACTATGGTTAAAGATGGATCTTTCATTCTCCCTAAAGTGTGTTCTACCAAACCCTTACTGAATTTTAGGACTCAAAGCACAAGGGAACAATTGAGTTTTAGTCCAATGAGCTTATCAAAGCAAGGGAGAAGATAGAACCACGAGCTCATAACTAATTAATATTAAACCATCCCATAATTAACATGCACAGTTATATAATTTAAATTGTAATATGATTATGCTTAGTCAATAATTAATAAATTAATCTAACATTAAATTGATTTATTTATTTCATTAATTATAATTAATATTTATTGTTTTTTCAAAAAACTAACATTTAAAATAACTAAAATTTATTTTCATTATTTAGTAATAAGTTTGTTCATACATAGACTATTGCATATCTATAAGATAATTGTTAGAGTTAGGTGATCCCAAATCCTTTTTATTTGACCTAAAAGATTTTGTGATGTAGCATCATAGTTTTTTTTAGGGATTTTAGCGAAAGGCTAACGACTCATGACTCATTAAAGATCTTATTAGGGTATAGGCTAATTTGGTTTTAAGATGCCAATAAATATATTATGTACTTTGTAGGTTAGCTCAGTCCACCCGAAATTAGGGTCGAACTAGGCTGTTAATTTATTGGTCCAACTCGATTTTGGCCTAACTTAGTGTGGCTTGGCCCACTTGCTAGTTTTTTTTTTTTTAAGGTAATTTGGCCCTACTCGCCTAGATTTAGGGCCAGACAGGGCTATTATGTTTTTGGCCCGGAAAAACCGAGCCAAATTTGGGTCATCTGTCCGAATTGCCACTTTTACTCACAAGTACTTCAATTATGTATATATTTTTGAGATAATAATTTTTTTTTCATTTGTCAATAATTTTTTCCCTATTTTAGGTTTTAAAGTAAAACTATAGGGAAAAGGTGTAAAAAGTCTCCCAGTGTTGTACCCGATATTCTACTTACACTTGAAATTTTTTTCGGTCTAAAGAAGTCCCTACAGTTTACTCCCGTAGTCCAAATTAACCCATGTCATAACTCAAACCGTTAAAGTGGTCGAATAGTATTAAAATGACTGTTAAATGTTGATGTGATTTTCACGTGGGTCCAACCCTTACCTTACCTTGCACTAGTTCTAGTCCCCAACTTGCACCTGCCCACCAAATTTTATTTTTTTATTAGAATTTTATTTTTAGTTTTTAAAATCTACTAAATAAAAAATTCAAATTTTATTTTTAAAAATATAAATAAGTCATTCGTTATTTTAAATCTACTAATGATTTAAAAATCTACTAATTAAAATTCAAAAATATTTACTTTAATTTTTAAAATTTACTAAATAAACAAAAATTCAATTTTTTAAAAATATAAATAAATTATTAGATTATTTTAATTTTTAAATAGATTATTTCCAAAATTCATTTAATTTTTAAATCTACTCAATAAAAAATCAAATGGATGAGTTTGAAATAATATTTTAATATTAAATATTGTTTCAAATATATATATATATATATATATATTAATATTTAATAACTAATCTATTTAAAATGGATCATTTTTAATATTTAATATTTTTATTTAAAAACTAATATATTTTAATGTATATGAGTTTCTCTTAAATCAAATTTATTTTAAAATGTTAATATTTATTTATTATATTATCAATAATTATAAATAAATATATTTATATTAAAGATATTAAATATCTTAATCGTGAATAAGACTTATCTCAAATGACTTATTGATGAGTTTTGGATAGATGATCCTCATTTGATAGAGCAATCCCAAATTCTCAATGAAAGGGCTTGTCAACCGAGTTTGACTTGCTTGAGGAATGGGAGTAGGCAGTGAAGGTAGGATAGATTTTTCTAGTTTCAAGTACCATGATAGTGGAATGTGGCTGTGACATTGGAGGTTCAAGGTTGAGTTCTAAAGGACGACATTTAGAAATGAACATATAACCATTATGTATTGTAAAGCAAATAGATGTCAAAAAAATTTTTTTAATTAAAATCTAATTTACTTTAATGAAATAACAATAAATAAAATTAAAATAAATTTTCTAATTTTTTAAAAATAATAAAAAATTTATTTATATTTTAAAAATAAATAAAATTTGAATTTTTATCTAGTAGATTTTGAAAACTAAAAATAGAATTCTAATAAAAAAAATAAGAGTTAAAAATATAAAATAAAAAAATTGTGGGTGGATGTAAAGTGGGGGCTGGGGCTGGTGTAGGATGGGGCTAGGCGGGTGCTGGGTAGGGTGGGATGGGTGGGTGGGTGGGGTTCCAACCGATGAGAGAGAAAAGAGAGAGAGGAGATGGAAGAGAGAGAATATAGGAAAGTGGGTCCCACTTGCCATGTGAGCGTCAGCATTTAATAGTCATTTTAACACCGTTTGACACTTCAACGGTTTGAGTCTTGGTAGAGGCTAGTTTGGGTTATGAGAGTAAACTGAAAGAGCCTCTTTAGATTGAAAAAAAAGTTTCAGGTATAAGTGGGATATTGGGTACAACACTGGGGGGTTTTTTTTTCACCTTTTCCCGTAAAACTATATATTCTTTGTTCTCATCTTTTCTTTCTCATTGCCTATGCTTGTTTTTTTTCTTTCGCAATAACATTAAAATATTTACATATGAAAATTAATTTATGGATTTAAAGTTATAGTTGTCAAATATATTATTAGATGTGTATAAGTAAAACAAAAAGAAAAATAAAAAAATAAATTTTTTTAAACTTATTTAAAATTTAGATTGTCATAGTAAGTCATTTTATCAAATATTCTTAATTTATGCTCATCAAAAGTTGAAAATAAACCTATTTTTTGTAAAACTCGGGAAAATTAGAAAATTTCAAAGAAATGGCAAAATGATAATAATAATAATATATTGTCATAGTGGTTCAAGGAAGCCTAGAAAAATCTCTAGATCTCAGATGACGAAATGGACTCCACAATCTGCCTCACGAAACGAGCGACCTAGAAAATTTCACATCGACCCCGAGATAATCAAATTCTTTTTTACATTTTATGTAAAGTATAAGTTGCCAATGACTCTAGGACGTAGATTTTAATAAAAAAATCTTAGCTTAAAATGGTTTGATCTTAGTTCATTTAAAAGAAATGAACCAAAATAAATAAATTGCTTCGTGACATAAATGCACTGAGTCGAGAGATGGACACATGACGCAATGTGAGCCATGTATCCAAATTAGAAAAAAAAAAAGAAAAAAAATAAAAAAGAAAGAAGATAAAAGTCAAAAGGAAAGGAAAAACGAATAGACAGCGAGAGCGAGAAGAGAGAGAGAGAGAAAGGGAAAAAAATTTCGCTTCTCTCTAAGATCTACGGAAATCGGACTATAGGTTTTCGTCGGAGCAAAAGGCAAAGTTGATCCACGCATCACAAGCTACTCGTGGGTACCAAAATCTTGGAGTTTCTTCAAACTCCATGACGTAGGAAATTTTCCTACTTGAGTTAATTCCAACCAAAACGTCATTTAATGGCTTGGGGTTTTCTTAGAGGCTGTGAGATGCCATAAATTTCAGTCCCAAATTTTTGGGACTGAGTGTAGGAATTTTTAGAAATTTTTTGGAATGTTTTCGAACAATCCGGGTTGAATTTTCGGGACTGTTTTTAGATAGTTCAAGGAATTTTCTGGACTATTTTCTAAATCGTTTGAATAGGATTTTTAATCGCTTTCTGCAACTTTTTACTGTGTTGAGATTGCTTTAACTCTTGACCGATGTCTTCGGGTTTTGTTAAGTTTTTAGGCATCACTGTAATTTATTGATGAATGGAACCAAAAATGGTTCATGGCTATGAAGGGACCGAGAGCTTCCCTGTTTATGCGGGTCCAAGATTTGGGCCATTTTGTGTGTTATTGTTGGAAAAATAAATACGATGTTGTTGTGTGTAAAAATCATGTTAATATGTGCTTGTGTGATGTATTGACATGGAAATGGTGATGAACGGAAATTATATGTAGGAAATATAATTATCTGGAATTTATAAATGTTAAATGTTCCATGTAGAGCATGAAATGGCATGATTGCATTTCATATGCACGGTCACATCGCGTCGAGTAGGGTGTGTGTGCATGGTGTTGGTTATTCACCATTCTTGATGAATGTGGTAAGCCTTTAAAATGGACACTGCCCAAAAAATCAAGACTCGGTTGTGTAAAACAATAATCATACTAAATCACGTGTGCTTTAAATATACAAGACGTACCTCAGTAAAAGACCCAAATTTTATTCTCTGCTAGGACATATGCCGGCGATGTAGATTCGCAAAGTGTCGAAGGCGTGCAGCTGCTGTGAGACCTCGAAATTCGCCACCCACTAAACACACGGATTTGATAAATTAAAATTGCAGGGTTATCCAATGGTTTAAGCCACGTGAAACACTACCGATTAGTTTTTCAAGCACTTGCGCCAAGTAGGAGGAGCCTACGGACTCGAGTTGTGGGCATGAGGAGTCTCATCTCAAGCATGACACGGAACATTCCATATAGGATTACATTATTTATATGGAATATGATTTGATGTATGCCATTGCATGTGCATTTAGAAGGAGCAGCCCTCAGAGGAAAATTCTTCATCGGGCAGCTGTTCATCACGTAGTGGGACCCTTCGTGCATACACTGGGTGAATAGTGACGACGCCTCAACGAGGCCGTGATTATGAAGAAGGCCGATGTGTGGCCTTGATATTACTTTTGTATAAAAGAATTGTAATTAAATTTTTTTTGGACTTTTGTCTAAATAGTCGGGTATGTAATTATGGTAAGAGGGTCGTGATAGGACTCTTACGGGCTGTAATTAAGTGTTTTACTTTCATATTTTAGATTTAAATGTGAATGAATGGATCCCGCGTAAAGTCATGTATTGCTGCGGTGCCGAGTAACCTAAGGTCCACGAGCAGTCGCGGATATGCTTGTATATCGGGATACGGACAGATGGCCCCGCAAGGGTCATTACTACTTGCGTCGAGACCCTAGACGGTCTATGCTATACAAGTTGTATGTTGGTAGAGCTCCCTAACAAAGGAGATTCTGCCCGATTGCGGAAAATATGGATCCCGATAAATGGGACACAACAGTGTGGTATCAAGTCAACCGAAATCCACAGAATTCATTGTCGACGAATTGTCAACGAGGACCCCTTGGATTGGGGTGTCGCAGCCTTGGCATCGTAGCTTAGCTAACGTGACACTAGGGAGCCTCGAATGTGGGTATCCATTAAGTACGGGTCATGATACTAGCCTGCCTCGCCTAGGTATCAAGAGAGTCTAGGCATACGAGTATCAAGGGACTCCACACAAATGGTCTAGATCATGCGCCATTGCGGTGTTTTGTGTTTAACATGCTGTGTGATATGTGTGGTAATTTGTGTGAATACATGCATATTGAAGAACACTAGGGTTAGAAAACATAACCTTAGGAGTTCGAAGAACAAAATGTACGTGATAGTTCAGGATGTGGGGTCTATTAGTAGTGGCACATACACTATTAGTTAGATAAGAAAAGAAATCTTATTTTCTATTTGACTTGTGTAGATGGCAAATCAAGGAAGAGGATGGTAGAGGTAGTCCCCGGGACAATAGTCAGCCACCACCTATATTTGACCCACAGGCCTTTATAGAGGCTAGGCTCTACAGTTGCCATCATTGTGTAGGCGAGCGTTGTGGCTACCACTACTGCACGGACTAGTGCAACGGTGGGCCATGGAGGGATGAGTGACCTCCAGGGGTTTCAGGCACATCATCCTCTGACATACATGGGAGGAGGGGACTCGATGGTCGAGACATCCTTGGCCATTGGAAGAGAAGTAGATGACACACGGAGTATCCAGGATATGGATGCTAGTACTAAGAGGAATGAGAATCAATCTTCTTATAGTTCAGGAAAGAAGCAAAAGACTTCTATTCCACGAGGATTTCAGGGACGGGGCCGAGGCTATTAAGGCCAAGGCCAGACCATGGCTTCCAGTCAGTCAGAACCGATGAGAAGTTTCCATTGCCATCAGTCTAGACAAATGAGGTCGGATTCCTCTCAAAGGCAAGGATCCCAGGGTTTTGGGACAGCGTAATTCACAAGCCATCAAGTGGGACAAAAACATACGCTTTGTTCCTTCACCCCAACATGGGCCAAATCGATGTCGGCCCTGGGGGTGCAAAGACAAGCACCTACTATTTCGCAGATGGGCTACATGGGCCAGGGCATCGGTCGGGGTCAAGGCCAAGACTTTTAGGCCAGTGCTTCAGGGACCCAAGGGCGTGTCTAAGCTATCACACCACATACTAAGCCAACTGGATTAGCCTGATACGGTGTTTCCTCGTTATCCTCGCCCTCGTGGGCAAAGATACTATTTGATCTCTCGTGCATCACATTCTTTGTTGTCGTATCTAATGTGGATGTTTCTGGGCTTGTGAGGTGGAGAATTCCTGATGAGCCGTTATTGTGAGTTCAATTTAGGACTAGGGTGAGGATTGATAAGATATGCTGGGATTGTGACTTAGAGATCTCAAGAATTTCGCTCACTGGACCCCTGCAATGGACATATCAGATTTTGATGTCATTCTTAGCATGGATTGGTTTACGGCACACCGGGTTGTCATTGATTATGATAATAAGAGGATTACTGCCTACACATTGTAGGGTATTCATGTTACGTTTCAGGAGGGACAAGCATGATGTTTTACCCCAGACCGTGTACAACTCCATATGGCACGGGCAGTAATGGGTTGGCTAGCAAGCCTTACCCTGAGGACGAGATGAGACAGGATTTGGGTCTACCTTGGGTGGTTTGTGAGTATTAGGTCGTTTTTCTAGACGAGCTATAGGGATTACCTCCACACAGGGATGTGGAATTTATCATTGTGTTGCACCCTGGTACGTTGCCCATTTCTATGACTCCTCATAGAATGGCACCGGTTGAGTTGCATGAACTCAAGGTCCAACTGCAGGAATTGTTAGACAAGGGTTTTATTAGACCGAGCACTTCACCCTGGGGTGCTTCGGTTTTGTTTGATAAGAAGAAGCATAAGACTCTTCGATTGTGCATTGACTATCGACAATTGAACAAGGTTACAATCAAGAATCGGTATCCCTTACCAAGGATTGATGATTTGTTTGATCGGCTGAGAGGGGCGCGAGTCTACCCAAGATGTGACCTTCGTGACCGGTTACCACGCTTGAGAGTTAGGGAGGCAGATATCCCTAAGACAACGTTTAGGACACGGTATGGGCATTTCGAGTTCATAGTGATGCCCTTTCTCGGGCTGACGAACGCGCCCAACGACCGCTTGATCTCATGATGTGGTATTCCAGCCCTATTTGGATCAATTTGTTGTGGTCTTTGTTGACGACATCTTGATCTACTCCCAGTCTGAGGAGGAGCATGAGGATCATTTGCTGATTATGCTCCAGGCACTTAGGGACCATAAGTTGTATGCCAAGTTTAGTAAGTGCGAGTTTTGGCTTACTGAAGTGAGATTCTTGGGACACGTCGTGTCATCTTCAGGTGTGTTAGTAAACCCTGAGAAGATAGAGGTTGTTATGAGTTGGGAGAGACCGAAGTCAATCTTCAAGATATGCAGTTTCTTGGGATTGGCAGGGTATTACAGGAGGTTCATTGAGGATTTCTCTCGGCTAGAAGCACCAATGACTAGATTGACCAGAAGAGGGTTAAGTTTGAATGGAACTACTTGTGTGAGAAGGCATTCCAAGAGTTGAAAAGGAGGCTTACTTAAGCTCCTATTCTAATAGTCCCGGAACAGGGACGGAGGTACACGGTGTCTTGTGATGCCTCTAGGGACGGACTGGGATGTGTCTTGATGCAATCCGAGAGGGTTGTAGCTTATGGTTCTAGACAGCTAAAGAATCATGAGTAGAATTACCCTACACATGATCTGGAGTTGGCGGCCATTGTCTTTGCCTTAAAGATTTGGCGCCACTACTTATGGTATAACTATATTTTCATACCACAAGAGTCTGAAGTATATTTTCACACAGCAGGACCTCAACATGAGGCAATGTAGATGGATGGAGTATCTAGAGGACTATGACTTTATTACCATCCAAGTAAGGCAAATGTAGTGGTTGATGCATTCAGTTGGAAGTCACAGGAGTACTAGCTAATATAGCTTCCCGGGAGTGGCAAATGCTTGAGACTGTGGGATAGTTTAGGTTGTAGTACAGTGATCAGGCTCAGGGAGTGATAGGGAGTTTGGCAGCTACACCATCCCTGCTGAGAAGGGTGATTGAGTCCCAAGGATAGGATGCAGAGATATTGTCCATCAGGGACCGAGCATTGTCAAGTACGGGTGACAAAGGCTAGGCCATCCACACAGATGGTAGTCTTTGGTATAGGGGACGGGTTGTGGTTCCCCAGTTGACAGATTTGAGAGAGGAGATCCTCAAGGAGTTCCACTGCTCTCGTTTTGCTGTTCATCCAAGTGGCTCGAAGATATACTAAGATCTTCGTCGCCGGTATTATTGGAGAGGAATGAAGTGACACGTTGGAGATTTTGTTCGACGATGCCTCACGTGTTAGTAGGTAAAGGCTGAGCATCAAAAGCCAGCAGGGCTACTCCAGCCATTGGAGGTAGCTGAGTGGAAGTCTTGCCACGGACACAGCGGAGGCATGACGCGGTATGGGCTATAATGGACCAACTCACTAAGTCGACACATTTTCTAGCAGTGCGGATGACCTTCACACTGGAGGAATTCTACCGGTTATATATTCATGAGATTATCCGGGTACATGGAGTACCAGCGTCCATAGTATCAAACAAAGATCCCAAATGACGGCACACTTTTGGAAGAGTTTCCAAAAGGCCATGGGGACGCAGTGGATGATGAGCATCGTTTTTTTTTTATCCACATACCGGTGGTCTGTCGAAGAGGACCATATAGGTTTTAGAGGACATGTTGCGAGCATGTGTCCTGGATCTTAAGGGTATCTGGGAGGAGCACTTACCCTTAGTGGAATTTTCCTACAATAACAGTTATCAGGCAAGTATACAGATGGCACCCTATGAGGCTTTATAAGGGAGGCCATGTCGATCCCCGATTTGTTAGACGGGGAAAGGGAGTTCCATAACCGTCTTGGATTCGATTGTGAGACACCCTGAGAATAAGTGTTTGATTACGTGCCGCCTTCTTACTCACTAAAGTCGGTAGAACATCTGGGCCATCGCACGGCGTCGACCTAGGAGTCGAGGTGGGTGATCATGTCTTCTTGAAGGTGATGCCTAAAAGAGGAGTGGTCAGGTTCGGCAAGCAGGGAAAGAT
Source organism: Tetrastigma voinierianum (assembly GCA_016808115.1). NCBI lineage: Eukaryota > Viridiplantae > Streptophyta > Magnoliopsida > Vitales > Vitaceae > Tetrastigma > Tetrastigma voinierianum. Next base: position 231,949 of record JAEQBH010000656.1, on the reverse strand, counting down.
AGCGCCGAGGTACATCGGACCCTTCAAGATACTCAAGCTGGTGAATACAGTTGCATACCGGTTGGTGTTACCATTGAGTGTATCAGGTGTCTATGAGGTGTTCCATGTCTCCATGCTCCGGAAGTATACTCCAGATCCAGCTCATGTAGTGGATTGGGGAGAGATTGTTGTTGATACAGGTGGGACCTTCGATGAGGGACCGTTGCGTATCATGGATAGCCGGGATTGGGTTTTGCAATGCAAGACTGTGCGACTAGTAAAAGTGCAGTGGCAACACCGAGGAGTGGAGAAGGCAACGTGGGAACACGAGGACACGATGCAGGCCACCTATCATTTCCTATTTGAGGACGGCTAAAAGGTATTCAATATTTGCATTAGAATATTATTGCATATGCATGTGTTTGTGTGTGCTAGTGTGTGTGAATTTCAGGGATGAAATTCTTTTAAAGGGGGAAGAATGTAAAACCCGGGAAAATTGGAAATTTTAAAAAAAAATGGCAAAATGATAATAATAATAATAAATTACTGTAATCTTCGCCTGCGAGTTCGTAAATTCCCTGGGATCTCGAATGACAAAACTGATTGCGCCGTTAAATTCGTCTCATGAAATCTAGTGACCTAGAAAAATTTCACACTCGGTGATAATCGGAATTTTTACGATTTTCTGCGCGATAAGTCACAAATACTCAGCCGACAGCTTTTTTACAAAATATCATAAGTCGTGAAATGGTTTCGAGCTAAGTTCATTTTAAAATAAATTCGAACTGAAAAGAAATAAATTGCTCGACGTAAATGCACTGAATGAGAGATGGACACATGACGCAATATGAGCCATGTATCCAAATTAAAAAAAAAAAAAGAAGATAAAAGTCAAAAGGAAAGGAAAAACGAATAGATAGAAAGAGTGAGAAGAGAAAGAGAGAGAGAAAAGGAAAAAAATTCGCTTCTCTCTAAGATCTACGGAAATCGGACCGTAGGTTTTCGTTGGAGCAAAAGGCAAAGTTGATCCACGCATCGCAAGCTACGCGTGGGTACCAAAATCTTAGAGTTTTGTCAAACTCCATAAAGTAGGAAATTTTCCTACTTTGGTTAATTCTAGCCTAAAGGCCATTTAATGCCTTGGGGTTTTCTTAGAGGCTGTGATAGGCCATAAATTTAAGTCCCATATTTTTTAGACTGAGTGTAGGAATTTTTTAGACTATTTTTGAACAATTCGAGCTAAATTTTCGAGACTGTTTTTGGACAGTCTAGGCTGAATTTTTGGAACTATTTTTGAAGGGTTTTAAAGTTCAAAACAAAGTTTACAGCAGAAGATTTTAGTCCAGTAAATTTTAAAAATTAATAAAAACTCTTTTTACGATCCTATGGTACATGCATACTAATCAACAAACAATAAAGAAGAATTACCTCAATCAAATTAAGGAGATTTTTCTGGCAAGTAAGGTTGACAACTCAAGATCCTTTTATTTTAATTTTTTCCTGTTTTCTACGATCTTTCAAGCCGTTCCTCTTCACTACAAGGTACGTGTGGGCGTACAGATTAACAAAGGTTTTGTTTTTAGAACTCTTGATATTCTCAACACATGAGATCAAGAGGGTTAGATGGAGGCAAAAAAATGAAACTCTTTTCTTTTTTTCTCTAATTTTTATCACCTAAATGCCTGGGGTTCTTACCATTTATAATATGCCTTGAATTGATATCAACCATTGGATCAAGTGGTATATTTAAATATTGAATTCAAATTAATTCAAATTAAGTGACCAAAAATAAATAGGATTAATTTATCAAATTAACCGTTTCATCCATATAGTAATTACTATTATTTAATTAATCACAATTAATTAATTAACATTTAATTATCCATCAATACTACATAGTTGCTATGAAACAATTCTTTTACAACTATGCCTCCAAGAGATTTCTTTTGTTAAATTAATCTTGTACAAATGTTTTATGAGGCTACTGAGACCCATGGACTGTAATTCCAAGCTCCAATAAATTTGATAATTAATTAAACTCTTTAATCAATTAATCTAATTTATTAGTTCTAAAGGTTATTCCACTAAAATATGAAATTAAACTCTTGTAATTACAGTATCAATTTACGAGTGATACCTGCTACCCATTGATATGATCATTACATGCACCCAATCCTCTAAAATCGGGTCCATCATTGTGAGCTAGGTGAAATTATCGCTTTTACCCTCTAGTGATATCTTTTATCCTTAAGTTCCATTAATTACTCTGAGGAATGGGGCTAATTTATAAACCAAGAGTAAATTAGAGCCAAACTGCTTCGCCATTGCACCACACTTAAGGAACCACTATCCCGCCTCCCTCAAGAAGGGTTTGGATTCCATATCTGTAGGACATGTTCCCAGCCACCTGTCTCAATGGGCCTCCAAGATTTAAGTATTGGGTCTGTCTTAGGACAGACCGTAACCTATGAATCAAAAGGCCCTATTGAAATAGACAGAGTCCATGGCTACTCAGGATTAAGATCAATCTGCATATGATCATCTAGTGACACGGTTTAAACTCTTAATTGTAACGGTATATTATTTAAGAGTTTAATCCATGTCTGGTCATGTCCTATGTAATCGTATTTACAAAAGCACCTCCATTTTAATGTCACTACATCAAAAGAATTCGTATCAAGATTATTGCTTTCTTAATGTTCAGTGGACCGTACTAGTAGTATTATAGATCAAAGATCCCTGCTTTGATTTACTACGGACAGTTTAATTTATCATCTATAATCTTGATCATCTCATATATAACTGTTATATACTAAGATTATAGTTACATTAATAAACTTGGGATTTTCTGATATTTACTAAATTATACAACACATGTATAAAGAATCAAATATAGAAAATCGCCATGAAGCAATATAAATTACACATGCTTTGTGGCACTATACCCAACAAGCCAGCAATTCCGAATGCTAATAGATTTTGTTTTAATCTGACTGATGCCCGGGTTTTGCTGAGTTTCTCTTTTTGTGTATCATCAGAATTTTTTGATGAATGGAACCAAAGATGGTTCATGTCTGTGAAGGGACCGAGAGGTACCCTGTTTACGTGGGTCCGATATTTGGGTCATTTTGTGTGTTATTGTTGGAAAAATAAATAACATGATGTTATGTGTAAAAAATCATGTTAATATGTGCCTGCGTGATATATAAACATGGAAATGGTGATGAATGGAAATTATATGTAGGAAATATAATTATCCAGAATTTATAAATGTTAAATGTTGCATGTAGCATAACATAGCATGAAATGGCATGATTGTATTTCATATGCAAGGTCACATCACGTCGAGCCCGTGTGCATGGTGTTATTATTCACCATTCTCAGTGAATGTGTGGTGAGCTCGAAAATGGAACAACGTCCAAAATCGAGACCCACGATTGTAAGACAATAATACTAAATCACGGTGCCTGGGGTGAAGCAAGATAGCGATCTTCCAGGTGAAAGACCTAAATTTATTCCTGCTGTACATACACGCGATAAATTCGAAAGGCCTGGCGGGTGCGAAGCCCGCAGAGACCCTTGAAACGCCAACCACGAAACACAGATTTGATAAATTAAAATTGGAAGGTTGTCCAATAGTTTAAGTCAATGGGTGAAACACCAATGACTGGTTTTTCACACTTGGCGGTCAGGAGAGGAGGTAGCCTGTCTGCCTCTAAGTTATGGGCAATGCAGGAGTCTCATCCATGTATGACACTCCGAACATTCACATAGGATTGCATTATTTATATGGAATATGATTTGATGTTTTATGTATGTCATCGCATGTGCATTTTGCCTGGGAGTAGCCCTTGCGGTGAAAAATTTCTACTGTGATTGCCACCCTGTCATGACCCCTTTCAGTATGGGGCGACAGGGAGATGACGCTCCGACGAGGCCATGATTATGAAGAAGGCCGATGTGTGGCCTTGATATTACTTTTGTAAAAAGTATTTTGTATAAAAGAATTGTATTTAAATTCTTTTGGAACTTTTGTCTAAATAGTCAGGTATGTAATTATGGTAAGAGGGTCGTGATCGGACTCTTACAGGCTATAATTAAGTGTTTATTTTCATATTTTAGATTTAAATGTGAATGAATGGATCCCGATAAAGGGATGTATTGAGGTGGTGCCGAGTAACTCGGTGTCCACAAGTAGTTGCAATATAGTTGTATATTGAGGATATGGATAGATGTACCCTGTGTGGTCATTATTACTTATGTTGAGACCCTGGATGGGTTATGGTTATATAGGTTGTATGTTGGGTAGAGCTCCCCGAACAAAGGAGACTCTCCCACGTGGACACCCAACTTTCTATGTTTCTTCTACCACAACCATAATTGAATCAAAAATTTCAAATACACTTATCGAAATTTTCTCAACAATTTTTTGGACTAAAGTTTTTTCACTATAAACTTTTATTTGATTAACAAGCTTAGTAAATCTGGAAGAATTATCATTTATACTCTTCATTTTCTTTCATCATCATATTCTCAAATTCCTTTTTATAAGAATGAAGTTTCACATTTCTTATCTTGGAATCTCCTAAGTACTGTCACAAGATCTTCCAAGTATCTTTGGCTTAAGTTGCTCTCATAATTCTTGAAAACATAGGATCTGGCATAACCCTGTGCAACATGGAGAGAGCACTTGCATTCCATTTTCTATCTTTTTTCCAACTTCTTTTTCTTATTTTCCAATTCATCTCCAAAATCTGGTTCAAATACCCATTCTCAACCATATCCTATACACCCATAGACAAGAAGGTAGTTTTTAACTTTATAAACCAAAAATCATAATTTTGACCATGAAAAAATTTAGGACAAAGGGCTGTCAGATATATATATGCGAATATGGTTCGTTTAGTAGAACCAACAACTAATGTCACCGGGATCGAAACCCAAAATGAATTTTTCGGGGTGGTAAAATAAAAGAATTTCATTGAAAATCTGGAATTTCTAGATCTCGGATGATGAAACGGACTTCACCGTTGGATTTGTCTTGCAAAATTTAGCACCCCAGTCGAATTTCGTCGAATTCCGAGATTGTCAGAATTTCACGTTTTTTGAAAAAAATTACAGAAGCGGGGTACGAGTGACCACGTGGCAGTCAAGATGAGAGTGGCTCGCACACCCCGCATGTACAGGGTGGGGGTGGTTGGAGATAAGGAAATAAAGAAAAAGAAAGAAAGCCAAAAGCAAAGAAAGGGTGAGAAAGGAGGTGCGTGCAGGAAGAAGGAAAGGGAAAGGAAGGAGAGAAGGCCAAGGAGTGAGGGGGAGAACCGGGAGAAGAACATAAAAGAAAATAGAGGAAAGAAAGAGATAAAAGAAAGGAAAGAAGAAAGAAAAGAAAGAGGAGAAGAGGAAGGAAACCGAACTAGTGTCATGCAATGGTCAGACCCAGACAGGCTCGGAATGAAACTGTGCTACGAGAGGCTATCTTTCCTACCTTGGTTTTATTCTACGCTTAGGGGCCGCGTAATGGCCTATGGGTTTTGTCTGGATTTCGAGTGAATTTGTATGATGTATGTGATCGTGGGACGGTCAGGGACCGATTATATGAGTTCCAGGGACCACCGAGGTTGAGCATGGCATTCTGGAACTGAGCAAATCTGGGCATAATGGAAAACAGGGGCGTGCCCGAATTTCAGCACCGCCCTTGTGAATCGGCAGCGCTAACTTCGGATGACCATAACTTTCTCGTCCGAACTCCGATTCATGTCTTCTTGGACTCTACGGAAAGCTTGTGAAGTCTATGATTTAATAAGATGAAGTTTTTAGCCAAACCGTGGGCTAAGAAGTGGGCTGGGTCATGGACAGTGGAGAAAAGGTTCATTCTAGTTTCTGAAACTTATGTTATCAGAACCGGGTTGTATCGGAAATGCTCAGGGCTGCGTATGGCCTGAGTAGGAAACTGTGTATTAAATTTTGTGTAATATTTACAAAAGTTTCAATTTCTGGACTAAGTCTAGATTTTTCCGAGGCCAAGTATGGCCGGACTTATGGCTTGAAATGGAAATTTTATGTGAAATGTTTTTGTGCGTTATTGCTGGAAATTTAATAACATGCTGAATAAGTGTATGATACGTTAATATACGTGTATTTAAATATATTAACAAGAATGGATGTGAATTGTATATGTTTACATGGTACTTGGCATGCAGTACGATTGAGTAGAATGTTCCATGTAGGGTGCATCATACATTTAACATGAGAACACGCAAAGGCTATTAAGATCGCGCATATGCAATGTGGACACGCATTATATGGGGTGTGTGTGTATGAGTATGGTCATCCATCATCATTGTTAATGAATGGGTAGTGAGCACGTACTTTGGACGACGTCCAATGGATGTCTCTGCAGCTTCAAGTATGCTAAAAAGAAATATAATAATGTGTGTCATGTATAAGAAAGGATTGTTACCCCCCTTAAGAGAAAAGCCTGGAACATTGGTTAGACAGAGTATCCATCGGTTAAAGCCCATAAATATGTCGAAAGGTGTAAGAGACCTACAGATAACTAAAATTTCAAGGCCCAAAGAGACACTAGATTTTTTACACTTATCACATAGACTTCGGGGTTATGTGATAGGAGCTTGGGATCGACCAGATTGGTCAGCTCATCGCACTTACTGGGTGATGGAGCTGGTGAGGGGTAGGTACATGGGGCATGGTGAGTCGAGTCTCATTCATGGCATGTAGACATGCAGGTAGACATGTGTATGTTTGTACTTGGATGTGCGTTTGTTGTGAGACCATTTCATGTGCACTTAGGTGGGGAGTAACCCTTATAGGAGATTTTCACTACTGGGCTTTGCTCACCTCGTTGTGGGACCTCCCTTTTAGGTATAGGTCCAAGATACATAGCTGACTCCACATATGGATCGTGATATGATGAGAGCCAGATACTTTACTCTTGTTTTGTTTTGTTTTTGTCTTGTATTATATTCGAGCATAACCAAAGCATGTACACCTTTTTGGTATCAAAGGGACTATAAAGAGACTGTGATTGTAGTCTATCAAATATTTTTGTATATTGTGAATTAAATATGTAGGAATGGGTCTCGATATATGAGACATGTGAGTGTGATATCAATACCCGACATCCACAAAGCTCGTGGATTGATGGGTTGTCACCGTGACCCTGCCAGTAGGTGTCACAAATCTGTATCAAAGCCTGTATACGACACGGCTAGTTTGTCGCATGTGGGCTTGGGGACACTACGCTACTTCGGTGATAGAGCTTTGTACAAGGACACCAGAGTTCTAGATTTGGTACAAGCATCACAAAATTGTTGTTAGAGCTTTGGCTCTAGACACTATGTCATAATTGATATCAACATCATGACGTGGTATCCGGGTTTAGGTATGTGAATACTTAGGATTAGTGGGCATGAGGTTAGAACACGACATCGTGTGCATTGATTTTTTATGTGTTCTGATATGTTCCACGAGAGATGCATTGTGTTTGTGAATATATGAATGATAGAACATATATAGAGAACACTAGGGTTATCGAACATAGCCTTAGGGGTTCGGAAAACAAATGAGCATGATAACACATGAATGGTTATTTATTAGTGTTTGGCATTATGCACCACTAATGTGATAAATGAAAAGAGTGAATCTCAAATTGTCATCTTAACTTGTGTAGATAGAAAGTCGAGGGCGTGGACGTAGAGGTCATCCACGGGTCAGTAGCCGACCACCGCCTGGCTTTGATTAGCAGGCATTTGTGGAGGCGATGGGTGCTACATTTACCACCATTGCACAGGCTAGTGAAGCTGGAGGTCAAGGAGGGCCAAGTGACCTTCAGAGATTTAGAGCGCATTATCCTCCTACATTCAGAGGGGTAGGGGACCCGGTGGTGGCTGACCATTTGTTCTAGCAGAGAGAGAGTTTTGGAGGCTATAGAGATTACCTCTTATGTGACACGGATCCGTCTGGCAACATTTTAGCTAGAGGGTAAATCCTAGATATGGTGGGATAGGGTGAAAACCTCTAGAGATTGGGAGGCCATGACATAGGCATATTTTCGAGAGCTCTTTATGAGCAAGTTTTTCCTGGCATCGGTTAGGCATGTCAAGGCCTATGAGTTTCTAGACTTGTGACAGGGAGACATGATAGTACTGGTGTAACACCTCGAAATATACCCTAGCAGTTTTTGGACTTGTTTAGGGTATATTAAAAGCTAAATGGATTTTTTCGGAAATAAAACGAGAGACCCGAAATTAATAATAGAGTCAAGGGTAAATATGTAATTTACCACTTGAGGATATGAGAGGCATAAATCAATAAGATTATATGTAATTATGGGATTTGAGGAAAGATGAGGGGCTAAATTAGAATATGTCATAAGTTGCTTTGCAAAAGGAGTCTAAGGACTGAAATACGAAAATGAGAGCAGTGTTTAAAGGAAATGTAAAGGCCAAACATGGCCTTAACAAACATGGGATTTAAGACCAAAAATTGGTCTCATTTGGAAAAGAACAGACCGTGGGAGAGAATGAAAGAGAGAAGAAGAAGAGAGGAAGAGGAAGAGAGAGAAGAAGAAGAGAGAGAGGGAGAAGAAGAGGGAGAATCAAGATCGAGGTATGGAACTACTAAACTTGAGTATGTCTTTGGACATATATTATTATCTTTTAAACTTAGGGTTTTGCTAGGGTTTCATCTTAACCCAAAAATTATGGAAAGTAAGGTGGGTAAAACCTTAAATAGTACAAGAAACATATGAAATCCTCTCTTTGAGGATGGATTCATAGTTCAATGGCAAGTAATTGAGTTAGGGTTTAGAATAAACCCTAACTAATCATCATATTTGGGTTGTGTATGGGTCTTAACCCATATTAGAATGGTTTTGGGAGAAATTCATGGAAAAGTTTGGAAGAAAGATAAGTGATGAAATATAATTTGAGTAGAAAAGAGATTTCAAGATGAATATGAAATGGTTTTGAAGTGTATAGAGAGTATAGAGTTGATTGGGTAGCAAAATATGGAAAAATGGGTGAAAAACACACATTCTGGGCATTTCGGTGACATGTACCGGTACACCTTGAACATGTACCGGTACATGTTGGGACCACAGTCATTTGGGCCAACATGTACGGTGAGTCGAGGGTGTACCGGTACATGTGATCTCTGTTCTATTTTATTGATTTGTATTTTAGCCACTCTTGCTCATTTCTTATCCGATTTGAGTGATTCAAGTGGCTAATTAAACTAGACTAAGGAAAACCAAGCATCCAGAAATAGATACCTTCAAATTCAGTTCTATACTGGCCTAAAAATTCCACTCAAAGAGGTAAGAGCCATGTTCAAGCCAAATTTCTGGTTCTGTTTTTTATCATAGAGTAGTCCGGGTTATTTAGGACATAACTCGAGTTTCGGTGCTCCGATTTGGGTGATTCCAATTGGAGAAGAACCCTTAGCACCTTAGCTTTAAAGGAGTACAAATAACAAGTGTCAAATATGGAGTTAAGATACTGGAAAATGAGTATTACAAACTGTCCCAAGTGTAATATCGGTAAATTAACTAGTTTGGCATGAAAATGCCATAACTTTAGTTTGGATGATCCGATTGGAATGATTCCAATTTCTAAGTAAAGTAGACTCGTGAGGAATAGAATACATGAATGAGGTATGATTTCATAGACATCATACTTTACAAAGTATATGAAGTGCCATACTTGTACATTAGGCATGAAACAAGGAAAATATAGAAAATGCAACATGTATAAATGTGTTCGCAAAAACATGGTCATGATATGGAAAATGAAAACGAACCGAAACTGAATATGAATATGAAGGAAAAATATGTCATGAACACATGATGTGGTTAAGTTATATATGATTATTATCACATATAACCAGAAATTGATAACTAATGATAGGAAATATATGAATGAGTACACATGAATGAGTATAGGAATGAGTATACGTGAATGAATATATGAATGAGTATACGTGAATGAATATATGAATGAGTATACATGAATGAGTATACGTGAATGAATATATGAATGAGTATATATGAATGAGTATACATGAATGAGTATACGTGAATGAATATATGAATGAGTATACATGAATGAGTATACGTGAATGAGTATATATGAATGAGTATGTGAATGAGTATGTGAATGACTATATGAAATGAGTACATGAATGAGTATATAAAATAAGTACATAGATTGAGTATATCTGTGAAAAGATAATACGAAAGTGAATATGGAATTGAGATGTGATATTTGAAAACTGAATGAATGTGAACGATGATAAGGGCCGGGATTCATCAAAGCGGAATCCGTCCTTAAATATGAATATCTGAGATGAAAATGGAATTGAAATGTGATATTTGAAAACCCGAATGAATGTGAGAACGATGATAAGGTGTGGGTTCATCAAACGGAATCCGTCATAAATGTGAATTGGTTGATATATCAGATAAACCTTTTTTTTTTTTTTTTTTTTTTTTTTTTACACACACATTTTTACGACGGGATGCACCAAACGACATCCGTCACGAAGGCACCCCGAAATTGTCCAATGTCCCACTTGGCGGGATGCACCAATCGGCATCCGTCATGATGGTGTATGGCATTGAAGAAATGTTCCCACTTGGCGGGATGCACCAATCGGCATCCATCATGATGGCATATGGCATTTAATTGATACCACATGTCGGGGTGCACCAAACAGCATCCGTCATGATGGGAGACCGAATAAGTGATACCACATGTCGGGATGCACCAAACAGCATCCGTCATGATGGGAGACCGAATAAGTGATACCACGTGTCGGGATGCACCAAACAACATCCGTCATGATGGGAGACCGAATGAGTAATACCACATGTCGGGATGCACCAAACAACATCCGTCATGATAGGAGACTGAATAAGTAATACCACGTGTCGGGATGCACCAAACGGCATCCGTCATGATGGGAGACCGAATAAGTAATACCACTTGTCGGGATGCACCAAACAGCATCCGTCATGATGGGAGACCGAATGAGTAATACCACATGTCGGGATGCACCAAACAACATCCGTCAGGATGGGAGACCGAATAAGTAATACCACATGTCGGGGTGCACCAAACAGCATCCGTCATGATGGGAGACCGAATAATTGATACCACGTGTCGGGATGCACCAAACGGCATCCATCATGATGGAGACGAATTGTAAAATGTAATCGGCACATTGCAGATGATAATATGGGCGGGATTCATTAAAGCGGAATCAAGTCGAAATGTGGAGTAAATAGTCTAAATTGGGGAAATAACCAACATTGACCAGGTGTAAATGGGATTTTATGTATATCTTAAATCTCATAGAATTAGTTGTGAATTAAATTATTGCATTGAAAATGCATGTTGTGATATGTTAAATGATTTGTAAAATGAAAGCATCACGAAAATGAATAGCATGAGTATATGGATATAAAGGCATTATTTTTGTAAATGCATTTTGTTGATTGTAATTGTTTATGGAGAAACGCCCATAAAATGCTCGCGTAATTAAAAAGTCTAAAATGGACTAACACAAACAAAATGTTTTGAGAAGAAAATTGAAAATGTCGGAGTAAACCGGGCTCCAGCTTGGATCCGCCAACCTGGTCAAGTCGGGGATTCGGGTCGCGACACTTTTAATAACGAAAATTTAATAAGACAAAACAAAATGTTTTGTGAAGATAGTGAAAATGTCGAGATTAATTAGGGCTCCGGCTTTGATTCGCCAGCGGGTCAAGTCGGGGATTAGACCGCGACACTTTTACGAAAATTTAATGAAACCAAACAAAATGTTTTGAGAAGATAATTGAAAATGTCGGGTGTAGGGCTCGACTTAGATCGTAGCGAGGTCAAGTTGAGGATTCGGGCCGCGACACTTTAGCAATTTAATGAGAGCGAGCAAAATGTTTTGAAGATAATTGAAAATGTCGAGATGGCCCAGGACTCCGGCTTGGATCCATGACCCGAGAGTCAGTCGGGATTCGAGATTCGCGACACCTTTGCGAAAGCGAGAATTTAATGGAGCAAACAAAATGTTTTGAGAAGATAATTAGAAAATGTTGGAAATAGCAGGGTTCCGGCTTGGATCATGCCGGGTCAAGTCGGGGATTGGGCGCGACACTTTTGAAAGCGAAAATTTAATAAGCGATAACTAAATGAATTAAGCGATTGTATTAGTCTAATTTGACCACTGTATGTATTTGATATAACTTTTGATATGTTCCTATTTGCCATTGTAGATGTATAAGTTTGTTTGAATGATCTATGTGCCATGCATGTAGAAGATATGAATTGAAACTGTGTAAAAGGCAGGGACACGGGGGAGTAATATGAACAAGATAATGATATGGAATTTGAAAAGGATAAAATCTACATGTATATTATGATATGAGTTAGAGTCACACTTTAAGAATAGGCTTCGTTATATGCATAAGGAAAGGTAAATGTAAAAAGATTGTGTGGCCAGTATTGTTATTGGTTGTTCTTGTCTATATGTTCCCACTAAAGGCGTAAAGCTTGTACGGGTGTTCAATCCGTGTAGGTCTTGAGAAAGAGGTGATAAAAGGGACGGGACATTCCACACCGGTACGAGGGCCGTCTCAGAGATAGGTGCTCACCAGCACTATTCTGCGATCTCTGATGTTTGTATTAGATGTGTACATGTATAAGTATTTGTATAAATAAGTGAGACTTAGTATATGTGTATAGATTTTGATGGACACCACTCCGGTGGCAGTTCTTTTGTATATGTAAATGGTTTTTGGTTATCACAAACATTGTTTGTACACCACATGTATAAGTTCAGCTCTGAAAAAAAAAAGGTAAAAAGTCGATATATGGTTTCGCCCGAAACCGGGTTAGTTATGTCGAGGTCGGATAGGGAATCGGGGCATGACAGAACGGGTGCGTGTGGCTAGGTTCACTAGGCTAGCCTGTTTTGCGGATGATTATGTGGCCACAGGTCTAGCCAATGTGAGGAGATTTGAGGATGGTCTGAGACTGTCCATCAGAGGCAAGATTATGGGGCCTCTCTTGCAAGATATGGACTCTATGGTTATGACAGATATGGCCATAGAGGGAGAGATAGATGATGCCAAGAGTATCCGAGATGCGGGTACTGGTAGGAGGAAGGAGGGTCAGCCTTCTTCGAGCTTAGGAAAGCGACGAGGACACTGCGTTTCCCAGGGATTCTGAGGACGGGGATGCGGTATCAAGGCCCGAGGCCGGAGCGAGCCTGCGAGGCTGAATGGGGCCAATGACTTGTTTTTTCTGCCGTCAGCATTGACATATGAGGAGGGATTGCCTATAGAGGCAATGATCCCAGGGTTTTGGGACACCACAATCCCAGTCATCAGTGGGACAAACACGGACACAATTTGTTCCTCACACCGCACAGTGCGGAGCCCGGGGAACAAGTATCAAGCTCCGAGGTGCCTGAGCACCTCGGCTTCATGGGGCGAGGTGAGAGGAGGCCGGGCATGGGTCGAGACGGGGGTTAGGGACACGGGGCCGGCACTTCAGGGACTTTGGGGCATGTCTACATCATAGCACCACCGATTGAGCTTGGGAATCAGTCAGTTATCCAAGGTATGTTTTTGTTATCTCGCTTATGGGCAAGGATATTATTTAACTCTGGTGCATCACATTCATTTAGTGCTACATCATGTGTGGAAGAGTTAGGCTTAGAGGTTGAGACCTTGGAAAAGTCGTTGTATGTGAGGTTCCTCCTCTCTCGGGACAAGGAGGGTGATTATTACTTTTTGATATGTCAGAATTATGAGTTAGAGATATCTAGGATTCTACTCACGGTGGACCTAAGGGTCATGGATATGTCCGAGTTTGATGTTATTCTCGGCATGGATTGGTTAACGGTACACCAAGTCGTCGTCGATTGTGATCGTAGGCGAGTTACTACCTACACATGGGATGAAGTCTGTGTTGTGTTTTAGAGGGATAAGCATGGTGCTTTACCTGGAAGCTGTGTATGACTCCAGTTAAGCGCAGGGCGGTTGAGGGTTGGCTAGCAAACCTTGCTTGAAGGATACGGTGAGGGCGGGATGTGAAGGTCTCTACCTCGGGTAGTGCAGGTGCGGGATGTTTTCCGGGATGAGGCTACGGATTACCTCTAGAGATGTGGGCTTGCATTGAGTTACACTTACTGATGTCGCCCATTTCTATGACTCCACATAAGATGGTGCCAATTGAGTTGTAGGAACTCAAGGTCCAAATACAAGAATTATTGGGCAGGGGTTTCATTAGACCGAGCACTTCACCTTAGGGCACTCCAATCCTGTTTGTGAAAAAGAAAGATAAGACCCTTTGATTGTGTATTAACTATCGAGTTGAAGCGGATTACAGATAAAGGAAATAGGTATCCCTCAGAGAACATCGGGTTATTATCACGGATTCGGTAAATGCGAGTTTGGCTCCTTTGAGGGTGATATTTTGGGACATGTAGTGTCGACTTCGGTGTCTAAGTGGACCCGAGAGAAGGTCGAGGGCGAGATGAGTTGGGAGACCAAAGTCGGAGTCTTTGAGATACGCGGTTTCTTGGGATTGGCGGGGTGATACGGAAGTTCATTGAGGACTTCTCAGGCTAAATTTGCACTTATGGCCAAGTTGGCTTTCGAGGTTAAGTTGAATGGGGATGACTTGTGTGGCTTGAGCATTGAGGAATTGAAAGGAGGTTGGCTTGAGCTCCTGTCGATGAACCCGGAAGGGGACCGATGTACACAGTGTACTGTGATGCTTTGAAGGACAAACTGGGATGTGTTTTGATGCAATCCGGGAGGGTTGTGGCTTATGGTTCTAGACAGCTGAAGAACCACGAGCGAAATTACCCCACGCATGATATGGAGTTGGCGGCCATAGTCTTTGCTTTAAAGAATTGGCACCACTATCTATACGGTGAGCAGTTTGAGGTGTTTGCAGACCATAAAAGTCTTAAATACATCTTTACACATTGGGACCTCAATATGAGGCAGCGCAGATGGAGGGAGTATCTAGAAGATTATGACTTCACTTTGCATTACTGACAGGACCCGACCCGGATACCCTCCCAGGATTTCCCGGGTGGTCATACAGTGAAGTCCCAGCATGCAATCCCTAGGGAAGATCTGATTGTGACTCCACACTTTAAGGAGGGAAGCAACACATGCATTAATTTAATATCCCAATTATATATAAAAGACCGAAGCTACGTATATAGATAAGGACCCATGAAAGTTCGATCACGAATATGTCGAGCATTCTAAAGAGTATTTGTGAATTTAGAATGCAGTAGAGATGACTAAGTCAATTCCAACAAAAACAAAACGGATAGATCGTCACGATAGTGTGCGGAGCGTGACGGGAAGGTGTCGAATCGGCCTTAAAATAAACTCTCTGAGCTACTTTGGACACAGGAACATATTTAAAACAATAAACGTGAGATAATAAACTCAGTGAGTGGCATAATTTATAAGAAAATAATGTTTTTATTTTCGAACATTTCGTCTCTCAAGACCTCACGTCCACTTTGTTGTAAGGTTCTCCGTTTAGAAAACATTTCACAAAAACCCAACTTTACCCCAAGTCCAACATATGTAAATCATGCTCAACAATTTGGACACAATGTTAAAGAAAACTATAATACGAGGCGTACACCACATAAAGCCAATCATAAAGCATGTATAGCCACCATGTAATAAAGTAACCATGAAATGCACCATAACCATAAGTATTAAAATAGTTATTCCATATTCGGAAATCAATAGTGTACCATACCATGTACCCATCATAAACCGTCGGTAAGCCCGACCTCACGACACCGTGGCAACTAATAAACCTGTGGTTACACCCGGCCATCACGTGGCAACTAATAAACCTCCAAGTAGACCCGGCCATCACGTGGCAACTAATAAACCTCCGGGTAAACCCGGCCATCAAGTGGCAACTAATAAGCCCCGGTAAGCTTGGGTTCATCCGTGGCACCTAATAAACCTCAGGGTAAACACAGTCATCACGTGGCACTAATAAACCTCGGGTGAACCTACAACATCACGTAGCGATAATAAACCTCCCGTACTTCGGCCATCACGTGGCAACTAATAAGCCTTCGGGTAAACCCGGCCATGCGTGGCAACTAATAAACCTCACACGAGGGTAAACTCGGCCATCATGGCAACTAACAAACCTCAGAATTTAAACCGGTCATCAGTGACGACTGTAAACCTCAGGAGTAAACCCGACCATCAACGTGGCAACTAATAAAATCGTTCCCTTGCTCACATGTACTTTCCCAACAATACCATATCAGAGTCATTCCACAAAATCTCAAGATCCATTCTTCCTTTTAAAACAATAGTTTTTCAAGGTGGTTTACAACCTCAATCCACGTACCCAAAATATCCAAATACCACATACTCATCCACGAACTCAGTATAACTTCCAAACAGTTAAAATGTTGACAAAATTCACATGAAATGATATTAACTTGTTTTATATGAGACCGATAATCACATTTGTATGCAACCAACCATTTGATCAAAACAGTATATATGTAAAATATTTAATCACAATAGATATATCAATATAATACCCCAAATAATTTAAAAACGTAAAAACCACTCCACGTTCTGAGGCCGTCAGTTTGTTCCCCCCACGGGACGTCTCACGGCTCCGGCGTGAGTGTCGCCAATATAAATGAAATACCATAGGCTCCAATAATTGAACCCCGCGACAATTAGGATGCCTTTAAGGCCTCGGTGTAATTTTTAGAACTATAAAACCGCTAAATTTGACTCAGACGGACCCAATTACACGAGTGTGCCCTATGGGCAGATATACTGAAATTGGGGCTTTTCGCGGAAGCTAATTTCTCGAGGTGAACTGTCAGTAATTCATAACAACATCAATTTCACTAATCCAGCTCCCGATTTTCTAACTTGACCAATTGGTACTCGATTTCCAATCCAAACTTTTCGGTAATTACGAAGTAGGCCCAAAAATGGAAAATAACCAAACAATGTCAAAATTTACAAACCATATATCGTGGAGGCCCGAGAGACCAGAAACTCATCGAGTACCATTACCTTGGTCAACGATTCTTTGTGGTGGCCGGAAAACTCGATCCAACAGTCGACCAACTTTGTTTTCGTCGTAACTTTCAAACGGTGAGGAATTTGTAAAAAGGGATCAAGGAAATGAGTTCAGAGGGTCCAAAAATGGTGGGAGGGAGGTATGGGTTGGCCTGAAATGGCCTGAAATGGTCTGAAATGGCCGGAAAATCAAGAAAAGTCCGGTGACCCACGGTGGCCGCCGCCGCCGCTTCGCCGGCCCGATCCGGGCGCATCCGGCGGCGGTTGGCCGTGAAATCTCACCGGCGTGATCGTCCGGAGGTGGCGCACCTCCCTGGCCGGCGCGTGTACAAGGTGGGTGGCCGGAGTCGCCTCCCACGGCTGAAACTTGAACGGCTCGCAAGTGGTTCAAAATGACCCAGTTCGGGTCCATATGTTTTAGAGAATTTCTCTAGGGTTTTGGAGCTCAAGATGGGTGTTTTGGGGCTAGGGTTTCATTTGGCACGCAAAACTATGTTTATATAGGGCCTAGGGTCGCTTCCGGGTAAAGCGAAGGCGGTACAGCGATGATACAAAAATCTTTATTTGTTTGAACTTTACCGGTCATAACTTTTTATCCGTAAGTCGGATTTTGACGTTCAACCCGTCTATGAACTCGTATCGACGAGGCCTACGAAATGGTGTCTTAGTCAGCCCAAAATTATTCATCCTTGAAAAAGTCAACTTTGGTCCACATACTAAGTGTTGGTCAAACCTAGTCAAATATGGTCAAACTTAATCAAACTTGGTCAAACGTGTTACAAACTTGTATTATTTGATGCAGGTCATTACAATTACCATCCGGATAAGGCAAATATGGTGGCTAATGCACTTAGTCGAAAGTCACGGGAAGTACTGGCTAGTATAACTTCTTGGGAGTGACAGATGCTTGAGACTATAGGACAGTTTGGGCTACAGTACAATGATCAGGCTCAGGGAGATATAGGAAATTTGGTGGCTATGTAGAGTGATTGAGTCTTAAGGACATGACGCAGAGTTAGTGTCTATCAAGAACAGGGTACAGTCTGGTACAAGTGATGAGGGTTGGGCCATTCATACAGAGGGCAGTCTTCGGTATAGGGGACGGGTTGCGATTCCCTAGTTGACAGATTTGAGAGAAGAGATCCTCAGGGAGTTCCATCACTCTCGGTTTGCAGTGCATCCAGGTGGCACGAAGATGTACCATGATCTTCGTTGCCAGTATTATTAGAGCAGGATGAAGAGACTCGTTAGGGACTTTGTTTGACGGTGTCTCACGTGCCAGTAGCTAAAGGCTGAGCACCAGAGGATAGTGGGGCTACTCCAATCGTTAGAGGTAGCAGAGTGGAAGTGGGAACATATCACGATGGACTTTGTGACTCACTTGCCACGGATAGTACGGAAGCAAGATGCAGTATGGGTGATAGTGGACCGACTCACTAAGTCGGCACATTTTCTAGCAGAGCGGATGACCTTCACATTGGAGGAATTCTACAGGTTGTATATACAAGAGATAGTCCGGCTACATGGGTTTGCCCGGTCTCTATTGTGTGGACGGAGATCACGTACTTTTGGAGGAGTCTCCCGAGAGGGCCATGGGGACATAGTTGATGATGGTGCGCGCTTTTCATCTCTGGCGACGACGATTAAGAGAGGACCATACAGGTGTTAGAGGACATGCTAAGAGCATGCGTCCTGGATCTCAATGGTAGCTGGGAAAAGCATTTCCCCTTGGTCGAGTTCGCCTATAACAACAGTTATCAGGCTAGTATAAAGATGGCACCCTATGAGGCTTTATATGGAAGGCCATGCCGATCTCCAGTTTGTTGGACTGAGGTGGGAGAGAGATCCACCACAGGTCCGGATTTGATTAAAGACACCTTTGAGAAGGTGGATTTGATACGGAAATGTCTTCTCATGGCTCAAAGTTGGCAGAAGAGTTATGTTGACAGGCGACGTCGACTTCTAGAGTTTGAGGCAGGTGACCATGTCTTCCTGAAGGTGATGCCTAAGAGGGGAATGGTCAGATTTGGTATGTGGGGTAAGTTGTCACCAAGATTTATTGGGCCCTTCGAGATACTCGAGAGGGTAGGCACAGTTGCATATCGATTAAGCTCTTGCCTAGTTTATCGTTGGGTGTCCATGAGAGGTGTTCCATGTCTCCAGTAACCGGTACCGGGATCGGGCTCATGTAGTGGATTGGGGTGGCGGCCCGTTAGATGCTAATGGACGCTGAGGAGGGACCAGTGTGTATTCTAGACAATCGAGAGCATGTTTTGCGACGCAAGACTATGAAGCTAGTAAAGGTGTTGTGGCGACACCGAGGAGTGGAGGAGGCAACGTGGGAACTAGAGGACACGATGCGGGCCACCTATCATTTCCTATTTGAGGACGAAGGTGCGTGGTCTAATATTTGGCACTAGAATAATTACTGCATATGCATGTGTTTGTGTGTGCTAGTATGTGTGAATTTCGAGGACGAAATTCTGTTAAGGGGGGAAGAATGTAAAACCCGGGAAAAATTCAGTTTTTCTAGGCAAGGGTAAAATGGTAATTTTGGTTGAAAATTGGAAATTTTCTAGATCTCGGATGAAGAGAAACGGACTTCACCGTTGAATTCGTCTCGTGAAATCTAGCACCCAAGTCGAATTTCGTCGAATTCCGAGACTGTCAGAATTTCACGTTTTTTGAAAAAAGTTACAGAAGTAAGGTACGAGTGACCACGTGGCACTAGATGGTAGGACACCTAGCCTACCATGGGGCAAGCTACATGAGAGGGCAGCCTTGTGGCCTGCATGGGAGGCAGGTGGTGGTGGGGTGGTGGGAGTGGGGGGGGGGGGGGGGGGCTGCAGCGTGGTGGGGTGTTGACTCACGCGAGATCAAGCTAAAACAAAAACAAAATATATAAGAGTAAGTGGAGATAAGGAAAAGAGAAAAAAAAAAAAAAAAAGCCAAAAGCAAAGAAAGGTGAGAAAGGAGGTGTGTGTAGCAAGAAGGAAAGGGAAAGGAAGGAGTGAAGGCCAAGGAAACAGAGGGAGAACAGGGAGAAGAACAGAAAAGAAAAGGAAATGAAAGAAGAAAGAAAAGAAAGAGGAAGAAGAAGAGGAGAAGAGGAAGGAAATTGAACTAGTGTCGTGCAGTGGTCAGACTCGGACAAGCTTGGAACGGAACTGTGGTATGAGAGGTAGGTGTCTTCCTACCTCGGTTTTATTCTACGCCTAGGGGCCACGTAATGGCTTATAGGTTTTGTCTGGATTTCGGGCGAATTTGTATGATGTATGTGATCGTGGGACGGTCAGGGACCGAGTATATGAGTTCCCAAGACCACCAAGGTCAATCACGGCGTCTTGGAACTTAGAAAATCTAAGAAGAATGGAAAACGGGGGCGTGCTCGAATTTTCGTACCACCTCTATGAATTAGTAAGCCAACTTGGAAGGCCATAGTACTTGTCGGACAGCACGATTCATGTGTTCTTTGACTATGCGGGAAGATGGAGTGATCTAGAGATTTAATAAGATGAATTTCTCAGCCAAACCATGGGGATGAGAAGTGAAATTTGAGTCACAGACCCGAGTAGAAAAGGTCCTTTATGGTTTTACGGAACTTACATTTCCCGAGCTTGGGTTGTGCTCCGGAGAATGCTCGGGGCTTCGTATGGCCTGAGAAAGAAACTGCATACTGAATTTTGTGTAATATTTACAAAAGTTGGAATTTCTAGACTAAGTCTAGATTTTCCGAGGCCAAATATGGTTGGACTTATGGCTGGAAATGGAAAATTTATGTGAAATGTTTTTGTGTGTTATTCTGGAAATTTAATAACATGCTGAATACGTGTATGATATGATAATATATGTGTATTTAAATATATTAACATGAATGGATGTGAATTGTATATGTTTACATGGTACTTGGCATGAAGTACGATTGAGTAGAATGTTCCATGTAGGGTGAATCATACATGTAACATGAGAACATGCAGTGACATTAGCATCGGATATGCACAGGGATATTGCATTATATTGGGTGTGTGTGCATGGGTATGATCATCCATCATCATTGTTGATGAATGGGTAGTGAGCTCGTACTTTGGACGATGTCCAATGGATGTCTCACGGTTTCAAGCATGAAAAGAAACATAAATAATGTGTGTTGAAGTGACAAGAAGGAATTTGTTACCCACCGGTGAAAAGCCTGGAACATTGGTTAGACAGAGTATCCATCGGTTAAAGCCCGTACAAATGTCGAAAGGTGTAAGAGACCTGTGATGGAATCCAAAAAGTTATGTTGCCCAAAGAGACACACTAGATTTTTACACTTATCACATAGACTTCAGGTTGTGTGATTGGAGTCAGGATTGACTCGGGATTGGTTGCCCATTGGAACTTGCATTGGGTGATGGAGCCGATGAGGGCTAGGTACATGGGGAATGGTGAGTCGAGTCTCATTCATGGCATGTAGACATTCAGGTAGACATGTGTATGTTTGCACTTGGATGTGTGTTTGTTGTGTGACTATTTCATGTGTACTTAGGTGGGGAGTAACTCTTGTAGGAGATTTTAACTACTGGGCTTTGCTCACCCTGTTGTGGGACCCCTCCTTTCAAGTCTGAGATCCGGTCACGAGGCGGTTGACCCGCATATGGGATAATATGGGATGAGGCCGGATCATGCTGTTTTGTTTTGTTTTTGTCTTGTATATTATATTCGACGGAGACAAAACATGTACACCTTTTTGGTATCAAAGGAATTTGTAAAGAGGCGTGATTTATAGTCTATCATATATTTTTGTATATTGTAAATTAAATATGCAGGAATGGATCTCGATATATGAGACATGTGAGTGTGATATCGGGCATCTGATATCCACAGGTTTCCGTGGATTGACAGGTTGTTAACGGGACCCCCGGGTTGGGGTGTCACACCGACACTCTCATTTAGTTATTTAGTTAATTGTTGAACAATAGAATAATTGATTTATTAAATTCAAATTAGAAGGTGCTGATACCTCATTGGATAGAGATTTGAGGTGAACCCTATTGAGTTCTGTTATATCTTGTCTGAAAGCCACAAGGTTACAAAACTTGACCAAGACCTGACAATTTAGAATTAAAAACTGAAAAGCTTTTAGCTACCAAACATACTGTCTTAACACTTGAGGAGACCATTTGTACTTTATAGTGGAATACTATGTACCTTCATAGGCGGTAATTAAACTCTGTATGGGGTTTTAAATAATGTGTCTTTAGGCATACTCTCTGATTGAAAATTCATCCCCAAAACAGGCTTACGTATGTGCATGCGTGTACAAATGAAGCTCATTGGTTTTGTATTGGCAGCATTAAGATTGCAGATAATTAAGTGAGAGGAGGGGACCACTTCTACTATATTATGTATAGTGGAGTCTTTAATCGGTTACTTTATTTGCAAAAGCATTTCTTCAATTTTGAGCAGGAAGTTATTCGCTCACCTTTGACTTTGGATCCTGATTGGTTTACTCCATGATACTTCACATATGCACATATATATAAAAATCAATGATAGAAGATATATTTTTAGACAATCAAGATAGCTAATTTAGTCATAGAGATGGCTCATGAGCAGGATGATCTCCAGTTGCCTATTGCCAATGTAGGTCGGATCATGAAGCAAATTCTGCCACCAAGTGCCAAGATTTCCAAAGAAGCCAGAGAAATAATGCAAGACTGTGTGTCTGAGTTTGTAAAGTTTGTTACTGGTGAAGCATCTGACAGGTGTCGAAAAGAGAACCGAAAGACAGTGAATGGTGATGACATTTGTTGGGCACTAAGGGCTTTGGGATTTGATGAATGTGCTGAGGCTATGGCAAGGTATTTATATAAATACAGGGAGTTTGAAAGGGAGAGGCTCAATCACAAGGTCCAAAACGAAGTTGATGGAGCTGAAACTCCTACTCCGCTAGTATTGTTCAAAGTTACTGATCAAAATGGTAATAGCTCTCTTACAAAGTCATCTTGAGAAGTATTTATTTTCTAGTATCATGCTGATGATGATGCACATGACGATGACAACTTGATTAGTGTTTGAGATTTTTGTGCATATGGGTGTAATTGGTCCTTAAAGATTTTAATCTATGAATTTAGAAGAAGGAATTTAGTTGCCTCTATGGTTTGAGGTGCTTTCTATCTTTCTCTGAAACTAGGGTTCTTCACATTTCTTCTTTCTTATTTCTCCTTTCATCTTGCGTGAATGAAAGGGGAGGAAGATAGATTGTTCAGATTTGTCTTGTAACTTTGGTCTGAATATATGTAGAGAGCATTCAACCCAATCATGGGAAATCTTGAATTTCTTGCATGTGTTTCTCAGAACTGGATATCATATTTTAAGACAATATGAAGGTTGATCAGTATATTTCTACCAAAAAAGAAAAAAAAGGTGAAAAGACTTGGATTATGAACAATTTTTCTTGACTTAGCCATTTAAAGGTTTAATGTTTTAGTACATTTATTTGACTAGATTCTATCTTCAATCAGACTATTCCTAAAAACGATTTGACTTAGATATACGAAAACTAACTAGTTCATTAGGCAATCATATGTTTGGCTTAACAAAGTTTATTTCCAAAGAAACTGGTGTTAGTCCATTAACTAATGAGCAGTACTCCCTTTCCTAAATTTAATTTCCTTCGACTTTGGTTTATCTACCTTTGATTTAAAGAAAAAACTTAAGCCAGGACTAGAATATTATCAGTCCTTGTGTCTATAGATAGGAAATAATTAAGGGTATAGAACCTCTCCGGCTGCAAGAACTATGATGCAGATTGACCTCCTAATAGCCATTCATGGAGGAGAAGTCCAAATGAAACGATAAACTCATACCTATTCTTGTGAGGCCCACATTAATGTTTTTAAATAACATAGAATATTAAAAGTTAGTACAACAAAGTTTCATGTGTATGAGGATTAGGGTTTTCTTACCCCTAAATCCAGGACTATTTTCCAGGCTTTTTTCCAAGACATTATGATTCCTTGTGAAAGATCCCGTTAAGCCTTTAGTATTATATATGCAAGTGGGAATGGACACTTTTCCAATAAAGGAAAATGGAAAAACTTACATCTGATAATAAAGTGAGATGTCCAGTATAGAGTTTGAGTTTCTATTACTGCAAGATTCCTGGGGACAGCTTATCAGATATCATCCAGTCTTTTTTCTAAATAAGAAATTTCTATTATGGAGTTTATACTGAAGACATAAGTCTAAGAAATGCTCATCTTGGAATTAGAGAGAGAGAGAGAGGACAAAAGGTGAACATGTACAAATTAATCAACTTGTGGACTAACCATGCCTAGTATGTAGCAGCTTTCTTGAGACAATGAGTTGTCAAAGGTTACTCTGCCAGCACCATGGGATCAGATCTTGGAGTCATGACAATGAGTTGTCCCAATGCATATTAATGCAAGCATGCACCTTTTAAGGGTAGAAAATGAAGATTAATGAAAATAATTGTCAAGGAGATTTTATATATATATATATACCTGATCACTTTGTACAGAATTGTCTTCTAAATTGCTTTTCCGAATATATGCAATGCATTAGTTCTGTATCCACTACCCCTGGGCCAAGCACCTGAAAAGGAAACTCTCATCAAGTAGACAACTCCAAATTAATGAGGGTGCCTATCCTTCATACTGTCTTCACAAATTTGTACCCCATGCATTAAAACCCATTCAGCAGCATGAACTTGAAATCTTTGGTTTTCCTTCTAAAAGATAATCAGAAAAGTGAAAACTTCATTGGAAGCAATGATTCCTCATGAATCAAACACCAAATGAGGCAATTTCCTAAGGCTCAATTTGGAATCCGGAAAGTAATATGGAAAGAAAATAGAGAGGAAAAGTAGAAAAAAATTGGAGAAAAATAAAAAATAGGTTTAAACTTAATAATTAATTCTTTATGTTTATTCAAATCATTTGATTTGTTTCTCTATTATAGAAGGACTAAAAGAAATTAAAAAATATATAAATTTTTAGAAATTTTGATTACATTTAATTTTTTTTTATATTTTCCATGGTGAAACCAAACATGAGAAAATCATTTTCCAAGAAATTTTTTTTTCTCCCTAGTAATTCATGGTTCCAAATGGATCCTTTGGGCTTGCGGTTTCAAAAGTATTGATTAACTTTATTAAAAAATTCTTCTGAGGTTTTCTAAAAGAGGCTATGACATACCATGACTTGGAGAAAGCTATTATATGTTAAGGAATCTGAAAAAGAGAACATGATAATCGAGATTGTAGTGTTATGGCTCATATTTGGTGGTTGTAGCAACCATAGGGTTTGTGTGCTGGTGCAGTCTAGGTCCAAAGCTGTTGGAGTCTCTGTTGAGTCAGTTAGTTTGTTGAGGAGAACTACTTGCCTATATAAGGGAGCTTATGTGGCATGAGATGTGTGCCTCCTTCTCGGTAGAGAGCTACACCATGAGAGGGTTCTTGTGGCCAGAATGAGAGGCGCTGCAAGGGAGATCCAAAGAGAAGGGATGAGGCTGCAATCTGGGGTGTGAGATGTGCTATGTTTAGGGCATATCTCGGTTCAGAGAAAGGTTTGGGTACGGGTGATTGAAACCCTATCTTGGAGAGGGTTAACATGTAAGGGAGATTAGGCTTACATGGGATGTATGTAAGAGATCGAGGCTACTGTACGTGGTTTCATACCAAAGGAATAAAGATCTCTCTCCTATCTCTCCTCTCATTTTCTGTTGCCATGGTTGTTTGATGGCGCTTTGTTTGATGCTAAAAATCCCAACTGAGATCAAATTAATCAATGGGCAATGGGGCTATAATAAAGTCACAGCCGATTTTGTTTTGGGACAACACGAATATCTATTAATAATGATCCAATTTAAAGGCCTCAGAACAGGGAGGTGGGTATTTGATGCATGTGCATAAACAAGTGAAAGATTGTGCAACAATCCAATTTATCACAACAGATGTTTGGCTTCTCGCCTAAATATATCATTTCCAAGCATGGCAGTCTTTGTCATTTTTTATCAGGCGTAGGAATAAGGTAGGTTACCCATGGTTCATCAATGGGAAATTATCTTTTACGTGTTTCAACCCTTTGGTTAATTATGTGATGGGTCGTGTGTGTGTATATAGACAGCTTTATCCTAAAGGGTTGGATCGATATCTAGAATTGGTATTACCATGCATCTTCATTCGAAGAATCATGAGAGAAGTTGTTCTACTGTTGGCCATGTGATGTCAGCTTGTTGATTGAAGAGTGCTGACATCTAGCTTACATATTGATGATGTGCAACTTTTTTCCCTCGTTAACATGGATGCCCTCAGGTATCAACATGATTTAATCAATTCAATGACTGTGGGCTAAATTTTGCAGTATATCACTACAATGGGAGGATTGGAGATGAGAAAACCGTGCTCTGTTGTCCAGTAGAGTTTAGTAACTAGAGTGAATTTTCTTTGAGAAAACAAACTTGTTTAAGCAGCGATCTTCTTAATAGATCTATAGTATAATATTCGCTCTAATTCTTTTTCTTCTCTTATGAACCTTCTTAATTTGTTCGCTTCATCCTAGTTCTTCCAGTCTCCATCCAAATAGTTCAAACACTTTTTTGGTTGATTAATCTGTGTTTTACTTGCACTTGTAGTTTTCCAATATAAGAAGAGTTACAATATAAGAAGAGAAAAGTCCATCTAGGCATAAGGTCTAAGGGCCATAGGTCGATTTGCTTATATATATTCTCACAGGCCCTGGGGATGTGCACATCATGCCCGCTTATTAGGCCAGCATTCCTTGCTTTGAACTAGTGTCACCCTGCTTAACATGTCCGACTCAAAGGCCCGTGGTGCGACTTTTGTGAAAAGAAAAAGTTGAGAAAAAAAATAGAAATCTATTGTGGTAGCAAAAGGGTTGGGCCGTCAGGCTAAGTGTAACCCATAGGCCCGATCCCGAGGGTGCGAGGCTTGGCACCGTGGTATGGACCTTCTAACTGAGGTGTTTTAATTATATAAACACAATAGTTTATTCATATGAGTCGCACTTGTATTATCTGCCAATTGATAGTGAAGTTTTCTCAACTCTTGTGGTTTTTCCATAAAGGTTTTCACGTAAATCTTGTGTTTTTCCTTTATTTCGTATTTCTTTATTGTGTCATTGATCTTAATAATAGTTAATGGTTCAATAAAATGAATGGTGAACAACTATTGGCTTGCTTATACAAACCACTATCACATATTTTCATGGGGTCAGTTGAGCTAATTAATGATCATAAATTAGAACAGTTAAACAAATTCATATTTAGGAATAATATTAATCTTATTCTTAAGATAAGGCTTCTGTTTTCATATATATGCAATGGAATGTCTATAGTTCATGTTATTTCATATACATGTATTTGGATTCCTTAGTAGAATCAAGCCCTGTGAGTCCTTTAAAGAAGCTGCCCGCCACGAGTTTGCAATCTCAAATATCAAAAGGATCTGGTACTGAAACTTTCTTGTCTGACACAGAATATTGGTACATTGATATGCCATGAACATGCATGATATATTTACAGAAAGGATTAAAACATAAGGAACTAAATAGGAATTGTCAGCTCTATTGATTGCCTTTTTTATTTGAGCATTCTTCATTTACTTGTGGCTTACCAAATCCTGTAATTCTATGAAAAGAAAATCCTTGTGCCAATGCCTTGCCTTCTTCCAAGTGTGTTTCCTCAGTTAGAAGAGTGACATGTTAATGTGATTATTATTATTATTTAAATTCATTTAACTAAGAGCTCATAAAATACAATAATTCTTGAGCACTAGCTAGATTAACTAGAGCATTGAATTCAAATTCAAATGTTCTGATACCTCATGGGATAGGGATAATGATTTGAAGGGGGCCTGTGGGGCTTTGTTAGCATCTGGTTTGAAAGTTAAATAATGTCCAGAGACCTATTTTAATGCTTTGTTAGGGGGATTACTTGGCTTAAGACATTCCAAAACATTTATACACACTACAAGAAATATGTTTAATAGCAACGTAATTATTTTGTTGCAAAAAGTTTATATTTGTCACAAAAACATTTTGCAGCAGAAATAGCTCAATTTTCATGAAGTCATCTTATATCTTAGTATCTCAGAAAGTTGCCACACCATAAAATCATTTCTATAGCTAATAGCTTACAAATACATAATTTATTTGTCTCCAATAACATTTTCTTATGAAAGGTTTCGTTATTGAATATTTAAATTTTTGTTGCTAAAAATCTAAATGATAAGTCAATTTGTTGTTAATATTTAAATTTTTGTTGCTAAAAATCTAAATGATAAGTTAATTTGTTATTAATATTTAAAATTTTGTTTCTATAAAGTCTCAATTAGTCAAGTCGTTGCTTTATATTTAAATTTTTGTTGCTAAAAAGCCTCAACGAGTCAAATTGTTGCTAAATTTAACACGTAAAATAATGAAAATTACACTTGCGTAGCTAAATGAATTTTGAAACAAAACTTTATATATATATATATATCAAATAATATTTTTCATAAATGTAAATTAAAATTAAATTATAAAATCTAATAAATAAATAAAGTTTGTGATACCTTAATTTAAAAGCTATAAGCAAATAAATATAGTCTATCGTAACATAGTTTTAATATTAAAGACGAAATGGAATGAATCTTTTACTTGTGATTCTTTAATTCATACATACAAAACAAGTCAAATAAAAAACTTTCAATTAAGATAATATACAAGGTTTAATTGTAAAATACAATGCTATCTTGGTAAGGTGGTCTTTAAGTCTTTACCGTCTTCTTCCTTTTGCTATATTTCTTGGATACCTAATAAAAAAAAAAGACATACAATTATTAGAAATGTAGACAACAAATATTAAACTAGCAACATAAAGTACTTCCAATGACAACAATACTTCAAACATAGATGCATTTTCTACATCAAATAGAGATGGATGCCAAAACAAAATCTTAAAAAAAGCACCCTCTTAGTGAAAATAGAAAATTCTATTACTCAAGACAAATGGCATAAGAATCATAGTGATCAAAATATTATTCAAGAGAGGACAATATTAATCAAAAGAAACTAAAAATAAGTAATAGTAAATCAATTAATTATCTAAACAAGAAAGATCAATCAATTATCCTAACTTCCAATCTAATCAATAATAGTAAAATATAAACCTAATGACAATGAGACTCAAATCCAAATAGGTGTAAATGAATTCACTTTAAAAAAAAAACACTTTTACTAAAAATATTTTGAATAAGATTCTCAATATTTCATAGTAAATATTTCTTTGGGATTGAGTGTGACGCCCCAAATCACGGGGGTCGTTTTTTTTTTTTTTTTTTTCATACGCCTCAAATTCGGTATAAAACAACCTTTTTATTACAAGGGTATATGAAACATTGTATATTTTTAAATACCCGAAATCTTTATAATATTTACAAAGAGTTTGATGTAAACTCTTTTACCTTTCATGCCAAAATATATGAAAACTAGATTGTTCTAATATATTTTAAAAAAATACTTCTCAAGGCCACAACCCGGCCTTCTTCGTACTCACAACCTCGAAGGAGCGTCGTCTTCTCGTGTACCTGAAAGGGTGGTCCACGACCGGGTGGCGATACCCGGTGAAATTTCCCTACGGGGGACTCACTCCCGCCCCTAAGTGCACATCTGTACCATGTTCATAACTTCACACACATTTACATAAAATATATAGAATATCTATATGAATGTCATATGTCAAAACCCATGCCTCGAGTCCACACCGGCTCCCTCACACATGCATTTTTACCATGTATGAAAATTATTTCTAAAACAAAAGGTTTTTATTATAGTTCTCACAAAGGTTCGTTGGAAAGACTCCGATAGTACTGTGGACAAACCTCCAATATTTTCATTTGGACAGACTCCGATAGTACTGTGGACAACCCTCCGATATTTTCATTTGGACAAACTCCATTAGTGTTGTGGACAACCCTCTGATATATTTCATTTGGACAAACTCTGATAGTATTGTGGACAACCCTTCGATATATTTCATTTGGACAGACTCCGATAGTACTGTGGACAACCCTCCGATATATTTTGTTTTCCATTTTTTTCATTGGACACACTCCGAAATATTTTGTTGGATAACCATCCGATAAAAACTACTTGTTCAAGAATCATGCCCATGCTCCACCCGATACACGATGTCCCTATACACGAGATGCAATGAATGCGCATATTATTACTTATATTTCATCCATACACATATACCAATATTACTTCCATAAAAGCGCATGTATTTTCGAAGCCGGAATTAATCATACAAAGCTGGTTTTTCCATATCTCCATTTCGAGCGACATGCACTATTAACACTTGTATTCCACACAAAATTTGCATGTTATCAAACAGAAAGGTAAACATATGGCTAGTTTTCTTTCCTAGCTTTCACAACGGGGAAAAACCGCGTCTGATTTACGCATTTTCCACATCGGAAATGCGCATGATATTAAATTCACGCGTGCATACTCATAACACCATCTTTTCTCAAAAATAGCATGTTATTCATGCAGAATACAACACATACAAGCGGAATTTTCTGGGTTCTCTGAAACAAGAACAATAGTACACAAAAATCCGACTTTGAACATATTTTATGAGTTTAACACACCCAAAAATCGTTTACGGCATCAAAATGCATAGAAAATGTACATAATTTGCATTCAAACTGTTTTGAGCCATTCATTTACATGAATGCATGCAACAAGTTCACATACTGCATGTTATACAATAAAAACTTAGACATGCGACCTGAATTTTCTATCCAGTTTCATTACGGAAAACCGGTATGAAATTTCTCTACATTTTCCCACATCAAATGCATGATATAAAATTGCTGCATACATACTCATATCACCATCTTTTCTCAAAAACAACATGTTATTCATACAGAATACAACACATGCAGACTGAATTTTTTTTTTTTTAGTTTTCACAAACAAGAACAATAGTACACAAAAATCCATCATTCAAAATATTTTCTAGTAGGTTTAACCTGAACCAAAAATCTTTTCTGACATCAAAATGCCTAGAAAATGTACACATTTTTCATTAAAACTATTTTGAGCCAGCCCCCATGTTGGGACTAAACTCCATGACCATTGAAAGGCCCCTAGACCAAGGGTCTCACAAGTAGGAAAAGAACGTACCTTGTTGGAGTGTAGACCAACTCTTCCTTTCCTACCTTTCTTTTTTATTTTCTTCCTTTTTTTTCTTCCTTTTTTTCCTTCTTTCATTCCTTTCTTTTTTTTCTCTTTTTCTCTCTTTCTCTCTTGTCTACAAATAGTTTGCATTTCCCCACCTCAAACCACTAAGTTAGGTTTGATTGGAGTGAGGACACTTCTATGAGGCAGTTTGACACATGGCCACTTTCTTTGGAAGCGCCATGTGTTTTCCATACCAAAAATCCTATCCACCCAAGTGCATCCAATGCTAAGGGCATGACACTTAGCCACCATGTGTAAGTCCCCGTAATTAGTGCCACATGACACACGTTCCTATGCCACATGTCATCGTGGTCCGGCGAATGCCTCGAAATACATTAAATTTGCAGTCTCGAGTGACGAAATTTGTGGCGTGCCCTGGGTGTGAGAGACGATTCCAACGGTGCAATCCGTTTCATCATCCAAGATCTATAAAAATCCCAGTTTTTCCTCCGGGACTATTTCGACAAATCACCGTTTTGCCCTTTCTTTTTTTCTTTTTTTTTTTTTGAAATTTTGAAATTTTAAATTTTCCACGGTTTCACTCTTCCATAAAAGAATTTCTTCGAAATTCGAGGTGACATATACCCAATATTATCTGTGTGTAGGTAATAACTCTCATTTGATCATAATTTATGACGACCTAGTGTGCCGTCAATCAGTCCATCCCGAGGATGACATTAACCTTTGACCTATCTATGATTCTTCGGTCCACCAAGAGTAGAGGCCCATAGATCCCTACTTCACAATTCGCGTCAAATTGACCCTCCTTTAGTTCATAGGGAGAATTCCCAAACAACAACTTTTTCAGAGGTCTCAGCATTCAAAGCTCAACTCAAGCTCCAACTCTATCCTGCAAGATGCAACCATAATAAGATATGATGCATGCGCGATTAAACAATACTCTATATATGTTCTATCATGCATATATTTAAAAACGCAATACATCTAGTAGGACATATCGAACACACAAAAATCAATGCACACGATCTTTGTGTTCTAACCTCATGCTCACTAATCCTAGGTATTCACATACCTAGGCAGGATCTGCGTCATGGCGTTGATTATCAGTGAGGCACTAGGTAATCACAAACCAAAGCTCTAACACCATTTGTGATCTTGTTGACATCGAGAACGTGGTGTCGCATGCCCGCTCCTATACCGCTAGCTGTTATCCCCAGGGCCCACCTTGACAAGCCTTAGGTAATCGCATACCTAGGCTCTGATACCAAGCTGCGACGCCCCAATTCCTGGGGTCTTTTTTTTTCATATGCCTCAAATTCGGTATAAAACAACCTTTTTATTACAAGGGTATATGAAACATTGTATATTTTTCTTACAAATACCCAAATGCTTATAATATTTTACAAGAATTTGATGTACAACTCTTTTACACTTTCACATGCCAAAATATATTAAAACTAGATTGTTCTAATATATTTTACAAAAATGCTTCTCAAGGCCACAACCCGGCCTTCTTGGTACTCACGACCTCGAAGGAGCGTCGTCTTCTCGTGTAACTAAAAGGGTGGTCCCACGACGAGGTGAGAGCAACGCCAGAGTGAGGAGATTTTCCCCTCGTTTGCACTCCCGCTAAGTGCACATGTAATGCCATGTTCGCAATTTCACACACATTCACATAAAATATACAGAATATCTATATGAATGTCATATGCCAAAACCCATGCCTCGAGTCCTCACCGACTCCCTCACACATGCATTTTTGCCAGGTATGAAATTATTTCTAAAATAAAAGATTTTTTTTTAGTTCTCACGAAGGTTCGTTGGACAGACTCCGATAAAATGTTAGACCACCCCTCCCGGTATTTCATTTGGAATGAGGACTCAGGCTATAATAATGCATGGATAACCCTCCGATATATTTCATTTGGACAGACTCCGATAGTACCGTGGACAACCCTCAGCTATATTTCATTTGGACATACTCCAATAGTATTGTGGACAACCCTCCGATATATTTCATTTGGACAGACTCCGATAGTACTATGGATAACCCTCTGATATATTTCATTTGGATAGACTCCAATAGTAATGTGGACAACCTTCCGATATATATATATATTTCATTTTTTCCATTGAACACACTCTGAAATATTTTGTTGGATAACCATCCGATAAAAACTACTTGTTCAAAGCCATGTCGTGCACTCACATCCGATATACATGATGTCCCCATGCACGTGAGATGCAATGCTACTGCATATTATTTACTTATGTTTCGTGCATGCATACACCAATATTACTTCCATAAAAATTGCATGTATTTTTCAAACAAGAATTAATCATGCAAACTGGATTTTTTTCCATATCTCCAGCTCAAAAAACAACATGCACTATTAACATTGTATTCACACAAAATTTGCATGTTATCAACCAAGAAGGTAAACATATAACTGGATTTTTCTTTCTAGCTTTCTAACCAGAAAAAACACAGCATGCAATTTCTCTACATTTTCACATCAAATCTGCATGATATAAAATTACTGCATGCATACTCAAATCACCATCTTTTCTCAAAAAACAGTGTGTTATTCATACAGAATACAACACATGTAGACTGGAATTTTTTTCCAGTTCTCACAAACAAGAGCAATAGTACACAAAAATCCAGCATTCAACATATTTTCCAATAGGTTTAACCTGCACCAAAAATCCGTTTCTGATATCAAAATGCAAAAAAAATGTACACGGTTTGCATTCAAACTATTTTGAGCCATTCATTTACATGCATGCATGCAACAAGTTGACATACTACATGTTATACAATAAAAACTTAGACATGCAACCTGAATTTTCTATCCAGTTTCATTACCAAAAAAACACAGCAAGCAATTTCTCTACATTTTCACATCAGATATGCATGATATAAATTACTGCATGCATACTTATATCACCATCTTTTCTCAAACACAACATGTTATTCATACAGGATACAACACATGTAAGGCTGGAATTTTCCCGGTTTCACAAAGCAAGGCGAAGTACACAAAATCCGGCATTCAACATATTTTCCGACGAGGTTTAACACCAAAATTTGTTTACGGCTTTGTCTGGAAAATGTACCTGACTTGCATTCAAAGTTGTTTTAGGCAAATTTCATTTACATGCATGCATGCGAAACAAGTTCCACATCTTTATGTTATACAATAAAAACTTAGATATACAAGCGAATTTTCTATCAGTTTCATTCTGAGAAAAAACCTGACATGCAATTTCTCTACATTTTTACATCAAATCTGCATGATATAAAATTACTTCATGCATACTCATATCACCATCTTTTCTCAAAAATGATGCATTATTTATCTGAAAATACAGCATATGCGGTGGAATTTTTTCCGATTTTCACATACAGAACAATAGTACACAAAAATCCGACATTCAACATATTTTTTCGAGAAGGTTTAACTTTGCACAAAAATCCGTTTACGGCATCAAAATTCCTAGAAAATGCTTTAACTGCATTCAAAAGCGTTTTGAGCCATTCATTTACATGTATGCATGCAACAAGTTCACATACTGGATGTTATACAATAAAAACTTAGACATGCAAATTGAATTTTCTATCCAATTTCATTACTGGAAAAACACAGCATGTAATTTCTACATTTTCACATCAAATCTACATAATATAAAATTACTGCATGCATACTCATATCACCATCTTTTCTCAAAAACAACATGTTATTCATGAGGATACAACACATCTGTTAGTTTTTTTCTCGATTTTCACAAACAAGAATAATAGTACACAAAAATCCAGCATTCAACATATTTTCCAAAAGGTTTAACCTGCACCAAAAATCCGTTTCTAGCATCAAACCTGCCGAAAATGGCCACACGGTTGCATTCAAGCGTTTTGAGCCGATATTCATTTACATGCATGCATGCAACAAGTTCACATGCATGTTATACAATAAAAACTTGAACATGCAAGCGAATTTTCTATCGGTTTCATTACCCCTGAAAAATACGACTTGCAGAATTTCTCTACATTTTCACATCAAATCTGCATGATATAAAATTACTGCATGCATACTCATATCACCATCTTTTTCTCAAAAACAGCATGTTAATCATACAAAATACAACACATGCATATTGGAATTTTTTTTCAGTTTTCACAAACAAGAACAATAATACACAAAAATCCAAAGATTCAACATATAGTTCATCAAAGCGTAACCTAGATAAAACTTTTATGGCATCAAATGCCTTAAAATATACACACAGATTAAAACCGGTTGAGCTGCTAGAAACCTCGAAAATTAATTTTCTAAAAAGTAAAATGGTAATTTTGTCAAAATCCAAAATTTTCTAGTTTCGAACGACAAAACTAGCCTTACCGCTTTCGAATTACTCGAAATCTAAATACCACTGACTCATTTCGACTCGAGACGCTTGAAATTTCATGTTTTTCGAGGCACTGCCTGGGTGTCGCAAACAAATTTCTCCGAAAGACATGTGATGTGACAAAGGTCACCTTACTACACGCATCTACGCGACACATGTTGCATAATTAGTGAGATGATGGAGATGAATGGCTTAGACAGTTTTTCGCCGCACAACAATAGCTTAAATTAAGGACAAGGATGGAATTTTTGAAAGTTTAAGTGAATAAGACAAAGGAATAGTTCTATCTTCTCCAAATCGAGAAAACGTGTAGTAGCGGCCAAAACCAATTTTAGAAATGAAAAGAAAATGGGACTTCTCTTTAGATTTCCTATGTTCTGACCGTCTGGCTCGGGGCTGAGCAAGAAGCAAAGTTGCTCTTACGCGGCAAGGGCTAATGGTGGACAACGGTTTTATGGAGTTCCGAATAACTCCAAGAGGTAGAGATCTTTTCCTACTGGGTTTAATTCTTTTGCCAAGAGCCATTTTATGGACTGTGATTTGTCGAGGCCCCAAGGCCGCTGCTATCTGCCTCAAAATCTTTGAACTGTTTTGAGAAAATCCTCATTAGGCAAGGCAATGAACAGCTGCCGACCCGAGGGTTTCACCGTCTCACGTGATGTGTCAAGGTGATTTCTCGTGGCCTGGCACTGGAAAATGAATCGCTTGATCTGGCACAGCTCCATGTGAGCTAATTTTGGTATTATTTATTGTGAATTGAATAACATGAATTGTGTGAATTAATTATGTTAATATATACATGAAAAATATATTAGCATGAATATTTTGGAATTGGCATAATGCATTCAGAGCACTCCCGGCACCCTAGATGGTAGGTGTGAGCATGACATGAAGGAATATAAAGGAAATGAAAACGACAGAAAGGAATTTCAAGGAAGATTTTCCAAGAATTTCGAGAGTTGTCCAACAGCTCATCTCGTAGGCGAACCTAAGATCATAAGCTTCAAGAAATATCCAAATACCCGCCTCTGAGGGTAGTCCAAATGTATTTACCGACCGCTAGTAAGCTTTCGAACAAAAAAGCTTTTTTTTTGAAAACCGGTATTTTTGTTTCGCATTCGCTTTGCGTGAGACACATGTGGAGTGAAATACGGCGACCGGTATTACTGGATCGGGAACGCATATCTCACAGATCACGTGATTATTGAAATACGATTTGCTTGCCATGACATGTGCACTTAGGGTGGGGAGTAAACCCATAAGAAATTATCACCATCGGGCATTGCTCAATCTCGTCGAGGGATCATTTCAAAATGTGGAGTGTATTAGGAGGATCTGACGCCTGAATGAGCGCTTTAGAAGAAAGTCTGACCGTGGCTTTGCATTCATTTTGTATAACATGTATTAAAACTCTAACTTTTGATATATGTTTGGTTAAGAGTAATGTAATAACTCTTGAACTATGGTATATAGTTGATGTATTTTTTTGGATGAGTATTGATTGATGGGCCCAAGTGGCCGTTTTTACTCATGTACATGTCTCATGATTTGAGACACAGATATTCCGCAGGTTGATAGGTGGTCAATGAGACACCCCCAGATTCAAGGTCACGACCATCTCCTATGTCGGGACTAAACCCGCATGAATGATTGAAAGGCCCCTAGACCGTGGGTCCCCAAGCAGTAGTTGAACCCACCGTAGAGTGTAAACCAACTCTTCATTTCCTTAATTTCTTCTTCCTTTTCTTCTTTTCTTTTCTTCATTTTTTCCCTTCTTTTCTTCATTTCTTTTTTTCTCTCTTTTTCTTTCTTTCTCTCTTGTCTACGAACAGTTTGCATTTCCCCACCTCAAACCACTAAGTTAGGTTTGAGTTAGGTGAAGGACACCTACACAAGACAAGTTTGACACATGTGGCTAGGCCATGTGTTTTCCATGCCAAAATCCTATCCACCCAAGTCATCCAATTCCTATGGGCATGACACTTGGCCCACCCATGTGCCAAGTGTCCCCCATGCTAGTGCCACGGGCACACGCTCCCTTGGTGCCATGTCATCCCGCGGATTCACCTAAATGCATCGAATATTCAAATTCGAATATTCTAATTCAACAAAATTGATGGCGCATCGAGATTTCGCGAGACAATTCCACTGCGGTAACTGCTTGCTATCCGGCATCTGGGAAAATCCCATTTTCTACCAGACCTGGTCCCCAAGAAATCAAATCGCTCAGCCTTTTTTTTTTTTTTTTTTTTTTTTTTTTTTGAAAATTTAAATTTAAAGTTTTCGCTGTGCCTATCGAGAGTCGCATTTCTCAATTCTCATAAATGCATGAAGAAACCGTAAATGGATACCAATAAGGATAACAATATTTATGCTCACAATTGTTTTTGATTAGAAGTATATCGGCCTCGATGTGAAGACAAGAGGCGCCCATCTTAAAAGCCTATCACAACAAAAAAGGAGTTGACTCCAAAGTTTCCAAACCTTAATTACACCTTCAAATGATAAGGGGCCTAGTCGATATCATGTAAATGGGTTAGGTGACAATCGTCGTTTTTGTGTGAAATCTTGAAAATGAATTGCAGTGAGTGTGAAATGATTCTTATTGATGAGGTAGGGGGGAGGGGGGTGGTTGGGTTCATAGATCAATATTCCTTTTTGGTAGTAAGGACAAGGGGCTCACTACCTCTTATCTTAGTTTGTCTTTGGATGTTTTTATAAGGTCTTAGGTAGCATGTGACTTCGTAGTAGAAAGATTTAAAGGAAAATCAACCCCTCAAAAAAAAAGAATATTTATCTAAGAGGGAAGATTAACCTTCTGAAACATATTTTCTAAACACTTGTAAAACAGAAAGATTTAATTTTTAAAAAAATAAGTAAAATGGTATTCGGTCCAAAATCAGAAAGATTTTTTTAGATCTCGGATGGCGAAAGCAGACTTCATAGTTGGGATAAGTCTGGTAATCACAGCTATCACGTCGAATTCGTCGAATTCAAGGCAGTCAAAAATTTCACGTTTTCCCCAGTCACCGGGTGTTGGAGTGTAAATGCAGTTTGTGAGAACATGTGATGTAAACAGGTGCCTCTTGCATGTACCCATGTGAGCCATATGTTGCACTGAATTAGTGAGATGATGGAGATGAATGGCTTAGATTAAGCCATGTGAATATCAGTGAGGCTTCAAGGGATGAAGGGGATGGAATTTTTGGAAGTTTAAATGAGGATAAGACAAAAGGGAATAGTTTTCTTCTCCAAAGGAAAGAGCAAAACGTGCAGTGAGGGCTAGATTCAAATTTTAGAGAGAGAGAGTGTGTGACTTCTCTCTAGATTTCCCACCGTTCGGACCGTCGGTTCTGTAGGAGCAGAAACAAGATGGCGTTCTGTGTGAGCCTGCGATTTTGTGGAGTTCCGACAACTCGAGGTAGGGATATTTTTATACTTGGTTTTATTCTTTGTACAAGAGCCATTTTATGGATGGGGATTTGTTGGGGCACGAATGGCCTGGTTTTTCGATCTCAAATCTTTAGGCAGATTGGAGAAAATCCCTACCTTATGTAGTGTGACAATTTTAGCAGAAGGTTTCCCTTTGTTCACGTGAATGTTATTAATTTTTGTGTGTGTTTAGGTGATTCTTTTAAGGAACCTTGATTTTTAATTAGCCCATGTGAGCTAATTTTGGTGTTATTGATTGTGAATTGATTAACATGAATTGTGTGAATTAATTTTGTTAATATATACATGTAAAAATATATTAGCATGAATATTTTGGAAATGGCATAATGCATTCCATATGCACTGGGGCACCCTAGATGGATAGGCGTGAGTGCATGAAATGAAAGAAAATGAAAATGGTTGTGAAAGGAATTTCAAGGAAGATTTTCTAAAGAATTGCCTTGGAGAGTGGTCCAACAGTTCATCTCGGAGGCTATCACATGACTATTCGGAAAAATAATGATCCGACAATTAGCTCGGAAAGGCCGTCCGATATGTTTGAGATCTCGGTAGCAGTTTTTAAGGAGACAAAAAAGCTTTTGTTTTGAAAGTATAACTCACCATTTGGCTTAGGCATGTGTGAAGTCGGTGGGGACTCGAGACATGGGTTTGGGCATGTAGACATTCAAGTAGGATCATGTATTTCCTTGAGTGTGATTGTTGCCATGACATGTGCACTTAGGTGGGGAGTAACCCATGTAGGAAATGATCTATTCTAGGCATTGCTCACCTTGTCGATGGATCACTATTTCAGGTACAGGGAGTGTACAGAAGGACGGGGCTCGCTAGAGTCCGCATTTTAGAAGAAAGGCGGATTGTGGCTTTGGTATTCATTTTGTATAACATGTATTAAAACTTTAAATTTTAATATATGTTTGAATTAAGAGTAATGTAAAAACTCTTGAACTATTGTTATATAGTTGATATATATATTGTGAGTATTGATGTATGGGCCCAAGTGGCCCTTTTACTCATTTTTATCCGTATGTGGACCCGATGTGGTCATTGTAAAATATTGGGACAGGTTGCCATGTGATTGAATGAAGTTGCATTTGGTGAGCTCCCCATACAAGGAGACTGCGCGGATTTTGTGAGTGGTGTCGGGTTGCGGAGCATCCACAGTATTAACGGGTTGACGAGTTGTCAACGGACCCCCGGGAATTAGGGCGTCACAGCTTGGTATCAGAGCTAAGGTAAATGATTACCTTGGGAGCTCGGTGGGTGTAGAGTTAGGTATACGATATACCTAAGACTTGATGGGAAACAGGTAGATCATGCATCCATTATGCATTTTGATGATTGATGTGTGAACATGAATTGTTGTGTATGTTGTGTGAGATTGTGTGCTTGGTGAATAGGAAATAGGAAAGAAAAAAAAAACTGTATTGAAGAAATTTTTCTGAGGTCTTACAGTGTGTAAAACTGGAAAAAAATAAAAATAAAATAAATTCTAATGAATTTATTTGGCTCCACTTAATAAATGAAATATATATATATATATATATATATATATATATATATATATATTTTTTTTTTAGTAGTCTTCAGTGAAGTGGAACAAAAAACCAAAAAAAATAAAATTATGCGAAGCTTTGAAATGGAGCTCTTGCCCGTTTGGTATTGAGTCCGCGATACAATGTTTTGTATCGTGACGAACGCGGGGTGCGATGGGGTGGCCATGACACAACCAGGAGGCCTTGCGACAAGGCCCCACGACACGGCTAGGAAGGGCCCGCGATCACGATTGTGGCCAGCGGCGTCTTGAGTAGCGCTGCAGCGACAGCTAGCGGGGTCAGATACAAAAATTATGTCGTGGTTGGGGGTGTTGTGTCGCATTATGGTCTGCGGCAAAGGGCTGCGTCTGGCCTTGACGGCGCCATGCGACCGCAGTATGGTATTGCGATATCTGTAGCGGCCTTGCGCGTGGCATGTCTCGTCTGATTTTGTATCGTGAAGAAGCTGCGACCTGATTACGCAGCCTTCGTGCGGCAATATCTGGTAAGACACGCGCAACACGTACGATCGACGCCACATGCTCCGCGATCCCAGCCCGGTAGGCGGTGCACGCTGCGACCAGCCCGCGATCGTCGGGAGGGGCCGCGACACGGCCGGCTTTAGGCATATGCAGCGCGGTGGCGACACAGGTTCGAGTGTGCACCTGTGCACTAACCCGATCTTGACTCAGAAGACTATTCTAAGTCCTTTGTTGGGTTCCTTTGTTCATGAACCTTTGTTCATGAGCATTGTTCCACGAGTTTTCAAAAAAAAAAAAAAAATTTATATATATATATATATATATAATATTATAAAATAAAATAATTCTTTTTTTTGTTTTTTTGTTGCGTATGATTTAATATATGAACTTATTGTCTTGCATTACCTATGAATGCATGGACATTGTGTATGAAATGTTTTTAGTATGTAAATAGTGTCTTGAGGTACGTGTTTACGGCTTAGAATCTTGCATTGAATATTAACTTGCCATTTTGACATGTGTAGTGGCTGGTGGCGAGAGATGTAGAGGCGTCCACGAGGTGCTAGCGAAACACCACCGATATTTGACCCGGCGAGGCTTTCTTGAGGCTATAGGTATTGCGAATTTCTTTGCTATTGCCTGAGGCTAGTGCGGCAGGTAGGCGGGGAGTGCGAAAGGTAATCTCCGAGGTTTAGGGCACATCATCCTGGAGCATTCCGCGGGGGAGAGGAGATCTACGATGAGTGGCGAGACCATTGGTTCATGTAGGGTGAGAAGGTATTAGAGGCTATGAAGGTGCCTGCATTGGCACTTGAGTAGGCTAGCTACGTTCCGAGTTAGAGGGGTGAGGCCCGAGTATGGTGGAATTGGGCAAAGACCTCTATAAGTCTGAGAGCAATGACTTGTGAGTTCCGCAGTGATCTTTCATGAAGCCCAGTATTTTCCAGGACCTTTGCTTGTCATCACGGCTCGGGAGTTCGTGACGGGAGTATATTGGTGATAAAGTATGTAGCTAGATTCATGGAGCTAGCCCGTTTTGCTGATGACTACGTGGCCACAGGACATAGCCAAGGTCGGGGAGAGATTCGAGAATGGGTGAAGTTTGTCCCATTCGGGGCAGGATTGTAAGACTTCGCCTACAGACATGGACTCCGTGGTTAGGTTGACCACGACCATAAAGAGAGAGATCGGGGATGCTTTCGAGCACTTTCGGGATCTGGTGTGTGTAGCAAGAGGCAGGAGAGTCAGTCTTCTTCTTGTTCAGGAAAGAAGCAAAGGGCTTCTAGTTCACGTGGGTTCAAGGCGCGACCGTCCCAGACCGAGGGCTGGATCGGGGTTGCCCCCGGTCGAGTGGGTAGATGGTGTGTTACCATTGCCCTGAAGCCGGACATATAGGAGGGATTGCCAGACGGGGATCCTAGGGTTTTGGGACGGCCTTGATCCCGATCCGTGATAGGACAGGAGAGGATACATTATATTCCTCTATAGCCCAAATACGAGGCCCGGAAGGAGCGATGTCTGTTTCGGGGGTACACGGGCACCCCAGTGACGAGGCCCGAATTTAGAGAGGCGGGTTATGGGCCGAGGTAGAGGGCAGGCCTGGGGCGGGGGACGTTGGGGGTTCGAGGGCGTGTCACAATGCCATCACACCATCCGGTTGAGTCAAACGGATCCAACTAGTTATACAAGATACGTTTTGCTATCTACGCTGAGAAGAGTGTTATTTGGCGTTGGTGCCCGCATTCATTTCATTGTTGCATCGGTTGTGATGAGTTGGGCTTAAAGGTTGGGGCCTTTGAGGGCCCTTGTATGTGAGTTCTTCCACACAGGGATTAGGCGGATGGGGATGATATGTCGTGGTTGCGAGTTAGAGATCTGGGATTCTACTCATGAAGTGGACTGAGGATCATGGGCGTATGAGTTTGATGTCATCCTTAGGATGGGTCTATTAACGACATAGGGTCGTCATCGATTGTGAGCATAGAAGGGTTACTGCCTACACACAGGATGGTACTCGTGTTGTATTTCAGGGGGACAAGCATGATATTTTGCCTAGACAGTCTACGATTCTAGGTGTCAGGGACAGTTGGCGGGTTGGCTAGCGAGCATTGCCACTGGGACGAGGTGAGACCGGACTTAGATGCTCGGAGTGGTCTGGCAGTACGGATGTATTTTCGGATGGCTAAGGTTGCCTTCGCGAGGTTGTAGACCGGTGTCGAGTTACCCAGCAGTACTTCGGCTTATCTCTATGACTCATAGGATGGCACCGGGTTGAGTTGCAAGAACTCAAAGTCCAGCGCAGGAGTTCTTGATAAAGGTTCAATGTTTTGGCACTTTACCATGGGGGAGCTCCGGTTCTGTTTGCGAAGAAGAAGGACAAGATCCTTCGATTGTGCA
Source organism: Tetrastigma voinierianum (assembly GCA_016808115.1). Classification (NCBI taxonomy): domain Eukaryota; kingdom Viridiplantae; phylum Streptophyta; class Magnoliopsida; order Vitales; family Vitaceae; genus Tetrastigma; species Tetrastigma voinierianum. Next base: position 188,349 of record JAEQBH010000656.1, on the reverse strand, counting down.
TTGACTACAGACAATTGAACAGGGTTACGATCAAGAATCGATACCCATTACCGAGGATTGATGACTTGTTTGAGGTGGGTTCTGAGAGGAGCGTCAAATCCCTACTCCGAAATAGACCGCGCTAGTTACCATCGAGTTGAGGTTGAGAACGAGATATCCTTAAGACCTTAGCGTTTAAGGCGCACGTTATGGGCACTTTGAGTTCACAGGTGATGCCCTTTGGATTGATGAATGCACCGGCATTCATGGACCTCTTATGGGGTGTTCCAGCTTCCAGCATCTGCGAATCCGGTTGTCATAGTCTTTGTGGATGACGCGCGTGCTCCCAGTCGAAAGAGGAGCAGCGGATCGCCAGGATTGTTTTACGAGTTGCTGAGAAATTATATTCTCCTTGGGGTGATAAGGTACGGGTTTTTGGCTTGCGAGGTGAGATTTTTTAGGACACGTGATGTCGTATCTGAGTGTCGATGGACCGAGAGAGAGTCTTTGAGGCCGTGATATGAGTTGGGAGAGGCAGAGTCGGAGTCTTCGAGATAAGTAGTTTTGCGGTTGGCTGGAGTGCTACGGGGAGATTCATCAAGGATTTCTCTCGATTAGCTGCACCTATGATGAGATTGACCCGGAATGAGGTCAAGTTTGATTGGGATGACCGATTTGAGAGAAGAGATTCTCATGGAGTTTCAACGCTCTAGTTCTTTGTGCATCGCGGGTGGCATGAAGATGTACCCGGGATCTTCGTCGCGATCTTATTGGAGCGGGATGAAGAGACATGTAGGGGGTTTGTTCGATGATGTCTCACGTGTCGGCCGAGGTTAAGGGTGAGCACCGGCCCGACGGGACTGCCCGGCCAGTGGAGGTGGCTGAGTAGAGGAAGTGAGAGCACGTCACGATGGATTTTGTGACCCACTTGCCACGAACACCGTAGGGAGATGATGCGGTATGGGTGATAGTGGACCGGCTCATGAAGTCAGCACATTTTCTAGCCGTGCGGATGACCTTCACATTAGAGAGATTTTATGAGGTTGTACATTCCAGAGATGGTCGGAGCTACATGGTACGAGTATCCATAGTTTCGGATAGAAGATGGCTGCACTTTTGGAAGAGTTTCCCAGTTTGTAGACAGCGGTGATGGTACAACTTTCCACCCGCGGACGGATGGTGAGTCGGGAAAGGGGACCTCTGGTGTTAGGACATGTGCGAGCATGCGATCTGGATCATAAGGGTGGTAGAGAGCATTTGCCCTTAGTGGAATTCGCCTACAACAATATCAAGCGAGTATCTGATTGCACCATGAGGCATTGAATGGGAGGCCATGCAGATCACCAATATGTTGGGCCAGAGGTGGGAAGAGGCTCCATCACTTGGTCTGATGCGATTAAAGACACCTCAGGAAGGTGAGCTTGATCAGAACTCAGCGAAATCTTCTCAAAACTCAGGCGGCATAAGAGCTATCTTTGTTATGTAGTACGTCGACCCTTAGAGTTAGGTTGGAATCCACGCGTCTTCTTGAAGGTGATGCACAGGAAATTTGGTCGAGTTCGTGACAGGAAATATCGTAGGGTTTGTGGGCCCTTCGAGATACTTGAGAGGGTAGGCACTGTAGCATACCGGTTGGCTTTATCGCCCAGCATGTCAAGTGTCCACGAGGTATTCCACGTCTCCATGCTCCGGAGGTACACTCCAGATCCAGCTCATGTAGTGGATTGGGGAGAGATTGAGGTTGACACGGATGGGACCTTCGAGGAGGGACCAGTGTGCATTATGGATAGCCGAGATCAAGTTTTGTGATGCAAGACCGTGAGGCTAGTGAGGGTGCTATGACAGCACCATGGAGTGGAGGAGTCAACGTGGGAGGGCGAGAACACGATGCGGGCCACCTATCCCTTCTTGTTTAGGGATTAAGGTACGCGGTTTAGTCGTTTAATACTTAAATGACTAGTTTACATGCATGGCATAGTGCACGTTGCATATGCATGTAATTCGTTGTGATTGTACAGAATTTCGGGACAAAATTCAGGAGGGGTAAATGTAAAACCCGAGAAAATTCTAATTTTCTAAACAAGGGTAAAATGGTAATTTCGGTCAAAATCCGAAATTTTTCTAGATCTCGGATAATGAAATATGGGCTTCTCACCAGGTCTACAGGGATCGTCTCCGCAAATCTAGCTACCACGTCAATTTTGTCAAATTTTGAGGCAATTCTGGAATTCACTTTTAGAGGCACCAGTGTCGGGTGCGTAAATGAACTGTAAAGAGACATGATGTGAAAAAGGTGACCTACTACATGTACCCATGTGACACATGTTGCATGATTAGTGAGATGATGGAGATGAATGACTTAGATTAACCCATGTGTCAAATAGTGAAACTAAGGGACAATGATGGAATTTTGGAAAAGTTTAAATGAGTATAAGACAAAAGGGAATAGTTTTCTTCTCCAAACGAAAGAGCAAAACGTGCATTGAGGGCTGGATTCAGATTTTAGAGAGAGAGAGTGTGACTTCTCTCTAGATTTTTCGCCGTTCGGACCGTCGGTTCTCGACGGAGCAAGAAGCAAAGTCAGTCTACGCGGCGAGGGCTACATGTGGGCACCGATTTTGTAGGTTCGACAACCAGAAGGATAGGGATCTTACCTACTTGGTTTTATTCTTTGGCTAAGAGCCACATTTTATGGATGAGGATTTGTGGGGCCGCCCAGAATATGGCCCCGGGTTTTAGGTCTCAAGCCCAGAAACCTGAATAATGATGACAGTGCCAGCAGAGTTTCCTTCATTCATTGAGATTGTTCATGTAATTTTGTGTGTTTTGTAGTTCAAGGAATTACTTTGATTTGTTTAAATTAGCCCATATGAACTAATTTGAAGTGTGGTATTGATTGGCTGAATTGATTAACATGATTGTGTGAATTAATTTTGTTAATATATACATGTAAAATATATTAGCATGAATATTTTGGAAATGGCACCATGCATTCCATATGCCTTTGGGACGCACTTAGATGGATAGGCGTGAGTGCATGACATGAAAGAAATGAAAGAAAATGAAAATAGTTGTGAAAGGAATTGCAAGGAAGATTTTCCGAAGAATTGCCTTGGAGAGTGGTCCAACAGTTCATCTCGGAGGCTATCCCATGACTGTTCGAAAAAATGATCCAACAATTAGCTTCGGAGGGTGATCGATATCTATTCTCAAGATCACCATTGCGAGTTTCGAGAACAAAAAGCTTTTTTGTTTTGAAAATTTTATTTTACTGCATTTAACCCAGGCATGTGTGAGGAGTCGGTGAGACTGAAGAGACATGAGTTTGGGCATCTTAGACATTCAAAATGGGTTATATATTAAGCAGTCTTGATTGTTGCCATGGCATGCCGCCAATTGAGGAAGTAACCCATGTAGGAAATTATCTCTACTGGGCATTGCTCACCCTTTCGAGGGATCACTATTTCAGGTACAGGGAGTGTACAAGAGGACGGGGCTCGCTAGCGGTCACGTTTTAGAAGAAAGCCGGATTGTGGCTTTGGTATTCATTTTGTATAACATGTATTAAAACTTTAGATTTTAATATATGTTTTGAATTAAACAAAACTCTTAGATTATTGTTATATAGTTTATATATATTTTGTAGTATTGATGCTATGGGCCCAAGTGGGGCATTTACTCATTTTATCAGTATGGACCGGTGTAGTCGTTGTAAATATTGGGATAGGTTGCCGTAATGATTGGGACGGAGTTGCATTTTGGGTAGAACTCCTGTACAAAGGAGACTCTGCCCCAGATTTCATTAGTGGTTTCGAGTTGCTGATCCATGGGATATTAGCGGGTTGACGAGTTGTCAACGGACCCCCGGGAATTGGGGCGTCACAGCTCTTCCTCTAAACACATTATTTCTTCCAAAGGATTTTTTTAATAAGGAAGAGTTGCAAAATCAATTAATGTTCAAAGGAAATTTTCATTAAATACCTTTCAGGAGTGTTATGTGCTTTGTTAGGCATTCAATTTTGTCCATTGTCTAATTGTTTAGATAACATTAATTGCAGCAAACACGGTCTCTATGGAGATTATTCTGTTTATAAGTTTTTTTCTTTGTTTCCTCTTTGTTTGACATCTATTGTATAACACGAATGTACCTTTTTTTTTGTAAGGCATTGTTTAATATATATTATGTTTGTATATTTTTAAAAAAAATCTAGAAACATGCACATTCATAGAAAATGTAAACACAAAAAACATAAAAAAGAAGGGAAAAAAACATAATGCAGTATCAGGAAATGGTAAGTAACATAAAGAATCATTGTCCTCAATATAAGTAAGAACTACAAGTTGATCAGAACCCACGTCTTCGTGTACAATCTTCATAGCAATAGCCCTTATGTTGAGCGGATTAAAATTAGAAACCACACACACACACACACACACATATTTTGTTTTGTATATTTAAAAAAAATCTGGAAACATGCACATTCATAGAAAAAGTAAAAACAATAAACATAAAAAAGCAGTGAAAAAAATATAATGCAGTGTCACGAAATGGTAGGTAACATAAAGAATCATGTTCCTCAATATAAGTAGCAACTATAAGTTGATTAGAACCCACATCTTCTTGTACAATCTTCATAGCAATAGTCTTTATGTTGAGTGGATTAAAATCATAAACCACACAAACACACACACACACACACACACACACACATATATATATATATATATATATATATATATATATATATATATTTGATCTACTGTGGTTGAACCTTTGCTTAGATGCAATGTGATTCTTGTTTGCTCTTCAAACAACACAACTAACTACGTTTTGAGAGTTTTTTTTCTTTAATTTGTCATATGAGAATGCGAGAAAATGAAAAAATTTCTAACATAGATACAATATCTTTCAAGACAAAAATTTCTAACTTATGACCAGATTCATTGTTCACTAAAAGTTGAATACTATAAGTTTCTCCAATGCCCAAAAAAGAAAATACAGACAAGAGTTTGATTCAAATGCTTATAAAAACATAAAACAACAAACCAAAAGGCAAAGAAAATGTTCATGTTTTGCTCATATTCAATAAATTTAAAACCTAAAATCTCAAATTCTTAAAATTTCTTGATTTATTTAAAAAAAACATAAAAATAAAAACATATACAATATTCTATTTTTATCTAAAAACCTCTAATTAAGGTAATAAGCACATTATGTTTCTTTTATTAATATAAATTTAATCAATTATTTGTTTGGTGCTAATAAAACCTTTTACCACTAAATATAACATAGTATTTTAAAACAAACCAAAAAATAGGGTTTCAAATTGAAAGTTTTAGACATAGGTAGGAAAGAAAATAAAAGCAAAGAATGAGGACACAACCATGGTAGCTTACAAGATTAACAAATTATTCGGACATCTTTTTCTACCTAAAAATAAAAAATAGGTTTCTTGACCAATTTTCCAAATTCAAGTATAAGGGAAGATGACTTATATCTTTGAGTGTGTTTGACCTTGGTATCGAAGATATGCAGGGTTTTATTTCATTATAGATGAGTATTTGTTTTCTAATTTGTTACAATGCAGGCATGAGTGAATTTCATCATAGACCAACCCCCTTGGTGCCAATATGGAATAGTAATGCGAGCAAAAGGCAACAACTAACGAAAAAATAAGTTGAACAACGAATTTCGTTTATAGAATGGTACAAAATAAAAAATAATAATAATAATAAAAATAAAAAAATAAAAAAAAACTATGCTAAATTGATTTGTCACACAAAAAGATGACAATTTTGAAGTAATAAACAAACTATATAACAATGGAGTTTAGAATAGACATACCTACATTGCACTCCACACTAATCACAAGATGGGTTCCAAAAGACTTCCCTATATCAATGGCATAATATACCAATTGATTCGCGCCACAGTAGGTGTACCCGAAATCAACAATATTTGTAACCTAAATTCCTACTGTCGTAGCAGAGCTACTGCAGTATAGTGGTTTTAGGGTTGAACTTTGAGGATGGTTTTCTTCGCCTTGAAATGATTCTGATTGATGTAAGATGGTGATTTCACTTTGGATTTGGGGTTTTTGTAAAAACAGTGTGATTGGTGGTTTGAAAACTACAAACAAAATAGAATAGTATGTAAAAAGAACTCCTTGAAGTCTCGGGCTAGTGGGCTTGGGTTCGTGTGGGAGATCCTCGGGTCCTTTTCCTTGCGTTGGGGAGGATGACCTATAGTTATTTCCCGAACCGGATCTTCGTTTAGCTATGAAAACTGAACCCAAAAAGTTTTTCTCTTGAGATATAACATTTATTGATCATTCATGTCTCAAAGTAGTAATAACTAATTCTTTGACCTAACCTGCAGAGGCAAATAAATGGCAACTAAGTGAGACTCAATGGATGCAGCGATAAAATCAAGTGAGCCCTTAAGCTTTGCCCGATGTTGATTAGGGTACCTCAAACCTTATTGATGGCCTTCCTCTTCAAGGATGAAGGATTTATCCAAGCATGCGCTTGAGTTAATAAATCCTCAGTGTTTGGTGAGAAAGTGAATGAGAGAAAGGGAGAGAAAATGAGAGAAAATAAGAGAAGCGAAGTTAAGCTTTTGCGCCAATTTATTACGCAAATGAATGATAAGCGTACAGAGATTATTTGAGGCTATATACTGCTCGAGTCAGGAAATTACAAAAATATCTCTGAACTACCAACAATGCTACATATGGGAGGGGCGTTTCGAAAAAAGCCACAAAAGGTGAAAGGGTGAATGGAAGTCAAAGTGGAGGCGAGAGCGGGTTAGAAATTGTAACTGCGAGTCTGAGTTGCAAAAATTCGCAATCTTGCAAAATTTATGCAGTGGTCCACTTTTCTTCAGTTTGAGGCTTTAAATTCCTTAGATACGTGGAGTAGCCGAGTTCGGCTTGGGTTCTTCGTGCTTGGATTGACTCGAATATTTTGGCATGATTATCTAGCAAAAATTACAAAAATAGCCATAAAACATGATTAGTAGTATAACTAGGACCTTAATGTGCCAATTGGGTTAGTGCGCTATTGCTGGCGCTCAAACGCAACGGACATGGCTCGAAGCCAGCACTTTTTGAGCACTATCACACCCCCCAACCTACACATTGCTAGTCCCTTAGCAATGAAAGAAAGAGAGAGCAAAAATAATAATAAAATAAAATAAAAAAATAAAAAATAAAAAATAAAATAAAATTATGTTCACAAAAATGATATTTCAAAAAGGTTGTGAATGAGTAATGTCTAGCCCTCGATGAGAATCACTAAAACCCTTGCCCAATAACTATCTTGGGAGAATGAATGCCATACAAAATCAAGTTTCAGAAGTGTTTATATGATCAGTTTTTAACAATATTTGCCCGAACTACACTCTGCTAAACCAAGCTACAGAGACCTAGAACATTGACCATCTTAAATAAATGCGGGTCCCGCTCTATTCCACACTTCATTTTGTGTTGTAGGGTGCAATCTTTGAGGAATCGACCTCACGAAAGTCCATGTAACGGGGATCCTGCGATGGCTCCTTGATTAAGGCTTAGGGCGCGAGTCATAAGGATCTTCGACCATGCTAAACTCTTGGTTTCACCAGAACTTGAATGATTTGAAGCTCCAGCACCTACAACTCACTAAACCTCACCCATCCACCCATGCGGCGCCGTCGGTAAACCTGACCCGGTTAACCCAGGGCACCAGGCTTTAAAGACTTTTGTCGTAAACCCCTCAGACCATGCTCGGGTTTCAAGGTGAAGCGTCGCGACTTTTATTTTATTTTTCTTTTTCTTTTACTTTTTCTTTTCGAAGACTTCATTGGCCTTTTTCTCTTGGGGGTCCTCGACCAACTCTTATAGGTAGTCGCTGGCTAGGGTAGGTTTTGCGAGTAGAGTGGCGGGTTCATGGAGTTATTGAAGAAAGCGTGTGCCTTGTGTGTGGTTAGATAAAAGTGGAAGAAGAATGATGAAAACCATAAGACTTCAACTGATCATTGATTTAATTATGCATGGAACTAATCTAACATCAATAGCATTGAGCAGTGTTTCAAATTTTCACTTTATAGGAAAGGCAAAACCATAAAAAAAAAAATTGAATTAAATGGGCACAATTTTTGAAATTTGGAAATAAATAAGTTGTATAGTATGTATAAGAATATGTATCACTATGTTTTCGGCTTTTACAAAAACAAACAGACTTCTCGAAAGCGAAACAAGCAATGACCACTAAACAAGCAAATGGGCTTGCTTAAAGGATAACGAAATAAAGTATAAAAGTGCTTCATAGCTAACTCTCCTGACAAATATCACATTGTTCGCAATGGGGCTCGGAGTGGAAAGTTAGAGAAGGAAGGGCTACCCTCAATGCGGTGGAGGTCATCCTCATCTGGGCGGGGGTGAGGAGTGCTGGCTGAAGTGGATTAGGCTGCCCATTTCTTTCTTGCTCGAGCACGTCGGAGAGTCTGTGGGGCTGAATTTGGGCAGAGGCATTAGGCTTGTGGAGGATGGGCGGGGCCTAGGCAGGCACTAATGTAGAAATTGGGGGTAGGCCTAGGTGACTGCGGATGCACGGATGGATTACGTGAGTGACCTCAGTGCTCGTCATCCTCTCGGCCCGGGCGTATGGTTATTGCAAAGGATCTTGAAGTGAGCGGAGAAGGTGCGGGTCATCCATGATGGCCCGGAGTAGTCCGAGTAGAAATGGTGATCTGGCTGCTTGGGAGGTGTTGTTGAGGCTCGACCCCCACAACATCTATAGAGCTATGGTCTTGGGAATTTGAGGGCTGCGGAGGTGTAGAGACGAGGGGCTGTGGGTAATGGAGTAGTGATGGCAGAATGCAGGCAGGGATCTTTGGAACTGATACTCTCGGCATGCTCTGCTAGAGAAAGTTGTCCTTTATGGGAGTGGTGGAGTTGGTGGGCGGTCCTCAGGGCGCTCTCGCAGTGGGAGAGGTGAGCGTGGGATTTAGTCCGCCACGATTCAGTATGGGATAGCCTCCTTGCAGCCAACTCTAACCTAGGCTCAACAAGGAATCTGATGTGCTCTAATACCTGGCATAGAAGTCTCGGGAACAGGAGGGGAGTGGACTCAACTTGGGTTAGACTCTTGCGATGGACCTTGTCCTTAAAGTGGAATAAGGATGTCCTGATAAGCTCAGCCGGGCTGAACCAAAACCCATCTGAAATAAGGTAAAGAGCCTCGAGAATGCCTCCTCTCCTCTGTACTATGTGCTGGAGCGGGAAAAGATCAGACCGCAGGATATGGTCTATGAGGAGCATGCTTGGAGGAAGCTGTCTCCTGAACAAAATATGCTCGGTTGAAGTATCCCGGGATAGCAAACAAACCATCTCCCTGGTCGAGGGATGGAGTCACTATCTATAATCTGCTGAGTTGGCGAGAACCACGGCGGATTAGGCTGTATATCCTGTTTAGTATCCTTGGCTAGGCCATCGATAATGGTGGGAAATGAATGGTCGTCAGATTTGGCTCTCACCTGGAGGTCATCGTGTGGTAGAACTCGATGACCACCGTAGAAAAGCCAGACGGGTGTTATAAATGGCCCCGAGGATACTTGTTGCACCCCTAGTCGCATCGAGTCTCAGAACTCTGGATCTTCGGTGAAGGCCGGGATATCATAATAAATCTCATTGTGAAAATCCCTCTCACTGCAATCAGCATTCCCTGGAATAGGGCTGCAATGGAAGTAGGGCCGCCTAATGATCGATGTAGGGGACTGATGCGGAGGAGATCTCAGCGGGACCACTGAGTGAGTGCGTGGGGCTCTGGGGGCACAGGCGGAGGGGACTCTCTGGCGGAGGTCAGGAGCCCTCTTGACGGGACCCTCGGGATGGCTGGATGTGGTGGAGAGGGGAATGGGACGGCCGGGTATGGTACCTCGCGGGGCGAGGGCGACAGGTAGAAGCGGGACCCGGTGGCGGGGGATGCCACGAGAGCGGCCGGCCGGGGGCCGGCACGGCCCGGCGGGACCCGGGGGGCACGGTGGTGGCTACAAGGCGTGACAACGGGAGCGGGGCAAGGTTGGAGTTTGTTGGCGGGGAGGAGAGATGCTGGTTCGGAAGTTGTGTCCTCCGCGCATCTTCACCATGGCTGGGTTGGAGAAGGAGAAGAGATGGAGAGGAGGTGAGGAGGAGAGGTTTTAGAAGTGATTTGGAACGAAAAGGAGAAAGGGAGGGGTGTTAAATAGATGGTTAAGGGCAGTTGAAGAGTTAAGCCCAATTAAAATCCATAAATATAGGTGGTTAGTGGTTATGGCTCAGAAAATCTAGAAAAATTAATGGGGCGTAGGAAACGAAAGGTTACAGGGAAGTGAAAGGGTAGGAAGAAGATGAAACCTTGATGCGGCATAAGCGAAATTTCGCCGTGAAAGGGTCGGGGGTTTGAAATTTCTGAGTCTGAGGTCGCAAACACGGAAATTTCACCTTTAGTAAAAAACTCCTCATCTCTTCTGACTACCTACAAAATAGAGAACCAAAAATTATGAGAAAACATAGTTGTAAATGAGCAAAATTGCAAAGGAAAACAAAACTAAAAACAAAGAAATTAAGAAAATCACAACTAAAACTTTAAGTAAAAAGCACACACAAAGTTCAGAAAATTTTAGCGATGAGATCTTGCGAAGTCACTCCCACTCAGGTAGACTTTCGAATTCATGGGGGGTCGAGAAGGGGAATCTCCTCCTTATGCAACTGAGTGTTGTCTTGCATAGAGGTTTAGCCTTTGCCAATGACCTTGAACACCTATTGTCTTTGGGTTAGGAAGGTGCCCAGATCCATTGGGATAGACCTCTGGATGGTGAATGACCCGATTATCTGAGCCGCACTGGAAAAGGTGAAGCTTTGAGTCGTAAGCGACACTTGGTCTCCTTGTTTGAAATTATTACAGGCTGACTGATCATGCCACTTCTTTGCTTATCTTTTTGCAATTCTAGAAGTTGAAGTAGGCATCATTCCTTGAAGCTCTTTGTCATTGATATCGGAGTCTTTTAAGGCCAGCTCACGCTTATATCTAGGTTTAGCTTCTTCAACGCCCACCATGCGGCCTCGATTTCCACGGAATTAGATGACATGGCCGCCGCAAGCTAGGCGATAAGGGGACATGCCAAGGATGGTTTTGTATGCTGTTCTGTATGCCCATAAGGAGTCTAGCAGCTTGAGAGACCAATCCTTTCGGTTAGAGTTCACCACTTTCATCAGTATGGTCTTGATTTCCCTATTGGCTAACTTAACCTGACCACTAGTCTGAGGATGGTATGGGGTGGCCACTTTATGCTTGACACCATACTTATTTAGAAGGTTCTCAAAAGGCTTGTTGCAGAAATGCGAGCCCCCATCACTAATTATGGCTTTGGGGACCCCAAATATGAAGAAGATGTTCTCCTTTAGGAATTTCAATACCACCTGGTCTCTTTGCTCTATGAGCACTTCGCTAGCCATTTTGATACATAGTCAACTCCCACCAAAATGTAGATGTATCCAAAGGAGGAAGGGAATGGTCCCATGAAATCGATGCCCCAAACGTCGAATAGGTCAACTACTAAAATCGGGTTCAAAGTCATCATGTGAAGACGAGAGATTTTCCCCAATCTTTGGCATTTGTCGCATTCTCTGCACATGGTATGAGCATCCTTGAAAAGGGAAGGCGGTAAATCAGGCATGTAGTACAGCTACGGCAGTTTTTGGGGCGAAATGGCCTCCACATGCGTTCTCATGGCGGAGTGGTTGAGTATCTGGCTGATACGCCCAGGCACACATTTTCGATTATCGATCGGCCACGATGTTATACCAAGAAGGTTTCTTCCCAATAATATGAGTGAATTTTGCAAAGAAAAACTACGTCTTTGCGCCTTCCAATCTGCGGTACTTGCTGTTGCCCGAAGTAATTGGCAATGTGGAGCTATACAGGTGTGTTTCAAACTAGAAGTAGGAGTTCCTCCCGAGAAACTCATCCATTGATTGGGGGTTGTGAGTGTTGTGTCCTATGGTTAGCCTCGAGAGATGATTTGCAACAACATTCTCAACGTACATCTCATAATTTGCAGGTTGAATGCGTAGTGTCACGCCACGAATCCAAGTCCCAGGCCGTTAGGCGGATCAGAACCGAGTCGGGACCTTGAGACCCGGATCTTTGGGACTCTTTGCACGATAATTTTTTTTTAAAGCCAAAGTATGCACACGTAGTTTATGGCCCACATATTATAACATAATCAATAATGACCTATACATTTACTGAGTCCCATTTACAAATACAAAACTTTACACTTTTACAATTACAAATCAGAGCACGGAACCTACATGTAGTGAACCGCGCCCTGGGTGTGTTGGCCCGGTGTATGCGGATGTTTCTTGTGACGTCTTCTCTTGTACCTACGGTTAAGCCCGTGCTAAACTACGGCAATTAGGAAACATTTCTTATGCATATACATTTAAGCAGAAACAATGAGATAATATAAATTTCATGCATTTATATTATAGGCTTATCTGATGCTTCTTCTTATAACGAACTAAACTATTTGGATCTCAGTAGAGATTCTGGATCTTCTTCTTATCTGAGAACTTGTATATCAAACTGTGTTTCATTGAGACTCCGTAGGAGTTCTGGAACTGCCATCTCAAACAGAACTATACTTAACAGGCTTATGTTTATTGGGGACTCAGTAGATTTAAAGACTTATCATATACTACGGAGTTTACGCACATTCGAGAGGTACGGTAGTGTCCGTGAGGAGTGCAGATGTATGCAGGTAATGCAGGAACTTGTTCTTATCTGAAGTACTTGCTTAGTACTACTGAAACTTATCTAGTGACTAAATCATACAATTATTACGGAGACTTATACTTATCTTCACCAGACTTATCTTGGTCTTCTGAACTTGGACAGTATATTTGACGGATCTTATACCATCTATGAGTACTTATCTATACAAGACTTATCGCGAATTTTGCGAACATATACGCCTCTTGAACTTATCTGATCTTAGACATATGTATCCTTACTGGAACCTCACGGTCTTGGAGACAGGCATATATTTGGATCTTATATGTCTTGGAGCATATACTTATCTTACTGAGACCTCAGTCTTACAGATGCGAGTACCCTTAGGTCTTCTTGGACTTATACTCGTTTTGTGTCTGGGAGTACTCTTAGGTGCTAGTGGACACACTTCTTTTAGACACCTTGCTGCAGATCCCAGGAGTGCACAAAGTGGTTAATCAGGAACTTTATGCTTATCATTCTTTGGGGACAAAGTGCCTTGGGTACCTCTGAACTATGTATGTGCGATCACGAGAGTACGAGTGAACACTCTGAGAACTTATCAAATCTGAGTACCGTAGGTACCAGAACTTAATCAGTGGTTACGGGTGTGGAGTACCCAGATTGTGGATGCGAGTGCCACCCAAAGATTTTCTGAGGAACTTGATGAAATCTGAGTACCCTGTGATTCACTACTGAGACTAATCAGAATGGGGTACGTAGGTACTACGAGAACTTAAGCGGAGGCAGGGACTTAATCGGAGACGGAACTTGTTCGAGATCTGAGTACACAGTGGTACTGCGGGATTCATTGAATCTGGGACTTATCGGATGGTGCGGAATCATCTGGGACTTAATTCAAGACGAAGTACGTGATGCTAAATAATCGAATCTGAGTACCGTTAAGTGTGCAGGCTGAATCGAATCTATTGAGAACTTACTGGGATCTGGGTACCCAGTGGGTTCTCTGAACATCGGATCGAGTACATTGGGTACTCGGGACTTAATGAAGTGGGCGTTCATCAGGCTGGGTACCCATAAGTGGCAATACAGGAGACTACGTCGGAGAACGAGACGAGACTTGGTTAAATGCAGGCGAAGTGGGTACTCTGAGTGTTAGGATCAGGGTACGTGGGTACTACAGGCTTATCGAGAGACAAGGGGTACGTAGAGTACTAAACTCTTGAGAGACGGGGGTACCCGTAGGTACTACGGAACAGATATTATTCTCTATTTAGAGTCTTATCATATAATTGTTTGACATCCTAGACTAGTAATAAATGGTGGGACACGACCCACAATAAATTGAAGATATCAGTGAGTGCGTAGCATTATTCAGACCAGAACATATATCATGAATGAAGTCTTGTAGCACTAGTAAAGGATAGGGAGTGCCTTGGCATAATGAGACCAAGTCAGTAGCACTAATCGAATCAGAAGTACTGTCGAGTCTGGACATAATCAGAAGTGCAAATCTTAATCGGAGTCTTGAGCTGTCGGGAATCAAAGTACTGGCGGGACGAGTGCGAAGCACTAACGGGAGTACGAAGTACTAATCGGGATGGAGTGATGTGTCATTAAATAAGCTGGTCCTTAGGTGGTTTACAACGAGTAACTTACTATCTTACTGGCTAGGACATTGTTAGCCCACATTATAGTTCATGACGGATGGTATTCCATATCTTGGTAAGGAGTATGATGAGCATGTAATCACCTTATTCATGTATTCTTATTCTTCCGCTTAGATCTACTTTACCCAGGAATTGGAATCAATCAATCGGATCGTCGAGCTCAGTTATGGAATTTTCATGCCAACTAAGTGAGTTTTAAGATTTGCAGGGATGATTTAAAATGTTGCCTTCCAGTGCCTTGTCTCAATATTTGACACTGAATCTTTGTACTCCTTTAAATTTAAGGTGCTAAGGGTTCTATTCAACTAGAATCTTGATTTGAACAGGAACTCAAGGATACGTCGAAACATCCCGGACTTCTCTATGTTCAAAGCTGGAACCAGAATTTGGCTTGCACATAGTCCCACTTTGAGTGAATTTTTAGGCCACTTAGGATCAGAATTTGGCGATACCTATTCTTTAAGTTTTGTTCTCCTTGAAGTCTAATTTACGTAGCCACTTGAATCACTCAAATCGGATAAGAAATGAAGCGAGTATGGCCAAAATACGAAACTAGTCGAAGCAGAGAAGCGAACGAGGTGTAGATACACTAAAGTCAATACCCCGTTTTACTTTGGCCAAAAACGACCAGACTGAAAGTGTCAGGTACACTTTCCAAAGTCAATACCGATCTGAGTCACGAAATGTACTACTAAAATATGTGTTTTTCCATATTTTTTGATACCCCGAATCAATTCTATACTTCAAACACACATCTAAAAGCGTTTCATACCAGGTCTCTTGTAACCTCTTTTCTACTTTCGATTCATCTTTCAACGTCTTATTTCCAAAAACATATCATGAAATCCTTCCAAAACAGACCTAATATGGGTCACATCCCATACATGGTAAACATAGAATTGTTAGGGTTTGTTCCTAAATACAACTTCATTACACACTGCAATTTAACCATGATTCATACTATAGAGGATTCCTTACTTATCTTGTTCCTTGTGGGTTTTACCAACCTTAATTTCAAAAGAAATCTAAGGTTAAGATGCAATTCTATCAAAACCTAGATTTAGAGACAAGATATTAACCATATCAAACCTTAAATTCCATGTGATCCATACAAATCCATACTTTCAAGTAGTTCCATACCTTTTGGCTTGGCTCTCCTCTTCTCTTCTCTTCTTCTTCTTCTCTTCCTCTTTATCTTCTTCCTTCCTCCCAAAATCAGGTTCTCTCTCTCTTTTTGGGACATTTTGAGTCATAAATCATGGTTGATTAAAGACATCATTTGTACAAATAACTATTTTGTTTTAAGTTTTCTTTATTTGCTTTTTTGCCCATAACTCTTTCTATTTATAAATAAACTTTCCTTTATTTCCTTTTGGCCTCAAATATTGTCAACTATGACTTTTAAGTCCCTCTTTGGACAATTTACAATTTTATCCTTAAATCTTGTAAATTTCCGGGTCTCTCGTTTCCATGTTTCGCATTTAACTCCTTGAAAAACAGTCAAGTCTTACAAAATACCTAAACATGTCAGCTTGACTAGGGTATATTTCGGGGTGTTACATGTAGCAAGAGAATCCATCTAATAAGCTTGGCCTTAGCATTTTTTTTGGTGAGTAGGTACTTCAAAGTTGAATGATCTGTGAATATGATTATGTTCGACCCAACCAAATAAGCTCGGAACTTGTCCAAAGCATAGACCACTGCCAGCAGCTCCTTCTCCGTGGTAGTGTAATTTCTCTGGGCTTCGTTCAATGTCTTGTTTGCGTAATAGTCCACATAGGGTTTTCCTCCTTCCCTCTACCCCGAGAACTGCTCCAATGGTAAGGTCACTTACGTCGCACATTACCTCGAAAAGTAACTTCCAGTTGGGGGCTCTCACTATTGGTGCATTGGTCAGGTGAGCCTTGAGCTTCTCGAAACTCCTTTGGCAGTCTTCTTCCCACAAAAATTTTGCATCTTTCTCTAATAGCTTATAGAGAGGCTTGGCAATTTTTGAGAAGTCATGATGAACCTCTTGTAAAGCACCGCATGCAAGTGCCTCGCGATCTTCAGTTTGTAGAGAGGCGGTTAGAAATATCTCAATTTTGCCTTTACTAAACTTCAATTCCCTTGTTGGAAATAATATGTCCCAGTACTATCCCCTAGTTGACCATAAAATGGCACTTTTCCCAGTTCAGTACCAAGTTCTTCTCTATGCACCTATGCAGGACAATTTCTAAGTTGATCAAGCATTCTTCAAAGCTCCCTCCATAAACTGTAACATCATCCATGTACACCTCCATAATGCGCTCCACCAAATCGCTGAAGATACTAAGCATGCAGCGCTAGAATGTGGTAGGGGCATTACACAGGCCAAAGGGCATCCTCCTGTAAGCATATGTGCCAAATGGGCAGGTGAAGGTGGTCTTCTCCTGGTCTTCTGCAGCAATTTCAATTTGAAAATAGCCTGAATAACCATCCAGGAAGCAGTAGAAGGGATGGCTGGAAATTCTTTCGAAAAGCTGGTCCATGAAGGGCAGAGGGAAGTGATCATTTCTTGTCATCTTATTTAATCTTCTGTAGTCAATACACACCCTCCAGCCTGTGGTAAGACGGGTGGGCATCTCCTCTCCCTTTTCATTATGCACGGTGGTTACCGCCCGGTTTCTTAGGCCTGACACAGGTTGGACTCACCCAGTGCTATCGGATGGGAGTAAATGATACCGGCTTGTATGAAAGAAGCAGCTTTAGGACTTATTTCAGACCACTTCATATGATTTAGTCTCAGTTTAATACGCCTTCTTGGTTTGCCTCCTCCTCCCAGTAGATGTGATGGTGCAGGTGCTTTGGGCTAATACCAGCGAATCGGTGATTTTCCACCCAATAGCACCTTGTTCTTCACGAGGATGCCAGTAGCTATCTTCCCATGAAACCTTGAGCAAGGAGGATATGACCAGACCTTGCTCTGTTCTTCTAAGTAGACATATTTGGTCAGACAGGTCTTAGGTCGGATTTTTGTGATTCCTTTGGTTCCTTCTTAAGTCGATGAGGAAAAATTTCTTGTTTTTCTCTTAATGCCTCTGCCTGATATTCATGTCTTGGACTTCTTGTACTCTTGAGACAATCAACTAGTTCTGATTAACACATCACATGACCTGGCTGGACGGCTGTTCTTCGAGTTGTTTGATTATGTAGACTTAACTTCTTGGACATCTTCCACGAGGTTGCATGTGCTTTTACTTAAGTGGAAGATGTTGAGTTCTAAGGTCATGTTTAAGATGTGAGCTACACTAACCCCCATTTCGGAGTTGATAATAGCATTAGAAGTGGCGAGAATGAGGTACTCCCACAAGATGATGGGTACATAGTTGGCCTATCTTGAGTTGGCTCTGTATTAAGTACAGCAAAATCTCTTGGATAGTAGAATTTGTCCATATTATAACATCTTCCCTTGTCCCCCTTTAGTATCTTTATGGATCTATCTGCGAGAGCGATGTGATGGAAGTGGGCTTTAATTCTCCCAACGAGATGTATACATCGAGATAAGGGAAGACGAGGTTTGCTTGGCACCCGAGGTCCAGACATTGCTTTTTTCTATGAAAGTGCCTCGATATTAGCAGAGATGGTAGGACAACCCGGATCTTTGTACTTCAGGTTTTGCCTTTGGATGATGCTTGCGACTTGTTAGGTTAGGAAGGCCTTCTTGCTTGACATTTAGCCCTCTCTTTCACTATGCAAGTCAGCTAAAGAATTGCTTGGCATAAGTGGGGACATGTTTAATCATATCAGCGAGAGGGATGTTGACTTTCACTTGCATTAGAACTTCTAATCATTTCGAAAGCCTAGTTAGTGACCTTTTCTTAGCTTCCGATTAACTGCAGCGATTGGGGGTGTGCTATTTTTATTTGCATGTTCTTTAGTCACCACTAATACGGATTCGACCTCTTTAACGCCTCTCTGGGCCTTCTTACATTGGTTTAGGTGCCCGGTTGTTCAAGAAAACTCAATGCACCGCTATAAATCATGATATTGCTTTCAACTTCATCCCATCATGGGATTTGGCCTCATTGGAAGGCTGCTCTCCTCCCTGGGATTGGGCAGTAACAGAATGAAATTTCCCTTTCTTACCTAATATTGGATTGGTGACCTTAAAGATGAATCTTGCAGATTATCATATTTTTGGGAGATCTCAGTCTATAGGTTATCCATCTTTTTGTTGAGTGTTCTTTCCACTGTGTCGATTCTCTAATTAGCTTGAGCATTCACTGCCTTCTATTCCTTCACAAAATTGCCTACCACTTTGCTTAAATTCATGATAGCTTGTTCAATTGGGGATGAGGAAGGTGGTGGTATGTCGTTTGAGATCTCAGGGGCCCTGCTGTTCTTTGATGGGGGGCACCTGTGGTGGAGGTTTTGGCTTCGGGAGAGGTTAGGATGGTTCCTCCCGAGTTAGGGTTATAGGTGTTTTCCATATGGGCGCGTTGGTTAGTGGCTTGTCGCGACCTGACATTGGCATCTTTCGGCCATCATATCCCACTTGCGGAAGGAGCGGTTGAAACGATGCTCTCCTTGGTGCTCATTGGATTGGCAAGTGAAACAAGGATTGTTAGGCATAGATGCCTCAGTCATTGCTCGCACCTCATGTTGATTTAGCATTTCAAGCTCCTCCAACCTTCTGAAGTAGAAGGTGGTAAACTGCCTTCATCTCCATGTCCTCTGTGATTGAGTACATGCCTCCCCTTAAATTGGATGCAGGTCTCATCCTCTCTACCTCTCTGGGGTTGGGTTCATCCCATGCTTTGGATGTCTCAGCCATATAGTTTAAGAAGTCCATGGCTTCCTCTGGATGTTTACTCATGAAGTCCCCTCCGCACATGGTTTCCAACAACTGCTTCATAGTAAGTATTTAGTTGCCAGTGATTAACCAACGTGGCCAAGTATCGAGCCATGGTGAGAAGTGAAACTAATGATCTCTAGGTACCTTTCCTAGCACTAGTAGAATTTCTCATTTTCTAAGGCTGTGAAGGTATAAATTTCCTCTTGGACTATTGGTTTATGGGTCTTGAAGAATTTCTTCAAAGTGCAGCTTGCATATCTCTAATTCCTTATGGTTCTGACTCGAGAGAGTAGAGCGACATGGCCTTTGTCTTTCAAGGTTAAGGGGAAGGCTTACAATTTTAGCAATTCCATATCAGTTACACCCTCCTTGAAAGTCATGCAACTTCTCAGCTTCCCGGATGTGCGTGTATGGATTTTCATTTTCCATACCATGGAAAGTTGGGAGTAGGAGCACCCGGTTAGGCGACATTCATCCTCAGTAGGAGAGTGATACATGGTCGCTCCTGTAATTGGGTGTATGGTCCCTGTTCTGTATGCATTAGGAGTTCTTTTGGACCTGTTGAAAACTTCAGCTGTTCCTCGGGTGGAGAGGGTCCATCTAGTTAGTGTTCGGGCTCACTTCATGACCTACGTTCAAGTGGAGCCTTGACCCTTTCCAATCTTCTGTGGTGTTCTTTGTCCCGATGGTGCATAGGCGCTGGGCGAGCAACATAGACCAGACAAACAACAGAGCGGGGCTTCCAAAGGTTAAGGTTAGGCTGAAGCTACGGAGTATAGAAATTAATTCCACAGCGGAGTGAGGCGCTGGGGGTAAATACGGACAAAGGAATTAGATTCTTTTGACACACTTATGATGAGGATCACAAGTTCAACAGTTTCTAATTGCTTTAAGGCACCATCCATTAACGACGCCATTTAGATTATTTTCTTGATACGCGGTGTACGAAATCAACCAATCAGCTGTAACCTAAATTCCTCTTTGCTGTAGCGAGCTACTATCTTATATTGGTTTAGATTCGAACTTCGAGGATAGGTTTTTCTTCGGCATAAAAATGATTTACAGTTGATGTAAGATGGTGATTTCACTTTGGATTTAGAGTTTTTGTAAAAACAGTGTGATTGGTGGTTTGAAAACTACAAACAAAATGAAATAGAATGTAAAAAGAACTCCTTGAAGTCTCGGGCCACTGGGCTTGAGGTTCTAGGGCGACTGGGAAGCCCTCGAGTCCTTTTCCTCGTGTTAGGGAGGATGACCTATAGTCATTTCCCGAACCGGATCTTCATTTAGCTATGAAAACTGAACCTAAAAAGTTTTTCTCTTGAGATACAACATTTATTTACAGTCATTAAATATAATAGTAACATTGAATTCTTTGACCTAACCTGTAGAGACAAATAAATGGCAACTAAGTGAGCCTCGGTGGATCTAGCACAATAAGCATCAGGCCCTTAAAAGCTTGCCAAGTCTTGTGTCGAGTACATCAAAAGGATTTAAACTTTTGTGAGGAAACGAGAGACATAAATGATAATAGCGCATGCGTTGGAAAGCAGAGAGGACAGTGGATTTACCTCGAAACCTTGGCGAGTGGCCTTATCTTCCAAGGATGAGGGGGATTTATGTAACCATGCCTTGAGTTGTCATCCTCAAGGAGTGTTTGGCTGGTGAGAAAAAGTGAGGAAAGGGAGAGAAAATGAGAAAAATAAGAGAGCGGAAAGAGAAATCTTTCGCGCCCGATTTGTGCATAAAGTGAATGACTAGCATAGAGCTTGGCGAGGCTTATATCTGCTAGAGTCAGGGAAATTACAAAAATATCTCGAACTGCAACAATAAATATAGAGGCGGTTCTCGGAAAAATCCACAAAAAGGTGGTCCGATGGAAGTCAAAGTGGAGCGACGAGGTTGCGAAATCTGGGTTGCGAAATTCGCAACCTTGCAAAGTGCGATGTGGTCCCTCTTTTCTTCGGTTGAGGCTTGAATTCTTAGGCTTACATGTGCCCGAGGATCTAGGCTTGGGTTCTTCGTGCTTGGATTGACTCGAATATTTTGGCATGATTATCTAGAAAAAATTACAAAAATAGCCATATCACATGAATTAGTAGTATAGTTGGGACCTTAATGTGCCAATTGGGTTAACTATGCTGATTAGCACACAAAAAGCGCTCAAAACCTGCAACAGACATGGCTCAAAATAGCACTTTTTGAGCACTAATCACCAGTTGTTTGAGATTATTGGCAACAACCTATATCAAAGAGAGATAAAATGATGCTCAATTTTAATACATTGTATTACACAAACATAGAGAGGAACAAAACATAAAGCTAAATATATTTTGGGTGATACATTTTCCAGTCTTTTGCTACCCACAATCGTTAACGAATATTCAAATTATTATGAATTTAAAATATATGTAAGAAAAAAATTCAGTACAAAGGTAAAAAATAAAATGAGTTTGACTAGAAATTCACGAAACAAGAGTAAGGCAAAAGTGGATGAAACTGATTGATATCAATTAAGAAGTTGAAAGAAAAGTTTTACTCAAATATATTGAATTAACAAATTTTCATTGTGAAGTTTCCCTAAAGTGTGGAGGGTATGTCTTTCCATTTCTAGGTTTCTCTGTTCTAAATATGGGTTTTAAGGATGACATAGTTTCGCTGCACTATAAGCAGAAAGAAGAATGATAAGATTTTATGGTTCTTGATTTGTTTGTAATGTTATGATGTGTAGGGGAAACCTAAAGACCTATCTACCCCAATGTATGAGCATTTCTCAACTTTCAAGTGGCAATACCTAGTTAGAACCATGATAGGTGGTAATGAAAATAGGTGGAATTGTAGTAGAAAAAAAATTTATATGTTATATGATGGTTCTATTAGCGATACCGTGGCCTTACTGAGTGACATATAGTTGGTATATTTCAATTGAAAGGAACCATGCAAAACAGTTCAAACAGAAGCAAGGCCTAATCTTGTACTTAGGAAATTTTGATTATATCGTCAAACAATTTGACTACAACCCTTTCAAATTATGTACCCATTAATGATTCCTATATGTGTGGCCCCATTACATCTAAAGTCCACCATCCCATGTTTCTTATCATCATTGCAAACCATTCCTAATTATTTGTGCCCTATCCAAAAGGTAACTTTATATTATTATCATACTTTAGGCTCGGCACTTTACTATTTGTTTCAAATCAAATTTATGAACAAAAAGGCATTTTGGCTTATTATTTTGAAGTGCATCCAATTTGGGTGATGAGTGCCGAATTTCATGGCTTTTTACTAGGCCACTAAAGGGCATTATTACAGTTTATGAAATTAGGAGTAAAGAATTAAGTTCATGTGTATAATGGGCTAAGTTCCACCTATTTCTTTTCTCTTATTTTCTTTTCTTTTCTTATGTTGATAAAGCAACCAAAGGAAGGGCAATTTAGAACCACAATTTCATTACAATGTGGTTATATTTCATATCTTCAGTGTATCAAAACAGATCTTAGGAAAAAGGCTGTAACATAGAGGCATGGGTTTATTCAGAAACAGATATAACATAGGCAAGGAAAAAAAAATATAGTGATTATGAATTAGGTAGCATGAACACACACTATTACTACTATTATTTTTATTATTGGTAATATTTTTTTTTTTTTTTTTTGGATATGTAAACTGAACAATATATTAACAAAAAGAGCCAAGTGCTAAAGTATTTAGGGGGTATATATGGGACTTGCAATGAGAGAACAAAAAAAGGTAATGAAAGCATTTTACCTACCCCCACCCAAGAAATTAGAGAATACACAAAAGCAACCTTACAATGGAGTAATCCCCTCATATATTAAGCCTACCCAAGTAGTGAGTGAATTTATGAAGGCTTGTGAATCTCTTGACGAAGCTCTCATTTTCGAAAACAATCTTGTTTTATATAAAACAAATTTCTCAGAAAACCTTTGGGGATTGAACATTTTTTTTTTTTTTTTTTTTTTTTTGCCTTCTTTCTTGGGTAAGGAAACTTACATTTATCTGACAGATATTTTTTCCGAGAGGACAGGCAATTCATTCAGCAAAGAGATTATAGCAGCCCATATGCCCCCAGTGCAGGTAATTGAATCAAAAGTATTATAATATATATATATATAACTCACTCTCTTCATATATATATATATATAATTTTTTTATTAAAATGTGAACACAAACTATGATTTAAATGCATGATTTAATCATAACATTAGCATAAACTAAGTGCCATTAAAACAAGACGAAAAGAATGTTGTTGAAGGGAGCTTAAAAACCGCTAGTGACATCTGGCTGCGGAATTGATTCGACTAACAAAACACCATCAACTTGTGTCTACAAATGCTCTGAGTGCTCGAAGCTTGATTATTATGATATTCCAAAACAAAGAAAAGAATTGTGTTTAGCTGCTCAGAGAACTAGGGAAAAAGAAATAAAATTATGAGTGTTCTATGCTATTATGTTTTCTTCCTTCCCAAAAACGCGGGAAATGGCCTAGGTCGAAATTTGGTTTCTCATAATTTTCCCTCTGAGTTTGTGAGAAACCAAGCGATATGGGTTTCAAGGTATATTCACCAACGCAAAAGCACATCCAAAAAACAATACGAAATTTTAGAGCTTCAAAAATACACAGAAATGAATTATATGGCAAAATGCTTATTTTTGATGAAAGTAGAAAAAATTGCTGCTTGAAAGCTTCTTAAAAAATTTGAAGCCATATGCAAACTAATTTACAAGTCAAATTTTGATGGAATGCAGGAGAAACCACTTTTCTTCATCTAAAAATTGAAACTCACATGAGGACCATTCACTCTTGGTATTATGTCTCTGCTCTCCAAATTCTACCACATAGTATAGAACTCTAAAAACCTTTTATGCTAATTATAATGCCAAATATGAAAAAATTAAATCTCCATTAAATTATTTTGAAAAAGAAAAAAAGAAAATCAACCAAGAGAGATGTAAAAACCTGAAATAATGCGAAACAATAAACTATCGTCATAGTGCAAACGGTAAGCATAGAAATTTCTCTAGATCTCGGATGATGACGAGGACTACACTATTGAGTTCGTCTCACGAGCTAGGTGCCGCAGGTTGAATTTCGTTGAATTAGGGACGATTCCATGTTCGAGAGCGAATGGGCGACTAATTGGTGTGATTGGCATGAAGGTGTGGTGCCATGTGGCATAAGAGAGGAGGACACTTGGCACGTGGGTGGAAGCCAAGTGTCATGCCACTCTCATTCATGAGCATGGTAGTGGATGAGTTAGAGGCATGGAGAAAACATGGCCTAGTAATGGCCATGTGTCAAAACCGGTTGTGTGACGTGTCCTACACCTAACTCAAACCAAATTCAGTGGTTTGAGGAGAAATATGTTCGATAGAATAGAGAAGAGAGGAAGGAAAGAGAGAAAGAAAGAAAAGAAGAAAGAAAATGAGGAGGTAGCCTACACTCCAATGAGGTAGGGTTATTCTCTGCCCAGGATGCGCACTATCTTGGGGCCATTCAATGGCCCATGGGCTTAGCCTAACATTAGGGCTAGCTCAAAAATAGTTTGGAACAAGCGTACAGGTTTAGGTTCTTTTGGACAGAAAAATCCGGTTTAGACGAGTTGAACCCTCTTTTGAATGTGTGTTTTTCTTTGATTTATATGCATGTTGTTTTCATCTTTAGAAATACGGAAAAAAAATCCAATTTGCATGCCTTATTATTGGTTGATAACATGCGGTTTTGTGTGTGAAAAATGGTAGAAATGCATCTTTGCTGCTGTCTTTACATTTGGAAATCTGGAAAAAAAGTCAAGTTTGCATGATTATTTTCTTGGTTACAAATGTAACTGTCTGTGATTTTGGTGTGAAAAATTGTAGAAATGCATCTTTGTCTTTAGCTAGAAATACGGAAAAGAAAGTCAGGTTGCATGTTTATTTTCTTGGTTGATAACATGCGAGTTTTGGTGTGAAAAATGGTAGAAATGCATCTTTGTTTTAATTGGATTTGGAAAAAATTCCGGTTGCATGTATTCTTGGTTGATAACATGCAGTTTTTGTGTGAAAAATGATAGTAATGCATGCTGTTTTTCTGAGTTGGAAATCTAGACAAGTTTGCATGATTTAATTCTTGTTTGAATAACATGAAATTTTGTGAGACTAATGTTGGAATATGCATGTTGTTATATGTGTGTTTGTGTTGGAAAATATGGACTAAACATAGTTCATATTCTTTGGAAAAAATGTGAAATTTAGAAATAGCTTGCAAATGCGTGTATGCTATTTTGCAGGTTATGACAAAAAATAAATAAATAAATAAATAAATCTAGATTGCTTGATGAATAACATGCTATTATATGTATGTTTAAAATATGAATATGGATTGTGTATGGGTAGAAATTAAATAAAGTAGATGTAGTTACCCATGATGCTTGGTATGAAGCATGATTTTTGAATATTCCATGTGTTCCTTTGTATACATGTAATATGTAAACTCCATGCAGTAACATTAACATTTCATGTGCACGGGACATTGCGTGAGTCGGGTGTGAGTACATGAAATGGCTTGTGAACAAGCAGTTTTATTCGGAGTGTTGTCCACAGTATTTTTGGAGTGTTGTCCACAGTATTTCGGAGTGTTGTCCATAGTATTTTCGGAGTGTTGTCCACAGTATTTTCGAAGTGTGTCCAATGAAAATATCGGATGGTTGTCTATAGTATTTTCGGAGTATGTCCAATGAAAACATCGAAGGGTTGTCCACAATATTTTCGAAGTTTGTCCAATGAAAAATGTCGAAGGGTGGTCCAACATTATTATCAGAGTATGTCTAATGAAACTTTCATGAGAACTAAAACAAAAATATTTTGCTTTGGAAATAGTTTTCATACATGGAAAATTGCATGTGTGAGTGATTTAGAGATGATTCGAGGCATGGGGCATGGCAGGTGACATTCATGTAGAAATCTGCATATTTTTACTTAAGTGGGTGTAAATTTGTGAACATGGCATTGCATGTGCACTTAGGTGGGGAGTAGCCCTTGTAGGAGATTTTCTTTATTGGGCATTGCTCACCCCGTCATGGGAAAATATTTTCAGGTACTGGAGGTACACGGAGAAACGAAACAAGTCCAAGAAATTAGTTGAGAAAAAGGCTAGATTTAGCTTTGTTCTGTATCCTGTAAATTTTGGGTAGAAAAACCCAGTTTCTGTTTATGTAAAAAGAATAGAGTTGTAATTAAACTCATTTTTTATAAGAAATGCAGTTCTTGTAAGGTTTCACCAGGTTTCATATGCCCTTGTAATAAAAAAGTTGTTTTATACCAAATTTGCGGAGTATTGAAAAAAAAATAAAAATAAAAATGACCCTCGGGATTTGGGGTGTCACAACTTGTTATCAGAGCTTAGGTAAACGAATACCTAGGGAGCTCGAGCGTCGGATCCATGTGACGCCCTAAAACTCGGGGGTCCGTATACTTAGATACCATGTTGTGACCCTCCAAAATCCGAGTCCCGGTTGACCACTTTCGTCAACCAGGAATATTGTGGTAGCGTATAACATATTTTCTTACAAATATACAAATTCTTATAATATTTTACAAGATTGTGATGTACAACTCTTTTACACTTCTACATGCCAACATATATTAAAACTAGTTTGTTCTAATATATTTTACAAAAATACTTCTCAAGGCCACAACCCGACCATTTTTGTACTCACGGCCTTGAAGGAGTATCGTCTTCTGCGTATATACTGAAGGTGATCCCACGACGGGATGAAACAAACCATAATATCTCTACCAAAGCTACTCACCGCTGAGCAACATGCAATGCCTATACATGCATTCAAGTACCTATACTCTGTTGTACCTAAATGTCTGCATGTCATGAATGCAGTATGCCCCTCATGACTCAAATCATGAGTCCTCACTGACTCCCTCAAACCTGCATATGCACGTGGCTGAAGCGAATCAAGGACATCAGCCCACGACCCTTTTCCAAAACAAAGCCTTTTGTAATTCTAGACACATTGGATACCCCGATACCTACTTATTTCCTTACTGATCTTGTGTGTTATGCATTTGTAGACCATGGATTTAAATTCTCTATCACTTGAAGGGCATACCTTTATAATATTTGTTTTTATTAAAAACAATGGACAATCTCCGATAACCCGTTTTATTTCAAAAGCATTGGACAATTTCCGATAAACTGTTTTATTTAAAAACAGTGGACAGTCTCCGATAAACGTTTTATTGAAAAACATTGGACAATATCCGATAAAATGTTTTATTCAAAAACAGTGGACAGTCTCCGATAAACATTTTATTCCAAAACATTGGACAATCTTCGATAAACTGTGATTCGTGCCATAGTAGGTGTTCCGGAATCAACAAAATTTATAACCTAAATTCCTCCTAATGCCGTAGCATAGCTACTGCAGTATAGTGGCTCTAGGGTCGAACACAGGGATGGGTTTTCTTCGCACAAATTACTTATAGTGAGGTTCAAATTGGTGAATTTTATTTGGATTTGGGGTTTTGATAAAAATAGTGAGAGTTGGAGATTTGCAGACTGAAAATAAAATGAAGTAAAATGTGAAAAGAACTCCTTAAAGCCTCGGGCCACTGGGTTTGAGGTTCTAGGGCAACTAAGAGGTCCTCGGGTCCTTTTCCTCACGTTGGGGATGATGAACTATAGTCATTTCTCGTACCGGATCTTCATTTGGCTATAAAAACCGAACCCTAATAATTTTCCTTTTTAGATATAGCATTTATTGGTCATTAATGTTTCCGGACAGTGAAACTTTATCCCTTGATCTACCCTACAGTGACAAATAAATGGAAACTAAACAAGCCTCAGTGGATCTAGCAATAAGCATCCACTGAACCCTAAAAGATTGTCAAGTACTAGTCAATCAAGATACATCAAAGGGATTTAAACCTACAGTAAAAGATAGAAACATAAATGACAATAACTTCTTGCATTAAAAACAAGAGGACCAGCGGTTTAGCTCGAAACCTTAGCCCAGTAGCCCTCCTATTCAAGGATGAGGGGGGTTTAGCCAACCATCTTCTGAGTTGTCATCCTCAAGGGGTGTTTGGTAGGCGAGAAAGTGAAGGAAAGTGAAGGAAAGAAAAAAAGGCGGGAGAGCTGAAAGCTTTCGTGCCAAAATTTATTACATAATGTGATGATTATCTGTACAAAGCCTTAACTGAGCCTTATATATTGCTCAGAACAAGGGAAATTGCAAAAATGCATGAGCTACCAAAAATACGTAGAGGGTAGTTTGGGAAAAAGTTACAAAAAGAGGTCAAAATGGGGTCAAATGGGACCCACGAGACGAGTTGCGAAATTCACAACTTGCGAAATTCTCTGAGTGCGAAAATTTTGCAGCCACTGAAAATTCTGCCAGTGGCCTAATTTCTTATGTTTACCTTTCCAGTTTTCCTTACGGCCTTCACGAGCACAACAGCTCAGGAGTTCGAGCTTAGATTCTTTGTGTTTAAGTCGGCTAAATGATTACAGCATAGTTAGCTTGCAAAACTACAAATTTTACAAAATGCGTCGAAGTATAACAAGGACCTTAATGTGCCAGTGGGTTAATTAAGTTGATTAGTACACAAAAAGTGCTCAAACTTGCAATAAATAGGGCCCAAAATAACACTATTTGGGCACTAATCACTCCCCCCAACCGGTACATTGCTAGTCCCTTAACAATGAAAGAAAGAAAGAAAGAGAGCAGACAAAGTATGATCAAAATTATGTTCACAAAAAAATGGTATTTCAAAAATAATGTGAATGAATAATGCCTAACCCTGAGTATGAATCACCAAAACCCTGCCCAATAACCATCTTGAGAGAATGAATGCTATACAAAATCAAGCTTCAGGAGAGTATCCAACTCAAGAGAATCAACCTGAAACTTCCACCAAAATCTAAGTGTTTGTATGATCAGTTTTCCATGATAAAGCGCGTGCGCTCCCCTGACCCAGCTCTTTGCCATAACCTAGAACATTGACCAACCTAAACAAATCAGGATCCATTTTTATTTCACAATTCTTTTTGTGTTGTAAGGGTGCAATGTTGAGGAATCCACTTCACCAAAGTCTATGTAACGGGGATCCACCGATGACTCCCAACCAATTAAGGTTTAGGGCATCAAGTCATAAAAATCTTTCGACCGCTAACTCTTCAGGTTTCACCACGAACTCTAATGATTTCGAGACTCAACCACCTACAACTCGCTAAACCTTACCCATCCACCCATGTAGCGAGCACTAAGTCATTGACTCCCAACCAGTTGGCTTAGGGCACCAGGCTTTAAAGACTTTAGCCGTATACCCCTCGGATTGTGCTCGGGTTTAAAGGCAAAGCGTCACGGCTTTTTTTTTTTTGGAAGACTTCATTGGCCTTCTTTTCATGGGGGTCCTTAACCTATTATAGGTAGTCAACGAAGCTAGGTCAAGCTCTTGCAAGGTTTAGGAGGCTAGGCAATTTTTCAGGTTATTGATGAAACCTAATGTGCACTGTGTGTGGTTAGCTAAAGGTGAAAGGAAAGGGTTGAAAACAATGAGATTTCAACTAATCATCCACTTAATCAAGCATGGAACTAATCTAACATTAATAGAATTGGACAGTGTTTCAATTTTTCAAACTACAGACTAAGCAAAAAAAAAAAAGGTGTGATTTTGAAGTTGTAAATATAAGTTGTATGGTATGTATAAAAAGAAATGTGACTAGGTTTTTAGCTTTACAAACAAAAACTAACAGCTTCACCAAAAAAGAATAATAAGCCACTGGACATCACAAAATGGGCTTGTTCAAAATAGTACAAAACATGAATGTAAAAGCCACTTCCTTCGCTAACTCTCCCCCCAACCAAATGTTACATTGTACACAATGGGGCTCGGATTAGAGAAGGAAGTGCTACCTCCTCAATGTGCAGTCGGTGGAAGGTCATCCTCATCCTAGGTAGGCTGAGGTGCTGCTATTATTGCTGCTGCAAGCAGGTCAAGAGAGGATGCAGGGGCTAGTTGGGTAGAGGGTTCTGGCTCTATTGGAGGATGAACTGAAGAGGCCTAGGCAGGCAATGATGGGGAAATCGGAGGTAGGCCAAGGTGACTCTAAATCTGCAAGAGGATGGCCTGATTTTGTGTGAGCATGGTGCTGGTTTGGGCGATGGAAGCCTCGGTGCATGTCATCCTCTCAGCTAGGATTGCATGGGGCAGCCGTAAATGATGCGGCCGTGGCTAAGAATGTGCGGACTGCCTCGATAATGGCCAGGAAATCCTGAGTGGAGATGGATATATCTTTGTGGTGGTGGTCTTTGTGGTACTGAGTTCAGCGAGTGCAGCTATGAACCATGGTACTAGGGCGAGGATCTAGAGTGCAGAGGATGGGGTTGTGGGTAATGGGCGTGTGATGGCTGGAGGCCAGGCCAGGATGCGGGGTTGTAGATGTGGAGCGTGGTAGATGGAGGTACATGGACGGGATCTTTGGAATTGAGATCCTTGTATGCACATTGTTGGAGTGGTTGCTCCTATGAGAGATTGAAGCTGCTGGGTGTGGTCCTCGTTTGGATCCCAGGAGGTCTGGGAGGTGAAAGAAACGGGACATAATCGCCACTTGTCGATAGTAAGGACGGCCTCATGACACCGACGGAGCTGGCACAGGCTCGGCGAGAAAAACTATATGCTCTAATACCTGGCATAATAGTCTCGGGAACAAGAGGGGAGTAGACTCAGCTCAGGTCAGATTCCTACAGTGGACCTTGTCCTCAAAATGGAATAAGGAGGTCATGATTAGCTTGGCAGGGCTGAACCAAAAGCCCTCGGAGATGCAGTATAAAGCCTCTAGAATAGCTCATCTCCTCTGTACAAGATGCTAGACCCAGCAGTTGGGCCCAGCAAATATGATCGATAAAGACATACTTGGGGGCGCCTCTGAGCAGATGGACCATTTGTCGTGTCTGGGATAATAAATGAACCATCTCCTGGTAGAGGATGGGACGCCTATCACTATGTCGGCCAGGAGTTGGCGGGATGCCGGCGCAGATTGAGCGTAGTTGCTTGTAATATCACAATGGCGAGTATCCCTGGTCGGCCATCGATAGCAAAATAAATAATAGTCAGATTGGGCTCTCGCCTGGATGTCATAGTGTGGTAGAACTCGATGATCACCCGAGGGTAGAAAAACCGGCGTGGGGTCATAAATGGAACCAGGGAGTACCTCTGCACTAGCCGCAAAGAGTCTCTGAGCTCTAGATCTTCTACAAAGGTCGGAAGATCATAATAAACCATTTATGCGGTCTTTGCAATCTTTGTGATCAAATTTCTGTAATAGGGCCATAGTGGAAGATCGTCTTTGATGAGTGACGGGGATAGATCGAGAGGGGAGATCTCAGCGAGGGCCGATTAGATGGTGAATGGGGCTCCTGGGGCCTGGAACTAGAAGACTCCCCTGGGCCAGAGGTCCGAGCTCTTTTGGAAGGTGGGGCCCTCCGGGTTGGCCTGGGATGTGGAGGAGAGGGAGGAACGGGGCTGGCACGTATCATACTGCGTGGGGCGAACGGGGCAGCGAGGGGCCATGGCGGCCTTGATAGGCTGCCAGCAGTAGCCATGGCAGGAGTACTCTGGCTAGCGGGAGGGGCGGCGGTGTCAAGAGGCGTAGTGGCAGCGGCGGTAGTGTCAGGGCTAAGGTTGGAGCCGCGGGGGAGGAGAGGAAGGCCTCACCCTAGGTCTGTGGCTGTGTCCTCCACGTATCTTAGCCATGCCTGGGCTAGAGAAGGAAAGGAGATAGAGAGAACCGGAGGAGGAGGGTTTTTTCTTTGAAGGAAAGGAAATGGTGTGAAATGAAAAAATGAAAGGAAGGGGGGGTTTAAATAGAGGGCCAATGAAGGTGAAAAGGCTTAACCCATTTAATGTTCATAAAAGGGTATTAAAACTAGGGTTCAAAAATTTAGACTAATTATTGCAAAGGTGTAGGAAACGAAAGGCTCTGGAAGATGAACAGGCTGGGGACGAAGAGTCGTGCAGGTAGAATTTCACAGGTTGCGAAATTCTTGCACATGCAAAACTTCTCACGCTGCCCACTAGCCTTCAGATAAACCCGCAAAACAGAGAACCAAAATTCATGAGAATATGCAATACAAAAAGCGATAAACTGGAATTAAAATGGGCTACAGTTAAGAAAACAAATGAAAAGCACAAATAAAATTTTAAGTAGATTAAATAAAATTCTCAAAAAAAATGGAGTGGCATTTCAATCTCAATGGAGACTAAGCCACACAAGGGTAGCCTATTGGAATTCATGGAGGGTCAAGGAGGGGGATCTCCTCCTTGTCTGCTGTGTGTTGTACAGCATATGGTTTTAGTCTCTGCCCATTGACCTTGAACACCCTGCTGTCCTTTAAGAATGTCCACTGATCCATTGGGATAGACTTGATGGATGATGAATGGACCGGTCCACTTTGACTTGAGCTTGCCTAGAAAGAGGTAGAGCTTGGAGTCATAGAATAGCACTTGGTCTCCTTGTTTGAAATTTTTACGGGCTATTAACTGATCATGCCACTTCTTAAGTCTATCTTTTTCAATTTTCGAGTTGACGTAGGCATCATTCCTCAGCTCTGCACAGCTCACTCAACATCAAGGCACCAAGGCCCAGCTCTTCCCATGTCTAGGTTCAGCTTTTTGACTGCTCACCATGCCTTATATTCAATTTCCACGAGCGGTGAGCGCATACCATAAACTAGAAACAACGAAGGACATGCGGATGATCTTGTATGCTATTCTATACCCATGGGAATCAATGACTTGAAGTGAGTCCTTTTCTGTTGGAGCTCACCACTTTACGTAATATTGTTTGGTTTCCTTATTGGCAGGCTCGGCTTGACCCTTTGGTTTGAGGATGGTAAAGGGTGGCCACTTTATGCTTGACTATATTATTTTAAGAGGTTCTCAAGGTTTGTTGTTGCGAAGTGTGAACCTCCATCGCTATTATGGCTTTGGGGACCCCCAGTGCGGAAAGATGTTCTCCTTTAGGAATTTCAACACCACCACATTAGTGCGCTGCTACGCAAGGCAGTAGCTGGCCCATGGCTGACACATAGTTGACTCCCACCAATATGTATAAATAGCCAAAAGAAGAAGGAATGGTCCGGCAAGTTAATACTTTAACACCGAATAAATCAACTACCAATATTGGGTTCAGAGGCATCATATGGCAACAAGAGATTTTCCCTAGTCTTTGGCATTTTTCGCAATCACGACATATGGTGTGGGCATCTTTGAAAAGAAAAGGCCAGTAGAACCCAGATTGGAGCACCTTCATGGCAGTCTTCTGGGAAGCAAAATGACCTCCACATGCATTCTCATGGTAGTGATTCAGTATCCCTTGCTGTTCTCCCTCAGGCACACATCTTCTGATTATCTTATCAACACAATATTTGTACAAGAAGGGCTCTTCCCAATAGTAGGAGTGAATTTTTGCAAAGAAAAACTTCCTGTCTTATGCCTTCCAGTTTACTGGTAACTCTCCTGTTACCAAGAAATTGGCTATGTGGGCATAGCATGAGGCTTTTTCTACTAGGAGCAGGGACTCCTCAGGGAACTCATCATTGATTGGAGGATTGTGAGTGTTATGCACTATTGTTAGTCTTGAGAGATGGTCCGCCACTACATTTTCCACACCCTTTTTATCCCTAATCTGTAGGTTGAACTCTTGGAGCAGGAGAACCCATCTGATAAGCCTAGCCTTGGCATTTTGTTTGGTGAACAAATACTTCAAAGCTGAGTGATCTGTAAATATGATTATATCCGACCCAACCAAATAAGCTCAAAACTTGTCTAAGGCAAACCATTGACCATGACTCTTTCAGTGTTGGTGTAATTTTCCTACGTATTGTTATTGCTCGTTCAGCGTTTAGCATAATGTAGACCACATAAGGTTTTCCTTCTTCTTTATGCCCAGAAGCGCCCCGATAGGGTCGCACATCGCATAACCTCGAAAGTAACTCGGTTAGAGGGCTCTCACTATTGGTCACGATGGTCAAGTAGGTAACCAGGCTCCCTCAAGCTCTTAATAGATCTTTATCTTAAATCCCAAAGCAATTTGGCATCCTTCTCTAATAGCTTATAAAGAGGCTTGGCAATTTTTGAAAAATCCTTGATGAACCTCCTGTAAAAACCCGCATGCCCTAAGAATTGCCTCACAGTCTTCACATTCATAGGGGAAGGTAGTTTGGAAATTAGTTCAATTTTTGCCTTGTCAACCTCAATTCCTTTGTTGGAAATAATATGTCCCAACACAATTCCTTGGTTGACCATAAAATGACATTTTTCCCAATTCAGCACCATGTTCTTCTCAATACATCTATGCAGGATAATTTCCAAGTTGATCAAGCATTCTTCGAAGCTCCCTCCATAAATTGTAATATCATCCATATAGAACTCCATAATGCGCTCCACCAAATCACTGAAGATACTGAGCATGCATCGCTGAAATGTGCCAAGGGCATTACACAAGCCAAAGGGCATCCTCATGACATATGTGCGAATGGGCAGGTGAAAGTGGTCTTCTTCTGGTCTTCTGCAACAATCTCAATCTGGAAGTAGCCTGAATAGCCATCCAGAAAGTAGTAAAAGGGGTGGTTGGAAATTCTTTCGAGAAGCTGGTCTATGAAGGGTAGAGGGAAGTGATCATTTCTTGTCACCTCATTTAACCTTCTGTAATCAATACATACCCTCCAACCTATGGTAAGGCGAGTAGCATTTCCTCTCCCTTCTCATTATGCACAGTGGTTAACCCTGATTTCTTGGGCACAACCTGGGTTGGACTCACCCAAGTACTATCGGATATGGGGTAAATGATACCAACTTATAGCAGTTTTAGGACTTATGCACGTACCACCTCCTGCATGTGAGGATTCAATCTCCTCTGCATCTGCCTTATTGATTTTACTTCCTCCTCCAAATAGATATGATGTGTGCAAACTGTTGGGCTAATTCCCTTTAGGTCAGTGATTTTCCGCACCCAATAACTTTGCTTGTTCTCACGAGGATGTATCAATGAGGCTTTCACCTGTGGTGTTGGCTTCGAGGGAGGATATGACAATTGGGCACTGCTCATGTTCTTCCAGGTATGCATATTTTAGTTCCACAGGCAGAGGCTTGAGATCCATCTTTTGAGGCTCATTGGCTTCTTCCCCAGTCAGTAGAGGTATAATTTCTTCCTTTTTTCTCCATGGCCCGACTATACGATTACGCTGGTCTTAGGTTCCCTGCGACTCTCCTCATAGCACATCTTGCATTTTGTTCTTGTCGACTTGTTTCCTCAGAGCCATCAATTATGCAAACTATAGGGCCCTCTTCCAGCAGTTTGCATATGCTTTTTACTGAGTGGAAGATGTTGAGTTCCAAAGTCATGTTCCCAAATGTAAGTTTCATAACTCCATTTCGGCAATTGATAATTGCATTAGAAGTGGCCAAGAATGGTCTTCCAAGGATGATAGGCACATAATTAGTCCCCACTACAACCGATTCTGTATCAAGCACAACAAAGTCTACAGGATAGTAGAATTTGTCCACTTGTATTAAAAAAACATCACTCCCACAGTGCCCTTTGGTATTTTTATGGATCTATCTGCAAGGGACAATGTGATGGAAGTGGGTTTTAATTCTCCCAAACTGAGCTGCTTGTACATCGAATAAGGTATTAGGTTTACACTAGCCCCCAAGTCTAGCAGTGCCTTTTCTACACAAGTGCCTTTGATATTCACCAAGATGGTACGGCAACCCGGATCTTTGTATTGGATGATAGCACTGACCTGTTCAGTCAGGAAGGGCCTTCTTGTCAACATTTAACCCTCTCTTTACTGTGCATAGGTCCTTCAAAAATTTGGCATACGTTGGGACTTGTTTAATCATGTAAAGCAAGGGGATGTTGACCTTCACCTGCCTTAGCACCTCTAATATTTTAGCCAGGTTGATGGCCTTTTTCTTTGCTTTTAGTGCTTGCGGAAAATGTGGGTGTGTGCTCTTTTTCACTGCATTTTCTTTGATCACCTCCTCCTCTGGTTCAGCTTCTTTTGCCTCCTGGCCTTCTTCTGCTAGTTTAGGGACTAGTTGTTTAACCTCTTTACCACTTCTCAAAGTGATAACTGCTTTAACTTCATCTATCCTTGGATTTGGCTCCTTTGGAAGGCACTTCATGCACCTAAGTTAGAAATTTGTGTTTGAGAGGGAAATTTCCCTTTTTCCTACACCTACTGTTGGTTGGTTAACCTTGAAATTGAGTACTGCAGGTTGTCAAATTTTTGGGAAATTTCAGTTTGCAGATTCTCTATCTTCTTGTTTAGTGTACCTTGTGCTTATCAATCCTCATGGATTGCTTTGGGCATTCAACACATTACGTTCGTCCACAAAGTTGCCCACCACTTTGCTCAAGTTCATGATAGCTTGCTCAAATGGGGATGAGGATGGTGGTGGCTGTGGCTGGGATGAGGATCCATACTGCTGTTGTGTAGTAGGTGGCACATATGGTGGGGGTTTTGACTTCTAAGAGAGGTTAGGATGGTTCCTCCATTTATGATTGTATGTATTGTTGTATAGGGCAGTGGTTGGTGGCTTGTATTGGCCCATAGTATTAGCTTGTTCAACCATCATATCCCTTACTGAAGAAACAGTTAGGTAGTGCTCTCCTTGGTGCTCGATTGGGTGACAAACGAGTTGGTTAGGCCTGGTACCTCGTACTTGCGCACCTCGTGTTGATTTCTCATTTCAAGCTCCTCCAACCTCCTAGCCAAGGTGGATAGCTTTGCCTTCATCTCCATGTCCTCTGAGAGTGAGTACATGTCTCCCCTTTGATTGGTTGGAGGCCTCACCCTTTATGCTTCCCTAGGGTTGGGTTAATCCCAAGCTTTTGAAGTCTCCGCCACGTAATTCAAGAAGTCCATGGCTTCCTCTGGATGTTTGCTCATGAAGTCCCCTCCACACATAGTTTCAAGCGCTACATAGCGGGGGACATTCCATTATAGAAGTGATTAACCTGACATCAAGTATCAAAGCCATAGTGAGGACGGGCATTGATGGTCTCTAGGTACCTTTCCGACAACTGGTAGAATTTCAAATTTTCTTGAGGCGCAAAGGTGTAAATGCACTCTTCAAATTATTGGTTTTATGGTCTTTGAAGAATTTCTTAAAATTCAGCACAATATATCTCCCAATTCCTAATGGTTCCGGCCTTAGAGAGTTGAGCAGTTACAGCCTTGTCATGAGTTAGAGGAAAGAACTTCAGTCTCATCAAATCCACATTAGAGATGTCTTCTTTGAAGGTATTGCATACTTCCTCGAATTCCTGGATGTGTGAGTATGAATTTCACTCTCCATTCCATGGAAAGTGGGGAGCAGGGGCACAATGTAGGGCTTGATAATTATGTCCTCTGGAGGAGGCACAATGCAGGAGGGTGCACTAAACCTTGGAGGATGTATATGATCCCTCATTGATCTATATGCATTGGGATTTCTGTGAACCCCCTTTTGGCTTTGCTGCTCCTCAGGTGGAGGCTCCATCTGACCACCGTGTATGCTCATTTCACCGCTCTGTTCTTATGGAGCACTGCTCCTTTCTAATCTGCCTGCTGTGTTCTTATCCCAGTGGTGCATAAACTCCTATTAAAAGCGACACAAAACCACGGCTAAGAAACAAAAACCGAGGCTACGAAAAGGTGCTGACTAGCTAAGATAAAAGAAAAGTGCTATATGGAATAGTACAAAATTGAATCAACCTAACAATGAACTGCTAGGAGAAATAAAAGTAAAGACAAAAATGGTTGAAGTTTCACCAATACTTGTGATCTGGATCACAAGTTTAACAAATCAACACTTACACCAAGGCACCATCCCTAGCAACGACGCCATTTGATTCGTGCCACAGTAGGTGTTCCGGAATCAACAAAATTTTTAACCTAAATTCCTCCTACTGCTGTTGCATAGCTATTGTAGTATAGTGGCTCTAGGGTCGAACACAGGGATGGGTTTTCTTTGCACAAATGACTTACAGTGAGGTTCAAAATGGTGAATTTGTTTTGGATTTGGGGTTTTGTTAAAAATAGTGAGAGTTAGAGATTTGCAAACTAAAAATAAAATGAAGTAAAATGTGAAAAGAACTCCTTTAAGCCTCGGGCCACTGGGTTTGAGGTTATAGGGCAACTAAGAGGTCCTCAGGTCCTTGTATTCGCGTTGGGGAGGATGACCTATAATTTTTCTATAAAAACCAAACCCTAATAATTTTCCTTTTTAGATATAGCATTTATTAGTCATTAATGTTTTCAGACAGTGAAATTTATCCCTTGATCTACCCTACAGTGGCGAATAAATGGTAACTAAACGAGCCTCAGTGGATCTAGCAATAAGCATCCACTGAACCCTAAAAGATTGCCAAGTACTAGTCAATCAGGATACATCAAAGGGATTTAAACCTACAGTGAAAGATAGAAACATAAATGACAATAAGCGCGTGTTAAAAACCAAGAGGACCGGTGAACTACCTCAAAACCCTAGCCCAGTAGCCCTCCTCTTCAAGGATGTGGGGGGTTTAGCCAACCATCCTCTGAGTTGTCATCCTCAGGGGGTGTTTAGTAGGCGAGAAAGTGAAGGAAAGTTAAGGAAAGAAAAACAGGCGGGAGAGCTGAAAGCTTTCATGCCAAATTTTATTGCATAATATGATGATTGTCTGTACAAAGCCTTGACTGAGCCTTATATATCGCTCAGAACAAGGGAAATTACAAAAATGCATGAGCTACCAAATACATAGAAGGTAGTTTGGGAAAAAGTTACAAAAATTAGTGAGTAAATTGAAGCGGGACACGAGGAAGCACGTTGCGAAATTTCACAACCTGCGAAATTTTGCAGGTTGCAAAAATTTCGTAACCCTGCAAAATTCCTACAATGGCGAATTTCTTTGTTTTACCCGCTCCATTTTCCTTCGGCTGACTTGCGGTCGAGTTCGGCAGTTCTTTGTGTTTGAGTCGACTAAATGATTTTGGCATAGTTAGCTTGCAAAGACTAAAAAATTTGCCACAAAATGCGATCAGAAGTATAGCAGGGACCTTAATATGCCAATTGGGTTAATTAAGTTGATCAGTACACAAAAAGTGTTCAAAACCTACAATAAACAAGGCTCAAAATAACACTATTTGGGCACTAATCAAACTGTTTTATTCAAAAACAGTGGACAATCTCCGATAACCCGCTTTATTTCAAAATCATTGGATAATCTCCGATAAACTGTTTTATTAAAAAACAGTGGACAGTCTCCAATAAACATTTTATTCAAAAACATTGGACAATCTCCGATAAACTGTTTTATTAAAAAACAATGGACAGTCTCCGATAAACCTTTTATTAAAAAATATTGGACAATCTCCGATAAACTGTTTTATTCAACAACAATGGACGGTCTCCGATAAATGTTTTATTCAAAAACATTGGACAGTCTCCGATAAATTGTTTTATTCAAAAATAGTTGAAATGCACCCGTGAGACTCCATTGGATGTAGTCTAAAATATTGAGACCACCATTGAACACCAAAAACAATGTCGATTTACCATGGTCGAACACGAAACCTGATG
Source organism: Tetrastigma voinierianum (assembly GCA_016808115.1). Taxonomy (NCBI): domain Eukaryota; kingdom Viridiplantae; phylum Streptophyta; class Magnoliopsida; order Vitales; family Vitaceae; genus Tetrastigma; species Tetrastigma voinierianum. The sequence goes on along the minus strand of JAEQBH010000656.1, from coordinate 148,500 downwards.
TAGGCCCGGACATGTCTTAGGCTCGACGTGATGTCTCGTGCATAAATGCAATGCATATGTCATTGCATGCCATTTCATGCCTACATGTATGCTACGTGTCACATGCAACATATCTATTACACTACATGTTAAGTGTCATGGATAAATCATATTTAATACATATAATTATTTCCATTTTTTATCACACATATATCACACATTTAGCATGTTATTCAATTTACAGCAATAACACACATTAGCCATTCCCGGCCATAAATCCAGTCATGCTTGGCCTCGAAAATAATATGGACTTAGTCCAGAAAGTCCAACTTTTGTCAATACCACACAAAACATCCAACCACCTTGATTCTGACCCGGGCCATGTAGCTAGAAGCATTCGAATGTCAGTTCAGAAAGCGAAATTCACAGAAAACTAAGAGCAGGACATTCCTCAAGTATGCATGATGACCTCTAATGTTCACCCCACGGTTTGGCCAAACACTTTATCTTATTAAATTCTAGAATCAACGAGCTTTTTGTAGAGTCTAAGAACGCGCGAATCGGAGTCTGGAAGAGAAAGTATGGTCGTCCAAAAGTTGGCGAGATTCAGATTCGCCCAGGTGTCTTGAAATTGGGCACACCGGTTTGTCATTATGCTCGGGATTTTGTTGTCCCGGAACACAGTGTTTTGGTATCGGACAGTCTCGAAACCCCGTGAAACCGGTCTTTGATCGTCACACAACAACAACCAAACCACACACATCTTAAATTCGCCCTGAAATGGGACAAAACCGTTAGGCCATTATGTAAGACTTGAGAAAATTTGAATTTTCTGAAAAAGGGTAAAACGGTAAAAACCCAAATTTTTCTAGATCTTGGATGACGAAACGGACTTCACCATTGGAATCATCTCACGAAATCTAGCTACCACGTCGAATTTTGTCGGTCAACGATCGAATTTCACATTTTGTGCACCTTGTGAGTGGCTTAAGAGGTGCCATGTGTAAATCTTTGAGCAAGTCAAACATTGAGCTCAAGTGGGGCTCACATGAGACACATGGTATCATGCCATTGGGTGAAAATCTCGAAGTAGATGGATAAGGGATATGGGTGTAATCCATGGGCCCATAGGGTTTGACATGTGGCGTGAGAGGACAAGTCACTTGTCCCGATCTTGACCCAAGCTCTCCCAGCCCAGGTTTTTGGGAGAAACAGAGAAAAGGAAAGAGAGAAGCAGTTTGGTTTTAGAAAGCTTTACCTTCTCTGCAGAATTCCGGCGTGAGCCGTCGGTTTCGGCGAGACAAGAAGCGAGTTGCTCCCCACGGCCGGGCCTTCACGGTAGTGCAGAGTTTTAGGGATTTGACCAGGAAATTTAGAAGGTAGGGGTTTTCTCGTACTTAATTTACCCTTTGTTAAAGTGTTTGTATTGTCTTGAGTTGCTTTGAGGTCGTATGAAATTGGCGGATTTGGTGGTCGAAACTTGGGACCGGGTGTTGGAATATTTTAAATTTTCAGTTTTGAATGTTGATGTAATTGTTTTGGGTGGTTGTGTGATAATTTGTACGATAGAATTATGCTTTACAGTGTGTATATGAAGTCGGAAATGGCCGCAGATTTGATTTCTAAGTGGAACCCGATGTTTGATAGTGGGCTCTGCGACATGCCTTTGCTTTCCCGATTGGGAACACAAAAAGCGGCTTCCCGGTTTGCATTAATTGGACCAAAACGTCCATGTGTTAATTGCATGAAATATTGCTGGCGAATTGTGGAATTTAATATATTTAATGCATGGATTGATTCTGTATTTAGCATGATGTGATGATTTAACTTATGTCTATATATGCATGATGATGTATTGGCATGTGTAGCATGAATTGTGGTTTGGAAACGGCATAATGCATTCCATATGCACCGGGGCACCTTAGGAAATTAGGTGTGAGTGCATGACATGAAAGAATTGAAAAATGGAACATAATTGTGAAAGGAATTTCAAGAAAGATTTTCCGAAGAATTGCCTTGAGTTGTCAGCGAATCGCCCGGATGAGGACCATATTTGTTTCGGAAATATCCGCAGCAGAGAAACCCCACGACTTTCGGGTAGTCCGATATTTGTACACAAAAACTCGGTAGTGGCATTTCGAGAACAAAAAAGCTTTTGTTTTGAAAGCGGTATTTTCTCGCCATGGCTCGGGCCTTAAAGTGTGGGGGTCGATTGAGGTTCGAGGACATGGGATTGGGCATGTAGACATTCAAGTAGGAACATTTTCTTGAGTGTGCGTTTATTGAATCATTGCATGTGCATAGGTGGGGAAGTAAGCCATTAGGGTAATTCCTCTTGGGCAATTGCTCACCACTGTCGGGGATCAGCATTTAAATGGGAGAGGCGTGGGAGGCATCACTTATTAGTAGTTTTGAGAAATAGGATTGTGGCTTTGTTATCTTTTTGTAGAACATGTATTAGAACTTTAAATTTTAGTATGTGTTTGTATTAAGAGTGTAAATGACTCTTGAACCATGTAACCTCAGTGGTGGATATATTTTGAGCGTAGTGCGTAGGCCCGATGTGGGCCATTTACTCATGTGTGTGTCTGTGATCTGCAGGGACATATAGATTTCACGGAGTTGAAGGAGCGTCAGCGAACACCGGTTTGGGGCGTCACACATTATGTGGCTCCTTTGCTTAAAATAACTGGAGTAGGAGAAACTACCTCGTAAGCGCAGTTAAGGGTCCTTTTCCATCGAAGTGCCTTTCCTTCTGCGACCTCTTCCTTTTCTTCTCTTCCTTTTCTTTTTTCCTCCTTTTTCTTCTCTTTTCTTCTTTCCTTGCACCTACTTAACTCCTCCCTTTACATTTTAAAGCTCCTGCTCTGCACTTCATTAACTATTTCTCTTCTATATTATCCTTTTTCCTTTTATTCTCTTTTCCTTTCCCTCCTCCTCATCATGAGCATCAGTTTATACATTTTGAACCTTAGCTGGGGACACATTGCTTTCATGTGTGAAGGACATACAAGTGGACATGGATTCCATGTGTCACCATAAACATACATGTCCTTCATGTAAAACTGTATGTGTCGCTGTCTTAGGCGCCGAGAAATAAATTGAAATTATGATAGTCTCATAGTCGATGAAATTAGATTAGGTATTGAGATTTGTGAGAGACGATTCAACGGTGCAATCTATTTCATCATGCGAGATCTAGAAGAATCCGACGCATAAGGAATTGTGCAGCGAATCTGTAGTTTTGCCCTTTCACTACAGAAAAATTTAAATTTAATTTTTCTGATTTTACAATCCCATGACATGGTTACGATACCAGCTTCATAGTTGGGTACTAAAGTTTAGGTATATGAATACCTAGGACTCGATGGGGCATGGGTTTAGATCATACATACACTATGCATTGGGTGAAATTGATGTGTATGATTTGTGTGCTTGAATTGTGTGACCTTTTTGTATGATAAATTGTATGATGAACAAAGGTAAAGATCATATGGGGTTCGAAAAAACATCACGAGCACGATAATGGTCGAAATTAAATTGAACTACATTAGTGGTTGGCAAGAATTCATTACTAATAATAAAGAGAAATCTTAAGATTCGCCGTTTTGACTTGTGTAGATGGCGTCAGAGGGACGGATGAGGACGTAGGAATTCGCCCACAGGCACACCTCTGGCCACTGTGAGGCCGCTGCGGAGGTCGTAGTTGTTGCGTTTGCTAAGCATTGCACGAGGCTAATTAAAGGGGTCGAGGGGAGGGCCAGGAAGTGACCTACAGAGGTTTATGGCACATCATCCTCCGACATGTATGGGAGGAAGGGACTCAGCGGACAAGATATCCTTGGGCATCAGAGTAGATGACATGCGGAGCATCCGGGACTTGGGTGCTAGTGCTAAGAGGAAGTCAACTTTCTTCTAGCTCCAAGAAGAAGCAGAAGACTTATGTTTCGCACGGATCTCGGGAGACAGGCAGTGAAGATGAGGGGTGAGGCCAAGGGTTAAATCATCTAGGGGTAGGGGACACTTCGGGTTCTTAACGGTGGGCGAAGGCGTGTTTCAATGCCAGCCTAAACACTTTAGATGGATTGCCCTTGGGGTGGGATCCGGGAGTTATGGGCATCCAGGATCCCAATCATCGGTGGGACATGCGCCAGTGGTTTGTTCCTCCTTACAGCTTGGAGCCGGGGAGCAGATGTCAGTCCTAGGGTCTTTGCATAAGAACCTCTTGTTTCACGAATGGGCCATGAGCCGGAGTATGGTGAGGTCGGGGGGACGGGACTCCGAGGCTGATACTTGGACGAGGCCCGCCTCTGCGTTGTGGTACACAAAGGCGGGCTTGGAGATCATCACGATATCAGGAATGCTGTTTCTTCTCACCAAGGTGTTGTTTAAATTAGGATGTCATATTCAGCGCCTATTTGTTCACCTTATGTGAATGTTTTAGGGCTTAAGGGTTAAAACCTTAGAAAAGCCTAGTGTTGGGGTGAGGTTGATCGAGATATGTCGCGGGGTTGCGGCCGGCAGCCCTCGAGGATTACATTGCGGTGGACTGGGGTCGTGGACATGTGAGTTTGAATCATCCACTTGGGATGATGATTGAACACCAACTGGGTTATCATAAATTGATCGAATGAGAGTTATTACCTACACAGAGGACAATATTGGTATATGATTACCCTGCAGATTTCGAATGAAATTCTTTAAGAGAAGTAGAATGTAAAGCAAAATAATGCGAAACGATATACTATCGTCACAGTGGAGACCGTAAGCCTAGAAATTTCTCTAGATCTCGGATGATGACGTGGACTATGCCATTGAGTTCGTCTTGCAAAACCTAGGTGCATAGTCGAATTTTGTTGAATTACGAGACAATCAGAATTTCACGTATTTCGAGGCGAATGGATGACTAATTGAGTGACAATTGGCATGAAGGTGTGGTGCCATGTGGCACAAGAGAGGAGGACACTTGGCACCTAGGTGGAAGCCAAGTGTCATGCCACTCTCATGCATGAGCATAGTAGTGGATGAGTTAGAGGCATGGAGGAGCTTGCATGGCCTAATGTGGCCATGTGTGGCTGAGGTTGTGTGAGGTGTCCACTAACTCCAGCCAAATTAAAGTAGTTTGAGGGAGAAGTACATTCGGTGGAGATAGAGAAAAGAAGAAGGAAAGAGAGAAACAAAGAAAGGAAGAAAGAAAATGAGGAGGTAGCCTACACTCCAATGGTGAGGTTCTTCCCTGCAGGATGCCTTTATCTTGGGGGCCGTTCAGTGGCCATGGAGCTCTTCCCAACATTGGGAGCTAGCTTCAACGATTTGGAACAAAGCGCATAGGTTTAGGTTCTTTTGGTTTCGAAAAAATCCGAGTTTAAGGCTTGAGTTGAACCCTCTGAATGTGTATGTTTTTCTTGGTTTGTATACTGCTGTTTTTCTAGGCTGGGAAATACGGAAAAAATTCCGGTTGCATACTTGATGTAGTTGATAACATACATTTTGGTGTGAAAAATGGTAGAAATGCATGCTATACGTATGGTGGAAATCGGAAAAAAAAAGTCAGTTTGCATGTTTATTTTCTTGGTCCATTGTATGCAATTTTGGTTGTGAAAAATGGTGGGAAATGCATCGCTGTCTTTACAGTGGAAATGCGGAAAAAAAAAGTCCGATTAATGCATGTTTGCTTTTCTTAGTTGATAACATGCATTTTTTAGTGTGAAAAATGGTAATGCATCTTTGTCTTTGAGCTAGAAATCTAGAAAAAAATCCAGTTTGCATGCTTATTCTTGATTTGATAACATACAGTTTTATTATGAAAAAATGGTAGTAATGCATGCTATTTTTCTGAGCTGGAAATCTGGACAAAAAAATCCAGTTTGCATGATTTAATTCTTGTTTGAATAACATGCAGTTTTGTGAGACTAATGTTGGAATATGCATGTTGTTATATGTGTGTTTGTGCTGGAAAATATGGACTAAATATAGTTCATATGTGCTAGAAAAATGTGAGCTAGAAATAGCTTGCAAATAGGTTGTGTATGCTGTTTTTTTCCTAGGCTGTGACACAAAAAAAAAAAAAAAATCCAGATTTTCTTGATGAATAACATGTTGTTATATGTATGTTTGAAATATGAATATGGATTGTGTATGGGTAGAAATTACATGCAGTAGATGTGGTTGCCCATGATGCTTGGTATGAAACATGATTTTTGAATATTTCGTGTGTTCCTTTGTATACATGTAATATGTAAATTCCATGCAATAGCATTAACATTTCATGTGCACGGGACATTGCGTGAGTCGGATGTGAGTACATGAAATGGCTTGTGAACAATCAGTTTTATTCGGAGTGTTGTCCACAGTATTTTCGGAGTATGTCCAATGAAAATATTAGAGGGTTGTCCACGGTATTTTCGGAGTTTGTCCAATGAAAATATCGGAGGGTTGTCCATAGTATTTTTCGAGTATGTTTAATGAAAATATCGAAGGGTTGTCCATAGTATTTTTGGAGTGCGCCCAATGAAAAATATCGAAGGGTGGTCCAACATTATTATCGGAGTATGTCCAATGAAACTTTCATGAGAACTAAAACAAAAATCTTTTGTTGGAAATAGTTTTCATACATGGAAAGAGTATAATAATGTGGTGAGTCGAAGGATTCGAGGTATGGGATAGCGAGGTGACATTCATGTAGAAATCTGCATATTTTTACTTGAATGGGTGTAAATTTCTGAACATGGCATTGCATGCGCACTTAGGTGGGGAGTAGCCCTCGTAGGAGATTTTCTCTACTGGGCATTTCTCACCTCGTCGTAGGAAAATATTTGCAGTGCTTGGGGTACACGGGAAGCGAAGCAGTCCGAAATTAGTTGAGAACAAGTTCAGATTTGGCTTTGTTCTGTATCCTGTAAATTTTGGGTAGAAAAACACAGTTTCTGTTTATGTAAAAAGAACAGAGTTGTAATTAAACTCATTTTGTATAAGCAATGTAGTTCTGGTAAGGTTTCACCAGGTTTCATATGCCCTAATAATAAAAAAGTTGTTTTATACCAAATTTGCGGTGTATTGAAAAAAAACAAAAAAAAGACCCTCAAGAATTGGGGCATCACAAGAGATGTATGGTTTCACTTTATTGTAGTAAATTTTTAGAGCATGTACAAGTGGTTCAAATGAAAACAGCAACATCTTTTGATCGTCGAAGGAATCACATACCTTAAGAGATCTTGGGCGTACTTGTACTCATAAGGAATTTGAAGGGCAAAGAGGCCATCATCGATCTGTGCATATTCAAAATGTCTAAGATTGATGGAGTCGAAAAATTGAAAAGGCTTCGAATTTGAACATCCCTCTCTTTCTTGGATTCTCGTGAAACCAAAAGAACATGGTCCATACCCACATGCCCTCCCTTTCTCACTGGGTTGCAGCACCTTGTTTTTTACTCTTGAGTCTTTTCCATGTTCCCAATCCCGCTACACGACTATGTACAATGCCTTTGATATTCACATCCAAGTAGAGGCAACAACCACATATTGAGATAGACAATCATGAATATGAAAGTCATGTGTGTCTCTACTATTCACCCTCGATTATTTTCCTCTTTCTGCATTTCGGGTAGTGAGGGAGGTTTGGCAATATTTGGACATGGGTAAGCGGGATGGGTATTGGGAGAGGAGGAAGAGAAGAAGAAAGAGAAGGAAAAGTGAGGTGGCCATGGTGAAGGGAGAAAAGTATATCGATGATATTAATACAAAAATTAATTAATTATTTTTAAAATCAAATACAAATTAATAATCATGAGAAAAATTTATGAAAATAGATGATATTAATACAAACTCAATAGTTTTTTTGAATACATTCTACTTTCAAGGTAGTAAATTATCTTCGCTAGGACTTGAACCTAAGACCCCTTCCTTATGCCCTTTTGCCTACTTTAAGGGTGAACGCTCTATTACTTAAGTTAGGCATAATGAGCATACATACTAAATATTAAATTTCAATATATATATATTATAAAAATAAATTTTATTTGTTTTTTCTTTCATATTTAACATGAGATGATAAATAAAAAATTGTAAAAATAAATTAAAAAATATGTTTCTTCCTTAAAAATATTCGTTTTGTGATCCAAATTTGATCATTAAATATAGAATATGCAAATTATTTTATAAATATTTTATTCACTTCTTATCCATATGTTTTGCAACAAGATTTACATTTTCATCTCTAAAACTATCACATTGAATAGATATTAAGACAAATTTTAAATTTTGTTGTTAATAGATATATTTTGCAATGAATTATTTTTCACATGTTAAAAATTTGTTGCTAAATCTCTTTTTTCTTGTAGTGACGTGTGCAAGTGTTGCCCATTCATTTAATATTTTTAAAATTAAGGTTTGCACTCTAATAAAGTAAGGGGGGCCATATTGTACACTAAAGTAATATTATACCTTTTAAAGGTTTGCTCATTTTTTTAACAAATCTTAAGACATATCTTCCCCACTTCTAAGTAGAAAGTAGGACACTACTAGTTTGTTGGCGTTGAGTTGGATGTTGTCTGTTTTACTCAATTGCATTACTCTTGTCGTATGGCCACATGTTGTCCTAGTCACATGATCTATATATAAAAACGTTCAAGTTAATTTTTTTGCTTAGAAGAAATTTTGAATGACTGTTCATTTTTAGTTTCCAAAAAGCATCCCAAAGACTACTCATTCCTTGTTGTATGGAAATAGACATTCATAATACATCATCAAGAATATCAATTGCTCCTTGTTATATCTATGTTGGAAACCTTATGGACCCTTCTCTATCCTCATTGATATGATATTGTCCACTTTGAAACTAAGGTGGCTTTTGTTTTTTTACTTAATGCTAAATAGAAATTTTGTTCTAAATGATGCTTAATAAGATTAAGTATTTAATTAGTTGTTGGTTTTTTCTACAAAAATCATTTTGTTAATTTTTATCTAAGTTTTGATGAAATAAAATTTTAAATACAAATTTAAAAATACATATGCTTTTATTTAATTAGTATGAAACGAACTATGAGAGTTTCAATTGGATCATAAAATATATTATTTTCTCATATGCGTTTATTCAATTAGGAAAAAAACATTAAAAAACAAAAAAGCCAAATAATTTGGCTTTTCTATTCAGTTAAAATTTTAAAAAATTTAGCAATAAGTCATGAAAAAGTAAAAAAAAAAAAAAAAAACATTCTAAATGCAAATTTATTTCAACTTTGTTTTTGGGTTTCTCCCCAAAAAAAGGCCTCATACCAATTGAATATTGTTCATGCTTATAAACTCACAAAATTTTTCATTCCTATCCAAGTGGGACTTTGGGTGCACCTGTTATGAACCGAATTGGAAGAAGGGAAATTTTTGGAAATGAGATGAATTCATTAAGAAAATAGGTCTAGATTTCGAGAGGCTAGTCTCGGAAACGAGAAGCTAAGATTCCTAAAGATAAGAGAAACTTCCCTCTCATTACTCTGTCTGAATATAAACACTACCCGTAACTTGATAAGAGATAATATATCCGAAAGACCCTGCTGACAATGTCACAGTCGACAAGTAAAAGCTTCATTTTAAAGTTGTTAGTGATGTTTTACGCACAGTGTATGTGTAGTTAGGGGCTTATCATTACTTCCTCCCCCTAAGTGTTCACCTTGTCCTCAAGGTGGAAATTAGGAAATTGAGAGTTGAGCATATGAAAGTCCTCCCAAGTTACTTCAAATAGAGGCAGGTTCTTCCACTCAATAAGCACCTCCAAATTCCTAGGTTCCCCATGTGGTTGTTGGAAAACATCTAACAAGGAAGCAGGCTCAACAACTAGCTCCAAATCATCAAAATATGAAGTGCGAAGTACCCGCTGTGATTAAAGCCCAGGTCTCCGTTGACAGCAGATCAACCGTAGGAATACTCGTGGATGTCAGGTAACTTTGACACCACTTCACGAAAATTAAGTGAGTCTTCTTAACATGCAGGAGCTCTACCCCGAGGTAAAAACCTATCCTAATAATCAGCAATGACCACACGGGGTCAAATCGAGTAAAATAATGGCCACTTGGGCCCTGCATCAATACTCACAAGTACATCAGTATATACAATAGTTGAGTTATTACATTACTCTTAACCAAAACAAATATCAAAATTTATAATTTTGGCCATGTTCCACAGTGACCAAAGCCACAACTCGACTTCTTCTAAAATGCAGCCTCTAGTAGAGTCGTCATGTGCACACTCCACACTTTTTGAAATAGTGATCCTCGACGGGGTGAGTAAAGCGAGTAGTGATAATTTCCTCGGGTTGCTCTACGCTAAGTGCGCATGTCGCCTTAAGCAATCACATTCAAGCAATTTCATGAACCTACTTGAATGTCTACATGCCCAAACCCATGTCTCGAGTCCTCATGGACTCCCTCACACATGCCTAAGCCAATATGCGAGTAAAAATACAGTTTTCACAACAAAAGCTTTTTGTTCTTGAAAACTTATTACCGAGTTTCGATAAAAATACTAGACTACCCTCAGGGGCAATTTATTTGGATAACTCTCGAAGCAGTCATGGTCCCTATCGAGAGAGTGATGTTGGACGTCCCTCGAGGCAATTCTTCGAAATATTCGCGTCGAAATTCCTTTCACAAACATTTTTCGTTTTTATTTCATTTCATGTCATCGCCTCCTAATATTCTAGGGTGCCACGGTGCATATGGAATGCATGATGCAATTCAAACAAACTACATTCTAATATATTCACATGCATATATATTAACATAATTAAATCACATCAAAGCATGTTATGCAAATTCACAATCAATTACGAAAAATTAAAGCTCACATGGGCTAATTAACAAACACAGAGCAATTCATTTTGAGATCACTTTCGGCCAAACACGTTTTCACCACAAAAATTTAGTGTGCTGTCGTATGAGCATTGAAACCCTTGGGTTCTGTTCACGACCACACAAATAAGATTTTCTCAGCGGATTTGAAAGCTTTGAGACCAAATTTACGGCTAAAACAAGCCTCAGAACATTCCTAACCATTTACATGGCTCTTAACCAAAGATGCGCAAGTAGAAAGATCCACTACTGTTGGGTTGTCGAACTCCACGAATCGAGGTGCCTGCGTAGCCCTCGCGGGTGTGACGGCTTTCATGCTTTGCTCGGCGAAACCGGCCAGTCAGATAAGCTAAATCTAGAGAGAGAGTGCTCTCTCTCTCTCTAAAAACTCAAATATCGGCCCGACATGCAATTAACGCCCCGCGGTTTGGTGTTTGGAGAAGAAGACACTATTCCATGTTTGTCTCATACTCATTAAACTTTCATTTAATACCATCTATGTCCTCAAGTCTTGGATTTTTGACACTTTGCACTATCTAGGCCGTCCATTTCCATCATCTCTCTACTCATGCAACATGTGTCACATGAGTACATGTAGTGGGTGACTTTTGTCACATCACATGTCTCTCAAACCCGTTTCTGCACTCAACTCCCGGTGACTCGAAAAATGTGAAATTCAGTTGTCTCGAAGTCGCGAAGTGGCGTGGTAATAGATTTCGTGGGACTGATTCCAACGGTGAAATCCGTTTAGATCATCAGAGATCTAGAAAAATTTCAGATTTTTACACCGAAGCTATTCATTTACAATTTTTTCATTTTCGAAAGTGGAATTTTCTCAGTCTGTTCTCCCTCCTTAAAAGGAATTTCGTCTCGAAATTCTGGACAATCACAACAACTCACATGCATATGCAACGTGCATCATACTATGCATGTAAACTAGTCATTTAAGTATTAAACGACTAACCCACGTACCTTCATCCCTAAACAAGAAGGGATAGGTAGCCTGCATCATGTCATTGCGCTCCCACGTTGACTCCTCCACTCCACGGTGCTGCCATAACACCCTCACTAGCTTCACGGTCTTGCATCGCAAAACCTAATTCTGACTATCAATAATGCACACTGGTCCCTCCTCGAAGGTCCCATCCGTGTCAATCTCAATCTCTCCCCAATCCACTACATGAGCTGGATCTGGAGTATACCTCTGGAGCATGGAGACGTGAAATACCTCGTAGACACCTAACATCTTTGGGCGATAAAGCTGGCCGTGCAGCTACGGTGCCTACCTGTCAGTATCTCGAGGGCCCGATAAACCTCGGCGATAGCTTCATGCTTGCAAACCTGACCACTCCTCTCTTAGGCATCACCTTGAGAAGGCGTGATCTCGACCTCGAACTACAGGGTCGATGTCGTACATCAACATAAGCTCTTAGCAGGCTCTGGCGGAGTGAGAGAGCGTTATGCATATCAAGCTCACCTTCTCGGAGGTGTCTCTAATCAGATCAAGACCAGTGATGGAGCTCTCTCCCACCTCGGTCCAACATATCGGTGATCTGCATGACCTCCCATATAATGCCTCATATGGTGCCATCTGTATACTCACTTGATAACTGTTGTTATAGGCGAATTCCACTAAGGGAAAATGTTCTTTCCAGCTACCCTTATGATCCAGGACGCATGCTCGCAGCATGTCCTCTAACACTTGTATAGTCCTCTCTGATTGACCATCTGTCTGCTGGTGGAAAGCTGTACTCATGGTTTAGGCCAACGTGCCATGGCCTTTTGGAAACTCTTCCCAGTGCGTCGTAAACCTGAGTCTCTATCAGACATTATGGATCTTTGACCTCATGTAGCGGACTATCTCTCGAATGTACAACTAGCAGAATCTCTTTAATATGAAGGTCATCCGCACGGCTAGAAAATGTGCCGACTTCATGAGCCGGTCCACTATCACCCATACAGCATCATGTCCTTGAGGTGTCCGTGGCAAGTGGGTCACAAAATCCATCATGACGTGCTCCTTCCACTTTCGGCCACCTCGATGGCTGGAAGTAAGCTCTGCGCTTCTGGTGCTCAACAGCAACACTGCTAACACGTGAGACATCATCAGACAAGTCCCCTACGTGTCTCTTCATTCCCGCTCGATGTGTCTTGACTAGAAGATCTGGTACATCTTCGTGCCACCTGGATGCAAAATAAATCGAGAGCAGTGAAACTCCTTGAGAATCTCCTCTCTCAAATCGGTCAACTAGGGATTCACTACCCGTCCTCTATACCGAAGACTACCATCTGCGTGGATGGTACAGCCCTCGTCACTTGTACCTAGCGTACTCGGTCACGATGGACATCTACGGCGTCTGTCCTAGGACTCGATCACTCACCCTTTCAACCAGAGGCGGTGTAGCTACTAAACTCCCTGACGCCTGCAGGCACATACCGATGCTGTAGCCCCAAGCAGTCCACAATCTCGAGCATCGGAGTCACTCCGGGGAAGCTATACTGGCCAATCTTGCCTATGACTTCGGTAGTGCATCATCCACCACATTTGCCTTACCGAGGTGGTAATGCTGAGTGAAGTCGTAATCCTCTGAGAGGCTCGTCGTCTGCGTTGCCTCATGTTGAGGTCTGGCTGCGTGAAAAATATGTAGGACTTTTATGGTGCAGTACACCTCGAACTCCTCGCCATATAAGTAGTGACACCAAATCTTCAAGGCGAGGAGCTACGGCCTCTTGACTCCATGTCGTGTTGTGGGGGTAGTGCTCATGATTCTTATTGGCCAGAGACCATAAGCTCACCCCTACCCTCCCGGGATTTGCATCAAAACACATCTAGTCGTGATCGAGGCATCTGATACACTATGTACCCTGTCCTAATCAGGGACTATCGAATAGGAGGCGAAGTAAGTCTCTCTTGACTCACAGAATGCCTCCTCATCGGTCATCGATCAAACTTGACCTCCTTCGGTCGATCTCGTCATGGAGTCTTTGCTAATCGGGAGGAAATCTGAATGAATCTCTGTGGTGCGGCCAATCCCGAGCTACGTATCTCGAAGGCCCGGCCGGCCTCTCCTGACTCATCACGACCTCGAGCCTTCTCTAGGTCAACGGCACCCATGATCGCGACACCAGTCAATCCCGAAATCTCACCTCGATGGCGAAACTCGCGCTAGAACTTGGCTTACGGTGATGGTCTCAACAAGCGTAACACAATCCTCAAATGATACTAATGCTCCCATATTGGGAGTAGATCAAAATGTCATCCACGAAGACTACGACAAAGTACGATCTAGATAGGGTTGGAATACCCATGCATGAGGTCATGAATCTTGACCCAGCGCGTGATAAATCAAAGGGCATCATTTGTAAACTCAAAGTGCTATGGCGTCATAAGCTGCCATCTGGGATCTCCTTGGGTGATAATGCTCGATCGGAGTCCCGTCTGCAAGAGTAGACTCGCGCTCCTCTCAGCCCGATCAAGCAATCGTCGATCCTCGGTAATGGGTATCGATTCTTGATCGTAACCACTGTTCGTATCTGTAGTCAATGTACGGTCGAAGGGTTCAATCCTTCTTCTTCGCCAAGCAGGCAAGACACCCCATGGTGAAGTGCTCGGTCTAATGAACCCCTTGTCCAGTAACTCCTGGTGTAACTCGATACTGAAGTCTACAACCCTCTGCGAAGGCAATCTTGGTAGCTCATCTGGAAAAACATCCTCGTACTCGCAAACTACTCAAGGTAGATCTAAGTCTGGTCTCACCTTGTCCTCACGAATTGAGCTCGCTAGCCCGACCCTGTAATTGTCCTTGACACTGGACTTCATTATCTTGTGCAGGGCAAAATATGCTTGTCCCCACGAAATACAACCGCAGTGCAGATCCTGTATTGTAGCGGTAACCCTCCCTCACGGCTCACAATCGATCGCGACCTGTAAGGTGTCGGGTCACGATCCATCCTAAAGATGGCGTCGAACTCTGACATATCATGAGTACCGAGGTCCATATGAGTAAGTCCTCGAGGATCTCTAACTTCGCAACCATGACATATCATCCACATTCTCGCCGTAATCCCTGGGGAGAACTCCACATGCAAAGGCTCCTCTAAGGCCACCAACCTCTAAGCTCAACTCTATCACAACTGATGCAGCATCTCTAAGGTGTAAACACGGCCTCGAGACACTATTCACATCTAGAAAATTTTATACACTATGTCCATTTGCATTCATAGGTAATGCAAGACAATAATTTTCATATTTTGAAATCATATGCAACAAAAAAAATTATTTTATAAAATTTTATTTTATTTTATTTTATTTATTTATTTAAAATTTTTTTTTCATTCAAGCTTTTGGGAAAACAACCAAAGAAATTTTTTTTTTCATTTTCCAGTATAACCAAATAAATTTATTTAAAAAAAAAAAAAGAATTTTCTAGTTTTACACACTGTACAACCTTACAAAAAAAATTTCTCCACATCATATTTTTTTTTTCATTTAATTCTGGACCATTTTGTCCAAAATTTCTCGAACACCTATGGTTACATTTTCGACCTAAGTATTCAACATTCTTCCTATGCTATTCTAAGCATCTGCATTTCAATCACAATTCATATACACAACAACTCATGTTGTGGCCATATGATCACACATAAAACACGATCATGTAGTGTTCTAATCTTGTCAGTGACTTCTAGAGCGGAGTCACCTACCTAAACTCACAACATCGAGTTATATAAGTTTGTGATGTTCTTAAGTATGTGGTATGGCTGAAAGCCCCGAGAGTCCCTCGAGCCCCTAGGTACTCGTGTACAAGCTCTATCTGGGTTTGTGAAGGCTGGTATCGAGGACTAAACTATGGATGCCCAGGCTTCGAGGCTCCACTAGGTAATCATTTACCTAAGCTCTGATACCAATCTGTGACGCCCTGGCAAGGTGTCCATTGTGACTCCGTCGGCCGTGGAATACTCGTGGATGTCTGGGGTGGCAGGCACCACTTACGAGTCGGGCGAGTCTCCTTTGTACGGGGCTACGAGGTGCAAACCTGTCTGATAATCAACAATGACCACACCCGGGGTCCAATCGAGTAAAATAATGGCCACTTGAATTTTGCATAATACTCTGAAGTACATCAACTATATCTGATGGTTCAAGGTTATTATTACTCTTAACCAAAACAAATATCAAAATTTGCAATTTTAATACATGTTCCCGCAAGTGAATACCAAAGCCACAACCGACTTTCTTAAAATGGGGCTCTAGTGAGAGTGGGTCTCGTGCACACTCATGTACAGAAATAGTGATCCCTCGACAAGGGGTGAGCAATGCCCAGTAGTGATAATTTCCCTACGGGTTACTCCCGCTAAATTACATGTCATGGCAAACAATCACATTCAAGCAATTTCATGAACCTACTTGAATGTCTACATGCCGAACCCGTGTCTCGAGTCCTCACCCAGGCTCATCGCATGCACTGGCTTGATATGCGAGTAAAAATGCAGTTTTCACAACAAAAGCTTTTGTTCTTGAAAACTTACTCACCAGAAGTTTTGATAAAAATCTTTGGACTACCCTCAGAGGCAATTCTTTGGAGATAACTCTCAGAAGCGGTCATGGTCCTCATCAGTAATGCGTTGGGCGTCCCTCAAAAGCGATTCTTGAAAAATCTTAGTCGAAGTCGTTGTAGCATTTCGTTTTGTTTCATTTCATGTCATGCACTCACTCCTAATATTCTAGGGTGCCCGATTGCATATGGAATGCATGATGCTGATTCAAACAAACTTCGTACTAATATATTCACATGCATATATATCAACATTATTAATTCACATAAATCATGTTATGCAAATTCACAATCAATAACACCAAAATTAGCTCACATTGGCTAATTAACAAACACGGGCAATTCATTTTGAATCACTCGACCAAACACATTTTCACACCAAAAATTTTGTGTCACTATTCACGTGAACAGTGAAATATGAGTTCTTTGTTCACGACCACATAAATAGGAATTTTCTTCACTCGGTTCAAAGCTTTTGAGACCGAATTTACGGCTAAAACAAGCCTCAGAACATTCCTAACCATTTACATGGCTCTTAGCCAAGATTAATTTGCAGTAGGAAAGATCCACTTGTTGGGTTATCGGAACTCCACGGAAATGCGGTTCCCTACGTAGCCCTCGCCGCATGAAACAGCTTTCCTTCTTGCTCAGGGTGAGAGCAGAGCCCGGTCAGATAGTAGAAAATCTAGAGAAGAGTGCTCTCTCTCGCTCTAAAACTCAAATATCCCAGCCCCTGGAGTCCGTTTCTACCTTTACGCCGGTTTTTTTTTTTTTTTTTTTTTTGGTGTTTTGGAGGAGAAGACACTATTCCATGTTTGTCTCATACTCATTAAACTTTCATTTAATACCATTCATGTCCTCAAGTCTTGGATTTTTGATACTTGGCACTATCTAGGCCGTCCATTTCCATCATCTCTCTACTCATGCAACATGTGTCACATGAGTACATGTAGTGGGTGACTTCTGTCACATCACATGTCTCTCAAACCCATTTTACGGCGCTCGACACTCGGTGCCTCTTGTGAAATTTATTTGTCTCGAGATTCGACGAAATTCGACATGGTAAAATTTAGATTTGTGAGCGATTCCAACGGTTAAATCCGTTTCGTCATCCAAGATCTAGAAAATTTTCGTATTTTTACCGAAATGACCATTTTACCCTTTTTCCGAAAATTTGAATTTTCTCGGGTCATACACCCTTGGCATGCCGTTGCTGAGAAATATGGAAGACTGGATGGATGGTGGAAGAAAGGGGTAAGTCAAGTTTATGTGCTGCTCCTTATACGTTCAGCCGCAGCGTGGGGCCATAAGATCTTGCGAGGCGATTCGATTTGAAGCCCGAAGAATTTAAGGATTTTGCTTATATGGGCGCGACTTGAAAACCTTATCCCCTCTGGAACTCATCACTCCTTAACTTTGAATCCAACATACTTCTTCATACGTTATAGAGCATGCATTAAGTGCATTCAAAGGTCATCCAAAGCGGCATCATGTTCAATTAATTGTTGTTCCACCGAAGATGTGGAGGTAGTACCAGGAGTTGCTCTTAGCAAGGCAGGGGGATCTCGACCATAGAGAGCCTTGAAGGTAGAGTAGTCTATAGTAGAGTGGTAGCTAGTATTGTACCAAACATGGTTCAAAGTTGCAATATCGGTTGCCGACTCGAATGGTCCTAAGACGTATCGGTCGCGTATCGGCCGAAACGCAAAATAAGATTATTAAAATATTTAAAAATGATTAAAATATTATACAAATTATTAGAAAAATAGATATAATTAAGTAAGCTAAAAATTTAATAAAAACAAATTTTTTTTATATTTAACATTATTTAAATAGTTAATGAAGCATTAAGTGAAAGATATTGCTAATGCTAACAAAAGAAATTATGTTATATTAAGCATAACATCTTTTTAACAAAATGTCACCAAATACATCAATCAATACCATGTTGAATGACGAGAGGGCTCAAAATCATCATCATCATTAGTCTTACGACGAGCATACAAATCGAGACAATAATTTGCATAATGAGAATGTGGTTGAAAGAATTGTTCATCACTTGAATGTGTTAGCTGAGATGATTGCCTTGATGATTCATAATTAGGAAAATATGACCTTGGAGGCTGCTTAGGCTCAACACCATGCTGATAGTATCCAAAACCTCGATAAGCAATGCTATTACTATCAAAAGATTGGTCATATACATAGGAACCAATAGCTCGTGTTCCAGTAGTTCAATAGTGATCAAAATCATACTCACTAAAAGCATTGGAAGAATTATCACTACTTCCAAAGTTATGATGGATCATCTCCGCTCCCTGAAATGAAATTATTGATCTAGAGCTAATGATTGGAAGTGTTCATCAATCTAGTTACAATTGGATTTGTAATCATGCCCACTGGAATAGTCATCATCAGCGAGTATGGTCGGTCTTTCGAGGTGCTTTCGCTGTTCTTAGGCTGTATCTCGATCGGTATCTTGTGTGGCTAATAATTTTCATTTCCTATGCACTGACATCTTGTGATCAGCAGTGCTATAACCACTATCAACAACACCGCTTGCTCCAATGCCACCACTTGCTCCATTGTCCCCACTAGTGTCTTCACTTTATCTTCCTTTGTCTCTGATGTTTGCTACCCCCCTCTATTGGCTCTATCGTCACCATCATCACTACTAGAATTTGAAACAATTATTCGAGGAGCCTTACCTTTACAAGAAGAACCAATGTCTCTTCCTTGCGCAATACTGCTTCCACGCCTACTTACCCTGTAACTTGTGCCACCATCATCATCACAAGCTGCTTCTCTACCTTCTTTAGAGGGAAGATCTTGATCCAACCAATCAAATTATCAGATGATAAAATAGGTTCTTCTCAACTACCATTGTCCACTCACCTAATATATGTCATCATTAAAGTATGATTCAAGTCAATTAAATTTGTACAAATCTTCATCTCTTTGTTCTTACATCAGAATTCTTAACTTGAAGTCGCACATTGTAATTGACATAAACTAACTTATGCAACTTTTTCATTACCAAACGATTGTGCAACTTTGTGTGAATCAATGACCATGTGCTCCAATTTCTTTCACAACCAGATGAAGAACATGTTTGACTTAAAACTTTGACAACAATCGTTTGAAGATGTGGACCTTCATCACCATAATTATTCCACCATTTAGCTATTATTAAAAAAAAACATATTAGGCACCAATATATATTTAATAGAAAATTATGACAATTTTTATTTAGGAAAGAAATAAATATAGTGAGTACCTGGAAGAGAGTGATTTATTGCTTTTCTAGTTAGTGCACTTCCAAATTCTCCTTAGCCTTCAACAAATAATTCCACCTACATTATAATGTTCTTTACTTTATTAATGCACATTACAAATACAAAATATATTATAAAAATAACAACATAAGTTATTGTTATACCTCGTTCAAAGCTTTTGCCTGCCTATCCAAATCTAGCTCCAATTTCTTGATAACCTCCTTTAGTCCAATTTTAATTTCCGGATAGTGGGAGAATTGCTTTGAATATTGAAGAAACGTGGATTTAAAATATGCTGACATAGAAGTAAAAAAATTATTAGTTTATAATACTTTACTTTAAATAAAATAATAATAACTATATAAGAAATTTTGTATTACACCGCAACATGCAAGTAATCTATGCAATTGTTGGTCACCTTATATCAGTGACTTCTCAATGCAGCACTCCAATGTTTCACAATGCCTTTATAGCAGTTTAAGCTCTATCATTTCTTTATAAAATGATTGTGATTAAGCTTTTATCTTGATAAACCAATACTACAAGGAAAAATTGATCAATAGCGCTTTGTCGTCAAGGAAGAGATACAATAGCCTTCCCTAAAAGCGTCATAATAAATGTCGTGTATATATTTCAATGCATTGACGCTTGTTATAAGCGTCATCTTTTTGTGAATCAAAACATTGACACTCATTTGAAGCGTCTTTGTCTACTTAGCCTAATATCTTTACTATGACACTTTTATGAGCGTCATTGATTTTATTTTATTTTTTGTTCTTTTGTTGAACCTTGACACTGTTTACAAGTGTCATCATCTTGTTTATGTTAGAAATCATCTTTGCATTAATTTCATCAGTTATAAATCATAATATAACATCTCATAGTTATTCAAAATCTGCACATAATATAAGTCATAGAGATAAGAAAAAAACAATATCAAAGTCATGGATAAAAGGAAACAAAAGTTATCTATATCCATTGATCCAAAATTACATTTGTACATATTTCCAACAAGTTTTCATAGATTCTATGTATATGAATACAAAATGTTCTTTAATTATTGGGTAGCGAAGGATCCTCCTATTGGAAAGTGTGCTAAGCCCATCAAAATCATTACATGAAGCCTTATGTTCCTATTGAAATGAGAAAATAAAGTCAATTAAATAAATAATTACATTTATTACTTAGATGGAGTTTGATGTTTTTATGATTCATCATTTAATAGAAATACACAATTACACAATCGACCTATTAGAAAGAAAAACAATTGCAATATTTACACATCATACACTTGCAAATAGATATACAAAAAAACAAATCTTCATGTTTTTTATATGATTAGATATAGAAAATCAAACAAAAAACTTTCTAAACCAAATAACTAAGACATTGTTTTACTATTTTGATGAGTGCTAGTGTTGTGACATTCAAGGTTTAAATGAAAATTGAACTCAAATTAGAATAATACCTTCATGAAAGTAATATAAAAAATGATAACTAGTAATATAGAAACTAACCTGTAGATAAAAGAAAATAATATAAAACAAAAAGGTTGATAAACATTATGAACATATATTCATATCTGAAAAATAACCAAGTCATTCACAATAATACAAATTTGAAGAAAAATAAGCATATATTTGGGTATAACTTTCTAAATTGATAATTGGTAGAGTATCAAAGCATAAATAAAGTGAAATATAATTTAAGTTGAAGTCTCATCACTAGTTTTGGAAATAAAGCAATATAGTATTCCATATGCAAATGAATAGTAGCATAAAGGAAATCCTAGGCTATAAACTTAGAAGATAATATAATAAAACACAAGAATGTAAACAAATATTTGGAATCAAAAGCAAATCAAAAGACATAAAGTGCCAGATGTTCAATAAAAAATATATATCTCACTTACACTACTATCACTCAACAAACACCAATCACTGATTCTATCATAATGTGATTCTTCAACTTGTCAACAAATTTCTGCATCTAGAAAGCAATTATAATAAGATAATAAACTCAACATAAGCAAGAAATTGATCTAAAAGGAATCAATACATAACAAAAATGTACTAATGAACAACCAATTTTTTTTACAAGGTATTTTCATAACTTACAATATTTTGTACTACCTTATTATTGCATCAAAATATTCTTTGTCAACTTCTTTACTTTGCCTTCACCACATTCCACAAAAAAGCTTTTCCATAGCTAGTGGATAGCTTTTCCTTTTCTTTTGTATAACAGTGGGTGAAATAAATAGATCAAATAAATTATATTAACTTTGATGAGTGGTTTACCAACAATGCAACATAATTTATGCAAACAAAAGGCAATTCATTACATTGTACCTTCAAGCGAGATTATAATCAATTGAGTCCTTAGTAGCACCAATCGACACGTCATTTCATTCATCTCCATTTCGCTATAAGATTTTTTTCCCATTAAACTAATAACGAGTAACATACACCATTTGATTAGCTAAATTGATATAGTAAACAATAGGAATATTATGAAAATTTATTATTAAGCATAAATTAACCTTTGTTGTGAGATGCCTTGAATCAATAATAATGTCCTCCATGTATCTCATTACATAATATCCACATTCCACACTACCTAGCTGCCTTGGACACTATAAATGAAAATGAAAACCATTACATTATGGTCCTTCAATTAAAATGTATGTTCTTAGTGCTTTAGTACTATGAATTGAAATTTATAAACCACAATCAAAGTGATATAATTTATACTAACCATAACCTTTACCCATGTAGGTTCTCTCTTTGATGTTTTTTGATTTTTTGGTGGATGAATTCTTAATGCCCTATACAATGGCAATAATATTAAGTATATATCATCAATCATTCATGTAAAACCCAGAAAAAAATTCAATTTTTCTCAATAGAGGTAACACGGTAATTTCGGTTGAAAATCGGAAATTTTTTAGATTTTGGATGACGAAATGGACTTCACCGTTGAATTCATCTCGTGAAATCTAGTTACCCCATTGAATTTTGTTGGATTCCGAGACAGTCGGAATTTCATGTTTTTCGAGGTGTAGGGTGTCAGGTGACAAATGGCATGGTCATGTGGATGCCACATGGCACCCTAGGGGAATGACACATGACATGAGCCATGGGGTTCACTTGGGATAAATGGCTCACATTGATCCATATGTTAAATGATGTAATAAAAGGGAAAGAAAAATAAAGAAGAAATAAGGAAGAAAAAACATGGAGATGACATGTGGCATGTGAGGAAAGTAGGGGGAAGTTTCCCCCACTTTGATCAATTCGTGTAGAAGGAAATCAAAAGGGATAAGGAAGGATGAGAAAAGAGAAAAAGAAAGAAAAGAGAAAATGAAGAAAAGAGAAAAAGGAAAATGAAAAGAGATGAGGATGGGAGCAAACTAGAAAAGGAATTCGGTGGATAAAGAAAGAAAGATGAGGAAATAAGGAAAACAAACAGGAGAGAAAGGAGAGAATGAAAAACTGTCCGAGAGAGGAAGAAAAATGGAGATTTTCTCGACGTTCCAACGGTCGGAGCTCGACGGTCTGAGAAGAAAAGTTGATCCACGCATCACGAGCTACGCGTGGGTACCAAAATCGTGGAGTTTCATCAACGAGGTAGGGAATTTTCCTACTTGGATTATTTCTAGCCTAAAGGCCATTTAATGGCATTGGTGTTCTTCTGGGCTAAAACTGGCCGTGTGTTTTAGTCCTAAGATTTTTGGGACTGAATATGAGAAATTTTGGGTTAGTTCTGGGCAGTCCCGAACTACGTTGAGATTTGGTTTTAATCCCGAGACCGATGTCTTCGGGTTTTGTTGAGTGTTTTGGAATCACAGTGATTCAGTGATGAATGGAACTAAAGCTGGTTCGTGGTAGTGAAGGGACCGAAAGGTGCCCTGTTTTTATGGGTTTGAGAGTGGACCATTTTGTGTGATTGTTGCTTGATTTAAATATCATGCTATGAGTGAAAATAAAAAATAAAAAGAAATCATGTTGATAATGTTGCATGTAGTTCTCATTTGCATGTAACATGTTATAGTATGAAATGGCATAATTGCATTTCATATACACAAGGACATCACGTCAAGTCGGGTGTGTGTACATGGTATTAGTTATTCACCATTCTTGGTGAATGTGTAATGGCTTCGGAAATTAGGACTGACGTCCGAAATTGAAGACTCACGGGTCAATAAAATAATAATAATAAATTTTTGTGTTTTGGGTGAAGCAAGATGAAGTAGGATCAACGGGGTGAAAGACATAAATTTATTCTTGGTTAGACATATGTATCCAGCGATGAAAGTTCGCGAAAGTTTCGGAAGGCGTGCGAAGCTTACGATGAGACCCCGAAACTTCGCTACCCACAAAAACACACAGGATTTGGTAAATCCACATGAATATTGGAGGGTTGTCCAATGTTTTTAAGTCATTAGATGAAACACCAATGACTGGTTTCACATAGCGTCAGCGAGGTGTGAGGCCCGGTCGGGGACGGCTCGGGTTATGGGCATGAGGAGTCTCATCTCATGCATGACATGAAATATTCCATATAGGATTGCCTTTTCTATATGGAATGTGATTTGATATATGTATGCCATTGCATGTGCATTTTAGGTGGGGAGTAGCCCTTGTAGGAAAATTTCTCTACTAGGCATTGCTCACCCCATCGTGGAAAAATATTTTCAAGTACAGGAGGTACTCAGGGAGTTGAAATAGGTCCAAGAGATTAATTGTGAAAAAGGCCGGTCTGTGGCCTATTCATGTGTTTTGTAAATTCTGGATTAAATATCCAGTTTTATTGATGTAAATAATAAGTTTTGTAATAAAACTTAGTTTTGGACTTGTTCAGTGTATTATTAATGAAGTTTCCCAGGTTATACTGCCTGTGCAATTTATATAGAGCCAGTAGTATAGGAGGAAATGCATGGAAGAAAACTAGAAGTGCAGTGAAGGAAAATAGAATGGGCTACTGTCCATTTTCGGTTATGGGTCACTATAGGAAATTCCTGGTCGCAACAGAGCTTGTGCTGATCTCATGTCGCGACACGGCTCTCAAGCCAGATGCGCACACGACTCAGCCTAGGCATGCATGACGGGCATACGCGTGCGACCTGGATGCTTTATCGCAACAAAGAATCTTAGAACATGGAATTTTCCGTAGCCGACACTACAGGTGTGTTGCGACGGTGGATGGCGACCGTCTGACGGACCCGGACAACAAACTTCTGGCTGCGCGCAGTGATCACATAGCGGCGTGGCGGCATGCATGCTGGCGGCCTTGGGTGACGGGCGCGCGGCAACGCTGCGCGAGACGGAGAGCACTCTGGTCGCACACGCGTTGGCGGCGGCCTGTCGCGGCAGATTTCTCTGTCATGACAAACTAGTCCAATAACCAAAATAGGAAAAAAAAAATTTGACCTCCGGGAATTAAGGTGTCACAATTCAAGTATTGTAATCTAAAAACTTACATGTTAACAATATCCTTCAAATCATCACATGGTTGATGTAGCATTGAGTAAAGGGCGTATGCTGTCATTGTCCTTGTCTCATGCTACCAAAACCCAGTGGAAACTGAATATTTTTTTTATTAAAGTGATACATTTAGTAAAAACTATATGGTAAACTTATAACTGTCATAAAACTCACTCTAGGTTGTATGGAACAAAAATATACTCAACACGACTTGCATTCATTATTTGATTTTCAATAACCCTAGACCTATTTTCTTTCGTTGCTTCTCCCATTCCAGCTTTAGAAACCAATGCAGGGTTAACAAAAGAAAACTGTTCTCTCACCTTTGCATCAACCATCTTCTTATACAAGTGCCTAATTGAATTAAAATATTCTAAATTATTAATATTTTACATGCACCTAATATATTACTAAAATGGAAAACTATAATGTAATTAGGTAGATAATTAATATAGGCAAAAGTTCTCTCACCATATGTTGATTATAATACAATTAACTAACACTTAATTTGCTGAGATTATCATATCCATATCTTCTTTCATGAGAAATGTTCTAAAACCCTCTCCAAAAACATCAAATGTAATGTCTATTGATTTTACTTTTTGGTCATTCAACATTAGTCCAACCAGGGTATCAAAGTTCTTGATATATTGAGGACTTTGACATTTGCCTTTTAGTTCTATACCTGCATTTCTTTATTTTTTCAACTTTTTGACTTCCTATAAAAAAAAAATATAAGGTTAAGTGTGACGCCCCAAAACCCGAGGGTCCCGTTGACCACCGTCAACCTGCGGAAACCTATGTGTCTCATATCACATGAACCCATTACATGATAAAAATACGCGTGGACGACCCATCCCGTACTCATCAAAATGCCAATCAACTATATTACAATAGTTTCAAGGTTAATTTCACTCTTATTCAAAACATATATCAAATTAATCCATTCTAATACATATTTCTACAAAATAGAATCAAGAAAGCCGCCACGTCATTTCTTCTCAAAAGCGGCCTCCAGTGAGCGTCGTCTTCCCGAACACTTCTTGTACCTGAAATAATTTTCCTCGACAAGGTGAGCAATGCCTAGTAGTTTAGCAAGGCAATTCTTCGGAAAATCTTCCTTTGAAATCCATTGTAATAATGTTTTTAAGTATCGCATGTCCTTGCTTTTATTATTAGATTATCAGTGCATATGAAATCTGATATGTCATTTCACAACAATTCATGTTAATATATTAAGCATGCATATACTAACGAGAATTTATCACAATCGTCATGTTATTCGTTAAATACATGCTTAATAACGTAAAATTAGCTCACATGGGCTAATAAACAATCAGACAACCCATCTTTGGAACTACCAAGCATCACATAGCAACCTGACATGTTATTCAAATATATGATAACATATCAAGACACAAATTTACTCATACGGTCACGGTCGAGTTTAGGTTGTCCAAAACCACTTTAGGGATTTCGCCACTCGATCCAAATCTTTTGGAAAAGAAAACACGGCCATTAGACTAGGAACATGCTAACCGTGAGTCCTTAAGCAAGGACTAAACGAGTAGGAAAACACACCTCTTAGAGTTGTCGAAACTCCATAAAACTGGTATCCACGCGTAGCCCTTGCAGCGTAGACCAACTTCTTCTCTTGTTCCGACGAGAACCGACGGTCCACGTCATGAGAATTTTAGAGATGGGTATACCTCTCTCCCAAAGCCTTCCCTTCATCTTCTCTTTTCTTTTTATATCTTTTCACTGTCCCTTACGAGTTTGGATCAAGTTGGAGTCGAAGAATTGTCTTCTCATGCCACATGTCCACTTCTAATTGGTTCTTTGGATTCACGCTTACCACTTATCCATCTGCAATGGATTTCCTTGAATGGCATGATGTCATGTCTCTCATAGCCGCAGGCTCGTGTTTTGCCTCGAAAAATGTGAAATTTTGTCTCGAATTCATGAGGTGTGTGGTAGCCTTCTCGTTCGCAAGACAATTCCAACGGTGAAGTCCGTTTTGTCATCTGAGATCTAGAAAAAAATTCTGGATTTTAAAAGAAATTACCATTTTACCATTTTTTTTTCAGAAAATTAGAATTTTCTCGGGTCTTACATTAAGTATCACATTATGCTTTGTTGTAACATATATTATGCTTATAAAGCTATACGTAAATATACAAAAATACTACACCTGGGTAGGATGAGCATTGAGGATGACTAAATGAGCGAGCCATAAAACTTCATATCCAACATCATTTCCAACAGTAGTAATTTCATTAGGAATGGGAATAAGAAGTGTTGTATTTGATTTATATGGAGCATCCACCACTACTAGGTAGTTAGGACTACATTCACGTACAATTGTCCCGCCCACCACTATTTCCTCCCTATCTATTGCCAATTGACATTTTATCACCTATAAAATTAAACAACCTAAGTAAATTAAAAGTCATGTCAATGAAAGTGTGCATGTATAATTTAACAAATTTGATTTTTCAAACTTTGACCACCTCTAAGAGTTTTAGGTTTACAAGTATTTTGTATAATAATAAAATTTAGTTAACAAATAAAATACCTTTATTTGAGGTTCTTTTAATGCTTTCATTAGGATTGATGCTTCCAACTTGTGGCGTTGTGGGCACTCAACAATTTCAGGTACTGTTATATGGTTTGTTTTCAAGTTACAACTACCCATATCAGATTGAGGCGTAGTTGGTACAATTTCTGAAAGCTTTACTAAAATGCCAGCCTTGAAATGAGCTTGTCATTCTTAAGATACTTTCATAAAATCTCGCATTGCACGATCAACCACACTATGAAAGGCACATTGGAGTGAGTGTAATGTTTCCCTTTTGCGTGCTCGACCCTTTGTATTACAGGAGTTTGATGCTGTGTAAATTATATCATTACTCCCATAATAACTTTGACCTGACTCTTGAGACTCCTTCAAGAGCTCATCCTTAAACAAAATACAAAGTTATAAAGTTATGTTCCCAATAGATAAACGAATAGTATTTGTCTAAACATACTAAATTTAGGTTATAAATAAAAACCTACAATATTCTCCTGGCCAGACATGACAACCTCATCATAGTTTCCATCTTTCCTTTCCCTTGCATTTTTCCATAAAATGCTTCTATCAATACTTTCAGATGTTACCATCAATGAGAATTATAACAAACATCATAGTTAGTTCTATATAAAATGTTTCGTACAATGAAAACAAATATAAATATAAAAAAACTCTATTCACATGTATGAAATCTCGTAAAGCTTAAAATTATTAGGTATTAACTTACTAAATCTTCCTCGAGTCCTGCATATCCTTTTCTACTTAAACAATGATTGTATACGTGTTTCTTCATTCTCTTTGTGATGCCCCAAAACCCGGGGGTCCTGTTGACCAACCGTCAGCCTGCGGAATACCTATGGGTATCGCATATCTCGATACCACACTACTGTGTCTCATTCACCGAGACTCATTTATGAAAGCTTTTCACACATGGGCTTAGGCGTTGTGTGAGCGAGTCGGTGAGGACTCGGGCACATTGTACATGATGAGTCACATCTCATTTCATGGCATTACATGTAGGATTCCAAATAGAATTGGCATGTTCTTGTTGGAATGTGATTGTGAAATGGTGAGTGGACATTGCATGTGCACTTAGGTGGGCAGTAGACCTTGTAGGAGGTATTCTCTATTGGGCATGGCTCACCTTTTATGGGAAAAATATTTCGGTGCGGGGCTGAGCCTTTGGTGGACGGCGCTCATCAAGAAATGGTATGAAGAAAGTAGACATGTGGCCTTGATATTCATTTTGTAAAATATATTACAACAAAAAAGGGTAAATATATGATTTTGTATAAGAGTGTTGTAATAAACTCTTAAGGACTATTGTGACATAGTCTTGGGTAATATTTTGAGTATGGTTGAAAGGGTCTAGTGGGGATACTTTTTTATTGTTTTGCAAAAAAAATTTGAGAAATCTAATTCACCTCCCTCCTGATTAGATTGTTAAGTCATATTCAACTTTCAGTTTGATTCTGTGGTTAAAAGGTTAGGTGGGACACAGGGAAACACCAGATTCGAGTCTCTATGATAACATAATATTGTAATGTTGTAATTTCAATTAAATGGATGTTATAAAAAAAATGATCTCATCTCGAGTTCTAGTTATTGTATGCTTCTGGATGACATCCAATGATCATTTTCAAAACAAATTTCATTTGTTTATAAACTAAAAGCTTTTTGGATGATATCTGTGATCATTTAATATTCAAATCCATCGCCTTTTGTGGGTGCTTGATTTTGGTGTCTTCTGTGGAGGCTTCTCAAACCGGACACTTTTACGACCTTTCAGTTAGGGGCCCATGGGCGCCGTAATTGGCGGGTCTTTCACAGGGAATCATCGGCATAGCGATACCCGACATATTTTCCTTAGCATTTCAATCAACCGTGTGACTTTGTTGGACATTGTCCCATTTAACCAAGCCCACCAAATGCAATGTTGATTTACCAACCATGCACTCACACCCATTTAATGTGATGTCCCTGTGCATATGCAATGCAATTATGCCATTGCGTATTTGTACCATGTCTCATATATGATGAATGCTATAGGGAAAATTTTATCAAACATGCATATCACCAATGCATCCTAGGAAATTATATCAAACATGCATATAATTTCCCTACATTAACTCATTCATGTCAATGTATCACACAAGCATATATCAATATTTCATCAAACAAACATGTCATGCAATTAGTATACTTGATGCTTATGATAAAAATTTCAGCAATTTTTTAGCACCAAATTCCATTTCCTAGCATGTGATTAGATTCTAGACTCAAAGAGCTTTTCAAAGAGTCCAAGAATGCGAGAATTGGAGTTCGAATGAGAAAGATATGGTCGTCCGAAGTTGGAGTGCAATAGGGGCCACACTATTGATCCATGCAATAGTGTGCTCAAGGCAAGAACATTTTGGTAACTCCCGTACAAGAAAATTTTCAACCCAAATTCGTTCCGAAAGTAGCCCTTTAGACCGGTTACAACCCTGTCTCAATTGAGACCGCAAAATGGGCCATATTCCAATTAATACCATAAAACATGCCATAAACATGTCACAATGTGGTCCCAAAAGCATACCAAAACAATAGCTCAAAGGATAGAAAGAAACCAAGGTAGGAAGAATCCCTACCTCTTAGAGCACAACCCTCGTCAAATATACGGACATTACTTCTTGGTTTGACGAGTTCTAATCGTCGGAACACCGCTTTCCTTTTCTCCTTCTTTCTCTCTCCCTTTCTTCTCCTTCTCTCTCTCTTTTCTTTCCCTCTCTTTCTTTCCTTTCTTTCCCTCTCCCTTTTTATTTCCTTCATTTCCTTCTTACTGCTCCCTCCTTCTATGAACCACTCCCACACAAAATTTATAGCATTCTCCATGTGCCATGCATGTTGACACATGGCTTGCCATGTGTCTTACATGCATAAGCCTTTTCCATGCATTATGACACATGGAAAGACATGGCTTTCCATGTGTCGCCTGACACTCGTTGCCTTAAAAAACGTGAAATTCCAACTATCTCTGAATTCAACAAAATTCGCCTAGGTAATTTCACTAGACAAACCCAACAATTAGGTCTATTTCGTCATCCAAGATCTAGAAAACTTCCACGTTTTCAACTTGTATCGTAACAGTAAGTTCATCGTGTTTGCCCCCATTTATTTATTTATTTTGGAAAAGTTCAAATTTACCGGGTTTTACATTCTTCCCCCCTTAAAAGAATTTCGTCTCAAAATTCACATGAACGTATACATACAATCACATGCATATACTACAGTCATTCATTTTTTTTCAAATGACTAAACAACGTACCTTCATTCTCGAATAAGGAAGGATAAGTGGCATGCATCGTGTCCTCATATTCCCATGTTGCCTCCTCTACTCCTCGGTGCTGCCATAACACCTTTACTAGCCTCACAGTTCTGCATTGCAAAACTTGATCCCAACTATCAATAATAAGCACAGGTCCTTCCTCAAAGGTCCCATCTACATCAACAATGAGCTTATCCCAATCCACTACATGAGTCGAATTTGGGTGTATACGGGTATGTGGGCATGGAATACCGTATGAACCCAGGCCAGCACAGGTGAAGTGCGCCAGTGCTACTCAGTTGTACCCACCACAGTGAGTCTCTCGAAGGGTCGATATACCTCGCGTCTTTCCCCACTTAGGGTCGACCACTCCCTCTTAGGCATCACCTTGAGAAGACATGATCACCTACCTTAAACTCACAGAGGTCGTCGTAGTGCACATGGAGCATAGCTCTTCTTCGACTGCGGTAGGTGAGAAGATGTTTCTGTATCAAGTCCACCTTTTCCGAGGTGTCCTTTACCAAATCCGGACCTTTAGTGGATCTCTTTCCCACCTCCGTCCAACAGACCGGAGATCGACATAGCCTCCTATATAGTGCCTCATAGCGTGCCATCTGTATACTTGCCTGATAACTGTTGTTATAGGTGAACTCTACTAAGGGTAAATGCTCTTCCCAACTACCCTTAAGATCTAAGACGCATGTTCGTAGCATGTCCTCTAATGTTTGGATGGTCCTCTTTGATTGACCGTCTATTTGGGGATGAAAAGCAGTGCTCATCACCAATTGTGTCCCTATGGCTTGCTGGAAACTCTTCCAAAAATTAGCTGTAAACCTGGGATCCCCGGTCCTATCTGTGATCGGACAATGTCTTTTATATATAATCTGGAGAATGCTTCCAGAGTGAAGGTCATCCGCACATCCAGAAAGTGTCTTGGCCCAGTAAGTGGGTCCATGATCCACCCACCGCGTCGGCACCCTCGCGATGTCACGTGGAAAGTGAGTCATAAAATCCATCGTGATGTGCTCCCCCTTCCCTCGCTACCTCCCAAATTTCTTTGGAGTAGCCACTGCTGGCCTACAGGTGTTCGGCCTTTGCACAGTTGATACGTGAGACATAGGCCAGAGCAAAGTCCCTAACTTCTTTGATTCATTCCACTCTAATGTCACGGTGATGGAGATCATGATACATCTTCGTGCCACCTAGGTGTACAACAAAACGAGAGCAATGGAACTCCACGAGAATCATCTCTCGAGGCATCCTGTAGGAACCCTGATCTGCCCGCCTCTTGAAGACCACCATACGTATGAATGGTCCGGCCTTCACCACCTATACTGACTGTGCCGGTCCTTGATGGATACGATCTACGTGTCACGCCTCCCATCACTTTGCTCGATGGGAAGGCATAGCCACTTGCTCCCAAAGTCACAGGCGATCAACGCCTGGCAGAACTGTCATAATCTCGATCATCTGCCATTCCCAGGACGTTGCACTAGCCAGACTTCTAAGCACATTAGCCACCATATTTACCTTACAAGGGTGGTAGTGTATAGTGAAATTGTAATCCTCCAAGTACTCCATCCATCTACGTTGCCTCATGTTGAGGTCCCGCTGTATAAAGATGTACTTCAGACTTTTGTGGTCTGAAAACACCTTGAAATGCTCATCGTATAGATAGTGGTGCCATATCTTCAAGGCAAAGATAATGGTTGCCAACTCCATATCGTGCGTAGGGTAACTCTGCTCGTGGTTCTTTAACTTTCGAGAACCATAAGCCACAACCCTCCCGGACTACATCAGAACACACCCCAATCCGTCTTTGGAGGCATCACAATACACTGTGTACCCCTATCCAGGACTATCAGAATAGGAGCCGACATAAGCATCATTTTCAGTTCTTATAATGCCTTCTCACATAGGTTATTCCACTCAAACTTGACCTCCTTCGAATTGACCTTATCATAGGTCTGCCCAGTCGGAAAGTCTGAATAAATCGTAACTGTAGTACCAATCCCGGATATATATCTCGAAGGCCCCGACCTTGGCCTCTCAGCTCATAAGCCTCTCTACCTTCTCTGGGTCAACTAATACGCCTGAAGCAGATATCACGTGCCCCAGAACATTGCTTGATGATTCAGAACTTCGCGCACTAAACTTGGCATCTGGCCAGATGTTCTCTCGGGGCACGGAGAAAATCCTCAAATGATCCTCATGCTCCTCCTCAGACTTGGAATACCACAAAACGATCTAGATAGAGTTGGAATACCCTATGCATGAGATCAATAAATGTTGCAAGAGCATTCGTCAATTCGTAGGGCATCACTATGAACTCGAATGCCTATACCGCGTCAGAAACGATGTCTTAGGGATATCTGCCTCCCTAACCCTCCACTAATGGTAACCGGTGAGGAGATCTATCTTGGAATACACTCGCGCCCCTCTTAACTGATCAAACAAATCATCAATCCTCGGTAAAGGGTACCTATTCTTAATGGTAACCCCTTTCAACCACCGATAATCTATGCATAACTGAATAGTCTTGACTTTCTTCCTTGCAAACAACACTGGAGGGGCCCGAGGTGAAGTGCTCGGTCTAATAAATCATATGTTCAAAAATTCTTGTAATTGGACCTTAAGTTCCTACAACTCAACAGGCGTCATTCTATATGGAGTCATAGAAATAGGCTTCGTACCAAGGTCTAACTCAATCGTAAAGTCTACATCCCTATATGGAGGTAATCCCAGTAGTTCGTTTGGAAAAACATCCTCATACTCACAAACCACTCGATGTAGACTCAAATCCTATCTCACCTCATCCTCGAGGTAAGGCACACTGACTGACCGGCGTCGGTGCTCGTGCACCTAGAGTGAGTATCGACCTAAGGTAAAGCATCATGCTATCCCACGAAACATAACACGAATACCATCACATTATTGTGGCGGTAACTCTCCTACGATCACATTCGATGACGACACGATGGGTCGATCCCAGCGATCCATCTAAGGATGACATCAAAAATACGACATGTCCATGGCTCGAAGGTCCGCAGGTAGGCGAGATCCACGAGATCTCTAACTCACAACCCCTACATATCATATCAACCCTCATCCTAGTTCCTAGGGGAGAACTCACATTCAATGGCTTCATCAAGGTTTCAACCTCTAAGCCTAAATCTTTCACACAGGATGCAGCAATAAAAGAATGAGATGCACCAGAATCAAACAATACTCTTATCTATAGACGAGAGAGTAGAAAAGTACCCTGAATAACCGATTGATCTACAAGCTCAACATGAGGTGTAATGGCAAAGACACGCCCTTAGGTCCCTGAAGTCCCGGCTTGTGAGCCTTGGCCTCAACCTTGACCCCTGCCCTGGCCCATCAAGCCTGACTACGAAGTAGTAAGCCCTTGTATAGTGCCCTGCGACTAATATTGTCTCTCCTAACCTATGGTGGGGTAAGAAGAAACAAATTGTGTCTGTGTTCGTCCCACTGATGATTGGGACATAGGTGTCCCATAACTCTGGGATTCCTACCTATGAGGACAATCCCGCCTCAGGTGTCCAAGCTGATGACAATGGAAACATCTACCCTACCCTGTCTGGCCTGGAGCCCTGACCTGCCCTTGGCCCTGATAGCCACAACCCTGTCCCTGAAACCCTCATGGAATAGAAGTCCTATGCTTCTTTCCTGAGCTAGAAGAAGAAGGTTGACTCTTTCTCCTCTTATATTTAACAACACCCGCATCCCGGATGTTCCATGCATCATCCACCTCCCTCTCAATTGCCATAGCAGTCCTAACTATCGTGTCCATATCTTGTAGAAGAAGTCCTAAAAATTTTCCTTAGATGGATAGTTTCAATCTATCCTCAAACTTTCTCACCTTAGCCATGTCCGTGGCTACATAGTCATAAGTGAAATGGGCTAATTCAGTAAACTTTTCCATGTATTCAAGCATTGTCACGGTTCCTTGTTTCAATTCCAGGAACTCCCGAGTTTTTGCATGTCGAGCAGACGTCGGAAAATACTTTTCCATGAAGAGCCCATGAAAATCTTCCCATGCCATTACCTCCAAGTCCCTCGAGGCTCGGCCCGATCCCGCCCATACGCTGGATCACCCTCTGGCTAGAATATCAGTCTATCAGTGGCATCGGAGGGGTGATCTCAGCTAGCCTCGATATCTTTCTTTCGGAACTAATGATCAGCTATCATCGGATCCCCTCTTCCCCTGAAGATCGAAGGATGATGTGCCTTGAACCTTTGGAGGTTACTTAACCCCCCTTGGCCCGCCGTTGCACTAGCTTATGCAATGGTAGACCCGGTTGCACTTGCTTAATGGCTTGATGCGGTCGCGGCTTACCCGATAGCCTCCATGAAGGCTTGTTGGTCAAGAGGTACAGTGGTAGTGGGTTGTTGCTCCACCCACGCCTCGACATGCCTTCCTCGACTTCCTCTTCCTCCGACTTTCCGTCTCGTATGTGAATAGAAAATTGAAATTCATTTTTTAAGTCTAACTAGTAATGCATCGACCCGACCATGGCAGACATCACATCTGAACTATTACAATTCATTCATTTTACGAACTCTAAGGTTATGTTCTCACTACTAGTGTTCAACTTTTCCTATATACATTTTACCATGTATATAATTCACATAACACCACAATCATGTAGTATATTGAGCCTGAAAACATAAATACCACAAATGCCATGATCTAGACCTATACTGCCAGAAGCCACTGGGTGTTCATATACCTAAGCTATGATACCAAGCTATGATGCCCCAAAGCAGGGTCTTGTTCTTAGGCACGTCGACCTCACAGATACTATGGGTATCATATCTCGATACCTGTATAGGTAATGCCGTTCATGGAACTCATTTATGAGTAAAAGTAGCCCCACCGGGCCCTTTCAACCATACTCAAAATATTACCTAAAGACTATGTCACAATAGTCCTTAAGAGATTACAACTCTCTTATACAAAATCATATATTAACACTATTTTGTTCGAATATATTTTACAAAATGAATAAAAAGGCCACATGTTGGCCTTCTTCACAATTACGACCTCGGATGAGCGTCATCCACCGGTGTTTGTCCTACACCTGAAATATTTTTCCCGCAGGGTAGGCACGCCCGAGTAGAGAATACCTCTTAAGGCTCCTCCCCACTAAGTGCACATCTGATGTCCACTCACCATTTCCACGATCACATTCCAATGAACATACCAATTCTATATGGAATCACACATGTCATGCCATTAAATAAGATGTGACTCATCATGTACCATGTGCCCAAGTCCTCACCGGCTCCCTCCACACAGCCACAAGCCTTATGTGTGAAGCGAGTCGATACGGATGACATCCATTGATCATTTTCAAAATAAATTTCATTTGTTATAAACCCAACTTTGGATGATACATCTAATGATCATTTAATATTCAAAATTCATCGCCTTTGTGAGTGCGGTTACGGTGTCTCACCATGGACTCATAAGCCAGACCTTTGGAGTCTTTCACCGTTGTGGACTATGTCTGACCATAATTGGCGGGTCTTTCGCTAGGGGATCTGCTCGACTTCACGTGCAGGCACACATTTTCATTACCATTTCAATCAACCGTGCAAATCTATTGGACGTTGTCCCATTCGCAGAGCCGCTCCGTCAAACACCAGCAGCGGTGTTGATTTACAGCCGTGCGCTCCGCGCTTGTTTAATGTGATGACCCCGTGCATATGCAATGCAATTATGCCATTGCAAATTTGTACCATGTCACATATATGATGAATGTTATATGGACAATTTTATCAAACATGCATATCACCAATGCATCCTAGGAAATTATATCAAACATGCATATAATTTCCTACGTTCTTTTCATTCATGTCAATGCTTATCACCTGACATATATCAATATTTCATCAAATAAGCATGTCATGCCATGCAATTAGTACACTTGGTGCTTATGATAAAATTTTCAGCAATTTTGTGAGCACCAAATGCCATTTCCTGGCATGTGATCAAGTTCTAGACTCAAAGATCTTTTCAAAGAGTCCAGGAATGCATGAATTGGAGTTCAGACAAGAAAGATATGGTCGTCCGAAGTCGGAGTGCAATAGAGACCACACTATTGCGCCAATCCAGGCAATAGTGTGCTCAAGGGTTGCAAGAGCATTTTGGCAACTCCGTACATCTGATTTTCAACCCAATTCGTTCAGAAAGCATCGCTAGGCTAATTTACAACCGAGTCTCAATTGAGACATAAAATGGGCCATATTCAATTAATACCTGAAACATGCCATAAACATGTCTAGCGTGGTCAGAAAGCATACCAAACATGGCTGAAGGATGAGAAGAAGCAGGTAGGAAGATTCCCTGCCTCTTAGAGCGCGACCGCGTCGAATATCTGAACTACTTCTTGAGTGACGAGTTCGATTGTCGGACCCTTAGTTCTCCCTTTTCTCCTTCTTTCTCTCTCCTTTCTTCTCCTTCTCTCTCTCTTTTCTTTTCCTCTCTTTCTTTCCTTTCTTTCCTTCTCCTTTTTTTCCTTCTTTTCCTTCTTCTCCTCGCTACGAGCATTTACCACACCATATTTATAGCATTCTCCATGTGCCATGTGTCACACACATTGAGGACCCAGTAGGGTTTCCTCTTCCCTAACTTGGGGACCCTCCCGGGACTCCTACCCAGTTTGAGAAAACATTTCTTTTAAACCCTTTTTAAAAGTGAATCCGTGGAGCGAACCCATTTATATAGTTGTGTTTTCCATTAAAATGTTATGAAACATGGTGGGAAAAACTATATATATATATATATATATATTTCTTTTAAACATTCAACCCTTTTTATACACTTAACATTTTATAGAAAATAGGGCAGAGTTTCCTCTGTTTTTCGGCATTACCCAATTTAAAACAATTTAATTTACTCCACATCCAACAATGGGACATCAAGTCTTTCCAACAATTTCAAATCAAACTTTAAAATCATTTTCTGAACACTGTAGATATATAAATATTTTCTGTAGTTGGGCTCGAGTTGAATTACACTGGCTAGCCTACTTACCTCGACCAAACAGAGGATCAGAGCTCTCGTAGTTCATTTCTTTAAAACATATATATATCACAAAATAAAGGTGCACAAGTATTTATTTACAACAAAAACTATACATTTCAAAAAGGTGGTCGTCGCCTGAGGCGGAAGTGTCATTGGCCTAGAGGATGCTCAAACTGCAAGTTAGTCTTTGCCCCTGAAAACATTTTATAAAACATTTGGAAAAAAGTGAGTTAAAGGAGCTCAGTGAGAGTACAATTCATAGGAAAATAATGTTTCCATATATGATACAGAACAAAGCAAAATCTGGCCTTTTTCTCAACTAATTTTTTAAACCTGTTTCGTTTCCCGATGTACCTCTAGTACCTGAAAAAAATGATTTTCCCAGACGGGGTAAGCAAAGCCCAGCAAAGAAAATCTATAACGCCCCGTCCCGGGAAAGTGTATAATACATGTAACTGTAGGGGCGTATATGAACACTAAGTGTCACATTGTAATATTTTGGAGACTAAATTGGGAAGTGATAAATTATGGAACCCGGAATGTTGTAATAAAACAAGGGTTAAATTGTAATTCACAAAAAGGATATGAAAATTTTAAATGAGTAGAGATGGGCCATAATAGAAATAAAACAAGTGGATTTGCAAAATTAAAAGGATGAAGGACTTAATGGCAATTAAGGTAAATATGGGAGTATAAATAGAGGGTGAGACAAACAAAAGTCATTTTTGTCTCATATTTTGGCTAGGGCAAAAACGTAGGAGGGAGGAGAAGAGAAAAGAAGAGGAAGAAGAGGAAGAAGAGGAAGAAGAAGGAGAAGGAGAAGAAGTCCAAAAATCAGGTATGTTTTTGCCTTGGAATCATGGGTCTTGTGATGTCTAGGGTTTTGGTATGGATTTCCATGGAGAATAATTGGTCCTTTGTCTAGGGTTTTGGAAGAGGTCACCCAAATCCTAGATTTTTATTGGGGTTATGTGGGTAAAACCCCAATTGGTAGAAAATAAACATGGAATCATCATAATTATATGATTTTTAGAAGAATTGGTGGACCTTTGGGTGAATTCATAGTTTACCTAGGGTTTGTGGTATGAGTTTGAATCCACCAATTAGTGTTATGAAGTTGTTTTAGATGAATTCCATGTTGGTTCTTGAGGTATTAAGGAATGGGGAAGTTGTATGAAGGGGTGGTACAAAGTGGCAAAAGAAGAGAAGACAATTACGGGCAAATTCCAGGGTGTCTGGAGTACAGTCTGAAATTTATACTGTGCGACCACGGGGAAGCCAACTTTGTCAGGGTATAGGTCAAGATTTGTCTGGTGCGAGACTGACTCATGCAGCAGTGGTGCGAGGTCCAGGTGTCTCGTCGAGTGTGCTGAAATGCCTAGAATGTTGTGTTTTTGTATAATTAAGCCTAAATTCGTACACCGATAGTTTAGGAACCTTATTAAATGATTAAGAGAGGTTCAAATAAGATTGGAACTTGACGAAAAACGTAGCGTACCTCGCCGCCTCGGCGAAGCTTTGCTTCGCCTCGGCGATATTCGTTGAGTGTGATTAAGTCTAGGAAGTACGTTAAGTTTATACGTTATACGTAGGCGATTAATATGTCGTCGTATTCGTTTGAGTATGTAGGCTAAAAGCAAAGGCGGGGAAAAGTGGTGGAATCGTGCTCAAAGTTAGTAAGCAGAAAAGGTGAGTGTTCTAAACTCATTTTTTAATCTAAATGTATATTATTAATATATTGTTTTACTTGTATTTAATGGTTTTGGATTGCAAACCATTTCCAAGAAGCAAGCAATGATTTTAGCAAGCAAATGGTTTTGATTTAAACCATAATTGAAAAGCAAGCAAATGGTTTTGATTTAAACCATGATGGAAAAGAAAGTAAATGGTTTTGAATTATTAAACCATTTTTCAAGCAAGCAAGCAAGTAAGCAAATGGTTTTGAATTATTAAACCATTTTTCAAGCAAGCAAGCAAGCAAATGGTTTTGAATTATAAACCATTTTCAAGCAAGCAAGCAAATGTGAAATGGTTTGAATTAATAAAACCATTTTTGGCAACAAGCAAGCAAATGGTTTTGAATTGTAAACCATTTTCAAAAAGCAATGTAAGCGAAGCAAAGAAGAATATTTGTGAAAGAAAACGGGCTTTAACTAAAATCCTGGTTACAGCGAAGCAGAGCACATCGGAGGTATTAAAATGTTCTGCGGTGGTGTGCAGGATCTCATACATGCATTTAGTTTTGCACGGTCGGCCAAACAGGTGCATTACATCGTGCGTTTAGGGAAAATTGACGCATCTGAGTATATAAGGTTAAAACACAACGAATTATGGTGATGGCGACACGAAGTCAATTCCACCATATTTACCAGAAAAAGGTGATGCGGACACAAGTCCTTCCACCGCACGGTCGATGCCCAGGCTCTCGTGTTCACTAGGGTACAGCAAGCAAGTATAGGCCTCCAGTGGTTGATGATTTATAAGCATGTTCATACAGTTTTGAAAAATCAACCATTGGTGCACGGTTGAGCACAGGCTCCCGTAGAGATTTGATGCACGGTTGAGCCCCAGGCTCCCGTAGAGATTTAAAAGCAAACGGTTGAGCACAGGCTCCCGTTTTGATTTCAAAACGATCGGTTGAGCTCAGGCTCCAGTGGTGATTTTAAGCAAACGGTTGAGCCCCGGGCTTAGTTTTTATAAAAGTTTTGAGGCTTTTAAAGCAAGAGTTTGTGAAGGTTTAAGAAACTTTTCAAGCAAGATAAAGCAAGCAAGCAAAGAGAAGTTTTGAAGTTTATAAACTTTCAAACAAAGAAGCAATAAAGTTTTATAAGCTTTTAAGAAAGCCAGTAATAATGAGCAAGTATTAAAGTTTTATAAACTTTTAAGCGGCAAGTACAAAAGCAAGCAAGTACAGAAAAGTTTCAGAAATTTTTAAAGCAAGCAAAGCAAAGTAAGCAAGCGAGGCTTCTGGAAAATATTTGTAAAAGAGAGTTTTACAGTTTTGAGATGTTTTCCGAAAAAACAAAACATTTTATAAGCATACACTCACTGAGCTCGTTTAGCTCATTATTTTCGTATTTTAAAAACTATTTTCGAATGCAGGCACTCGGATCTTTGGGCGAGTAAGATTCTCGACATTTGTGCGATCGCGTAATTAATATTATTTTTGTAAAGGAAACACTTTGGTTGTATTTTGGAGTTATATGTATGTACATAGTGTAGTTTGTGAGAATGTGTTGGTATCTTAGGTTTCCATATTTGGATAAAGTGTAAGTGTGTATACATGATTTGGAGATTGTCTGTGCGCGTAGTCGAGCTCTTAGGAGTTTTTACATTTGCTAAGATTTTACAAAATCATAAGTTAAAAAAATAAAAGAAAAATTTTTATGCGAGGTTTAAGCGAAACAATACGAAACTAAACTCCACGGGGATTTCTAGTCGTTAAATTGTAATTTGGGGATTTACGTGGTGGCCAGAACACCCCACTTGTTGGTAGGGGTGGGGGTGTGTCAAAATCTCCTACAGGGGGCTACACCCCACCTAAATTTTATCTGATGCCATGTTCACAAAATTCATACCCATTCAGTAAAATTGCAATTTTCTACATAGATACCATATCAAGCCACAAATGCCTCGAGTCTCGACTCCCTCCACAGTGCATTTTTTCCATGTGTGAAATTATTTCTAAAAGCAAGGTTTTGTTTTAGTTCTCTGATTCGTTGGATGGACTTCCAGATAAAATGTTGGACCACCCTCCGATATTCTTTTTTTTTTTTTTCTCATTTGGACAAACTCCAATAATATTGTGGACAACCCTCCGATATATTTCAATTAGGTAACTCAGGTAGTCTTGTGGACAACCCTGGAATTATATTTCATTTGGACAAACTCAGAGTAATTATTGTGGACAACCCTCAGATATATTTCATTTGGACAAACCGTTAATTCTACATTATGGACAACCCTCAGAGTATATTTCATTTGGACAGACTCAATGAATTTCATGGAAAACCCTCCCAGATATATTTCATTTTGAATGGACTCAGATAGTGCAGTGGGCTGACCCCTCCGATCTATTTCATTTGGACAGACTCTGATAGTAATATGGACAACCCTTCGATATATTTCATTTAGACAGACTCTGATATTTGTACAGACTCCGATAGTACTGTGGACAACCCTCCGATATATTTCATTTGGACAAACTTCGATAGTATTGTGGACAATCCTTCGATATTTTTTGTTCACTTTTTTTTTTCATTGGACACACTCCGAAATATTTTGTTCGACAGACTCCGATAATATGTTTGTTGGACAACCATCCGATAAAAACTGCTTGTTCAAAGCCATGTTGTGCACTCACACTCGATATACACGATGTTCCCAAGCACGTGAGATGCAATGCTACTGCATATTATTTACTTATATTTCATGCATGCATATACCAATATTACTTCCATAAAAAATGCATGGATTTTTCAAACAAGAATTAACCATACAAACTAGAATTTTTTTCCATATCTCCAGCTCAAAAAACAGCATGCACTATTAAAACTATATTCACACAAAATTTGTATTGTAGAAAATTAAACATATAAGCGGGTTTCTTTCCATCTTTCTAACCCAAAAAAAAAAAAAATAGCATGCATTACTACCACTTCTCACACATAAACTGCATGTAATCCACTAAGAAAAATGAACATGCAAATCTAGAATTTTTTCCCCAGATTTCCAGCTTATAAAAACAACATACACTTTTACCATTTTTCACACCAAAAACTGCATGTTATCAACCAAGACAAAGCATGCAAACTGGAATTTTTTTTTCTAGTTTTTCAAACTAGAAAAACAGCATGCACAAAAATCCATCACACTACTCAAAAATGGCAGATTTAAACCTATTCCAGAACTGCAGTTTTGGAACCAAATGTAACCAAAAACCACAGTTTGGTCCAAACTTTCATGCACTAACCTAATATTAGGTTGAGCTTCATGGCCATTGAATGGCGCAAACCAAAGTAAACCAAGTAGGAGAACATACCTCTTAGAGTGTAAACTACCTCTTCCTTTTCTTCTTTTTTTTCTTCCTTCCTTTTCTCCTTTCTTTCTCTCTTCTTTTCTTCTTTTCTTCCTTTCTTTCTGTATTTCTTTCCTTCCTCTCTTCTCCCCTCTACGAACTGATTTCCTTCTCCTCCTCATCACCCACCAAACTATTTTGGTTAGGTGTAGGACACCACTTCCCAATTTGGTTTGACACATGGCCATTATAGGCCATGTGTTCTCCATGCCTCTATTCTACCCACTACCATGCTCATGCATGATATTGGCATGACACTTAGCTTCCACCATCTTGCCAAGTGTCCCCCTCTCTGTAGTCTTAAATGGCCTGGCTCGATCGCCTCAAAATCATTGAAATTTCATTTGTCTCGGGATTCAATGAGGGATTATTTGTCGTCACAGATTTATGAGACCCAGAACTCAACGGCGTAACGGAGTGTTGTCATCAGAGATCTAGAAAAAGTGTAAGTTTCAGTTTGTATGCGTGACAATAGTCCATCGTTTTGCAATTTTTTTTCGGGTTTTTATAGTGTCACAAACTTCCACATTTATTATATGATGAATGGAGGTGGCTCGATAACTTTGGGTTTCTTGAGACAGATAAACATTATAGATTTTTTTTTTTTCACTTGCATAAGTGTAACTTTCGTACTCATCAACTCAAACAAGATCATGTACAATGAATTATATCCAAATTGTGCTTATATAAGTAACTTTTATTATGTTTCTAGTAGTTATATTTTACATCTTATTTGATCTTATCTTCTCACATAAGTACTCATGATAAAAATTATAGGTGTTTGGAAGAGCTTATAAAAATAACTTATGAAAAT
Source organism: Tetrastigma voinierianum (assembly GCA_016808115.1). NCBI lineage: Eukaryota > Viridiplantae > Streptophyta > Magnoliopsida > Vitales > Vitaceae > Tetrastigma > Tetrastigma voinierianum. The sequence continues at coordinate 104,541 of JAEQBH010000656.1, read as the reverse complement.
TATAGGTGTTTGGAAGAGCTTATAAAAATAACTTATGACCCATCTTATAAGCCCATTTTAGCTTATTTTAATAAGCTTCATGGAGAAGCTTATAAAAATTTAAAACCTTATACAAAGCCTAAAAAACAATCGTCTTAATGACAAAACTGTCATTATGACAAATTATATAAAAGATAGGAAAAAAGTAGAAAAAAATTTATGAAAAAAAATTATTTAAAAAAATAGGAAAATTTTTTGAAAAAAATATATGTATAAAATAGGAAAATTTTATGAAAGATAATAAAAAATTCCAAAAAATTATATAAAAAATAAATAAAATTTTGAAAAATTATGTGAAAATAGGAAAAAAAAATCTATAAAAATAATGAAAAAATAGAAAACAAAGTCCAAAAAATAGGTAAAATTTTTGAAAAAAATATGTAAAAAGAGGTAATGTCGCGACATCAACAAGTGAACTACAAGCAATGTCGCGACATCAAAGGAAAAAATGTAATAACAAGGCATGTTAAGCTATGTCGCGACATCGGCTGATGTATGACATCGATCAAATGTCACGACATGAGCAAGGAACTACATCAGTATTGCCTTTTCTAAAGTAGTGGTGACATCAATTTAATGTTGCAGCATCAACTCAATGTCGCAACACAAGAAGAGCAATGTCGCGACATGAATTAATCTACAATCGCGAGATCTGATGTCATGACATCATCGTGACATTGACTTATCACTTTGAGAAAAATTGAGAATTGCATTAGATTTTCAATGTGGCGACATCGGTCACGACCACGACATTAGCAATTCCGATGTCTCGACATCACCTAAACATCGATTAGAAGTACGCATTTCACAAGCTTTTGAAGTGCGTGATTCTTGCCTCATTTTTAGGGCCCAAGATCTAAGCCTATAAATAGAAGCTCCTAGGGAGTAGTGCGTAGCTTCTGCTAAACCTAGAATATCTAGGTAGCTGGAGTCTCATTTGTATAGTATTTTTATTTTTCTTTTATTTCTTTTTCATCGATTTAGTTTCAGCTTACATTCTAGTTAGTATTTTCTTTGGATTTAGATGATTTGGTAGAAGTTTTAAAATTTGGGTTCATTGGCAAATTTTAGTTTTCATTCTTGTCGATTTCAATGGAATTTGGAAATTTTCTTGAGTTCAATTTATTTTATTAGGCTTGCAATTTGATAAATTTTCTACGATCGGTTAAGATCCTTTGTTATTCGCAATCGTGTGAAATACTGAGCTCCCTTTGGGAATGAACTGGTGTTAGTTATCATTTTCTTTGCAACTTAAAAGAATGTAAGAGTTAGAAATCTTGATTCCCTCTAATTGGTGCCAAATTAATTGTTCTTAATATTAGTAGCTTGTACCCAAAAATGTGTTGTATCTTGCTCTGATTTCCAGGAGGCCCTCTAAGTGACACAGAGATGGAGATTCCTAAGAGTATAGAGCAGTTACTTGGGGGTATGCAAGACTAATATTATGGAACTAATGAACATTGAAAGATTACTCTAATAGATCACTAATTTACTCATGGTGTGAGGAATAGTTGGTTGATGTATTAGTTTAATTGATTAGAGGTTTCTCATATGTCTGATGGAATGATCTTAATCCCGTGTTAACATATATCTAATTAAGGAGATAGAGAGTTTACTCAAATTAGAAGGATGAGATACTAATTAGATTAGAGAAGGCTTGCATTGTTTTGTCTACGGGGGCAAGAATTCTTCAGTCCTAGGAACAGGGTGTGAAGTACTAAAAAGGAAAAATACCCAATTCTTAGAACGATGATTATATCTGTCACGCCCCGAAACCCACTCTAGGGGCATATTTGTATTCCACCTGAAGCCTTCAGCTGAAGGTTTTGGTGTAACGACACTAACCTTCCTTGTAGCTGGATTTTTGTCAATTGCAAACACATTCAAAGTAAATGCAACTTTCTAAATTCATCAATTCTCCAAAATTCATAATTTCATGCAGGCAAAAATTACTTCTAAATATCCAATTATGAATGTCATATAAAAAATTTATTCAGAATATATAACAATACTTGCAGAATCTCCCAAATCCAACTATGTAATATAAAATGCTATTATCAAGTAGCTTTCTCGATTACTTTCAAAAATGACATTTCATAAACAAGAACTTATTAGTTCAACATCATCCAACATAAAGTTCTAATCAAATCCTAATGATGACTAATCCCCAACCTAAGCATCACTCCTCGCAGAAACTAAAAGTACCTAAAAAAATGTCAACGAATGAGAGTGAGCTTAAAGCTTAATAAGAAATACTAATACATTTTCATTGATCAAAAAGTTTTCAATCATATAACAAATAGGAGATGTTTTTCATCAAACTTTAGATTCAAAAATAAGTTGGAACATTAACAAAATTTACTTCAAAACACTCTCACATCGATTCAAATCGGTTTCTATCGGATGTAGTCGAGCAATTTCATATCAAATTTTGATTCAAACACTTTCATATCCAGTCCAAAATCAAATACATTTCAAATATATTTTTCTCTGGTTATCAAATATCAAATGGTGCTCAGCCATGTGGGACTTTCAAATGAGTGGCTAGCCGTAAATTGTTCCTTTTAAGATTGAGCGGAACGAACACTACTAAATGCTGGTAACCTCTAACCGAAACCCACAGAGGCTGGGGCTCAAATCAATTACATTCACCACGAGGAATGTAAAGGTCAACCTATTATTCAGTTGACAAGGTAGAGATAGTGTCAACTATATTTAACGTTGGCAGTAGAACTGGCCCGAAGTCAGATATTTCGTTGAAGTTCGAATTCTGAAAACATCGTATTTCCATGTTTTCTTTCGTATACAAAACAAATCTCAAAAAGTACAATCATACAAAACTACTTTTGATCCATGGATAGTAAATAAATAAAAAAAGTAAAACTTTTCATAAACTAAGATTATATATAATTCAGTTAAAACAATTTTCATCCTCAAATGAAGTAAAAACAAACAATTTTCTTTTTAAAGATCTGCATTAATATCCTTAACCTCAAAGAAGTACTCAAAAGCTTTGAAAGAGCTAATCTAAATAATTTTATCTCAATGAAATATTTCTCCAAAAATAATAAGGAAGAAACTATCATCATTACTTATTTATTCTTAAAACTTTCCTAATTTGATATTCTTAATAATGATATTATTTTTAATTTTTTAATCCATAATAATAAAAGTTAATGGGTTTCTAAATATTTTATAAAATTTGTGATTTATAAAATTTATTCTATCAAATGATAATTATTTGAATTAGGTAGTTTTACAAATTTTATAAAACTCGGATTCCTTTCGGATCTTATTTTAATAATTTATTTATTTTTATACTCTTAATCCGAACTAAATCTTTTACTATAAGAAATAATATTAATAATATTTTACAGAATTATATTATTACACAATACTCATCTAGCCTTTACCTAACAATTATCATATTTGACAACAAGTATTATTAACAGATCTCTTATTTCCTATAATTCTTTAAATAATTATTCTAATCATATTCCTTATATAATAAATTCTCAATCCTTAATAAAATATTTACTTACCAAAATACATATATCTTTAAATACTTATCAAATACATATATTTATACAAAATTCAACCGTTTCAAATTTATCTTATTTTTTTATTATTATTTTCTTTCAAAAATTGTCCTTAAATATTTTTTCATTCTCATACTCAAAGTAATTTAGTATGACACCACCAATTCTTATTTTATTTCTTTTTTCATTTTTTTTAAAGAACGAAAGTGAAACCTAAATCTGACTTTTTCAGGGTTCATCTAAACTGAAAGAAAAATTAAAGAATCTACATCAAAGAAATCTAGAAAAATAAAATAAGGAAGATCTTACCTAATGAAATTTGTTCTTCAAACCCTAGATCCGAAAGCTAAATACGATCCCATGGAATTCTACCGACAAGAAGAATTCAAAGATGAATAGAAAGTTTTCTTTTCTTATTCAATTTATACATAGGGTATCTATTAGGAAAATTACCTTTTTACCCCTCTTTCATTAAATTAATTAATTAATTAGCTAATTGAATTATCATTATTATTTTCCTAACTTATGCCTATAAAAATTTCTATCATTATTATTTTTCCTAACTTATACCTATACAAATTCATGTCATTATTATTTTCCCTAACTTATACCTATACAAATTCCGGGGTGTTACATTTTCCCCTCCTTTATAAAAGTTTAGTCCCTCTCCCAAGCTTGGCGTCTGAGTTTTGAAATACTTGAGGGTGCTTTTCTCTCATCTCTTCTTCCTAACTCCCAAGTGACCTCCTCGGATACTATGATTCTTTCTATGGGAATGTACTAAACTTGATAATAGCATGTCATAGAACCTTATTCATCACATCCACAATTTGAACGGGCACCTTTTCATTGGTCAAGTCCTCAGAAATCTGAATAGGCTCCAACTCCACAACATGAGAAGCATCGAAAACATATTTCCTCAAGGTCGAAATATAAAACACATTATGAATCTTAGACAGGCCTAGGGGCAAGGCTACTTTATATACCCGAGAGTACCTACTCTCTAATATTTCAAATAGGCCTGAGTCGGCAGTTGAGTTTTCCTTTTCTCAACAGATTTTCAAACTTCCAAATATCTCAATTTAACTTAATAAGCAAACTTTAAGATAACATAATCACCAAATTCAAATTCGGAATATTGCTTGGGATTATCAACATAACATTTATGTGTACCTTGATCTTCTTCCAAATTCTCTTCAACCGGGATTATCCTTTCAGTAGTCAATTACACAAGTTCATGTGTTAATTATGTTATTTTTTTTCTCCAATATGATCATAACAAATAGGGGATCATAAACTTCTACCATAAACCTTTCTAAAGATATAATCTCATTGCTTGCTTAAAACTATTCTAAGAAAAATTTAACCAAAAGGTAGAACTCATTCGATTAATTTTCAAGTACAAACAATATATCGACAAATATTTCCAACTTGCGATTACTTTCCTCAATTAGTCATTAGTCTAAGTATGAAAGCTACTATCAAAACTAACTTAGTACTTCGATTTTTTATTTTTTATTTTTTATTTTTTGACGAAGTCAAAATCTAAAAGTAAATTAAGAATTCTTATTACATACCATAGAATCAAATATGTAAGACCCGAGAAAATTCCAATTTTCAGGAAAAGGGCAAAATCGTAATTTCGGTAAAAATCCGAAATTTTTCTAGATCTCAGATGACAAAACAAACTTCACCGTTGGAATCATCTCGTGTCAACTCTGCAGTCAATTTTGGTCGGGAGACAATTCGAGAATTTGCACATTTTTCGAGAGGCAAGATTGTCGGATGCCATAAAACGACATGTAATGTGACAAAAGTCACCTACTACATGTACTCATGTGAAATATGTTGCATGAGTAGAGAGAAGATGAAAATGGACGGCCGAGATTGTGCCAAGTGTCAAAAATCCAAGACTTGAGGACATGGATGGTATTAATTGAATGTTTAATGAGGAAAAAGACAAAAGTTGAATAGTGGTCTTCTTCTCCAAAAGACCAAAAATGGGCGAAGCTTAGCGGTGGCTGGTGGTGGAGTGCAGAAAGTGATTTTGATTTTTTAGAGAGAGAGAGCGCCTTCTGCAGTATTGGCCGTCGGGCTGGAGTCGGTTTCGACAGATGAAGAAAGAAGTTGTTCTCTGAGCTGAGAGACTCTGGCGTGGGCCTGGGTTTAGGGATTTCGACAACTCGAGAGGTAGGGATCTTTTCCTACTTGTATTTAATCTTTGGCTAAGAGTCGTGTAAATGGTTAGGAACAATTCTGAGGCTTGTTTTGGCGAAATGGTGGGGATCTCAAAAGCTTTGAACCAAGAGTGGAGAATTTCCTATTTGTGTGGTCGTGAGCAGTCTCTTGCAGGGTTTCCTTTGTTCCACGTGAATGGCTGATGTAATTTTTGTGTGAATTTATGATGTTAAAGCGATTGAAATGAATTGTTTTGTGTTTGTTAATTAGCCAGTAATTTAATTTTGGTGTAATTGATTGAGAATTTATAACATCTTTTATGTGGTTTAAGCTATGTTAATATATATGCGTGAATGTGCATGAATGTGTTGGAATTGGCATCATGCATTCCATATGCACTGGGGCAGCCCAGAATATTAGGTGTGAGTGCATGACATGAAATGAAACAAAAAAATGAAAATGTTTGTGAAAGGAATTTCGACGGAAGATTTTTTGGAGAATCGTGTTGGGAGATTGTCCAACAATTCACGTCGGAGGGTCCCATGAATTGTTTAGGAAGGTTCTCCAACACATTCACCTCGGAGGGTAGTCCAATATTTTTACCGAAACTCAGTAGTGTGTTTTCGAGAAACGAGTTTTGTTTTGGCGATGTTTCTCATACATGGCTTAGAGCGAGTGTGAGGGGAGTCGGTGAGGACTGGGTTTTTATGGGAATGGGCATGTAAACATTCAAGTAGAATCACGTTGCCCAGGTGTGTGTTTACATTGAATCATTGCATATGCACTTAGGTGGGGAGTAACCCATTTAGGGTAATTCCATTACTGGGCAATTGCTCACCCTGTCGAGGGAATATTATTTCAAGTACAGGGAGCATTCGAGAAGACGGCTCATCTTAGAGGCCGATTTTGAAGAAAGTTGGGTTGTGGCTTTGGTAGTTATCTTGTATACATGTATTAAAATTCTAAGGTTTAATATATGTTGTATTAAGAGTAATGTAAAAACTCTTGAACCATGATATATATTTGAAGTTTGGGATATATTTTGATGAGTATTGATGCGGGGGCTGAGAGGCCATTATTTTACTTTCAATTTGGACCATATTAGTCATTGTAAACTTGTTAGGACAAGTTTGGCCTTGGAAGTAGAGCTCCGTACAAAGGAGACTCTGCCGATTTTCGTGGTGGTGTCGGGTTGCAGATAGCATTCCGCAGTATTCAGTTGACGGGTTGTCAACGGACCCTCGGGTTTTGGGGCGTCACAGCTTGGTATCAGAGTTTAGGTACATGAGTACCTAGGGCTTGGGGGACTTGGGCTTAGGCCATGATTGAAAGGTGTAAGAACATCACCACTTGGTGGCTCGATGTTAAAGTTTAGGTATGTGATTACCTAGGAAGTCACGGGACAAGATTAGAACACTGCATGCATGGTGTTTGATGTGTGATGGTGTGAATAACATGAGTTGTATGTTATGTGATAGTGCGATCATGTGTGTGAATTGTGATTGAAATTGTTTGCTTGGTGAATAGCATAGGAAAAACATTGAACACTAGGGCCGAGAAATATAACCTTAGGTGTTTGAGGAATTTTGGGTAAATAGTCCAGAATTAAATGAAAAAAAATGATGTGGATAAAAAAAAAAATTTAGTTCTTAAAGTGTGTAAAACTGAAAAAAAAAATGGATAAAATAAATTTTAATAAATTTATTTGGTTATATTGGAAAATGAAGGAAAATATATATATATATATATATATATGTGTGTGTTGAAAAAAAAAACGGAGCAAAAACTAGAAATGAAATTTGTGCCCATTAGAGTCCGCATTGATGGATTGTATCGTGACCTTTGAGAGCTGGGGAGGTGTGGCATGGGCGCGGCTGAGGGCCTGTGAAACATGGCGGCGGTGCGTCTTTAGGCGTGCGACAAGAGCGCGACACGATCCGAATTTGGGCTCTGACTCTGACTTGCGACACGGCCGGCCTGCCTGAGAGCTGACGGCGCGTGTGCGAGGACACAGCTGTTGGGAAGTGGGTCCCTTGATACAAATGGGTCTACTCGTGACGAGGCCAGCGGCAAGCGCTAGGTTGTGTTGTGATACAAGAGCGACACGGCCAGGGGAAGAGCTGCGATACGCGGCCCGCGGTGCGGGGGGCTGCGCGGCACCGGCGATGTCTGACCCAGGAGGGGACTGCGACCACGACCTCATGCGCAACCACGGCTGCGTGCGCCCGCGACACGGCGCCGTGTGCGCGAGCTTGGCGGCGGCAGCGCGGCTGTCTTGGCCTTGGTGGGAAGTGTGCTGGTACGCAACCGGTTTTGGACTAAGTGCCTTTGTTATGAGTCCTTTGTTTGGGACATTCGCAGGCCTTTGTTCTGAAAAATTTTTATTAAAAAAATAATAAAATAAATAAAATATTTTAAACATAAATTAAAATCAAATCAAATGAAATAAAATCTTTTAAAAGGAAATTTTCTAAAATAAAATTTTTGTTGTTGATTTTGATTTGTTATATTCAGATATCGTCTTGCATTTCCACAGAATGCATGGACATTGTGCATAAAATATTTTTACGTATGAATAGTATCTCGAGTGTTTATACCTTAGAGATCTTGCATTAATTTTAACTTGTCATTTGACATGTGTAGATGGCTAGTCGAGGCGGGCCTGGGAGTGGAGTCCACGGGGTGCTGGTCGAGGCACCACCCGGTATTTGACGACGGGCCTTTGTTGAGGTTGTAGGGATTCACAGTGCTATTGCACGAGGCTAGTGCGGTAGTCGGGGAGGTTCGAGGGTAGCCTCCGGAGGTTCGGGGCACATCATCATAAGGCATTCACGGGAGATCGGGTGGTGGCGGACGTGGTTCATGCGGATTGAGAGGTGTCGGAGGCGCCAGAGATTCTGTACGACCTGGCCCAGGCTGATACAATTGTGTACCCCAAAACCAGGGGTCCGTTGATACCATCAACTGCGGAAACTGTGTCTCATATCATGAGACCAGCCCATAGTAAATGGCCAATGGGCTCATCATCCATACTCGTCCATATGGTTACAAGACCATACATTTCTATAGATCTAAGAGTTATTACATCGCTCCTAATACAAAACATATATTAAAACTAGGTCGTTCTAATATATATACAAAACAAGAATCAAGGCCACAGTCATCCCGCTTCATAATCCCGGCCTTTAAGGAATGCCAGTCTGCACAATACACATCCTGTGCACGAAAGGGGGTCCCATGGGAGTGACTAACGCCAGTAGAGATAAATCCCTGCAAGGGCTACTCCCGCCTAGGTGCACATGCAAATGATCATTTCATAGTCAAACCAACAACCAATCCCGTGCATACATATTTATTATCGCTGGAAAAAAAACTACATGCATGTATGAAACCAGAGCCTCTACATGCCCACATGTACAGGTCAACCTCGACCCACCACCCAATGTAAGTGCGAATGGGAAATCAATACCGAGTCAGTCCCGACTCCCATCTCACAACCAGTAGTCTATGTGATATTTATTTAATCGTTTCGTGTCTTTTGGGCAACAAAACTTTTCGGGGCCTCACCGTGGGTCTCTTACACCCTCAGGCATTTCGGGCTTTGGAATTGAATCTGTTGTCTAACGAGTTTGGGCTTTTCACTGAGGGGTATCTATCCCTACTTTTCATAGACACATTTCATTTCCATTTTCGTTTAACCCTTGTGGAACTCAGATTGGACTTCATCCATTCCAGCCCACAGCGATTCAACACGAACGCGGTGCCATCCCGATACCGTGTACACACTCTCATGTAATGTGGTGTTACAGCACACCAATGCAATACAATTTGTGCCAGCGCACTTTCAAACCCATGATCAATGTATGAAGACCTCTACATGGACATTTCTACGTTACACTAATATTATTATTCTTATGAATACTCATGTCTAATGCACCTGACATTTCATATATTTAGCATACATGCAGTCATGTTGATATTCCACACATTCAAATTAGTGCATCCACGCATGCGACTCGTATTTTCTATCATTCGGTTCATTCATGACATATCGAACAAGCATGTATTAACATAATTCCAATCATTACTTAGGCAAGTGCCTTAATTCATATTCCCGGGATGAGACATAGTATGTCAGTCATACAACCCAATGCATATAATTATTTTCATCTTTATCACATAATTTCACATATTCAGCATTTTATTCAATTTATGGCAATAACACCATTAGCCATTCCCGGCCATAAATCCGACCATGCTTGGCCTTGGAAATAATCTGGACTTAGTTCAAAAAGTCTAGTTTTTGTAATTACCACACAAAACATCCAACACGCAATACCCTGCTCTGGCCATATGCAGTCCCAAGCATTTTGGTTACAAATCGATTCAGCGAAGCTCAAGCGACGGACCATTCCTCAACTCTCAGTGACTCAGCCTAATGTTCAGCCTACATTTTGGCTGAGCAGTTTATTTTATTAAATTCTAGACTCAACAAGCTTTCCGTAGAGTCCAAGAACGTGCGAATCGGAGTTCAAACGAGAAAGTTATGGTCGATCCAAGTTGACCTGACCGGTCGCAAGGGGGTGTCGCGGAAATTTGGGCACACCCAGTTTATAATCTGCTGATTTGCCATCCCAGAACATAGTATTCGGTCTCGGACAGTCCCAAAACCCCGTAAAACTGGTCTTTCACCATCACACAATCACAAACAAACCACACAACATACAAGTCTTAGGAAAAGCGGGATGAAACCCGTGAGCCATTACCACGGCCACTAGGCATTAAAATAACCGGTGGAGGAAACTACCTCTTGTCGCCTTGATTCAGGGTTCTTTGCCATCCGGGTCTACTCACTGCGCAACACTCCTTCCTTTTCCTCTTTCTTTTTCCTCTCTTCCTCCCTTTCTTCTTCTCTTTTCTTCTTTCCCTTTCCTCCCTTTTCCTCCCTTTCTCCTTTCCTTTCCTCCATTTTTCTTCTCCTTTCCTCTACTTCTCTTTCCCTTCCTCCTCCTTCTCCTTTACTGCTCGAGTGGACTGCTTCTTGCTGCCCTCTTACTTGCTGAGAACAGCCCATTTAGACCTTATAGGCATGGCAAAGAGCCATGCATGTTGATACAATGGCATGCCATGTGTCACGTCTTATCTTTGCCATGCATTATGTTTATGGCTTGCCATGCATTGTGTTTTACATGGCTTGCCATGTGTCACTCACATGGCTTGCCATGTGTCCACCACATCCGCCATGTGTCATCCACATATTTCGCCATGTGTCGCCCGGAGCACTTGCGTTCCTCGAAATACATGAAATTCCGACTATCCTCAGAGGTGTGAAATTCGGTGGGTAGCTAATTTTCAGAGGCAGTTATGATTGCAATCCATTTGTCATCGAGATCACAGAAAAATCTCAACTTTTCTCCAGACTATTTAGGTAAATTCTGGGTTGCCCTTTTATACGAAAAATTTAAATTTAAAATTTCACGGGTTTCCTCCCCCTTAAAGAATTTAGATTAAAAATTCACACACATACCTATATTCAGACACATCGTATGTGATAGTCATTTAAAACATTAATGACTAGAGCGCACCTTCTGTCAAACAAGAAGGGATAGTTGTATACAGTGTCTTTCGCTCCCATGTCGCCTCCTTAACTCCTCGGATCTTGCCCGCAACACACTTCCACAACCTCACGGTCTTGCCAGCAAAACTGCTCTCGGCTATCCATGATACGCCTTTGAGATCCCTCCTCGAAGGTCCCATCAGCATCAACAACAAGTTCCTCCCCAATCCACTATGGGTTGGATGCGGGTGGCTTAGGAGCATAGAGATGTGAAATACCTCATGAGCGGCTCTCAACAAACTTCGGTGGCTTAGCATGTGATATGAAGCTAGCGCCCACCCTCTTGAGTACCTCGAAGGGTCCAATGTACCTTGATGACAGCTTCCCTCGTTTGCCAAATCTAATCACTCCTCTCTTAGGCATCACCTTGAAGAAGACATGATCACCCGCCTCGAACTCTAGAATTAGTAGGTAAATTTTTATCAGCGTAACTCTCCTCTTAGGCTACGGCGATGGGAGGCGGCAGGATCTTCCCTTGTTCGGTGTCTCTAATCAAATACGGACCCATTGAAGTGGGGCTCTCTCCTATACGTCCCGACATATCCGGTGATGTCCGACATGGCCTCCCATAGAGAGCCTCATAGAGGTGCCATCCCGAGATACTCGCACGATAAGCTGTTGTGTAGGCGAACTCTACCAGGGGCAAGTGCTCCTCCCGGCTACCCTTGAGATCAGGCTAGCATGCTCGCGGCATGTCCTCTAAAATCTTAATGGTCAGCTACGATTGACCATCGGAGTGCGAGAATGAAAGCGGGTGCTCATCGACCGATTGTGTCCCGTGGCCTTACGGAAACTCTTCGGGCGGATCAAATAAGCAGGATCCCGATCCGATACTATGGAGACCAGGAGCTCCATGCAAGCCGTACTATCTCATTATGTCTGACACAACGAGGAATTCCTCCGATGTGAAGGTCATCGCACGGCAGAAAATGTCTGGAGCTTGGTGAGTCGGTCCCGCTATAACCCACAGCATCATGCTTAGCGTGTCGTGGCAAGTGAGTCACAAAGTCCATCGTGATGTGCTCGCACTTTCACTCTGCTACCTCCAATGGCTGGAGTAGCCGCAACGTCTCTGGTCTTTCGGCGCTGACCTGGCGGCACGTGAGACACCGTTGGGCCAAAAATCCACTGACCGTACCATCTTCATCCCGCTCAATGTCAGCGAAGGTGGCGATGCATCTGCCGTGCCGCGGATCTACAATGAATCGAGCAATGGAACTCCACGGGGATCTCCTCCCTCAAAATCCGTCGATTGAGGACCACAACCGATCCTATCACAGAAGACTACCATGCGTATTGGATGGCGAACCTTCGTCCGTACTGGCCCGTACTCGGTCCACGATGAATCTTAGTTCTGCGTCTTGCAAGCAGGACTCTATCCTCACGCTCCGGTAGAGGCGAGCAGCCATCATACTTCCCAAGGTACCACGAGCACGCTCATCGTCTTGCGATGCAGGCGGCCTTGTCTCGAGCATGCGCGACTCAGGAAGCTGCTGCTTGGTACTCCACTGACTTTTCCCATTCAAGCGCGCCGGCCTGCATTTATGCCGGGATGGTGTCTGAAGTGAAGTCGTAATCTTCCAAAAACTCCATCCACTTACGCTGCCTCATGTTGAGGTCTTGCTGCGTGAAGATGTATTTCAGACTTTTGTGGTCTAAAAACACCTCGAACTGCTCACCATATAAGTAGTGGCGCCAAATGTCGAAGGCGAAGACTCACGGCTTGACTCCGTATCATGCGTGGGAGATGATGCGCTCGTGATTCTTCAAGCTACTTGAGAACCATAAGCCACAACCTTCCTAGGCGCATCGGAGACACCCAGTCTGTGTGAAGCATCACGGTACCTTTGTGTACCTTTATCCCCTTTCAGGGTTCTATTAGGATGGGAGGCTAAAGTAAGCCCTCTGCTTGATTCTGGGCAGCTCGCTCACATGAGTCATCAATATGAACTTGACTATCAGCCAGGTCAATCTTGTCATATTATTTGCTAAGTAGGAAATCCTCTATAAGCCTATAATACTGCATTCAATCAGAAACTACGTATCTCGAAGACTAACCGGTCTCTCCCGACTCATCTGGTACTCCCGGCGCTTCCCAGAGTCGACCTTTAAGGCGACATGCATGTCCCGAGAAACCCGCACCAATGACAGGCTTCGCACTTCTTGAACTTGGCATACAGCGTGATCCTGGTAGTGATGCGATTCTCAAGTGATCCTCATGCTCCCACCTCCGATTGGGAGTAGATCGAGGATGTATGTGACAAGACCATGCTGGAAATTGATCTAAATAGGGTTGGAACACCATATTCATGAAAGTTTTGTGGATCTCTGGTTGTTTTAGTGATCAGAACGTCGCGTAAGCTCAAGGAGTACGCATCTGCGTCGCGAGCGGCCTCTGGGATATTAACACTTCCTAACTCTCGATGGTAACGGTGCGAGAAGGTATATCTTGGAGTAGACTCGCGCCCCTCTTAGCTGATCAAATAAGTCATCAATCACCATTGTGGATCACCAGATTCTTGATTGTAACCTGTTCAGCGATGCATGTCGATGCATAGTCAAAGGGTCTTATCTTTCTTCTTCGCAAATAAGACCGGGCACGCAGAGTGGAAATTATGGTGTGAAACCACTTGCGATAACTCCTGTATGCGGACCTTGAGCTCTGCTGACTCGATGCGGCGCCATCCTATGCGGAGTCATAGAAATGGGCAACGTCCCAGGATGCAACTCAATGCGAAAGTCTACATCCCTTGGTGGAGGTAATCCCGGTAGCTCGTTAGGAAAAACATCCTCGTACTCGCAAACCACCCGAGGTAGACTGTATCACGTCTCCTCGTCCTCCGGGGAATTCAAGGCTGGTATGACGGAAGTGAATGCCACTGCCATCGTGAATCGTACACATTATGGGGTGAAACATCGTGCCTATTCATGAAACACAACGCCAGTATGCGATGCGATTGTGTAGGCGGTAACTCTCATCACAGTCACAATCTATGATAACCCAGATGTCGCAGTTAACGGTCCATCCAGGATGACGCAGAACTCTGACGTATCCCGTGACTCGAGCGTCCGCAGTAGGTAGAATCGAGGAATCTCTAACTCATCCACGACATATCGATCAATTCGCACTTAGTCCTAGGAGAACTCACACATCTGATGGCTCATCTAAGGTCTCAGCCTCTCAGCCCCCTTCCTATCCCACTTTCCATCTACATAAGTCCAAACGCGGGTCTAGAATCATTTTGGTGTCCCTCTTTATTAGCGCACAAATGCCCGACCCGATAATGAACTACAATATCCTGAACCATCCGTTCGTTTCTCGAACTCCTAAGGTTACGTTTCTCAACCCTAGTGTTTGCATTTCCTATATACATCCTATACATCCTACTACGTATATAATTCACGTAATTTGTAACACCTGAGCATGCACGTACAAATCAAAGCGCCATAAGAAAACCTGCGATGCGTCTTGTGATCTAATCCTATCCCGTGGGCTCCTAGGTAACCTCCTACCTAGACCCTAATAACAAACTATGATCTGGATATCAAGCACTAAGTAATTCTAGCCCAAGCTTCGACACCAAGCTATACCAAGCTGTGATGCTCTTATACCTTAATGACCATGGCCTAAGCTGAGTCCCTCAGTACACAGGTACTCGTGTACCTATGTACGATACCAATTTTGTGACACCCACGAGAGCTAGGGGTCGGGTTGATACACCAGATCAACTGCAGGAAACACAGTATGTCTCATATCATGAGACCCGTACATAAAATTAAAATGACCCTGATAGGGCTCATCATCCATACTACGTCCATACGGTTACAAGACCATTACATTTCTATAGATGCAAGTTATTATCGCTCCTAATCTAAGAAACATATATTAAAAGCGAGTGGATTTCTAATATATATACATAACAAGAATCGAGGCCACGGTCAGGCGCTTCATAATCCGGCCTCCCCAGGAGCGCCGTCACGCTATACACGAAGGGGGTCCCACCTGACGGGGTGAGCTAACGCCAGCGAGATAAATCCTATGAAATTTCACTCCCGCCCCCTAGGTGCACATGCAAATGATCATTTCATAGTCAAACCAACAACCAATCCGTGCATACATGTTGTATTATCATGGAAAAAAAAAAAACTACATGCATGTATGAGACGACACTCTACATGCCCCGATATGCAGAGGTCAACCTCCAGGCCACCGCCCCAATCACGAGTGCGGTAGAATCAATCTGAGTCAATCCGGGCTCCCGTCCTCACAACCGTGTCTATGTGATATTTATTTATTCGTTTCGTGTCTTTTGGGCGATAAACTTCGGGGTCTGCATGAGTCTCTTACACCATAACATTTTTCGGGCTTTCTGGTGGATCTGTTGTCTAACCCGAGGTTTCGGGTTTTTCGGGTATCTATCCCCGCACTTCTTCACCTTGGAGCACATTTCATTTTCCATTTCGTTTAACTTTGTGGAACTCGATTGGACTTCGTCCCATTCGAAACCCACGATTTCCAACACAAGCAGGTGCCAATCGATACCATGTACACACTCTCATGTAATGTGGTGTTACCACACTGATAATACATTGGCGCCCCTTTGCTCGGAGCCCATGACCCGATGTATGAAGACCTCTACATGGACATTCTACACCGTACTATGTGTGTGCTATGAATAATCATGTCTAATGCCACGACATTTCATATATTTAGTATACATGCGGTCACATGTTGATATTCCCACACATTCAAATTAGTACATCAAGTAGCGTACTACATATTTTCTATCATTCAGTTCATTCATGTCCAACATATCATTGAGCATGTATTAACATAATTCCAATCATTACTTAAATGAAGTGCCTTAATTCATATTCAGGGATGAGGCATGTATATGGTCATGACGACCATATAATTATTTCCATCTTTATCACATACCATACATAATTTCACATAATGCATGTTATTCAATTTATAATAACACACATTAGCCATTCCCGGCCATAAATCCGGCCATGCTTGGCTGGCAAATATCTGTACTTAGTTCGGAAAGTCCGATTTTATGATACACAAAAACATCCAACATGCAATTCCTGCTCAAGCCATATGCGGTCGAGCATTTCGGTTACAAATCGGTTAGAAAGCGAAGTTCCAAAACTAAGACGGACCATTCCTCAGCTCTCATGACCCGACCTAATGTTCATTACATTTTAGTGAAACCACTATTACATTAGAATTCTAGACTTCAAACAAGCTTTGTAGGAGTCTAGAGCGAGCGAATCGAGTTGGATAGATTATGGCAGATCCAAAGTTGGCCAGGCTTGGAGTTCCCGGGTGTCGCGGAAATTTGGGTACACCCCATTTGCCGATACCTTTCGAGTTTTGCCATCCCAGAACACAGTGTTCGGTCTCGGAAAGTCGTAAAACCCCGTAAAACTGATCTTTGACCATCACCGCAATCCACAAATAAACCACACAACATAAAAGTCGCCGGAAAACCGGATGAAACGTGAAACCGTTACGGCCCAGGCGTAAAATAGCAGTGTAGGAGAGCCTACACCTCTTGTAGCGCGATTCGCGGGGTTCTTCTTAGGTCAGGGTCTTCTCAACTGTGCAACCTCCTTCCTTTCCTCTTTCTTTTTCCTCTCTTCCTCCCCTTTCTTCTTCCTCTTTTCCACGAGACGATTCAAACGAGTTACCAATCAGTTTTGTCATCGAGATCTAGAAAAATCAGCTTTTCTACAAGCTATTTTGGTAAAAATTCTTAGTTTGCCCCCTTTTTTATCACGAAAATTTTAAATTTAAAATTTCACAGGTTTCTGACATTCAGTAGAGGTGAGGCCCGAGTCTGAGGTGGAGCTAGCGAACCTCACAGAGACCTAGACGATGACATAGGCGGGAATTCGGGAGGCTGTTCATGGGTAGGTATTTTCCGGGATCTTGCGAGACATGCGAAGGCTCGGGAGTTCCTAGATTTGGCAGGACGATGGCGTGATGGAGTACGTGGCTAGATTTATGGAGCTATCCCGTTTTGCTAATGACTACGTGGCCACGTACATGGCCAAAGTCAGGAGATTCGAGAATGGACTGAAGTTTTCCATTCGAGGTAGGATTGTAGGGCTTCGCCTACGGGATATGGAGTCTATGGTCGGAATGACGCCCGGCCGTAGAAGTCAAGGATGCTTTCGGAGCACTTTCAGAGATGCGAGTGCTAGTGTCAAGGAAGGAGAGTGGTCTTCTTCTAGTTCGGGAAGAAGCACGGGCTTCTAGTTCACGAGGGTTCGAGCCACGACCATCGGGTCGAGGGACGGATCGAGTTGCCCGGTCAGTGCAGGCCCGAGATGGTGTGCTACCATTGCCAGCGGCACGGACATATGAGGCAGGATTGCCCACAGGGGCAGGGATCCCGAGTTTTGGGGCGGCCACAATCCCAGTTAGCCATAGGACGAGGAGAGGGTGCGATTCATTCCACCACACCCCTAATAGATTTCGAGAGGAACCAATTTGGTGCGGGGTGCTATCCTGAAGCACGCCGGCCTGAGGTGGGCGGAGGGGCGAGGAGTGTGGAGTCGGGTCGAATGCAGGAGGCCGCGGTGGCGGGGATGTCGAGGACCCCGGGCGTGTCTCTTTGTAGTCGTGCGGAGGTGAGGCATGCGAGATCAGCTAGGACATGCGGGAGTCACGTTTTATGCACACCCAATTATTTTTGCATCATGTTCATCATTATTGCACCGCGCGTGATAGATTTGGGCTTAAAGGTTGAGGCCTTTAGAGGTATGATGGGAAATTCTTCCCTAGGATGTAGGGTGAGAGTTGGTCAGATGTATCGAGATCATGAGTCAGGGATCTCAGTGATTCTGCTCATGGTGGACCTTAGGGTGGTAGACATATTGGGTGTTGATGTCATTCTTGACATGGACAGGTTAAGCTGACCATCGGGTTGTCCGATAGTGGGACAGCCAAGCCCAGGGTTGTCATGCAGACACGGTCTTGGAGTTGGGTGAGGTTACATATGCACGCGGTTGGATGCGTATGTGCGTAGAATTTCGGGACTAAATTCTTTTAAGGAGGGGAGAATGTAAGACCCGAGAAAATTCAAATTTTCAGAAAAATGGCAAAATCGTAATTTTGGTAAAAATCCAAAATTTTTCTAGATCTCGGATGACAAAACAGACTTCACCGTTGGAATCGTCTCGCGAAATCTAGCAACCACGTTGAATTTAAAATTGAATTAGAGACAGTCAAAAATTGCCACGTTCGAGCCTGCAGAGTGTCGGGTGAGGTAAAGCGACATGTAATGTGGTGAAAGCCACTGAATGCGTGTCTTTCATGTGACATATGTTGTATGAGTAGAGAGATGATGGAAATAGACGACCGAGATTATGCCAAGTGTCAAAAATCCAAGACTTGAGGACATTGATGGTATTAATTGAATGTTTAATGAGGAAAAAGACAAAAGTTGAATAGTGGTCTTCTTCTCCAAAAGACCAAAAATGGGCAAAAAAGGCAGTGGCTGGTGGTGGAGTGCAGAAAGTGAGATTTTGATTTTTTTTAGAGAGAGAGAGAGCACCTTCTCTCTTAGATTTCGGTCGTCAGTGAGTCGTTTCGGCCAGACAAGAAGGAAAAGTTGTTCTACGACGAGAGCGGCCAGCGTGGAGCGCCGGGTTTCGGGGAGTTTACGACAAAATCCGTGAGGTAGGGGTTTCTCTATGATTACCCCTTGTTTAAGTGTTTTGCTTAAATGCTTGGGTTGATTTGAGGCCATGGTGGTCGTTTGATAGATCCCCAAAGGCTTGGGACCGGGTGTAAGAGAAATTTTGGAGCCGTTTTGGGCAGTCAGGGCCCATTTAGGCGGCTGTAGTGTAATTTATGCAATAAATTGTGTTTTGGTGTGTATGAGGCTGGAAATGTCCATGGATTTCGGGTTCACAAAGTGGAACCGATGTTTAGTAGTGGGTGCACTTACGGACTGACCCACTATTACATTTTGGGGCGTAAGAAAACCTGATCCGGTTTGTATAATTGGACAACATTATGTATTGTGTGCATGAAATTGTTTAAAGTGAATGGCTTGAGTTGTGTAGAAATTAATAGGTTAATGCATGAACTTAATGTGTTAACATGATGCCACAATTACATAAAACATAATTGTGTGTGTAGGCCATTGAAAATGGAATTGTGACTAGCTCAAGTGAGCAAATTTGGGTGTTGGTTAATCAAAATTGAATAACATGTGGTATGAGTGCAAATTTGAGAATATATCACTACAAGAAAAATCATGATTTGCAACGGAAACTGTTGCGACGGACAAATCTATTGCAAAACAGTAACAGATTTGCAACGGAATTATAATGAAAGTCTGATAAGTAAATTGCAACTAACTTGCAACGGACTTGCAACGGGAATTTGCAACGGGTTCATTTATATTGCAAAACATAGCTAAGGAAACTTTAGGCGATATTCTTGGAAGCGACATTGCAAGCAGTTTGGCCGTTCTTGAGTTTCGCAAGCAGGCGATTTCGTTTGCAAACTTTTAACAGTTGACAACTCTAAAATTCTGATTGTTTGTAATTTCGCAGTTTTGCAATAGATTTATAAATTTCAAAGAAATTTTATCCAAAGATAACTTAAATTTTATTTATAATTCAAGGTAAATTATTAATATCAACATTTATATAGAGGGCCCTCTGAGAAATTCACAATTTCTGGATGGAGTTTATTGTGAATTAAATTCGGGTTGGTACTTATATTATGTTTAATGATGCTTTTAAGTTGACTCCTTTTTTAGAAACATCATGGTAGGTAATTGATGAAAACTAATATAAGTAAAAAATAATTTATTTTATTTTACTATCATGATTAATTTTATTTTAGTATCATATTAAATAATCATTAAAACTAATTGGTTTTAAATATTAAAAAACTACATTTTGTTTTTGTAGAGAAATAAAAAATACATACTTATTACAACTTTTTGTAGAGGAATAACTTGTGAAGGAGTTTAGAGATGCAAAGCCAAAAAGCCTCCAGAATTTTATGAAGGAATTACACATTCCAACACAGGTGAGATCTTAGATCTAAGTCGAAGCCCCTTCTACATTCATGAATTTATTTACACAAAAAGTGAAATAATAATAATAAAAATAAAAGATTCAATCAATCCAAAATCAAATTTTTTTTTCGTTTATGAACATTACCAAATTGATGGTTTTCCCAAATTTTAAATTAATGTGAATAAGCGTTCCCCAGCATCACATTAGAAATTAAAAATTTGAACACAACATTTATATTGTAGTAGTAGTAGTGACACAGAAGCAGTTTCAAAAAATAAAAACCAAACATAACCTAAGTGTTTATTGAATGATGATGATGGTTGTAAAAACTAATTTTAATAACTTAAGAAAACTCATTTATTGATTGTAGTATTCCCCAAAGTAAAAATTGAAAATTGTTATTAATAACAAATTTTGAAGATATAGAGAATAGTATTTTGATTTTTTGAAAATTTTTTGTTATATGATTTTAGTGTATATATATATATATATATATATATATATATATATATAAAGTGAAAATTGAAAATTGTTATTAATAACAAATTTTGAAGATATAGAGAATACTATTTTGATGTTTTTTGAAAATTTTTGTTATATGATTTTAGTATATATATATATATATATACATTTTTTTTGTGTTTTTTATGTTTTTCAAGTTTAAAAAAAAATTGAAAACCAAACATTTTTTTTCTTCTTGTTATTATCATTGTTTTCCTTGTTTTGTATAATAACCCCTCAGGTATCGGGGTGAAGTCATTAGGATCATTTTACTGAAAACTATTTTATAAAAATTTGTAAGTATCAAAGGTGTTTTTTAAGTTTTTTTTGGTAAATAACAGAAAATTAATTTTTTTTTCCATAAAAAAAAACAGAAAAGTATTTTAGAAACAATTATCATTTTAGGTGATTAGATTAAAATACCATTTCAAAACCTAATTTTGGAAATTTGAATTTTTGACATGATTTTGATAAAAATAACTTCATGTTTTTTACAAAATAAACTATTATTTAAATTAATGTAAACACATAAAATAAAAATATACATTTTGTCCGCCGACTACCAGGTGAATTCTAGTCAATAGATCCAAAGTGGGTGCACCCAATATTGAACATTAGAAATTGGCAGGTTGGTAAGCAGTCACCACTGCTTTCAGTACTTAATCTGAAGTAATTGGTCGGACATTCCCCGTGTACGAACTGGAAACTGGCTGCTATTCTTGGGCCTTGAGAGTCGCTTTTTGGCATGATATATCCCATTCCAAATTTAACTTAAGGTTTTTGAAGTAAAATTCATATTCATTTAACATCTATATGTTGAAGGCATTTATCAAAAAATATATCTATATATCAAAAATTTATCAAAAAATATACCAAATTTAACTCATTCTCATATTTTTATGAATGCTTTAATAAGATTTCCTGGGCCTAATGTTTAGGCCCACCTGAAAAGGAAGAGGCATAGTCGCAACTCCTGTTGTGGGGGATTTGAAGGAATTGATAGTATCACGCTCCTTCTTTCAGTTTCAAAATGTTCCATGTTCCATCGTCATTTGTCAGGATGGATCTCTCCCTCGTAATCGGCGCGAGCGGTTATTACCAACGGAATCTCGACTCACCATTTTTTTTTGAAGTTATCACTGCGACGTGACTTTAAAGAAAAATCATCTTGTGGTAGTAATATGGTATTATAAATATTTTAAAATTTTGGCAATAAAGTCATTAAATATCATCAATTATTTTATGAGGCCCATCGATCTCATTAATAATATCTTTTGGTATATGGGAAAATATATAATAGTGAGCCCTAAATAAGATAACTTATCTTCTACGGGTTGTCTATTTCATAAAATCCATTTGATTGACAGTAGTCAATACCTTTCTTTTCTGTATCTACGGAAAAATAAATATATAGTTCAGTCTTTAATTATTATAAACTATTAATAAAATAAAATTAGAATAAGTAAGTTGAGATAAATTAAATTATATTCATGTGATGTGATAAAGAGTGGGAATCTAAAAAATTATTTTGGAAAACAATGGTATAATAACGGTCTTTACTTGTTTTTTGATGAAAAAACACAGAAAGCATCCTTTACTTGTTCTATGAAAATAGCCGTTTAAGGAACACGGAGAAAAAAACACGGTGAACAGTCCCTTAAATATCAAAAGTATTTTAGCTATTTTTTTTTTGTTTTTGAGAATAAATAACTGTTTTTAAGAATAGCTACCAAACAGCCCCTTAAGTGTTCCGTATAGAAGGGGAGGTCTCAATTTTATCCATCTATTCAAATAAAGTTAAAGCTTTATTGGTTTTCTTAAAAGAAACCCATCTCTGCGTAGGGAACACAACAACAACGCAGAGACCCATCTCTGCGTCTCTCTTAAAAGCATGCGCTCGTGGTTCTCTTCTACCTCTCTTGGTTTTCTTGCCTAGCAAGTTCATCCTCGTAGATTATCATACGCTCTCTATCTCATACCCTTTGTGAAGTCTGACTACCTCTTGAGCCCTAATTTCTTCTTGGCTTGCCGATTGGCGGAGTGGTTCAACGATTTTTTACGTATTCATTTATTAGAACTGCCAGTGATTTTGGTTCTTGATTTTGGTTCTTTTTCTTTGCAATTTGGTTTGATTTCTCGTGTTTTGAGAGTGTGATTCCCTCGTCACATTCTCAATTTTAGTTTATTGTTCTTATGTTATACGTGATGTGGAATGGTGATGTCAATTGGGGTTTAGGGTTTGGTTGCACCCTTGATTTTTAAAAAAACATTATACTATGAAGAAAAACTCCATTTGATGGAATTTATCATCTTAATTGGGAGGTAGATCCACCAGGCGACCTGTTGACATTATTATAAGGAAAAGGAAGGGCGGGAGTTCAAAGATGGTCAAAAGCACGGAATGTTTTATATCGAGTGTTATGTGACGTTAGGTATTACTGAAATGGAAAAGGAAGCTGTGGGGTTTATCTTTGAAACACGGAATGATATGTTCGATCTGACTCCATATTCTTATATGGAGAAAAATTACCGATATGCCCTTGTCTATTGTACTTGTCCGTCCCTCTGTTTGGTTGTTGAATTTTGTTGATATCACCTTCCATCATTCATATTCTTTAGCATATGTTTCATGTGCTTTTGTAATTCTTTTTACTTTGCTAATGAAGAAAAGCTAGTCACTTGATTGGAGATTTTATATTGATTTCAAATTTAGTTGCTTAGAGAGGTTTCTGTTCACAGGATCTGCTGGAGTTGGATTTACACCACATGTTATCACGGTGAAAGCTGGAGAGGTTCACCTTTTTCTATGTTGCTCTTTCAGTCTTTGTAGATATTTATTTTCCACGCAATCTTACATCTCACAAAACTCTTGGTCTTGATACATACGTTTTGTAACACCGAATCCAGGGGTGCCAGTCTGATAACCATATAGGGACACATATGTGCACCAAGTGCCATTGTATTATTTTGGGAGTTATTGTTTAGGATGAAATGGCGAAATGATAAATTTATAAACCCGGAATTTTGTACTAGAGCAAGGGTAAAACTTTAATTGATCAAAAAGGATATGAAAACCATAATTTGAGAAGATGAGATGCCAAAATAGAAATAAAACAAGTTGAATGGAAATTCTTAAGAGAAGGAGGACCAAATGGTAATTAAGGCAAAGATCATACTATAAATAGAGGATGAGACAAACAAAAGTCTCATTTGGTCTCATTTTGCTAAGGCAAAACATAGAGCAAGGAAGGAATAGAGAAAAGAAGAGGAAGAAGAGGAAGAAGAGGGAGAAGAAGTGGGAGAAGACCAAACCAAGATGTTTTCATCTTGAAATCATGGGTATTTTGGATTCCTAAGGTTTTGGTTTGGAGATTTGTTCCTTCTTTTCTAGGGTTTTGTGGAAGAGATCACCCAAACCCTAGATTTTTTGAGGTTTGGGTAAAACTCCAATTGGTGAAAATTAAACATGGAATCCTCCTATTTATATGGTTTTGTAGGAATTGGTGGACCTTGGGTTGAATTCATAGGATTTTCACCTAGGGTTTTGTTGTATGGAGTTCTAAATCACCAATTCAAGTGTTGTGAAGTTGTTTTGAGTTAGATTCCATGTTGATTTTTGAGGTATTATGGATTAGAGAAGTTGTATGAAGACAATTGGTACCAAAAGTTGCAAAATTAGCATTTCTGGGCAAAAATTTCGAGGCGGTGCAGTACAACAGATGCCAATTGGTACGGTGCAGATACAATTGCAGTACCACCAATGACAAATGGAGTCTGGAGTGCCCAGAGCAGTGAATACCGGTACCACCGGTCAATCAAATACTGGGTGTGTGGTTTGCATGGCCCCCAAGCCTAAATTCACACACCGGTTGTATAGGAACCTTACTAAATGATTAAGAGAGGTTCAAAGAAGATTAGGACTCAATGAAAACGTAGCGTACCTCGCCGTTTCGTTGAGTGTGACTAAGTGCTATGAAGTACGTTAAGTTTACGTTATACGTTGGCGATTAATGTGTTCACCGTATTCGTTTGAGTGTGTAGGCTAAAAGCAAAGGTGGGAAAGTTGTGGAGTCGTGCTCAAGTTAGTAAGCAAAGAGGTGAGTGTTCTAAACCTATTTTTCTCAAATACTAGTGTATTATTATTATAAACTGTTTTACACTGGTATTTAATGGTTTTGAGTTGTAAAACCATAATTGAAGAGCAAGCAAATGGTTTGATTTAAACCATATTTGAAAAACAAGCAAATGGTTTGAATTATCAAGCCATATTTAAAAGCAGAAACAATGGTTTTGAATTAGTAACCATGTTTTAAGCGGCAACAAGCAAATGGTTTGAGTTTGTAAAACCATATTTCAAAACGAAGCAAGCAAAGAGAATATTTTCGAAAACACAGGCCTTATGGGCCAGAAATTCCAATTTACGGAAAATGGCAAAATCATAATTTTGGTTCTGAAATTGTAATTTCGGTTAAAAATCAAAAATTTATTCTAGATCTTGGATGATGAAGCGGTTACGCCGTTGGAATCGTCTCGCGAGAAATCTAGCTAGCACGTAAAAAATTCGTCGGTCGAGGCTGTCGGAGTTGTACGTTTGCGAGGCATCGCGGTTAGTCTTGAAGTAAAGCGATTTTGATCTGAAAATCACATATAACACGTACTCATGTGTCATAAGTGGCATGAGTAGAAATGATGATGATGACAATGGACTGACTAGAGATAGTCAGGCGTAAGCGGGAAAGAAGGGCATGGTGGTATTGAGAAAAGATTTAAATGGTAATAAGACAAAACACTCAATAGTGTTTGTCTTCTCAAATAAAGGGAGAAAAACGTGAATGGACGGAGGAATCTGAGAGAGTTTAGAAATGGTGTTTTTAGTAAGAGAGAGTCTTCCTTCTCTCTAGAAATGCGCGCGATCCGACCGTCGGCAGTCTTCGGGACGAGAAGGAAAGCCGCTCTACGCGGAGAGGGCTTTGCGTGGAGTGCGGATTTAGGGGTTTCTCAGGCACCGAGAGGTGGGGGTTCACTACTTGGGTTTTACACTTCGTTTAAGTGTATTTACAATGTTTGAGTTGAATGAGGCCGTGAGGGGCCGTTGAATCAGTTCCCGAGCTTGGGCAGGGTGGAAAATTTAGAAACCCATGTGGACAGTCCGTGACTGTCCACGGGCTGATTTGGGTTCCTAGTTTGTGCATTTATGTGAAAATCATGTATTGGTTTGCATGCGGCCGGAAATGGCGAGTGAGAATTCAGGTTCCTGAAGTGAGTAGATAATTTGTCTTTGAAAGACGATGCTTAGGGGTTTCTCTTTGTTCCCAAAAACGTGTTCACAAAATAAATTTTTGTGTGAAAATGTGTTTGATAGGTAATTCAAGTTGAATTGCTCGTGTTTGATAATTAGCCAGTGAGCTAATTTTGGTGTATGGAAATGTGAAATTACATGACATGTTTGTGTGATTTAAATTATGTGAATATATGCATGGTGATATATTTTCATGTGTTATATGAGTTATTGAAATGGCATCCTGATGCATTTCATATGCCTTTGGGAGCACACTAGAGATAGGAGTGAAGTGCATGAGGTAGTTTCTCTTAAGAAGAAGCGTTTCGGAGGGGTAGACTAGTAAATGTAAAATCTCGGAGGGTTGTCTAAAAATAATAATAATGATCGGAGGGTAGTCCATACTAAAAGTATCAATCGTCGGAGGCGTGATTGATATACATGTCGGACGGTCCTTTCGCCGTCGGGTAGACCCGCAAAATATAAACAAATAACTTTGTTTGAAATTAGTTCTCATACATGGCTTAGGCAGGTGTGAGGGAGTTGGGGAGGACTTGGGGTATGAGATGATCAGTTAGACATTCAAGTAGGATCATGCATTTGCTTGAATGTGTGTTTATTTTGGAGCATTGCATATGCACTTAAGTGGAGAGTAGCCCACTTAAGGTGATTCCACTACTGAGCATTAGCTCACCCTGTCGAGGGAACATATTTTCAGATGCAGGGGAGCGCCTGTGAGAGACGGCTCGTCTGAAATTTGAGTTTAGAAGAAGAAAATGGGATTGTAGCTTTGGTTTTGTGATGTATACAAAATTAGAATTCTATAATTTTAATATATGTGTTGTATAAAAGAGAATTGATTAACTCTTTTTTTTTTTGAAACTATTGGATATAGTTGTTGTATCATGATGGTATAGTTATTGGGCCCCAGTGGTTGTTTTACTCATGTTGTGATTATATTGAATTTGTAGACGGGTTTAAATGCGAGGTGTTGTATGTGGTAGAGCTCCGTACGGAGACTGGATTTTTACTGAAAGTGGCGTCGGGTAACTTGGGCATCCACTTGTATTGACGGGTTGAACAGTCAACGGACCCCTCGGAATTTGGGCGTCCACGGGCTAACTAAAATCCATAGTTTTAAGCAAGCATCTTAGGTCGGAGGTATTTGTGCGATGCCGCAGTGGTGTTAGGATATCATTCATGCATTTTAGATTTTGCCTGGTCGACAAACTTAGGTCATGCATCATGTCATTTAAAGGAGACCGTGGCACGTACAGGAGTATATAGGGTTAACGCGTTAACTAAATTATGATGATGGAGACCCAGGTTAATTCCACCATATTTACCGGAAAAGGTGAAGTGAAGTGTGCCCAGGCCCTTTTACCTAGGTGGCGGACCAAGTCCGACCACGACCTGCGATCGATGCCCGATAAAGTGTTCGCTCAAGTGCAATGACGGAAAGGCCTCATTAGTTGATGATTTATAAGCATGTGTATACAATTTGAAAAAAAATCAACCACTGGTGCATGGTTTAGCCCAGTCTCCCGTGTTTGTTTTAAAGCAAACGGTTGAGCCCAGGCTCTCGTGGTGATTTTAAAGCAAACGGTTGAGCCCAGGCTCTCGTTTTTATTTTAAAGCATGCGATTGAGCCCAAGCTCCCGTGTTTATAAAAGTTTTATAAACTTTTAAATCAAGAGATTTGAGAAAAGTTTTATAAACTTGTAAAGCAAAGTAAGGTAAAGCAAGCAAGCAAGAGCTTTGAGAAAAGTTTTAGAAACTTTTAAAGCAAAGCAAAGTAAGCAAAGGAACTACGGAAAATATATTGTAAAGAGAGTTTACGGTTTTGAGATATTTCAGAAAAAGCAAAACATTTTATAAAGCATACACTCAGGCTCGTTTGGCTCATTATTTTTGTTTAAAAACTATTTTTGGTCTGGGCACTCAGGATGTTTGGGCGAGTAGGATTCTCCTGACATTTGTATCAGTGCTGTTATTAAGAATATTTTGTAAGGAAATACTTTGAATTTGTATAATGGAGCATATGTATGTACATAGTATAGTTTTGTGAAAATGTATTGAGCCTGAGGCTCTATTGAAAGAATATTGTTGGTTGCCATATTTAGGAAAGTGTAAATTTGTGTATACAGGATTTGGAATATGTCCTTGTTGCAGCCGACATGCTGCCGAGATTTTATCAAATCATAAGTTGGAAAAAGAAAAATTTTTGTACAAGGTTTAAGAAAGCAATACAGCTTCGCTTCGTAGGAATTTCTAGTCGTTAGAGGTAATGGCTGGGGATTTCTATGGAGTGGCCGGCACAACTGCCGCTAGAAGGGGGTGGGGGTATGTCATGTTTTCCTATACAATACATTTATATTGTCGTGAGAAGTAGTAAGGATTCTAGGGTGCAATTATTAGCCTGGAATTTTTATTTGAAAGGAAAAAAGTAGTTGTTTCATTTTGGGAGTTCTATTTCTGTATCCTTATTTTAAAAAAACAAAATAAAATGGAAGCAACTGAAAGTAGGCAATTCAGACATGGTATATTGTCTATAAGAAAATGGTAGGCAGTGCATTCTGCATCAGTTTATTTGAAGATAGACAAATCTGAAGCATATTTATTCCGTGACGAAGCGATAAAGACAGTGGTGGAGTCAATACTTACTTTCAAGTGTTTGATGATGCAAAATAAGTCAAGTCCAACACCATCAACTCCACCTTGGAAATTTAAAAAGTATTAACAGGAAAATAAGAACTTTTTGGTGCTGAAAAATATGGATGATGATGACTTGATGAGGACCTTTAATCGGCATTTGTATTGACTCACTAGGACTCTAGTCATTACACAGTCATTTGTATTACCAGGATTTATACATTGCCCAGGTATTGAGACTTTTTTTATGTCTTCCAATTTTTTGGAAAAAATATTTAGTACAAATATAGCCTCTGTTTTGGTTTTCAAGCAATTTTTATTCAATAAAAAATTAAAGATAAACTTCTTTGATTCGTTAATCATTTGATCTGGGGTAGAAGACAAACTGTTAAAGTAGTTTGCCCAATATTTATTTAATTAAGATAAGCTTTGCTATTGAAAAGGTTAACAAAAATAAAAAATGATTACTAACATTAAAATGATGAGAAGGCTAAACTTCTAAATTAGTATCCCACTTTATTCAAAGTACTTATTTTTACGGTTGAAAATCGTCTAATGTTACATATGTTAATTTCTTTTGTTAGGGTTGATTTTGGATGTTAGTATGTTTCTAATTTTGAAATATAGTTCTTCATTAATCTTTGAGGGTTGATTTTAAATCTATATTGTGGGGCTTGGTTGGTAGAGATTTTGACTTCATTTGATTTATGGTCTTTAAGCTTGGCTATTGTTTCTAATATTGGAGATAAACTCTGGATGAGCTTCAAAAATATGAAAAATTTTATGTTCATATCATTATCTAAGAATTCCAAGCGTGATGCAAATTTTCTCATTCTAGGCATTTTAGTGAAGGATATGATGAAATTTAGCCTTCTTCTTTCAATTTTATGGATCTAGGATTAAAATCTTGTCTTT
This sequence comes from Tetrastigma voinierianum, assembly GCA_016808115.1. NCBI lineage: Eukaryota > Viridiplantae > Streptophyta > Magnoliopsida > Vitales > Vitaceae > Tetrastigma > Tetrastigma voinierianum. Next base: position 74,768 of record JAEQBH010000656.1, on the reverse strand, counting down.
GCAATTTGCATATAGCTCCATGCTTTTCCTAAATTGGTTGTAAGTCTAGGAGTTTGTTGAAGATTTCATGCCTCCTTATGGTATATATTCTTTAGGGTTCTATATGAGTTTTTTTTGGATATTAGTTTAGTTTTTTTTAAAAAAAAATTGTTTTTCTATGTGGTTTTTGTTTGAAACCGCCTTTTATATGATGTTAGATACATGAATTATAGTTGTTAAGATATAACATCTGGCTAGCCTTATTGATAGCTTTATAAAATTTTAGTGGCCTTTTGTATTTTATGAACATCTTGGCGTACTTTGAACATTTTGGTAGCTAGATTGATTCGTCCTAGATTGCCAATTATTCTTGAAATTTCTTGATGAAGCGATGCACAACACCCAGTTTGGTCTTTAAATACACTATTTCCAGCTTTGATTTTTGTGTAATAGGAATGCTAATTTTTGGTGGTTGGCATATTGTGTCTTGGTCTTTAAGGCTATGTTTGGAACCGGAACCGGAACACAGAAGAGTGAGGAAAGAAAATAGGGGAAAGAAAAAAAAAAAGCTAGGGAGGGGGGAAAATAAATTTTTTCTTGTTTGGTTATTCATGGAAAACTCAAAGGGAAAAAAGATAAGGAATCTATTTTCCCTTGTTTGATTATCTATGACCTTAAGAGATGATGATCAGTACTTTCTAATTTCATTGTATGTCGATCAAGTGACTAATTTATATTTTTATATCGGGGCTTGTAAAATGAGTTCAACCAGAGAATGGATGTATTTAAGGCTAACAAATGGATTACCTAATAAATATTTATATCGAAATTCGAAGAATTTGTTCAATTTGCATAGTCGGCCCGAAGGCATTGTGGTAATCAAGTGTCCATGTAATAAGAAGAAGTGCCAGAATAAGAATTTTGTTGAGGTTAACGAGGCAAGGTTCCATCTTTATAAATAATGTTTTGTCCCTAATTATCGTGTGTGGTACTTGCATGGTGAGACTGAATCATCTATATATGGGGAGGAGGCATTATATAATGTGAATGCCACTAACCATCATGCAATAACAAATAATGTTGGATCATCGACAACATTTGTTCAGATGGTTTATGATGTAGCTGGTCCACAGTTTAATGCTAATATTGTTGAGGAATCTCGAGCCAGCTTAGCACAAAATTTTATGACATGCTTAATACTGCAAACCAAGAAGTATGGCCTAATTGTCAAACGCACTCACAGTTATCATCCATTGCTCAAATGCTTCACATCAAGTCAGAGCATCGATTGTCTGAACGATGCTATGATGCTTTGTGTCAATTTATGAAGGAGTTGTTGCCGAATGATAATGTTATGACCAATAGTTTCTATGAGACTAAGAAGCTTATCAAGGGAATTGGGTTGCCAGTCTATAAAATTCATACTTACCTGAATGGTTCTATGATTTATTGGGGTGATGACTCGGAATTAACTCAATGCAAATTTTGTGACCATGCTCGATATCAACCACAAAGTATTAATAGACAAAAGCTTGTGCCATATAAGAAAATGTATTATTTTCCACTAACACCAAGACTTCAACGGTTATATGCTTTAGAAGCCACTGCTAAGAGTATGAGATAGCACGATGATCATTTTGTAGGAATGGTGAGATCACGTCATTGTTACGATTATCCTGCATGGAAACATTTAATGCTATGCATCCCTCATTTAATTTGAAAGCCGTAATGTCATATTAAGGCCTATGTCGCGATGGATTTCAACCATTCGGGCAATGCGGGGTCGAGTGTTCTTCATGGCTGTTATTCTCACTCCATAATACGCCCCAGTAGTATGAAGGAACAATACATGTTTCTAACAGTTATTGTCCCAGGCCCTAGAAATCCGAAGGACAAGTTAGATGTGTATTTACAACCTTTGATCTCTAAGTTACAAGCATTGTGGGAAATTGGGTGAAACTTATGACATTTCTAGAAGCAAAATTTGTACATGCTCACAGGCGACTCCGTATGGACAATCAGTGACTTTCCAGCTTACTCAATGTTGTCCGGTTGGAGTACATCTGGCAGACTAGCATGTCCATATTGTATGGATGAATCAGATGCTTTTACCCTACAGAATGGAAGGAAACAAACTTGGTTTGATAATCATCGTAAGTTCCTTTTACTAGATCATCCATTTAGAAGAAATAAATATGCTTTTAGAAAGAATCGAACAGTAACAGATCCACCTCCAAAAATTCGCTCTGGTGTTGAGTTGCTAAGGGAAATTGATGCATTAGGCTTAAAAAAAGTTACTGAGATTGGGGCAAATGATGCTAATGTTCCTGTTAGTAAATTAACCGGATGGAAAAAGAAGTGAATTTTTTGGGATTTGCCATATTGGAGAACAAATCTCATAAGACATAATTTAGATGTAATGCATATAGAGAAAAATGTGTTTGAAAATATCTTTAACACGATGATGAATGTTGACGAGAAAACAAAAGACAATGCAAAGTCTATATTAGACTTAATGGAAATATGTCATCGACCAAAGTTGCATGTTGTTGATAGCAAGCTTCAGCTTGCTATACATTAAACAAATGGTCGAAATGAGTTGTGTATTTAGGTTAAGAATCTAAGATTTCCATATGGATAATAAGCTTCAAATATGGCCAAGTGTGTAGACATGAGGAAGATAAACTTTTTGGAATGAAAGTCACGATTGTCATGTCTTTATGCAGGTTGATACCAGTGCATTTCGATAAATGCTTGAATTAAGTGGGTGTGGCAAGCATTAACGGAACTTAGCTTGTTCTTTAAGGAGCTTGCATCAACTGTGCTTAAAACAGAAGCTATGTTGAGATTAGAGTCAGAAATACCAATTATTATTTGCAAACTAGAGCGGATATTCCCTCCTAGTTTTTTTTACTCAATGGAGCATTTGCCAACACACTTGGCATATGAAGCGAGGGTAGTAGGACCGAGTCAATCTTAGATGGATGTATCCATTTGAAAGGTATGCAAATTAATGTTATACAGCACATTTACTATCAACGAATCATTATATGATATTGGTATTTATAAACTTATTGATTGGATTGCTAGGTATTTGTAGAAGTTAAAACCTGATGTATGGAAATAAGGCGAAGTGGAAGGATCCATATCACAGCGCATATTTAGTTGAAGCCGGCTTTGTGAGCATTATTTCAATCCGACCGCCCATACAGGCATCGAAGGATACCTTGTAATGTTGGAATCCATCTTGGAGAAGGAAATGATTTCGATGGGAACTTGTCGATATTGACCATCCCTCGACCTTTGGAAGACATACAACACGAATGCTAAGTGAACAAAGAGATAAAATGTCGCACATGGTATCTATCTTCTTTGAACTACATTGAAGTTAAACCCTATATTAGTATGCGCTTAACTCAACTATTGCACTAATGATGCAACTTTCTAATTCGACTAATTAGTGTTCTATTAACGAATATTCATTCTTGAGTTACGTGAAATGAGCCATACATTAATGATGCAATGGTGATGCTAAACTGATGAATTTTTTCCTAAGCATGGTTTCAAAGACTTATGTAAATTCTTTATTGTTTTAGTTAGTTTATGGTAAAATGTCTTTTAACACACTCTTATTAGCAGGCATGTGACAACGTTGAAAACATATATCTTAAAGCTTTAGCAGATGGACCGCTTCAAACAGTTAACTGTTATAATGGATATAATGTGAATGGTTTTCGTTTCACACACTTGGCCGGGCACTTCTAGATTTTCAAACAATAGTGGTGTGTCGTTAAAGGTACTAATTACACGATTGATGAGCGACTATACGATTGATTGCAGAAGTCGTGGAATTAAGGTACCTAGGATGGCCCAGTAAGAAGAATTTGTTTTTATTTAAGTGTGAGTGGTTTGACATTACACCAGGCTGGACGAGGATCCCTGGCGATACAAATTGGTGGATGTAAATCATACGAAGATATGCACAAGATGAACCATTTGTTTTAGCAATGCAAACCTGACAAGTGTATTATTGCACATATCTAAGCTTAAAGCGTGATACTAGATCTTGGTGGGGTACATTTGTAAAATCAAAGAGGTAGAGGGATGATTGAGATGCACTTGAGCGAGAAATTACCACAAGATCCATTTAAGAAACAAATGATGTGGATGAATGTAGTTTACCGGTGGAAAATGATACTATTTTGCTTAATGATCCGATAGGTGAAATGTTAGATATCGATATAACTGAAACACTTTCTCATGATGATGATGAAGAAGAAGAATATGATAAAGATGAAGAAGAAGAATGGAACAATTTAAACAGTGATGAAAATTAGGTTGGTAATTTGATTGTTGTATAACCATTTGAGTACAATTAATATATTGTATTATGTTCTTATTCTCATGCGAGATATGGAGTCGAGTAGAGACGAGGATGCAGGATAGGGTAGGGCGTGGTAGGAATGTGGTTTCCTCCTGGTACACTAGTAGATTCTGAATCATTAGAGGGATCTTTACCACATACATACGCACCGGGTGCCATCGTCCATGATACTACTAGCCTACCTTGCGGACACCGGGTGATCGTGCATCATCTACACCACCACTGTGAAGATTCAACACCCGCAAGTAGCATCACTATAGAAGGTTCAACGTGCCTGACCCATTAGTTCTGTCTCTCGTCCTACCATTACACTTCTTGATGGAAATCGTTTTCCTTTTTAAACTATATCATTTGAATTTTTTATATTTGACCACATGAAGTTGAATGGCGCATTGATTAACTTTGTATCTTTACTTCTAGGATACACATCCACGAGAGAATATATCGGTTATCACTAATATCTTCAAGGAGCGTTTGCATGTGATGGGTTATAATTGGAAGATCATGATATCAAAGATTTCAGCGGCAAGAAGTTTCAAGTATGAATTGGGTCCTAGATATATTTTATTTTTATTTTATTTTCTATATATTGATCAATAACAAATGTTGTTTCACTTTGGTCTTGCTTTTTTTTAAATGTTTTTATAATGTGGATAAGGTGGAATTGGAATGTGTGAATAAATTGAAAAGCGACAACATTAAAGTTTCACATATCATATACAATAAGACTATTTTTCTTTCCTGATTTTCATTTTGGCATTATTTCAATTCTTGAAACATTATCGGTGGGATCCTTCACTAGATGCTCTAGTTAAGGTTGCATGGCACAAAGAACTACGACGTTATAGCGATGATGTTAGTCGATAGAAGGTCATAGCGAGCAGTGAGTTTCATCTCGAGTATTTGGGGCTTGGCAGCGTTATTGGCGGTTACGAGAATTTCGAAAAGTACGCAGGATCTATGAATAGGATGAGTGAGAATGGAGGTGAGGCGTAAGACCCGTATCTAGGTGGTTCCTTATCTCATAGGGAGCATGCTAAACGTTTTTTACGTATAGTGATAAATATTTAGATTTTATTTTATTTTTTTAACTACTTGTTTTAATATATGATACTTTTTAATTTTAGGCCAAGTTAAGCGTCACCTCTTCCACATGAAGCTCTAAAACAAACTCATAGGAGGAAGGTAGATAATCAATTTGTTGATCGGAAGTCTTAGGAGATCTATGTAAGTGCAAACTTTTAGTCAGATTTGTTTGTAATTTTGTTTATAGAAAAATATATTACTAATGTTTATATATTTCGAGATCGTGTAGTTACGAGGTATGAAATTTGAGACCACAGCTGTAAGAGAGGATGCATCTTCATCACAATCTGTTGATGCAACTCAAATCTATCTAGATGAGGTTGGGGGAGTCAAGAAGAAACGAGTATATGGCCTTGGATCGATGGGATCTGTATGCCTACGATCTCAGGCATCATCAGTTCCTGTAATATGCCTTCAACTAGTCATTAGGTTCAAAGTCTCAGACACAAGCTGAAAGACGAAATGATCGAATCGGACTTTGGAAAAGGAGATGAGTGAAGTGCGTGAGCAAATGATGCAGCAGTAGAGGAGCATTCTGAGCAGTGAGTCTTATAACTTTTTATGCAATTGAGAGGTTATTAGAGTGCACTTCCTATTCATGACCATTAACCAGTCGAGATGTACCTTCTCACGAAGGATCCAGATTGTGGACATTTTAATTGTAAACTATTGCCTGAGGAACTATAAACTTAAATTGTGGTTGAATATGGTATATGAAACTATTAATTATTAGTTATCAAAAAATTTGTGTTGCATTTTTTTATTATAATTACGAAATTTTGAAATTGGTATAAGGAAATTTTGAATAATAAAAATTTTGAAAATTTTCAAAGATTTAAAGTGAAAATTGGAAAAATAAATTACAGCAGATTTTGCAATAGATTTTCAATGAGATATTCTTGCAACTAAGTAAGGTTTAGAAAGAAAATATTTATTCTGTCATACATTCTTGGTACTGTGGAATTGCAATATAATTACATAACATATTTTCTGACGACTCATATTGATTTACTAAATCTATTGCAAAGATTAGTAGATTGCAACAAATTACGTAGTTAGTAATGAAGCGAGTTCTTTGATCTGTTGCAAAATTACATGAGATTGCAATAAATTACAACAACATATTTTACAACGACTCATAGTGGTTACAAATCTAAACTACAAAGTTGCTGGAGATGGCTAAGCAGAAATTGTAATGGTTATTAATAGAAGCGGTTGCTAATGTTTCAGTGCAGCGGAGTGTCAATAACTTTAGCTTATTCATTGTCTTTTGATTTTTGGGATTGCTTATTTGAATTAGCGGATGTGAAGTCGTTTGCAATATAGCAACGGAATAATTAAGTTGCAAATTAGATTGGTCTTTGCAGCCAGAATGCCAAAGTGTCTCTGAGTGCGACAGGTTTTTTGCAACAGAACACTTCTGTTGCAAATCTGTTGCTAATAGAGATTTGCAACAGATTTTTATGGGTTTGCAACGGATTTGCAACGGAAAAATCCGTTGCAAAACTGTGATTTTCTTGTAGAGTATGCATAATTGATATATTGATATAAATTGTATTGAGATGGCATAATGCATTTCATATGCACCGAGGTAACCTAGAAGTTAGGTGTGAGTGCATGACATGAAAGAAAAGAAAAACGAACATGGTTGCAAAATGAATTTCAATGGATGATTTTCCGGAGAATGGTGTTGGGAGATGGTCCAACAATTACACGTCGGAGGAGCCCATGAATTGTTTAGGAAGGTTCTCCAACATTCGCCTCAGGAGTAGTCAATACTTTTCTTAGAAACTTCGATGTGTTCGAGAACAACAGTTTGTTTTGGCGATGTTTTCTCATACATGGCTAGAGACGGAAGTGTGGGGGAGTCGGTGAGGACTCGAGACTTGTGGGAATGGGCATGTAAACATTCAAGTAGGATCACGTATTTGCCCAGTGTGTGTTTACATTGAATCATTGCATATGCGCAGGTGGGGAAGTAACCCATTTAGGGTAATTCCTCTTGAGCAATTACTCTACCCAATCGGGGAATATTATTTCGGTCTGAGGGCGTTCGAAGCGACTCATCTTGAGGCGATTTTGAAGAAAAATTTGGGTTGTGGCTTTGGTAGTTATCTTGTATACATGTATTAGAATTCTAGGATTTTAATATATGTTTGTATTAAGAGTAGTGTAAACTCTTGAACCATGTATATATTTGGTTGGGATATATTTTGATAGTATTGATCACGGGGGCCAAGAGGCCATTATTTTACTCGAATTTGGACCTGTGTGGTCATTGTAAAAACTATTAGGACAGGTTGTACCTTAGGTAGAGCTCCCCGTACAAAGGAGACTCTGCCCAGATTTTAAATAGTAGTGTCGGGTTACGAGCATTCACGAAAACATTCACGTGAGTTGACGGGTTGTCAACGGACCCTCGGGTTTTGGAGCGTCACAAAATATTTCAAACATTATCAAAATCTTCTTAATATCGAGAAGCTAGTTTGATAGAAAAATTATTAGACTTTATCCATAAACAAACCAATATAATGACTTCTTTGCACATTGTCATCGACTAAGGTTCTTGGTAACCTATCCCACAAAATCCATGGTAATAAGTTTCCTCATTTAGAAATATAAAGTAGTTGCGTACTAATAGGTCTTTGATGTAAACCTCCATATCTGATCACACTAAACTGAAGTCACAAATAATGTAATACCTTACTTCATATGACCATCGAAATTACGTCTTAAATATTTACTTTTGCATCCTTTGCAGGGTAGATCGTAAGCTTAAAGTAATAAACCTCCTTTCAAGAGGTTGTCTCTTTATGTCTCCATTATTTAAGACATTAAGTCTAATCCCAAATTTCAAGATCTTATTATCTTATTAAACACAATCAATTGTTCCAAAAAGTTAAACTAGTTTCAAATAATTCCTTATAAGATCTTAATTCTCGAGCAAATTTAATTGCACTATAATACTTCAACATACGAACTATAAAATCCAAAAGGTATAACATAGACTTGTAAACATGAAATCATACAATAATCCTTTACGACAACCTTAATGATTTCCAAAGGAATCAATTTTTTCTATTTAAGGCATAAATCACAAGATTCTCATTGTTTTATTAATCTCCCGAATCTTGTCATCATAATCCTTAAGTAATTGTATCAATATCTTCTATTTCTTGCTTAAAAAATCATTTTAAGAGACAAAGACTTCAAACTCTCCTAAACTATGAGTATATTATAAAAAAAATGTCTTCATATCTTAAGTGCAAAAACCATTTTACTGACTTCAAATCATAATGAGTAGTTTCCTATCTTAAAATTTCAAATGTCTATAAGTATATATCAATTTTCCATGTTGCATAGAACCTGACATAAATCCTAATAAGGACATCATTATGCAAAACAAATCTTTTCAAACCCAATAAATAATCAAAATAAGAGTTGCTGCAATTTGCTCTTCAACTCTGTGAAGCTATCATCATAGTTATAAAACCAATCAAACAACTTCTTTTCGTATCGACTGAAAGTAAAATAATCTTAGAGATCTCTTAATAATTTATTTCTAATATCAATAAATCCTAAAAAACTTGAAACTTGAATAACAATATTAGATCATTTCAAATTTCAAATTGTTTTCATCGCTCATCACATTGACTTAAAAGACTTAACAACATTTCTAAGCAAATAACTACCTTGCAAGAATTAGCTTATGCGTAACAATTTATCCACATGATTCCCCTTGACTAAACTCAGAGATAAGCCCAGAATATGGAAGACAATATTTTCTCAAAACAATCAACAAATAAAAGGTAGTAAGCTGCTTAATTCATCCTCAAAATCAAACAAAAACCTTAATGTTTAAGGAGTATTAAGTCAATTCAATATTCTTCTTACCAATCGTCATAAAATAACTTCAAACCACCATATTGTCCATGACATGTCGAAAAGTGACAAATTCAAATCATAATTCATATTGATAAAGTATATTCACTAAACCAACAAACAAAACAAAAGCAAAAGAGTGTAGTGAACTTTGCTTTGGTCACCCGAAATGGTATCTAACATACATTTGTAAAGAATGCTAAGAATACGCAAACATAAATGAATTATTAACTAACACGTCACTCAACTATCCCTATAGACAAACTTAAACAAGTACCCATTAAGATCATAAACTTGGCTCTGATACCACTGTCACACCCCAAAACCCACTCTAGGGGCATGATTGTCAATTCACATCCACAGTAACCGACTGAGAAGGTTTGAAGTGTGAAAGCGCAGCAACTACTTACTAAGCTATGCTTGGATTTTGTCCAGTGAACACACATTGAAAGTAAATGCATAGCTTTCTAAATTCATCAATTCTCCAAATTCAAAAACTACATACTTGACAAAATTCTTACAAATATCGAATCTCAATTATGAATGTCATATAAAGCTGTTCATAATATAACAATATTTGGATCTCCCAAATCAGCTGTGTCTTTAATATAAAAGAATGTTATTATCCAAGTGACTTTCTCAATTAACTTTCAAAACCCAACATTTCACATAAACAAGAACTTATTAGTTCAACATTATCCAACATAAAGTTCTAATCAAATCCTAATGATGACTAATCCTCAACCTAACCAACACTCCTCGCGGAAACTAAAAGTACCTGAAAATATGTCAACGAATGGGAGTGAGCTTAAAGCTCAAAAAGAAATACTAATACATTTTCATTGATAAAAAAGTTTTCAATCATATAACAAATAGGAGATGCTTTTCATCAAACTTTATATTCAAAAATAAGTTGGAACATTAACAAAATTTACTTCAAAACACTCTCACATCCAATACAAATCAGTTTCATATCAAATGTGATCAAAGCAATTTCACCATCTAAATTTCGATTCAAACACTTTCATATCAGTCAATCAAGCCACATTTCAAATATATTTTTTCTCTAGTCATCAAATATCAAATGGTGCCCATTAGCAGAACTTCGAATGGGTGGCTAACCGTAGTGTTCATTTAAGGTAGACGAAACCAAACACTACTAGTACTAGTAACCTCTATAAGGAAACCCCTGAAATTTGGGGTTCAAATCAGTATTCACCACCAAGGAATGTAAAGGTCAACTAATATTCAGTTGGCGTGGTAGAACTAACAAGTCGAATATTTCGTTCAGTTCAAATTACAAACATCATATTTCCATATTTTCTTTTCGTAAACAAACAAATCTTAAAAGTGCAAATCATACGAAAACTACTTTTGATCACATGGATAATCAAATAAATAAAAAAAGTAAAACTTTTCATAAACCAAGATTATATATAATTCAGTTAAAACAATTTTCATCCTCAAATGAAGTAAAAACAAACAATTTTCTTTTAAAGATCTGCATTAATATCCCTTACCTCAAAGAAGTACTCAAAAGCTTTGAAAAGAGCTAGTCAGAAGAATTTCACCTCAATAAATCTACTCCTAAAATAATAAGGAAGAAACTATCATCATTACTTATTTATTCTTAAAACTTTCTTAATTTGACATTCTTAACAATGATATTATTTTTAATTTTTTAATCCATAATAATAAAAGTTAATGGGTTTCTAAATATTTTATAAAATTTGTGATTTATAAAGTTTATTCTATCAATATGATTTTTTTTGTTCACCTCAAACATATTGACAACTGTTCAAATGATAACTATTTGAATTAGGTAGTTTTACAAATTTTATAAAACTCATATTCCTTTCGGATCTTATTTTAATAATTTATTTATTTTTATGCTTTTAATCCGAACTAAATCTTTTACTAGAAAGAAATAATATTAATAATGTAAAACCAGGGAAAATTCGAATTTTCTGAAAAAAATGGTAAGCAGTGAATTTCGGTCAAAGCAGAATTTTTGCAGATCTCGGATCAAGTGAATTTTCTGGTGGAATCATCTCGTGGAATGCGCGGCCAAGTATCGAATTTAGTCGAATTAGGGCGGTTGAATTTCACGTTTTTCGAAGAACTTGCCCAAGAGTGTTGGGTCTTTGTAAAACTACTCGTGAAGAGCGTGTGATGTAATAGTCCTTTCTGCATGTACCCATGTGATAAATGTTCGTGGGTAGAGGATGAGATGGATGGTTGAGATTGTGCAAAGTGTCAAAATCGAAAAGGGACGCGTGGGAGAATTATTGGAAATGTAAATGAGAATAAGACAAAATGAAAATAGTGATCTTCTTCTCCAAATGAAAGGAGACCAAAACGTGTAGTGGCTGGAATTTTGTGCAGTAGGCTGATTTTTGAGGTTTTAGAGAGAGAATGAGCTCCTTCTCTCTAGATTTCTAGCCGTTCGGACCATCGGTTCTCGATGGAGCAAGAAGCAAAGTCGATCTACGCAGCGAGGGCTACATGTGGACACCGATTTGGTAGTGTTCCGACAACTACAAGAGGTAGGGATCTTTTCCTACTTGTGTTATTCTTTGGCTAAGAGCCGTGTAAATGGTTAGAGGATGTTACAGAACTGATTAGCCATGTTTTCGGTCTCAAAACATTTGAGGCCCGAGTGGGAGAGAAAATCCCCATTGTTGTGGCTAGGTGAGCCGGTGCCAACTGAGGATTCAAGTGTTCACGTGAATAGTGGCGTGATTTTGGTGTGATTTGTATGATGTTGAGTGATTGAAATGAATTGCTCGTGTTTGTTAGTGTATGTGAGCTAATTTTGGTGTTATTGATTGTGAATTTGCATGCGTGATTTATGTGGATTAATTATGTTATATACATGTTTTATATACTAGCATGAGTTTGTTGGGATTGGCATCGCCATTCCATATGCCTTTGGGGCACCTAGAATATTAGGAGTGAGTGCATGACATGAAATTGAAAGAAAAAAGCAAGGTTTGTGAAAAGGAATTTCAGGAAGATTTACTAGAAGAATTTCCTTGGAGGTTGTCAACGGATCACTTCGGATGAGGATACTTATTGTTTCGGAGAAATATCCGGCCAATTAAGCCTCGGAGGGGTAGTCGAATGTGTTCTAGAAATTCGGTAGTGAGTTTTCGAGAACAAAAAGCTTTTGTTTTGAAAATTGGATATTTTACTCATATGTAAGGGAATTGGTGAGGACTCGAGACATGAGATTGGTCATGTAGATATTCGAGTAGGTTCATGTAATTGCTTGGATGTGATTGTTTGCCATGGCATGTGCACTTAGGTGGGGAGTAGCTTCGTGTGAAATTATCCTCTTGGGCTTTTGCTCACCTGTCGAGGATCTTATTTCAGTCTGAGGAGCGATGGACGGCTCATTAGGTAGTTTTAGAAGAAAGTCGGGTTGTGGCTTTGGTATTTATTTTGTATAACATGTATTAGAATTGTAAATTTTAATATATGTTGAATTAAGAGTAATGTAAAAACTCTTGAACCATGTAATATAGTTGGTTGGGATATATTTTGTGAGTATTAATGCAGGGGCCCAAGTGACCATTATTTGCTAAGCATGTGAACCACGTGGTCATTGTAAATTGTTGGACGGTTTTGTACCTTGGGTGAAGCTCTGAACAAAGGAGACTCTGCGGAGTTTTCATGAGTGGTATCGGGTTACGAGCATCCCGCAGTGCGAGTTGTGGGTTGTCGAGACACCCGGTTGGGGCGTCACAGCTTGGTATCAGAGCCTAGGTTTATAAATACCTAGAGCTTAAGGTCAATAAGTTAGGTATGCGATTACCTAGGACTTGATGGGTACGGTTGAATCTGCCGTTCTTGTGCACTCTGATGATTGTTGTGTGATGTGTGATTGTGTGTTATGAATTGTGTGATTTGTGTGTTTGGTGAATAGCACATAGGAAAAAAAAATGTTGAACACTTGGGTTTAGTGTGAGAACAAGTTGTTTGAGGAATTTTGGGCAAATAGTTTAGAATTAAACGAAAAAAAAAAATTCTAGACAGTAGCTCCAATTTTGAACATGAACAGATTATGGTTGTGAAATTCTGGAGAAAAATTTGGTTTTGCCTGAAAAAGAGTTTGTAATTAAAAAAAAAAAAAAAAAAAAAAAAAAAAAAAAACTCTTGAAAATTTTGAGGTTGTATGGTGTAGTGTTCAAACTCTTTGCATTTTAGGAGTGAGCCTATTGGAGATGGAAAAAAAAATGGTGTGTTGAGGAGAAAAAATTTTCTGGGTTTTACAATGTGTAAAACAGGAAAAAAAAATTTAAATAAATAATTTTGGTTCTACTGGAAAATGAAAAAAATATATATATATAAAATAAAATTTTTAAAAAAAATAAAATAAAATAAAATAATATATATATTTTTTTTGAATATGATTTAATATATGAACTTATTGTCTTGCATTACCTATGAATGCATGGACATTGTGTATGAAATGTTTTTCGGTATGTGAATAGTATCTCGGGGCTATGTTTACACCTTAGAGATGTTGCATCAGTTGTGATAGAGTTGGGCTTAGAGGTTGAGATCTTAGAGGAGCCTTTGTATGTGAGTTCTCCCTAGGGATTAGGGCGAAGATAGGGATGATATGTCATGGTTGCGAGTTAGAGATCTCGAGTTCTACTCCTGATGGACACGAGGGTCATGGACATGTCGGAGTTCGATGTCATCACAGGGATGGATTGGACGGCGAAGCTTCTGAGTCGTTATCGTTGTGAGGCGTGGGAGGGTTCGCAGCCTGCACGCGGGACGGTACTCGTGTTGTGTTTCAGGGACAAACGTGAAATTTTGCCCCCCGAACCGGTGTGATCCCGGGTGTGGGGGCAGTTAGGCGGGTTAGTTGCGAGCCTTACTGAAGGGCGAGGGGTGAGGCCAGGACGCCGTCACCTCGAGTGGTGCGAGTATGAGGATGTTTTTCGGATGAGCCTCTTAGGGTGCACCTCCATAGAGGGTTGTAGACTGGTATCGAGTTACTGTGCCGGCTAAATCTACATGACTCTCGCGCTAGGATGGCGCCGGTTGGGTGCGGGAACTGGAGTCTTATTCACGGGGAGCTCTTTGGACGAGGGTTCATTAGGTAGAGCACTTCACCGTGGGACGCTCGGTTCTATTTCAGAAGAAGAAGGACAGAACCCTTCGACTATGCATTGATTAGAAGCGTTGAGCAGGGTTCGATCGAGAATCGATACCCATTCTTGGGGATTGTGATTTATTTGATCGGTTGAGAGGAGCGAGTCTACTCAAGGAATGGAACCGCCTTAGTTACCATCAGCGAGGTTAGGAGGCGAGATATCCTAAGATGGCGTTCGGGACCACGTTATGGGCACTTTGAGTTTACGGTGATGCCCGTTGGATTGACGAATGCGTAGCGGCATAATTCATGGACCCTCATGCATAAGGGTATTCGACCATGTATTTGGATCGGTTTATGTGATGCCGTGGATGACATTTTGATGCTCCCGGTCGAGTGGGAGCATGAGTATCATTGAGGATTGTGTTACAATTGTTGAGAGACCACCGTAGTTATGCGAGTTCGGTAAGTGCGAGTTTTGGCCTGCGGGGTGAGATTTGGGACGCGTGGTGTCGGCGCCCGGGCGATGTCGGTGGACGGGAGAAGGTCGAGGCTTGATGAGTTGGGAGAAATGAAGTCAGGTCTTCGAATCGTAGTTTCTTGGGATTGGTAGTACTACGGGAAATTCATTGAGGATTTCTCGAATAGCGGCACCTATGACTAGATTGACCGGAAGGAGGTCGAAGTTTGATTGGGATGACCCGTGCGAGGCATTCCGGGAGTTGAAGGAGACTGCCGGCTCCTATCTTGATAGTCCCCGAGACGGGGACCCGGGGGTGCAGTGTATTGTGATGCCTCGAAAGACAAGTCTGGGATGCGTTTTGATGTAGTCCGGGAGGGTAGTAACTATGGTTCCGATCAGTTGAAAGATGTAAGCGAAATTACCCATGCGACATGAGTTAGCGGCCATAGTCTTCGCCTTGAAGATTTGGCGCCACTATTTATATGGTGAGCAGTTCGAGGTGGCTTTCCGGAACCACAAAGTGCGAAGTATATTTTCACCATGACGGGACCGCAATATGAGGCAAAGTAGATGGATGGAGTTCACAGAGGACTATGACTTCACTTTGCATTACCACCTAGTAAGGCAAATGTGGTGGGTTTGATGCACTCGGTCGAAGTCACGGGAGCATTAGTGATATAGCTTCGAGGAGTGGAGAATGCTTTCGCTATTTGTGGGACGAGTTTGAATACGAGTACAGCGGCGAGGCTCGAGTACGTTAAGGAGTTTAGTAGTTATACCATCTGTTTGATGAAGTGATCGAGTCCCCAGGGGCGAGATGTGAAGATAGTGTCCATCGAGGCCAGAATTCTGATCAGTGCGTGTGGCCAGTACGGGTAGATCCACGCGGATGGTAATCTTTGTATAGAGAGCGCCCGTTAGTGGTTCCCAGTTGATTGATTTGAGAGGAGATTCTCGGGTTTCAACGCCTGATTTGTCGTTGCATATAGGTGTATGAAGATGTACCGGGATCTTCGTCGTCGGTGTGCGGAGGCGGAATGAAGGGACACGTAAGGGACTTGTTCGACGATGTCTCACGTGTCGGCTTGAGTTAAGGCTAAGCACCGAAACCGGCTAGTGCTTCGCCGACCATTGGAGGTGGGCGAGTGGAATGGGAGCATGTCATGATGGATTTGTGACCCTGGCTTACCCACGGACACCGCAGGATATGATGCGAGTGGTGATAGTGGACCGTCTCACGAAGTCGACACATTTTCTAGCGGAATGCGGATGACCTTCACATTGGAGAGATTACGTCGGTTGTACATTCGAGATATAAATCAGAGCTACATGAGTGCAAAATTATCCATAGTGTCGGATAGGGCAGGGTTTGTGACACACTTTGGAAGAGCTTCCCAGGTTATAGGCTACGGCTGACCATGAATGCGACTTTCCACCTACAGACGGATGGTCAGTCAGAGAGGACTATACGGGTGTTAGAGGACATCTTGAGCATGCATCTTGGATCATAGGGGTAGGCCCCGGGAAGAACTTTCGCCCTTAGTGGAATTCGCTTCTGACAACGATTGCTCGAGGGCGAGTATACGGATGGCACCATATGAGGCATTGTATGGGAATGTTGTGATATGTTGGGCCAGGGTGGGAGAGGCTCCATCACTAGTCGCTGATGCGATTAGAGACACATCAGGATGGTGAGCGATCACGACCGGCGTCTTCTCACGGCTCGGGCCCGGCGAAGAATTTATCTTTGATGTACGGCGTCGGCCCTCGAGTTCGGGTTGGAGATCACGTCTTCTTGAAGGTGATGCCTAAGAGAGAGTGGTCGGGTTCGGCAAGGTGAGGGAAGGCTGTCGCCAGGAGTTCATTAGGTAGCCAGGATACTTTCGGGAAGTAACGTAAGCGTCTTGGTTGGCTTTGCAGCCCGGCATGTTAGGTGTCGCGGGTATTTCATCTCCATGCTCGGAGGAATTTACGCGAGATCCGACTCATGGTGGTTGGGGAGAGATTGAGGTTGACACTGATGGGACCTTCGAGGAGGGACCAGTGTGCATTATGGATAGCCGGGATCAAGTTTTACGATGCAAGACCATGAGGCTAGTGAGGGTGCTATGGCGACGCAGTGGGTAGGAAATTCGATGTGGGAGCGTGAGGGCAGATGCCAAGAGGCCACCTATCCCTTCTTGTTTAGGGATGAAGGTACGTGGTTTAGTCGTTTAATACTTAAATGACTAGTTTACATGCATGGTATAGTGCACATTGCATATGCATGTGATTCGTTGTGATTGTGCAGAATTTTGGGACGAAATTCCTTTTAAGGAGGGGAGAATGTAAAACCCGGGAAAATTCGTATTTTCTGAAAAAAAAAATAGTAAATCGGTAATTTCGGTCAAAACCTGAAATTTTTCTAGATCTTGGATCACGAAACGTATTTCACCGTTGGAATCGTCTCGCGAAATCTAGCTACCACATCGAATTTGGTGAGTCAGAGACGATTAGATTTCACGTTTCGATCTGCCAGAGTGTCGGGTCTATAAGCTAACAAGTGAAGACATGTGATGTGACAAAAGAAGTCACCTACTACATGTACCCATGTGACACATGTTTCATGAGTAAAGAGAGGATGAGATGGATGGCTAAGATTATGCCAAGTATCAAAAATCAAGAAAATGGACACATTGGGAATTATTGGAAATGTAAATGAGAATAAAACAAAATGCAAATAGTGATCTTCTTCTCCAAATGAAAGGAAACCAAAACGTTCAGTGGCTAGAATTTTGTGCAGTAGGTTGATTTTTGAGGTTTTAGAGAGAGAATGAGTTCCTTCCGTTGGCCATTGGTTGTCGGTTTTCGACCGGACGAAGCAGCCGTCTATGCGCGAAGGCTACAGCGTGGACCTGGAATTTAGTGGGATTCGACAACTCCAAGAAGGTAGGGATCTTTTTCCCTACTTGTGTTATTCTTTGGCTAAAGAGCCATGTAAATGGTTAGAGATGTTAAGGAAGGAGCTTGGATTAGCGTGTTTTCGATCTCAAAACATTTTGAGCAAGGTGGAGAAAATATCCCGTTATTTATTATTAGTGAATAGTGCTGACAGAGGTTTTCCCATTCACATGAATAGTGACGTGATTTTTGGTGTGATTTTTATGATGTTGGTGATTTAAAATGGTGCTTGTGTTTGTTAATTAGCCATGTGAGCTAATTTTGGTGTGATTGTGAATTTGCATAACATGATTTATGTGGATTAATTATGTTAGTATATATATGTTTTATATACTAGCATGAGTTTGTTGGGATTGGCATCATGCATTCCATATGCACTGGGGCACTCTAGAATATTTGGAGTGAGTGCATGACATGAAATTGAAAAAAAAAATGAAAATGTTTGTGAAAGGAATTTCAAGGAAGATTTTAGAAGAATTGCCCCAGCGGAGAGTTGTCAGCGAGATCGCCGGATGAGGACCATGGCCCATTTGAGATATCCGGCCAGATAACCTCGGAGGATAGTCGATGTATTTACCGAAATTTGGTAGTGAGTTTTCAAGAACAAAAAGATTTTGTTTTGAAAACTAGATATTTACTCGCGTCGGCTTAGGCATATGTGAAATTCGGTGAGGACTTCGGGACATGAGATTGGTCATGTAGACATCAGGTAGGTTCAATATAATTGCTTGGATGTGATTGTTTGTCATGACATGCACTTAGGTGGGGAGTAACCCATGTAGGAAATTATCACTACTGGGCTTTGCTCACCATGTCGAGGGATCACTATTTCAGGTACAGGGAGCGATCGGGAAGACGGCACTCATTAGAGGCCATTTTAGAAGAAAGCCGAGTTGTGGCTTTGGTATTGATTTTGTATAACATGTATTAGAATTGTAAATTTTAATATATGTTGAATTAAGAGTAATGTAAAAACTCTTGAACCATGTAATATAGTTGGTTGGGATATATTTTGTAAGTATTAATGCAGGGGCCCAAGTGGCCATTATTTTACTCGCATGTGGACCCTGTGTGGTCATTGTAAATTGTTGGGACAGGTTTTGTACCTTGGGTAGAGCTCCCCGTACAAAGGAGACTCTGCCCGATTTTCATGAAGTGGTGTCGGGTTATCAGGCATCGCGTGTCCATGAGTTGACGGGTTGTCAACGAGACACACTTGTTTTTTGGGCGTCACAAAATAATATTTACCTGCGTATATTATTACCTGATACTCATCTAACCATTTTACTTAACAATTATCATACTTGACAACAAGTATTATTAACGGATCTTATTTCCTATAATTGCTAAATAATTATTCTAATCATATTCCTTATCTAATAAATTCTCAATCCTTAATAAAATATTTACTTGCCAAAATACATATATCTTTAAATACTTATCAAATACATATATTTATACAAAATTCAGCATTTTCAAATTTATCTTATTTGTTTATTATTATTTTCTTTCAAAAATTATCCTTAAATATTTTTCATTCTCATACTTCCAGTAATTTAGTATGACACCACCAATTCTTTTTATTTTATTTTTTTCTCAAAGAGGCAGTGAAATCTAAATCGACTTTTTAGGGGTTCATCTAGGCGAAAGAAAAATAAAATCTACATCAAAGAAATATAAAAATAAAATAAGGAAGATCTTACCCTGAAATTTTGTTCCTTTAAACCTAGTTGGCAGTACATCATAGGAGTCACCCGGCCAGAAAGGAATTCACGAGATAGATATAAAGATTTTCTTTTCTTATTCAATTTAAACCTAGGGTATACATTAGAGAAGAAATTACCTTTTACCTCTAACCATTAAATTAATTAATTAATTAGCTAATTGAATTATCATTATTATTTTCCTAACTTATGCATATACAAATTCCTGTCATTATTATTTTCCCTAACTTATACCTATACAAATTCATTATCATTATTATTTTCATCAACTTATACCCTATACAAATTCACAGGTGTTACAATATCCTGCAATTAAGCGATTCGACCCACAATGTTTGGAAGAATATGAACAATTAGTGAAATGTATAATGTATGGAGAATCGACCATACCATCTTTGACAAGTTCAAATTTCAAACTGATGGTTGTACTATGTTATAAAATGATGCAAAAATTGATAATTATAAATTGATTTATTTCCCAGTGTTAACTTTACTCAATGAACTCTCAATTCCAATTCATTTTGAATTTTTCTTATAGTTATGGAATTTTAATCAATCATTCTTTCTTTAGCTTAAACAAATCAATTTTGTACTTTTGAGTCAAATAGTAAAGATCTTGAGTAGTAGAGGTTATTGATCTTTAGATCGCTCACTAGACTTAAAATCCACTTTATTACTTGTATGACTAGTGCACTTGCAGATAATTAGACCTAATATAAATTTGCATTATTACATACATATCAGAAAACATTTCTTATAAATTTTAGTCAAACAACAAGATTTTGCTTGTTATATTGAGATTGAATAATCTCTGATGGTAATGTTAAAAATTGGTTGTAGTTTTATGGTCTACTTAAAAATTAGATATATACTCGAGTTTGTAAGCACCCTTTGTAGAGGGTTGAACCGTTCTAGGCAACCGAGTGATAGAAATTTGGTATATATATCAGTAGATGATAGGTCTATATCACATCGACAATTCTCTTAGGTGAAGTCATACTCACCATACTTGAGTATATAATACACTTAGAACTTCCCACCGAGTTCAGGGCTTTCGTTGTTAGCACATGTCGATTGTCTTGCTGATTATGGTGGAACTCCACCTGTTTCGCTTTCCCCAGGAGTTCTTCAGCTATCAACATCTTCCCACCACACCTTGCAGTGAAGCAGGTGCCCACGTACGATGTGAACCTGCTGTGACACATCCCACATTTTCCGCAGAAACTGAGTGGATATGCCACGAAACCACACTCTACTGTAACAAGAATATAAAACACTTAGAACATTCACCAGTTCCAAGACTTTCTTCGTCGGCACATGTCCATCGTCTTGCTGACTATGGTGCAACTCCACCTATTTCGCTTTCCCCGGGAGTTCTCCGGCTATCAACATCTTCCCACCACACACCTTGCACAAAATTGCGAAACTAGTGCTCGTGTGGAAATGTGGACTCGCTAACACTGACACATCCTCTTTTCCATGGAAACTAGCGGAACATGCCACAAGAATGCACATTTCCTCTTTAGAGAATCTCATCAACAAATGTTACTATGTTAGTTTGGGAGTTGGAGCCATTTGCCGAACCAGCCTCCACCTTTTGAACACTTTTCCTTGATGTGCCCAAATTGTTCACATGTTCAATAGACTACTTTTCCGAAGTTCTTCTTCTTCCCTTCCTTAACCACCAGTGCTTTTTCAACCGTTGAAACATTCTTTTCACTACCAAGCCTTCTTTCTTAAGACAGGAGTTTAGTGGTGACTTCTGAATAAATCACTATATCTTTCCCATACATCAAGATAGACTTTATGTTTTCATAGGAGGTCGGAAGAGACCAGGTAAGATGTAGTTCCTTATCCTCATCAGAGATCACAACTCCAATAGCCTCTAAATTTGAAATGATGTCATTGAGAATACTCATGTGATCCAAGATCCTCGTACCTTCTTCTATGCATAGTGTATGAAACTGCTCCTTTAGGTACAACCAATTTGAAAGACTCTTTACTTGATACATCTGCTCAAGCTTTTCCCAAAGTCCCTTGGCGATCAAAATCCTAGACACATTTGCTAGAATAATCTTCGCTAAACACAACCTTATGGTACTAGCTGCTTTCAAATCTAGCTCCTCCCAATCTTCATCACTAGAACTTGACCTGAATGTTGTAGTCTTGAAGTAAGTGTGGCGCCGCCCTTGCCTTATCTTAACGACTGAATGATGATGTTACGCATATAGCGAGTGATTCTCCGTCAAATTTGTTAACATCAAACTTCATTATTAACATTTTTGTCGCCAAGGAACCATCGGCTCTAATACCATTTGTTGGGAAAAAATCCCGAGATCAACCTTGGAAAAAATCAACTAGAACAGAAAAATAAAATAGGAAAAATAAATGACACAAGGATTTATGTGGAAAACTCTTTTACCGAAGGAAAAACCATGGGTCAATCAAGACAAAATCCACTATATAATAAATTTGTACAATTACATAGATTTTCATAAACTCATCAGAAAATCGAAAGCGATACGAGAAAATATAAATCGAGGAATAATAGTGTTTCATAATTTATCTGAATAAATTTCTGTTATAAATCCTGTATTAAACTTGAGAAAGAACCTCTTTTCTTTTTCACAATCTTTTCTTCTACCTTACTTCTCTCTCTTATTCTTGGATGATGACTTTACTAAAAAATGAACTACATATTTATAGACAGAATACCAAGGATCGATTGTCTCTTATATTGATCAAAGGGCAACTGTCCCTATTATTAACCAAAAAACAACTAACTCTTTTATTAACCAAAGGACAAGTGTCTCTTTTATTATTCTTCTTAATTAATAAGATGAATCCTTCTCTCATCGGATCAGAATTGGCTAGAGAATTAATGATTGACAATTAAAGCAAAGCTTATCTTCTGCGCTCGGTGCTTAATAAAAGTCCATGAAGACATTTCATATTAAAAATTTTGATTAGTCAACACACCTAATGTTTATGTACGTACATAAAATATTAATGTTATATAAATCACACCAACAACCAAGGAAACTGATGTGACGGCTCTGCTTTTGGGGTTCTTCCTTCAACTGCGACTGCCTCGGTCATAGTATCTATCTACTTTTTTTCTTATTTCCCATGGCCATGTGTGGAAGGGCATAGGCTACAACGGTCTGAGGCGGGCGTCTAGAACATCTTTTTCCTCCTCATAAGGGCACTGGATGGATCTGATTGATGAATAGACCAATTATGCCAACCACCCTTACCCTTCCGTTGCTCTGCAGCCTGCTTGGCTTGCTCAGCTCCGTGGCTAGAACATCTGAAGCCGCACCTGAGTATCTATATCATATCTGTACCAACGAAACTACTTTCAGCCCAAATAGCATCTATGAAACTAATCTCAATCTTGCTCTCTCTGCTCTTTCCTCCAATGCCACCCATGACACCGGGTTCTACAATGTCACCGCCGGCCGAACATCTCCAGACATAGCTTACGCCATCTTTCTCTGCCAAGGTGATGTTACCTCCCAAGCGTGTCAAGATTGCGTGGCGATTGCCGTTAATGAAACAGTCGGACAGCGGTGTCGGGGCCTTAAAGAGGCGATTACTTGGTATGATCAGTGCATGTTGCGTTACTCAAATGTGTCTTTCTTCTCCCAAGTTTCCGAATCGCCCAGTGTGCGCGTAGATACGCAGGAATATCACAGAGCAAGCCCGGTTTGATCAGCTACTGGTAGACTCCTTCAATTCCATAAGGACTGAAGCTGCAAATGATCAATCTGGCAAGAAGTATGCCACTAAAGAAGAAAATTTCACAGGATTTCAAAGCTTGTACACCCTAGTGCAGTGCACACCTGATTTATCTCCAGACCAATGCAATCGGTGCCTTGTAGGAACCATTGCACTTCTCCCTAACTGCTGTAGTGGGAAGCAAGGGGGAAGGGTCCTGTTTCCGAGCTGCAACGTTCGATTTGAGGTGTACCCATTCTACACTGAGCCCGCACCACCACCTTCTCCTCCTCCGCTGGCTCCACCTAATTCAGAACCAACTACCGATGAAGGTATATTCTCTGTGACCAAGCCCATTCCTTTTTCTTCCGTCTTAGTCGCATATATATCTGTGGATTTCAGGAACTTAATTGACTGTCATAAGACTCCCAATAAAGCTATTTGTCTTAATATTTCTAAATATATGTAAGACTCCCAATACTCATATTTGATCTTCATAGTTAATTTTCTGGATTAATCCTGGTTACTACCGTATGAGTATTTGTCTAATCAAATTTGATATAGGGAAAAGTGAATTGTGATCAGATAGGAAGAGAGCTAAAAGCCTGCTCTAAGGACCGAAGAACCTAACCTAGTTTGGCATAAAATTGAGCCATTAAACCAATTCTACTGCATCTCTCCTGCCAGCAAGCGCAGTGCTCTTTAAAGCTTCTTGATTTTCAGTCTGGAGTAAACAACTCTTTTTTATTTTATTTTATTATTTTAACAGAAAACAAATGGTATAAGCATATTGGCAACATTTTCTAAGCACAAATGGTTCTGCACAACATGGCTAATTTCCATGAGGCTGCCCTTTTACTGAATTTGCTTAGAAAGCCAAAATCTGTATTCTGGATGCTACAGTTTTTGAGGTTCAGAGAGACACAGCAGATATGAAATTCACATGCTTTAGCCCTTGGATTCAAACAAATTGATTGTGACCATTTAGTTTTTATATATCACTGGAGCAGTTACTTGTTGATGCATAGCCAAGAAGACTTTCAATTTACACTTCTAATGAAACATATCCTTATTGATGCAGGGAAAGGTGGAATATCTTCAAAAACAATTGTCATCATAGTTGTTCCAACAGTTGTCTCTGTGGTGATCTTCTCTATTCTATGCTACTGTTTCATATGTAGGAGTGCTAGGAGTAAATACAATGCTGTAGAAGAGGAAAATGGTAAAATACTAGCACCTCATCTGAATAATCTTCTGTTTTTGTTCCAGTGATGGTATCCACAATTATAATTAATGTTCAACAAATTTGTTGGAACCTTTTTTTTTTGTGCAGTTGAGTCCAGTATCACCTCTGTGAACTCATTGCAATTAGATTTTACGACAATTCAAGCTGCTACAAATAACTTCTCAGATCATAACAAGATTGGTGTGGGGGGCTTTGGCGATGTATACAAGGTAGAACTCAACTAGTGTAGTTGATTACATAGCTTAATAGGATCAAAATTCAGGTGCACTTGAAGTGAGGATTTTAAAAGCTCATGAAACTATTATGTTGAAAAATTAAATGCCTCACCGCTTGTTATCAGGGTACACTTTCTAGTGGACAAACAATTGCTATAAAGAGGCTATCTAAAAGCTCTGGGCAAGGTGCAGTAGAATTCAAAAATGAGGTGGTGTTGGTGGCCAAGCTTCAACACAGAAACCTAGTAAGTTATTGGGTTTGCTTGGAAGAGAAGAAGATGCTTGTCTATAGATATGTGCCAAACAAAAGCCTCGACTACTTCCTGTTTGATTACCTCATCCTACTTTTTACTTCTCAATTTTAAGTTTATTGTGTTTGTGTAATCTCACCAACACTTTATTCTGAATTTAACATTTATTTGATAAAAATGTAGATCCTGATAAACAGGGACAGTTGGATTAGTCAAGACGGTATAGATTGTGGAGGAATAGCTCAAAGAATTCTTTATCTTCATGAAGATTCCAGGCTCAGAGTTATACATCGTGATCTAAAAGCCAGCAATGTTCTGTTAGATGGTGATATGAACCCTAAAATTTCAGATTTTGGCATGGCAAGGATATTTGGTGTAGATCAAACTCAAGGAAATACAAACAGAGTTGTTGGCACATAGTAAGTTTTGGAGCTTCAAAAACATTTTCATAATCCAGATCAGTATTGCATTTATTAGTTGTTCCAAAACATGGGGAAAAACTGATTCTCACAGGCATTAATAAAAAAAATAAAAAAATCATCTCCAACTAAGAATAATATTAAAGAAATGTCAACTTTCAAATGCATTCTTAACTTGATATCATTAGGTATGCCTTATAAATTGAATTGCCATACTGACAGTGCTTGCTTGTAGTGGTTACATGTCTCCAGAGTATGCAATGCATGGACACTTCTCAGTCAAGTCCGATGTATATAGCTTTGGTGTCTTAGTTTTAGAGATTATAAGTGGCAAGAGGGGTAATAGTTTCCATGAATCAGACCAGGCAGAAGACCTTCTGAGCTATGTAAGTTATCGATATCCTGGATTATTTTTTCAGTACCATTACCATCACTTGTGAGAGTTAAAAAGAAAAGATAATATATCTGACAGTAGTTAATGGATGGATGCAGGCTTGGAAACATTGGAGGCAGGGCACACACTTGGAATTGATGGACCCGACGACAAGGAATTCTTTCACAAGAAATGAAGTGATTCGGTGCATCCATGTGGGCTTATTGTGTGTCCAAGAAGATCCAGATGACAGACCATCCATGGCATCCGTAGTTCTCATGCTCAGCAGTTACTCTGTTACTCTACCATTGCCTCAACAGCCAGCCTTCTTTCTTCGCACAGGAACAAGATCAGACTTCCCATTAAAGGCGCTGGAGTCAGACCAATCTGCAAGCAAGTCAATTTCATGGTCTGTGAACGAAGCTTCAATTACTGAATTATATCCTAGGTAGGATGAAAAGAATAGGCAATCTCTAAAAAGTAGGGATATGCTTATGTAATAAATAAGATGAAGCTAAATTCTAAGCTTAATTTAAAATGGTGCTGTTTGAAGCGGTCAGAACTTTGAAATGTATTTCTAAGTTTCTAGAAGGGGTCATTATGGTTTTCCATCAGGAAACATCCCAATACTAAGGTTGTGTTTGGAGTCAGATCAGTTCTTTCTTTCAGAATCCTCTTTCCTTATGATTCTTCAACACTCAAGTTTAATGTGGTTTTTGAGGGCTCATGACCTTGGATAAATGTATTAATTCCAAGTTATTTTAAATTTACTTTAGTGTGTCATATATGTTATTGTGACGCCCCATCTCCCGGGGGTCCGTTGACTACCCGTCAACCCGTGGAATACCCGTGAATGTCGGGTGACCCGACATTTTCCTGCGAATCGACGAAGTGCTAACATGCGGAAGAACTAAAATACAAAACACGTATAACACGTCGAACATCAATATAGCAATAACATGAGTAAAGCGACCACTTTGACCATAGACAATACTCATAAAACATATATATCCAACTATATCAAATAGTTTCAAGAGTTCAAATTTTACTCTTGCTCTGACACATATATTAAAATTATAGAATTTTTGTGTCATATCATAACCAAGCCACAATCAGAAGCTTTCTTAAAAATCAGTCTCTAGGATGGTAGTCTCCTCGCATGCTCCTGTACTGTAAAATAATATCCTCATTGAGGTGAGCTAATGCTCGATAATTGGAATCACCCAAGTGGGCTACTTTACTAGTTCGTATGCAATGTTCGAAATAAACACATATTCAAGCAAATGCTGATCCTACTTGAATGTCTGTGATCGTCTCGTGCTAGGAGTCCTCACCTTTCCTCCATGGCTGCTTTCAAGCGCACGTATGAGAATTATTATGTTTATTTGTGGACAACCCTCCGATGTATATATATATATATCAATTGGGCCGTCTCCGACGATTGATATTATTTATGGACCCGTCAACCCGCGGAACACCTGTGAATGTCGGGTGACCCGACATTTTTCACGAAAATCGGGTAGAGTCTCCTTTGTACAGGGAGCTCTACCCAATACAAAACCTGCATATAACCTGTCCCAAACATCAATATAATAATAACATGAGTAAAGCGACCACTTGGGCCCATAACAATACTCATAAAACATATATATCCAACTATATTCAATAGTTTCAAGAGTTGAAATTTTACTTTTATACCAACACATATATTAAAATTGAGAATTCTGTCGTATCGTACATCATGCTTGAGCCCACAATCGGCTTTCTTCTAAAACTGGAGTCTCTGGATGGCGAGTCTCCTCGCACGCTCCCTATACCTGTAAAATAATATCCCTCGACAGGGTGAGCTAATGCTTAGTAGTGGAATTACCCTAAGTGGGCTACTCTCCACCTAAGTGCATATGCAATGTTCCAAAATAAACACACATTCAAGCAAATGAATGATCCTAAAATGTCTAATTGTCATCTAAATCTAGAGTCTCGCTATTTCACTTACCTTTCCTTTAAGCCTCGTATGAGAATTATTATGTTTATTTGTGGACAACCCTCCAATGTATATATATATATATATCAATTGGGCCGTCTCCGACGATTGATGTGTTATGTTCTCTCAGATGTATGAATCGGCCGCCTCCGACGATTGATATTTTTTAGTATGGACTACCCTCCCGATAATTATCATTTTAGACAACCCTCTAGAAACCATTCTTTCTAGACTCGCCTCAGCCACTCCTCATCATCCTAGGAATTAGTAGGTGCATATGG
Source organism: Tetrastigma voinierianum (assembly GCA_016808115.1). Lineage (NCBI taxonomy): Eukaryota > Viridiplantae > Streptophyta > Magnoliopsida > Vitales > Vitaceae > Tetrastigma > Tetrastigma voinierianum. The sequence goes on along the minus strand of JAEQBH010000656.1, from coordinate 46,711 downwards.
AATGCATGATGCGATTCCATTTACAATTCAATAACACATTACAAATATATAATCATGCATATATTCACATAATTTCAATCTTCGAAACATGTCATGTAATTTCATCATCAATTACACATCGAAATTATTCATTAGATAATGATCAAACAAAACCTTTCGATTTGAATTACTCGATAAACACATTATTTCACAAAATATTTTGTGAACACTATTCGAGAATAGTGAAACCCTCGATTCTTATTCAGAAAAAATCGTAATCCTTCGGTTCACTTAGTGAACGGGTTTCTGACATTTTAGGCCTCATACGCATCAAAGCATCATTTGTTTCCTAAATTTCACCATAAATAACCCGAAAATCGGTGGGCAGTCCGCGGTGCTCACTTGGAGCTAAATTAATTTCAATAATTCGGTCCCGAGTTTTGGGACCGATCAAGCAGCCCTCCGCGGCCTCAATCGAGCTCAAACGTTAAGTACTTAAATAAAGAATAAAGCACAGTATGGAGAAACCCACACCTTTGGAGTTTGAGAAACTCCCTAAAACCTTGAGCCCATGTGAGCACCTCCACGTAAACTGACTTTGCTCCTTGTCCCAGCCCAATTAGGCGGTCGGATCTCGAGAGATTCAAGAAGGAGGTCCTTTCTCTCTCTAAAACCTCCATTTTACTCCATTTAAATTTCTGCCCCTTTTCACGTTTTGCTTAACATTTGAAGAGCACTATTCCTTATTTTGGCATTTTCCTCATTTAATCAAATTTCAAAATGATATCTATGTCATGCTTTTCGAGTTTGACGTTCGACGTTATCGCGGCCGTCGGGTTTCGTAATTTATACTCGTCACTTATGACACGTGAGTATGTGTTATCTTCTTGACTTTTAAATCATATCGAAAATCTTTTCTGGCACGACGCGTCTGTGAAAAGCGTCATGCTTCCGTCTGGAATTGACGAAGTCGGCGTCTTAGCTAGATTCGAGACGATTCCAACGGTGAAATCCGTTTCATCATCAGGATCTAGAGAATAAATTTGATTTTTAGGCTGAAATTACGATTTAACTAGCGAAATTACGATTTTCTTGAATTTTAATAAATTTAAATTTCTTGGGTCTTTACAGTTATTGAGCAGGAGTCGTAAGTTCTCATCTCATGGCGACAGAAATTTCCCAAAGTTTAAATCAAATCAGATGTTTGATAATATGCTTTTTTTTTTAAATTCAACCAGATGAAATTGGAAATATATCAGCCTCCATTAATGTGAAGCATAAGAGTTTAAAAACAATTTTGCATTGGGGATGATGATGTGGGACAATAGTGAAATTCACTATTGTCTCATGTTTCACTATTGTCAACATGAGACGTAAGAGTTCTTTGAACTTATTGATCACTAGCCCACCAGCTAGCCGGGGGGAAATTATTGAGTGGGAATGCTCCATCCCCTACTCATACATGAAAACACAGAGGCTAACCTCTCAACATCTGGGCTCTAGTAGGAATTATTACCCAGGCGGACAGGCTGAATATTAATCGAGGCTTGACTAGAGCTCGAAAGATATTAATAGGGCTCAGGCTCGCTCAAGCTCAGTTAAGAACTTTTATTTGTGTTGAGTCGGCTCGAGAAAAAAAAAAGAGTTGGCTTCGGCTGATAAAATTCGTTTTATGTATCATAAATTGACTGATATCATAAAAAAAATAAAGCTCGAAGCTCATTTCGAGTTTCTTTATATATTAATATTAGAATATTATTATTTATCGGCTTTATTTGAGTAAGCTCGAATAAGACTCCAACAACTTCAGTACGAACGTGTTAAAGCTTCGAGTTCGAGTTAGTTAATTCGAGCTCGATATTAGACTGAATTCGACATTTAATTTTGAGCCATTTGAGCGAGCTTTACCACTGTCGAATCTGAGTAGCTCACGAACCATTTGGCTTGTGGCCACCCCTAAGCTCTAGGACCTTGGTGAGTATTATTTTTGGCTTGAATTCTTCCTTCCATCCCATTGCTTATCGAGTTTTGGACGAATTTAATTTAATTTAAAAATTTTGTTTTTACTAAAATAGTTTGAAAATGAAAATAATGTGCAATCGTGAGCATTAATCGCAATCAGATATGACATTAACTTAAAATTTTTTTAAAACATTTATAATATCGTAATCAGTAATTATGACATTGACTTTTTAAAAAAAGTTAATATCATAGTCATTAACTTAAAAAATTGTCAATGTCGCCATCAATGACTATAATATTATTGTTCACATACTAATTTTGACATTATTTTCATTTACAAACTATTTTAATAATTTAAAAAAAAAATTTAAATTCGTCCAAAGCTCTCATTTTTTATCTTTCATGCTAATTGAGATATGCTCATTTTTGTTTGAATCAGATAAGATAAAACCCAAATTAAGCTTTGAAGTCCTGTTGGTTTGTTCGAATTCGGAAACAACCTCAGTTTCTTCGAACATCAGGCCAGCCAAGCGCCAGACATCACTGATATTTTATCGTTGATCCAACATTTTATATATGGCGTACGAAACTAAAAAATTAATTATTTTTCCGCTATTGTGGTTTTTCTAAATAACAAAAAGCGAACAAGCAGTAATCATAACTAATGTCAAAAGTTTTATTAAAATTGAAATAATTAATAAGACACATTTAAAGTTTAGCATATAAATTGCAAAGAAACGAGTTAAGTGAATCATATATTGAAAGTTTATATATATAAACAATACCAGAGAGAGAGCAGCCGTTAGCGTTTCAAAACCTAACAAGAAAAGCCAAAACTTTAAAGAGGTAGAGTCAATGTGACCGTTACATTCCCCAAATTTAAATTTTGATAGCAATCAAAATCAAGAGAAAGGAAGTGGGAGTCTGCAGCCGCAGCAGCAGTAGCGGATGAAAGAAGATCTGGAGATGGGAGAAGAGCTGATGCAGCATCTCAGATCCAGAGCTACGGAGCCCCTTCTCAGAGAAGAATGGAACGAATCCGTACAGGCTTATTCCCATTTCATCTCTCTCTGCCAACACCAAATCTCGCTTACCCATCAACGCCCAGATCTTGATCATCTCCACAAACTTCAAAAATCCCTCTGTTTGGCCCTTTCCAACCGGGCTGAAGCGCAGTCTCGGCTGCGCGATTTGGCAAATGCTCTCCAAGATAGTGACGGAGTACTTGAAATTGAGGGTACTCATTTCAAGACTCTGCTCTGCAAAGGTAAAATCTCGCTCAGTCTCAATAGGTACTCCTTGGCATTGGACTGCTTCAAAGCAGCTCTTCTTGATCCTCAGGCCGGTTTGAAATGTGAAGCCCTTAATGAGCTCTTGGAAAGATGCGGAAACTCGAGAATCAGTCAAGGACCGGAGTCTTTGACCTCTTTGTTTGGGTCGTAAATGGGTTTCGAGGAAAGTTTCCGGAATTGGCAGTGGAGATTAGGAAGTCTGAGATTAGAGGGCGTGGCTTCTTTGCAACAAAGAACGTTGATGCTAGGACTTCAATCTTGGCTACTAAGGCAATTGCTACAGAAAGGTGTATTTTACCGGATCAGAATGAAGGGTTGGCCGATAATAAACAGTTGGTCATGTGGAAGAATTTTATTGATAAGGTTGTTGAATCAGCTTCAAAATGCAAGAGACTCCGTCACTTACTTTCGGTGCTATCAAATGGGGAAGATGAGGATGTGCTTGAGGTTCCTGATGTGAATCTGTTTAGGTCTGAGACAGAGGAGGAGAGTGCCCTCTCAATTGGAAAGCTGGATATGGACAAAATCTTAAGCTCCTTGGATGTGAATTCTCTAGTTGAGGATGCAGCCTCAGCAAAAGTTTTGGGGAAGAATATTGATTACTACGGCGTGGGGTTATGGATACTGCCCGCATTCATCAACCATTCATGTAACCCAAATTTGAGGCGCTTTCATATTGGGGATCATGTAATAGTTCATGCTTCCAAAGATATAAAGGCCGGGGAAGATCACATTCGCATACTTTGATGTGCTCTCACCATGGAGAAAGCGCACGGGTATATCCAAGATATGGGGATTCCAGTGTAATTGCAAGAGGTACAAGTTTGAAGAGCGGATATGCTCCAAAATGGAGATGCAAGAGATCCAGATGGGACTTGAAAGAGGGCTTAATATGGGTGATGCAGTTTATAGGCTTGAAGAAGAAGATGGTATGAGGAGATGGATGGTGAGAGGAGATGAGAAGGGGTATTTGAGAGCATCCTTCTGGGTTTCCTACTCTGAAGCTTATGAGTCTGATCATAAAACGGTCAGAAGGTGGGGTAGGCGGATTCCAGCAGCAGAGGTTGTGGTGGATAGTGTTTCGAAAGCTGTGGGAAGTGATGAGGGGGTTTTGAAGACCTTTACGGCTGGACTGAAGAGAAGTGGTGGTGGTGGAAGTGGGCTAGTGGAAACAGAGAGAGCAATGAATTTAGCAATAGGTGTGTATGGTAAGGTTATGAAGAAACAGGCCATGAGGACTCTTATTGAGCTTGGCAATCACGAGTGAGAAGCTATTAGCTAATAGCCATTGCGAGTTAGTTTATTAATTGTATCAACGTGAGAAGATTTCATGTTTGGTTGATGCTTTATTGCCATCTAACATTACACCCACTTGATGTCTCAAAATTGAAGTACACATAGCAAAAAGTTTCTTTTTCTTTTTATCTTCTTTTGTATGCTTGCTTTCTAATCCATGGCTCCAAGGATTTGGAAAGAAGTTGTGAATTACACAATTCTATGAACATGACTGATTACCAAATGACCATTTACAGAGTTATGATTACATCACCTCTAACTAAGGGGATGCTTGGTATTGACCATTGAGATCGAGCTTCCATAGTGAGTGCATATGCTAACGCATTGGATACTGGATAATACCAATAGTGATCAAACAAACTCATAGAAAATCATCCTTTCTTCTCTTGTCAGGTAAAAGCCCTAGAGTTTAACGAGATTTTTATGTTGAAGCTTTGCTACTAAGGGTCTTGAATTAGTATGCGCCTTGCCTGGCGAGCTTTGAGAGCCCTCTTAACAGCTATTTCTTGTCCATTTTCAAGCGTCCCCTGAGAACAACTCAATGGCACCAATTTCAGAACTTACGTGTTTATGGCCTATTATAGCTAAATCCCCTCAAACAAACCAAGCAAAAAGCGTGATTCTTTATGCTTTATCAGTATGGAATTACGCCTATACATTGTACCTTGTATACGACACCAAATCCACCTTCTCCCAGTTTGTGCTTGGGGAGAAGTTATCTGTTGCACCTTTAATTGTACTGAACTCAGTTGCAAGGCTTCCACGCTTATTTCACCTTCCTGATCTGCTGTGACATTCAGAGAAAAAAGATGTTTTGAGGGGATGTTCAAGCATTACGTGAACAATTGAGATAGTCTAAAGTTCCTAATAGGCTCGTAAATACAATGAAATGGAGCTTCACAGGAGAGGTTTGAAAACAAAATTTTAATATATTTTTGCTTTCACCTCCGCTGCCATTACTGTTTGAATGTGGGCTTACTACGTTCAAGGTTATGTTGGGTAAAAAGCAAGTTGTGTCTATCCTATAGATAACTACATAATATTTAAGTGGATCTATGTTTTACGCCAGGTCATTGTTATGAGTATCGTGGTTTAAGCTTCTTCGATGGAGTCGGGGGCCGGCCGTTTGGCGGTCGCTGGCAGCGATGTGAAGCAGTGCAAGCCCGCCTGTCGGCATTAAAAATGGTGACACTACCTAGACGAGGAATCCAGGAGCTTGTACGTGAAGTCGGGGTGTATCCTCCTGGGGTGACCTCGGGACGGCTCGTCTAAGTCTCGAGTTCCCAGTCAAGCGTCGCCTGCTTATGGCAAGTTCGGTTATGGACCCGAATGGATAAGCAGCGAAATCTGTAAGGTATTTTGTAATACCCCAAATTATACTCTAATAGTTTATTACATGTTTAGGGTATAATATAAGTAAAATTTGCATTTTTCTGAAATTTAAGTACTAAGGGTAAATTGCTAATTTGACATTACGGACCCAAAGGTCATTATGTAAGAAGATGATATGTTATTATAAGAATTGGATAAGTTGATTTTCAAATGGAATGAAATGGAGGGACTAATAAGTAAGGAGAAACAGCTCAAATGAGGATAAGACCAAACATGGTCTTCTAGAATGGAAAGAAAATTCCTCATTTTTGGCTTAAGGAAGCTAGGGTTACGATGGAGGAGAAGAGGAGATCAGTTGGCTCTTGTGCAATCCATTGTTTTGGTTCAAGCAAAGAAAAGAAATCAAGGTATGGAATTGTATGGAAAGTATGGAATACTTGTATGGAACTTTTGTATGGAATTCATGTTTGTAACTCTTGTATTTGTTAGTATGGAAACTATTACAAGCCCTACTTGTGTATGGGTTGTTAGGAAATTAACCTAACATCCTCTTTGTTTAAGTTGTGTAGGAAAAATCCTATTAGAAATGTTGTTGGTTAGTATAAGATGAGTTTTATGGTATATTTTGAGGTTTATTAGAGTTGGTTTTGGGTTTTGGATGGACATTCCGGGTGTAAAGAGGCAAACCTACCATTTATGTAAATCACGATCAGTATCGGTCTTGAAAGTGATCTGTACTCAAAAGTTATTTTCTATCTAGAGGATGTTAGTCTTAGGTACTCGAGTTGTGTATAGAAGGTCCGAGTACCGGTCTTGCAACCTTATTTCTGTTATGTTCTTTAGTTAATTCCGAATGAAAGGGGTCCGCATATGTATAAAAGTTATATGAAAAATGCTCTGTACCTCGGTGATCCTATCGTTAGCGAGAATTGTTTCTTGCTGTGCTATGTTGTAGGTCAAGAGATAAATAACAAACTTAGTAATATATATATATATAATTGTAATAATGCACTTTAAGGCAAGATAACGAATGAATAAACGCGTCTGTCGGTCTGATGACACTCCTGCATTGTGCTACGACACCTGCATTATGTGGCGAGCACGTCTCTCTATTAAGTCGCAGTAGCCTCCTACATTGTGCTATGACACCTGCATTAAGTAGAGCGAGACACGTCTCTGTTGATCTTGACAAACACTCTTGCATTGTGCTACGGAACACACACACAGTGCAGTGGGCGGAGACACGTCTCTAATCCCGGTATTGTCTGAGTAACCGGGTACCTATTGTGTTGCATCCTATCATTCATTGATTCTTGGGTCTATCTGAAATAAACATTTATATATGATATTTGAATAAATGATGTGTGAGAAACATTTATATGATAAGAATATGAATAATAAACAATAAGAAAGCATAAGTAATTAGTTACGCTTAACATTCATACCTCACGAACATACGTACAAGATCTACGTATGAACTCCTACGGAAGATATGAAAACCACGTTATAAGAATTATGTTATATGAAAACTCTGTTATAGAATTACATCATCGTAAACTTCGACATATTTTGTTATATGTATGTGGACCACTTCAAATGGTTATATATGTTATCTGTTTCCCACTAAGCTATAAGCAGCACGATGTTTTCATCGTATGAGTCTTGAAGAGGACATCCGAGGTATTCCGCATTTTAGGGCGTCTGACGATAGAAGTCCCTTTAGATGTAGGTTTTCATTTTTGGTTTTAGAATGTAAATGTAAAAGTTTTTGTAATAGTGGAATTTGTTTTATGTACAAGTAAATGAGACTAAGAATATATGTCTGAATGAGTTTACACCACTTGTGGTTGTATTACAAGTTTTATTTTATATGGTTATATACCGAAATGGGCTTTAAATGTCAACGAGGTTAAGGAGTCCAGTCGTCTCAGCACCTCTTTTAGCGAGGCGGGGTAGGGCGTGACATGTTATCACCGAATTTCCTAGTTTCCAAGTCCCTTACTTTGAAGTCAATCGTCTTCCACATAGGAGAATTAGTCTTTGATAAGGGCAGAGATCTTAGCCGAGAGAAGGAGATTCTTTTCGGAGAAAAAAAGGGAGGGATTCGTGAACCACTTTCTATAAATTGGGAGGATCCCCATGATGAGAGGTGGGCAATTCCAACTGTGGGAACTTTCTTCTTCTCTATCTCCATGTTTTTGTTGACTTAATCATCAGAGAGCGGTCATTGTCGTCGCCAGAGATCGCCTTTTTCTTCAGGTTTACATTTCGCCTCCAAACCACTTTCAATAAATTGGGAGGATCCCCCACGATGAGAAATAGGCAATTCCAACTATGGGAACTTTCTTCTTCTTCCTCTCTGTATTTTTGCTGACTTAATCATCGGAGAGGTGGCTGGCCCACTCTAACCGGATCACATTTTTTGCAGGTTTACATTGCATCGTCGATGCCTTGAAGATCAGACGACCACGATAACAACAATTGACACCGTTTGTGGGAATAGAACAGAAAGTCTCATTTACAAGCTGCAAGAGCTAGGCTTCAACGGCTGTTAAGTAGCCCGTCATCATCTGGAGCTTCGTCGATCCCCCATTCTATGTCTAAATTGCCCGAGGCAGTCTTGATGACGAGCATTCCGATGAACCAATCGCCAGAAGATCAATTCCTCCATTGGCGTCAGGACATGGAGAGAAAGCAAAAGGAACAAGCAAGATAGATGAAGGAGTTGCAATGTGACGCCCCCCCGAATCCTGGGGTCTGTTGATCACCCGGAAGTCGACACACGAAAACACTGTGTGTCTCATATCATGAGACATATGAGTAAAATAGCCACATTGACTGCCTGACATACTCACGAAATATATCCAACTATATTACAATGGTTTAAGTTGTTACATCGCTCTTAATGCTGACATGTTTCAATTGTAATGTTTGTTGTATTTTAAAAGCGTGTCAATACGTGTCGGCTTTCTTATAAGCGACCTCTAATGAAGCGTGTCTTCAGAACACTTCCTGTACTTGAAATAATTTTTCCTCGATAGGGTGAGCAATGCTCAGTAGTGGAATTTTCCTGCTAGGGCTACTCCCACACAAAATGCACATCTGATACTCACATCAATCCACATTCCATACAATTCACGATGCATACACGGAATGATTTATATCATGCATGAAGGATGTTTTAGTACAATACCACAGTCACCCTCAGACTCCCTCACGTAAGCTATGCTGAGTGTGAAATGATCTTGGTAAAACCCATGACACTCCAAATCTAGAGCCTTTCTTAGGCTCACTTTTGACACAGGCAATTTTCAATGGGTAACCATCCATAGTCAATCCCAGGCTCCTATCCAGCGAACTCTAGGTCTAAGTGATGAGCTGTAGTAATGTTTTCTCTTAGGAACAGAACTTTTCGGATTACACCGCGGGTCTCTAACATCGATACAGAACTTTTCGGATAGTACCATGGGTCTCTCACACTCGTGCAAAACCTTTTCGGATAGTACCACAGGTCTTTTACACCAATTCAGGTCTTTTACACCCCTTTAGGTCTCTTACATCCATTTGGGTCTTTTACACCCATGCGGGACCTTCCCGGATAATACCAGGTCTCCTTACTTGTTCAAGGCATGACCTTGCATTCAATTATTTACAATTTATAATTTGGGTATAGTCTTTGTGGACTTAATCCCGAGCAAACTCAACCCACATTCACCAAGAATGGGTGAATAACCATACCGTGCACCACCTTTGGGCTCGACACGTGTCAGTGCACGTGAATGCCTTGTTGCCAATTCCTTATATCTAATTCAATGGTTCACATGGTGTATTGCCTGAACCATTTATTCATGTTGGCATAATTACATGCATTAACAATTCTCATTCTCCACACATTAAACATGCCATCCATATCAAGCAATAACACATAAAAGATCCTAAATTTAGGATCTCAATCCAACAGGGCATTGTCCAGCCCCATACGTCCACTAAGCAGTCTCGGTTTCCATTGTTTTACATTTTGATTATACCGTATTTCTTTGTGCAACATATTATTCATTTTCACAATAACATCAATAATTCGCATGGACACTTTCCAGTCCAAATTAAATTCCGGATTTGTGCGACACGGTCCAGTGTCCAGTAGGTGGTGTCCGGCGATCCACTTCCAGCGTACAATCCCGTTTCAGGAAATTTGAAATGCTCGGCCATTCAGGCCTCACGGCTCCCAAACACCATTTTCATGGCATTTCGTGGCCTTAGGAAAGACCCTACCTCCGGATTTGTGGTGCGAGTGGTGTCATGTGCTCTTGTGCGTGGAGAGCAACTTTGTCTCTTAATCTGTAGGAGTTAAAGCCGACAGTCACTAATTTATGGAGAAGGTGGTACTTCTCTCTACAATCCGCCTGTATTCCTCTCCACTTTTCTCAATTTGTTCTCCCCCCTCCCAAGATGGTTGGTCAAGCATGGGTTAAGAGAATTGTCTTTTCTCTTGCCACATGTCGACACACTATTGGCTTTCAATGGTTCCTTATCCATATCTCTCTACTTTGGGATTTTCATCCAAAATGACATCATGCCATGTGTCCACCCATGGCCCACACTTGAGCTCGTGTTTAACTAAATCTACACATTACACGTGGCACCTCTGAGCCACTCCAAATGTACTTGAGTGTCATGTCTACTCGTTGCATCGAGAAAAGCGTGAAATTTCGATTAATACCGGTCGATGAAATTAAACGTGGTAACTAGATTTTGCGAGCGATTCTTGATGAAGTCCATTTAGTCATCGAGATCTAGAAAAATTCCGGTTTGATCTAAATTACCATTTTACCATTTTGAAGGTGGGAATTTTCTCGAGGTCTTATATCTGAGTTAGAAGTAAATAAACTACGACATGAGAATGACCAGTGCAGACTGGATTGAAAAAGCGCGATCTTGGAAAGATGTGAGGTGCGCATTTGCGATGTGCGTGATAAGCTACGTGGGCTCTAAAGGGAAGAGAGCTGTGCTCTGGCTTGACGTCGATACAGCGGACGTGCGAGGCTGTCCTTAGCGACTCCCCATCAAATCTCTCGCGGTAAAGAATATAGGAAATAGCAGGACCAGATCGCCTGAGGCCTTCGCCTCACCTTGCAACCGGCGATCTTTGTCGGTGGTGCATCTCACGGGGCGAGGAGAGGTAGGCGAAATTTGATGTATCGGTCGGTCGGCCAGGGGAACCCTGCTTAGGTGTTACTTTTATAGGCACATTGCTACTAGGTCTGCTCGCACATCCCTCGTTGGTGCAACACCGACGTTTCACGATACCCTTGCTGACCTAATTCGGAGACCTAATAACATGCTCTCTTACTGACGACACATCCCTTGATTCTGAGCGCCCCACCCAGGTTTGTCATTCCCAGGCTTTTCACCACTTTCGATGGCTCGGTTAAGCCCTATGACCATATGCTCCATTATAATCCGGCAATGACACATGATGGTAATGATCGGTTGTTATGCAAAGTATTCTCGACCAGTTTACGGGGGTTGGCGTTGGCTTGGTTTCACAAGCTCCCGCGCTACTCAATAAATTCGTTCAACGAACTATAGGTTGCATTCATATCACAGTATCTCTACTCGATAGGACAAAAGAGAAATATCAGCTCCTTACAAACTGCTCTCTAACCGGAAGAAGAGTCAATTTGTGACTTCACAAGGAGGTTCCAGCAAATAGAGTCATATAGCATGGACACAGTCCTCCAAAATTTTAGGAGAAGCTTTGGGCCATCTACTCTTTTCTTCCGATCAACATCTTTGTTCACCGGTGATGATGGAAGAATTATACCGAGATGGGGTGGAGTGGGTGCTGTGGCACGGAAGGCGATATTCGTCTGACGACCAGTATCATGATTACAAACCAATCGGCCGAAGGAAATAAAATTTACTGGGAAATAATGATGCAGATCGAGGAAAGTCAACGAGAGACCGAAAGTGATCGTGTCCGGTCTTAGAAGAGAGCCCCGTAATTTACCCCCTAAGCGTCTTATGAGAGAATTTGTGCACATCATTCATGACTTGCCAGAGTTTAAATGGCCTACTTTGATCCAAACGGATCCCTCCCAAAGGAACAAATCCTTGCAGTATGATTATATAGAGACCATGGGCATGAGACCGATCGGTGCTGAAGCCTAAACTTTATGGTGGAAAAGCTTATTAAGGCGGGACATCTCAGGAGATATGTCGAGAGGAGCGACCACGAGGGTGGAATGAAGTGCGCGAGCGAGAATCTAGCGGCGTGACAACCGATGAATCCGGACCTTCCATAACTATATATTGGGGCTTGTCGTGCATTAGTATCAATGAAGTGTGAAGAAGCTCTTAAGAGCCCTTCTGATCAAAGTAGGGTCTTTGTACATGTAGAGAGGAGGCACGAAGAAATGACTAATAGATGGTCATATATCCTTTCATCCTGTCAACCCGAACAGGATAACTGTGCCTCACTATGATGCTTTGGTACTCACCCTCTGTATTAACGGTTTTGATGTGCACGGCCAATCTTGGTAGATCTGGCGGCGACGGACTTGTTGCGGTGTGGCCTTGGTAGATGAAATTCTCTTTACGGAATGCCCGGAACTCGGCGGACAAATCCTCTCCGGTTTCAACGGTGCGACCACCACAACACTAGAAGATGTCTCTCTCCCTGTGAAGGTCGGGCCAGTGACTCAGCGGGTTCTATTCTCAATCGTTGAAGACTTAAGGCCTTACAACGCCATAATGGGGTGGGCATGGCTACATTTGATGAAAGCTATCCCTTCAACCTACCATCAAATGGTTAATTATTTGATTAACATTGGGCAGGTTGACCTTTTAAATGATCGGTAGCCACACGATAGTCTTTATCGGCTATCACACATGAGCGAAGGAGAGAATACTGAAAATCCTCCTCTTGAAGATCGAGACCCCGTGTAATCACAGTCGTCACCCGGTCGGGGTGGAAGAAAGGGATTTGCTGGTTATGGATCCCTTGGAAAAAGTAATGTTGGATGGGTTGGAGAGATTCACTTATGCCAGTTCTCTTCTATATGGTGACGAGAAGGAGCAGTTACGGCTCGTATTGTTAAGTAACGTAGATGTGTTCACACAGAACCGTCGGATATGGTAGGGGGATTAGCTGCGGCGATGGCCTCTCACAAGCTAAATATCCCACAACCGGGCGGTCAAGCGAAGGTGGCGTTTTCCGCACGGATCGCCATCAAATCATCAAGCGAGTTGCGACTTATTGAAAGCGAGCTTCTTCGAAGTGAAGTACCTCAGATAGTTATGACGTGGCGGTAGTTCCAAAGAAAGGAGGAAAGTGACGAGTATGTGTGGATTATACTGATCTCAAAGAAGCATGCCCAAAGGATAGCTTCTCTTTGTCGTGTATAAATCAGATTGTTGACACCGCAATTGGGCATGAAATACTGTCGTTTCTAAATGCCTTCTCTAGATATCATCAGATTGTCATGCGCGGAGCTTCGGAAAAATGACCTTCATTACACTTGCAGGTTGTGCTGTATAATGTGATGCCCTTTGGCCTGAAGAATCTTGAAACTTGCAAAGGTTGGTATTAAGATATTTCAACATTTGTTAGGCAACACCGTGAAACTATATCGATGACATGATGGTAAAGTCGAAGAAAACTGACCGTAGCGTCTCTGAGAAGCCTTTAGCTCTGAATGTATGACATGAAACTCAACCCTCTAAAATGTGCATTCGAAGTCAATGCAGGCAAGTTCTTAGGCTTTATGGTGACCTAAAGAAGGATTGAGGCTAATCCCATTCAACTCAAAACAATAATGGACTCCCAGACTTCTACCTTTAACAAGGGGGTTAAGTGACTAATCGACTGGCTGGCAGCTCTCGGGCGGTTTATATCCCGCTTCACCAACCGGTTAAAACCATTTTTCACCACCCTAAAGGAAGTCGAGGGCTATTGGGATGAGGTGTGACCCGAGCCACCATTGGCTATCAAGCGATTATCTTACCACGAACTACGATCTGGCTAGCTTAGGAGCAGGAGATACACTCTATCTTTACCTAGTAGTGTCAAAAGTCTCAGTAAGCACAACCTTGTTCAAAGAAGATGAAAATTGAAAACAAAGACTGATATTCTTCATAAGAAAATCCCTGGCGGAAGCAGAAACTCCATATACCCATCTAGAACAAGCGTGTATACACTCCGTGTAGTATGAACCGCCTTTACTTTTAGGCACACCCTATCGTCGTGCAGACCAATCTCCCTTTGCGAAATACTATACAAAAGCGCATCATTATAATGCCCCAAAATACTTACAGAATTTTTATAATAATTCTATTATATATTAAGATCAATAGAACGAACTTGAGTTTTTAAAATTTGTTAAATGTTATGATTGTATGACTAAATGTCATTGCAAAATGATATGATTGAATGTGATATACTAAGTGATTAAGTGATTGAACCCGGAAATAACCCAAGTGTAAAAAGGGCAAAAATGGAAATTTGTAAAATGAGGACCTAAGGATCAAATGATAAGCTTAAATGCTAATGTGAAATAAATGACAAGTGAATGTGCAAATAAGGAGACTAGCAAGCCTTAAGTGAGAAAAATGGAAAATGGGATTTAATGAGCAAGCCAAACAAGGCTTAATGAAATGGGAGTAAGACCAAATGTATGGTTTAAAAGGGCTCATTTTAGGGCAAAATGTCGTTTTGGAGGCAAGAAGAAAGAGCTAGGGTTGAGGAGAAATCAAGGTTTTGGTGGGAGTCATCCCATTCCTGGTTTCAAGTGTTCGAGGAGGAAAAAGGAAGCTAGGGCAAGAGTTTCAAGAGATTGAGTATGACCACAAACCTTAGAAAGTTGTATTTGATGTTTGGGTTAGAAAAACCTAATCCATCCCACGAGGTTTTGCTCATGGTTGGTTTAGGATGATATTAGGATGTTATTAAGGTAATTCTCATGTTTGTTTTGGGATTTTAGAATTTTGGAGAAAATGCTTGAGTGCAAAAACTAGAAAATTTAGGCATTATCGGGCTCCGCGCAGCATCATAGGAACCCGTGGCCATGGCGTAGACCCTAAGCTAGGCGTGGGATACTCGCCACGACGGTAGAGGTGCAGTAAGCGCCTTCAGTGCGTACGGTGTAGCATTGTTGCGCCGTGGCTACTATTCATAGCCGAGCAATTTTTTGGATTTTTGTTTAGAGCACCTCATGTTCATTTTACTTAGATAGTTTAAGGACCTAATAAATGATTAATGGGGTTGAATAGAATGAAACTAATTGAAAAACAGAGTACCTCATACGCCTCGTGATATTAGATTAAGTGTGAATAGTGCTAGTTTCTTAGATGTGATGTGTGTGATTTGTTGAAAGTGGAGTGAGGATCACCTAACCTAGGATAGAGATTAAAGGCAAAGCGAAAAGAAAGAGGTCCAGTGGTTTGTTCTATCTTCTCCTATTCTCTTTTGAGATTTGAAGTAACTTTGTTCTAAATGTATAAGAAAAGAATATTGATTTGTTTTAATTGATTTGAAGCGATTGATTGTGAAATGTTTCAATATGAAAGTGCATGAGTATTGAAAATTAACTATTTATACAAAAATGTACATATTATCTTTGTATTTTGATATAAATGATTTGATAATAGAATGTTAACCATTTAATTCACATTAAGGATAGATTGGTATACCAATAAGGGCTAATTAGCGATCACAACAAACGTATTGATGCGTCACCCGACGCCACACCCTCAACGAAGGTATTCTCCAAAGAGTGTTCACGAATTGCTTTAATAACAAAGCTGTACCTGCCAGATCGGATCGCGGTTATAAAACAAATGTTTTATAATCGGGTCTGCAACCCGACCGTACGGTGATTCCGAGCATTCAGACACCGAAAACATAGGTTAAATTCGTTAAGGGTAGAACTGAATTGACTTTGAGATTGTTGACATATTGGAATTGAAAAGCATGATTGCAAATTGAAATGAAAAGAGTATTGTGAATTGCAAGATTTAGTTATAAATGATTTATTGCATATGAAAGTGTATATTTAGAATGATCAATGAACCATAAATGATTGTATATGAAATAAGTATATGTGTTGTATTGACATTGATCATCCAAAAGATTTGAAAGCTTTGTTTAGTAAAATTGCATGATTTGGACTTCTAAAAAATGAAATAGAAGAATGGAATTAGAGGAACTACTGCATGAAAATGCTTAGCTTAGAAAGTTATATATGCGTTGTGTATCGATTGAACAGAAACTAAGGCAATATCGGGCGGAGCGTCGAGTGTCATAGAGAAAGATTTATGAGTATGCTCACCATATGCATTCACTCAATTTTTTTTTAACATTGATATTTTGTAAAAACAATTTGAACTTTGAACATCTAATTTGTAAATCATTTTGAAAATGCTTGATATGGCTTTATAATAACTGTACTTTTGTATAAATGTAATGTTAATGGGCCTACCCCTTTAAAAACGCTTCCGCATATTTGAAGGAGCTTTGTCTGAAAAACTAAAATGGCAGCTTTCGCGTGTTTTTGATAAATGATTTTGATAAAGTGATATAGTGGTATCAGAGCATCCCGGATCCAGTTCGGACCTGCCGGGTCGGACTGAGAAGAGGTGCTACATGTCAGGGAGGATGAATAGGTGGGCGGTCGAGCTAAGTGAATTCGGTATTTAGTATAAACCTCACTTGGAATTGAAGGGGCATGTATTGACAAATTTTCTAGCAGAACTACCCCAACCGGATGTGCTCCAGGATAACAATGGTTGGTGGACCCTTAATGTGGACGAAGCCTCTCGCCAGAAGGGAGTTGGGGTCGGCTTGCAATTAAGAGTCCCAACTAAGGAAAGGGTAGAGCAGGTCATACGACTAGACTTTCTCGCGTCCAATAATGAGACTGAGTATGAAGCAATCCTAGCCGGAATTGATCTCGCTCAATTAGTATCATTAGAGAAACTCCTAATACCTAGTGACTCTCAACTGGTAGTAGGACAAGTAAACAGAGAATACGAAATGTGAGACCAGCGTATGACTAGGTATATAGGCCTGGTTAAGCATTGACTAGGGAGTTTTGCGGCTTGGAAGCTTGAGCATATCCTAAGAGACTCAAATGAAAGGGTAGACGTATTAGCAGTAGTGGCCGTGTCCGTCCCAATAAAAGAAACTATGTTCCTCCCAATCTACCACCAGCCGACATCATCTATTGCAATAGATCGAGTAAATCAGATAGATAAAACAAACCCTTCTTGGCTAAGTCCTATATTGCATTATTTAAGCTCGGGAGAATTGCCGAACAATAGAGTCGAAGCCCACAAAGTCCAGGTCTTAGAGGCACGATTTTCCTTGGTAAACGGGCAGTTATACAAATGGTCTTTGGACGGGCCGTATCTTAAGTGTCTCACCGCTCAGTAGGGACACTATATACTAGGAGAACTTTAGCTCATAGGGCCCATACAAAAGGGTATTATTGGCTAACCATGAGAGCAAATGTAGCCGCCTATGTTAAGAAGTGCGACCACTGCCAACGACAAGCTCTCGCATCAAGGATGCCAGCTCGAGACCTAGCCACCATTACAAGCCCTTGGCCTTTTTCTTAGTGGCGAATTGATATAGTTAGACCACTACTTACCGCCCTAGCTTAGAAAAAGTTGTTGTTGGTTGCCACCGACTATAGTAGCAAATAGATAGAAGATGAAGCCTTCGCCTCCATAAAAGACAAGGATGTCACCCAATTTGTGTGGAAAAATATTGTCTGCTGGTTTAGAATACCTCAGTCGATCATAACTAATAATGAACCACAGTTTGACAGCAAAGTATACAGAAACTACTGCCATGAGCTGAAAATAAAAATTTGTACTCAACCTAGCGGTACCTGCAAAGCAATGACCAGGCGGAAACTTCCAACAAAACTCTCTTGACGGCTTTGAAAAAGCGTATGCATTTAGCTAGGGAAAATGGGTGGATGAGCTACTAGGAGTCCTTTGGGCCTATAGAACAACTAGCTGAAAGTCGACTGAAGTGTCACCATTTGCCCTCACCTATGGTATGGAGGCCATTATCCGTACATAAATCGGGATGCCCACGCTTCGAATTGAGGTTTCTGGAACGGCTAATGCTGAAGCCATTTCTAAGGACATAGATATGGCAGATGAGCTCCGAGGCGGCCTATCGTATGGCATCTTACCTGACAAGGGCGACAAACTTGTACAACAGGCATATAAAGCCGCGTGCATTCCAAGCCGGGGATCTAGTCTTGAGCAAGGTCTTTGAGAACATAGCAGACCTTGGGGCTGACAAATTTCAACCAAATTAGGAAGGACCATACATAGTTGTACGAGTGGGGGTAGCCGGGTCATAGGCATTAAATAAACTAGATGGGATGCCCGTACCCAGAATGTGGAATGCTATGCACCTTAAAAGGTATTATTAATAAAGTTTTCTTTAGAATATTTCCTCTCAATATTTGCAACTGCCTCCTTTGAAAAGACCAGACTTGTGGATCTTAGTCTGTTGACACTTTCAAAAGACCAGACTTGTGGCTCTTAGCCTGCTGGCACTTTCAAAAGACCAGACTTGTGGCTCTTAGCCCTGCGGCACTTTCAGACCAAGCATGGTTCTTGGCTTGTTGGCACTTTCAAAGGCGGACTTGTGGCTCCCAAGAAGCATTAGCACTTTCAAAAGACAGTTCGTGCCTCTAAGCTGTGGCACTTTTAAAGACCATACTTGTGGCTCTAAACCTGCTGACACTTTCAAAGACCAGGACTTGTGGCTCTAAGCCGGCGGCACTTTCAAAGACCAGGACTTGTGAACAAGCCTACTAGCACTTTCAAAAAACCAGACTTATGGCGTCTAGCCCGCTGGCACGTTTTAAAAAAAAAACAATAGCTCCTAGCCTGTAGCATAGGCCCCAAAACGATGCCTTGCCCAATGGCCATGTATGAGCCCTACTAGCTTTTGGTCCTTAAAAAAAAAAAAAAAAAAACTAAGCAAACTTACTAATCCATATGTGTAGAAAGAATAAGAAACAGAGGAGGTTCATTGCATAAGCATATCATTAGTCATATTTCATTTGAATACGCCAATTGGCGTATGTGATTACAAACAATATGTCCTGGTGGCTAGATGGGTCCCCTTACAGAAATTTTAAAAAGATAGGGGAGAGAGGAAAATAGAATTAGCTTTGATCTGCAACGGAGGCATTCCCCTCAGGTTCCTTGGCAGTCTTGATTATGTCCGCCCCGACTGCTGTTGCCTCAGTTACTGCTAGGACAGGGGGCATCTTAGGTTGACAAAAAACTCTACAGGAAGTGGGTCGGTAGAGTCAAGAATACCATCCAGAACCTTTGGTTGGTCTCCATAGATATTGTGTTTGAATGCATAACATCCGTAGCCGTAGGTGAAGATCACCTTTAGGGCCTTCTGGTAGTCCTCCTCCATGGCTTCCTTGTCTTTGCCCGCCTAAGAATGGAGGGAAGACACTTTATCCTTAGCCACCACAAGTTCGAGCAGGAGTGACGTTGCTCAACCTCTAGTAGGGCAGTCTCAACCTCCGCCTTGCGCCTGGCTTCCTCTATAGACGTTAGGGCTTCTTGGACCTTAGCCAAGTCACTCTCCACCCTTACCTTCACGTCACCGGCTATAACGGTGGCTAGACGAGCAACCTGGGCTTCCTCTTTAGCCTCATCCATTTCCTTCTCCCCCCCTATAGCCCTCTCGGTATCCTCCTTAGCCTTTCGCTCCCAGTACTTGGCCTTGGACCTCGCCTTGCCTAGGCCGTCTTCTAATGCTTAGTGCTTGGAGGCGGCCGACTAAGTGTAGAGCGACAGCTTCTTAGCATCTTCAAGCTTATGATGGAGCTCCCTGTGCTGGCACGTCATATTCTGAATAACGGTAATGACCTGTAAATGAAAAGGTGTTAGGAGAAAATCACCACATACAAGCTTAAATAGTAGATAGAAGTCTAGTCATACCAGCTCGGCCGTGTCGTTGAAGTCGTGGTTAAGAATGTACATCTCGTCTTCAGCCACGTGCTAGTAGGACTTCTTGTCTAAATAGCCTAGGAAAGGGATGGAATACTGAAGAGTGGGGTAGAGATCGCGTATGTTCGTGACAAAAGAATCCCACTTGTGGAAGGGACTCTAGCGGTCGATGATTTCTCGAATAGCCTCCGGACCAAGAGCCACCACATCCAACGAAGGATGGCCACTCTCCTACGGTGGAGCATATGAGCCGAGCACCATCTGATCAAGGAGCCTCGTTTTTCGGGGGCCAGCGTTCATAAGCCTGGTCGAGAACGATGACCCAACAACTATCTTTGAGAGAGCCTCCCTCGCAACCCTATCATATTTGGAGGGCCCCCCGACTAGGATACCATCTTGCAACGCCTTGCTGGCTTCCTTGGAAGCTTCTTCGCCGATACCCTCAAATCGGAATGGCCTCGGACTCTCGTGCAGTCAAAAGTGATTCTTCTTTCCTAGACCTCCCCTCTAAAACAGTTCTTTCTTATGCTTTACACTTTTTGGTACTTTAGATATAGGATTAGCCTCCCACGGCACGGCTGGCTTAGCATCCATGCGGCAAACCCAGCGGCAAGATTAAACATCTCACCCTTCTCAACCGTCCTAGTAGAACCTGGATCCACTCAATCCAGAAAACCCTCTAGTCCCTTACTAGGAGCCTTGGTCCGCCTGGCCCTCTTTTCCTTCTTTTTCTTCTTCACCATCTGGGGGGTAGAATGTGAATCTCGTTCGGCCAAAGGCGACTGGTCAAGCCGAACAAAGCTAACCAAGCCTCTCTTGGTGACCTCGGCCTTAGGCTCTTGAGTGGGGCTAGCTTGTGAAGAATTATTAGGGATTGACTTTAGAAGGTGGGCAAGAATGAAGTGTTCACCCACCAGATTAAGCTCTTCTGGTAGATCGGGATGTTTGGGATAATGTAGCGTGGGGCTGGCATAACTCGTAAGAAGTTCTTCTTAGATAAAAGGAGATTGTGATTGCGCTCCCTTCTAGGTAATCTCAAGCAATCATCTGATGCGATCCAGACTTGCCCTGCTCCGCGGTAGCTAAGCTGACCTCTCTAGCAGCTTACCTACAAAAATTCAACAAGCTACTAGGACAAACTTGGGAACCTGAGGCGATTCAGAGTCGGCAGGAGCCTTGGAGGCAGATGTGTCTCCTTACCCATGGCCTTTCATTACTTGCTACCTTCAGCAGTCTTGGAAGTCGGGAAGCCGGGTTACAAATTACAGTCGGGGACTGTGGGTCGACATAGACAGCTGACCCCCAATCACTAGCTTCAAAGTGTAAATGAAACAAATCTCTACCAGTGAAATATCCAGCTAATAGAGAAAGTTCATTACATTGCAGCCCATCAAGATCCGAAAGACATTTGGATGTACGAGTGCAGGAGATGCCCGGGTAAAATGTAGAAACTCCTTCATCAACGATGGGACGGGGAAGCGAAGCCCAACAATGAACTGCTATGGGGTGAAGTATATGGCATTATCTGCCTCCTCTACAACTGAGGCAGCAAGCCGTCTAACATCTTCAGACTAATTTTAAATGAGAACTTGGTTGTACAGCTCAGAGTTCAGCTGCGGGCTCAGCATTAACTAGATTGCTACGATGGCGATTTGAGTCCCCCCTTTGACGTGACCTAGGCTGTGGAAAATTCTTTGTAACCTCTTTCCATTTTACAGGTAAATTAAAAAAAAAAAAAAGAGTAAGTTTGAGATCCATTAAGTGAAATTCTCGAAAGATAGAAGAAATCCCCCCTAGAGGTTTTTACATCTCACTAGTGACAAAACCTAGGAAACGCGAACCAAAAACCTTCGTAGAACCTAATAGGATGCCCCCAACCACGAAAACACTCAAACAAACTGTTGATAAAAAGGTTTGAGATGCTAACACTCTTGGAAGGTAGAGAGAGTGAATCAAGCAGTCCAAAGGGTCTCCCAGGTGGCTCCTTTGGAAGGAAAGTTTGTGAAAGCAGAGAAAAGGAAAAATTACAGAAATTAGAAAATTTAGAGAAAACATAAATGAAACTACTATTGAAACCCCCACCCCTATTTGTAGGGGTAAGGCATGGATAGACGCATTAAATGCACTGTCAAAGTAAGATGAGATGTACATTGGGAAGCATGCATTTCCCACACGCTTTAAACCCATGAGAGCATCAGTTCGGCGCTTTAAATTCTCCACATTCAACATTTAATACTCTGATCATTTTCCCCAGCTAGAAAAGCTGAATTCTAGCTAGGAAAGGAGGGCATTGTGAGTGCTCAGTGGTTTTGACCGCATTACTCGATGGGCCCGGAACTTGAGCCATTTAATAAGGTTCTGGCCCACGATGTGAAGTGGTCGGACCCCACCTATCATATTAAAACTAGTAGGCACTACCTAGATGGGAAATTAGGAGGCCCGTCTGTGAAAGTCAAGGTGTCCTCCAAGAGGCTAGCCTCAAGGCGGCCCGTCTAGAGTTCAAGTCCCACACAGCCAGCATCATTTCACTTGTAAGCGAGTTCGTTACGAACCCGAATGGATAAAGCGAGAAATACGCAAGGTATTTATCCATTGAATTCACAGTTTCCAAATCAGTATTTCTACGAAGATCAATCCGTGATAAGGAAGAATTAGTCTTTGATAAGGAATGAGATATCTTGTCTCAAAGAGAAGGAAATTCTTTCTAGAGAAAAAGGGGGAGGGATCTGTAAACCACTTTCTATAAATTAGGAGGATCTCCCATGATGAGAGGTAGGCAATTCTAACTGTGGGAACTTTCTTCTTCTTCCTCTCCATATTTTTGCTGACTTAATCATTGGAGAGGCGATCGACCCACCATCGTCGGATTGCCATTTTCAGGTTGTGTGCCCCCGATGCCTGGAATTAGGCGACCAAGGTAACAATATTGTTATTTCGAGGCAGTGTTCATGCTCATGGACTGACCAATGAACCTTTTAGTATGAAATATATAGGACGGGTATGTGGGTGATTTGCCTACTTGGTATTATGATTTCAAAGTTGAGAGTACCATGGTTTTTAAACCCACTACTCGATGGGCCTAGGGAATGGCCTGCTTGGTCCAAGGTCCGCCTGGTTCACGATGTGAAGTGGCCCAAGCCTACCTATCATATTAAAACTGGTAGGCACTACATAGAAGGGAAATTCGGAGGCTTGTCTATGAAATTTGGGGTGTCCTCCTAAAGGTCAGCCTTAGGGCGGCACATCTAGGTTCTCAAGTCCCTAACCACGACTTTCCTTCCCGCCTTGACTAGTTCGTTGGGATAAAATGGATAAAGTATGCAAAGGCATTTATCCATAGATTTCTGTTTCAGTCCTTACTTCTCGGAAGATCAATCCTTGATAAGGAAGAATTAGTCTTTGATAAGGAAGGAGAGATCTTGTCCCAACAATAAGGAGATTCTTTCCGGATAAAAAGAGGGAGGGATTTGTGAACCACTTTCTATAAATTGGGAGGATCCCCCACGATGAGAAGGTATGCAATTCCAACTGTGTGAACTTTCTTATTCTTCAACTCCATATTTTTGCTGACTTAATCATTAGAGAGGCAGCCGACCCATCATCACCGGATCGCCCCTTTTGCAAGATTACATTGCACCGTTGATGCCTCGGAGATAAGATGATTATGGTAAGAACAATTAGTACCGTCTATAGGAATCAAACAGAAAGTCTCGTTTACAGGTTGTAAGAGCTTGGCTTCAACCGCTGTTAAGTAGCCCTTCGTCACTTGGAGCTCCGTCGATCCGTTCTCGATCTGTCGCTTTGAGGCATTGTGATGGCAAGCATTCCGATGAACCAATCGCAATGACAAGCATTCCAATGAACCAATCGCCAGAAGATCAATTCCTCTATTGGCGTCGGGACATGGAGAGAAAACAAGAGGAACAAGTAAGATAGATGAAGGAGTTGCAAGGTCAGGTCGAGCGCTTATAGCATGAGAATGACCAGTTGTGGGCCTAGATTAAAAAAAGCCGCAATCTTGGAAAGGCATTGTCAGCGATCGCGATGCGACAGCAAAGCCAGTACTGACGATGGCTTTGTCCTCGAAGCTCCACATCCTGATCTCTAGCGATAAAAGAATACTTTGGAAATCACGAGGACTAGATCGCGTAAGATGCCTTCGCCTCTACGCCTTGGTGGCTGGTAGTGGTGCGTCTCGCGGGCAAGGAGGCGACGGGAAAGGCAGTCTTGGTGGTCAATCCGGGAACCAGGGTGTTGCCCTATAGGCATGTTGCCACAGTGCCACCCACATTATCGCCTTTGGTGCAGCGTAACATTTTACATACCTCAGAGTAGCCACAATTCGAGGTTTGATGACATGCTCTCTTCACCCTTAGGGAAATACATCCTTGACTATGAGCCACCCCATGGTTTGTCATTCCAGCTTTCACCATGTTCGATTGCTTGGCTGACCCTTACGACCATATGATCCATTATAATCAGGTGATGACACTAAATGCTAGTAATGACCATTGATATGTAAAAGTATTCGACACTTTGTTCTGGCGTGCAGAGCAATTTCTAGCTCCCGCACTACTCAATAAATTTGTTTAACGAACTATGAGTCGTATTCATATGTGATATCTTTGTAATTTGCTGAAAGCATCAACTCCTTACAAACCATTCTCAAACAAGAAGAAAAGGAAATAAAATTCGACTTCCTGTGAGGAGGTTTAGGCGAGAGCCGTTCAACAAACTTAGTCCTCTAAAACTTTAGGAGAAACTTTGGGCCATCTACTCCTTTCTTCTAGTAATCATCTTTAGACCCGCTGGCAATGATAAAAGAATTATACAGACGGGTTGATAAGTACTCAATGCTAGAGGGACGGAGTATGCGTGCGTGACCCGAACTACTTTATGATTGTAGACAGCCGTAGAAGAAATGAGCAGCAGAATAATTTGTCCCAAATCTAAGGAAGGTCAAAATAGAGACTGGAAGCAATCCCATAATCAATAGTAAAAGAAGAGAGAGCCCCCGCAGTTTACCCCCCTGAACGTCTCTTATGAGAGGTTATTACCCATCATTCATGACTTGCTAGAGTTTAAATGGACTGCTTCGATCTAAATGGATCCCTCCTAAAGGAACAAATCCTTGTGGTGAGATTATCATAGAGACCATGGGCATGAGATAGACCGGTGCCGAAGCCTAAAATTTATGGTTGAAAAGCTGATTGAGGAGGGACACCTCGGAAGTGTAATCGAAGAACGACCATCGGGTGGAATCGGGACGAAATTTGCGGACAGAATCCGCAGTCAGCGTGGCAAGCTACGACAGAATCCAGACTTGCCATAAGCTATATATTGGGTGGCTTGTCTGATAACTAGTATCAGTCAAAGCGCCATAAAAAGAAGCTCTTAAGAGCCGCCATAGTCAAAGCTAGGGTGAATGCTATACACACGGATGGAAGGCATGAATAAACAAAGCTAATAGATGGTCCCATATCCTTTCCTCCTATCAACCCAAATAGGATAATTGTGCCTCACTATGATGCTCTGGTACTTACCCTCTGTATTAACGGTTTTGATGTGCACAAGGCACTGGTAGATCCTTGTATCGTTGAAAACTTGTTGCAATTACCAGCCTTCGAGTAGATGAAATTCTCTTTAGGAATGCTGAACTTAGCTAAGCAGATCATCTCCGGTTTTAAAGGTGCAACTACCATAACACTAGGAGATGTCACTCTCCTTGTGAAGGTCGGGCTAGTGACTCAACGGGTTCTATTCTCAATCGTCGAAGACTTAGGGCCTTACAACTCCATAATGGGGCGAGCTTGGCTGCATTCAATGAAAGCTATCCCTTCAACATACCATCAAACGACCAGCTATTTGACTAATATTAGGTAGGTTGACCTTTTAAGTAGTCAGTTGGCCTCACAATAATGCTATCAGCTATCTACACAGGAACAGAAGTGGGATGCTATGCACTTTAAGATGTATTATCAATAAAGTTTTCTTTAGAATATTTCTTCTCAATATTTCCAACTGCCTCATTTTAAAGGACCAGATTTGTGGCTCTAAGCCTACTAACACTTTCAAAAGACCAGACTTGTGGCTTTAAGCCTGTTGGCACTTTCAAAAGACCAGACTTGTAGCTCTAAGCCTACTGACACTTTCAAAAGACCATACTTTTGGATTTAAGCCTGCTGGCACTTTCAAAAGACCAAACTTGTGGCTCTGAGCCTGTTGGCACTTTCAAAAGACCAAATTTATGGCTTTAAGCCTATTGGTGATGAGTCATAAACTTATCTATTTTTAATCCATTTTTCTAGCATGTTTTTCAACAGTTAGGATACATTTTAATGCTAAATTATGGAAAATTCATCAACTTTTTGTTTTGTAGGATTTATATGAAAAGAGAGAATTCCAGCAAGAAAAGTAGAAAATTTGGCCAAGGCAACAAACTATGTCGCGACATAGTATCAGAATGTCACGACAGAATTCCAATATAACCAGTAGAAGTATGTAGCAACAAGGATCAGCTGAGCATAAGCCAAAAATGAAGACTGTCGCAACACAATTTGAGATAGATTGACTAATTTATTTCGAGACAATGCATTTTTATGTCGCGACATAGCTGGTGAAGTTCATGAAGAAGAATGTCGTGATATTTCAAACTATGTCGTGACATTGATCAAGCAAATGACAACGAATTTATGTCATGACATTTCAAATCTTTGTCATGATAGAAAGAAACGAAAACATTAGACAAATTGTGCCACGACAAAAGACAACTTTCTCGAGATAGGAAAATGGCAAAGCAATGAAACAATGTGCCTGCGACAAGGTTTTCTATGTTGCGATAGACATTTCAACTAAGGACAAGACCAAGGCAGATTTTATGTTGCGATAGAGGAAAACTATGTCGCGACACAACATTCAGAGTTAGCAATAAAAAATACGCAGACTTTGTAGTGACATAGAATTTCTCTATTGCGATAGAGAAAACTTGAGGTTGAGGTGAATGTTGTTTGACAAAGTGACTATTGCGACGAAAGTGAGAGGAATGTGAAAGGTTGTTGCGACACAAAAATGGATGTTGCGACATAATAATGAACTAAAGGAAGACATCTCTGTCGCGACATAGGAAAATTATGTCGCGATAATAAAAGCTGCAGAGTCAGAAATTTCTGTCTCGATAGAGAGGTTGTATGTCACGACAAAAAATAGAAGAGACGAGAGATAAGCCAAGGCAAGTATGTCACGACATTTAGTTCAATCTCAGCAATACAAGGCAACACAACTTTGTCGCGAGAAAGAAAAAGTTTGTCGCGATAACAAATCCATGCTACTGGGAGAAACTCTGTCGCAACAAAGAAAAGAATGTCGCAACATAGCAGAGATTATTGCAACAAAGTTGAAGAGACGGAGGAGGAAATTTCTATCGTGACAAAAGACAACCATGTCGCGACATAAAACGGACAACATCAACAGAATTCTGTCGCGACAAAGTCAAATCATGTCACGACAGAATCAAAGAAGACAACATGGAAATATGTCGCGATAGGAAACTGCAGGTCATGACAAGGAGTTGGGCGACAAAGATAAGAGCCATGTCATGACAAAAATTTCTTTATCGCGACAAAGTGACAATTTTGAGCCATAAATTTTGGGATCCACAATTTGTGCCTTGAAGTGCGGCCCATCATTTAAAGCTCTATAAATAGACGCATTTAAGGCATTGTGCTCAGTTTCCGTAAATACATGACTTCTAGGTAGCTGAAGACTCTCTGTATATTACTTTTCTTTTATTTTTATCTTTTATTTCCATTTTAGTAAAAATTTTTTTAGTGTAGTTTTTAGTTAGTTTTATTTTAATTCGTTTGAGTAGGCGAAATGGCTTCAAGTTAGATTTATTATAAAATCATCTTTCTAATTACTGTTATGATTTAAATGGATGTTGGAAGAATTTATGGAGTTCATTTATTTCAGTTCGTTTACAATTTTAGTGAATTTTCTTGATCAGTTAGTCACTGATATATCTGAACTAGTCTTGAAAGGTTGAGCTCCCTTTGGGCATGGTTAAATGGTGATTGTTATTTTTCTTCACAAAGTGGAAGAAAGCCTTTGTTAGAATTCTTGAATTTATTTGATTGGTATTATTCTTAAATTTAACTGCTCACAGTACTAGTACGAGTGTGCCTAAACAAAGTATTTTTATCTTGCTGCGATTTCTAGGAGGCCACATCGTGACACGAGATGGAGAATCACGGGTATCAGAGCAATTCTTTGTGGATATGGTAGACTAATGCTTTGGAACTAATGAACTCTGAAAGATTA
This sequence comes from Tetrastigma voinierianum, assembly GCA_016808115.1. Classification (NCBI taxonomy): domain Eukaryota; kingdom Viridiplantae; phylum Streptophyta; class Magnoliopsida; order Vitales; family Vitaceae; genus Tetrastigma; species Tetrastigma voinierianum. The sequence goes on along the minus strand of JAEQBH010000656.1, from coordinate 18,536 downwards.
CTCAAATAGATCGCTAACTTACTCATGGTCTGAGGATAGTTGGATGAAGTATCAATTTAATCACTCAGAGGTTTCTCCTCTTTATGAGAAATGTTTATGATCTTGTGTTAGCAAAGATCTAATCAAGGAGATGGAAAATTTCATTAAAAAGGAAGGATGAGGTGCCAATCTCATTGGAGAAGGCTTGCCATATCCTGTGTATGGGGGCAAGAATTCTTTAGTCCTAAGATTTGGATGTGAAGTACTGAAAAGGAAAAATACTCAAATCTTAGAAAGAGAGTTATATCTTACAAGTAATTGATTAGATTTGTGAATCAGAAATGAACATGGACCTCTAATCAGTGAAATGTATGGTTAAAGGAGAAATCCAAACTATACTACAATGCATCTTTGACAAATTCATCTTTCAACTTATGGCTGATCTATGATTAAAAAATGGTGCAGAAATTGATAATTATTCATTGGTCTATTTCCTAGTATTGTCTCACTTAGTGAACTCTCAAATCCACTTTTATTAAATATTCATTTTATGCATACTAGTGAAATTATTTTAGTATTATTTTATTAGTCCTCTCATCATTTCAACATTAGAGTTCAAATAGTAAGAATCTTGAGTAGTTGGGGTAGTTAGTCTTTTGATTTATCATCAATCATCGTGGGAACGATATCTGGACTTAAAAATCCACTTTTATTACTTGTACGACCTGTGCACTTGTAGTGATTAAGACCAAACACATTTTTGAATGAATCATTTTACAAAAAGGACAAACATATATTTTCATCATAATTTAGTCAACAAGTTTTTGGCACCGCTGCCTGGGTCTTTATTTAGTTTTTGGTAGTCCTTTAGTAGCAATGCCATTAATTTGTATATATAGTTTGGTCTATACAAAAGTCAGTTAAGAAGTTTTTGGCGTCGTTGCCGGGGATCGAATAGCCCCTGGAAGCTGTGTTGAAGATTTGGTTGATATATATATTTTGGGTCTTAACAAGTTTTTGGCACCGTTGCCGGGGAAAGATTGATGAATTTAAAGATCAATATTCTAACCAAAGAGAGAATTACTAATTTTGACATTTTTCTGTATTTTATCATAAATAAATGAAAATCACAAAAGTAGTTTTTAACTCTGATGGCAATTTATTGAAAATATTTTATGAGCCTAAAACTGACATAGTTTCCCACATATTTCATTTAATCTCAGTGTGTTTCTATTTCAAGAAGATTTTAAATGCATAGAAAACCAGAAGTAGATCTACTACCATTGGATACAGAAATTGAGAGAACACTGAGGAATATGAGGAAAGTTACAAGTGCTGAATCTACAAGTATGGCAAATCAAAGAAAAAGATTACAACCTATTCCAGAAGAAGCATAAACAGATAAACCTCAAAGAAAAATGACTATGGAAGACTTTTGGAGGCCTGTTATTCAAGATGAGTATTACTGGCGTAGACGATGCACTTACTTAGAAGCCCTTAATTTTGAGCTAGGCTTGGCCTTGATCACTATGGTACAACAGCACCAGTTTACTAGTCATCCTTTTGAAGATCCTAATGAGCATAAGGGAAGATTAATGAGGATGGCAAATACAGTCAAGTTAAATGGGGTGAGACCAGAAGTGATCGGTGCAGCTCTTTCCTTTTCGCGAGAGATGTGGCGACAACTTGGTTTAAGTCAACGCCTATTGGATCGTGACAGGTGGGAAGAGTTGGTGAGCTTGTATGAACAGATTTTACATTTTAACTTTGAAAGAGAGGAGAAATCATAGTTTTCAAACGGGGAGGATAGAGTCTCTACAATGCAGGAGAGATACAGGGATACTAAAGAGATGCACTATGCATGGAATAGATCTGACCACTCAGATGGACATTTTCTACCATTCCATGAATTATGCCTTAAAGGGTATAATTGATGCAGCCTGTTGTGGGGCTTTAAAAAGAAGAAGTCTTTGAGAAAGGGAGGTAAGGTGGCGTGGAAGACCTTGCTAGATGCAACTACAGCTCCATCACGAAGCTTCAGGAAGCGACCATGTATTTGAAGGGAGTGGTGTAATTGAGCTTAATTGAATGACTACCATAGAAGCAAAGTTGGATGCATTGGTGAACAAGCTTGGAAACAATAAGAGAAGAATGCATGACTTAGTAGAACGATGACTGAAGGAAGAAAGAAGTAGTGCTGATGAGGACTAACCTATGAGGGTCCCTACGAGTTGAGGAGGCATAATGCCTCAATCTGAATAATTTACTTTTAAATGACCTTAACTTACCCACTCACTGCACACCAACACTCAGGAACCATGAGAACTTCTCATATGGAGGAGAAGCATAATAAGGTCAAAGACACGAATGAGAATCTGTGACAATATCATGCCTCATGGGTTCCCGGCAACAACAATGTGATGGCGGCTAGTAGGATAGAGTAGAAAATCGGGGGCGGAGGAGATCCTAGATTCAGCTGAGGACCCGGATGCTTGCTTTCATAGGAGAAAATAAGAGGCTGTTAAATAGACATGAGCAGAAGTTTGCTGAGCTAGCAGCATTCCAAGCAAATACAATTGTGTTTCAGGCCAATACTAACGCCTCTTTGAAGAATTTGGAGACTTAGGTAGGGCAGCTGGCCTTATCCATGAAAAATAGGTCCAAGGATTCATTCCCAAGTGACACAAATAAGATTCCGAAGGATTGCATGGCAATAACTCTAAGAAGTGGCAGAGAACTGGAAGAAGAAAAAAAAAGTGAGAAGAAGGAAACTAAGGAAGAGAAACATACTGAAATTGGAGAATAATTGAAGCAGCAAAGTTCAGATTTTGCTGAAGAAGATAGAACAACAAAAATGCAGCAAGAGCAACAAGTTTTAAAGGGAAATCTAAAGAAGAAGGAAGAGGTTAAAGCTTACAATCCTCAAGTTCCATTCCCTCAGAGGCTATAGAAGACAAAACTTGAAGATCAATTCTCTAGATTCTTGAACATGTTCAAGAAGATGAGATCAATATCCCTTTTAAAGGCATTGACTCCGTGCCTCATTAATAAAATTTATGAAGGATATACTGAGTAGAAAGAAAAAACTTGCTGAAGAAGGTGTAGTGAGCCTGATAGCAACTGCGGTCTGATCATTTAGAAGTCTTTACGAGGAGAAAATCGGGATCGGGCAACTTCACTATACCTTGCAAAATTAAGAATTCGATATGGGAAAAGCATTATACGATTCTGGAGCCAACATCAACTTGATGCCTTTATTTGTGGTTAAAAGACTCGGTTTAGGGGAGCTTACTCCCACAGCCATGACCCTGCAGATGGCAGAAAAAACCTTGGCCCAACCTGAGGGCATTCTTGAAGATGTGCTGATCAAAGTGGGAAAGTTCATTTTCCCAGTGGACTTTGTAGTGATTGATATAGAAGAAGATAAACAAGTCCCACTGTTGTTAGGAAGGCCCTTGTTAGCAATAGAAGCAACTTTGATCGATGTGAAGAAAGAAGAACTGACTCTCAGGGTTGGAAATGAGGTAGTGCACTTCAATCTCAATCACAGTTTGAAATAGTCAGATCTTATTAATCTTTGAATGTGAGGATTGGCAGAAACAAAATTCCCATCAGTTCTAAACTGATAAATGATTTTAACTTTCAGAGTTCAATGAATGAGAATGAGATGAATTTCCAGTATCTTGAGCATCTTGAAGTTGAATTTCTAAACTCCAATTTTAAATTAAAAGAGGCAGTACTCAGTGTTGAAGAAATTAGTATAGAAAAATCCAGTAGTTATGAAGAGAAAGTTATTGAAGTAAACACAAGCTCAGAGGGTTTGATTCTAAAATGATTGCCTGAACATTTAAAGTATGCTTTCTTGCAACCAGGAAAAGGAAAGCCAATCATCATATCAGTTGGACTGACTGAGCTTGAAGAACAAAGATTGTTGGAGATTCTCAAAAAATACATGGATACAATAGCTTGGTCTATAGATGATTTGAAAGGAATTAGTCCTTCTATTTGTATGCATAAAATTATTTTAGAGGAGAATGCTAAAACCTCTATAGAACATCAAGAATCTTGAATCCGGGTAATGAAAGAGTAGTCGGAAAAGAAGTTTAAATGGTGAATGTGGAAAGCTCATTTATCTGATCTCGAACTGACCCTTGGGTGAGGCAACCTAGTTCATGGTTCCCAAAGGGTGGATTCAGCATTTAATTAGAAATAGGAAGAATGAATTGATTCCTACAAGAAGGCGTGACGGGATGAAGAGTGTGTATAGACTCTTGAAAAATAAGCTCTTTAACTGCAGAAGGACCACTATCCTGTACCTTTCATTGACTAAATGCTGGATAGGTTAGTAGGACATTCCGATTACTGTTTTCTTGATGGATATTCTGGTTATAACCAGATTGCTATAGCCCTAGAGGATTAGAAGAAAACTACATTTACATGTCCTTATGGCACCTTTGCTTTTAGAAGGATGCCTTTTGGATTATGTAATGCTCCTGCCACCTTTCAAAGATGTATGATGTCTATGTTTTCTGATTTGGTGGAAGAGGCTATGGAAATCTTTATGGATGACTTCTCAGTTTATGGATCTAGTTTTGAGAATTGTTTAGAAAATTTGGAAACAGTACTTTAGAGGTGTTAAGACAAGAATCTAGCTTTAAATTGTAAAAAATGCCATTTCATGGTAACAAAGGGTATCTTGGGACCTGAGATTTATCTTGTTATGTGGAAGTAGTAAGAAAAAAGTTGCTATCATAAAAACTCTATTGCCACCTACAACAGTTAAGGGGATAAGAAGTTTCCTAGGACATGCTGGTTTTTACAGAAGATTCATAAAGGACTTCTCAAAAATCTCTAGACCATTATGTAGATTTATGGAAAAAGATGAAAATTTTGATTTTGATGAATTATGCAGGGCTACATTTGATGAAATTAAATCCAGATTAGTTACAGCACCCATCATGGTGATACCTGACTGGAACAATGAATTTGAAATTATGTGTGATGCTAGTGATTTTGTAATGGGAGTTGTATTAGGAAAAAGAACAGAAAAGATATTCAAGGCCATATACTATGCCAGCAAAACCTTCAATGAGGCACTAGAGAACTACTCTACCATAAAAAAGGAGATGCCGACAATGGTGTTTGCTTATGAAAAATTCAGGCCTTACATATTAGGGTCCTATGTTATAATACATACTGATCATGCTGCAATTAGATCTCTGATGGCAAAGAGAGATTCCAAACCAAGACTGATAAGATGGGTATTATTACTGCAAGAATTTGATCTAGAGATCAAAGATAAAAAGGGTAGTGACAATGTGATAGCTGATCACTTGTCTAGATTGGAAAGGACTGCTGAAAAGGAAAAGGAAATTGATATAGCAGAAAATTTTCTTGATGAGCAGCTGATGAATACACGATTGAGCAATAATTATAGTAGAATTTAGCACATACAAATCACAATTTACCCACATTTAGCATGAGGATGGGGTACTTTTAATCTCTTTTGTGTTTTTAGACTAGTCTTAGTCTTCCGGAGTCTTAAACATAAGCGTCTAGATTTATGTCAGGAAGCCAATATGAAGCAACGAGAATGTGGGCAAACGATTGATGAAGTCTCGGGAACTCCGGTAATGCTAGAAAAGCACGGAAGGAAAAACCGGTACATCATTTATGTGCAGGGTGCACCTGCTAAAAAAGCGCGGTGGGCGAAAGTGTGGGGTACCCAAAATGTGCCCGGTACTGATGAGGGGTGGTAGCAAAGTGTGGGGTACACCATTAATGTGTCTTAGAGTACACACATGTGAAGTGCGGGGTGAGGCGGAGATGTGATCCTAGCATAGGGGCATACTTGTCAATCATCCTTGAGCACGAGATGACATTGGAAATGAGTATAAAAGGCAGAGGATAGATGGAGAGAGTAGTTTTTGGACTTCTATGGTTAGGTTTTCATAGGAGAGGAGTTCCCTCCATTGTTTTGAGTTGATTTCTTAGAGATCGGATGAACTCTTTTTCTTTGGCATTTTACAATTCAAGCATTTGTAATCTTCCCGGTAGAAATAATTATTTAGTTTTCAATCTTAGTATTTCATATTTTCTTCCTCGGTTTGCAAGTGAGTTACATTTCTCAATGTGTTTTTATGATTGAACTCTCTTCGAGTGTAATTGTTCTTATAAGTTTTATGGAGTTCTAAACCCTTGCGCTAGGGATGATGACATGATGATGATGTTGAATGCTCTGAAACTCTGATCAAGAGTATAGTCCCTCAATTCTCTTTTGAACTTCAATGGATTGTGTGATGTTGTCACTTGTGCAAAACATTTGTAAATCCTTAGTTGGGCATATTCTTCGACAGCGTGTAGACGAGATATCCTCGGTACGTTGTTCTTGATACGAATGCAAGCTAGGGTTCGTATTAGTGGGAACAAGTGCTTAGTATTATTCAATCATCCTTATTTTTCAAAGAGCATTTAAAGATAAATTCTCCATCAAGACCATTTGCTCGATGGTTCCTAGATGAGTTTGTAAAATAAGAGGTGGGACTTACATGATCAGAAGTGAGTGGAACCCTAAAAAATCCCAGCAATTGTCTTTCTGTTTTAAAACATTTAAACCAATCAACCATTCAATCAAACAACACAACCCTACAATTCTCTTTTAAATCACACTTTTGGGAGAGTAGCTCCTATTGATCAACTAAATCGAGGACCACTCCACGTGGGAGATGACCTATGGATTCCCATAGTATTACAATGCTAGACAACTGTAATTCCTACGCTTGGGAATAGAATTCGGCATACGAATAAGGGCTGAAGCGATATTGTTTTGTTATCGGTGTTACCCTGGTATGCTAATATTGTGAATTACTTAGCTTACATTGAGTTGTGCTTTGAATTCAACTACCAACGAGAGAAGAAAATTAGAGCGTACTTAGATTTATATTTGGGATGACCCACTTCTTTTTAGAAGAGAAACATATATGATCATAAGGAGATGTGTTCCAGAAACAGTACAAGGTGGTATAATGGAAAAATGTCATGCATCACCATATGGAGGACACTTTGTAGGAGACAGAACAGCCCAGAAAATTCTCCAATCAAGTTTTTATTGGCCTACCCTATTCAAATATTGTTTTGAATGGGTAAAACATTGTGATAATTGTCAGAGAATGGGCAATATAAGCAGAAGAAATGAAATGCCCCTGCAAGGAATCTTGGTGGTGTAGATTTTTGATGTATGGGGGATAGACTTCATGGGACCTTTCCCATCATCATTTGAAAATCTAAACATTCTCCTAGCTGTGGATTATGTATCCAAATGGGTCGAAGCAATAGCTTATCAAAAAATGATGCTAGCACAGTGGTTGGGTTTATACAAAGAAATATTTTGAGCAGGTTTAGAGCACCCAGAACAATCAATAGTGATGAGGGAAGCCATTTTGAAAATAAAGTCTTTTCAAAACTCATGAATAAATATGGAATCAAACATGTGATGGGATTGACTTATCACCCTCAATCAAATGGGCAAGCTGAAATTTCCAATAGGGAGATAAAGAAAATTCTGGAGAAAACTATGAATATAAGCAGAAAAGACTAGTTTATAAAGCTAGATGATGCATTGTGGGCTTATAGAGCGCTTCCTGAAAACTCTGACAAGATGTCCCCACTCTGAGAATAGTATTTGGAAAACCTTGTTATCTCCCTCTGGAACTAGAATACAAGGCTATATGGGCCATCAAAAAATTGAATTGTGACTTCCAAGATGCAAAAGAAGAAAGATTACTCTAATTGAATGAACTGGAAGAGTTGAGGAATGAAACTTATGATAATTTTAGAATCTACAAAAATACAACAAAGAAGTGGCATGATCAAAGGATTTTGAGAAAGGAATTCAAAGCAGGGGAACAAGTCCTATTATATAATTCCAGGCTCAAATTGTTTCCAGGAAAATTAAAGTCAAGATGGAGTGGTCCTTACAAAGTAGTAGGAAGTACACCCTTTGGAGCAGTAACACTAAAAACTAACTCTGGATGGGAATTTAAAGTGAATGGTTAGAGATTGAAGTATTACCTTGGAGGGAACATAAATGAAGAGTGAACCAGATTTGAAAGAGAGGGAAGAATTTTCTTTGAAGCTGAAAGGCGTTCTGCGAAGCAAATGTCTAGCTAGAGACATTAAACTGAGCAGCTTCTTGGGAGGCAACCCAAGCAAATTTTAATTTTCATAGTGAATTTGGTTTGTTTAAATTTGGTATGTTTGAAGTTTAGTTTCAATTTTATATGAAATTTTAATTGTTGATTTTGCTGATTTTTCAGGGACAATGAAGCTGAATTAGAAATGGATATTATTCGGAAGCACACTTTCTCAAACTGAAATATGTGGAAAATTGCTACAAGGGAGAGTATTTATAATTCCCTCACTTTGTCTTTAATGATAATGCATAATTGAAGTTTGGGGGAATGTGATTTTATATAGAGCAGAAAATGAATAGTAAGCTTTGTTGTTCTCAAAATTTTTTAGATATTCTAAATTTCATTTTGTGAATTATATTGAGTGAAGACAATGAAATGTGATTGCTCATACTTGAATTGAGGTTCTTAGATGATTAGATGTGTTTTCACAAGTATGTTCTGATCTGTATGAGTGAATACAATTTGCTTTGAATGTGGTTTGATTGAAAAATGTGAATTGTGCAATTATGGGAAATTTTTTTTTTATTCAGTAATAGGAGCATGGCACCTGCAATCGCAACATTGTTAAACTCAGTCACAACATTGTTTCTTTATGTCGCGACATTTTCCATTTGAAAGTCGCAGGGAAGTTTGTCGTGACATACTTTCTCTGTGTCGCGACATAGTCGACTTTAGATTCAAAGATTTCAAGGAAAAACTACGTCGCGTATTTCTCATTATTGCGACCTGGTGGCAGAACATCACATTTGTACGTGACAAATTTTCATGCAGCTCGCAACGAAGAATTGCCCTAGCTTACAAGTGATTGCAAATTTATGTGGCGATAGTAATTCTTTATGTCGCGACATGATATTAAAAAGGGAACAAACCCTAAGTCAATTTTTGTTGCGACAATTAATGAAGGCACAACAAACATTTAGCTTATAAATAGAAGATTTTTGAAAACTGAAAGGCCATCTGCCTCATAAACTTTCAACCCACTAACTTCCCTCACAAAATATCTCTTACTCCCTTTAGAAACCCTAGATTCCAAAACCTTTCTCTCACAATGTCTGAGACGTCAAACCTCATTAAGAAATCATGGAAGAATACCGAGAGGGCGAGCAAGAGGCAATACAAGAGACTCAAGCAGAAGTAGAGAGGGAAGAAGTAAGAGCTGAAAAAAGAGCGAGCTGCGGTCGATTAATGAGGAAACCGGAAAGGAAAGAGTAGTTGAAGAGAGGAAACTGAGTCTTTGGCGACGGAGGAAAGCAAGAGACTGGGTCTCAGAGTAGGCTTATGTCGCCTGGAGGGATAAATTACAACACAGAGACTTCATAGGAGAAAGAGGTTTCAACAAGTGGATTTCTTCCTTCCAAGAAGTCATTAAAAGTAAAGGATGGCACCTGTTCTGCGAGCACAAGGTTCCAGGATTCTTGGACGTGGTAAAAGAGTTCTATGCAAACATGGTGGGAATGAAGGATAAGACAGTGTACGTAAAGGGTAAATGGATTTCCTTCAATAGAAAGCAGATAGATCAAACATACAATCTTCATGAGAGGAAGAATGGGTCGAAGTTCAAGAAATTAGTGAAGGAACCCGACTTTCAGAAGATTGTAGACTTGCTGACTGATGGCAAGGGAAAGTGGAATGACACTAGGAAAAACTCACACGAGTCCATCGCCAGAGGAACATCGACTGAACAAGCATAGGTGTGGTTATATTTCTTGTGTTCAATCATTTTACCTTCCAAGCGAAAAAAGCAGTATTGTTGTATGCCATCCTAAAAGGCTACAAGTTCAGCATTGGAAAAATGATTGAAAATTCAATTATGAGTTATTACAGAGGAGGCTGCAAGGGACTGATTCCACACCTAGCACTTATCACTAGGTTTTGCATCCTAGGTGGTGTGGAAGGAGATTGGGAGGAAGAAGAAAATTTCCCCAGGACCTCACCCTTGACACGACATGGATCACGAGGCTGGGAGCAGAGGCGAGGGAAAGGCGAGGAAGTTGCAAGAGAGGAGGAAGAAAACCTAAAATCAATCAAATACAAATTGATAATATAGCCCAAGAGCAAGAACGGGAACTAAACAGTGCAAGCCCAATTTTGACAATGTCCCTAGAGGTGAGACAAATCTATTAGGAGCAAGATGGAAGCTCAGAACCTCAAGGTAACAATATTGAATTGATGGAAATGTTAAGCACAATGAGGCAAGAAATGAAGGAGAGGGATAACTAGCTAAAAGTCAAACTTCAACTCAAGGATGAACACATGGATGTTGAGCTACAAAAAAGAGATCAGAATCTGGAAGAAGCACTCAGGCTGAGAGATGAAGAATGGAAGAGCAGATGGGAAATAAGAGAGAAGGAATTAAGTGAAGAGCTCAAGGTAAGAGAAGATGCCTTCATCTCATATCAGCTTAGGAGGGATAGTGAGCTAATAAAAATCATGAAGGAAATAGAGGATGCCATAGAGAAGAACCTTCTACAGAAGGTAGATGCTTTTAGGTATCTGTACAAGGAACATCAGAAGGAAATAAAACTTTTGATAGAGAAAAGGGACAAGGAAGTGGAGGGCACCCTAAACTATAGGGAAAAGTGTTGGAATGAAAGCTTGGATATGATCAGCAATAACCTTTTAAAAATGTACTTTGCCTAGGGTGAGTTTGAGGGAACCCTGAACTCTATTGGGCAGAGACAAAATGATCTTATCAAGAAAATGACCCTAACCATGGAGTGGTCTATACTGAACAGAAGTGAATAGAGTAGTAGGTCCAAGCAGCCACAAGTCCAGATTCCTAAATTCTCACCTTTTACAACAGGATACAAATTTGAACCAGTCAACCTGGACCATTCCCATAGGCATGAAAGAAGAAGAAAATAGCTCACCCTGTTTTTCCTTTCCATTTTCTCTCTCTAGTACCTAATCTCTCATACCTGAAAAATCGATTAAAAAACTCCCTTTGCTGAAATTTGTGTTCACTCTCATTTTGCATTTCTTGTGTGCCTTATTTGTATTTTCTTTCTTTTACTTTAAATAATTGAAAGTTGATGACTGTTAGGGAATGATTTTGTTAAATAATGGAGAGACCAGATTTCCTGGGTTGAAATACTTGATTGTTGTGCATTGTTTGGTAGAATTGAATAGATTGTGGATTTGAAATGTTGCTGTGTCAACTTCATTTGAATTGAATGGTTAATTTGAATGAGCTGTTAACTTAAAAAAATAACATGACAACATATCCAGGAACCAAACAAAGAGTTTGATAGATGAATTGGGGTAGGAATAAATGAAAGGGAAAGTTGTAAGGATATTAATAAATGTGTTGGACTTCAAGAATAAGGAAGGTTTTAACAAATTGATAGAACAAATATGACCCGTGATTCTGTGTTGTAAACAATTCAGTTATTTAAGAATCCTGATAGACATTGCACATGGTCAAAAGTATCTCTGAAATAAATTGTGCATAGGTTATAGACATCTTCTGGGACCCATCACAGTTAAATCTGCAAATGTCCTAGAATTTGTTAGATTATTAGTCAAGGCGAAATCATAGGCAATACTATTAACAAGAAATGATATAGGCCATCCTTGGAAGTTTGAGCCTTTTAAAGCCTACCCTTATGATATGCATAATGCATACACATTAGTTCCTTATTTGAGACAATAGCCAATCTTATCATCCCCAAACCTTCTTTTGTGCAAACATGATCCCATGAGTAAAGAACCTTACTGTTCTGTGATTATATTGACACATATAATTAAAAAGGAGGACAAGTTTGGGGGAATAATATTAGTGCCATGAGAAGGATGAAAAAGAAGATGAGGTTAAAAAGTCATTGAGATGAGAAGATATGAGAGAAGTAAGAAAAGAAGTCGTGAAAAGTGAAACACCAAAGAGAGGAAAGAGGTTGGTCTAGCCTTCCCTCCCTTGAACAATGTTTTAGGGGTGTTTAACACCTAGTACTAAATGACAATTGCATGGGAGCATGACAAAGTTCAAGCATGGAGGAAAGCTTCTAAAAAGACAAACGCGCATCATCTCCAAAAAACCTCTTAGACACAGATTAAAAGAAAAAGCCTTGATAAGTATATAGCTATATTCCGATTGTGGTGAATGAAAAGAAAATACCAAATGATAAGGCAAAGATACAAAAACTACAGGAGCAGAGAAGCTGACATATCACAAGATAAGTGACTGGTAAGAAAGAGTCATTAACATGCTTCAAAAAATTTATTTAAATTGTCAAATATCCACCCACTTATATATCGTTTCACACTATAAGCCTAAAAGACCTATTGACCTCTGCCATGTGGTAACATTCTTCGTACATTATGATATTATAATGGTGAAAACACATATGGGACTGTAAAGAATGAGGGAGAGGTGTGCCAACCTATATATTTATCCCAAAAGATTAACTAATCCGCCAAGAAAAAAAAATACTCAACAAACAATAATCGAATGTGAAAGTATATTATAAGAATTATTTGGTCAATATAAACTTAATTGAAAAAATCTTCCCGATTCTAGATTGGAAACATGCTTGTGAGATAACTTTACGCCTAACTTATAATCTCTACCCAATCAGGGATTCAAAGAAATGTCCTTAAAAATAAAAGCTAAATTGTTTGAGGACAAACAAAATTTTATTTTCTTATCTTGGGGACAAGCAAAACTCTAAGTTTGGGGGAATTTGATGAGTCATAAACTCATCTATTTTAAATCTATTTTTTTGGCATGTTTTTTAGCAGTTAGGTTACATTTTAATGCAAAATTATGGAAAATTCACCAACTTTGTTTTCAGAGGATTATATGAAAGAGAGAATTCCAAAGAAGAAAAAGCAAAAATCGACTAAGGCACAAACTACGACGTGACATAAAGATTAGAATGTCACGACGTAATTCCAATATAACCAAAGAAAAGTATGTCGCAACAAGGATCGTACCGAGCTGTGGCTTAAATGAAGATCAAGCCGCACACAATTTGAGATAGATCGTAATTACTTTGGCCGTGATAATGGATTTTACGCTGCGACGTGAGCTCGAGAAGTTCATGAAGAAGAATGTCGCGATATTCCAAACTATGTCGCGACATTGATCAAGAAAATGACAGTAGATTTATGTCACGACATTTAGAATTTTTATCGTGACAGAAAGAAACGAAGACATCAAATGAATTGTGTTGCGACAAAAGACAACTCTATCGTGACAGGAAAATGGCAAAACAATGAAACAATGTGCCTGGGACAAGGTTTTCTATGTTGCGACACACATTTCAACTAAGGACATGACCAAGGCAGATTTTATGTCGCGGCAGAGGAAAACTATGTTGTGACACAACATTCAAGTTAGCAATAAAAAATACGCAAACTTTATCACGACATAGAATTTCTCCGCTGCGGATAGAGAAACTCGAGGTCAGTGAATGTTGTGTCATGACAAAGACGACTATCGTCTTATTACAAAGTGAGGAGAATGACAAGAAGATTGTTGTGACACAAAAACGGATGTTGCGACATAATAATGAACTGAAGGCATACATCATTATTGCGACATAGGAAAATTATGTTGCGACAATAAAAGTTGTAAAGTCAGAAATTTTTGTCATGAAAGAAAAGTTGTATGTCGCAACAGAAAATAGAAGAGAAGAGAGATGAGCCAAGGTAAGTATGTTGTGACATTTAGTTCAATCTCAGCAATACAAGGCAACACAACTTTGTCATGACAAAGAAAAAGTTTGTCGCAACAACAAATCCATGCTACTGGGAGAAACTCTGTCGCAACAAAGAAAAGAATGTTGCAACATAGTAGAGACTGTTGCAACAAAGTTAAAGAGATGGAGGAGGAAATTTCTATTGCGACAAAAGACAACCATGTCGTGACAAAAAACAGATAACATCAACAGAATTTTGTCGCAACAGAGTCAAATCACGTCATGATGTAATCAAAGTGAGCATGAACATGAAAATATGTCGCGACAGAAACCGTGAGTCACGCACGGTGGTCGGGCGACAAAGATAAGAGCCATGTTGCGACAGAACTTTCTTTGTCGTGACAAAGTAACCATTTTGGGCCATAAATTTGTGATCCACAATTTGTGCCTCGCGCGCCCCATCATTTAAAGCTCTATAAATAATTCATCTAGAGCATCGCGCGTAGCTTCCGAAATACAAGACTTCTGGGTAGCTGAAGACTCTCTATATGTTATTTTTCTTTTCTTTTTCTTTTCTTTTTATCTTTTATCCATTTTAGTAAATTTTGTTTTAGCGTAGTTTTTAGTTAGTTTTCTTTTTAATTTCTGGATTTAAGTAATGAACTGAAGTGCTTTTTCAAGTTGGAATTTCTTATAAAATCATCTTTCTCGCTTGTATCATGGATTTAAATGGATGTTTAAAGAATTTGGCTGAGTTCATTTATTTTAATTGCTTACAATTTCGTTGAATTTTCGATCGCTAGTCAACAACTGGATATATGTGAACTAGTTTCAAAGGTCGAGCTCCTCCCGTGGAATGGTTAAACGGTGATTTTTATTTTTCCCACAAAGTGAAGAAAAATGAAGGTTCGAATTTATTTACTGGTATTATTCTTAAATTTAATCGCATATATTTCAAAGATCGTGTGGTACCAAACAAAGTATTTTATCTTGCTCTGATTTCTAGGATGCCCTCGCATGGACACAGACGGAGAATCTCGTGGTATGGAGCAATCTTTGTGCGGGTATGGCAGATCAATTTTTCTGAACTAATGAACTCTGAAAGATTACTCAGATAGATCGCTAACTTACTCATGGTCTGAGGATAGTTGATGAAGTATCAATTTAATCGCTCAAATGTTTCTCCTCTTTATGAGAAATGATTCTGATCTTGTGTTAGCAAAGATCTAATCAAGGAGATGGAAAATTTCATTAAAAAGGAAGGATGAGGTATTAACTTATCGAGAAGGCTTGCCATATCCTCGTATAAAAGAATTCTTCGGGCCCTAAGACGGATGGCATCAAAGGAAAATACTCAAATCTTAGAAAGAGAGTTATATCTTACAAGTAATTGATTAGATTCGTGAATAAGAAATGAACATAAACCTCTAATAAGTGAAATGTATGGTTAAAAGAGAAATCCAAACTATACTATAATGCATCTTTGACAAATTCAGCTTTCCAACTTATGGTTGAGCTATGATTAAAAAATGGTGTAGAAATTGATAATTATTCATCGGGTCTATTTCTAGTAAGGTCTCACCTGAACTCTCAAATCCACTTTTATTAAATATTCATTTTATGCATACTAGTAAAATAATTTTAGTATTATTTTATTAGTCCTCTCATAATTTCAACATTAGAGTTCAAATAGTAAGAATCTTCGAGTACTGGGGTAGTTACCATTCGATTTATCATCAATCATCGTGAACTATATCCGGACTTAAAATCCACTTTTATTACTCAGACGACTCAGGCACTTCAGAGTGATTAAGACCAAACACATTTTTGAATGAATCATTTTACAAAAGGACAAAACATATATTTTCATCATAATCTAGTTAATGTTTCGCAATCACGCTCGATTTTATTTAGTTCGTAGTCCCTTAGCGGCGCATATTAATTTGTATGGTATAGTTCGTTCCGCCCAAAATCGCCACAAGTTTCGCGTCAAGTGTTTCCGACTTGATAGCCTCGGAAGCCGTGGTTGGAAGATTTGGCAATATATATTTTGGGTGTTAACATGTGGCACTTTCAAAAGACCGACTTGTAGGTCGGCTACCGGGCACTTTCAAAAGACTAGATCAGGCTCTAGTTCATCGGCACTTTCAAAAGACCGTGACTGCGGGCTCTAAGCCTACTGACACTTTCAAAAGATCAAACTTATGGCTCTAAGCCTACTGGTGCTTTCAAAAGACTAGACTTTTGGCTTCTAGCTCGTTGGCACATTTTTTAAACAACAATAGCTCTCAACCTATAACATAAGCCCCAAAACGGTGCCTTGCCAATGGCCATGTATGAGCCCTACTAGCTTCCCGGGTCCTAAAAAGCAGCACCAAGCAAACATACTAATCAATATATACATGTAAAGACGAGAAACATAGACGCTTATCGTATAAGCGTACTGTAAGCCATATATCATTAAAATACGCCAATTAGTGTATATGATTACAAAAAATATGTCTTTGTGGCTAGACGGGGCCCCTTATAAAAAATTCAAAAAGATGGGGAAGAGAGGAAATGAGAGTACAGTCAGCTCTAATATGCAACGGAGGCATTTCCCACATGTTCCTACTGCCCCGACAGATCCACCGCCATCGCCGCGCCCCGCTATCAAGCAGACCGTGGGGGCACCTTAGTCCAAAAAATTATACAGAAGCTGTCATGAGTCAGGCATGCCATCCTGAACCTTGGTTACCACCCCCACAAATGTTATGCCTGGTCGACATGATCCCCGTAATCGTAGGGTGAAGATCACTCCATGTGGCCTTTAAAGAGGTCCTCCTCCACGGCCTCTTTATCATCAGTCATTGGAGTGGAGGGAAGACACTTCATCCTTAGCTGCCACGAGTTCAAGAAATAGTGACGTCCGCTCAACCTCCAATAGGGCAGTCTCAGCCTCTGTCCTGTGCTTGGCTTCCTCCGCAGCCGCTAGGGCTTCTTGGACCTTAGCCAAGTCACCCTCCACCCTTACCTTCGCTTCACCCGCTGCAACGGTGGCCAATTGGGCAACCTGGGCTTCCTCTTTAGCCTCGTCCCTTTCATTCTCCGCCCCTATAGCCCTCTCGGTACCCTCCTTAGCCTTCCGCTCCCAGTGCTTGGCCTTGGTCCTCACCTTACCTAGGCTCTCTTCTAACGCTTGGTGCTTGGAGACTACCGATTGAGCGTCGAGCCACTGCTTCTCGACATCTTCCATCCTATGATGGAGTTCCTTATGCTGGCGCGTCATATTTCAAATAGCCGTAATGACTTGGAAATGAAAAGGTGTTAGGAGAAAATCACCACATATAAGCTTAACAAAGAGATAGAAGTCACCGACCGCCTTGGTTGGTCATGGTTACGATGTACATCCTGCCTTTCACCGTGTGCTAAGGGATCTCCCGGGTCCAAATAGCCTGAGAATGGGATGGAACACTCCTCGGTATGAGCCACCACTAGTATCTAGAGAAGAGTGGGGTAGAGATCGTGCATGTTTGCGACTAAAGAGTCCCCTGCGGGAACGGACTCCTGTGGGTCGACATTTCCAACCTCCGACCAAGCTCACCATATCCAACAAAGGACTCCACCACACCTTGCGGGCGAAGATACGTAACTAAGCACCATCCGATCAAGGAACCTCACTCCTTCGGTCCGGGTGATTTTGCAAGCTCAAGTGAGAATAATGGCCTAACAGCTATCTCCGAGGGAGCCTCCCTCGCAACCCTATCAACGTCGAAGGGCCCCTCGATTGGGACACCGTCTTCCAACGCCTTGGTTGTTTCCTCAGGAGCTTCTTGAGTAGCACCTCCAGCCGACAACCGTGAGGCCCATTCTCGAGAACCAGTTTACTACTACCTAACTCTTAGAACTCCCACCGAACTGCACTCTTTATACGCTTGCTTCGGGTACTTCAAATCCCGACCAGGCTCTCCCGAGCGGCCAGAACGCCAGGCATCCGCGCGCGAAACTCAGCCGTAAGATTAGACATCTCGCCCCGCCGCCGCAGAACCCGGATCCACCCAATCCAAAACCTCTAGCGGCCGAGACTCGTCTCCGCCCAACCCTCTTTGCCTTATTTTTCTTCTTCGCCGGGCGTGGATTCGCCAGCGCGACCGGTCGTCGAACAAAGCTAACCAAGCCTCCTCGAGACCTCTCACTCCCAGCTCTTTAAATTGGCATGCTTGTGAAGAATCGACAGGATTGACTTCCAAAAAGGCTCCAAGAACGGCGTTCACCCTCGACTAGCTCTTCCGCAAAGGACGTGGACGACCGGGGACTATGTAACCAAGGGCCGCACCTAACTCCCACAAGCTCTTCACAAATAAGAGGAGCTCATGATTATGCTCCCTCTTAGTAATCTTAAGCAAACTGGTCTGATGATCCAAGATTTCATTTCTCCACTCCAACTAACTACTGCCTCGCCACATTTACAAAAAATTCAAAGAGATAGGCAATGTCAAAACACAAACAACCTAGGAACACACAAAACTCCAACAAAGCTGGGAAAAACCTGGGAACATAAGAGATGAATTCAAGTCAAATGGAAGCCCTGGGGAGCCCGGTGTCTCATACCACGGGTCTTTCACTAACACTACCCCTTTCGCTTTAGTCTGGGAGTAGGAAGATCGACATAGGGTCGTAATTGGGTGCCTTTACATAGACGCCCCCAATCCCCAACTTCAAAGTGTAAATTAAACAAATCTCTACT